>OY560200.1:10000000-11445000 GCA_961405105.1 Perizoma affinitatum | reverse complement strand
CCCCGACTTCGTTCAACTTTATATTGCAAGGGTTGAAATATTGGAACATCATAATTTTAAGGTCCGTATGACTTACGGCTGACCGTTAATTGTCATTCAGTCAGTCACGCAACCATTTTACAAATATATTTGCAGTTTAATTGATTATAACAACATATTACATGAGATAAGATTATCCTAAATTTTTGATTCTTAGTCTCAGAACATAGAATCCTCTTCACGGTAAAATAAAACGAAGGAAATGCATTTAAAATAAAATAAAAAATTAACGCTATAAGCTAAGTAAATATCTTTCATTCAAGTGTATATAAATAAAACATGTAGCACATATCGTAAATAAAGCCATGCGCGTGCATAATCGAACCGACAACACGTTATTAATAAATTTTAAGGTTTCATAATAATGTACCTACATATGGTTAGACAATTATGTTATACTAGCTTCTGCCCACGGCTTCGCTCGTGTATTACCAGGACAAAAAGTAGCCTATGTGTTATTCTGATGTATAAGCTATGTTACTGTAAAGTTTCATCAAAATCCGTTCAGTAGTTTTAGCGTGAAAGAGTAACAAACATCCATTCTTGCAAACTTTCGCGTTTATAATAGTAGTAGGATCTATAGTGTGGTATTAGAGCTTTTCTAAAAATAATTGTCTGAGTTGTAGCAATAGTATGCTACAACTCAGACAATTATTTTTAGAACATGTTTAACTTTTTTGTCTACTATAATCACTTTTTATCAATAAGTTTTATACGGGTCTTTATCGCGTTTATATGCTATTGTTGTTTCCTAAAGTTTCGTCTCATTTTAACATAATGAATTTTCTTAATTATGTAAGGGTTTATTTATTATCTTCGGCCGGCCACGGGTTAGTTCCTTGAAGCTAACTAGATGGCACTGTTGGCATATCACCGGCCCTTTTTTTCATTGAAACTTGGATGGCGCTGCTGCCATCTATGTTACTCTAAAGAATTATAAAATTACTCCAAAAACGTGAAGTAGATAATTATATTGTAAGATAGGATTGTTTCACATACCATATTATCGGTCAAGAATACGACTAAGTTTTAGATCAGTTTGCGCGCTGCCATTCTTTGTGAGAGGTTTGCAGTGTCTTCACTGAGAGTATGGAAAAAGAGTCCTTCAGAATAAGCAGGAATCAGGAAGGTAACCGCGCTCCATAAAGTGGGCCGTAAATAAGTTAGCCTCATTATAACATTAAAAAAAGTACACTGCCAAAATCCAAAAATGGTTTATTAATAAAAACTACCTTGAAACGGACGGATATTAACTAGGAAGTAGCAGTATGCAATTCACATACATCCGAACCAAAACAAAATGCCACAGACTAAAGAACCATTTCAGTTGAGCAACAAACACTGCTATTGTGTTATCACAATGACTTTCCCACTTCGTAGTTGAGAAACTTAACTTAACCATTCGCAAGACTGTTTCTGAGTAACGTCTGAACCTTGCCGTGGACTAGTATCTAATCACTAAATTATCTTAAATATTTAAAATTAATGTAATTAAATTAGTAATTGACAAACATAATTGGAATCATAGTTGCAAAAGAAAATACGGTATTATTATTCTGCGTGTAATTCTAAATTTGCAAATATATGTATATAGAAAGACTGAAGAGAATTTTGCTATAAGTATTTTGGTTTATGGTAAAGTGAACGAGATGTGGAGGTATAATTCATATTTTCCGTGTTCAGACGAAGAAGAGCAATGCGACTATTTTAGTTCAAACTATATAAATGTGAGACGTCAGTACAAACTACAGGTTTTAACTCGATCGGTGAGTCTGTTAATGTTTAAGTAGGGTTTGTGCAGAATTTTGTGTTTTTTTTCCGTCAGCCTTTTGTACCCTACCTGCGGTCGGGGATCTTAACTCAGTTTTCTACCTGTAGTCCTATCACTACAGTTAAATAACAGTCTTCTTTTTTATATTATGTATAATTATTTGTTTCTGTTTAAAGTTTTATTTGATAGATAGATAGATAAACTCTATTGTGCATAACACCAATTTACAGTATAAAACACAGAAACATAAAAAAAGAACAAAAAATAAAAGAAACGCACAATGGGCGGTCTTATCGCTGGTTATTGGATACCTTATGAATTTTGTATTATTTAATACACCTATATTTACCCAAATATTTGAAATTATAACGAATGATAACCCTAAAAGGTGTTGGCTTTTTAAATTAAGATTTGTGTAGAATTTCGTTAGTAGGTACAACAATTTCAACAAAAAAATGCGGTGGGCGATTAGCTGGCTGCGACGTAAGGGGTGTGGATTCCATTCCCGCTGCGGGATGTACGCATGCAGAAATATTTCTTTATTTCAGTGAAATCAGGACAATGTATGTGACAGCTCTAGCACACATGTGTTAATTTATTTATAATATATTTTCCATATTTTATGCGTTTTTTATCCTCAATACCATAATTTTAACAGTTCATAAAATAATTAATATGACCATAACATAGCATTTGTATGAACGACGACAGTAAACTCGTCTTGTCCTTGGATGTACTGTTCAGCTCAAATATTTGTTCGTTTTATTTCTTTATCGTCCAAAGGAAACAAGTATCATTTACTTTATGAAAATGCTAGGAGTACCTTATTATTTGCAAGATAAAACCTTTTCTTTATGAAGAGTGCTGACTTTTTGTTTTATTTACATTGTGGATGTAAATAAAACAAAAACTTTAAATTCTACGTTGTTTTTCTGCGAAATCTTCTTAAAAACTAAAATCCGAAACAGGACTAACAATTCTATAATCTTTTTATTTTGTTTATCAAGCTTTAGATTTTAATATAATTTGACGTGCCTCTGACTATCCTACCGGTATCCCCAAAGATATACTCACTGATTATGTATCTGAGGATGTCCATCAAGGAATACAGTCGTGAGCGTGTTTGTTTTTTGGTTTGTTTTTCCTATACCTTTTACATTTAAAACTGTACTTACTGTAGATTAGACATTATAAATTATTGGCTTTTAGACAAAACTAAGTAATCTAAATTCAAGGCTAGATGTATAGGTATCTAGTACCTACTTAGTTCAGGGCCAGACAATTTGAAACGTGAAAGTAATACTATAACCTTGTTTTTTTTTCTCAAATTCATTCACCTTCTTGCTAAGTTAAGTACCTGTGTACTTAACTTAGAATCTGCCTTGTTCTCAATTCTTACTGCTCGAAAGAAAGAAAGCGGTCTAATAGGTACATACCAACTTGAACTTGAAAGTACCAAAAAAATGAAATTACATGGTTTTCCAGATTTATGTAGGTGTACATAATGTTATATGCACTAACCTATAAGTACTAAGCTTCGATGTAGACTCACAAATCCCTACAAAAAATAGTTTTTTTTTGTGTTATTTACCATAATTATTTTGCATCGTTTTATTTAAATCAAGATATAAAAAAAACATTGATTCGTAATATCTCCTCAAACCAGTTAAATCTAGGTACCTACTGATTTCAAATCAATTAAACAATTACATAATTTTCAGTGGTACATTATTAAGGTCTTAAAAAAACCGAACTTGAACAAAATAAAAAATAATGCTGGACATTTTTCACGCAGCATCATCTAGCCCCAAACTAAGCAGAGCTTGTATTATGGGAACTACATGACTGATATACTACTTATACACTTTTTTTGTAAATACATACATATTATATATAGAAAACACCCAGACCCGAGACAAACATTAGCTAATCGTACAAACATTTGTGCAGCGGGAATCGAACCCGCAACCTTCTGCGTCTCAGGCGCGCCTTCGCCCACTGCACCACAGAGGTCGTCTCAATATGATAAATAGCAGCTAAAGTAATTTTTACTTAAACCACTACAAATTAAAAAACGATTTTATTGAAAAAAAGTTATAAACTAGTTTTATTAGAGATTTTTTTTAACATCTTATCAATTTAACAGTTTAGCTTCTATCTTCGTACAAAGATATTTTGTAGGAAATCGTGTTTAAGTAATCTAAGCCTTTGAAGGCCTCTTATCATATACGGTCGTGTTCGCGTGTCGAGAACTGGAATCTTCCAGTTTGCTTGATACTAGTGAGTTTATGTAACTTCTCTTGATTTCCTTATCTTGGAATCTCGTTTATCTCGGCTAGGTGGAGCTATGACTTAAAGAGGCGGCGGGCAGAAATTTGATGAGAGGAGCCGAACAACGGGCTTAGTAGCTTATTGGGAGTCGCCTATGTCCAGCAGTGGGCTGATGTGGGCTGACGATGATGATGATGGCAAATCTCGAATTGTATTTATATGACGGACGTATAATATTTCAATGAAATTAATCTTCATAATTAAAATAGCAGTCAGTAAATACAAAAACAATCCACTGAATTTGATCATTCATATTGTAAAACGGGAATTTTCACGTAGAGGCACCGACTAAGTTTCGACTCATTCCAAAAGTCTTCATCGGGGTGAGGGATCGCGATGCTCTCCGCTCTCTCCTAGTACACTCAACAACTGATTGATCGTAATTTTTTGATAACAAGTCGTTTATTGTCATCAAATAGTGTCAAGACCTTACGTTGTACAGACATACAAGACTATTCTCAGGTCGTGGTGTCTGAATGTCGTGAGTGTGTCAATTTGAGTGTCTACTTATCACTCATCGTTTTGAAGTTAATAAATCCTTAGGTGACAAGTGATTTAATATAATTTGTATGTTTGTACTTGTCATTTTAAGTTCAAACAGTTACACGGGATGGGTTCGTGATTATGTATAAGTTTCGAGAGTTCACCATGGAGAAAATATTTAAATTCTATACAACATATATATATAGATATATAGCTAAGAAGATATGTTAACATCAAAACGATAATTAGCGATAAGTATGTAATAATAATAATAATACGATAATTTGCCCTGACTAAGTAGATTATGAGATTGATCAAGCGATCTCACTTAAACTATCGACTTAATTTTAGCAAATTGTAATTTATTACAAATGACTGCGATTGAAATTATATAGAAATGAAAGTAATACATTTTGTAGGAAGGTTTCTACATTTATCAGAATTAGATACAGTATCTCTGTGGCGCAGTGGGTGAAGGTCCGCCTGAGACGCAAAAGGTTGCCGGTTCGAGTTCCGCCGCGGCACTAATGTTGGCATATGCAAATATTTGTCAAGGGATCTGGGTGTTTTCTATGTATAATATGTATTTATTTACAAAAAAAAAACGTATTTAAGTATCAGTCATGTAGTTCCCATAATACAAGCTCTGCTTACTTTGTGGCTAGATGATGCTGTGTGAAAAATGTCCAGCATTATTTATTATGGTATTTTTTTATTGCGACTGACCCAATTTTTTATTTTATCTCTACCAATTCATATCTATGAATATTGATTGGACAACGTACACAAATAAATGGTTTTTATATTTTTAAATATGCTTTGATCATTGAAATCAAACATCATAAATAAATAAATAAAAAACTCAACAGACTTATACATTAGTCCTGACCCAAAACTAGGATTCCCTGTGCCGTGGCTATCAGGAACCACGAGTACCATGGTAACACAACACCCAAACCCGGAACAAATATTTGTCCCGCAGCGGGAATCTTGCTGCTGCCTACTTACCCGCCGCGCCATTAATCGTCCTCAATTATTTTTAAGAACATTAATGTTTATTTTTCTTAAAATATTCACACACCACAAAATTTGTTTTGACTGCAACCGTTTTATTTGTGACCATCGATTCCCAAGCTCAAGTCAAACATCTGTAGGAAACAAAGACCCATTGTACCATTTATATTATAATGTTTTAAATATAACTATGATATTATTTATGAGATACGATGCTCTGCTCGTTTCCGACGGGATTAAAGGAAATAGTACATTAACCACTATGCATAATTCTACTTTCTATATTCATATAGCTTACAACTACCAGAAAGCTACTACAATCACAAATTATGAGGGTATATGATTTCGAGAATGGCCGGGGCATTGTCAAGGTCTACATTCTCATAGAACTCTTTCTATGCAAAGATTAATAAAAAATAATTAATTTGCTACTAATAATAAAGTATTTCCATTCATTCACTAAAAGCTCATTACACTAGTTAAATGAAACAGTTTACCATTTACGTAAACGACACGTAATTCCAAAACAGTATTTCTGAGCAGATTTAATTCTGTTCAATTGGATATTAAAACTAAAAATACTTTAACAGATTGACAAAACTTTCTACAACAAAAACCACTTCATTTGGAAACCATTTTGATATTTATTATTCGGTTCAACAAGTAAAGTTACTCAACTTAATCCGAGGTGTCGAGAGTAGTCGAGAGTAGTCGGCCGTGACCCAGTTTGGGGTCCGTATCACATCACACTGTACTTTGAAACTGATCCTTAGTAAGGAATTTAAAGTTATCGAAGCAAACGGGCATATGGCCCACCTTATGGCGAGCGATTACCTTCGTCTATTCGCATCTGCAATAACTGATGCGTTAACTAATAACAAGGACTCTTTATTGTTTATTACGTTTAAAAACGTGTCAATTTTTATTATGTACGGAGACAATGCTATTTTAGCTTTCAAATTAAGATTTCATAGTGTGATCAGGGTCACTAGTCAAACATTAGGTAAGTATATTACTTAGGATAAATCTTTGTAGCATTTTGTATGTAATTAATTTAGGGATCTATGAGAATTAAGTTTGCATTCCACGTGACAAGTTGCAAGCCAATTGCCGCTTATTACACTATAGTTAGTGTCATCGGTATGGCACAAATTTTTGGTTCCTGGGCATGTCAGTTTCCTCACGATATGTTCATTCGCCGTGTTAAGGACACATAAATTGAAAAATAAATTGGTGCCAACCGGGTTCAAACCCACGACCTTCGAATCGGACTCTGGTTATTATACTCGTAAAAGCAAGAATGCTGTAAAACTAAAGTATTTCTTTATCTCTATATTTAACCGAATTCATCGCTTCTAATAAGTACATAATTGAGTTTGTCATTTTATAGTTGGTATCATTCAAGAAAGCCTACATTGACCATTTTCAATATCTCTCTCCTAACTGCCTCAAAGAACGTTTTTCTCCACTCTTCTCTCAAGACCGTCCTGCTCTATATTATAGAGCATTTATATTACATTTGGATGTAGGTATATATTTAAGTATGAATTATATTAATTTTTACGTATGTACTTTACTTCTATTCTATCTATTTAAGTAGCTAGTTGTTTTATTTAATACTTTTTCTCTTATTTTGGTAATCAGCCAAACGCACTACCTATCTATCTCTGTAACACCAGAATTGTATTGTTCTATGAAAGTTCTGATCTACCTTTTGATTTGACCTAACCTTTAAAGTTTATTAATATTAGAGGAAGTATACATGTATCATTTTCACAATCCTCCGAAATGAGAAACGAATGCTGCGTCACTTGAGACCTTTAAATCAAGTGCAAAACAACTATCACTATGTGGTATTGTAACATTATCTTAAATAACCGGTAATGGTCGGTGGATACCGCCGTCGTATCCGGGGATACCGGTATCTCTGGTTTCCTGGGGCTTCGGTCACACGATAAATGGTAAAGCCATCAGATACAGGTTGATGTTTTCGTTATACTAGCCACCCACAAACACCGGGAATCCAGTGGAGTATGTACTTTTTTTTAGTTTGTTTTCAAAGAACAAACTAAAAAAAGGGCGAAGGCCCGCCTGAGACGCAGAAGGTTGCGGGTTCGATTCCCGTCGCAGGATAAATGTTTGCATCTGCAAATATTTGTCTCAGGTCTAGGTATTTTCTATATATAATAAGTATGTATTTACAAAAGAAATGTATATCATGTAGTTCCCATAACACAAGCTCTGCTTACTTTGGGGCAAGATGATGCTGTGTGAAATTTGTGCAGCATTATTATAATTATTATTATTACCTAGTAAATAATTCTGATGTAAAAAAATATTTTTAATTCAAATAAACGAATTTATTATTAATATTATAAGATGATTGTCAATATTTATTAGGAGTTTAGCTTTATTCATACAATATTAGAACACAAGTTTAATAGTTGGTAGACGTTAATCAGAAAGGTAAACTTAATAAAATATTTTCAATTTCGTGTGCAAATATTGTTATAAAACAAGCTAAGCTTTTTTATAAGTGGGCATGGATTTCTCAATTTGTAAACGTAGTCTCAAATTAAAATAATACCTAAACATATGATATTTGATATAATCCAAATTAATCTAACATAACAAGCAAATTAGGCACGACGTCAAGAAGACCAGAAAATAGTATATATAAAAAATAAAAAAAACAATCTTAACATTGTATTTTTTGTATATGTACATAGTTGTATGAATAAATGTATGAGTAGATCTTAACATTAATATAAAATTGGTATTACAAAGTATCGACGGAAAAATTTACGCATCACAAAATTAGGGCTGCTATTTTAAATCTGTAAAACCTACGCTTCGAATTACAGAAACCATAACTCGTGTATACATTGTCAAACAAGAAACTTATTGCAAAACTGTCACCTGCGCAGTTGCATCTGTCTTGTCGTAACGTATTCCATGCAACAGACTTATCTTATTATCTTTGGCTTTAAGGATTTATGCTTCAGACAACGTGTCTCATAATTCTAGTCACGTTCTCCACAAAACCGATGTGAATATAAATAAACACAGTAAAAAGTCTATAGTTTTAAATTAAGAATCAGAACCGATGTGAATATGGACACAGTAAAAAGTATATAGTTTTAAATAAAGAATCAGAACCGATGTGCATATGGACACAGTAAAAAGTATATAGTTTTAAATAAAGAATCAGAACCGATGTGCATATGGACACAGTAAAAAGTATATAGTTTTAAATAAAGAATCAGAACCGATGTGCATATGGACACAGTAAAAAGTATATAGTTTTAAATAAAGAATCAGAACCGATGTGCATATGGACACAGTAAAAAGTATATAGTTTTAAATAAAGAATCAGAACCGATGTGAATATGGACACAGTAAAAGTCTATATTTTTAAATTAAGAATCATAACCGATGTGAATATGGACACAGTAAAAATTCTATAGTTTTAAATAAAGAATCAGTCGTCATCATCGATCTCCCAATACGCGCCACCGAGCCCGGTGTTCGGCTCTTCTCATCCACTTTCTGCCCGTTGCCTATATTAAGACATCAATATCTTATTTAATATATTTTTTTGGACTATTTAATAGGTTACTAATTAGATAAAAAACAACCCCATCACTAGACCCTACATTGTCATTGGTGCGCAACGAGGAATAAAAACTTAACATTTATACCTACTGAATGAAGCGCACCAAAACGGGTGCGCTCTGGTGCACTTCATCTTGGTGCGCTTCATCTGGGTGCGCTACGAGGCCTCTTTAATTTACCATAATGTTACATTTGGTGAAATTACAAAACAAGCAACTCAAATTTTTGTTCATAAAGAACCACTTAAAATTTAACATATACTTATAAATAATTATCATACTTAAATTAAACTACGATACATACATTAAATGTGTTGAAGCATCACGCATCCCAAATATCATACAATTAACATAACAGTGAATAGTAAAATAAATCTAATACTATAGCAATGAACATCTCATAAACTAGATATAAAATGGGTCGCTAAGAATTGTATCAAATTAAAATTTATAGCGAAACAAGTTATTGGTTAAATAGGTATTTGTTTTATCTTGTGCAATAAAGCATTTTCTATTCATCTATCTAATAGCATTATCGAGGAGACCTCCATGTATCTACGCCACAATCCTCCAGGGTAAACGAATTACGATTTATCATTCGTAGCCTCTAGCTCTTGACCCTTTAGTATTGTGATTTTAAATCTACAATGAATAACAAAACATAAAGGAATTATTTCAGTATTGAATCTAATTATATTAATAATTTTTTTTTTGTCCACAGTTCCACTCCGTGACGGAGAAGAGATCTCACAATAACGATTGTGGCGAGAACAGCGTCAGAATTGTCACAGAAAAGAAGATAGAAGACGACTCGTCAGATTCTTCTAGCAGTGACAATGTTGAAATTGAAGGTAATAGATCTCTGTCTTATCATAGGTTCTTAAAAGTTAATGAACAAATAATTGAAAGAATTTTATATACCTTATTGTTCACCACAAGAAATGTAAGTAAATTAATATTTGGATATGAATATTTCATAATTCATAAAATTAAATGATGTGCTAGTCTAATGAACATTAATTACGCTACGTGAATTATAAAAATTCTTATAATTATCATGGGGATTAAAGTTGTGGGCGTGTTTGTTTGTGAGGTAGAGATCAATGGTCAGTTCGTAGATCTGTCAGGATTTCAGGTAGGGGGTAGTCAGAGGCGCATACGTAAATTATATTTTTCAGATGCCCACGTTTTTCATAGGAGATAGTTAGCATTCCAAGTGGACGGTAGCAAGCCCATCGCCATGCCCTTTACCTCACGATGTTTTCCTTCATTGATGTTTTTGGCACGTGTTAATGCGCACATACATTTTTCGAGTGCACGAACAGGTTCCGCATAATGATAAGAAATTCAAAACAACATATTAGAGATGTTACTGAAGAACGAAATCATGTATGACTATACAAGCCCTTATTTAGATTCGTGATGTTTACACTCAAACTACCTACCTAGTGGTAGTCATTGAACTGGCAGAGTACCCATGTAACCTACTTTAACAGCTGTGATGAACAGCTCATTATGGTCAACACCTTTTTCCAACTAAAGTTGTTTACGTCATAACGAAACATTTTTTCCTCGTACTACAATCAAACGCTCCACTTATTCTTTAACATCCAAAGTTAAGATATACATCTTCACAAGTGTTAATTCATCTAGAGGCGTTTAATCCTTAATAATAGCTGTGAAACAATGGCTATTGTGTGAATAACGCGTGTTAAATGAAGATTACAATGTGTCTAGTGAGCTTCTTAATCACGTAAATTGTGCAAACAAGGAAACAAGTTAATATTATGTATACTTACAAAGAACATTGAAAAAATCCTGTCAGAAAGGTATTTAGACAAAAAAACTGATTATTTCTAGGTAATATAAAAGTAGGATACAAAACTACCTGCCCGGTGGTTAGACGAAATTGTGTGAGTAGGTGGACAGTAGAAACGGCTGGCACAAGATGAAAGAGAAGTGGCCTTTACCAGTGGGTATTTCAAGCAGATTAGATAGATACAAAAACATTGATTACGTATTATAACAACGGTAAAAACCTGTTAGCGACAATAAAGGAAAGGCTACAAAAAAGTCACGGTCGTGACAATGAACGTCGTTTATTTTCAGTTGTATGTATGTGACGTAGAAGTGCATGTAATGTCGTTCTTGATTGCAGCACTGAAACAAAGACAGTGACTCTTGGGAAACACCAGCACGATCACTTTTATATGTAAACCTCGGGGAATTTGCGTAATAACTCGTTTTATAAGTCAAGGAAAAAGGACAATGGTTTTTCAGAGTTATTATCAGAAGGCCACAGTTATAAAGTAAAATTCACATAACACTTTATGTGCAATATATTTAAAATAATTGTGAGTATAAAAAAAACTCAGTGTCATCTAACAGCCCGGTGAGCCGAAGACATCGTCAAAGTCACAGGCCGTACCTGGATGCGAGACGCATAAGACAGAGGTGGCTGGCAAAAGCAAAGAGTCCAGAAGCTGGGTGATTCCAGGCTGAAATGATGATGATGAATTAAACTATAAGCTTATGACAAGGAATTTCGTTAATAAGAATAATTAACTGTTAGTAAAATAAAAATAAAATAACTCCTAGTCAGCCGGACACGTGGATTGACGGCATCGTCAAAGTTGCAAGGCATAGCTGGATGCATGGAGAGAAAGCTGGCAAAAGCAAAAAATGGACTATGTCATGCAATGGTTGATTCCAGACTAAAGTAATAAACAAAGCTAGTAAAATAAACTCATCACTACCTACTAGGTAGTGATTTAGTGATGAGGAATTTTGTTAAACTTGAGAAAACAATGCGAATGAATCACAGTTTTTCGTCTGAAGTTTCTATGATACATTTTTCCAAAAAAGATTGAAGGATAAAATAATGACTGTATCGAAAATGCATAATTAATAATGCGATAAAGACGAAAATGGTTGAAAATGTAATTGTGTGAACAATTAAATACTTTGATACTGTAAACTGATATTTGCATTTCAAGCAATGCCATCATGAATTCATACATGACTACTTTGACAAGTCCTTCCGGTTTGACTAATTATTCATTTGAGATAACTTTCTAGCGATTGAATCACTAAATCAACATAGGAAATGAGACAAGCAAGGTTTTACTCAGCATCTACAAACAATTGGGTATATCACAAAATTCCAGTCTTACTAAGTTCACTTTTATCAGGTACCAAGGATGTTTTATTAAACGTGACGTCATATTATCATAAGTGTCTGTGATTCATCATATTCGCCAAATTTTATTTCATCATGACCCGCCTCCATTCATTTTGTTTTATCATCGAACAATGATTCCATTTCGATTTAAATATGATGATTTCGTTTATTTTCGTTGTTATTATCCGTTTCTGATGTATATTGTACTGATGTAATCCGTTTCTGAATATTTCTTTCCTGTTTTTCTTTTATAGATTCAAATTTTAAGTATCGCATCACTTTGATAAAATATGTTTAAGTCAATGCAAAACACTGCGTCATTAGTATCCTCCTTACTATTAACTATATTGTTTTTAATAATTCAAAAATAAATATAAGTGTTATTTATTAAACTCTGTTTATTTCAGGTTCGGTTAGTAAAATTTAAATTACTTAAAACATCTCTCATTTCTCTTCTTGTGTTAACAAGCAAAAAATATTTTTGTAAAGCTTAAGTTGGTTGTTTTAGATTTAACAAAGTGGCAAATGATATCGGAGTCTTCAATTCCAAATGACATTGGTGGATCGGAAGGTTCTGTAATGTATTACGTTCAAGTTTCACCTTGACAGCAATGCCGTGGTATTTTTATAATACTTGTATGTAATTACATCGTGTTATGAGGTAAAATATTTTTTTAATGTTATGTCGTGGCAGACAGTCACAATATCTATAACACCTGGGGCATTGCTTAGGTGTTGCCTGCTCTGAAGGACTCATTTTTTTTCTGTTCTTTTACTTTTTCAACACTTTCCTACAAAAACTACTAGTATTACTATAGTTTGCATCAATAGCTTATTTAAACTTCTCGTTTTGATTGAGAGTAGCAACAGATTTATTACGAATGTGACAATTCTTGTAATATTGATAAACCATTTATTAAAACGGTAAAGTACAAAAGATTTGGTTCAATTATTTGCAATAATTAACAGTACGGTTTATATTTAAAACGCTTGCAGCAATAATTACATTAATTTATTATATAAATTACATACTTTATTTTTTTATTTACACCAACACATTGATTTCAATGCCAATTTAATTCAATTGGCATTGAAATCAATGTGTTGGTGTGTGATTAATTTATGCAGAAAAAATGATGTGTGCACAAAAATATGGTTAACCCACTAAACAACGCTATGACGTAATACCAACCTTGACAAACAATACACGAGACATTACAGACAAATACAATATAACGTGGACAAAATATATTTATTTATTTAACATACAAACTGCCTAAGGCAAAACTTTATAGACCTAAAGAGACAATGCACATAAAACAGATAACTGTTAATATTTTGCATATTATTATATTAATTAAATACCAACACCAATAAACATAGTAAACATAATAAAAACTAATATATATATTTTTTGATATGATCACGTCAAACATAATTTAATATTTGTAGCGATTGCCATTTATGATATAAAAATATTATTTAGTTATTAATTTCCCTAATCAATAGGTTTTATGCAAGTTCGATAAATTAACAAGTTAATTACCAATGCCTTTCGATGAAAATTAAATTAAGTATCGTAATGTCTGCAACTTAATTGATATTGAAGATGTGGTCGTCACAATCTTTTGTTGTTTACTCGTAAATTATACATTTAATAAATTAAATTATAATAATAGATTTATGATTCTGTCTGTAAAAAATAAAATATTTATTAACTTTATTTTCGAATCGCTATTTACGTAGGTATTAAAAGTGTCCGGGTAAACGGATCCAACATTTTTGGTTGTATTCAAAAATGTATAAGCAGTTACCGTAACCTATGGACACTTGCAACACCAGAGGTATCACTCGCGCGTTTTCAACCCTGAGACTTAAAGTTTTAAAAGTCTGATGTGAATACAGGCACATTTCAACGGCACCCAGACCCCTCAAAACGGGACGTAACAATTTTGGACATTTTTTTCACACAACGTCATCTAGCCCCAAACTAAGCATAGCTTGTACTATGGGATCTACATAACTGATATAATACTTATATACTTTTCTTTTTTTTTGTAAATACATACCTACATATTATACATAGAAAATACCCAGACCCGTGACAAATATTTGCAGATAATACAAACATTTGTCCCGCAGCGGGAATCGAACCCGCAACCTTCTGCGTCTCAGGCGAGCCTTCGCCCACTACACCACAAAGATCGTCAAAATAAATAGGTATGGTGATAGAATCTTCCCCGGACGAGCCCTTTTACAAGGACCTCTACTACTTACGGTCTAGTTAATATTTACAAAGTTTTTATCATACAAAACCTTACAATAATGCATGTATATAAAGACCCCCCAACATTATTTAACTGACTGTAAGTTAGTTACCTATACATTACCAACTCCGGTTGCGATAATGCCTTTCTCTTTCGTTAGCTCAATCCTAACGCAATCCCAGTTATGTGCAGTTACGTTACAAATCACCGCGCTTTGTTGGTTCAAGTATTACATTATTTTACTGAATTAAATAAACAATTAAATAATACTAGACATTTTTCATAGCATCATCTAGCCTCAAACTAAGCAGAGCGTGTGTTATGGGAACAACATGACTGATATACTACTTATATACTTTTTTTTATAAATACATATTATACATAGGCAATACCCAGACCCAGAATTAATGGTATAAGATAGTTTTGTTTATCAAACGATATACCAGTCAGTCCGTGTAACGATATTTCATTGGACACAAATCCGGGACTGTATATAAATAAATAATAGATAAATAATGCTGGACATTTTTCACACAGCATCATCTAACCCCAAACTAAGCAGAGCGTGTGTTATGAGAACCACATGACTGATATACTACTTATATATATTTTTTTTGTAAATGCCACTGAAATCTTTGACAGGGTTAAACTGTGTTCGTTGTTAGGCTAGGTTGTGAAATCTTCTAGTTTAGACGATAATCTTCGTTAAGCTGCAATCCTTAGTCCTTCATACTACTGCATTTATATATACCCAAAGCGGTGAATGAGGAAAATATTGTGAGGAAACCGGCATGCCTTATTGTCAAAAATTCGAAGCCATGTGTCATCAGTTAGGGTTCCAATAAGCGTTGGGTTTTCAACCATCATGTCACGTGGAATGCTAACATACATAGTCCTGACTATGGTTCCCTGTATCGTATGTAAAGTATTGTAGGTAGGTAATGTACATAAATATATCAGTTGTATAATTTGTCAATATTTACAGACAAAGTATATACAATAAAGATAATAAATACAATAATTAACGATTTAAAACCGTAGGTTTTATCGTCAATATAAAGACGGGTTTACATGTCTGATATGGCAATTTATATATCGGCACGTCACGGCAGCCGCCGATTGGTCTTCTATCCGCGTGAATAATACCGTCACTCGTAAAATTGTCAGACGCAACTTCCACGGAGTAATGCTCGTTAAAATATCACAAATGTGTATCGACCTTAGGCACGGTATTCATAACTTTATATTGATAAACTCAAGGATAGGTTAAATATTTTATTATGACATTATTTAATATTTTTTGTAGATACTGTACTGTGCGAAATACGAAGATCACTGATTTAAAAATGCCTAAAGAATTTAGAAACTTTTATCAAAACTACATAAAGATACTAATTCTAATTAAAACTAGCAGGGACAATCACGTCAATGTAATTACCGAGGATAGAATGACATGAAACCTTGTCGTTTTCAAGTTTGTAGATAGACCTGAGTGATGAGTCGGCGTGTACCGCCCGACCAACATAGTAGGTATATGCAATGCTGTGCTGCATTTAAACAATTAAGGTTCACGCTAGGCACCTCCACAATTTAAAGCAGTATCTTCAATTAAACTCTCAAGCCAGAATTCTCTGGTAAAAAATATAAAAAAAAACCCTACAACTCTGATCACAAGTGTGTTCAAACCTTACAGATAAGAAGCTTCCACTTAAGGACATTATTGACACCATTATCAGAGTACAAGTACCTTTTGTTATGTAAGGCTAAATATTATTACCTAATTCAGTGCAATTAGTTAGATAACGAATTGTGGTCAAGATGCCTTTTGAAATTGGGAACAGATCAATAGGTTAATAGCGGCCTATCCATTAGAAATTAAACAATTAATAAGTCGTTATATATTTTAACTTGTTTTGTTATTATTTTGATAAATTTGTGTCGCTAAAAAGCAACACAAATCCTGATCACTTTAGCCGCTAAAGTTAAAATTGGCGGATTCCTGACTAGCAAGCTATTAATTAGATAAAGTTTCTGTGTACGAGAAATTTCGTAGATAGTGGTTAAAACTATTTTTCTGCCGTCTTTTCCAGATAAATCCCTCACACTCGTCCAGCCGCCAGCCCTCGACTCCTCAGACGAAGGCCACGCGGCGCAATGCACATGTCCCAACTGCGATGAACTGTTGTCCAGATTCTCAGAGTGCAGCATATGCTTGGAACCACTACAGGTAAAACTCACCTTTCAATTTTAGGATGTAAAAACTTATACCATAATATTAGTTTTGTTGACCGTTAAGAGGCCCTTCGTCATTAGCACCATCCGCGAACATACTTAACGGTTTTAAGGCGAGAACTATCTAATATTTAACTAGTTATCTAAAATGTAATTCTGGTTGGCCAGTTAAAAATAATTTAGAAGATAGAAAATTCTTTACGGCACAATATAAACAAGGACATCGGCGAACTTTATGCTAGTTACCATTTACTTTCAGCCAACTTTTGTGCATTTGGACAGATAACAGAGTAAATACCATACAAAAGTAATACGCTACTATTGAATTTTTCCAAGAATCTGGCATGATCCAAGATCTGGCAGGTGTTGTGTTAGGGGCTCGTAAATACTGATAAAAATGATTATGTTTTGGTATTTTGTTATAAAATTTATCGTGGTTTGGTATCATTTTAGAATATTATTACGATTATACCACGTACTTTACTATTCTCCTGCTGACGTTTCGCTAAAAAGTTCCCGTCTCACGACCGTCGAGCGTAGTCGCGGACGGTGCTCGTGAGGAAAGGACCTCTAAACGGTTAACGAAACGTCAGCAGGAGAATAGTAAAGTACGTGGTATAGTCGTAATAATATTGTATATAAAATATAAAACTTAATCGATATTGCGTGTTAGCTATGTACTCATCATAAAAGATAAACACACTATCTAAAAGCAACTTGATTCAATTCATTGACATCATTTTATTGTAAATCACTTTGATAAAACATTTTAATTAAAATTTCGAGTATTTTAATAGTAATCAATTAAATCTAAAGGCTTTTGCCAAAAGTTTGAAGGTTCGAGGAAGGTAGTAATAATTTATTTTTATTGTGACTGTTATAGTTCGTATTAGTCTCTGAATTGGATTTAAAATGATTTCTAAAATAATTCAAATAAGTTCACCTAGGTACTTGTTTCATCTTGTGTAGTAATTCCATTTTCTATCTGTCTAATTAAGAGTATTAATGGTTATGTTTAATGGATTATGTAATACGGATATAATTTACAACTTAACATTGATTAACCGAGGTCCATTTATGTAAACAACAGTCATGTTAATAACTCTTATAATTTTAACCTTGAATTGTGAACAATCATTTCACTCAAACATATCCAATACCTATTAATTTCAGAACTTATCAACTAAAGCAAAAATGTGGAAAATAACAGTCATTTCACTCAAACTTACCCAATCAATACCTATTATTTTCAGAACTTATCATCAAAAGCTAAAAAACTGGAAAATTAAATTATAAAAGAAAAAAGCAACCAACTATAAGATTATCTACAAAGTTCATTGGCCTTAAAATGATATTTATAAATACTGAATTAAATCTGTGGTTGTCATCATTATCGACGAAAAACAGTGGTATAATTAGCCAAATTTTGTTTTTAAAATTTTCTTGTGAATAAAAACAATTCATTGTTATTTTAATTTGTAACACCACGCTTTTAATTAGGTAATTAAGTATCATCAAATAAACGGCTCAGTTTATTAGTCAACAATACTAAATGATTCTAGTGATTTCAATAAATCAATAAAATACTTTTTATTTTGATATATATTGTTTATTCGACTAAATGATCCTAGTGATTTCAATAAATCAATAAAATACTTATCTATTGCCTATTCGTCTGCAAATAAAATAGTCTCAAAATTATACTTAAGTCAAAAAAATTACAAAATTATGCTCGCTTCGCTGTGTTCCGATTTGAAGGGTATGGATACCGGTGAAATTACAGTCACATAAGACTTTTCACCCGTTATGTCTCAGGGTCGCCAACGCGCGATATAAACCTTTGGTGTTGCAAGCGTCCATAGGTTAGGTTGTTTGCCACTTGTATAAAAAAAACCGTATTGAAAATAGTCTAAAGTTCTGTTCCTCTTGCAGTGCTGCGGTCCGTGTGTTTGTCCTTGGTGTGGTGGAGTGTGGTGTGCTCGATGCTCGAGACGGATGTCCAGATGTGCTTGGTGCCGGGGGTCGCTGCGAGCCCCCGCGGCACCCTGTCTCGCGCTCCAACGCCTAATCAACGATCTGATGCTACCATGCAGGAATTACAGGTAATATTTTTAATTCAAACAACTATTTTCAAGAAGGTTCATAAAAAATACAGATGAAACAGCTAGTTATCTAAAGACCGTCGCAAACGATCTATAGATAGGTCCAAGTGATCCAGATCACTATGGAAGCATTCCCAAAATGCTGACAGCATTGCTAAGTGCTAGAGCCAGCTCTCTGGTCACGAGTCAGGTAAATTGAACGAAACCTTTTTCAGAAGGACTCGAATCGAAAGAGTTTTGGATTTCTATACATTGACATTAATGCCGGACAGTTTCACAAAGCATCATCCAGCCCCAAACTAAGCAGAGCTTGTATTATAGGAACTACATGACTGATATACTACTTATATATATATTTTTTTTCTAAATTCATACATACATACATCTTATAAACCTTTATGACATTTTCATATACTATAATTTTCGAGTTATTATCATAATTTGGACTTCTGGTCCTGGATTTTGTTCCAATTTGTCATATAAATAGTGAACACAATTTTCCGAGGTCGTAGAATAAAATACGCGTTCATTGAACACAAATAAAACTGGTTTGATTTTGTTTATTTACAACGTTTATAAAAACAGTATGTCCTGCTTCACGCGTGTCAGCGGGAACAGCTATAAAAGTATTATCAGTATCGCGTTTTTCACAGTGCAAACTTACTGGCAGACTATGTCGGTCGTATATAAGTAATAAAAAAAAACAAAAAAAAATGCTGGACATTTTTCACACAACATCATTTAGCCCCAAACTAAGCAGAGCTTGTATTGTGGGAACTACATGACTGATATACTTACTACTCAAATGTTTCCAAATCAAATGTTTTCAAATGTACTAAACATTCTCAAGGGTTGGTCCATTTATCTTCCTAGCTTCATAAAACTTATAAAAATCATATTAAAATGCTTCAAGAAAAGGATACGCTTGACATGGCGGGGTGTCCTCTTAAATTTCTTAGCAAAGTTCACCCATCGATGGATAAGTCGTGGAAGATATCATCATTATCGATTATTTTACAGTAAGCTACTCTAACGTTGTAAAGTTACTCGTAAAAATCAAACAATGCATAATAAAACGAAAAAAACCTATTGCGTCAACTGGAACTTTTTAGCGCGCCATAAAATTTACGTAAAATGTTTTAGGTAACACATTGACTGTGAGATATACTGTGGCCGTGCGACCAATGAATCTAATATGCTGTAAATCAACAAAAGCTATATTATAAACCTTATATTGTCAAAGATAAAGTCTAAAACTGATTAGTTGATTTTGGCTTCATTTGTAAGACTAGGCACTTAAAGTTTAATGAGAGGTGGTATCATAAAGAGAGATTAAATTGTTCTCTGGATTTATTCGAATAATCTCGTATTTTAACGGACTTTTGTGAAAAGATGAGTTTATAGACTTTGGCTGTAGATGCTGGCTGGGTATGACTTCGGTGTACTGGAACCGATAGAGCCTATAGTAAATACCTATATAAAAATACGCAAATCCGTACCCAAACAAACCCTACGTAGTTTAAGAGACTGTACATAAACCAGACTAGCACGTCAAAAAGTAGCCATATAAGTTTCAAACGTAATATCATTGAACCTTAGTCTATACCAAAAAAATTAGAAAAACGCACCTATTTTTTATTTACTACCTCAAAACTGATTACTTTTAAAAACCTATGAACAGTTTATAAGTAATATATTTACAACATTTTCCTGCCACAAAAATTCCAATTGTCATCTTTTTTTTAACTGGAATGGTAATTAACATATTTTTTACTAAAAACATGAAATTTACCATGATATGAAATTCAAGCGTCTCGTTAAATTCTGAAAAAAAAAGTAATGTAATTCTGTAATTCATTTAATAAATAATCTATTCAATAGTTGGTATTTAGAATGTCTAAAACCTATACTTAATTTTTTCAATCTTTTATGACTCTACTTAGAGAAAATTTAATTCAAAGATGATCAATCAGCCGTACCATGCACAATAAATTACACATGAACTTAGATTAGAATCCTTCAACTAAAAGTCTTGGTGAAATTCTGTGTTTACTAAATCAAATAACAACAAAACTGACGAAGTGCGAGTTGGACTCATTAAACCCTTAACCCCGAACTGAGTTAAACCTTGCGACAGACATACGGAAAGACGGCGTTGACTTAACAACAGAGTCTCGTTGGCACAATTTGGGTACGGAATATTTAAGTATTTTTTTATGTTAATTCTAGAAGGTCATTTCGAAAGACATATAAAACGGGCTTCGGTCCATTCATGCGTATTTAAATCTGAATGTGCAAACCACCTAACAGGTCGGTTCAGTTTTTAAATCCACGGTAATTTTCTAAAGTGTCAAAATCAGCACAAATGCCTGCACAATACAGAATTTTGTAAAAAAAAAACTTATTTTGTTGGAATTTGAATTACAGAAACGAAACTGGCTACTACGAAAGCATTGTAAGCATTTGTGCTGCTTTATAGAAATACTTATCGTAAATAAAATCACACATAATATAAAATCAGCTGTTTCTTAAAATAACAAGTCATAATAAGGTTGGTTGTCCTATTAAAACCAGTTGAAAAAAAAAACTATGTCAAAGGAATGTCTATATTTCATGTAAATTTACAGAAGGTAACTTTAAAAAATGTTCGAACATAAGTCAATATTCAAAAAGTTCCAGAACAAAATTTGGTGATAAAAATATAGTCCAAGAACTTTTGCGTGATTTATAATAACGCTATATACCTAATATTAAAATTAAATAACTGACAAGCCATTACAACAAAAAAACTGCTGAGTTTTGTCCTCCTCATTTTTATAGTTTTTTTTTAAGTTATATTTTTTGTGATCAATAGCATCAAAGGAAAATTTTAACTGCACCAAGTCGACGTTATAACATTGAAAATGTTTATCAGCCCTTCAATTTTCAAGTCTGTTTACACGTTTCGCACAACACTTAAAAATGCAGCATTTTTAGAAGTAAATCAAAGAACAAAGAAATATTTTCTTAACACGTATAACACATGTATTAGGTACTAATATATGCAGGTATTCAAATCTTATTCGATATGAAGGACAATCTTTAGCACGCACAAGATTTACAACCATTTCAATGCATAAAGGAAGCGTTGGTTTAACAAAACAAATAACTTAGCTTAAGAATAATTTTCCTATAGCCGACTGCCTGACTGACCATAAAATGTATATTCTATTGATCCTACTACAATATATATAAACGTGAAAGTTTGTGAGGATGGATGTTTGTTACTCTTTCACGCAAAAACTACTATACGGATTTTGATGAAATTTTACAGTAATAGGTATAACTTATGCATCAGAATAACACAGGCTACTTTTTATCCGGGTACCACGCGGGCGAAGCCGTGGGCAGAAGCTAGTGATACAACAATACAATGTACAGTGATAGAGTTCCTTGTGAAAGAGCTGGTTTAGGGAATTAATACCCGTAAAGATGTTCCGGTTTGAAGGTTATGGTTGCCGGTGAAATTACAGGAACATGGGACTTTTCACCTATGATGCCTCTGGTGTTGCAAGCGTCCATAAATTACGGTAACCGCTTAACATCAGGTGGGCCGTATGTTTGTTTGTTACTTTAACTTAAAAACATAATTAAATTAAATGAAATATTTTTTTAATAACTCACGTTACAGGTCACGTATAAGTTATTACCTATTTAAGATTTTATGCTTACTTATCGTTATTTAATAATATATTTTTTTATCGGCAATGGACTTCCAACCTTTCACGTGGAATGCTAACTTGCAAAACGCGAGCATGTGCCAAATGTCATATTTGGACGTGCCTCTGACTACCCCCTTCTTGGTATCCTCAAAGATCTACTCACTGAGGATGTCCACAATGGGGAAGAGAGTCGTGAGCGTGTTTGTTTGTTTTTTTTTAATAATTGTAGCTTTCGGTTAACAAGTAAAACTCGTTGAGGTCTTTAAAAACGTGTTCTAGTAACCACTTTTTTAATCTTAATTTAAAGGTCCCGATGGTAGGTGCATCACAGATAGCGGATTTATTCAGTTATACACAGACATAAAACAATATATCTTGTTCACTTACAAAACAATATTGCAAAACAAAGATAAGGATTTCCTTGCAAGGACAAGTATATGAGTTTAGGTAAGAGGTTGTTTGTTTGATTTTCTGTTAATATATATCTCAAAAATTACTTATACGATTGAAATACTAAAACTACGACGCACCTGTGACCAAAAGCAATTCTTTTAGAACTCCTTGTAGCCGGTGTCTTTATGAATCGTAATATACTATTTAACACCACTTCTATGTTACAAATCACACAAAATTTGGAAACCATTCGCAAGCTAGCAAGAATTTGCGAATGACAGGTGATAAGACGCGGCTTCTAGTTACGACGAGTTCGATTCCCGCTGCGGGACAAATGTTTGTACGATTAGCTAATGTTTGTCTAGGGTCTGGGTATTTTCTATGTATAATATGTATGTAATAACAAAAAAAAGGTATACGAAGTAGTATATCAGTCATGTAGTTCCCATAATACAAACACTGCTTAGTTTGGGGCTAGATGATGCTGTGTGTAAAATGTAGAAAAAAAAGTTAATCTATATTCTAAGGTTTTAATGTCACACGTCTGATAACGATCCATGCTATTTTTTTTTTATTCAAATAAACGATTTATTGTTATTATTGTTATTTATAATATTTGATTGAGTAGTCGGCAGTTAATACATTTTATACAAGTTTACTTGTTGACTTTGACTCAGTTCTTACTAAACTACTACTACTTGCTACTTTTCCTTCTTTTCAGACGTGGCTGCACCGATCTCCTCACAGCCTCAACACGGGTGAAACACGAAGAAGACTGCAAATTTGACACAATGACATGTCCCATCACAGCTAATTGCTGCTCCATACCCTTCGAAGAACTCTCCAAACATCTCCAAGCGAACCACAACATCATCGCCGTATATTCGCAGAAGATCAAAATACTTATTGAGAACTTCCAAACGAAATTGAAAAAGACCGCGTGCTGTCGGACCAAATACAAGATCATTCTGCTCCATCAGAAAAGCGCTTTCATAATCAAAGTCTGCATTTACAACTACCATGTCAAAGTGGAAGTTATGCGAAGAAAGCTTGGTTATATAGCTGATGTCAAAGCCGAAGCTAAGAAAAGCGAGTACTGTGCTATAATCGAATTTCAAAGTAAGGCTCTGTGCACAAAATCAGCTATTCTTATAGAGAATGAGGCGTATGGGAAGAAAGCCGAAGTACAATGGAATGACGTCATAATGAAATCGGATACTGACGAAGCTATCACCATCCATGTCAATATTGGTAAGTCAGATTCTGATCTGACTAGAAAAGACTATAACGAATCGTGATTTAGTCTGTGTAGTTATTGATATAATTTCATTCCAAGTAGATGCATTTAACGTGTAAGAGTGAATATAATGTATATAGTGTCCGTACAGCAAGTGCGAATGTTGTAGCCAAATTGTGACTGATGTAGTCTTAAATTTATGATAAGATAGAGATTAAGATATATAGAATGTGACGAGATACGATTAAAAATAGGTGCGTACCTAATAGTAAATAAAATGTATAATTTGATAAAAAAAAACATAGTATTTTTATTTCCCAAAAGCTTCATATGATTAGGTCTAACTCATTTTATGATATTTTTACGACTATACGTTCATGTTTCCGTCTTACTCGTGTGCTTGCGTGGGTCGCCTCTTAAAGGAAGGACCTCTAAACGGTCAACGAAACGTCGGTCGGCAGGGGAATAGATAAAAATACTAAACCATGCCATGCCTATATCTACCGTTAAGCAGTAATGCTCTCATTGCTGTGTACCGGTTTAAAGGGTATGGTTGCCGGTGAATTACAGGCACACGAGATCTTTCATCTTGATATCTCAGGGAGGCAACGCGTGAGTGATACCTCTGGTATTGCAAGCGTCCAGTGGTAACCGTTGACCACCAGGTGGGCCGTTAGTTTCTTTGTCTCATTAGTAGTTTTTTTTTGTTATTTTCACACAGCATCATTTAGCCCCAAAGTAAGCAGAGCTTGTAGTTTGGCTGTTATACTACTTCTATACTTTATTGTGCACTTTTTGAATGCTATAGCTGAAAAGAGGGACTTGTGGCACAAATCTAGGAGAATAAGTGGCACAAATACCCAGCAGTTTCTGAATATAGGCTGATAATAATGAATTAATGAATAAAAATACTATTTGCAGGTACCCTATAAAATAAACCACATTAAATTTTAAAATTAATATCAAAATTAAATGTAAAAATTAATATACAAGTCAGTCTTATTGCCACTTGTCTTATATGTATTTGCCGACCTCTGTGGCGCAGTGTGCGAAGGCCCGCCTGAGACGCAGAAGGTTGCGGGTTCGATTCCCGCCGCGGGACAAATGTTTGTATAATCTGCAAATGTTTGTCTAGGGTATGGGTATTTACAAAAAAGTATTTAAGTATTATAATAATAATAATGCTGGTCATTTTTCACACAGCATCATCTAGCCCCAAAGTAAGCAGAGCTTCTGTTATGGGAACTACATTATATCAGTTACTAGCCTCTGCCCACGGCTTCGCCCGCGTGGTACCCGGATAAAAAGTAGCATACGTGTTATTCTGATGTATAAGCTATATTACTGAAAAATTTTCATAGAAATACATTCATTAGTTTTTGTGTGAAAGAGTAACAAACATCCATTCTCACAAACTTTCGCGTTTATAATATTAGTAGGATAGGATGTAGATTCCATAGTACAAGCTATGCTTTGTTTGGGGCTAGATGACGTTGTGTGAAAAAATGTCCAGCATTATTCATTTTTTTTAAGCTATCTTTTCCAGACAACTTTTGGATGTAGATGATTTAATATGATTTAGTGAGTGTCCGGGGGTGTACTTTATAATGTGGTTCACTAAGAAGATAAGTATATGAGAGTACTAAGGTACCTAATATTAGATGATGTTGACGAAGAAAATTGTAGATACAAAATATTAAAGTCTTGTGAGGATAGAAATTCATAAAATGGCTAATCTCAGAAGGAATTATAAAGATCCGGTAATAAGTTATTACAATATTAAAAGATATCGGAAAACGCTCTTAATATTATTCTACTTTGAGACGTTTGGCAATATTTAACGTCGAGGGTGACCAAAAGGAATTGATTTTTTTGTGAAATCACTTAGAATAAAATATAATTAACTTTTAGGTCTTCTTTGTCTTGGCACTAGGCTCTTGGCTCTCTTCTTTAAAACAGCGACCAGCTTAACTACCTACTTAAATAAAAGCTATTATGTGAAGTCACGAAACAAACAAACACATTCACTACTTCTTAATCTCCACGATGGATATCCACAGACTTATGTATAGATCCAACTCAGTATGGAGATTCGTTAGGATACCAAGTAGGTGGTAGACATGCCTATAGTTTGCAAAAAAGTTTGCATTCCACGTGACAAAAGAAACACTAACCCATGGCGTTTAGGGCATGCTGTTTTCTTACAATGTTTTCTTTCGAAGGCATGTGCCATCGTTTAGTGTTCCAATTAGCGGTGATAGCAATATATCAAGGGGAATGCTAACTTAATCAAAAACGCTGGAAAATGTTTGATTGACTATCCCCTACACATCTGTGGAATAGTGGACGAAGGTTGCGGGTTCGATTCCCGCTGCGGGACAAATGTCTCGGGTCTGGGTGTTCTCTACGTATTATAATATATGTGCTTACAAAAAAATATATATAAGTACATAGGTACTATTTTATATTATAAGTAGTTCCCATAACACAAGCTCGGCTTACTTAGGGGCTTGATGATGGTGTGTGAAAATGTCCAGCATTATTTATTTATTTATCCTCCTACGAGGATCTACATCTTAGCACTAAGAATCTATCTAAGGATCTCTATCATGGGATGTACAATCGTAAGCTTTTTTTTTTTTACTATTACCTTTCAACTCATGTTGAGCGTTTGTCAGGAAATAATTATATAAGACAGTTTAATTAGCCTAACAATTAACTGTATTAAAACGAAATAAAACAATTAATACGTTTTAAGTATATTTACAGTTCAAGCCATTGCCATACTCGATATAATTTTGTACTAAATATTCTTCGTTCCGACGACATGAAGGAAGTAGGCTAAAACATAAATTACGCCTAAATCCATTGTTTATAATAGCGGTGGCGTCATATAGCGGCTTCGTAAAAGACGCACCAATTTATTTCATTCACGTTTGATGTAAAATTCACCGCTATTTAACGGCTTTTATAATCTTCACTATGCATACTGATATCTATTATTTGTGAATAAATGGCACAGTAAAACTAACTTCTTGAAAACGCGGGCATTTGTCAAATATACTGTTGGACGTGTTTCTGACTACTCCCTTCTGGTCTCCTCAACGAATAACACCGCTGTCTTAGAGAAACCTGTCATAGCAGGACAAAAGCACACAATATACAAGCGAATTGGGACAAAATAAATGCTTTGGATTCCGCGCACGCACGCAGCTTTGTGTGCGTTTTCATTGTTGGGTAATATACGATATTCTGGAATATGTCAATTTTCTAAATTGGTAAAAGTACAACAATTGTAATAATAATATAGAAGTAACTCTGTATTTCCGACAATTCGTCCATAGTTTTTGTTAGTATGAAGTACAGTAAAACACTTAAAGCTAATGTTAGTGACACACACACACCACAATTAATAAACATACCTATAGTAGACGTTTATTTGATGCGGCATCTAACGGCACCTTATTGGACAATCAGACAATCAGACCGGTGGGAGGTCTGATAACGTCTTCAGGATGCTGTTAGGGCTGTCATGTCCGCGTTAAAGCAGCGATGCACATCGTTTGCGTATTATGGCATGAAAGCCATCCACTCTTTCTTCCGCAAAAATACCAGAGGCACTACAAAAACGAGGCAGTCCCATCAGCACCCTGAACGCGTTATTATACTGAACCCGTAAAGCATTATACGGTTTCTGCATATAACTGGTCCAGAGGCTACTAGTGTAAAAGGACTGACGATATACTAATAACGCGAACACAAAATGCCCTACGTCAAGATCTACTCGTCAACTCTTTCCAGGTCAAGATCATCCCTCAGATTGTCGGTGACCCAATGACCCTGATATTTAAATAGTAAACAGATGTTCCATGAATTATCGTTAATCATCACAGGTAGTACGTGACAATATGTTTGCTTCCTAATTTGAACAGACTCCACTCACACTTTTTAACATTGTATCGGATTCCATGGGCCACCGCGTAGGACACATATACACCCATCATTTTCTTAAACGCTGATCGAGGGACTCAACAACTCCATGTAGTCAGCGTAACTGATGTTATTTACACTAAGCCCATCTAACGTTGGTGTTGTTGAGTTCCAGAATCAGTTTATTCATATACAGATGAAAGAGCCCGGCTGAGGATACGTCACCCTGTGTTACGCCACATTCAGATTTGTATATCTCCGATATCTTATCAGCCCAACGAACGTAGTTGATCTGATTGTAGTATTGGAATAAGTTTGTCAACTGTCACAGTAAATCAGTATCATTTCTGAGCATCTTCCATAAGTCATCGTAGGCCAAAATAATTATGATTCAATGCATATAAGACATTTCCTTAACAAATTTTGCTCAGTATTGTACGTACTAGGTAAGTATAGGGAAATCGATGGTTGCATCGATAATGCTTGAAATAGCTACAAGTCTATGAAGGATCATATTAAGTGCACATCCTTTGATGAAGCACCAACTAATCGATTGATCCTGCCGGTCACAATCTACAGTGTTCAGACGTGGTAATTAACAGAAGTTTACAGAAATTCAGACCCAAGATTTTCCAGGGAGTCATGGAACGCAGTATTCTCAACTTCAAACGCATCGACCGGGTGTGAAATACCATATTGGCTCAGTCACCGTAATTGCTGATTTTGGCAAAAATATTGCCAGGCTGAAGTGGGACCCAGCAGGCCACGTAAGCCAGATGGTACACATAACATGGTAGCCAGAAAATGGAAGGCGGTGTCGGGCTCAGCCGAGGAAGCGTTGGTGGAATTATCTTGACGCCTTCGCTACAGGATGGTGGGAGTTAACGAAGTCTAGGGATAGTTAGAAATATTAAGGACGAGATAAGCTACATAAAAAAAACCTAACGAAAAACGTTTATTGGTGATACTTATATATGTAGATCATATTAATATGAATGACAAAAACAACGTTTATTAGTCAAATTGCCACGCTATAAAAAATATTTCAAAGGCTTCGAGTTCGAAATAAACGTATCGCATGCAGCAATGAAAACGAACTAAAACATTATATATTCACAAAGAAAACGGTTTTTGTTATTATATTTCTCAGATAATAACATTTCAGAGCAACGTTTTGGGTAAGGTTTTGGTTTATAAATAAAACTTCGTGAAAGTGATGTACCTAATGACCTCATTATTTTTTAGTAAATATATAACTATGCTCGTATTTCTCGAAAGTAAACAGCTTCAATGCATGTGTGTCATTTATGACTCTTCTGTTTGCTTATTCAGATAGGAAGAACACAAAATATAAAACAAAGAAAAAGCCTAAAGCTAATTCAATCTTCTGTTAAAACCAGGATAGTTCTATCTACGCGAATCGACAAACAAATAGGCAAGTGGAATTTTCAAAGCCCGTTCCGACTCGTTATGAACGTTATGAGATCATCAGATGACTAATTTATGGAAGATTATGACTAATTCCAAATCACCTTTAAAGTCTTCAAAGGTATTCCTATCCATCCATAGACATGAAAAGATCGTTTACTCTAAGCGGCAAGGCTGTCTATTATATTTTTTTTATTGATTTATCTAAGTACCTTTTTGAACAAGTAACGTAACTAGCAAATGTATTAAAAGTAATGATGTAGTTTAATAGTAAATGATGAAAATGATATTTTCCTTTTCGATAAACAAGCGTATTTAAGTGTTAGTTTTATTCACAAACTTTACCATCGATAACGTAAATGTCCACTGTTTAACTGGTGATTATATCTTTCAACCCAGAAATTATATACGATAAGTTAATATAGAACGTCCCATGCCCCAGAGTCAGTAATTGACAATCAATAGGTTTGCGTTTCCACATTTTTGAACAAGTGGAATTCACTCTCGAGCAACGAAAAGATGAATCAGATGCAGTCAAATCAGTGGTGGACTGCTAATAACGAGTATTTAAAAATTTAATCAGTTAATCTACTTTTTTTGTTGCACGTGGATCAAACTGACACAGAATTGGTATAAAGAGGCGTAGTCACAGTAGTGGGTGGACTCGAAAATGATGATGTAGAGAAATACTTAACAAAAATTCATTGCCAGTCAAGAACCCATTGAAGGTATAATTTTTCGTCCAATTTAAAGTCTTCTTATCTAGTATACCATCGGCTAGTGTTCCAATAAGTGAGGATGGGATTGATTACCACATGGATGCTAACTACTATGCAAAAGTCGGCATATATGCCACACAATCCTTCAAAAGCAAACTTAATTTCTGGCTTATTGTGCAATGTCACTATAAATTTAATGAACTGTTTGACATTTTATATTTTTTTTTTTTCAATATGATAATATGATATTATTTTATTCAATATTCATACATTTATGTTTAAACTTATACAAATTAATTAGAATTAAGAACATGACATGTAACTTATAAACGTTATCAATAAACGAACATAAACATAAACACTGTTTGGGTCTGCTTCAGACTTCCCTGGAATGGATATCCTCAGAGACCGGAAAATGTCCGATATGGGGATTAAAGTCGTAAACTATTTATCACTGTTATAACATAAATGATGTAAGGATAGACTAACTAAACCGTCACGCAAGTTCACATCCAACCAAAATAATAATTATGACATCATAGTGATGCTACTGCTTGTACTAGACTGTGGTCAACCCTCTAAAGGATTATAGTAGGAAGCTTGACGTTCTCTATAAAGCTCTCATCAACCGAGGATCACAGAAAATACGATGAAAAGAATAACTTTATTTTAACATCCCAAGATTTTACTTGGAAGATTTTGTTTCTGCTGAATGTTATGAATACTTGAAAAAGTAACCGCTTTCATCGTTAGGGTTAAATAAGGTTTATAATAACCGCCATCTTTGTTTGGACTCATAGATTATGATAAATCTACTCACGAAAACATAATGAGACGGTCAGACCGTAAAGTCATTTTTGACAACCATGCTTCCCATCGGTTTAACATCTACGTTACTTTGAAGAACTATAATCAAATTAAATGAATAACATTCAATTCGCACGATATAAAAAAGATTTTGCAAGTTTAAGACGCAACGGATCAAAAAGATATCCTCCTCTATAAATAGAAGCATTTTCTTACAAATATCTGAAACTGAGATGGAATTTTAGCTGATCACGCTTAAATGACAACGGCGAGGCCAGACTGAAGAATAGAAGAGAAGAATAGGAATAGACTGATCGCAGAACGGACTACTTCTGAAGAGAGGTTCCCGAATCGCGACCATCAAATGGACGACGCCGTTTATTAGAACTTCCCACCCTATTTTCCGATGTCTTCAGGGTTGTGGAAAGTTGGATGGAAGAAGGCTGGAGACATTTTCATTATGACACTATTTGGAGGAGGCCTATGTCTAGCAGTGGACTACTAGCTAAAGATGACGAGGATCCTAGAAACACAAAAGCTATAAAACAGATTACCAAAATAATTCCAAATACAACCGTACAATCTATATCATAGTTTTTGTACAGAAATGGGGGGTTTTTAAAATTTTAAACTAGAAATGGTATAATTTTCAGTGCGGACCAATACCGCAGTCTAAATATTTCGTTCACTTGTATAGTTACATACCTCAGCAGCGATGTAAGCAGGAATAACGGATAAGAGCAGCCGCTCCTGTTGTTCTCTTTCACACTCCAGCTTGACACGCTGTTCCAGGCAAGTCCTGGTACCGGCGAAGGTGTTCCTATGAGCTCGCTCCGTGAGGGCCCGGTAGTACAGCCCGATTCCACTCGCTGACAGAAGGAGAGTCAGCTCACAGATCAACTGGGGATAAAATAATTTTGATTATAACACTTCATCTCTAGAAGTCAAAGTCAAAATCACTTTGCAACGTCGCTTTTATATACTACCTGTTCCTCTGTTACCAAGCGGAAAGAGAGGCAAGAAAACAAGGCTTCTTTTTAATTATCTTTTAACATATAAATAGGTACCTTTATTTTATATCAAATCTAACTTTTCTATAGGTATATAACCGATCTCTCATACGTTATTAATGAGTTCACTTGAATATACACTAGAGGGTGAATATATTAATGTCACAACCCATAATGTGTTTTTAAATACAACATCAACTAAACCCTAAAATGACGCAACAAGTAGTTATAAATTCAAATTGATTCTTGTGATTTTAATGAATAAATGAATTTTGATTGTCTATGATTACGTCCTCTAAAGTACGGAAGCGCTCAGCTGAGTCACCTATCCACATGATAGACCGTTCTGAACATAGCCGAACCAAGTAAATCTGTTAAGAATGACCAGGCCCTTTGAACAATTGAATTGTATGGAAATGAGATCAAATTTAGTTTTTGAGATGTCACGTGACTACTGTCAGGTTTTACCTTGGCGAATGTGCGTTAGGAAAACTAAGCGTGAGGTATTTATCTAAAGGCCTGATCAATATAAATAAAACCTAAAACCTGGTGATATTAGTTTGAGAATGAATACTAGAATTATATTTTTAATAGGTACACCTTAATAAGAAAACATTATATTGTTTGTTCCTCTGGCCACTCTACTTAGACTAGAAGACAATAGAAAAGCCTTTACACATACCTATCTACACTTGAATTTAAAACTTAATTAAAGACTCCTTGGCGGGTATACGCCTCCTCTTCTTCTCTTCTCTTCTCTTCAAATAGTTACAACAGCTGTCAAACGAATCATTTAAATAACTTAATTTCTAAATATTCCTAGCATGTCATTTTACCACAATTGAGCCTTTCCAACATTCCTACAATAAAATGCACCCCACGGTGAACTTTACTGTAAGGTAAATAACTGAAATGAGGTCATTACCTAAAACATAGGCGTTTCGTGACAAAATGCAGTAAACTTTACCTACATACCTTACTTATTTGTTTTCGTAATGAGCTGACCTCGAAAACTTTGACTGAAAACAGCTGCTTTTTAAAACGACCAGAAACGTATAACGATATTAAAAAAAGAAAAAAGCTGGGCATTTTCACACAGCATCATCTAGCCCCAAAGTAAGCAAAGCTTGTGTTATGGGAACTACATGACTGATATACTACTTATATACATTTTTTTGTAAATACTTACCATAACATACATAGAAAACACCCAGACCCGAGACAAATATTCGCAGATACAAACATTTGTCCCGCGTAGGAAATCGAACCTGCAACCTTCTGCGTCACAGGCGGGCCTTCGCCCACTGCGCCACAGAGGTCGCCACACGCTCATTACTGTATTCAGATTCATACTCAGTGCGTAGATATTTGAGGATAACAATTAGGGGCTGGTCACGGAAATGTCTAAATATAACATTTTGGCAAATGCTCGCGATTTGCAAGTATTGTAATAATTTTATGAGTAATAGATAGTTTTTCATTCCAGTACTCGTAGTTTCTGATACCCACGACACAGGGAATCTTAGTGTGGGGTGTGGACTATATATGTGTCTGCTATTATATTATTAATTATTATCGTTCAATGGCTCGTTAAACTCAGAATAAAGGCCTCTAGCTCATACGAACTTACTACGAAAATACTCACTTTCAATCTATTTTTCCCGTGACACAATTAGCCTGTATATGCGTTTGCCTCAAAAGGTTCTTTCTTTGTTTGTAAAATTTGTTGAGATTTATGCCCTTCAATATTTTACACTAGCCTCCATAGGCTACGGTAACCGCTTACCACCAGGTGGACCGTATGTTTGTTTACCTCTTTAGTGTATAAAACAGGTTTCTTTACTCAGATGGAATATAACGTAAGACTTGCAAATATATTTAAAAAAAAAGTATATAAATTGTTTAACAGTCAGTTTCCATACTAAAAGCTCTGATTAATTTGGTTATGATGCTGTGTGAAAAATGTCCAGCATTATTTATTGTTATTTTATGTATTTATTAATGGAACATATCGTGAAAGCCTTTTGAGGTTGCATGCTTGAGTTAAACTTTTGGGTAGCTTATAATTTAAGATATGCGAATTTACGGGCTGGTTTTGCGTTTACTTTTCGTCAAAGCGTGGCTTTGACGCCTCTTTACTCGTCTACTTATCTTTGAAACACTTTAAATCTCGAACACAGAAGTATTATCTCTTTATCTATCAATGCCTATATAATACAGGTGGATTTATATAAAATTCCAAATAAAACTATCAAACTAAACAAAGCAAACTATTTTCAAGCTTAATTCAAACGCCTGCTAAAGTTTCGCCCATTCACAATTAGAATTGCTTATCATAGCCTGTCAGGCGCTCTTTACAAAAAGGCTCTTACTGCATTGAGTGGTTCAACAATAGATCTAAAACAATAAGAGCTAGGCAATAGGTAGTGAAAAGGTAGAATAAATTGACTGTATACTAGTTCTAAGCTGCTTGCACTCAATACTCAGATATCATAAAGTTTAACATTTGCAAAATTTTAGTTTAACAAAGTTCACTGCTTTAATGGTCCTTAATATGTACCGAGAGAGGCGCTGCAGTCGCACAGTCAACATCGGCTCCGTAAACTTTTAATCTTAAAAATATAATACATTAAAAATAAAGCATTTACAGTGTTGAAATAACTAAATATACGTACTAAGTGCACGCATAAACGTTTTCAAATGGAAATAAGTAAAACTGCGACAATAAAGTGTGAAACAAAGTGACGATAGTGATGCTCAGTGATCAATAGCGTAAACAGTGAAATAAAGTACACCAAATACAAAAGTGGGACCCTAGACCTAAACAATAACTATAAATCAGAATATTAGTGCAGAATATAGTGAAAAAGTTGACAAAAACCACTGTCCCATTCAATTAAAAAAGAGTGACGGTAGCAAAAAATAAAAATTAAAACGGACAAAAAATGTTTACGCTGCAAAATGTATACTGTGTTCAGTTGAACCACTAAATTCGTCCTGTGTTCTAGTATCACCGATAGCCGAGTGTCAATGCACATCGGCTGACAAGAAAAGCCCTCGAGTTCGCATCCCATCGCCTCCTACACTTTTTGGACTCAAAATTTATTCTTGTTCATTGGTGTTTGGTAGGACGCCATCTACATTTGGACAAAATTTGGATATTTGACCGGTGTCTAACTAATCCATTGAAGGATAAACCAAAAAACACCAACAACCAACAAATACCCTAGCTACTTCAAAAGAGGGCGCTCAACATAAACATGGACGAAATTATGAAGGCAATCGCTGCAATTGGAAAACAACTGCAAGAAACTGAAAACAAACTCTCAACAAAAATTGATGTTTTAGATGAAAAAATAAGCTATTTGCAGCCACAAATCGATGAATTAAAAATAAATCAAGACAAGCAAGAGAAACGTTTGGATTATCTTGAAAAAGAAATAAGAATTCGAAATTTGGTGTTTTTTGGAATAACAGAGCAAGAGAAATCCTATTTCGAACTGGAGAAAATAATAATTCAAATCTTAAACAAAGACCTTCAAGTAGAGTGCAACCTAAATGAAATCCAACACGTAAAGCGCATTGGAAAGAAGGGAGAGAAGCCTAGACCAATCAATGTGGCCTTCACCACATATGGTAAAAAAGTTTTAATATTGAAAAATAAGCACAAACTGATCAAAACTGGCTGCTATATAAAAGAAGACTTCCCCCCAAAAATCCTACAAGAACGAAAACAATTACAAGAGCAGGTGAAAAACGAGACGGAAAAAGGAAACAAGGCATTCATCAGCTACAATAAATTAATTGTTCGAGTACTTAATATCACACAAAACATCAAATTAAGCAATGAAAAAAACACAAAAAAGAGGGCTCTACCGAGCGATGCTGGTCCAAGCTCAAGCAACAAGGAGACCAGCAGAGCAACAAAAAAGAACAAAATATATACGGAAAATAGAAACATATCACAATACCTATCATTCCAGACAAGAGAACAAAATACAAACACCAAGGAAAACGATCAATAGCAATCAGCGCTGCCTCCTCCAATATTCAAAAGTAAAGAAAATTATATAAAAAACAGCATCCCAATACAGCTGGTCACCGCGGGAGAGCTAGACCAAAACCCTCCAGCTCGTAAAAAAGCAACAATCCAACCAAATAAACAGAAACAATATATAAGATGGTAATGTACTAATAATATGTGCTCATGTTTCACTATTTTATAGCATGCAATTAGTTTGTAATTATGTCTAAAGCTTAAGGTTAATAAAAATTCATTAATGTCATAAAAATTTCGATTAATTAGCCAATTAAACAATTTCTTCTTAAATAAATAATAATTGAGTAATTTAAATTCATTTGGAATCTTATTTTAAATCTTCATACTCATAGTTGGTGGGTATAGCACTAGAATACCACTCATTTTTTTAACACCCAACATCCACAAACATCCTGAAACCACACTAGGATTCTCTGTATCGTTGGAATAGCGTCAGTTGTTGGGTAAATAGCACCATGGGGCAGTAAGATCTTACCTGCTGGTAAAACTGTGTCTCAATTCCCTCTGGTCGCAATCCCACTGCCAGTCCCATGTAAGCTAGCGTAAGCACAGCTGACATAGCTAGCGCTATCGGCCGGGCTATAGGCATCATTGTGTGGACCATCTGTGGACAAGGTTACACTTTAGAACTGTATTCTGCACCAATTTTAACTATATCATATTTTTCACTGGACACGAAGATAGGTGAAGCCTAACTGAAAACAACAAGATTAAATATTCACCACACAAAGCTGAAGCCCTTTTCCCATATTTTGTTTATTCGATTATTTCTTGGTTTTCTTTTGACGTACTGAAAAAGAGCCGTGTTGGCCTAGCGGGCGGTACCCCAACTTCCGATCCTGATGTCGTGAGTTTAAACCCAGTCATGCACCAATTGGATATTTCCACTCGAAAAAAATGTGTGCGCATTAACACGTGCTAAATATAGTGAGGGAAAACATCGTGTGGAAACCGGCATACCCTAGAATTAAAAATTCGAAGACATGTGACATCAATTAGTGTTCCATGGAACGCTAACTATTTGCAAAATGCGGGCATATACCAAGTAAAATGTTTGGACGTGCCTCTGAGTACCATCTACTTCTAAATTATCTACTGCTGAGTATGAATCTGAGGATTTCCATAATGAGGAATATAGCCGTGAGCGTGTTTATTTTAGTTTTTAGTTAAAAATCAGTGTGAATTGAATAGATTCAGCGCGTCTTGCCTTGGTGTTTTTCATAATCCTGACCCCACATTAGCATTCGCATAGTAGAGTAGTATAGTAAAGATCGCTAATTAGCGATAAGACCGCCCATGGACGACCTATGTGGCGCAGTGGGCGAAGGCCCGTCTGAGACGCAGAAGGTTGCGGATCCCATTCCCGCCACGGGACAAATGTTTGTATGATCTGCAAATATTTGTCTCGGGTCTGAGTGTTTACTATGTACAATAATATATATATTTACAAAAAAAGTATATTAATATTATATCAGTCGTGTAGTTCCCATAAAACAAGCTTGCTTACTTTGGGGCTAGATGATGCTGTGTGGAAAATGTCCACCATTGTCAAAGTTTTCAGTACTAATCTAAGCTGAAATATTTGGCCTGCTATTTCCTATATATCAATTTAGATAAATTCCCTGAGGCATTCCCTGTGTAGTCGGAATAGCGTTGTTGGGCAAAGTGCACCACGAGGCAGTTAGGTGATGTTCCCTGCTGGTTAAACTGTGTCCCTCTGGTCGCAATCCCACTGCCAGCCCCATGTAAGAACGATACGATGTTGAATTTGTCTGTTCCAGAACCCAGTTTCTTCAGCATAAATCATACATAAAAAACTGTGAATAATTCGCATCACAACCGTGCATACCATATCCGGTATGCGAGCAATTTTGATGAATGGAACGCGATCGCTATATCTACATACCTACTCATTCTATCTATCCAATAATATATATGCGATAATATTTGCGTGGAAATTTGCTGGATTGTTGATCTCAATAATGCGGTATCTGCTGGTCCAATTTGGATGGAATTTAACAAATATAGTATATCTAGTTCGTGACATAGAAATAGGCACAAGGTAAAATATCCTACTTCCTACTACTAGTATAAACGCGAAAGTTTGTGAGGATGGATGTTTGTTACTCTTTCACGCAAAAACTACTGAACGGATTTTGATGAAACTTTACAGTAATATAGCTTATACATCAGAATAACACAGGTTATCTTTTATCCGGATATCACGCGGGCGAAGCCGTGGGCAGAAGCTAGTTAATAATAAAGCTGACTACACTGTTCTTTTGTTTTTTTTTGTTTGTTGGATCATATCTGAAACTACCAGTCGTATTTACTTTATCGCGTTTACCTTTTAATAAAAAAATAATATTAAAAAGGGAAACGCGATAAAGACCCGTTAAACTTATAATTTTGATAGCTCAATTCACGAGAAAGGTTTAAGGTTATTTAACATCACGCTACTTATACCTTAGGAGCTGAGGCCGAGGGCGGCCATGGCGCAGATAGTTTATTTATAAGTCCCTGTTCGTTTTTAAGATATTCGTTATGTAGAGCCTTAACTCCCAAGCTCTACACAAACTGCGTTGGCTGGTAGCGAATGCCACTTTTTATTACCAATTTGATTGTGAAGTCATCATCATCGTCATTCATAACTGGGCTTCACCCACTGCTGGGTTTCCTCAGCTTGTGCCATCCACCACGATCCTGGTTTTAACCATCCACGACCCGCGATGTTGACAACATTGTCGTTACAACGTCCAAAGTTCCTATAACCACTCCTCGACTACTATTCAGTTGTCCTGCTCCACCTATCATCACTATACCTTACAATATATACAGCCCAACTCCATTTCAGTTCCTTAATACTAAAGTGCAGGAAAGAGCACATTAATTGGATACGCCGTAAGCGGAACCGGAGGCAGACGTTACTAAATTAAATTTGATATATGTATTTTGTCATAACAAATCTAGCTTGCTGTTTATCGTGTAAATAAATAAATGTAAATTGCACATAATGTATGATACGATGCCAAATATCATGACGGATGATGTCTTAAAATAGTCAATAAATTCTTTGTATTAAAATCTAGTCATGTCTTGGCAAATGACCTGATTGTATATTCCACCTGCTTCCACCATTCAGATTAGTATGCAATATCTTGAGCAAGTGCCATAGAAATTCTCGGGATAGATTTTTGAATAATTTCGAGTGGCTAAATACCAGCAAAATAGTCAATAGTCACCGAATTACCAAGTTCGTATTTTCTAAATGTCATCGGTGACTAGAATTCTCACTCCTGCCGTTATAAATTACCAGTGACCCCTAATAACTTATCGAAAGCGCTATTTTATCTACAAACAAATGAATTAACATCATTGTATTACGTCGTATCTGTATATCGAAAATGCGACTCTTGGTTGGTAAACAGTGATTTCAAGATCATCATTATAATTGAAAATACGGTCCCAAGACAAGAAATTTTCCGTGTAAATTCAATATTGCAGGCATAGTCTGATAGGAATCATTATGTTTGCTTTGTACCTTGAAAACCCAAATAATTTATATTATTTCCTTACATAATGAAAAAAACATAAATTTTCCTGAAATAATGTCAATGAATGATGCAACCAGATTATTAAATAAAATCTGAAATATAATAAAACGTTTTGGGACTGCGCCTGACCTCGCATAATTACAACGGATTTGCATACCCTCGTCCAGTTTTATCCACATTTATCAGAGTAAGAAAGGAAATACAGTGCAAGTTGAATTCAACTAGCATTCTAAGGCATGAGTGAGAGCCTTATTATATACAGCCTGTGAATATAGATCAGACTGATATACATATTAAGCCATGGTGGTAAACATCCTTAGATCCTTCCTCAGAATGCAGATCCGTGAGAATGCCTGGGTGTTAAGAGACAGCAATTTATTTTGGGCATGCCATTATTGTAGTAGAAAGTACAATAGGAGAAAAGAAACCGTTTTCAAATATCAACTGATAAAAAGTTTAAGAGTCAAGTCAGTTTCTGTGTAGGAACTGGATCGGACAATTCCTGGAGCTGGTAGTAATTTGCTTACGCTCGTAAATCACAGCCTGTAGCTAAGCTTTATTACTCGCAGGTTCATATTTAAAGGGAAAGGTGAAGAAGCTTAAGAGATTTTAATTAAAATTTTCATGGTTTTGGAAACTATAATTTACAGCTGCTCATGCTTTTAAACTAAAACTTGTAAGTAGTTATTTCATCAAAGGTCTTTCATTTTAAGGTGGACTTCTTCACACAGACACAGTTTTTTTTTGTTTCGAAGATTGACCCAAATAGTAGACTGAAAAAGGTTTACATATTTTAAGGGTCGGCAACGCGTGAGTAACCTCTTCTTCACAGAAAGGCCGTGGTCTAAAATCTAACCTTAGTGGTCTAAAGAAAATGTAAAAAGTCAAAGTCAAAAGGTTTTTATTGATTGAAAGCTTCATAACTACGTGAATTTAAAATGTTAAAATGAATTTACGCCGTTTCCTCAATAGCAAGTTGAATCAATATATAGGACATAGCCCTTGCGGATGACAGTCGGTGTTCAATGCTCATGGCAAATTGGATCGCTTTCTTTTTTCTCTCACTGCTTGTTCAATAAATTGCACTGCGGATTGCCGAGTGGCGGCCGTGGGGTTAATTAAATTTGTTTTCAGAATGTGTGGATTAATTAATTTTTGCATTTCGTATATTGCATTACTTTCATTAGCCGCTTCCGTGATTGACGGTTAAAATACATTGATTTCTTGAACGTGTTTCTTTACCCCTACTGAGTATTTTTTTTTTTATTAAGGCACAAACAAAATCAAGATAAATGGTAAAAACTAAGGATTCTTACACCAATTAAGCTGCCGCTAATAGTAGAACTGGAGGAGGCCTTTACCCGAGAGGGGTCCTAACTATAAATTAAATTATAAAAAATATGAAAATAATAACAATTATTCAATATTAAATCATAAATAAATTAATAAATTAATTCATACAACAATGTACAAGTAGGTATGTATATACAAAAATACAGATGAAACAGCTAGCTACCTAAAGACCGTTGCAAACGATCTATAGATAGCTCAACTGATCCAGATCACTACCAGGCGAAAGCGTTCCAAAATACTGGCCGCATTGCCACGCTGCATGGCAAAGCTAATGCGTTGACATAAACAAAATATAAATTATCTAGATACATTGCATGAATTGTAAAAAAATATTTATTAAGATAAGGAATAAACAGGCTTTTTTATTTTTATTTTATTTTTTACTAGTAACACTATGATAATAGTATCGTATGTACTGAGTATGTATATGAGGATGCACATAATGGGTAATAGAGACGGGAAGTCGGTTCATGATAAATAAATCGATATTCGCGATACGCTTGAAGTCCCAACTTTACTCTATCATCAGTTTTTCCGTGCTTACGTTATTTTGCTCTCAGGATGACACTCTTTCAAATAAAGAGTGGAGATAAAAATCGCCCACTAAAAATGTTTGCGGCTAGTCGAGATTATTGTCTATAAAACAATAAAATAATTATTCAAATCCTACTTAGCTATAACATTGTAAATGAACGTTTTTAAGGCAAATATTGAAAAGGTTAATGAAATGAGTACCTTCTTAAAAGAAGGTAATCAAGTTTTTAAACCGTCAACTCATATTTCGACAAATTTTCCTGCGATAAGTTTTTTCCATAAAAAAATCCACTACCCGCTACTTCCTAGGGGGTCATCGGAAAATCCTGTGTCCGTGCATTCTTACACATCTGAAAAATTGTTTTTAGATAAGTTAGTTAGTGAGTCAGTCACGCAATGACTTTATATATTTAGATTCGGGGATACCTAATTTCTTTGGCCTTCCACGCAATGTATTCAACAAAGCCATCAATTACACATTTAATTTCTAGTTGCGTTGCGTCCGCTTCGCAGCAAGTGTGGAAGCTCATTTAGAATGCAGCTTGTCCCAAAAACATTTGCTGGAAAATTGAGAATAAATACCACAAAACTTGCAACAACATGAATCTTGCATGAATCAACATAGTCTTAAAATTTCTCTTCTTAGCAATTTTACTCCCAAATAATATGCAAATTTTCTCCTCAATTTAAACTCTGAGGGTAAATTTAAGTAATTACTGCCTTTTATATGCACTTCATCCGGTAAGTCCTTACCATACATTCAGAAAGACTTATTCTAATTTAAGTAGTATTGGGTCAAATAAATAGAAACGGCTACGCAATATATAATATTTTAAAAAACTACCACGGTTGGTAGTTAATCACACAAAGTGCTTTCAATTTTCAATTCTTTAAAAACTACTCGCAAAATTTTCGGTGATTTAAAGAACCGAAACAATAAAAAGGTCGAGTACTTTGACGTAGTTTTGTAAGACTTTATAAGCTGTTTTTGAATTCCGGTCTATAAAATAATAATCTATTATCAATCTAATTTCACTATGTTTGTATTATTATCTTAAATTCAAATTTCAATCAAATTTATCTGGTCTTTATTCAAATGCATACTATAAAATATCTGATTATTAAGATGATAAAAACTCTTGGGATGGAAAATGCTCAAACTCGATAAAAAAATTAGGTACCTATTGTTTTGTAAAAGGATCATTAAAAAGAATAACCAGCCTTGTTTTCTTGCCTTTCTTTTCTGGCTTGGACGAAGGAACACGTAGTAGATAAAACCTACGTTTCAAAGTGATCCTTGTGATTTTAATGAATAAATGAATTTTGACTTTGACTTTAGTGATCTGGACTAGTTGCTATATCTATATATAGTTTGCAACGGTCTTTAGATGGCTCAACTGTAATGTTTCATCTGTATATTTTGTCCGTACTTATAGAACAACAAATTTAGGTAACCAAAAATTTTAATGTTTATATTTCTTAAGATTAATATAATTACTTATCATTAATTAAGTCATTCAAGAGTAGTAGAGCTTCTGTGTTCTACCATGCCTATTTCTGCCGCCAAGCAGTAATGCTCTCATTGCTGTGTTCCGGTTTGAAGGGTATGATTGCCGGTGAAATTACAGTTTTTTTGCTTTTTTTTCATCTTATATCACAGAGAGGCAACGCGTAAGTTACACTTCTGGTACAAAGCGTCCATAGGCTACGGTAATCACTTACGAACAGTTGAGCCGTATGCTTGTATGACTTTAGGTAACTAATAAAAAAAACATTTTGCAAAATTCGCTTTTTACGCTATGAAAAGAAGTGCAGCCATAATCGCTACGCTTTTATTTAATTTTGCCGTCGTTCTGTATTGTGCCGTTTCTATGAAATGAAACTGACAAATGTTGTGTAATGTCCAGTTCGGGATAAAGATGAGAAATGTCTAGCATCAATCAGAACAATGTGAGATGACGCGGAATTTCGAGGTTGGGATAAAAGGGTCGGTCGTATTGTGGTCAGGTGCGGAGTTATTTCAACGCTTGCCTTCATTTATTTCTGGGTTCATATTTGGGCACACTATCACATCTCTAGCTCTAGCCTTGGAATTTCGGTGTTTGAAATAACTTTTGTGGGCCTAATCGTAAAAAAACTGAGCAACTTTTGTTTATTTTACAAGATCTTGAAATTAAAATTACCGTGGTTTGGTATAATTTTAGAATATAATTACGACTATACCACGTACTTTACTATTCTCCTGCTGACGTTTCGTTGACCGTTTAGAGGTCCTTCCTCATGAGCACCGTCCGCGACCACGCTCGACGGTCGTGAGTCGGGAACTGAACTGACCTCTAAACGGTCAACGAAACGTCAGCAGGAGAATAGTAAAGTACGTGATATAGTCGTAATTATATTCTAAAAAGATCTTGAAAATATACTCATATTTGTAGTGAAATTTCAAACTAACTTCATCAAAGGTTTTTGTTGGATTTTCGGATATTTTAGTGCATTCCTGAATATCATGAGAAGGTATGGTACTTTCCTCTCCACCTATGCTGTTACTTGATTATCAATCAGTCAGCGAGATAGAAACAACGATTTTATATATTACAGAACAAATAAACACAAACACAGAAATGTTACATTAAACATTAAAAAAAAAGTATCGTGTGGGATTTAAAGGTCTCAATGTATAGGTATTGAGTATGTATGTATGTTAAGAGGTAGGTTATACATACAATAATGCGAAAAGACTTTTTCCCCAACCTATTATTTAGACAGATTTGTCATATCATTAGTATCAGCATTTATTCTAATTATAAAGATTCTTAAAGAAAATAAAGACTCAATACATTGTTATTGTGGTTTTTATTTGTTTTTATGAAAAGGTGGATTTCGTTATTTTTTTACATAAGAGTTTTCTTCTCTTTTGGGGTAAAAGTGTAATAAGCCAAAATGATGAGGGGGATTTCTGTACATTTATTACATTAAGGTTCTGCTTTCCTCTGGGAATTATTTTAGGGGAGAAAGTGGAATAACAAAAATGACAAGGGGGGTTTTTTAACAGTTCAGTTTTCCCCACTAAGGGGGATTTCCCAGGGGGTATTTGTGGAATAAACCTCTTTTTAGCATATCAATCAAGTGCAAAAATCTTAAAAAAAACTAAGGATTCACACATCCGCCTTGTTAAGTACTACAAAACTTTCACAATGTTGTACAATTGGCGGTCTTATCGCTGAATAGCTATCTCTACCAGACAACCTTTGGATGGAACGGAATGTAAGAAAGTATACTATAATTACGCAATATACAATATAATACACAATATACCTACATAGTTACAATAATATACAAGTTCCTAGGTATACAAGTTCTATCAGAGCTTTGCCTTACGACCTTGAGCTGCGACACAAGAAATGCGGGTTCGATGTCCACTGCGGGACCAATGTTCGCATGTTCTACAAATATTTGTTCCAGGTTTGGTGTGGTACGACACTCGTAGTTACTAATATCTACGATACAGGGAAACCTAGTGTTGGGTCAGGTTGTCATTTTTTTTCTATTCAATTTCTAAAATCTTAAAATAAAATAAAAATATTCTGCTAACTGATTTCAGTACTTTCATAATAGTCATATCATTTATTCACCTTCGAAACACAGGGAGCACTTGGTTTTGTGTCTTCATACATAAAGTCTTACATAGCTCTTGTTAGATTGTAAATAATTGTAAAAAAATAACACATAATTATATGAGACAAAACAAAACAAATAGTAGCAATCAAATTACGATCAAACAATAAGTGTTGCCATGTCATATACAAATTTTCTACTAAAATCCTAAGTCAATTAAGTTAGCGTCTGTAAAGAGGCCTTGTCAAACAAAGTAAATGGAAATAATTATAATAGAAAGAGAATTATCCAAGAAACTAAATTAAATAAAACAGTAATGTCAGCATCTTATTTGATTTTTGTGTTTTCCAGCGCAGTGCAGACATAGTCCAAATAATAGGTTGGGGAAAAAGTCTTTTCGCATTTTTTAAGAAAATTCAAAACATTTTTTAATATAGTTTATTTACATTTAACTAAAGTATGTAGGTACCATTTTGTTCGATAACTTTTTGCCATTTTGTAGGCAGGGACATGATCCCATTGCTATAAAAACTTTGGGGCTTCTGTTCAAAATACCGCGACAAGTGGTTTTGGCAGTCCTCTCGTGATGTTAACCTGACACTGCCTAAAGAATTCTGAAGAGACCGAAACAGGTGGAAATCTGAAGGTGCAAGGTCAGGACTATACGGCGGATGCATTAACACATCCCAGCCAAACTCTCTTAATTTTTGCTGAGTGGCTAAAGATGTGTGAGGTCAAAAATGGTCAAAAATTTCTTCAAAAATGGTTCGGTTTCATTACGTCGTAATAAAGAATCACAAATGAGAACACGGTTCATTAGGTTTCTTTCAGTGAGCTCGTGAGGTACCCAAATATCGAGCTTTTTGTGTACCCAGTTTTTTTCAAATGCGCCAAAACTGTTTTGTGGTCAATTCCCAGTTCTTCAGCTACGTCGTAACTACTGATATGCCGATCTTGCTCCACTTTTTCAAAAATGGCATCCATTTTATCCGTAATAGGGCGACCAGAGCGACGTGCATCTTTGACATCAAAATTTCCGGATTGAAAACGCTTAAACCAAATTTGTGCTACTCTCACAGACACTGCACTAGGTCCATAAACATCGCAAATTTTTTTCGCGGCTTGCGTTGCATTTTTACCTTTTTTGTAGTAAAATTTTAAAATGTATCGAATTTCTTCATTAGATTCACTCATCTTAACAGTACGAAAAACAAATAAAAATCACACATTTTCCTAATTTGAATTTGGAATTATCTTCTTTAAAATTTAAACTTTTAATGATACCAAAACCAGCCAGATACAAATAGTATAGCCAAAGATATTTTATTACAAGTTCATACATACAATAATGCGAAAAGACTTTTTATATTTTTATCGCATAGGTAGTCACTACACTTTTAATAAGCACTTCTTGTTAAACCAGTCTTGATACATCTTTTAAATCGTCTTTCACTTAGATCTAGTATATCTGACGGAGCAGAAGCTCCAAGGTGGTCTTTAAAAAGTGTGATGTCAGCAATGCTAACGTCACTATCATCACCAGCATGCTGGTCGCTCATAGTTGATGACGAAAGTAAACTCCAGGAGATGTTCTTCTAATTTATTCTTGGTTGTACAGAGACTTTCGTGGTCTGTACGGTCCGTCGCCCGTATTTATGCAAAAACACAGACTCGAGCAAGCAACTTGTGCGAACAAGCTAAAACTACCTGCAAGCATTAATCATTTAAGTTTACAAATGGTTTTGAAGGTAAACATGGTCAAAATAACAATTTGATTACGTAATTAAGTAATAACCTAATTATTATACAACAATCAAATAATAATCAGCCATAGATTAATGATTTTACACTATAATTTGACAGTCTAAGTGATTATTCGTTAAGTAACTCGTGGTTCTGCGTCGATGACTCATTGTAGAAGTAGAATAACGCGTTTGCGCCGATATATATTTTGGTATTTTATTGTAAAACCGTATACAATTTCTGAGAAATGATTTGTTACATTTTTGAAGTCCACATTTAGGGAAGATCACCTTGTTTTTATTTCTTGTGTTAACTGTGTGTGAGTCACTCTTTTTCATAAATGGACTTATGTTTTTCCGTGTGTACATAATACACTCGTATGTGTACAAGGATGACAAGGTTATAATATTTACTTCCTTAAATATATTTCTCAGAGATGTTCTAGAGCCTAGGTTGTAGATCGTTCTTACTTCTCGTTTTTGGAGCACGAAGATAGTTTGAAGGCTAGCTGCTGTACCCCACAACAGTATACCGTAGCACATGAGACTATGGAAGTAACCGTAGTATACCAACCTTGCATTAGATACACCCGTTAACTCCCTTATCTATCTTATCGCGTGCGTGGCAGAGCTAAGTCTTTCACTTAAGGCGTTGATGGATCCCACTGTAGGTTGGAGTCTACCGTTATACCCAAAAATACGGTTGAATGCGTCGGTTCTAAGGTTCCGTCGCCAATCTTTATACTTGGAAAAGTGTTAATATTTAGTGGAGATCATTTTTATTAGGATTTAAAACTAAATTATTAGTTGCAAACCATTTATTTAAAGAGCTCAAAGTATTATTTATATTGTTAAAGTCATTTTGTTTTCGGCGTATTTTAAACAATATTGATGTATCCTCAGCAAACATGACTATTTCAGTTCCAGTTTGCGTTTTAATCATATAAGGTAAGTCATTGACATATATTAGAAATAAAAATGACAAGTAGGTAGTAAATATCTATCGATGCTTTTCTCGTCAAAACTTCCACTCGAGTGGAAAAACCATTACTCTCAGCGGGATAAAGTCTGAGATAAACTGTCACTCGGGATAAATCGTGGACGTGGACTTTGATTGACTTTCAGTTTAGAAAGCATTAAATTAACCACAGACGGCTCATAATCATCGATTACATTATAAAGCTTTTCCAATGGAAAAGCTATACTAAGTTTCTAAGTTTGTCTGTAGGGCGTAATTTAACTCATCCGATTTCTTTGGTGAAATTCTTTCACCAATATTTAGAATATACTTTCAGAGGACATCCCATCCTACTAATATTATAAACGCGAAAATTTGTGAGGTTGGATGTTTGTTACTCTTTCACGCAATAACTACGAATTGCATTTTAAATTCTAAATGTTTTATGTATGCTGATAACTTAAAGATTTCAAAACAAATTCAAAACAAATACGCTCTGATAAAGATGTGAAATCCCTTCAAGATGTCATCGATAGACTGACGGATTGGTGCACTGTTAACAGAATGAGTCTAAACCTATACAAGTGTTTATACTATATTAGTCATTCTAAAAAGGGATTTTTCACGTACCGCACTATCGGTGAAGGCACCGACTAAGTTTCGACCCATTCCTAGAGTCTTCATCAGGGTGAGTGATCCGCGTCGTGTTTATACATTAAATTCACCCGCAATCATATTAATATAGTCGATTCAATCCTTCTACTATTATATACCTGAAAGTTTTCATCCTCAAAAACGGATGGATGTTTGTTACTTTTTCGCGCAAAAACTTCTGAACATATTTTGATGAAACTTTACATTAATACTTTACATCAAAATAACACATATGCTATATTTTATCCGGGTACTACGCGGGCGAAGCCGTAAGCAGAAGCTACTATATAATATTAATGGCACAAAACTTCAAGAACACATAGCGGTATGTAACCTAGCAATAACAATTGATAACAAACAACACTTCAAATATATAAAATATATGCATGTCTGCGCGTAGTATGCTAGGTTTTATTTTTAAAAATACTAAAGTATTTAAAAAACAGAACACAAGAAAACTCTTATACACCACTCTAGTAAGAAGCAAGCTTGAATATTGTTCGGTCGTTTGGAACCCCAATTACCAACTCCACAGTTCACTCAGTTTTATTCATATAGATAAAACTGAGTGAATCTCCTCTCTCCTGATATGTAATACACGGGCACTATATACTGAGGGTCTTAATAATTTCAACCATATGGCGTTATCCGATAGGCGCCGAGTTGGCGATATAATTTTTTTATACAAGCAGCTTAATAATATATATGATAACCCTGCTTATTGGAACACTAACTGTTGGCACATGCCTTCGATTTTTTGGTTCTATGGGATGTCGGTTTCCTCACGATGTTTTCCTTCACCGTTTTGAGCACGTGTTATCCAGTTTTGACCCAGTGTCAATACTTAAGCATAAAACTTATAAAACCAATTTAGGTCACCACTCTATTATCCCAAGATTGTTAGATTACTCAACAGCTTTGTAAGTAAAGACAATACTTTAGACATTTATTATGACAAGCTATCTATGTACTTTCAAAACCAAAATTTACAGGGTTAGTAATCCAATTTCCACCTGATTCTTTGTATAGTCCTGATTTTTATATAGTTTGCTATTGAGGCTAACTGTATAAAAATATTATTATCATTTTTCATGTAAAATTTTCTTTATAAAATATGTTTACGCCAAACTGTTAAAATTTGCATGCTGTGTCCATCTGTAATTGGAATTACATGTAAATTAGATCCTAAAATATGATTATTCATGTAATTTCTGTTAATATTCCTAATAAATAAACTAAACGCTACTATTCATCGGCTACTTTTAAACCACCCGGTTTAAACCTCGCAGCCGAAGCCGTGGACAGTAGCTAGTCGATTACAAAACGGTATCTTTTTTTCCTACTCTTCTATTGAATACGTGTTTTTATTGTTTTTTGTTTCTTACTCAAATGTTTTGATTGACTTCGCGTCGCATAAGTCATCACTTGACTTCGACTTACCAGTATCAATGCAAATAGTGGTAAAGGCGCATGGTGTGTAGCCAGCAACGTGCCGGCTCCCAGACTGGCAACCACCAGCAGTGAGCCAGCCAGCGCTAACGCCTCAACCTCAGCAGCGGCCGGCAGTAGCGCGAAACATAGCACTATTGATAGCGTGAAGGCGATCACTGATAGTGAGGCGATGGACTTTGTTTGCGTTGAAAGTTCCTGAAACAAAAAACTTAACTTTGCACGCCCAGGATGACTGGTAGAAAATGCTTTAGCATTAAGTCCTCCTAGCACTACATTTTTTGTGCGGAAGTGTAAATAAATAATTAAATAAACTTTGTGAATGAGAAGATATTATGTTTCTACATTTCATGTATTAAGTTGATTGTAATCTTGTAGGTTATCTGTTTAGTTTGCTTGTTCACACTTTTCATGTATCTAATATTCATCTTACTCGTGAAAACCATTTAATAGCCTTCTGTTTATTTTTTATCTTCTTTACTTTTAATTTGTTTTATGGTCTGCTAGTTTTCTTTAAATAAATAAGAATAGAGAGTAGATATGAACTATGAGCAAAGTCAAAGTCAAAATTCATTTATTCATTAAAATCAGAAGGATCACTTTGAAACTTCGATTTTATCTACTGCCTGTTCCTCCGCAACCAAGCCAGGATAGAAAGGCAATAAAACAAGGCTGGTTATTCGTTTTATTTATCCTTTTACAAAAAAACGCGTTGGAGCATTTTCAATCCCAAGAGTTTTCCATTCACTCCATCGGAGTATGAATGTCTAGAAAACACATATTCACCTTTTGAATATGTGTTTTCTAGACCAATTGTGTTAATTCTATGTTCTATGTTCCGTTCTTAATAAGAACGGCATAGAATTAAAACACTATCATCGTCTGTCTTTCTTGAAAAATACATTTTGGATCTCTCCAAGGTATGGGTGAATATGTGTTTTCTAGACTTTCATACTCAGTCAACTCCATCATCAGTCATAACTTTACTTATCAATAAGTAAGATTATGGACAAATGTAGGTCTATTCCTGACAAAAAATGCGACCTAAGGGTGCCAACGCAACCCAAAGTCATCTATATTTTGTCTTTCACATTGAGTATACATCCAGTTAACATTTTTAAAATAGACTGAACAGTCCAGCCCGTGTATGAGTATGATCCTCCGCCTCTGTCCAAGGTCGCTCGTCACGTATCGCGACATTTTTATTAGTATGTATTTGTACTGTGTGGTGACACAGAATATAATAGTGGTAATACGGATATAATAGTGCTGAACAGACCTTTTGGCGGTTTTAAAAGTATAATGCCCAAAGTTTTTCGTCACCAAACATTATTTTAAGTAAAGCAGTTTCTTTGTACACCCAACAGTCACATAGTTCTGAGTCGATGCTAGATTCTCTGTGTCGTGGGTATCAGTTTTTTTTTTTCATTTTATTCAATTGACGAGAGGTTATGTCGCACTATACATATATATATGTATATATATATATATATATATTGTTAATGTGTTTTTCTGTTTTAATAAATGATATTCTATTCTATTCTATTCTATTCAACGAGTACCATGGTACCAACACCAAAGCCGTTTTCCCTATGCCCATCAAATTTCACTCACCTGAGCTGAGTATTTTCCGTGTTATAAAGCTCTAAACCTTACCCATGAAGTTTAATAGGCCATGAACCATATTAGTCTGCCCTTGGGTGGGCCTAATGAAATGCAAAAACCTTCATCATATAACATTGAAATGAAACGACAAGCCAATTTGAACTCTGATGATCTGTGATATGCACGATGGAGATAATAAAACTTTACAGCTTTTTAATTGAGTGTTTTGTATAGAGTTAGTAGTAGTAACGCCCATCATTATTAAGTACACGGCATTTGCAAAAGGAATGTGAAAATATTTAGTTATTCCCATTTTGGAGTCGGTAGTGCGGCGGGCGAGTTGCCAGCTGCATGCAAGAAGTGCTTATTCGATTCCCGCTGCGGGACAAATATGTTGACATGGTTTGGGTGTTATACGGTACTCATAGTTTCTAATACCCACGACACAGGGAATCCCAATGTGGTGTCAGACCTTTTTTTTGTATCATGATAAGCCAGTATTCTCTGGCCATATTTATAGTAAAAATCATTTTACTTGTCAAACGTTGGGTACCAAGTTTCAGATACACTATAGGAGGGCAGGACTGTAGATACGACAGTTAGGCGTCTTATTTATTTAATTAACATTTAGAAAACAGATCAAGCAATTTGTTAATTGATAAAAGTGTTTTGCTTTAAACCATAACGAAACCGTAGCATAAGTCTACGCCATGCTACGACCAATGTTCACCCAGAAAAATAAACATATCATTCGACGAACAAATTCATTCGAAAACTATTTTCAGCAAAAGACTAGAAAAGGAAGGCAAAAATAGAACGAACATAAACCATTGCTTTTGTCTACACGCTCAAGTGAATAGCATCATTTCTCCATTTTGATCTTTAAATGGTGGATAGGTACTTATTGATAACAGGGTCAATATATAATAACGCTTCTAGTAATATCATGTCAATAGCCCACCAATGTATCCTGAAGCCTAGTTGTTGTCCATCATAGAGTACAGCAATCAAATCACATGCCTCATAGCATAACCAGTAATAACCGGTGTAATCCGACTATGTATGGGACTCGGATACAACTCACTAATAGAGCAATGACGGCTGATGGTTGACTGAGGATTGAACAGCATTCGTACCATCAGCCTGTATCATAAATTTGGTTGTGATGTTTGGTGTTTAGATGAAATATATTTAATATAATTTATTCATTAAATATAACAGACTCAATAAACCAACTGTAACATAGTCTGTGGAGAGCAGGATATAATGCATGGAGGAGAGGTATCAATCAGCCTGTGGAGTGCACTAGTAAGAAAGCGGTTTATACAATAAATGTTTTATTAAACAATACACCAACTACATCTTTAATGTAGGAATCTACATATGACATACACTACATATACTCAATAAACCTCATACCAACTACATCTTTAATGTAGGAATCTACATTGTATTGCATACATGAACATCCTATCCTATCCTATCCTACTGCTATTATAAACGCGAAAGTTTGTTAATCTTTCACTACTGAACGGATTATAATTAAACTTTTCAGTAATATCTAGTTTATACATCAGAATTACACATAGGCTACTTTTTATCCGGGTTCCATGCGGGCAGAAGCTAGTAAAAAATATATACTTATTTTGCAATCATAATCAATATTTGTAACAATTAAATTAACATAAAAACAATAAATACTAATTAATAAATAAAAATAAAAGGGCATTTATTTACTAACACTTAAACAAACATGCCATAGCCTAAGTACAATAGGTAATTAGTAGGTATAATAAGAAGGTATGTATGTCTGTAAGTAAAAAGGTCGAGTTCTCAGCCACGCTGTTTTTCAGCCTCGTCTACTGATGTCGCCGCTGACGTCACATCTACCACTAAAAATCTATAATTGGTATAACTCAAACAAGTAAACTATCTAGCCTAACCACTCGTAGTAGACCAGCTACCTACCTACATTCCCTACGGCGATATTTTATAAGTATGTAGGTATGTTAGGAAAATATAAACGCAAAGTATATGAGTAGGTTTTAAGGCCTCATGTTTTAAGGGTCGCAATTGACTAAAGAATAAATACTTAAACTACGTAAATTTTATGAACCTTTACTCAACGCATATATATTATAATACTATTTAATACTAGTACGACAACAATTAGCTACATCCTATCCTATCCTACTACTATTACAAACACGAAAATTTGTGAGAATGGATTTTTGTTACTTTTTCACACAGAAACTACTAAACGGATTTTGATGATTTACAGTATTACAGCTTATAAATTAGAATAACACATAGGCTACTTTCTATCCGGGTATCACACGGGCGAAGCCGTGGACAGAGGCTAGTTTCTAATAATTGCATTCTAATAACGGAATACTAGCTTTTGCCTGGTAGAATAATTATAAGATTAGTCAGGTAGGTACGACTTCTCAACAACACTCGGGTTTTTGTTTTTCCAGGAACCAGCTTTTACAGTTCATCTTAAATTTCGCCAGTTCTTGTATAAGTCGAATAGGTGGAGGAAAATCGTTCCAGCTCATACTGCTAATTATCGCTTTTTTAGAGCAAATATCTAGCTAATCTAGATATTACTACAATATTTTAGACATACCCAAAAACGACAATAGGAATTTTCATACGTGTTTGATTCAGTAGCACGTATCCAGCACTAATTCAAAGATATAATTAACTTCAATTAAAAAAAAACTAGTGCCGTGTTGGCTTAGTAGGCTGAACCTCGTCTTCCGATCCGAAGGTAGTGGGTTTAAATCCGATCTTACACCAATAAATTTTTAATTTATGTGCACTAAACTGGTGCTCAAAACGGTGAAAAAAAACATCGTGAGGAAACCGGCACGATCTAGAACCACAAATGTGAAATCGCTTACTGTTCCAATAAGCGGCGATGGCCTTGCAACTTGCCACGTGGCGTGCGAACTAATTGCAAAACGCAGACATGTGCCAAATATAATGTTTGGACGTGACTCTGACTACCCACTACATGGTCTTCTCAAAAATCTACGCGCTGAGTATGTACCTACGATTGTCCATCATGGAGAATACAGTCTTCGCGACTGTATTCTCCATGATGGACATTCGTATGTTTGTTTTTGATAAAAAAAATCGATTTAAGTCCAATTCAATATTGAGCTTGATCTATAATATGACGACGGGGTAATACCGAAAATAGTTGACCGCGTATTTAGTCCTTAATTTTGGCTAAAGATAGAAATCACAAGGTGCCCGGTCGGGACTGTATGCAGGATGGCTCATAAGTTCTACGTTTTTCACCTTCAAATAATCGTTAGTCTGTCCGACCCTGTCAGAGCTGACATTGTCATGGTACAAGATGATACGGCCTTTGCGTTTATTTTTACGGAGTTCGTCAATAACTTCCGGTAAACAAATCGTCACTATCACTATTCATTGTACGATTCTCTCGATTTTTTAAACCTCTTTCAAATTGTGAGGTTTCACATCCAAATGTTTTTTATAGATTGATTGTTACTAACTCATGTCTATAATATGATATGAGCATTATCTCTATATGCTCAAATATTATGGTAGGTTACAATGCGACACCATAAGCAATGATGTAAACCAAGACACGATTTAAACCGTTTTTTACGAAACTCCAAAAAAAAGTTTTTTTGGGTTAGGACAGTCTATTATTAAGCGTGCGACATGCCTGTCTGTTATCATGCAGCGTACAGCATTGACATTTTTGTTGTGCACTGAGGTGGAAGTGCGAAATTCGTCACTGAGATGTATACTACATCGCTTGAATTCTGGAAATCAACTATAAATAGTCATCTTATATGTTGCTTCATCGCCAAAAGCAGTTTGAAGCCGAGAGAGGCTCTTCTGAGCTGTCAAATTACGCTTAAAATCATACTACTAAAATTTTCACGGGTCAAATCTGGTAGAGATCACTAATTAGCGATAAGACCGCCCATTGTAGAACAATTTTAAAGATTGTTCTATTTATTTAAGCTTATTTGGTATATAATAAAGTATGTTCTATCTATCTTTCTATCTATCTATCTATCCATGGTGATGTAAACACATAATTTTTAAAATGAAGCCAGAATGTTAAAACATGTAAAGTCACTAATGTATAGAAGTGAAAGTTGGGTATGGCAGAAGTTACATCAAAGTTAAGTAAATAGAGTGGAGATGAGAGCTTTTACTAGTATGTATGGTGTAACTTTGGGTGATAGAGTGACAAATAGCGTTTTAAGAGAGCAGTGTGGAGTAAATGAAGATGTAGTAACGAGAGTTGAGAAAGGTATGTTGAAATGGTTTGGGCATATAGAAAGGATGGATGAAAGAAGATTAACAAAACAAGTATACAAGGCGAGCGTGAATGTGATAGGTTGAAAAGGAAGGCCTCGGCGAACATACTCTGACCAAATTGGAGACATTCTAGAGAAAGGCCAGGTCAGAAGTACACGAAACCGACGAGCTTGTATGAAGAATTTAATGAGGATGAAGGAAGCGAAGCAAGTATGCCAGGATCGTAGCAAGTGGAAATCCTTGGTCTCTTGTACCCCTCCGGGACACAGGCGTGACTATATGTATGTAAAAACATGTGACAACTAGATGAAACAAACTGTTTTTTACAACTCAAAGAGTTCTATTTTCAAATGTTTTAATAACTTCAAATATTGTTTAAGGAAGTGTGCGGTTAATAAAATAACCGCTCTAACTTATGGCCAGCTCTGGTTATTGAGACTTTTTCAACTACTGTCTTTCTTTTGTCGTGTTAGATTAAGTTTATAACTTTCCTATCATATATCGTGCGTAGTCATTACAAAATAAACTTTAATTCTATTCCACTATAACACGTGATCCCACAAAAAAGTAGGTTCCCTGTGTTAGAAACTCTATGTACCAATCACTGTTGACCAAAGCGATTCACAGTTAAAATTGACTTAGCCCTAATGAAGGCCCTCTATAGTAAAACACGCTTTTATTCATGTGGTTTCTGGTGTCGTAAATGTGAAGTATAATAGCATACAAGCGTTAGTGCTCATACTCACTAATCATAGTGTCTGTCGATTGTAATTAGATGCCTGTAATTAGTCATATAAAAGACTGACCCGGCATTGAACTGGCCTAGCCACGGATTAATTAACTAGACGATGTCCTTGCTTGAGAAATTACCCGGTAGCGACCATTAGTGTAATTTTTAGTGTTATAGAAACAACGTTATATTATCACCATACCTATTTCTACCGTTAAGGAGTAATGCTCGCGTTTCTGTATTCCTGTTTGTATTTTGTAATTTCACAGGTGTACGTGTGCCGGTGTAGAAAAACAAAGCGATAATCACAATGTTAATACCAGAAATAAAGATAAACTCGCTGTTGCCAATTGTAGACTCCATAAAGTTAGTAAATCGTTTACAGGGCTAGGTGCACGCTTTTATAACAAACTCCCAAGAGATATACAAAAATTAACAATTAATAATTTTAAAAACATAATTAAAAAAAACTTTAAGGCATACTATAAAATATCTAAAAACTCTTGGGATTGAAAATGCTCCAACTCGTTGTTTTGTAAAATGATGAATAAAAAGAATAACCAGCCTTGTTTTCTTGCCTTTCTTTCCTGGCTTGGTCGCGGAGGAACAGGCAGTAGATAAAACCGACGTTTCAAAGTGATCCTTGCGATTTTAATGAATAAATGAACTTTGACTTTGATATAAGCGCTCAATTGTTGACCGTGCTGATCATTGCCATCTACTAGGCAATACTACTAATCTATTTGATCTACTAGGCAAGTTAGCGTTTAGTACCTATAATCTACTGCTAAATATTCTACGTAACTCTCAAAGTAAATCGCCATAATTCATTTCTGCAGGAGCCCCCGAGTCGAGTCTAATGCAATTTCAGTAGCATTACGTTTACGCATAGCATAGTGCTAACCCGCCCATAGGTATTACCTAGCAGAGGCTAGAAAGCTTAATGCTAAGTGCCTAGCACTAAGGCATCCATATTATGGTTGGATGCCTCTGCTTTATTGAGAAGGGTGACCAGGCAGATCTGTATAGTAGATATTGTTGCGAGCCAGGATTCGGGATAAAATAATGCAGACAGAGAATTAAATAATGCGATCAATTCGCATTCAAATCTTAAACTGAACTGAACTACATGTTGGGTGGCACTTTGATTATGAAGCCAAAATGCGGAATTGTTCTTTCTAGAAATACGATCGAGGCGTTTCCCGCACACTATCTCAAAAAGTGGAGACATCGTGCTCCGTGTGTGAATGGCACTCATTTTGCCAGTCTTAGTAATGCCCAAAAACTTCTGAAATCCATAAATTTTAGGTCTAAAATTGTAAAATTAGTATACTTAGTTTAAACTTTTCAAGTTCTTTATTGTTTCTAGATTGCTAAGCGTGTCAAAAGTGAATCCCCTTTGCCATTTTTGTTTGTGTATTTGACGGACTTATATGGCTTTATAAGGCACGATTAAAAAAATATCAGAGGCTGGAAATCATATTTCAAATTTAAAAATTACCTTTTCTAAGGTGGTCGGTTATTCTTTATAAAACAAAGGGTTATCTTTTGTAAAACTGCATTAGCTTAAAAGAATCTTCAGGTTGCGACCAAGTGAGTCCATCTTCTCGGCAATATCCACCAAGATCTCAAACAATGGCCACTCCATATGTCCAGTAAAGTCATTATCAAGACAGGCACTTCGGTCCGGTTACCTCTATCAGCTTCTAGTGGCCGACGGCTAATCTATATGCTAAGTGGCATATGTACATAAAGCCTCTAGCAAAGATACTTTATACCTAATAGATTAACTAGATTTGTTTCTTGCCTTTCTTTCATGGCTTGGTCGCTGAAGAACAGACAGTAGGTGAGATTGACGTATCAAAGTGATCATTGTAATTTAAATAAATAAATGAATTTTGACTTTGACTTGACTTAGCCTTATTCTAATTCGATGTAATATTATCATGGTGATTTCAAACTTAAAAATGTTTTCCTTTTTATTCCAGAAACTATCGTGAATTTGATTATTTATATTGTAAAAACGGGATTTTTCACATACCGATCTATGAAGGCACTGACTAAGTTTCGACTCATTCCGAGAGTCTTGACTCCTCCAGGGTGAGTGATCGATACGTGAAAAATCCCGTTTTTACTATATGAATGTTTCCCTTGAATAGGCGCCAAGCAAATAAGGGACTATACAAGAAGCTAGATAGTATAATTTTAACTTAAGAACTTACATGTGAATGCTGTACGCAGACCACGCATAGTAAAACGACACAGCACAACAATGTCACGCATAGTGCTGCCACGAAGAGAGCGTGTTTCAATCGCACGCAGTACCTTCTGTAGAGAGCTTCCAACTCGAGTTCTGTGCCTTCCTCCTCTTCTGTGGACAAAAAGAAACAAGGTGTGAAATTTTATTCCTAAAACTATCCTGAATTCAATAATTAATATGGCATAACGGTGCACACAAAGATCGACAGCGCGCAGTGCAAGGCGCGTCACGGAAAAAGAGTGTTGCAATCTCTCACGCTGGTGAAGACTCTCGGAGTGAGTCGAAATTTAGTTAGATGCCTTCTCCGATCATTCGGTACGTAAAAATTCCCGTTGTACAATATACTATAAGATATAATATAGTTATATAAGATACTAAAATGTCCCATGATTTTTTATCTAAACTAGTATTATACATACAAACAGGTTAATCTCCAAAACAAACAACACATCCGATTTCAAAAATTCTTTCACCAATATTTAGCCTAGGATGGACATTCCCTTCAAAATAAAAGTGCTTTTTATGGACACCAATTTTGCAACATAAGTCGACAAAAATACAGTTTAGCGAATGCTTTATGTGGAGGTATGTAGTGTAGGTAGGTAGGGTGTATAAATATATTGTATATATGTACTTTACATTTTATTAAGTATATAGTGTGTAGGTATATGAAGAATGTATGAAGTAAGTATGTGCGTGTGTATGAGTGTTGCAGTTATTTAAATAGATAGGTAAATAGATAAATACGGTTACAAAGTAGTAGGTAGGAAAGTAGGTAGGTGGAGAGAATCCCCACACTTTAAAACATTTAAACAAAATGTATTAAATACAGTAAAAATATTTGGTAAGATTTTTTATTTATTGACCAAAACTTTATTACCAATAACGGTTGGAACAACTTTTTATTAGGGTACCACGCAGGCGGGTGAAACCGTGGGCAATAGCTTGTGTTAACAGAGAACAACCATACCAATGGAGTTGCAGAGCAACACCAGGGACCAGATGCGTTGCCTGTACTCTTCTTTTTTTATGAAAACCAAAACTACTAAATAAAAAAAAACATATGTTTTCATATCAAATATTTTTACTTTATCCAACCTTGGTCGGCCCTTAATGTACGGATTCGCGTGTTGTTTCTACAGCCTTGGGCAAAGAAGGCAGATGTATTTTTAGAATGGAATAGATCGAAAGGGTCGGTACTGAAATACCACTATAAATCAAAGCCACGGTCACTATCAAATGACAGTCAATGAAATGACAAAGTTTCATGTAGTCTATGTTGTCTAATGGACACTTGTTTTTTTATTCAACTAAAATGGCAAACAATCATTCGGTCTATGGGTAAGCAGTTACCGTAACCTATGGATGCTTGCGACACTAAGAGTTATCAGTCGCGCATTGCACCCATACCCTTCAAACCGGAACCCAGCAATGCGAGCATTACTGCTTAGCGGTAGAAATACCAAGGACGAGCTCTTCACAAGGAGCTCTACTACTGCCAATAGGTATAATTGTAGTTGGTACCTTTGAATGGCCGTCTGCAATATACTTAAGCAAAGACTTAGGCATTTCTTACGGTACGTTGATGTAGAGTAAAAGTACCTATCTATACGATTTAGTAGTTATTTCAAACCTCTAGAGTCCTGCTTTTATAACCGGACCTTCATTTAATCCGGTTTCATTCGGTGCGAATTGGAAAATTCCGGTCGTTGATGAGGTTAAACCCGTTATGAGAGGGTGGGAAAACATTTTGAAGGGCTGATGTGGATGTCGATATGTTTGTCCTTTTGGGAGCTAGGGGTAGTTTATGATGATTGAAAGGGTTTGTAGGTACATACTAGGTATGGAACTTAATGTATCGAGAGCCGTGTTGGCCTAGTAGGCTTCCAATCCGAAGGTCGTGGGTTGGATTAAGGTCTTGCACCAATGAACTTTTCAATTTAATATGTGGTCAAAACGATGAAGAAAAACATCGTGATGAAAAACCGACATGCCCTAGAACCAAAAATTAGAATGGTAACAACTTAAAATAACTATAAAAAACCACTTGATATCCTCAAAGATTACTCGTTGAGTATGTATTGTTTGTTTTTTATAAATAATTCATATATTTAATAGGAATGGTCTTTCAACGTACCTACAAACAAACTTTAGTTACTGCTTTCTAAACAACTTTTAATTACTTCGTAGTTAGGTATCAACTTAAAGAAGTAGTTAAACCAACAAGTAACAAGCATTAAGAAGCTAGCAGACGATACCTTTTCTTTTGTTGAAAAACGATACAAGTTTACAAACAGCTCTTTGACGCTTTTGTTTCTTTTAAAAGCGCCTGAAATTAGCTTGCCAATGTGGGTAGAGAACCTAGGTAGATGATGCAAAAATTGTGTAGGAAGGACTTAAGTGTATGAAGAGGGCATATCCAATTATTTGAAGTCGCTATTTTAGAAGAAATGATTTCTTAGCAATGTTTTTTTTTTATATATTATTACGACGTACTTTAATATTATCCTGCTGACGTTTCGTTGACGTCAGTGGTATAGTAGTAATAATATCCTAAAATGATACCAACCCACAATAATTTCGATGCTATAGTATTTTTTTGTTAACATTGACCAATACGGATGTAGCAAGACGAATTGGATACATTTCAAACGGAGTTTTACGACCTCTGTGGCGCAGTGGGCAAAGGTCCGCTTCAATTTCCGCCGTGGGACAAATGTATGATATCGGGTCTGTGTGTTTTCATGTATAGTAATAATTTTTGGGACAATAGAATTGAAATTATCGTGGTTTGGTTTAATTTTAGAATATTATTATTACAAAAAAACCACACCGTAACGAACGTTGAAAAAAACCTCAACAGAAGAATAGTGAAATACGTGGGATAGTAGTAGGACAAGGTGGTCATCCCTAGTGTCGAAGTTTATAGACAGACTATATACTGCCCTTTTGGGCATGGTACCTGGATAAAAAGTAGCTCGATGAAAACTTACTCTTAACGTTAAGGCAGCGTTCGTATTAACGTAAACGCATTCGTTTTCACCGTTTTTTCATCGACTTACGTAGTAAAATTGGTCTCCATAAAAAGCTTTTTTAATTTAACGGGATATTTTACAGCCTATGGTCCACCCTGAAGATCAATCCATAAATATTGGTAAAATAATTTATGATATCGGATGAGTTGTTTTGACTGTTACCTCCTACATCCAAACTTACAAACTTTACAGAGGTAAGTTTGTAAGTATATATCTATACTTCAAAATGAATATTATTAAGAGTTAAAATATTACTTTTGAAGTATATATAGTGTAGTTCGGAAACTTTCACTATACAGAAAGAAGAGTTTCCGAACTAGATGAAAATAGCTGATACCTACAACAAAGATTATTAATTGGTATAACAACTACGCACAGATTAAAACGATTACTTTGTTTATAGCTTAGCAGTAACTTGGGTAGATTTGCGAGGCTGCTCAAACATAATAGAGAGTTGGGCGGCTCGGCTAGGGCGGGCGTTTCGTTAGTTGGCAATTAACCCGCAAAAGGTTTAGCTACGTGTTACGCTTTTGAACTGGAAATCTGCTACATAATCTGGAGTAACTACGGTTTAAGATCATTTATTTCTCAAAAAGATTTACAATATAAATAGCTTACTGAGAAATCACAACAAGTATATACAGATTAAAACGATAACTTTGTTTATAGCTTAGCAGTAACTTGGGTAGATTTGCGAGGCTGCTCAAACATAATAAAGAGTTGGGCGGCTCGGCTAGGGCGGGCGTTTCGTTAGTTGGCAATTAACCCGCAAAAGGTTTAGCTACGTGTTACGCTTTTGAACTGGACATCTGCTACACAATCTGGAGTAACTACGGTTTAAGATCATTTATTTCTCAAAAAGATTTACAATATAAATAGCTTACTGAGAAATCACAACAAGTATATACTAAGATGTATTTTAGATGTGAGAGTAACATGCATGGCTAGGTAAGTAGGTAGGTAAAGGGACCTACCTACACAAACAGAAAAAATAATAATTAAAAAACACAGAAAATTAGATAAAATTAATCAAATTTAAAAAAAGATAAAATGATAAAATTTGATTTAAATCTATCATTCAATTCAGATATAAGTTAAGAAAAAAGAAAAACATTTTGGGTAGTCAGAAAGAACAGCTGATAAACTACTTACAAATATATTATCTGGCAACACTTTTGAGGATTTTCTCATTTATATAGACACTCGTACTTATTTATTTAAAAACTTTAGGAACAATAAAATTATAATAAAACATACATTATGTATTTGGAAGAGTGATAGAAACAAGCAAGTATTTTACATACATAATTTATTCATAAGATATTTTTGATACGATATGAGATCTGGACCTGTTAGGCTATCTATAGATCGTGAGCAACGTTTCTAGACTGTTTCATCTGTATATTTTGTATACACAATTTATTGTATTATTCTTTCTGTTAATATAATATATTTCTTCTGTAGATAGACACATAGATAGATTTACATAATACTATGTAAATCTTAAAGACGTCATCAGTCTTATTAGGTGTAGAAACTTCCTATGATACCGTGATTAAAATACACACACCTTCCACATAATCCCACTACTATTATAAACGCGAAAGTTTGTGATTATGGATGTTTGTTACTCTTTCACGCAAAAACTACTGAACGGATTTTGATTAAACTTTATACTGTAAAGTACAACTTATACATCAGAAAAACATATAGGCTACTTTTTATTCGGGCACAACGCGGGCGAAGCCGTGTACAGAAGCTAGTTCTTATTATAAACAACTCGGAAGGCGCTATGAGGAAAATGAATTTTGCTCAGATGTTTCTGACAAATAAGAAAATATATTTAGTACGATATTTGAGGAGTTTTATCACAGTCGGACATTTACCTTCTATCCCAAGCTAATAGTTTATTATTGGAGATATTATTATGTGATATCTCTTACGTAATGCCACCAATTCAGATACCTCAAGATATTAAAAGGCTCAGACATCCTCGATTTCCTTAGCGGTATTGATGTAAAAATGAACACGCTCACGACTGTCTTCCCCATGGTGGACATCCTCAGATACATACTCAGTGAGTAGATCTTTGAGGACTACCAAGTAGGGGGTAGTCAGAGGCACGTCCAAACATTACATTTGGTACATGCCCGCGTTTTGCAAGTAGTAAGCATTCCACGTGACAGGTTGCAAGCCCATCGCCGCTTATTGGAACACTAACTATTGGCACATGCCTTCGAATTTTCGGTTCTAGGGCATCCCGGTTTCCTCACGATGTTTTCCTTCACCGTTTTGAGCACGTGTTAATGCGCACATAAATTTTTCCAGTGGAAAAATCCATTGGTGCACGACCGGGTTCGAACCCACGACCTCCATATCAGAAGTCGGGGTATCACCCACTAGGCCAACACGGCTAAAATGGATTAATAAAAAAATAATTCCTGAAATGTATCGCTATATTACAATTTTGTATTGGTGCATAACGTAAACTTTCTAATAAAGTACTTTGGTAATTAAATGTTTGCATGTTCTGCGATATTTGTTCCGGGTCTGTATATCGGGTCACGGTACTCATAGTACCAGATTCTTACGATACAGGGAATTCTAGTATGGGGTCGGGTATTTAAAATTTGATAGGATTATTGAAGGAAAACATCGTGAGGGAACCGGCATGCCCTAGAAACAAAAATGCGAAGGCATGTGCCAACAGTTAGTGTTCCAATAAGCGACGATGGACTTGCAAACCTGTCACGTGGAATGCTTACTACTTGCAAAACTACCCCCTACTTGGTATCCTCAAAGATCTACTCACTGAGTATGTATCTGAGGATGTCCACCATGGGGAACACAGTGGTGAGCTTGTTTGTTTTTTTTATATATAAATCATTTGCAACGGTCTTTAGATTGCTAGCTGTCATCTGTATTTGTTTTTTATATACCTACTTGAGCATAGTTGTATGAATAAATGTATACAGGTACAATATTAATAATAATAATAAAAGTTGGAAAAATACATTTATTCATAATGGTTTTTATATGTTTTTACTACAATGTCTTGATGTAATAAATATTGACTTTGTAGTAAAAAAAAATATGTTGGCGAGATTATATAATAAATAAAAATCATAATTATAATAATGATGCTGGTCATTTTTAACACAGCATCATCTAGCCCCAAACTAAGCAGAGCTTGTGTTATGGGAACTACATGACTGATATACTGCTTATATATTATTTTTTTGTAAATACTTAATTAGAAAACACCCAGACCAAGCAGAGCTTGTGTTATGGGAACTACATGACTGATATACTGCTTATATATTATTTTTTTGTAAATATTTAATTAGAAAACACCCAGACCAAACATTTGCTAATCATACAAAAAATTGTCCTACAGCGGGAATCGAACCTTTAGTGTCTCAGGCGGGCCTTCGCCCTCTGTGCCACAGAGATATTCAGATTCAATATACAAAATGGAAACTTGTACCACACAGCTTATTTCGAAGAGACGGCTCACATTATATTGAACAAAGACGGTAGCGTTTCAAGTAATTACTTTTCCAGCTCAGCTTCTGAACAACGTGGATCCTCTTAAACGTGAAATTGTCATACGCGTGTCTAGTTAATAGAATACGAAATGTCATTTAAAAATCCCTAACAATTTCGTAATCTTATGAGTTCAAGCGATCTCGGAGTCTGAACTTTGTGAACAATTTGAGGTTAGATATTTTGCGCTGTATCTTTGCACCCCATCAAAGTTATGAGGTTCAAAGTTAAGCCAACCGAATTGTATTCGCTTATTAGCTTCTGCCAACGGCTTTACTTGGTATAAAACCTATACACAAAGTAACGTGTGGTATTCGGTCACAATGTCAAAGTTCTCGTACATCCCTTTCAAGTTTCAGCCATATCAGTTCAACCGTTACGAAGTTTACATTTATTAATAAAGATGGCAACCTCTGTGGCGCAGTGGGTTAAGGCCCGTCTGAGAAGCTGAAGGTTGCGGTTTCGATTCCCGTCGCTAGACAAACGTTTGTATGATCTGAAAATATTATGTCTCGAGTCTACGTGTTTTCTAAGTAAAATATGTATGTATTTACAAAAAAAAGTATATAAGTACACATTCACTCCAAGATAACGTAGGTAATTTTATTTACTTCAACATACAATGATACTTCGCTAAATGCGTGTTGGGTAACGACTGGTGTGCCTACGTGCTATCCCTCAGTCGCTAGCCTAAAATGCGACATGTGTGCGTACATGAACGCTACAGGTTTTTATTCATTGAAATCACAAGGATCATACAGAAACGTCAACTTAAAAACTAGGTGAATTTAAAATTTCAAAGTGAATTTACGCCGATTCCTCGCTCGCGACCAAACCTAGAAGAATCAGGCAACAAACTCTGCTTGGTTATTTTTTTCATGATCCTTCATTCAGCTTTAGTGTGGTGCCAATCGAACAAGGTGAACTCGTTTATAGAAAAAATAAAGAGGGATGAAACGATTATAACGACATTACGAGAAGAGTATTTCTTCCAAGTAGCATTGCTGTGGTCCGGTTTGAAAGGTTTGGGTGCCGGTAAAATTACAATCACATGAGACTTTTCACAGGTTGTCTCAGGGTCGGCAACGAGTGATACCTCTGGTGATGCAAACGTCCTTAGATTACAGTAATCGCTTACTCACAGGTTCGCCATATGCTTGTTTGCAACTTTAGTTACTTATAAAAATAAGAGTATTAAATACGAATGACATAGTAATGGAGGTAGGCAGGAGAAAAGTTAAATGTATTATGTGACAGATGTATGGGTAAGAAAATATATCTGTGGCGCAGTGGGCGAAGGCCCGAATGAGACGCAGAAGGTTGCGGATTCGATTCCCGCCGCGGGATAAATGTTTGTATAATCTGCATAATATATTTGTCTCTTTCACGCAAAAACTACTGAATGGATTTTGATGAAACTTTATAATAATATAGCTTATACATCAGAATAACACAGGCTACTTTTTTATTTGGGTACCACGCGGGCGAAGCCATTGGCAGAAGCTAGTTATTTATAAGATTGAGTACAAATATGACGGCTGATTGAGAAGAGTTGAAGAAGACAACATGTAGTGCCGACCCCACTTAATGAGACAAGGGCAAGTTGATGATAAAGTGATAATGACGTCCTGTGCAATCTAGATTGTATATAGACTTAGGATTGCCCCACACATACAATACACCCATTTAATTCACTTAATGACCACATCACTCCATTTATATCGGTTGAATAACCTATTAGGAGTAGAAATCCTCATTAACAATCTAAAAATAAGGAAGAAGTTCTCAATACATCGGATAAGTATAAGTATGTTAAATTTTTTTTGCAGGTTATAAAATCAGTTTATTTTCCTTATCGCTTTCCTCCAATTTACGGTGCAGACTTTTGGTTGACTTTTTTTTTTTCAATTAAATTTATTTATTCATCTTTTGACAAATTATATGTTCTTAGATAAGTCATTTAACAAATTATTGATATAGGTTCATAATAATCAATTTTTAATCTTAAGTATGTCAAAGAATTAAAATAAAACTAAAGTCACTATAAAAATAAGATTTGTAACACAAAACAAATTGCGAGTAGTCAAGAGTAAATAGAAAATCTGCAAAAGCATTGTCAAGTATATAAAATAAAATAAGCTTAGGCTAAATAAAAATTTATTATTGTGGCCTTTGTATTAGTTTATGCCTTTGCTTTGGTGGATGCTGTTGTAAGCTTATTTGTGTCTTTTTTTGTTTCTTTGCAGCTGTAGACAAAGAAGAGCATTTCTGCCAAGGCATCAAGCCTGCTCTCTACGTGCCTTGCGCACCTCGAATGAGTATATGGGACAGGTCATCCAAAAACCTCATAAAATTGTTTGTTTACAAGATTTAGAACCATACCATTGGATAACCAGTTTGTTCAGACATTACTCATAGTTATCGTTAATTCATATATTTACGTTATACCTATACCAATCCCACGAAATAGATTAATAATAATGAAGGTACTTATTTTATTTCAACGCCCACGCCACAGAATACAGTATCAGCACTACAGGACTAAGCCAAAAAAATGTTCTACCTAGCCTATTTTAGAATCTGAAACGAGGAAATTAGTAGTAAAACTAAAGTCACTGACATAAGCTCTTAGAACTAGCAATCTGAAGTTGCAATGAACAATATAACTCGCAGAACTAATAAACTCTGGGAATAAAGGTTCTGGATCCGGAGAACCGGAGAAGGACCCGTTCATGGACCCGATGAACCGAAGTTCGCAGAAAATGGCGAATATACAGGTGGTGACTCAACGCCATTCGTAATGGTACACTTTGGGGGAGACATGTCCAGTAAAATTCCACACGATGTTGTGAAGATGACTGTTTTTTTTTACTAAAAAACGGGATTTTTACCATGATTTGTAAATTTGAATTTTTCCCGAGATTTCGGTACAGTTGCATGTACCATGATCACTAGACGACCCGAAAAAAAAATATAGGTAAATATCACGTTTTTCATAACCATTATAGTTTCATAAATTAGACTGTTATATAAGTTTATTTTGCAAAAAAAAAACTTTGACGTGTTTTGTAACGCCTCCGAGTGATCTTAAGTGATATAACCTATTTAAGTGCTACCTATCTACCATCCCTAAATTGAAACAAATCGATTTCAAAGCAAAGAACCGCATTTTTTTAACATGAATGAAACTAAATTAGCATTTTAATTTCAATCGGATAAGCTGTGTCGGAGATAAATAGTAACAGACAAACATCCAATAAACAAAGAACCTTTTACGGCAAACGCATATACCGGCTGCATACATTACTGGTAAAAATTATACTATTTGGCTCCCAAACTAAAAATGATACCACTCGTATCTGGGAAATGTAAACCGATGAGTTTGTATAAATAATGTGGTAAAGAGGAATGCCAGGATCATTCATCCGTGGTGTATGCCCCCCCCCCCCCATCCCCCCCCCCGGGAAACAGACGGGACTGCGAAGAAAATGATCTGCGGGGCACCTTCAAATTTAATATTATTTTCATTCCAAGAAGGGATCGTTCACGCCCATCTCTTGTTTTTTTTTTTACAAAGTTTGATTCTTATAAGTGTATTTATATATTTATAATATAACTACAGATGTATATATAAAAACTGTTACAGTTTGCCTATCGGAAAACCATCGTTTTTACTACAACAAAATGAATGAATGGCTCTACAATGCTAAACGGATCAATTACGATCCTCAATGCTAAAGTAGCGACGTACCTGTTCCGGGTGGTAAATTGCCTGATTGTGATAGAACTAGTATATAATATTATAATATCTGTGGCTATATCAATTAGACAGGTGACAGATGAGTTGAAAAGTCGGGTTATGCTGTATTTTCTTTGTCTTTAAATTTCAATTGCGATAGATGTTAGAAATGGTGAAAGGTGTGTTTGATACGGTGAAAGAAAACATTGTGCATGGAAACCAGCATGCCAAAAAAACAAAAATTCGAAGGCATGTCATCGGTAAGCGTTCCAATAAGTGGCGATGGGCTTGAAAACTGTCATGCGAAATGCTAACTGATAAGCAAAAACATGTTTGGGCGTGCCAAATACAATGTTAGGTATTTGGTATCCTCACAGATCTGCGAACTGAGTATGGATCTAAGTATCTCTACTATGGAGATTACGGTCGTGAGCGATTTAGTTTTTATTGTAAATAACACGTAGAACATGTATAACTCTTTAAGAGGGAACTTAGGAAGGAACTAAATCAAATTGCTTAATTTTGGCATAACTCCGTCTGCCTGCGTATACTTATTTATCATGTATAAAGTTCTGATGAGCTAATGTTCAACTCTAGTATCAACATTTTAGGCCGTCCGAATATCTCCAACTAAAGCCAAGTTGGAGATATATGGACGCCTCAACAAACTTGTCAGATAGAAAGCGAGATTTAAGATTATAACAGAACTAGAGGTCGCTCGGTGCGCGAGCTGCGCGCAGCTCGCGGTTTATGTTTGGTCCTGGGGGGTGTCTTTAAAAAGGTTTGCAAGTTTAAAAACGTCATGGAACACCCTATATACGATGCCACTATGCAATCGCTGCCCCTTTTGTAACTTTCGAAGATGCGATGGGAAGGGGAGTGCAGGGGGGGCTGATTTCAAGAGGGGGGTTCCGGTTTAATAATATTGTGGAACATCTCTATACGAACCCACCATGCAATCACCAGCCCTACTTCAAGTTTCGAAGATACGATGGGAAGGGGGGTGCAGGGGGGCTGATTTCGAAAGGGGGGTCCAAGTTTAATAATGTCATGGAACACATTATACGATCCCAGCATGCAATCACCGCACTTTTTGCAATTTTCGAAGATATAGTGGGAAGAGGCGTGCAGGGGGGGCTGATTTCAAGAGGGGGGTCCCGGTTTAATAATGTCGTGGAACACCTCTATACGATCCGCCATGCAATTACCACCCATACTTCAAATTTCGAAAATACGATGGGAAGGGGGGTGCAGGGGGGGGCTACTTTCAAGAGGGGGGTCCAAGTTTAATAATATCGTGGAACACCTTTATACGATCCCTCCATGCAATCACAACCCCTACTTCAAGTTTCGAAGATACGATGGGAAGGGGGGTGCAGGGGGGGCTAATTTCAAGAGGAGGGTCCAATTTTAATAATGTCATGAAACACCTCTATACGATCCCAGCATGCTATGGCCGCACTTTTTATAATTTTCGAAGATATAATTGGAAGGGGGGTGCAGGGGGGGCTGATTTCAAGAGGGGGGTCCAAGTTTAATAATTTCGTAGATCACCCCTATACGATCCAACCATGCAATCACCACCCCTACTTCAAGTTTCGAAGATACGATGGGAAGGGGGGTGCAGGGGGGGCTGATTTCAAGAGGGGGGTCCCGGTTTAATAATGTCGTGGAATACCTCTATACTATCCCACCATGCAACCACCGCACTTTTTGTAATTTTCGAAGATATAATGGGAAGGGGGGTGCAGGGGGGGCTGATTTCAAGAGAGGGGTTCAGCTTTATTAATGTCATGGAACACCTCTATACGATCTTATCATGCAATCGCCGCCCTTTTTGCAACTTTCGAAAATACAATGGGAAGGGGCGTGCAGGGGGGGCTAATTTCAAGAGGGGGGTCCAAGTTTAATAATTTCATGAAACACCTCTATACGATCCCAGCATGCAATCACCGAACTTTTTGTAATTTTTAAAGATATAATGGGAAGGGGGGTGCAGGGGGGGGCTGATTTCAAGAGGGGGGTCCAAGTTTAATAATGTCGTGGAACACCTCTATACGATCCAACTATGCAATCACCGCACATTTTGCAAGTTGCGAAGAAACAATGGTAAGGGGGGTGCAGGGGGGGCTGATTTTAAGAGGGGGTGTAGGTTAAATACTGTCGTGGAACACCTCTATACGATCCCACCATGCAATCGCCACCCCTACTTCAAGTTTCGAAGATACGATTGGAAAGGGGGTGCAGGGGGGGCTGATTTCAAGAGGAGGGTGTAGGTTAAATAATATCGTGGAACACCTCTATACGATCCAACCATGCAATCACCGCTCCTTTGGCAACTTTTGAAGATACCATGGGAAGGAGGGTGCAGGGGGGGTTAATTTCAAAAGGGAGGTTCAAGTTTAATAATGTCGTGGAATACCTCTATACGATCCAACCATGTAATCACCGCCCCTACTTGAAGTTTCGAAGATACTATGAAAAATGGGGTGAAGGGGGGTAAAAAGGGGTAACGGGCCCCCCCCATTACCCTTTAAAAAGTAGTAGAAAGTAAAAGTAAAAGTAAAGAAGATACTATGGGATTGGGGGTGAAGGGGCGTAAAAAGGGGTAAGGGGGGGTTAATATTTTAATTGTTAATTATCCTCAACACAATCCCATAGAGTAATCACCGCAATTTTGACGCGTTGGAGACATCGGTTAAGAGGGGGGGTGAAATTAGGTAAAAAGGGATGGAGGGGAGGGTAATTTTTTAAACTTTTAATTATCCTCTTTACAATCCCATAGAGCAATCACCACAATTGTGTCGCATTTGAGAGATATGGTTAGAGGGGGGGTGAAATTGGGTAAAAAGGGGGGGAGGAGGTCGTAATTTTTTTAATTGTTAATCATTCTCTATACGATCCCGTAGAGCAATCACCCCAATATCAACGCATTTCAAACATTTCTGTGCATGGAACGAGAAAGGGGGGGGGGTAAAAAAGAGGTGGGAGGGGTTAAATTTTTAATTGTTTATTATCCTCTTTACGATGCCATAGCGCAATCACCGCAATTTTGTCACGTATTAGAGATGAGATTAGAGGGGGGGTGAAATTAGGTGAAAAGGGGGGTTGGAGGGGGTAAATTTTTTAACTGTCAATCATTCACCATACGATCACATAGAGCAATCACCACATTTTTTGCGCATTACGGAGATCCCGAAAGAGAGGTGATGAAAGAGGGGGGGAAGGGGGGGGAAGGAAAATAAATTTGTATCAAATGAATCACCCTCTATACGAATCCGGTGTAAAAACATACCCTCGTCGGGAAGATTTCAATGTTCGATTCTGGGGGGGGTGGAAGGGGGGTGAAAAGGGGGGTTTTCGGATTTTTCCTCTACTCACTGGAACCTCTACTATACGATACCACCAAACGGTCACCCCTCCCACGAGCGCAAGTGGGAGAACAACTATGTCAATGAGTGAGTCAGTCAGTCAGTGAGTGGTAGTTTAGCTTTATATAATATAATATAACTAGAGGTCGCTCGGTGCGCGAGCTGCACGCAGCTCGCGGTTTCTGTTTGGTCCTGGGGGGTATTATTCAAAGGGTGTGCAAGTTGTAAAACGTCATGGAACACCCTATATACGATGCCACTATGCAATCGCCGCCCCTTTTGCAAGATTTGAAGTTACAATAGGAGGGGGGTGCAGGAGGGGCATATTTCAAAAGGGTGGTCCAGGTTAAATAATTTCATGGAACACCTCTATACGATCCCACAATGCAATCACCACCCCTACTTCAAGTTTTGAAGATACGATGGGAAGGGGAGTGCAGGGGGGACTGATTTCAAGAGGGGGGTCCAAGTTTAATAACGTCATGGAACACCTCTTTACGATCCCAGCATGCAATGGCCGCACTTTTTGCAAGTTAAGAATATACGATGGGAAGGGGGGTGCAGTGGGGCTGATTTCAAGAGGGGGGTTCCGGTTTAATAATGTTGTGGATAACCTATATACGATCCTACTATGCAATGTTCGCACTTTTTGCAAGTTTCGAAGATATAATGGGAAGGGGGGTGCAGGGGGGGCTGATTACAAGAGGGGGTTTCCGATTTAATAATGTTGTGGAAAACCTCTATACGATCCCACTATGCAATGGTCGCACTTTTTGCAAGTTTCGAAGAAACAATTGGAAGGGGCGTGCAGGGGGGGCTGATTTCAAGAGGGGATACCAAGTTTAATAATGTCATGGAACACCTCTATACGATCCCCCTATGCAATGGCCGCACTGTTTGCAAGTTTCGAAGAATCAATGGTAAGGGGGGTGCAGGGGGGGCTGATTTCAAGAGAGGGGTCCAAGTTTAATAATGTCATGGAACACCTCTATACTATCCCACAATGCAATCACCACCCCTACTTCAAGTTTTGAAGATACGATGGGAAGGGGGGTGCAGAGGGGGCTGATTTCAAGAGGGGGGTCCAAGTTTAATAATGTCATGGAACACCTCTATACTATCCCACAATGCAATCACCACCCCTACTTCAAGTTTTGAAGATACGATGGGAAGGGGGGTGCAGAGGGGGCTGATTTCAAGAGGGGGGTCCAAGTTTTATAATGTCATGGAACACCTCTATACGATACCAGCATGCAATGGCCGCACTTTTTGCAAGTTACGAATATATGTACGATGGGAAGGGGGGTACAGGGGGGGCTGATTTCAAGAGGGGGGTGCAGGTTAAATATTGTCGTGGAACACCTCTACACGATTTAACCATTCAATCACCGCCCCTTTTCCAACTTTCTAAGGGCGTGCAGGGGGGGGCTGATTTCAAGAGGGGGTTCCGGTTTAATAATGTCGTGGAACACCTTTATACGATCCCAGCAATCAATCACCGCAATTTTGACAAAGTAAAAGTAAAAGTAATAGTAAAGGTAAAGGTAAAAGTAAAAGTAAAAGTAAAAGTAAAAGTAAAAGTAAAAGTAAAAGTAAAAGTAAAAGTAAAAGTAAAAGTAAAAGTAAAAGTAAAAGTAAAAGTAAAAGTAAAAGTAAAAGTAAAAGTAAAAGTAAAAGTAAAAGTAAAAGTAAAAGTTATAGTCAAGGTCAAGATCAAGGTCTAACTCTAACTCTAACATGGGAGGGTGCGTGCAGGGGGGGTTGATTTCAAGAGGGGGGTTCCGGTTTAATTATGTCGTGGAACACCTCTATACGATCCCACCATGCAATGGCCACACTTTTTGCAAGTTTCGAAAATACGATGGGAAGGGGGGTGCTGGGGAGGCTGATTACAAGAGGGGGTTTCCGATTTAATAATGTTGTGGAAAACCTCTATACGATCCCACTATGCAATGGTCGCACTTTTTGCAAGTTTCGAAGAAACAATTGGAAGGGGCGTGCAGGGGGGGCTGATTTCAAGAGGGGATACCAAGTTTAATAATGTCATGGAACACCTCTATACGATCCCCCTATGCAATGGCCGCACTGTTTGCAAGTTTCGAAGAATCAATGGTAAGGGGGGTGCAGGGGGGGCTGATTTCAAGAGAGGGGTCCAAGTTTAATAATGTCATGGAACACCTCTATACTATCCCACAATGCAATCACCACCCCTACTTCAAGTTTTGAAGATACGATGGGAAGGGGGGTGCAGAGGGGGCTGATTTCAAGAGGGGGATCCAAGTTTAATAATGTCATGGAACACCTCTATACTATCCCACAATGCAATCACCACCCCTACTTCAAGTTTTGAAGATACGATGGGAAGGGGGGTGCAGAGGGGGCTGATTTCAAGAGGGGGGTCCAAGTTTTATAATGTCATGGAACACCTCTATACGATACCAGCATGCAATGGCCGCACTTTTTGCAAGTTACGAATATATGTACGATGGGAAGGGGGGTACAGGGGGGGCTGATTTCAAGAGGGGGGTGCAGGTTAAATATTGTCGTGGAACACCTCTACACGATTTAACCATTCAATCACCGCCCCTTTTCCAACTTTCTAAGGGCGTGCAGGGGGGGGCTGATTTCAAGAGGGGGTTCCAGTTTAATAATGTCGTGGAACACCTTTATACGATCTCAGCAATCAATCACCGCAATTTTGACAAAGTAAAAGTAAAAGTAATAGTAAAGGTAAAGGTAAAAGTAAAAGTAAAAGTAAAAGTAAAAGTAAAAGTAAAAGTAAAAGTAAAAGTAAAAGTAAAAGTAAAAGTAAAAGTAAAAGTAAAAGTAAAAGTTATAGTCAAGGTCAAGATCAAGGTCTAACTCTAACTCTAACATGGGAGGGTGCGTGCAGGGGGGGTTGATTTCAAGAGGGGGGTTCCGGTTTAATTATGTCGTGGAACACCTCTATACGATCCCACCATGCAATGGCCACACTTTTTGCAAGTTTCGAAAATACGATGGGAAGGGGGGTGCTGGGGAGGCTGATTTCAAGAGGGGGGTCCAGGTTTAATAATGTCATGGAACACCTCTATACGGTCTAAATATGCAATGGCCGCCCCTTTTGAGAATTTCGTAAATTCAATGGGCAGCGGGGTGCTGGGGGGGGGGCTGATTTCAAGAGGGGATAAAGGTTAAATAATGTCGTGGATCAGCTCTATACGATCCAACCATGCAATCACCTCCCCTTTTGTAACTTTCGAAGATACCTTGGGAAGGGGCGTGCATGGGGGGCTGATTTCAAGAGTGGGGTGAATGTTAAATAAAGTCGTGGCATACCTCTATGCGATACCACCATGCAATCACCGCCCCTTTTGCAAGTTTCGAAGATACTTTTTGAAAGGGGGTGAAGGGGGGTGAAAAAGGGGGAGTGGGAGGTCAGTATTTTAATTTTCAATTATCCTAAACACGATCCCATAGAGCAATCACCGCAATTTTGACGCGTTTGAGAGATCGGATTAGAGGGGGGGTGAAATTAGGTAAAAAGGGGGGGTTGAGGTGGTAATTTTATTAACTGTTAATTATCCTCTTTACAATCCCATAGAGAAATCACCACAAATGTGTCGCGTTTGCGAGATCTGGTTAGAGGGGGGGTGAATGTGGGTAAAAAGGGGGGGAGGAGGGGGTAATTTTTTTAACTGTTAATCATTCTCTATACGATCCCGTAGATCAATTACCCTAATTTTAACGCATTTCAGAGATACCTGTGCAGGGGGCGAGAAAGGGGGGGTAAAAAAGGGGGGGAGATGGTAATTTTTTTTTTTGTTTAACATTACCTATACGATACCGAATAGCTCCCTATAGACAATTGTGAAGGGTTTCGGAGATAGATGTGGGAGGGGGGGGAGGGGGGAGGAAAAGGGGGGTTTTCGGATTTTTCCTCTACTCACTGGAACACCCTCTATACGATCCCAGCAAAAGGTCACCCCTCCCACGAGCGCAAGTGGGAGAACAACTATGTCAGTGAGTGAGTCAGTCAGTGGTAGTTTAGCTTTATATAATATAATTTTATTGCGTAAGTATTTACTTAACAGCCTACTGAATTATGGATGTAAGGCACTCCTTATAATGGCCTGCTAATGGGTAATTATGGGTGATTATGACATTAATTCAGCCGAAATCGTCCATCAGAAGCACACTAATGGACCCGAGCGAAATAGAGTCAAGGTCATGTCTTCCTGAATTTAGAATAGCCATTATAAGCAATATCACGTTACCTGGAACTCGGATAAAACGTCTAAAAAATATCCAACTCACCAAATTTAAAATGCCTAGTATCACATACAATTTAACTTATAAAAAAGTCAAGCTTTTTTTTTTGTTTGAACGTATTTTTACACTTAATAGCCCCAATACTTGAGGAAAGCTATAGGCTATTTAACATTACGCTACGAACCTTCGGAGACGAGCAAAAGAAGTAAGAGCGAAGACGCGGTGGGCCGAGAGCGGCCGTGGCACATCTAGTACCTACCGAATAATTATAAAAAGTAAATTCCTCATGTTTATGTCATGAGAAGGGAAGAATGGCACATCTAGTACCGAATAATTATAAAAAGTAAATTCCTCATGTTTATGTCATGAGGAGGGAAGAATGGCACATTTCGAGATGAGTGTTGAATATTAATGTGGATGGAAATAAAGCAGAGATATTTTTCAGGTCAAAGAAAAATTGAATGGATTGTGTAGAGGATGACATGGTTAAGAAAGGAGTGAGTACTGAGATGACGGCTGATAGAGAAGAGTGGAAGAATAAAACATGTTGTGCCGACCCCACGTACTGTGGGATAAGGACAAGAAGATGATGAAATTTCTACCTAAGTTTGTATAAATTGCCTCAGTCGAAACTTTCAAAACGTAGTTAAGCTACACTATGAAACGATTGGGTGCGATATACTAAGAACCCACCCAGTCCTCGTACGATATGTGTAACGGTTTTACGGAAACCGCCATGTATTTTATACAAACCGAAAAGGGCCATTCTGCCCACGCCGTGTCGTGATCGTGTAGACCAGGGTTTCTTAAACTGTTGTCCATGTATCCCCAAGGATGAACAAGTTTAAGAAAAGTCTTAGTAATTACCAATATTTTATTTTTCAGGAGATTAATTGTAAATAATTTGATGTTAGATCAAAATAAGTGTTGTGAGCGGAATTTTGAAGTAATGAACATTGGTGTCATTTAGCTCCAGCTTATCCCCGACTTGTCAAACGAGCTATGTCAGTTCTGATTCCGTTTGCAACTACTTATCTTCTCTATGAGGCAGGGTTTTAAATTATAGTGTTTATAAACATAAGAATCAGAATCGGTTAGTGAAAGGTAAAGTGAAAGATGACATGCGGCTTGCGTTATCAAAAACGGCTCCTCAATTTAACGTTATAATCCAGCATACGCAGCAGCAACTAACTATTCATATGTTAAGTTTAACCGCAAACAATAAAAACTGGTTAAAGCTAAACCTCGTTTTTTTTTCCTCCCTCTCAAAACTTCAAAGGATGGGGGGGGGGGGGCTCTATGAAATTTTGAGAGGGGTCCATGACTATAAAAAGGTTAAGAAACCCTAGTTTAGACCTACTCACATTTTCTGGGACACCCGTTACCAACTTTCTAAATAACTTAAAACTAATAAAAAAAACTTTTACCTACATATCTAAGATGGTAGCCAAATCTACAATGTAAGACATATTTACGTTTATCTGAGCAACAAGATAAGAATATTGATAAGATCACAAATACAAGGACAACAAGTAGTTTAGAAGTAGTAAGTAAAAAAAAAACAAATATTAAATAAAATCATCAGTGCGATATTGTCGAAAAGCGACAATTTCATTTCCTCCCAATGATGCCAAAATGCAACGAAAGATTTTATTAGCCAAAACAAAGCCATTGCTTTTCAAAAACAGGCCTTAATCACCCTGATATAGAGTGCTGATATTTTTTCAGAGGTGCGCAACAGTTGGTTCCATGCCAAAGTCACGTCAAGGTCAATGACCGCAGATTGGTGTACCTACCTACCTACTTTTACACCAACTGGTTTCACCTTGGGGACGATTTGACCAAATTGTTGACATTTGATATTATGTTCTTAAGACGTTGTTTTATTCTTAGGCAAAGTCTTAAAAACATCAGAAATACATAACAACTTTAGATAACTTAGATTCCTTCTTAACACAAGTTAGCTAAATTTAGTAAACTGATTTTGTGCTGATCGGACAAAAAAGGGGCACTTTTTGAATGATTTGTCTCTTAAAAAGAGAGTCGATAGATACTTATAATGTTCGAACAAAAAATATTGACATTATCAACCGACTTCAAAAAAGGAAGTTCTCAATTAGACTATATTTTGTTGTGTGTATGTTATATCTTCGATAATTGTGAAAATGTTTAGTTATTATCTACAAGATGGTATTTTTTTAACATTCTACATGCTGGGAAAGGAAACTGTTAATTTTCTTGACGAAGGTGTTGCAACCTATCATGTGGAATGCTAATTACTTGCTAATCGCGGGCATGTGCAAAATGGACTACTACCCCCAAAGATCTAGTCAGATACACGAATTTTTGGTTCTAGTGTTCTAGGCCATTGTCAGTTTTCTCACCATGTTTTTCTTCGACGTTTTGAGCACATTTTAATGCGCACATATATTTTTCGAAAAACCAGTGGTACACCGGGATCGAACCCACGACGGATACCGTCGGAAAGTTGGAGTACCGCCCGCTAAGCAATATCGGTAGGTAACGATCTTTCTCACCTATAACGGAGTAATTTATAATTTTCCTTGTTCATGAAATTGCTTTATCAATTTTTTTGCCTCATAACACACACACACACATATAGACATAAATAATAACGCTCACTTATATATATATATATATATATATATATATATGTGTGTGTGTGTGTGCAGGTGGACGGAGTTTCCAATCCCACACGAGTAAATTTAGAATTTATTATTTTGAGCATATTTTTTGTTTTGTTTATATTTATACGGAATTTACGGTACCCACATGTATTCGGTATAAGAGATTTGTTTGTTTGATAGTATTTTTCTCCAATGGACCTTAACCAATGGCAATGCTGATTTTCTAAATCGCTTTGATGACTTCGAGAAAGATTCACATAGTTTTTATTGACATGCAATATAAACACACGATAAGTAGGTACTTCAGGTAGGTACGTAAATTGGCAATCTTCCTTGTTGTCGATTGAAAACTCATACCTATCTATAGCAAGGTGTAAAAAGCTAACTATCTTGAATATATTCATAACTTATCTGTTTAAGAAACAGACTGATATTTATAGATGCCTACCTTTTCCCACTAAACCTGGAAGAAATCGCTTTCATACCACCATTGTGCATTCGTTTTGTTATTTTATGAACGACCTCTGTGGCGCAGTGGCCGAAGGCCCGCCTGAGACGCAGAAGGTTGCGGGTTTTTTTCCACGCCGTGGGATAAATGTTCGTATGATCTGCAAATATTTGTCTCGGGTCTTGGTGTTCTCTATGTATAATATGTATGTATTTACAGAAAAGTATATAATTATTATATCAGTCATGCAGTTCCTATAATACAAGCTCTGCTTACTTTGGGGCTGTGTGAAAATTTTCAGCGTTATTTATTTGTGTTTTTGTATATTGTACTTTAAAATGGTGTTACGCACAATAAGGAGTTTATCTATCTTTATATCTGCCTAATTCACTTTTCCACATACACATAAAGATATACTTTTTTCAAACCACCTTTATGAGTTTCTTTCTGAAACATTTTAACAGTGAAAGAGTAACAAACATACATCCATCCTCACGAAAGTGTGTGATTATGATTTATTTATTTCTTTACTTAAATAAAAGGTCGTGTAGTGGTCCGGTGTTTAAATTCAAAACACGAGTCCACATTATCGTGTGTAGTTTTAAAAAAAAAAATACTTTTTTTATTACCATCTTTTCATAATTGTTCAATATGTGCTCGTTATGGATTTTTCCACTCTAAAAGTTTAATTGCGTATGAACACGTGAAGGAAACGGTAAAGGAGATTAAAGTAAGGGAACTGGCAAGGTAATTTCTTATTTTCTTCATGAGATCTGGCTTTATTGAACCGAAAAAAACATATGTCATTGGTTAGTCTACAGTAATTTTATAAAGAGGCAAAGTTTGTAAGTTTATAAGTTCGTATGTAATCTCCGAAACTACTCATCAGATTTCTTTTTTCACTAATATTTAGAATAGACTTTCTGGTTGGATAAATGTTATATATAACTCCGTTAAAATAACTATTTTTTCCATCAAAAGTCGACGAAAACACTGTCGAGCGATGAGTTTCTTACGAACGCTTCTTTTTATCCGGGTACCACGCGGGCGAAGCCGTGGGCAGAGGTTAATGTTTTAATAAAGCGGCGCTGGGCTACCTGTCGCTTGAAATGGTGACTACCTTAAAACGTGGGCATGTGCCAGAACGCTACTTTACATCTTCTTTTTATCCGGGTACCACGCGGGCGAAGCCGTGGGCAGAGGTTAATGTTTTAATAAAGCGGCGCTGGGCTACCTGTCCCTTGAAATGGTGACTACCTTAAAACGTGGGCATGTGCCAAATATGGACGTGCCTCTGACTACTCTGATATCTTCACGGATCTGCGAACTGAATATTGATCTGAGGATGTCCATTACGGAGATTAAAGTCGTGAGCGTTTTTATTATTTTAAATAAAATGAGTACTAACCTACTTATCCATGTGAACATTTAGTTTGCAATTAAAACAATGAAAATGTAGATGTACCTATTGACACAAATGATTTGTATACAAACTAAATAATTTAAAACTAAACAAAGTTATTTACAAAATAGTTTACCCACTTCCGTTTGAAAATATTTACATCGCAAGTGCGTCTCTCTAAACAAAAACATACCTTCGATGTTTTCCTCGTCCGTTTCAACCATTTTCATTTTAACTTATCACAATTTCATAATAATTTAACAAAAAAAAAACTTGAACCGAATAAACTCCACGAAATTTCCGAGTTCCGTAAAGTTAGCAGTTAGACGGCGCGACACGACCGCTCCGAGCGGTGTCCCACGAAAACTGAAATTAAACAGCTGAAGTTCAGTATCACGCGGCTCTCAGCTACAAAATTCAGTGATAACGTTATGAGAAAAACAGTTTTAGTAAATCTGTGGCATAGCGTTGAATGTACGTTGGATTGCTAACTACAAAAACGCGGGCCGGTGTCAAATGTCATGTTTGGACCCTCTAATTGGTATCCTAAGATCAACGCTCTGAGTATCTGAGGATGTGTTATGCGGATTAGGTTTTGAAAAGAAAACGTTGCCACAAGCTGCAAATCCTTTCCCCATTTTTCTTTTAAATGAAGGTAAACTGTTTCTAAAGTAGTTGATTAGTTCTAAATTAGTCTATTAATTATTCTTAATTAGATACTTAGCGAACTTTTAAGTTCCAATTAGTTTTTAGATGGCTTAAAAAGCTATGAAAACTAGGAAGATAAAATATTCAAAATGAAAATAAACTTTATAAATTGGCACTTATCTTTTCAGTCACGCGCACCAAATGTAAGAGTTGGCAAACTTTAACCAATATCCAACCTTAATTTAAAGAAATGGAAAATTTGCTTTTGTGCTTTATTATATGGAAAAAATCTTATTTGAAGTTATGTTATAAAAAAGCTTGATTATGAAAATATGTTTTTTCAAGAACATTATTTTAAATTGTTTGACGAATAAAATAGCTGAACCTTCTGCTTTGTGTCTGTCCGCAGTCGGATATTAAACGAACAATGTGTATGGCCACAGATATTATGTATAGCCAAGAACAGATGATTTTAACCACCATTTTCATGAAAATGGCCGATATTTTATGAGTAATATACTAAAACGTTGGTATTTACTAAAGACATTTACCTATAAATCTGTTATTTTTAACTATTTAATAAATTACTAATACCTATGACTATCACTATGTCTTTAACAATCTTCGTCTTCATCGTGTCACCGGATCTTTCTTGGCCACACTGCGTAAGGTCATTGATCTAACCAAGTTGAGGTATGTCGGCCATGAAAAGGGCCTGGTCCTAAAAATGATACTGAATAACAGATTTTCAATTCCAAACAACACCGCAAAAATAGAGAGGTCTCAGAAGTTCTCCGAAACAATTAAACCGTGTGTAATGCATCTTGTAAAAATGATCTACGATGCGAGATCGAACGTGGCGTTATTATTTCCGTTGCTTATTTTCACACACAGTGATATAGTGTTTGTGTTTCTTTTATTTGTCTGTATTCTTGTGTTAAAAGATCCAAATGGGATTTCAGGTGATGGTTCGCACATGAATCATATATCTGAAAGAGATTGCTTCTTAGCGATAAGACGACCCGTTGTATTTATAAATTAACATGCTTTGCCACGGTCGTCCTCGGCCCCCGACCCCCGACCTATCGTTATCGTTCGCCTCTGCTATTACTTCTTTTGCTCGTCTAAAGGTCGTAGCGTGATATTAATTAGTCTATAACCTCCCTCATTCATTCCTCAATTTGACAAATCTGACTGGTACTTCCAGAGATTAGCACGTTCAAAATAATTATTAAGAAACTCTTCAGCTTAGTTATTAAAATAGATTACGCAATTATGTAATGAGTATAAATCTAAACAACATCATGGGGATTCGTAGTTTTTTTTTTTGGTGTCGCAAATATTGTGAAAAAACGTTTATGCAGTATGGTTAAGTACATAAATATTTTTACAAACATTGATCAATTGGTTTTATTTGTCAACTGTACATTGCCTCTGTAATTTACCTTTTGTAATGTGGGGCGAAACTTGAAATATTTTTGACATGGGGCAAAAGCAGAATTTATAGAATTAGGGGCAAACAAGTGGGGCGAACGTGGAACAAATCGCAAAATATTGTTATTGTATGCATAAACTTTATTAAAGGTGCAATTATGCAAAGAGTAATAGCTGTTTTTTTTTTATTCTTTAGAGACCTTCATTTGACCTTACATTCGTTAATTTTTACAATGTTAATACAAAGAAATCAAAGAAGAAACATTAATCCCGTGTGTCCCTTCTTAGGTATGTCGGTTACTATGAAAAAAAAACCGGACAAGTGCGAGTCTTACTGGTGCACCGAGGGTTCCGTGCGAGCTTGTATGTTTACCAAAATAATTTACATTAGTCAAGTTCATAAACTATGAAAGCACCAAACGTTTCTCTAACGAAAAGATAAGTCGGATTGAAAAAAAAACATAACAATTTTTTTTCAACTACAAAGGTACTTAGCTGAAAAAATGTTCTCCCATACATTGATATACGTCACGGTCAATTCTCCACTGCAAATGCAAGTGTGTAATCGCAAAAATATTTGTTTATGATAAAACTACAAAGTAACGATTTTTGGACTATTTCCCTTATTTGTGCTGTGAGACCTTGCTTGTTGCCAAAGTTCATGTTTCTAGGTCAACGGTAAGTACCAAGTTTTTTTTTTGCATTGCGTTGGACTTAAAAGCTTGTTTTTTTAACGTTCCTAGGGACCGTAGTCCTACTATTTGATATAAATTTCAACTTGATACCTCCACGCGTTCCTGAAAAAAGGAGTCTTGACAGACATATAGACAAATTAACTGACAACGAATTGAGTCTATAAGTGTTCCGTTTTTTTTCATTTAAGGTACGGAATCCTAAAAATATATTCAAACACGCGTTACACTTTGTCCAAGCTTAGGGACAGGCATAACGTTATCGAAAAAAACACGATAGGCATAACCTAAGTTTTTGCCGAAGTGCTTAAATTCTTTGGACATGTTACCCGCAATGAAAAACTCTTTTTAGGGTTAAGCTAGCCTTTGTACAAGCCTCACCTAATATTTTCTTTTTATTTCTGTGTACAATAAAGAAATATAAGAATAAAGTCTCAATTAAAGGTTTAGTAGTTCAAGTCAGGCAAAAGATTGTGTGGTCGCTCTCCTACTCGATGGTGAGACTTGAAATCTGTCACACATTCACCATGACCGATATTAACCATCGTTTGAAAGCTTGTTGACGACATCAAATCAGTCGCAGTGAGAGATGAGAGACGCACAAAACAGAGGCTGCGTCTCAATTTACCTTCATTAGTCGCGTTAATATTCATAATCATCATCATCTTAGCCCGGATGTTCTAAGAATAGAACATAATTGGTTCAATATACCTTAATATATATATATACCTATGTATTTTTTAATGTTTTACTATTAATTTATTCACACAGCATCATCTAACCCCAAACTAAGCAGAGATACCTACTTTTTTTGTAAATACATAAATATTATGATACATAGAAAACACCAAGACCCGAGATCAATATTTGCAGATCATACAAACATTTGTCCAGCGGCGGGAATCGAACCCGCAACCTAGTGTGTCTCAGACGGGCTTTTGCCCACTGAGCCACAGAGGTCGTTTAAATACTTGTTTTGAATAATATAGTCAATAATTATTCAAAATTGTCTTTTTCCATTACATAAAATTATAGTTATTCAATGTTATTTAATTGTATGAATAAAGAATTTAATCATCAATTATTGTATATCAATTTAAATTGGTAACATAGTGGACAAAAACAAGAATAGTGACATATTTAACTATGTTTCACAAAAAAATAATTCTGATTCTGTCTAAAATCAGAATCATTGTAATTCGGAACATTTTTAATATTTTCCGTGGGATAAATCGGACGCATTCGATTACATATAATATAATAAATATTGTGGGTAGCTATCGGGTGAGGGAACCTTCACGACCCCAACCTTGCTAAGAGTATGATTTATATCAATGCCGCGGTAGAAATAACCTAACGGTAATATACGAGTATCAGTTCTATTGCGGAAATTTATTATTAAAAGGTTAAAAGGTTTTTCATGGAGATGAGAGCTAGGAAAATATTGGTAATATTCCGGTGAGTTGCAATGGTACATCCCACACAAAGTCTATTAATTATTTACGGAATTAATTATACAACAAATTAAATAGATTTTTTTTATTTAAACAAATGCAACATTTTACTAAAATCAAAATGGACAAAAACCTCTGATGTTTGTAGGGATGATGATGCTATAGATATCTGCTTAGTATAGGTAGGTAATGTATATTAATATAGGTATACCTATATTAATCTGTAAAACTACGTAGATAAGTGCATTAATAAATACATTTAAAGATTAGCTATATAATAGGTGGTTTTAAAATTTAATGTTTTTTCGCGTGATATTATGTACAAGTACAATTATTTATATACAAAAAAAAACAGCTGTGTAAAGACCGTTGCAAATGATCTTTACAGATCATAAATATATGTACTTCTTAAAAAAATAAGCACATTGAAAGATTAATTTTGAACGACCATAACCTATGTAACCTAATTTTATGTAAAAACCCTGTTCTCAAGTAAGTGACGTTACATGTACATACTTGTATTTTTTGAGAATAAATGATTTAAAACGTAGATAGGTCAACTGATCCAGATCACTAGCGTTCCCAAAATGCTGTCTCACTCTGAAAGAATTTTGCATACGCGAAGGGCTTCGGTTCCCCACGTATCCATTACTAGCTGTGCCACGGCTGCCCTCGGCCCCCTACCCACCGCGTCTCATCGCCCGTCCGCGCTATATTCAGCATTATTATTAGTGTATAAAATAAAAAACAAAAAATACACTCACCACTGTCTTCCCCATGGTGGACATCCTCAGATACATACTCAGTGAGTAGATCTTTGAGGATACCCAGTAGGGGGTAGTCAGAGGCACGTCCAAACATTACATTTGGTACATGCCCGCGTTTTGCACGTAGTTAGCATTCCACGTGACAGGTTGCAAGCCCATTAGTGTATAGATTAAGTAAATAATCGTTTGCAACGCACACGACAGTATTGCCCCCAAAATGCTGGCAACATTGGTACATTTTACGAATACATATTTATATGTTTGTGAATTTCTTCAGTTACTAATAAAAAACCATTCTCTCTCTCTCGGCATTTTCTGAGTAAAATGACTTCAATCAGAGTTATGTTTTTAGCATTAGCAGAATTTATCCGTTTCGACGGATATATGTATTTAACGATGCGGTAATAAAACCCTTGATTCCGTCATATTCCCGTCAGATTAGGAAGCCATATCTCATAATCACCTATACAAACATTTTAAAATCGGGTTTACCTACTTTACTCGGGAACCTAGCTATTCTGTAATTTTGGCCTTCCGTTAATTTAGTTCGTGGAAATGCGGATCACTCATCATTCACATAAAAATGTTATATTCAAACTTAATCCGACTCTGATATCATTTCCCAAAAGCTTTTTGCGATTCCCATCCAGATTTTAACTAAACCGTAAAATGTGACATTAATCTGGTTTATTACTGTGACGTTAAACATAAATCTGAAAAAAATATGAATTTAGAAGACATCTCTGCCGCCAAGTCGCTCGCAAATGGTCGCTTCACATTTTTTTTTAGTTTCTTCAAGATCTTACCTTTTTAATGCCCAATTGCGTGACGTTACCATTTAAACACGGGTTACGATCGAATTCGTCGATTACGCAGTACAATATGGCCTGCGTATTAAAATAACCCAGAGTTAATTAGGCTTACGTTGTTCGGTCTCTAAGTTATATAAAAAAAGTCTCCTAGTCTTAAGACGCGGCCGATGTATAGCTTCACGTCTAGATTAGCCTACGGTGGCTGGCTTATATAGATTAACAGCCAGCGACAAAAGTAAATAAACAGTCTCGATTTTTTAAGTCATAAGTTTCTGGCACCATGATGTTACAGTGTGCGGTCCAGCAAGGCGTCTTGCAGTGTAGCTACAGCCTTATGGATGAAATGGTGCTAAACTTAATTTACAACACCGATTTTTATAGCCGAAACATGATTTTAATTTAAAAAATATACTAGCAATGGTGAATCAGCTGTTTTTCATAAATCTTGTGCAATCATGAATCTTAACGAGGTATGTGGTGAGAGCAAATATAAATAAATAGCTACAAAGATAATGGATACTGAGATAGACCATTTGTCAAAATCACTGTTTGAGTAATTATATTTGAAAACGATGCAGGTTTGATGAATTGCATTTAAATGATTCAGCCATGGCATAGAATAGATTTTTTTTACCAAATTCAAAGTAATAACAGCTACAGTGTAATGTTCATTATTGTCTGCCTATTTATTATAATTTCTATAAATAAGCCCTGATAATTTACGGAGCAGTTCACAAACAGCGGGGCTTTCCATCCCTCAGATTCTGTCTGCCACGACTTTGATACAGTTTTAGTATAATTCCGGTTGGTAGGTATACCAACTTCATGCATTACAAAACATTTCTAGATTTTTTGTGCTTTTTCATGCACTCTATAGCAAAACAGTTACGATTAAAAGTTTACAAAAATATTTATATTTCGCTAACACATAAAAACTGATCACTTAAATGCTAGCGATACTTCCTGGCAGACAAAATCGACCATCCATAACGTGTAGAACCACGCTATAAGTCTCTTTATATTTATGCAATGTACCTGCAATTTATCGCCAAGGCGATAAAAGTTAGGTGATATGCAAAGGTATGACAGCTCCCCATGTTGCGATCTGCCTTTACAGTACGCAATTTTTTGCATGCGTTTTCAGATTGCATGCAGATTGTACAAAGGGTTGTATGCGCCTTGTTCTCATTCGAATTCTACCTTTTTTTCGTACTTCTAGAACGTAGAGACGTTTTAAAACTCATAGTTCAAAGCTATATCAAAAAGTAGTTTATCACCTCGCTCACGTTAACAAGGAAATGGGCCGGTGACGGATAAATTGCAAACTGTTTCGGTTGAATCGTCGCGAGGGGACTGCAGTTAAGTCAGGATGATCTTGGGACACTTCCTCGTGCAAATACCTAGTATTATTCATACTTAGTCGGTGAAGGCACCGACTAAGTTTCGACTCATTTCGAGAGTCTTCATCAGGGTGATTGATCGTGACGCTCTGTCTCCTCGTCGCGTGCACGACGCCTTCACCGATAGTGCGGTACGTGAAAAATCCCGTTTTTACAATTATGAATAATGAAATTCACGATAGTTTTTGGAATAAAATACCTAGTATTGTCGATAGATAGACAATTTTAAATTCTAGTTTTCAAGATTTGGTTTCCTTAGTACGCAACAACCGTAATTAATAACCTAATTAGTAGATTTAATTTATTTATTATTGCATGCAATTTTTATGTAAGTAAATAATAAATTAATTAAATCTGATATACAGCGTTGTCAAGTACCGATGATTTAATATTATAAATACGAGCTGATCTGATGATGTAGAAGGAAGGAAGACGACGGAGACCGTGGTCCGGTTCGACTCATGATCGGTTGGGAACTCCTCGATGGGTTACGAAAGAATAACAGTATTTAGACTCATTTTAACCAGTGTCTTGTTTCAATTGAGTATTAATTGTTTCAACAAAACACTAATCTATATCTCAGCTATATTAGTCGTCATATTAAATCAATATACCTGTCTGTCTTTCTTTATAAATCACTCTAATACCAAGTTTCAACGTTATCTATACCATAATGCATCTAGGTATTTGCAACACACAAAACTTACTAGGTATCTTCTGCTCGGATTAATAAAAAACTTATTCCATTAGAAAGCAATATTACCTGCTGTCTGAGGAGTTCAAATTGGATTCTTGGTAATGGTAAAGTCAACAACAGATCTAGCTGAGCAACTTATGCACGTGTCCGAAAAAGTTACCTACACACCACCTTATCACATCACGATTATCTCAAAAGAGGTCTGTCTTTTTAGACAAAAGTCCACGTCCAACTTTGGCAAAAATTTACTCGCAAAATGCTGCGGTATCATTTCATTATCTTCAGAACAGTCTTCTATTTTTAATATAGTTATATTATACCAACAAAATACGCAGTCTCACTCCGTGGACAAACGGTTGAAGTTTGACTGTGCCTTAATTGACTTAAATCTTCCGGGGTTTGTTATGTTCTGGGATTAACGCTTATTCTTGTTAGGTTATCATTTAAGGCACTACGCTTTTTCTCTCAAAACACTAGCTCCAATTATTGTTATCATGTCGTGCTCCATGCCGCGCCATCTAGCCAAATGAGTTGAGGCCTGTCACGGGGTATCTTTCCATCAGTTTTGTATTATAGATTATTGTTTATTGTGTAGCCATATTTTTACTAAAAACTTAGCAACACAGTTGCTAAGCTAGATCAGATAGCGACTTCTGATACCTATTCTAGTCTAACATCTACAATATGTACACTTGTCTAATAAGTGGCGGCAATTGACCCCGGTCGAGGAAGGAGGAGTAGCTGCGGTCGGATAAAGGTTCACGTCTATTATAGTGTAGCGGAGCGGACGAACAAAAGATAGAGCAAAATCTCATTCGTGAAAACAACGGAGCGTGTATTAAAGTAAGAACCAATGTTACATCACATTATTGCTACATTTCATAGATGATAGAGTAAATACATTCTCGCCATTTCTCGAAAATGTGTAGAAAACCCGGACAGAAAGTAAGATTACTGATTACGAAGCTATCGAAATACCTACCTCATTTTAATTGGACCAGAAATGTAATATCTTGTTGTTTCTTGTAGAATATATTTTATTATTATTACATTTTATCGATGTTTTTGCAGATAGGTATTTGTGTGCAGGTCATCGCATAGTTTTAGTACTTATTTAATTGAATGTATGCCAATTCCTTGCTGAGATAATACTCATTTCGACACATCTGTTTGTACGACAATTATTCAGTTTATTTTTTAATTTATTGTACGTACGTCATTATACCTAGAACTTGTGATGGGCTAGCCACTGGTTGCTCCAATACAGTTTGTAAATGTAATTATTTATTATGTCAAATAAATATATTAGGTTGGGGAAAAAGTCTTTTCGCATTATTGTATGTATGAACTTGTAATAAAATCTCTTTGGCTATACTATTTGTATCTGGCTGGTTTTGGTATCATTAAAAGTTTAAATTTTAAAGAAGATAATTCCAAATTCAAATTAGGAAAATGTGTGATTTTTATTTGTTTTTCGTACTGTTAAGATGAGTGAATCTAATGAAGAAATTCGATACATTTTAAAATTTTACTACAAAAAAGGTAAAAATGCAACGCAAGCCGCGAAAAAAATTTGCGATGTTTATGGACCTAGTGCAGTGTCTGTGAGAGTAGCACAAATTTGGTTTAAGCGTTTTCAATCCGGAAATTTTGATGTCAAAGATGCACGTCGCTCTGGTCGCCCTATTACGGATAAAATGGATGCCATTTTTGAAAAAGTGGAGCAAGATCGGCATATCAGTAGTTACGACGTAGCTGAAGAACTGGGAATTGACCACAAAACAGTTTTGGCGCATTTGAAAAAAACTGGGTACACAAAAAAGCTCGATATTTGGGTACCTCACGAGCTCACTGAAAGAAACCTAATGAACCGTGTTCTCATTTGTGATTCTTTATTACGACGTAATGAAACCGAACCATTTTTGAAGAAATTTTTGACCATTTTTGACCTCACACATCTTTAGCCACTCAGCAAAAATTAAGAGAGTTTGGCTGGGATGTGTTAATGCATCCGCCGTATAGTCCTGACCTTGCACCTTCAGATTTCCACCTGTTTCGGTCTCTTCAGAATTCTTTAGGCAGTGTCAGGTTAACATCACGAGAGGACTGCCAAAACCACTTGTCGCGGTATTTTGAACAGAAGCCCCAAAGTTTTTATAGCAATGGGATCATGTCCCTGCCTACAAAATGGCAAAAAGTTATCGAACAAAATGGTACCTACATACTTTAGTTAAATGTAAATAAACTATATTAAAAAATGTTTTGAATTTTCTTAAAAAATGCGAAGAAACTTTTTCCCCAACCTATTATGTCACTATAATTTACCTCTTAAGCCCCTATCTGTCTGACAGATTTATAAGAAAAAATGTTTTTGTCTAACCTTAGTGCAGACGAGCCTAATTATTTTGGGGTATCCTATTTTTCAGTCACATTCAGTTATTTCTGTACGCTTCGATCCAGTGGGCAGTCACCTTAACTTTTATTTGATCTCGGCTGAACTTGACCGTTTTATGAGCAGTCTGAACTAACTCTACTAAAGTTTCTAGTGTGTTCGGTAGAGCAGTTTGCATAATAAAGCGTGATATATCTACGGACTTTGGGGACCTTAAAGTTTTAGTTAGCTACTTGAGATAAATAGGCCATCTTCCTGGATGCTTAGGGTGGGTGGAGAGCTGATTCAAATATTTTGTAAGTATAACGAAAGTTTATATGTTCAAATTATTTAATCGAGAACCGCCATCCGTTACATTTATTACTCAAATTAATGGATATAAAAAATAATCACTTAACAGTAGTACACATAAACGTCAGCATAAGTGAACTTAATGCTGTAAAGCATTCTCATCCAGATAACCTTCTGAATCTGAAGTTAATTGTTTTTATAATGTATCACAAAATGAAACTAGATATGCAAGCTCAGCACAGGGATGTGGATGATGATGATGAATTGACTAATAATGTTAAAAGAAAGAAAAAGAAGAAAGAAAATATATTTATTTGAAACAGTTTTACAGAAAGGATATAGGTACGAAGAACATATAGCTATACATAATTGTATCGGCCCTGCCGTAATAGGCAGGTACGTGGTGGGCTGAAAGCGAAAATTACCTACTTATACTCCGCAACGCGTGGGCCAAACAGTTCCTGTCTCAGCATATTATGCCGCTCCACATCACCAGGATATTGCTAGATAAAGATTCAGTTTTGGTACTAAATTACCTACTTCTTGCAGTGAAGCTTTTTAATCCAATCCAAGAAGCAATAATTATTCAATAGCCTAGCAAAAGTAATCTGTTATAATTGCCTCGCCCAAATAATATATCGAGGAAATGATTATTTTTCCACAAGAAATGTTTATTTAGATTTCGCCTGCTGTGTCTGATTTTTCAATCTCAATTGGTCGTGTTGTTTCAAAATTATAATCAACCTTTCGTGATTACTGTTTATTTTTTTCCAATAGTTTGTGCAAGGATATATTTAATAGAATAAGAGTACGTGAGAAAGAATGACGACCACATACTTTTTGTCTTCTCTTCCGTTGAGAAACGTAGGCCAAAACCGTTAGGTACCGTTAATAAATAAATATATAATGCTAATTTTTTTTTTGTTAATATACATATTATACATAGAAAACCCCCAGACCCGAGACATTACCGTGGCGGGAATCGAACCCGCAACCATCTGTATCTCAGGCGGGCCTCCGCCCACTGCTTGTCTATGTTTCTATCAATCATGTATCCAGCCAGCTACAACTATCGGCACATTTAGGAGCCCACCCAATTTCTGTCCAGTACAATATAGTATTTCATGAAGAGTCGCGCCAGATTCTGGGCACGTGCCAACTGTCTCCTCCGATTGAACTTGAACGCTGTTATTCTTGTAACTAACCCCGGTTTGTTTGTACGAAAAATGTCATCGGCTGATAGGTATTATGGAAATTTTAATTTGGTCGAGGTCGCGGGAAATCGGCCTTAGGAGAGCAACTATAAAATGTTGATAAATATCTAGTTATGTCATAACTATATTCAATGCTAATGAGATTGATACAATCTGGTTTTATTTTAGGTTTAGCGGAACGCCCACGACTTTGTTTGGTAGGGTTTTCCATAGATCTGTAGTAAACTATTCGTTACCGCTAACGGGTAGGTACATAGACTCACTCGAAGTACCGAAACGTTACTCAAAAAGCCATTTCGTTACTTGCTTTTTTCGTATGTCAGTTTGATACAAAGTACGAACTGTTTTTTACACAAAAGCCTTGTGTAAAAAAGCGCTTTATTTTGATGGATATAACTGCTCGTAGGTTATACCGTAATCTATGGGCCTTGCAACAGAGGTAAAACTCGCGCGTTGCTAACTCTGAGACTTATTGGGTGAAAATTCTCATGAGCCTGTAATTTCATCGGCAAATATACTTTACCCTTCAACAGCAATACGTGTATTGCTGGTAGTACTTCCCCGGACAAGCTCTTTCACAAGGAGCTCTACGTCTACTACAAATTGTATTGATTCAGAAGATACCGAGGTTTGTTACGCGTATTATTAGAACCTAGGTCCTAAATCCGAATAACTAGGTTCAGGTTAACCATACAAAAACTAAGTGGAATTAATGCGTATTAGGTACCTACTTAATTGGGCAAAACGCCCGATTGTCGCTGCATTATGAATATGAGAATATTTATAGCTATCCAAAAAATGGTAACGGAAATAGATATGTTTCTTTAGTTTATAGGGGCCGTCTGTGTCATATCAATAGATCGAATGTGGTAAATTAATTGGATTTAAACGGTAAACCTATTAGCTGAGATTTAATATCTAGTGGTCGAGTAGCCTTATGCTTTTTAGCTATTTCTATCCAAACCAGACATGCTCTAAAATATATAGGTACCTTCACAAAATCGTCAATCTAATTTGGCTAATAAAGTAAAGATCTGATTGAAATAAATCAGAAGTTCAAACGCGCGAGGCATGTCATCACACGTTTGAAGTCGAGCGCCTGTTTACACATTATACCTATCCGTAGTAGGTGGTAGCTACCTAGTTACTTATGATTCACTTCAAAGCACTCTGTAATCGTATCTTGTATGGATGAATTCACAGACTTGGGTGAAAATCGTTTAGATAAATTTTCTATGCAAAGAACAATGATTTTTTCTTAACACCCAAAACACAATTCATAACTCATTTGTCGCTCTTAGCTCTTGCGTTTTTGTCTGAATTGTGGCTCAATTATAGATAGAGATAACTCTACATCACCCCCTTTACAGACCGGAGGTCAACAGTAGCACATATAGCTGACCCCACACTTGGATTCCCTGTGTCGTGGGTATCAGTAACAAGTACCATGGTAACACATCATCTAGGGGTCTAGACAAATACCACTTGTTGACGTTAGCACTAAAAAAGAAAGATTAAATTGTATGAAAATTACATTACATGTGGATATGTCACGTGACTGCTGTCAAATTTTCCCTTGACAAATTTGCGTTAGCGTGAAATGAAAACTAAGCGAGGTATTTGTCTAGACTTCCTGATCCCGAAAAAATATGGGCCGAACATACAAACATTTGACCCACGGCGGGAATTGAACCCATAAGTCAAGTCAAATAAAGTTGAAATAAATCATTAAACTCGTTCAAATAGCAATTTGTCTCAAATATCCAAATTCTTGGACGTCATTCTGTTAGCGCGTTACTATCGTAACCTATCGTAAAACAGAGCCAGGTGTCCTACCCATCTCAATTTTAGTTCCGTTACACGATTCCCAACGTCATCGACCTTAGTTCGGCATATGATCTTTACATGCTTGTTGATATATACCGATTAATTACTATCTGTAGGTACTACCCACAAATTATTTACTTTTAAAATAAATCCTTATTAATTTAGATTTTTATTAATCTTTTATCTTCAGCCAGTTGTAAACTAGGTACCTAACTGCTTGGCGGCTACGAATCAGCTACGCCGGCGTAGAGGTCTCGGCTTCCAATGACAAGGCCCCTTTTAACTCGCGTCACAAGGAACTGGTGTTAACACTAATAGTGTTTGGAGGTAATAAATTATAGGTAGGTAATTATGTTTATTGGTGTGTTTGTTAAAGTTTGTGTTATCTAACCATTAGTCTCCAAAACGGCTAAACCGATTAAAATCGCCGGTCGCCTCAGTGTATTGTCGTTACTTATCCGATTTCAAAAATTTTTAAACAATGTTTAAAATAAAAAGTATTGTTAAGGGCTTTCTGTGGATACCAATTTTGCAACGTAAGTTGACGGAAAAACGATCGAGCGAATAGTTACTTTTTATCTGTTACTTATATATCTATATAGATATAACGCGGGCGAAGCCGTGGGCCGAAGCAAATAAAGACTGAAGAATGAAAGACCCCTCATTGTACATTCTACTTTTACGCGTAGGAATTAAAATTTGTTTTCGTTGCTATGGTGTTTAGCTACGAAAACAAATTTTAATTTATTCTGTTTTTCTACCTATTATTATAAGCTATAAGCTTAGCATAACTACCTGTTCACAAAGTTTTTATAACTAACCTGGGACTGATCCTGCGACTTTGTTTTCCTTTTCCGGGTTGAATTCGATGTCAGTCATTTTCACAAAATTAAACCTCTAAAAAATTTTAATTATTTGTAGAGACAAATAAACTCAGTTATTTTTCTTATTTCAGAATAAAACTTCGCAAATAATTTTGTAATTCGGGCTCAGTAAATTCCGCAAGTATTCACTTTGACACTAAATAACGCGGGAAATCAAGAGGATTTAAAATAGCGCGTGCCCGCGCCCACTGTTGGTCACACACTGGTCTATTTTGAATTTTGATGAGTGGTAGCTGTACAAAGTACCTACAAACTACTGATTCGTCAATTTTGCTATGTTGTCAACGGAGCCATGATCTTGCTTGATAGTTGGTGTATCAACATAATAGTACCTATTATAAGACACCCTAGATTAGTTAGTTAGGAAGTTAGTTAGATAAGGTACAACGTTAGGTTGTACATTCTTTATAGTGCCTTCAGAAAAATCACACCACAACCACGAAAAGACTGCTGGCCCATAGGTTTGCACGATGCACTAGGCAAGTCAAAACAACAGGCGATGGGGCTGCAGCGTTTCTGCAGGGAATGTTTGCAGATGTAAGTTTAGATAGGTTTACAGCGATAATGCGCAAAAGATCGGCGACACTGATGCGCCGGGTGAGTGGCAACTCCAACAGCTACCTGCAACCTGCAACTCATTTCAGGGAGGCAGGTTATAATTATTATTATTTTCTAATATGGACAATATTAAACTTTTATTTGTGTTTAATATCGTGTAACAAGTGTCTGAAAAAAAAATTGAATTGAAAAAAGAGACCGGGCAGTAAAGTGATCTTGTGTTATATGGTCTTTCTTATCTAAAGTTACGATATCATGACCACCAATTTTAAAATAAATATGTATTCATTATGTTTATCCAGCGACAGATAGACCTAGTAGAAGCGACTGACGAAGAAGCAGAATAGAGAGATGTATGTACGTGCGTAACGTGCACGTTGTAACTGCGATTGGTCTGTTACTACAATTTTTGGCTGCGATGTGTTCGGTTTTTTTGCATAAGTTTTTGACAGTTCTTTGAATTCGTGCCTGACACTCCTCGACACTCATAAGTACGGTACCTACCTACGACAATATTTCTACAAAACTTTTTAGTTTTCTTTTTCCGTTACCTACTCATGAGGAAACAGTGTTATTTTCTCCCCATAAAGATAATACAACGTACCTAGGTACGTTGGTATTTTTTTATAGCGAATAGCTCATTTAGCGAATTTTCTATTTTAGTTTACTATCAAATCACCACATGTAGCGAGCCGGAAATACTCTTAAGAGATAATTACTACGTGCATAAAATCATTAGCGTTCTCATCACCCGTCTATGTTGTTTCTTCAATTGAATTATTAATTGAATTTAAATTCTACAGCGCTGCCTTTATAATTTGAGATTCAAAACTATTTGTGTTGCATTGCAGTGCCATCTATCAGTGAAACCAGATGTTTTATAGGTAGATGGCAACATCAATTGTCATTCCTTTGCTATTGTCAATGTCAAACTTTTTTCGATAACTGTAAATAAGTAGTGCTCCGGGCAAATTTTGGTAAACTCCTCTCCATCGCCTTATTTTTTATAATCTTGTTAAAACCCTAACCACATAAGCCAAAAAAAGTGGAAGTTTTAGTTAAGTAGTGCTTCCAACTTTATAACCTAATGCTTAAATTAGCCAAAAAAATATTTTCCTAGCTAGATCTATTTCTAAAACCTTTTAATTGTTCAAATACATAGTTTTTTTGCTTATTTATAACACTTTTTTAATTATTATAATAATGTTATCAAAAATGTAGACCAGATTTTATTGTAAAAAATATAAAAGTAGAAATTAAAGCCCGCAGAATAAAATTGAACCTATGTGGCAACACGTACTTGCATCGCGCCCCGCGCGTCACGTCAGTCCCGTTCGGTATGTCGAAATAATAGCAAACATTGTTTATCCTGTGATAAGTACGTACTTAACGTAGTATTCATAGGTTCCCTTACTAATCTGTGGGACGACCACGAAATGTCGTGACGGTACAGCGCAAAGTGATGTTTTGTTACTTGTTTTATTTATGGTGAAAACTACAAATCATTGAATACAGGCTGTATGGATTTACAGTGGGATAAGTGGTTGATTGTGTTGTGCCTGCTTGAGTGTTTCCGTGATGGCGGACGGTGACGAAAACTTGCATCGTTTGGAGGGAACGTCGGGAGATGCTCCTGGCGGCTTGGTCATCAAAAAGAAGGAGACTCCTGGAGAATTTCCTTTTGTTAAGCCTTCTTTACTTGGCCTTGATCAGCTAGCTGCAGCCAAACGCAACCATAATAGGCTAATATCATTCCAAGACGATGATTCCGAGGAAGCTGCGACGAGTAGCCAAGAGACAGATTCTTCTGGCACTAAAGAGCGGAAATACAGAAGGCACAACGAAGATACCCCGACATACACTGGCGGGATATCCGAGCTAGCGCGGGAAAGGATGTTGGAAAGACTTGCCAAGTAATGTTTATTCATTTTCTTTGTACAACTTTGAGCATTTTCATAATTGCAATAATTTGCTACAAAAATAGATAATACATGAGAATGTAAGGAGATTTGTTGCTTTTCTTTATAATATCTTAATCTCACATACATTAACCATGTGGGAAATTAGGTGGTGTATGTTTTGTTGTAGTTGATTATCCTGGTTCCTGCCCAGTGAGGTAGTGCGGTTTTGCTACTTTTCAACTTTCCACTTCTTTCTACAATAGAGCACTGAGCTTGCAGAATGGGAATGCACATTCTGGACACTAAAGTGTGCTATTAGGGCTATTGTAAATATCATGGCTCTCTTCAGCACACCCTTTCTTCTAGGTACTGGGAATGACCCTAGCATAGTGATCTACCAAGTAGCCAAGTAATGTAAGAACTAATCCGAATGCTTTTATTAAAAAGTGTGACATACATCAATAATATATGTGCAGAAGACCTCTTGTTAATTTCATACAAGCAAGCTAAATCTAAGAAATTAACTTAAGTATGTCATAGATCCAGCAATAAAAAAAATACCCCAAAGTAAGCAGAGTGTTATGGGAACTACACTTATATACCTTTTTTGTAAATACATACCAAATATATAGAAAACATGCAGACCTGAAACAAATATTTGCAGATCATACAAACATTTGTCCCGCGGCGTTAATCAAACCCGTAACCTTCTGCCTTCATCCACTGAACTACAAAAGTCATCAAATGTGCATTTGGATCCAAAAAATCTGCATCAAAGATACTCACAGACTAAAAAGTTTCTAAAAAAATGTTAAGTTCATAGCTCAACAATTCTGAGTGAACCTGGTGATTTCTATAAAAATAGCTTTTGACAAGAGTCAAAGTAGAAACATTGAAAAATACATTTTCTCAACCTGAAAATCTTATAAAAACATTTAAGAATTCACTTTGTTGGTCTTTAATATTCTTTGAAATCACAAGGTTAAATGAATATATAACCTACCTATTAACTTTCACATGGATGAATACTAAATTCATGAAAGAAAAACTTAAACTATTTTCAATTCTAGATCGGAGAAAGATAAAAAAGGAGTCTACAACTCCACAAAAGAAGAGAAAGAAGCCCGCTCAAAAGAGGAAGAGGACAATCCACATTACCGTCGCTACGACAGAAAAGAGAGGGACAAGGACAGGAAGTACGAAGATGTCCGCAGAAAGGACAGAAGCACTGAACGTGACAGAAAGGAGCGCTCTGACAGAAGACAGAAAGATGATAGAAGTGAAAGGGGGGATAGAAGTGAAAAAGGTCATAGAAGTGAAAGAGGAGATAGAAGTGACAGAAGCTGGGATAGCTCAAGAAGGAGTTATTATGAGCCAAGATTCAAGGATGAACCTAGGACTCCGAGGTAACCCGAGGTTTCATTATTATTTACTTATTTTAATTATTTTATACCACTTAGATTAAAGCTGATGCATGTATCCTATAGATAGATAGATAGATAGAAAATTCTTTATTGCACATAAAAATATGAGTACATAGGCGAACTTAATGCTAAAAAGAATTCTCTTCCAGATAACCTTTGTGTTTTGTGGAAAAAGATGTGTCGGTAGTGCGCTTTCTGTCTTAAAAAATAAACCACCTATTATTACAGGTTGTCCTATTACTAAAGGTAGAAAACTGTCTTAGTCCTTGTTTAATATTATGAGACAGTTAATTTATATATTTCTGTTTTTTTAGTAGTTGTATTATTACATAAAATTACAAAAAGTGTAGTAGGTAGGAATATTTACAAGGAATAGTTAATATTTAACTATTCACTATGTAGGTAGGTTTTGAAACCTTTCAATTATTGTATTCAAGTTTTGTCAATGAATTTGGTTCTCCTTAACCGCCAAACTAGTTAATATGTAGTCCATAATACATGCAAAACTAATTATATGCTGAATTTTAGCTGAATAACACTAGCTCTGCCACAGCCTCCTTTGGCCCCCAGCTTACAGCGTCGAATCGCATGTTATTACTTATTTTTCTCGGCTCCTTAGGGTCATAGAATGATGTTAAATAGTCTCAAGAATTGACCTATCAAATACTAAAAGATTTTCTCCAATCCAACTGGTAGTTCCAGAGATAATAATAAGAATAATAATTCATTGTAAAAACGGGATTTTTCACGTACCGCACTATCGGTGAAGGCACCAACTAAGTTTCGACTCATTCCGAGAGTCTTCATCAGGGTGAGTGATCGCGACGCTCTCACTCCGCGTCGCATCGTGCACTGTTTTTACAATGAATTATCAAATTCATGATAGTTTTTTGATTTTAAAAGAATAATAACGCTGTACATTTTCACACAGCATCATTTTGACCCAAAGTAAGCAGAGCTTATGTTATGGGCACTACATGACTGATATACTACTTAATTATATACTATTTTTATTGTAAACATATACATAGAAAACACCCAGACCAGAGATTAGTGTGTTCAAACAAAAAAACTAATGCTTCAGTTTTATTATTAGTATAGATAAAATATAAAGTGTAGCTTTTACAAATTCAATCAGCGAATAGTGGAATAGGTCTTTAATCTCTGTGTCCAGATTCGGTATGCACTTTTATTGCACTTTTTCCTAGCATCTTAAACTAATAATCTGATGGTTGAATTGTGTTTTTTTTTTTATTTCAGTCTTAAAGCCCTCAAGCCAACGGACAAGACGGCCTGGGATGATGATGACGATGACGCCAAATCAATGGTCCGTAAGTCCAGCTGGGACTTCCCAACTCCCCTGCCGAGAGATCAAAGGGGCGGGAAGGTACTGAGGGATATTAAGGGACGTCCTTACGACTTCACACCAAGGGCTTCACCGCATAAGTAAGTTTTTTTATCATAAATAAACTTTTATTTGACTTGTTTCATGGTAAGTTATGATATGGCCGATGATGAAGCATGAAGAATAGAAGATACCTATTCATTCTTACCTTCAAGAGATCCAGATGGTAGTGTGTTCCATTCTTTCGCCATACTCATTATAAAAGTGAACCTAAAACGTTTATTGTGAATGAGTTGATGAACAATGCACCACCATATAGGTCCATAGATAGTGTTCCAATAAGCGTCGATGGGCTTGCAACCTGTCACGTGTAATGCGAACTACTTGCAAAACGCATGTGCATTATTTACATATGTCTGGATACGGGACAAGCCTATGACTCCTATTTTGTATTCCTACCCAAGGAATACAGTCGTGAGCCTGTTTGTTTTTTGTTTTTAATGACAACTCTTTGTTTCAGGTTCGCGAGTTCTCGCCGTGGCGTCGACGTTGAAGACCCAGAGTGGGAGGAAGCTGAAAAGAAACTCGATAGAGAGTGGTACAACATGGGCGAAGGTAACAATACACACACTTTATTATTGCCCTATTTTTGTCATGGTCCAATATACAAAATTTTTCCTAAGAAATTATCTTAGTTATATCACAATTGTAGCCTATGTTACGCTTATTAGTAATATATCGTAAACAAATACCTCACGCTTACTTTACGCAAATTGTCAGGGTAAAACTAGGCAGCAGACCCGTGACATTTCCACAGATGTTTTTGATGTTTTCCTTTACCGTTTTTACACCGGCTTTGTAAGGGTGGAGTCGTGTTTAAAAAAAACTCTTATACAATCTTTCAAACACTAGGGGCTAGTGTCACCTTATAATGTAAAAAAAACCTGTTTTTTTATTATTTCTTTATGATAGGTAGCTACAATTCCAATTTTCAAGTTTACCTACCTTTAAATACTCCAAACGAACTGTCAACACCCAAATGTGAAAAATTCATGTTTCTAACTTCAAAGAACAAAGACTTTCATACAAAGTTCACGCCCCATTTCTCCGACTTAAAGTTGTCATTTCCAAAAATCTTTCTGTGCGGTTGCTTACGTTATAATATAAACCTATATTCCAAGGTTTATATTATAACGTATATAATATAAACCTTTGTTCGATTCCCGCCGCGGATAAATGTTTGTATGATCTGCAGATATTTGTCTCGGGTCTGAGTGTTTTATAATTATGTATAATATGTAGGTATGTATTTGCAAAAAGTATATAAGTAGTATATCAGTCATGTAGTTTCCATAACACAAGCTCTGCTTACTTTGGGGCTAGATGATGCTGTGTGAAAACGTCCAGCATTATTTATTTATTTAAATTTCAACTTTCTAAACTTAGTAGTTTTGGCTGTGCATTGAGATATCAATCAGTCAAGACAAACGATTTTATAAGTATAGATTTCTACCAACCATCTTGTTTACACAGTTGCACGATAAATATATTTTTATTCTGATTTTGATTTAAAAATACTTGTCACATTTTAGGCGAAGCAGATGAATCTGATCCGTTCCGCGGCGCGAGCGCAGAATACGTCGCCCGCAAGGAGGAACAAATCGAAAAGAGACGCAATCGCAAAGTGTCCGCGCAGCGCCAGCAGATAGACAAGGACAACGAGCTGTGGGAGCGGAACAGAATGCTGACCAGTGGCGTAGTACATTCCATCAACGTCAACAATGATTTGGATGAGGTAATCTTTCTATCTAATCAAATACATTCACGCACTTTAGGTCTTCACTATAGCATACCACTTTTTCTGGTTAAAAGCCAATCAAACCCAATGGGAACTGCCTTCACAATACAGATGGCCAGACCAGCCACATGGCTGGTGGTCTGCATCCATCCTCATGTGGATCAGGTACTTAATAAACTAAAGTAATTCTTGAGCTGTCCACCTCTGCATTGGTGGATGTCTTCAAGATTCACTGGAACGGACATGGAATCAACATCAATCACCTCCTATTTGCCGATGTTTTAGCCATTATGGCGGAATCGCTGGAACACCAGCAGGGCGATCACACTAACCCAAGGCTATCGAGATAGCAATCCTTAGACAAGAACCAATTTCTGTTCGGGTTAATGCAAAAGGAAAGATTGAATTCTATGGAAATTACATAAGCTATTGTGTTACGATACTGCTGTCAAGTTTTTCGTTGACGCATTTGAGCGTGAGGTATTTGTCTAGCGCCCTGGGGCCTAACCATCAAGTTTTATTGCCATTCCATTCAGGCGAAGATGTAGCTTTGCGATCGACGATTATATGCAAAGCAGGATTTGACATCTTAGTCCTATTTAGATCGCTGTAAGACTTGGTTGTTAGGCCCCGAGACATAATGCTCAGAAAGCGCCATACTGTTTTTCAACTGGTGGTCGTAGGGTCGGTCAAACTGCCGCGGTAACGATCAAAGAGATTTATTTTTGATCGCCACCACTATTTAGTTGTCATGTGGTTGTCAAAGTTCGCAGTAGTGATCGCCACCGCGCAAGGACTCCCTCAGGCTTAACCTCTGTAGACGATTCAGCCGCGCCCACGTCGCAGTCACTACATGCTAGATAAATAAGTTGTTTCTTTTATAGAACTTTATTTATTTTAGTTTAAATGTATTTATGCTATGGTCTCATTATCTGTAAGTATGTGTACTAACTGTGTTTTATATAAAAAAAACCTAAAATATTTTGTATTTTCAGGAAAGTGTGGATCGTGTTCATCTTCTAGTACACAATATCGTGCCTCCCTTCCTTGATGGAAGAATCGTATTCACAAAGCAACCTGAACCTGTTATACCGGTGAGTTTATATCTTACTAACTACCGCCAGGCATGTTTCACTGCATAGTTTTGGTAAAATGAAGGTTAGGTTAAAATGTAATTTAGGTGTTTCTGCTGAAGTATAACATGAACCGCTTAAAAAAATAAATAAAAAGAGTCCTTCAGAGCAGCCAACGCATCAGCAATGCCCCAGCTGTTGTAGATGTCAATAGGCGACGGTAACCGCGCACCATCAGTAGGCCGTAGGCCACAGGTGGGCCGTATGACAGTATGTCTCGTAAAAAAAATAAAAAAGTTAAGAAAATGTACAGTAGAACCGGGTCCGAAGGGAAGCGCGGGGTGCAGTGCGGAAGGGCACGGGTGCTTTGAATCTAGCTGACACGCCGACATCGAACCGATAAAAACTACCCTCTTATTTAAACACTCGCTAAGAATAGTAAAGTACAGCCAGCAGGAGTATAGTTAAGTACGGTCAGCAGGAGAATGGTAAAGTACGTGATTATAGTCGTGATAATATCCATCTTGCTTCGTGTTTTAAGGTAAAAGATCCCACATCAGACATGGCAGTGAACGCCCGCAAAGGCTCTGCGCTCGTCAAAGCGTTTCGGGAGCAAAAGGAAAGGCGGAAAGCGCAGAAGAAGCATTGGAAACTTGAAGGGACTAAGATTGGTGAGTTTACATCATATAATCTTTTCTTTTTTAGTCAAGTACCGCGTCTGTTTGAACAGGCCTTTAGTTTTGACGATCTTGGTGGCGTGGCGTAAGCGACTTAGGCGAAAGAGGTGCTAGTTCGATTCCCGCTGCGGGACAAATGTTTGCGTGTTCTGCAGATATTTGTTCTGGGTTTGGGTGTTGTGGTACCACGGTAGTTCCTGATACCCACGACACAGGAAATCCTAGTGTGGGGTCAGGACTATGTATGCAAATAAACATTTGTTAAATAAATAAAATAATAAATTTGTTAATTTATCCAAAATACTTGCACAGAATCGTAACCAGCAAAATTAATTAATTTATATATTCTTTTTAATTTAATACTAATTTAATTCTAGAAGGTGCTCTAATATATTAAGCTTACTTTCAGGTAACATCATGGGTATACAGAAGGAGCAAGAGGAAACAGAAGATGGCCCTACAAAGCAAGCCTACAAATACGCCGAGCATCTTGATAAAGGTACGTTGGTTATAGATCGGAAAGCGAAGCGATCTAAGATCTCAGAGTTTACTCAGACAATTCGGCGTTTGTATGTATTTTTGTTTTTACGAACCTTTTATTATCAATCTTGATGAAACTTGGTGGGTAGGATGATTATACTAATGTTATTTGTAAGTTCGAATATGAGCCTAAATACATAACCCTCCTTTCGGTAGTCGGATAAAAACGATATTTCGAGAAATCTTGATTCGTGGAGGCTGCCCCTCTGTTTAGCCCTGTCATTTTCTAACATTCAACAAAGGATAGAGGCTGGCAACTTTTAGCGCGCTGTTAAAGTTAGCGAGTGATTATGAAACAGAGGGTACTAGTTTAATTAAGGCAGAAATTATTAGTGACTGCAGATGGAGTAAAGCCCTGGTTGAGTGGTGGCCGAGGCTGGCTTTGGCTGACCACCAGCTGCGTGGATGAACGACATTGTTCAGCATAAGACGGCTGCTTAGCATGAGAACCCAAGACAACGGTTTTGTCTACCGTCGAGAAGACAAACAATATTCTGTCCCTCTCTTTTGTTTGACAGAATAGGCGACGGATATAGTTTTCGTCTTCTCTTTCGTAGACGTTGTCTTGAGTGCTCATGCTGGACGGGCTGGATAAGAAGGGCCAAGAAAAGGGAGGAGTGACGACCGGGACTAATGTTTGTATGATCTTCAAATATTTGTCTCGGGTCTGGTTGTTTTCTATGTATGATATGTATGTATTTACAAAATAAAAGTATTAAGTAATATATCAATCATGTAGTTCCCATAATACAAGCTTTGCTTAGTTTGGGGCTTGATTCAGTGGTGTTTGTAGGAGGGGGCTTATGCCCAGCAGTGGGTTACTTCAAGCTGTCGTTGCTGATGATGATTATTAATAATTTCAGAAGCGGCAGCCGCCGAGCCGAAATCCAAATCAGATTTCGTGAACAAGAAATCTATCGGCGAGCAGCGACGATTCTTGCCCGCGTTCGCGGTGAGGGAGGAGCTCATGCAGGTTATACGAGAAAATAACGTGGTCATTATCGTTGGTAAGCACTTAATATTCATGAGTATTGTGAAATGTTTGCATACCCTGCAGATATTTGTACCGGCGAGGGATCACACTAATTTCCATGGCTATCTAGATGGAGGCATGGCATTCATTAGCTATGGCTGGTATCATCGGATGGGATGAATCGTATCACGCTAATTTGAATGGGCAATAAGAATGAACGAAAATGGTTCCCCATTGGACGTTCTTACATAACTTATAATCAGATAATTTGTGGATTGATTGCCATTTCGATAGCCACGGGTTAATGTGATCGCCCTGCCGGTCTGGGTGTAGTGGTACCACAGGCCTGTAATTGCTGGTACCAACGGCACAGGGAATCTAGTGTGGCGTCAGGACTATGGGTTTGCGGTCTAGAAAAATGACTCACGCTTAGTTTTTCTTTCACGCTAACGCAAATTTGTCAAGGTGAAACTTTGCAGCAGTCACGTGACCTTTTCCACAGCGAATATCATTTCCATACAATTCAATCTTTCCGCTAGCGTTAACGCCAAAGGAAAGTGGTATTTGTCTAGGAAGACCGCCCATTGTACAACATTGTCAAAGATTGTACTATTTATTTAAGCTGAAATATTTGGTGTGCAAAATATTTTCTATCTGTCTACAATATATCGCCTATAACAAATATCGAATAACTGTATAAATTGTATCGTCCAGGTGAAACGGGCAGCGGTAAGACCACCCAGCTGACGCAGTACCTTCACGAGGAAGGGTACAGTCGGCTCGGTATGATCGGATGCACGCAGCCGCGTCGCGTGGCCGCCATGTCCGTCGCGAAGCGAGTCTCCGATGAAATGGGATGTAAATTAGGTGAGGAACCAGTACTCTCTCTCTCTCTCTCTCTCTCTCTCTCTCTATATGAAGGTTGTCTGGAAGAAACTAATATTTTAATTATAAATAATTTATTCATATTTTAAAAACGGGAATTCAATAATAGTATTTTACGTATCGTGAAGGCCCCGACTAAGTTTCGAGTAAGACTCTCCCTCTCCCTCTCGCTCTCCCTCCGCGTCGCGTCGTGCCCTACCGTTTTTACTGCTTTTGTGCTTTAAAGAGTATGATAGTGATAATTGTATCTAATATTATAAGGTCTTAACTTATTTATAACTTTTCTTGTTATTCAAGCACTCAAGACTGTTTTCCATATTACACAAAGGTTAGCTGGAAGAGAATGCTGTCTAGCATTAAGTTCGCCTATGTAAAGTCCTTTTTGTTGTGTAATAAAGAATGTTCTATCTATCTATGAATGGGATTCATAGCTGATTTAATTCCGTTTACTAGGCGAGGAGGTCGGTTACGCGATCCGTTTCGAGGACTGCACATCCCCCAACACTGTGATAAAGTACATGACGGACGGCATCCTGCTGCGCGAGGGTTTGCGGGAGCCGGACCTGGAGCAGTACTGCGCGGTCATCATGGACGAGGCGCACGAGCGCTCGCTATCCACGGATATGCTGTTCGGATTGCTGAGAGAGGTGAGTGATACGTTATAAGTAGTAAAAAAGATGCTTCGGCGTATTTCGTGTATCATCGGAAATGCGAATACCCAATAGTGATATTTAACTAGAGCTGCTACAACAACTATGTATATTTTTGATAGTGTTCGTGATATTAATATAATAGTTCGAATAATGAATTAAAGTGATTAAAATTGTTTAAAAGTTCAGTTATTTAATGACACCAACAATCACAAAATATAAAAAGTTAATTAGTACCTAATACGCCATGCAATTATCGTAACTTATCTAGTCACTGCAAATTGACTTGAAAGAATGGGATGATAAAATGATTAAATGTGACCACTGGTGGTGTTAACAGCTCTATATACTTCCAAATACTGAGACCGCACGTGCTTAACGCCTTGGAGGCTCGCTGATGACTGACGTCGTCACAACCCACAGGACGGGCGGACATTGGTTGCATAATTTAGAAACACGAACGTTTCCGAAGCATCTAATTTAAATCGTAGTACTGTACTATAGCCGGCTGAGACGCAACGGTGCTCTGCAGATTTGTTCCGTGTGTTGTGGTACCACGGTACTCGTGGTTCCTGATACTCACGACACAGGGAGTCATAGTGTGGGGTCAGTACTATGTATGCGTCGGTTCGGTGTTTATTATTATTTCATAGGTTGTATCGCGATACGTCTTAGAGGCCACTGCTATGGAAAAACACCTACGGAATATTTTTTTTTTTATTCTTCTACGGATTTCCTTATAGAAGAATCGACTTTAATATTATAAAGAGGTAACGTTTGTAAGTTTGTATGTAGGGTAATCTCGGAAACTACATATCCAATTTCAAATTTTTCACCAATTGTTAGAATGGTCTTTCAGGGTAGACATAGGTTATAGTATTATGTCTTTAAAATAAGAGAGCTTTTCCTTCACCGTTTTGAGCACGTGTTAATGCGCACATATTTTTTTCGAGTGGAAAACTCCATTGGTGCACGACCGGGTTCGAACACACGATCTCCGGATCAGAAGTCGGGGTATCGCCCACTAGGCTAACACGGCTAATTTATTTCGTCTTTATTCGCTTGCTGATGCGGTTTACTGAGTAGAATTTCACACCAAATACCTTCATGTAGGTACCTATAATTTATGAGTACTTGTTTCAATGTTATTTAATATTGTTCTTACTATATTTTATAACCTTTGTACATCTACTTGTGAATAGCGATATAAATAGTTCTCAATAAAAACTTATCAAAAAGTCAATAGTTATTTCCACTAATCACTAATTCGTTGTGTTAAGTTCGATTCGTTGTCGTTAAGTCTTATCACTAATTCGTTGTGTTAAGTTCGATTCGTTGTCGTTAAGTCTTATCACTAATTCGTTAAGTGTTAAGTTCGATTCGTTGTCGTTAAGTCTTATCACTAATTCGTTAAGTGTTAAGTTTGATTCGTTGTCGTGAAGCAATACAATATTTATAGACCTTTGACTGCGCTTATTATTAAAACTCGGTTGGTATTTTTGTGTCAATAAAGTATTTCCATGGCAAGTGGTTTTTTTTAATTTTTTGACACATTTAATGTCACTAACGTACACAGCTGACCAGAAACCTAGTTCTTATTTAGATGAGAGCTCGGTTTATGGTCTTCGTTTTGTGATGATAATGTTGTCACTTTTAGGGTTCTTAAAAGGTAAATTGAAATTCAATAAAAATTGTCATTGTTTATTTATTAAAAAAATGCTTCATTATAAATAGAACATTAAAACTTACGCATGTACGAGTTTTCACAACAGTCAACACATTTCTCTATCCCATACATTTTATTAGGTCTTTAAATCGTTTAATATAAATAGAATACTTTTAACATTTGCCCCCCTTTGGGGACAAAATCAACATTTCACCCTCTGTGGGTTCGAAATAACATCAATACTTTAACATTGGATCTCACGACAAATATAGAAATCAGTTGGAAAAAATATCGTAGTCCATAAATAATTTTCACAAAAAATCAGAAAACAGTCTTATAATATCAGAAACACGGAAATACTTGCAAGACTAGTGTCACTCAGAACATCGACACAAGATTTCACAACAATCTCCTTACGTTTATGTAATATCGAATTACTTAAAAGTACAGAGTTTAAATATATTATGAGCCTTAGGGCGTCTTTTGTCTAAGATAAAGGAATGTTAAAACAGTTACAATTTTCTACAATTTGTTCCAAATTTAATACAATCTTCACGTCACAATTATTTTCCAATAGTTTTTAGAATAAAATAGTGTAGTAAAGTTTAGAATCAAATGAATAAAGTAAGTATCAAAATTATTGAATAAATGTATGGTACCGTTCAATTTTATAAGACCTTTTTTTCTCATAGCAAAAGAAAGAAATACATTAGAACACAGTGTATAAAAATATTAATAGTGAAATTAAAAATGGAACCTTAAAAATAGAGCTGGGGTGTTGAAACCGTAAATATCGACCCGGAACTCAAATTCACAAGTCTGAACGTCGTTATCTGAACAAATTCAAAATAACTCGTCGAATGTTTTCGATATGATCGTCGCCATCCGAACAAATTCAAAATAAGAACCCTTAAACTGTGGTCATTATTATCCGAACACATTCAATAGAATGCTTGGACAATGTTGTGTTTAACCGAACAAATTCAAAATTAGAATTTTTAAACATGATCGATCTTGGACGTTGGCCGCCAAAAGCAGAGGCATGAATATCCAGCGGACTGAGGTTCGCTGGATCGCCACACTCAGACAGACCGAGCCTTCTCCCGTGCTTGGTTCTCTCTGACTAGCATCACGCCCATACTCATGCCAATGTTTCCCCATTTCAACGACTCGCTTATCTGAAACAAGAATATTGACAAATCAGAAACACGACAGTTTATTTCGGCCGCCTTATCACATTTTTAATTTAAAAACAAATTAATTAGTATTAGACGGTATTCAAATGATGTTTGTAACTAGGTACCTACAAAGACAACGGACAAATGTTAGTAAATTCGACACGTACGTGCTGGTTTTTTTTCGAGAAATCACTGTGATTCGTGAACTTCGTAAAGTCATGGCCTTCTAGATTTTATCTTGAGGTTGCGCGATAGTCACGTTTTGTTTGATACAACAATTGATAATGCTTCAAGGCAAAATGCATTCCGTGCTTTCATATATACAGAAGGCGTAATGTGTTTTTTTTTTAATTACAATCTTACTTCAGTTATCAATGTATTCAAAATGTACCTACTACCATGCAAACATTACTTGCAAGCGATATATTAGGTATCTATTTAATCCTTGGGTACTTATTGCACTATAAAACCGAATATAGAAACGTTTACATGAAATCGCTGTTTTGAATTAATCCGTAATAACGAGAATCAGAGCTTTCACGCGTTTACAGGAATAATTTTGGAACGAGTAAAAAAACATCGCATCTCTATTGCTAGGGTTTTCCGATAAAAACCGGTTCGACTTGTCCTATTATAATAGTATTATGAAATAGAACAGTGACTGCAATCATTACAATATTTGCTTTGTACTGAAATAGGTTTATCATTTACCGACTTCCTTCATAAAGGGAATTTTGTAATTCGTTATGCAACTTTTTTAGGTCTTTAATTATGGAAATCCTCGGGATATATATATTTGAGGTTTCCAAGTATGGGATGGTTAGAGGCACGTCCAAATATAATAATTGGCACATGCCTACGTTTTGCATCGTAATTAGCATTCTACCTGACAGCTTTCTAGCCTATCGTCGCTTATTGACACACTAAACGATGACATTTGCCTAAGATTGTTTTATAACTTCATTAACAGATATGAAAAGTGAGTTCTCTGTAAAAAACAATGTTTATATTCTTTTGAGGTTGTTTATCTTTTATCGACACCTATGTCGGTTTTATTTCATAACAATACCTACTTACATAGTAGGTCTAAACAAGATAATTATTGTATTACTCATTAGACTTTTACACAAGTCTTATACCTATCTACTAAACGGGAGTAGGGGTACTTAAAAAAATGCTGTACACTTTCACACGGCATCATATAGCACCAAACTAAGCCGAGCTTGTATTATGGGAACATATACTACTTATGTACTGTTTTTGTAATATACATATTATGCATAGAAAACACCCAGACCCGAGACAAATATTTGCAGATCATACAAAAATTTGTCCCGCGGCGGGAATTCAACCCGCAACCTTCTGCGTCTCTGGCGGGCCTACGCCCACTGCGCCACACAGGTCGTCACTTATATTTTGAATGTCTTAAAATGGTTTTTATCAAGATACGTTACGCCTTATGCAATAAATATGAATATATAAATATGTTTAACATAATATTCGAATTCTATGACGTAATCACCTTGAGTCTGCTATATACTATAAAAATAGGACTGCTATGTTTTATACTATGCCATATAGTAGGTACCGAATTTATATAATAATTTATTCCGTTTAAGTCAATTAGTATGCTTGTCAATTACTAGGTCAAAATCACATCGTGATCGAAATAAATATATGTATTGTCCTGATGTGTCGAAATTAATCTATTTTTTTATTCACACGATACTGTTCCCAACTGTTCCTCACCTTGAGACAAAAGTTTAAAATATCAGTTCACTGGTTCAGAACCCTCAAAAAGAACTGTTGCGATATCAACTTCAACTACACCTTGCTTTAGAAAACAAACTTAAGAATGAATAAGCAATGGGTGATATAAAAAGAAAAAGATAATTTATGTGTTTTGGTAGATTGTGTCAGACAATGTTAAGAATGTTAATCTAACTTGTGACTAGTAAATCCCCTTCGCATGGGATTTGGGGATTAAGCACGGTCAATATTTAGATGAGTGGCCGTAAGAGGCACGTATGGTAACGGTTGTTGGGCCTGTAAACTTTAACAAACACACTTTTTGCAATTAATTAATTTGAGCATATCATTAACATTAAATCATATGGTTTCTTTTACATTAAATTACATTGTACTATTATCGCTCTTACAAATTATACAAATGATTAGTTATAAACACGCGAAGTTACTAAATATTTTGCAATTCGTCTCGGTCAATTAGACAAGGTGAATGGACTTTGAATTTAAACAAACGACGCGATTTCCTTCGGTATTTTATCGTGGATTAGTATTTAGTTTTGTACGTATTCGTTTCACAGTTATTTCGGCGTTTCTATCTTTGCGTGAACGCGTTATCAGCTTGAATACTAACATGAACGCATAATACAATACACAGATAGCATTAGTAAAAAAAGGAAGAAACACAAAGTGGGGCACATTGAACTCCGGACATCATTATAATTCAAATCCTCACCGGTACTAAATGTTGCCAGCGGAAATTGTCCAAAGCGCCTCACATTACCATCAAAAGATGATAATCATGGGTGTTTTCGACGTCGTTAAGCTGATCTGTAACAAAATGCTTCGTTTTGCGATCTTGTCTTTTATTCATCCCTTGATGCCCCATGCAACTCGATGAATGATCGCCGTCCATGTGCCAGTTTTCAATGCCTCCGTAGAAAAGTTCACAATGAATTTAATAATACGGCTGACAAACACAAAGACAAATGGAACAATGCTTTTACTAATTCTATAGAACGTAAAATGACGTAAAGCTGCCATCACAATGTGTACGCTCGCGATAAACTGTGATTTCGAAAGTGTTTGCGAGGACAGCTTTACTTCCCGCTTGATGAAACGCGACATGCAATCGTATGAGATGAATATTTTAACAAAAATCCAGTACCGACAATTCATAACAAAGAAAAGAGTGAATAAACAAAGTTGCAACGGATTTAAACCGTGTTAAATTACGGGAGCAGTAAACGCGACTCGCCGACGCGTACCGTTATTGAGGGTTCTAGAATGTTCTCAGTATAAACTGTATTCAGAGAAATGATTTATTTACCTGTCTCATGCGAGCTTCTTGCGGAGTCTCTCCGTACCGGCACCAGTGGACGAAGTGCAGAGTATTGTGCCAGTTCCTCTCGAATCTTGACTTAGATGCCATATCCAGCTGCAATCAGTAGGAAGCTCCTTAGTAGCCTTTCCACTGTTCAACTGTGCCCACAGTTGCCCAACAGCGAAAGCCTTTCGGCTCTCGCTATCTGGAAAGAGAGGTTTCCAATTCTGACGCAGACCTACGGTTATGAAGAAAGAATCCAAGTTCGATAGGGAAGGAACCGTTGAAGGTTAGAATATCATGCATTATATCAAAAGATCTTGATTGGAAGTGATGCTCGATTGAATTAAGACCAAATTGTCGAACGTCTGCTCCAGAAAGGGGACAATGCTAATTTGCAATTTAATCGAGGCCATTGATTTAATCAATCTCAATCTAAAACGTGAACAGTTTCGAACAATTTAGGTCTTCATTGTTGCAATATCTGAACAGCTATCAAAATTTGATCTCTAGGTTTATATGAAGGCCGCGTTATGTCAGTAGTCAGTTTAGACAAGTCTTTCGAAAGTTGTTGATCGTTTGTGATTAATTTTATTAAAAAAACGGGCAATTTTATTTACAAATTCGGTGATTTTGCAGAAGTTTTGGATAGGTATGATGAAAATTGGAACCGTTGTATCTCCTGCATTTCCAATAATTACCTTGGCTCTGATGTCTTTCTCAATGTTCGCCGTCTCCTGCTTATCGTCCACATTGTTGATGCGTATCACAGAGTCCTTCTTCCAGAAAGAACTCATTGTAGTTTTTATCACACGTTTTCGTACACCTTTCTGTTGCACCGTGTATATGTCTATCTGTTCCGGGTTCTTTGTTTTTTCTGTTGAGAAAAGTTACAATATTAGATATATTTAATGATCGATCGTAAATGTTTAAAAGTGTGATTCACTAAAACCTGCTTGGATTTGGAATCCTTGAGATTATTACCCTATACAAAATCAAGGCCTTTGCCCTTTCGAATTGGCATTCCTAGCTGGCGCTTGAATCGCCTTGTTAATTTGTTATTCATGTACTATTCCCATTTATACGTATCCATATGGGCGTTTCATATAATTTATTTACAAGCTATTGTGAACTCGACGCTTACGTGCGTTTGTGGTAGCGCGCCAACTTTATTCAGTCTCGCAAAGAGGCTCGAGGTGCGCGCACCTTATCGTCCGTCCTAATTAGCACCGATAAATGCCGACCTTTCGGACCGAATGCACTAGCATATCACAAATTATGATTTGTAATCACAAATTATGATTTGTAGAAGCTCACCTTTACCCTTCTTCCACATGGCGATTGCGTACATATGGTAGTCTGGAGATAGGTTAGAATCTGGCGGCAGGGGGTCCTCCGCGCGAACCTCGAGGATGAATCCCGACTCGAGAACAGAGCACAGGATGTTCTGTTCATCGTGTTTGAACCACTTGCTTTCGCGGAGCTTGTGTATTGCTACCGAGGATCCGAAGCGGGGTTTCTTGGGTGCGAATAGCGCCTGGGCCTGACTCCCGAAGCGGGACAAGAGCCCCTTCACCGTTGGCGGCGGCGCAAGGGTCTTCTCAGGCGGCTTGATCTGCTGGGCGCTACGGCAAGTCACGAACCTCGCTTCCATTGAACCCCACTAGTTGGTGAATTAACGAAACAATTTCCTCGCCACTTGATTTGTAGAGGTTTTCGCTTGGCGCGATACTCTCACTCAAATCACTAAAAACACTTTCACAATTGGTAGCGCGTGTGCTCACGATTGTGACGGCACCGAGCTGTACGGTGGCGTTGTAACGTAAGACGCGGCGCGCGCGTGGGGGCAACGTTTTATACTGAGCTGCGGAGAGAGGCAGGGGAGCGGGGAGCTCCGCCGGTTACGTCTGACCTCACTAGTGTTGTGCTCTGATTCAATTCATCTGTGGCGCCAGTATAGCTTTTGTTTATGGATTTTTTATGAGGGGTCTGGCATCATTCGGCTTGTTACTTGCACTTGTTACTTGAATGAATGAATGAATGAGAATACTTTATTTTTACACCATAAGAAAAACATATAACTTATTAAAACTGAAACAAAAAAAAAAAAACTTTTTTTCGGGCGGTCTTATCGCTTAGAAGCGATCTCTTCCAGACAACCTTTGGGTGGAGAGGATTTAATGCGATCGTATTAATGGTTGGGGTGTACTAATACTTTATTAATTTGGAAAGTGTTGAGTTTTTATGAAGCTAATTTGTAATTCAGCATACTCCTGTAGACTTTGTAAAGAGACTTTGAGATTTCCCATAAGTGTAGGTTAACACATTAAAAACCAAATAACTATAATGTAGTATACGCGTCATTGCTCCGTACGTCCAATACCTACTTCCTAGTTTCCTACAAGCGTACCCCAGAACTTTGACTTATCATTTGTGTAAACAAATCATGGTTTTAACTTTAAATACGAGATAACCTTGATATATTTAAGGTAACTGCGTAGTACGATTGACCCTTTTTCTTCATCTGTATCTGAGTCATCTTTACAAAACATTACTATGACCTTGCCCCGTTTGGAATAAGGGTCGTTTACCTTCTATTCGTTTTCAACGGGGGTAAGTACAAAGCCGTGCCTGTGTGGGCTTTGCCTGTCATTCGACTTATTTTAAACGGTCTTTTAGAACATATTCTGCTATTCCCTAAACTCTTTCACCTCTTCTAGTTCTAGATAAGCCCTGATTTAATTAACCAGCATCAAATTCTCCTCAACTGTCTGCCCCAAAACCCACTTTAATTTATTTAACCTGCGCTCACCAGACTCATTTCCGAGCCAAGTTTGAAGATTGTCATTAAGAAAGAGCTATTATAAACGACAATCAATAGGTACTCATGCGGAATACTAACTACCTGCAAAACGTGGGCATGTGCCAAATGTTGGACGTGCCTCTGACAACCCCTAACTTGGTACCTTCGAAGATCTACGTACTAATTATGTGTCTGAGGATCTCCCATCATGGGTGACAAAGTCTTGAGCGTGTTTTGTCCCCTGAAATTTAAACTTAGCGTGGATTCTGTTTGAGATTCGTGCTTAGGCACAGAAAAAGCGTGTCTTTCTGGCAGCTTTATATATGAAATAAAATAAGAAAGCCTGTAAGACACGCCTGAACCTGATCTAAGCTTAGCGCGGACGGGCATTAAGCACGTGAGGCAAAGACTAAAGCATTTAAAAAAGACCCTTAAGCTACGGGTCTTGGTGTTTACAACTATTACAAAACAACAAACTTTATACACATCCTACGCCCATCCCTATAGTTCCGATGCACCGGTTGTGACCTCCCTGTCAGCTAGCACCCCCCGTCCCCCCGCCCCCCGTCCTCTACCCGCTACTCCCCACCCTCATTCCCCTTCCCGCGACTTGCCGGCGCGAACCGGCAGAGTTTATATTATATTTTTCTAGCTCCGTTACTGAAAGAAAATACCGTCATATTTGAACTTTCTTCCTGCTCAAGCTGTTTCATTGCGTTTCTGTATATAACCTTTTGGTTTGAACTTGCTAGCCATTACATTAGTGTGTGCCTTTATGGAAATTATAATGAATTTGCGCGTAATTAAAATTATTCTATATCCACTTGTAAGACCATATTTATTGTCTCAAGTGTCTCATCAGCGGGCGAAACATGTTACATCCATACCTAAAGAATTTTTATACAGTTCTTTCTTTTGTATTTCTTGAGTCGTTTATTGTCCTATTCGAATTGGAATTGTTATTCTATTGAATGTGTCAAGGACTCTACGATAATACCTAACATACCAATGACTTAATCGCTGTAGATTACTATTTCGTCCACCATTTACATAATGGTGGACGAAATAGTATCTGCATCGGTTCAAGGTTGCAGAGCGAGCTATGGAACGGCTATGCTTAGAGGTATCTCTGAAGGATTAAATCCCTAACTGGGTACATTATCCGACAGATAACGAAAGTCATCGACATAGCTCAGGATTAGCCGGCTGAAGTGGCGATGGGCTGGTCATATATGCCGAAGAACCGATAACCGTTGGAATAACACAGTTATTGAGTACACTCAAGAACTACAGACAGATAGGGCTACAGACCGCTTCTTGGCAAACGTAGTGTGGGTCGCCCCCGATTAGCTGGAGCGAAGATTTATGAAAGGCCGCGGGTGGGAGAGTATGAGAAGATGTGAACATCGGGCTCAGTGGCGTTCAGATTATTTTTTTTGTCGTCTATTTTTTTTTTTAAATGGCACCTACATACGCTTCAAAGAAATGTTTAGCGTAGATATGTTTTATTAATTGTGTTTTGTGTGTCACTAACATTAGCTTTAAGTTCTTGATTATACTACATACTAACGAAAACTATGGACGAATTGTCTGAAATAAAAAGTTATAATTATTATTATTAGAAGCCTTCTTTCGGGTTATACATATCGCCCCTCTGGATTTTATTCAATATCTCACGTGATCGAATAATCTTTTAATGTTGCACGCCTTCTTCGATAATATATTGCAAAGCTATTTCGTTATCTTGAGTAGGTATGTTGTGTAAGGGATTTAAACATTCCTATGCATTTTAATGTTGATTGCAGGTACTGATTATCGTTTTATTAATATAAGAATCTATATATTAACTAGTCAAATCGAAATATTTAGGAATATATAACAATTGTAGTAGGTACATTTGTTATGTATTTCCGTACATATAAATTACTTGGTAATTGTAAAATATTAGTTTTTTTAAGTAGGTAATAGGTACTTCCTTTTTTTTTACTTTGTTCTCTAGTTGTCTATATATTTATTGCTATTAGGATAAATTATAGTAAATAAAATTTGTAGTCAGCTAATACGCATTTTCTTTTCTATAATTTCTCCAGACAAAAAGACAGCTTTTAAGCATGATCTGCAATTATTTGTATTTTTTTTTAATTATTTGTGGACTTCAAAACATTGTTTATGTCAGACCCATAAGGTAACACAGTTATATAGAGAAAAAATAGATACCCTCTTATACAGATATAGGCAGGTAGGTATACATTCTAGAACTAATTTGTCATGTTGTGATCATAGGTACCATGGTTCTCGTAGTTTCTGATACTACTATATAGTGGGTATCAGGAATTACGATATCTCTCCTATAGATGATATCTCGGTAAAGATATATCTCCTGTCTCTAACTGATGTGACCTCTAGCAATTGAACCTTAAAGTTATTTGCAGCTTTTCCTTTAAACAATCTTAAAAAACTCTTCCGACCAGCTCAACATCGGAAACGGAGTGGACGACCTCGATACCACGATTTATTGTTTATCTGTAAACATAACACTCGACTGTCTGGCAAAAAAATAAGCCGAAAAACACTAAAATCACGGCCTACGGTCTTGAGACACCATCATCAAAAACCTGTCACTTGACAAATTATATTTCTAATTGCGTTTATAATCCAGGATCATATAATTAAAAAAAAACTCCCGATGTTTATTCCATCTTCCATCATGTATTTTCTTAACGGTTTTTTTACTGTGTTTAATTTAATTGGAAGATAACTGTTTCCTGGGCCACAGCTCACGTCTTTCCGGGAGACAGGGACTCAACTATATAACGTGAAACACAGTTTGTTTGTTTGCTAAATTAATTTTATTATTATACTAGCTTCCACCCGTGGCTTCGCCCGCGTGGTATATTTATAAAAGTAGCGTATAACCTTCTCCAGGCTTCACTTTGACCACACTTGAAGTAAACCCTACCAAATATATTATAATATAAACAGATTATAATTATTATTGCCCCCTTGTGACTTTGGGCTATCTTATCAAAGGACCATCGTTGAAAACAAATAGATTGCAAAAAAACGAATTACAATTCGATAAGCCAACCTTTTACGGTTCAAAGTTCATTAAATGATAGACATTATAGGCAAACGAATATTCCAGCTCATGTCGCAGCGGGGTTTAAAAAAACACCAATTGTATAGTTTTTCAGTTGACGATTGCGATAGGATTGAATTGATAGGAGATATCTAAGAATATAGGCAGACCTTTGCTTAACAGCGAGACGTAATGTATCCTGCTGTTGGCAAAATGCATGACATGACGCGAAGGCAGTGAGAGAGGATCACTGACAAAAATAAAACGGAATTCGTCTAAACAATCAGTGCCCTGAGCGGATAGGACGTGATAATTCTTATAACATAAATATAAAGGGTCGAAAAAAGGGCTATTTTTGTTCGATTCGCTGTCATGCGACTCAAAAGTATGTCAAGTAAGTATACGTTCTTAAAGTCTATGTTAGGTATAACTTAAAAAAATGCGTCAGACATAATATCTAGGTAAAAGTAAAAGTAAATTAATTTCACCGTAATTACCTACTAGTATTATAATATCTGTTCCTATAGGAAAGGGAAATCTTTCTTCCAACAGTTATTTTATCCCTAGTCGTTCTGATAAGCACTATTATGGTCATCCTTCAATTTCTTATGATTACGAAATATTAAATACCAGTACAAACTACCACTACTCCACTACTTAACACTAGTGATAACTAGTCAACGTAGAATTAGGACTACTGTATAATTCATCGCGCCATTCATAGCCGAAGATAATGATACGCGACCTTGCAGTAGGTAAATATTTGAAATGAAAAAAAATATGAATCTGTTGTGGCCTCAATGTCACGTTTTTTACCACGTCGTTGGTCGCTCGCTGTTGAGACATACGTGTGTGAAACTTGAATCGCATTATAAAACTTAAGTCTATACCGGTTTAAACCAGTGCACACCACTAGTAATTGGTATTTTCTGAGCTTGGTTGAAAAACGTAAGCTTTTCGGTACATCTGTATTTTCCTCCAAATTGAGGTCAAGGGATAAACTTTCGACTTCTGAAAAGGACGTAAATATATTATTTATGGAACTATAGAAAAACTGAACACACGTTACCTAACATTTATTTCACCGAGACAGATTGGTTTCTCTTTGAGCTTTTTAGGGAGACTCTGGGTCCGTCAGGAATCTCGGCTCTACGTTCAGGGCGACTGGTCGAAGCGAGACGTGTGACCAGAGAGCTGGCTGCGCATTAGCATTGTCATGCAGCGTGGCAATGCAGTCAGAGTTATGGGTACGCTTCCGTCTGGTACTGATCTGGATCAGTTGACCTTTCTATAGTCGTTAGCAACGGTCTTTAGATAGCTAGCTGTTTCATCTGCATTTTTTGTATACCTACTTGTACTTGTACATACCTAGTTGTATAAATAAAAGTTTATCTTGTGACCAATTTCAATTCATTAATGACAAACAAACCAACCAATTAGACTGGTTTGATTTAGTGGATACTACTAAATACAAGTCTGAACTGGAAAAAATAAAAGGAGACAGTATTATGGTTGTATTCAAAACCTTATATTAATTCGTATGCTTTTCTCAGAAAGGAAATTCTCTTGTGTGCATGTAAGTGGAATTCACTAAAGATCCAGTTTCCAAACATGTCGAGTCGAACCGGATTTACTGGATATTACCAGATGAAACCGGTGTGACATTCACATGCAGCGTTGCATTCATATTTTTGAATGTATGCAATACATTTGGCCACCTTTGCGAGTCTGGTAATTGATTTTTGCCTTTTTTGGAAATCTGAAAGCAGTTTATTGATTATGTAAATTCTTAAAGTTTGTTAGTTTTAAAATAACACTGAATTAAGTCTCTCCCGTATTATTTAATATATGGTTTGTTAACTTCTATCATTATGTAACACATGAAAGACATCGCTTCTCAGCTATATGACCGGTCATAGGCGGTCTTAAGTTTTATTCGAAAAACGATCGTGAATTTAATTATTCATCGTGTAAAAACGGGACTTCACGTATCGTACTATCGGTGAAGGCAGTGACTAAGTTTCGACTTATTCCGAGAGACTTCATCAGGGTGAGTAATCATGACGCTCTCACTCCGCGTCGCGTCGTGCACTGAAGACTCTCGAAATGAGTCGAAACTTAGTCGGTGTCGCCACCGATAGTTCAGTCTTAAGTTTCTTTAATTATATTTTATGATCTTATTCATATTGTAAAACGGAGGGAGAGCGTCGCGATCACTTTCTCTGATGAACACTCTCGGAATAAGTCGAAACTTAGTCGGTGCCTTCACCGATAGTGTGGTACGTGAAAATTCCCGTTTTACAATATGAATAATCACATTCACGGTAGTTTTTTTTTATCATCTTCTTTATAACTTCAAGTAACACGTTTTATAATGTGTACACCTTCCTCGATACATCAGTCATTGTTTCCTGTCCAAATCGCATTTCCTCACAAATGGATGTGCCCTAAAATCGTTTCCTCCTCCAACAGTTATGCAATGAGGACAATAAACTCTTTCCAAGGTTCATAAATAATGTTCACACAACGTGCAATCGTTTCGTGAATCAGAATGTACCTACCCCTTTGCGAGAGTTCAATGGCTCTAAGGTATTTAGGAAGCAGGTTTTTAATAGGAAATTAAAGGATGTGTTTTTATCACATAAATATAATTTAAAGTATGTAGGTTTACAATGAAACTAAGACTAAATATAAATCTAGGTAGGTAGTTAGTTGATTCACAAACAGAAAAAAATCCTGCTGCTTTCATCCAAGTGATTGATACTGAACTACTACTACTAATACTAAACTAGGCTAAAACCTGTAAAATAGGTATCAGTGTATAGAAAAAGTCGCTAATAAAGATGTGTAGCCTATAGTGACGCATTGAGTGTGCATGGTTTTTAAGATTGTTAAAGTGTTCTGTTTAAGTATGTGTACTCATCATATAAGATGTATCATACTACGTAAAGATCCGTGAGCTAGCTTGCCGCAAATACCCTATTACACTAGCGAAAGGGCTATGGAAACGAGACAATAGCACTCATACAACCAGGCTCCCCAAAGTCCACTTGAAAAACTTGAAAACAGCTTAGTTTTGGTCGCGAAGCTAAGTTATAGAAGTTTCCATGCCTGAGCATGTTACGATGTCGATCTTGGCTACAACAGTCGCCATGTCGTCTATAACTCTGACAACTAAGTCAAAGTCAAAATTCATTTATTCATTAAAATCACAAGGATCACTTTGAAACGTCGGACTACTTCGCTCATACGTATTTGCTTACAATAAAGTTATGCGCTTCGGAAATCTCCGTCTATCTTCAATTGTAGAACATTATGAAATGTATAGAATTCTAAATGGCCCCCAATTTCCTATTTCTGAATATAGACGAAGATTTCCGAAGCCCATAACTTTTATCGTATTACTTTACTGGTACTTTATTACTTTAAAAAATAAAGTACCAGTAAAAGCCAAGTAAAATTCTATACTATAATTTACAAACAAAATCAAACGTTTCACACATAGGCACTCTATTATAGCAATAGCTGATGATAAGGGAACGGTCTAATTCGGTGAATTTTTTCAAAAACGTCTTTTTGTAATTTTCGCGCGTGTAATGCTTATGGTGTTACAAGCGTCCATAGGCTACGTTAACCACTTACCAACAAGTGGGCCGTATGGCCGTATTACCAAAAAAAAATGTTTTACGCATAGTGTATAATTTCACATAAACACATACATTTTGTTTGAGTCCTTATCGCCCTAAAAGGCTGGTAAATACATTACCGCACTACACGTACCTATGAATACTATTTACACACGTACTGTCTACGTCATTTGGTCTAATTTGATACGAGCCATTTCGTGTTTATTGTCACGAAAATTTGATACCCAATGTGAAAATTTCATTAGTGGATGTTAGTGAATTGAAACATAAATATGATGGCTTGTTTTATAGGTTTGTCTATAAGGTAAAGAAACTGTGAAAAACATGAAAGTTACGCAATGGGCTATGGAGCTTTCCATGTTAGGCATCCCTTATAGACAGAATTAGAAACACCGAAATCTGGAAACAAACGAAAGGTAGATACTAAAATTAAAGTGGCGATGGGCAAAGCATTCGGCGAGACTTGGTGACGGTAGGTGGAGTAGGGCCATCACAGAATGGATACCATAGAGATATCAAACGCAGCACCTGCATTTGTCAGACCACCTGCAAGATGGGTCGATGAAATCGAGAAGATCGCGAATAAGACATAGATGTGCTCAAAACAGAGATAAGTGGCACAAAATGGAGGAGTCTTATAACCAGCAGTGGTTGATTAACATACAAGTTGATAATGGTGATGGGGGTAAGTATTTTAAAAAGTAAAGTACTTGCCTTTAAAACCTTTAAAGCTGTTCAAAATACCAAAAGTGACCATGGAGTCCATAAATGTCAAGTGAAGGTCAAAATAGTAGAGATATAAAAATTACCGGATAAACGACTATTTCATTTTAACTAAGTATTTTAGTCCGTATCGTGGCCGACTTTTTGAGGTGTTGAAGTTTTGATCGCAGGGACTGTTATAACTCCCAGTTCTGGATGCCACTACCAAAATTGTGACCTGGTAGGATGTTGCTTAACCTAGCTGATCTGTTACAAATGACAAGTTAATCTATGCCACGAGCGCGTTATTAACAAACATTAAAAAATATCTTTATCAAATAAAATTGGTATAGCTAGACTTTATTTTCTATAATTAAGTTTTTATGACAAGTTAAATAATATGTAAATAATCATTCAGTGACGATGATGCGTAAACTGATGGAGAGCTGAATGATACTTTGTAAGATGTTGCAACTTGACACAAATATATTATTCATAGTTTTCCCGATATAATGTTACAAAGACATCGTTGTTATCTTTGATACTCAACATAAAGTTGTTGGCATCAATCAGTACATTAAAATGTTATATTTTTTTATAATAGGAAAACTATCAACAATTTTAACTATAGCTCATAAATGGAAAATTACTACTGTTCAAGGTTTTTACTATAAAAAGTAAATTCGTGCGAATTAAAGGAAAGTTACTGGAAGAGTTGAGATTTGTGATCAATCATAGGAGATAAAACTGTCTGTACCACCTGATCCGATCCGAGAGTTGTTTACAAGTTGATGACGCTAGCATTTCAGTTTGGAGTATCTTTGTTTGGTGTTGGGGATTTTTAGAGATCGAATCTCGAAGATAAGACAGCGTACATAGATATTGAAAAAGTGAACGTCAACCAAAGAGACGATACCAGATAATGCAAATAGATACCAGATAATGCAATTGAAATTGATTTCACAAAGAAGACATTAACATTGGTCCAACACCAAAAAATGATTTATTTTAAAGGAGTATGACTTCTTTTCGTGCTTTAAATCTGTAACATGATCATCATAGCAGATGAAACGATGCTGACGTTCCAATTCTTGAAACGTCAAACTTGTGTTTCCTATTGATTTATTCATACAATTTATTAATAATCGGCCTATAATATATTTCTGTGACACAATAATGTGCTTAGAAAACGTTTTACATGTCGAATAAGTTATTTTCTGGTTTTATTTCTTTGTTATTGTGATTGAAGTGCCGAGTTGGCTTAGAGGGCTGTACCCCTACTTCCAACCCGTAGGTCTTAGGTTCGAAACCCGGTCGGGAACTACTGAATTTTTCATTTTATGTCCGCTTAACACGTGTTCAAAACTGTAAAGGAGAACATCGTGAGGAAATCGACATGCCGTAGAATCAAAAATTCGAAAAGCTATCGGTTAGTTTAACAATAGACGGCGATGGGCTTTTGCAACCTGTCACGTAGAATGCTAACAACTATGCAAAAGGCGGATATGTGCTAAATATAATGTTTGAACGTCTATCTGACTACCCTCTAGTTGCTTAGTTGGTATCATCACAGAGTTGCGTATGTATCTGAAGAAACATGGAGTTGTTTGTTTTTTATTTGTTTAGTATTGTGATTGTCTCTGCTTTTAGTATATTTCTCTTATACAATTACGTTACATATCTTTTCTCTAATTTAATTATTAGTATCCAATTTTATAACAGTGACTGGGGAAGTTTTGCATTTCGCATTCTTCGACTGTTTCTAATTGGCATTCACAACTTTGATGATTTGAAATATTACTATTAGAATATTCTTAACTTTAACAATCTTAACCTACGTTAATATTACGTACCTTTGTTAACTCTTCGTACGTTTTTCAATGATTCTCCTTATCAGTCTACATCCGCGTCATCTGAACTGAAATCTTTCCATTCCGTCTTGTGTTGTAAAACATTTTAATATTTTGATTATTAAGATTCTATTTATCAGAGTCCGTTTTATCAACTTCTTATCTGTGTTATCACTATTCCTTTAATATTTAATTAAGAGATAAGATTATCTTGAAACGATTCTTAATACGCCATTTTATGTGAATCACTGAAGTGCATCATTACATTTCCTTTAAGGTAAACAATAAGTGGAATAAATTTAGGTCCCGCGTCATTGTCGTTATTGGAAATGTAATTAATGAGTTTCAACAAGGAAACAAATATCTTGTTACATTATTGTGTAGAAATTTTTAAATACTAGTTTATGTAGAACCACTTTTATTTTTACTCAACTTTCGCTGTTTATATGAATGTGTTCTTGTTTCTTAACAGTTTTTATCTACAGCAATAAAAGAAACTGTTTGGAATTTTATCGTCTACATTTCCTAAGCTACTAGCCTCTATAAATTAGTTGTGTCACTTTTGTGTTGATTAGATTAGATAATTTATATAATTAATAATGAGTAAATTGGATTTAGTTTGCCAGCAACTTAACACTGACTGTACAAAACTTTCGGTTGATATTATAACGAATAGCGTTTATTTGGCTAAGAAAGTCGATTTTGTGCAGTCCCCATAATCGCCTAAACAATCTGCATCAGAAGCATTATCAAGCTTCTCAATGATATCATCTGTTAGATCGTATGCAGCTTCTTCAAACGATTATAAGTCGAGCCAGATCTTCTGGTTTACTATTGTTACTTACCTTACCAACATTCCATCAGCGGCAACAATCGCAAATCTATCTACGTATCGACGTCATCTCAATAACTGGTTAAAGCCTTCGGCTCTTCAGCAACTAGCCTAGAGTTGAGTTAAATTAAGTCACAATATTTATTTGTGTATGTATTGTGTGTGGTTACGCCACTGTTTACTTACCTACCAATAGTAGTAGCCAATCGTAGAAAATATACACCTTAACCACCATCTATTTTTGATCAAATAACATATATAAAGGAGGTCGTTTGGCGCCTCTTTGCTCGTTAAGCTGATGACTTCTTAAATTAACATTATCTCAAAATTCACGCGTTTCTATTACAACCCCCGTGTTTTATCAATAGCTCCAATATTTTTCTAACTCTCTTTTTGTTGAAATTATTCGAAATATTTGTACCATATAAACGTATTGTGGTATTTTAAGGTGATACGTGAACTGAAAATACGTAACTCTCACTCTAAATATATCACTCGAAAATACGCGCACATGGGTTCGGGCACGAGAGCCCAAAACACAAATAGAATGGTCTAAGAATAACCAGAACATTTAAACAAAAATCCTTTTCCACAATTCTAAATTCCGTCATTACATATACATTACTGAATTACATAAACATTACTTGTCAAGATTTTAGAACAAGTTTTAATAGAGCCGATTTCAAAAATGAATTCATTGAGAAGTTATCAATTATTTAGATTTTATCCTTTAGAATCACTGTGTAAATATCAAGTTCGTTACTAGAAAAGTTACTGAGATATAATGCAGAGACCCAAAAATCTTAACATATCTTCTAAATTTACAAACAAACAATCTTTCAACACAATTACTCCATCCAGGTTTATCATACCTGCTCCCCAGCGTAATTCCCATTCATAATATTAAAGCTATTGTTCTGTTACTTCATCTCGGCTCATTCATGTTAATATTTAACCTTTATATGACCTTATCCTTGTATCCTTCAAGGTCATTCTAGATCGGATCACCACTGGCATTGATCGAATCTTCTACATTCATTTTTTAAGACTCCACACACCAAAAACAAAAGTGCCTTTTTTATGTTGTACGCATAGTTAGGAAGTTAAACATATTCAGTCAAAATATGTTTAACTTCCACCTCGAAGGTTAGATATAAAACCCGTTGTCCTTCCTACTAAAATTAACTTGGCAACTTTTTGTCACAGATTAAAAACTAGTTTCGATGGTCTACGTGCCATTATACACATACCATTTACATAGTTTTAATTTCGGTACGTCAGGAAACTTTGTCCAATAATACCTGCTTAATTTTGTAAGTAATAAAGTAAGACAGTGGAATGTATGATCTGCAAATATTTGTCTCGGTATTTACAAAAAAGTATATAATGTAGTTTATCAGTCAAATAGTTCCCATAATACAAGCTCTGCTTAGTTTGGGGCTAGACGATGCTGTGTGATACTGTCCAGCGTTATTATTATTAATATTTGTTCTGCAGACATGACTTAGTATCTGGTGTCTATTGGATGTTTATGTATTTCATTAAACTGTCGTCAAAGTCATTTTGCATATTATGTCTAAACTAGTAGATCGTTGGCTGTCGTATGTAGAATATCTTCCACAAGTTGGATGTGACTATACTCCAAACAGTTAGTTTAACCCTCCATAACTCTGCCCAGAATACTGTTTTTCTACTATATAGAATCACGCACTAGATATGAGTCCTGCTACCTGGCTTGGTGGCAGCAGAAAGTGTAGATAAACTTTGTGTGCCGAGAATCGAGCGTTCGTTACAGCTACGCTAGCTAACCATTCTTGGAAAAGATAGATACATTTATTAATATACAAGGTTCATACGTATTTCTGAAATATTTTAACCAAGTAAACCAAGGTAGGTTTGAGTTTGTTACTCAGATTCGCTAGGTTCAATAAGATAAGATGTAGAAATGGTAGTGAGCTTCTCTGATGTCCCTAGCTGGGATCGTAGCTGGCAACACTCGGGAGTAAGCGACCATGACGGCTCCGATACTATTTTGGAGAAATTTTAATATGCCGTTAGGACTCACGAGCTTCTCGCATCAGTACCGGATTATCAGTCTCTCATTATTTGGCAGCAAGACCTTCCTTCCGTATTTGGTCCTGGCTTTTGTCAGTTTGAATGAGCTTCCGCGTATAAATTACAGGTTGATCGGGAGTCACTTTAAAACTAAACTAAGTTGTAGAACATCGTGGGTATCATTCCACAGACATTAAGATATTTCAAACCATAAAATTCATTTTTATTCGTATCACAAAACCTGCGTGCCATATTCTCTCTACACATTGTTTACCGTTTAGAAGGTCAGTCAAATCCGCTGGGACAAATTGCATAGATGATCCGTGCTAATAGTCACGTAAGCCGAAACTGGGTTTCCTCTAAGCCGTTCTACGCATGCCTCTTAGCTACTGTAGATTAGTTTTTCTGTGATAAGCTTTCTGATATCGATCGTACTGCCCTTACGTTTAAATTTGTCTGAAATAAACTTTGTTGTATAAAGTTTGAGGTGTGTGGTGTTGAACGCAAGTCACTAGCCCACAGGGGTGGTCCGAATGTAAGACCTTTGTCGAATAACTTGTAGTTTAACTGTAGTTTGTGTGTACAAAAGCGTGTGGGAGGTATGAAAGTTGCTTAATGCTTGTTGAGGAAGGCGTGCAACATTCCGGGACGAGATGGTGAATGCTAACGCGACCCCATCTCGTCCCACCACGGCGGTGGACTGCTCACCGGGGGGTTTTTAGTGGGTTCGAGTCCCACATACCCCATTCCGTCACCCCCATGGCGGAAGGGAAATGCGTGGGCATTTTCCCCCCTCAAAAAAAAAAGGCGTGCAACATTACATCATCATCATCATTATAAACGAGATAATTGCCACGATTTTCGAAAATGTTTTCTTTTCCTTTTTCACCGCACGTCTTTTGTTAGATATTCAGTTGCGTCGATTCTCTTGTATACCTAGTATACAATTTTTTCTATCGCTCTCGTTTCGGAGAATAGTCATGTTTTTTTTTAATAATGATCAATCAATTTGTTCTGAATCATTGCGCAGTATTTATTGGATAGAGGGCTTCAGACATACGAAACCTTATGAAAGCCTCAGGAGATAGATTTTATTGGGATATACATCGAGCTAAAAGTATGAGCATTATAGCTTATGCAGTTAAAAGTGGTGACGATATATAGAAAAAGAGTACCAGAGTATTAACAATCCTCAGACCACAAACACTTTTTGTTTCATGTTACTTTGTCATTGATTTAATCTTTAAACAAACAGTTTCTATAGTCTCCGTTGCAATAATCATGTGGGGAAAATTTTGCTGCAATTAATTAAACTTCTGAAGCAATAATAATAATAATAATAATAAATAATGCTGGACGTTTTTTTAACCCAGCATCATCTAGCCCCAAAGTAAGCAGAGCTTGTGTTATGGGAACTACATGACTGATATACTACTTATATACTTTTTTTTTGTAAATCCATACATATTATACATAGAAAACACTCAGACCCGAGACAAATATTTGCAGATCATACAAACATTTGTCCCGCGGCGGGAATCGAACCCGCAACCTTCTGCGTCTCAGGCGGGCCTTCGCCCACTGCGCTACAGGTCGTTATTTTGCCATTAATAACGAATTAATTGCAGCAAGCAGCTGTTTGTTTGTACAGTTATCTCAGGTGTATTTCAAGCTGAACTTAGTATTTGTTGAGACAGGTCATGGTTGTCACAATCCTCAAAGAATATGAGTTCGTTGGTGTAAAACCATTAACGGAGTGGCATTGAGGTTGACTGAAGTGGTTGTTAAGATAAGAACTATTTCCTTTGTGTAAATGAAACTGATTTACGATGATTGCTGGTTCAAAGTTGTTACTCTTGGAATGAAGAGCTTTAATAATAATAATAATGCTGGGCAATGCTGGTCATTTTTCACACAGAATCATCTAGCCCCAAACTAAGCAGAGCTTGTGTTATGGGAACTACATGACTGATATACTACTTATATACTTTTTTTTTGTAAATTATATTATTATAATATTTTATATAGAAAATACTCAGAAATGAGACAAACATTAGCTAATCGTACAAACATTTGTACCGCAGCGGTCATCGAACCTGCAACCATCTCAGGCGGGCCTTCGCCCACTGCGTCACAGAGGGCTTTAAAAGATATCCTTCTATATTCACAGTTCTTCAATGTTTTATTTTCTATTTCTCAGGTAAGTGAAAAGGCATATCCTTGGGAGAGCGTACACGGATGTTTCTAAGAGGTATGTTTGCTACAAACAATAATAGGTAAGTCAGCACTTCATTATCATCAGCAGGTTGTAGATGTCCACTGCTGAACAGAGGTCTACCCAAAAGAGTCTTCATTACACATAATGATTTTGGACCACTTCCATCCATCACCGACTTCACGCAACCTTTAATAATAACCATCGAGTAGGGGTGGGGGGGGGGCTACATTGCGTCGTCCGGTTCATGGTCGCCGTTCGAGAACCTTCTTCCCCAGCGGTGGTCGGTTCTGCTAGCTATATGGTAGCACGTATACACGTAGAATTAAGACCTACGATACTTAATCTGGAATTATGGAAGGATGAACCGTGTAAAATAAGATCTTGTTAAAATGCATCATCTGATAATATTCCGCATTGTGGCATTTTTGCTTTTCCCGGATTGTTCGATGAATAAGCCGCATCGACATTTTGCGTTTCGTGCATAATTTTGTAAAGTTCGGTTAGTCTATTTTAGTCCTGGATCGATATTATACACGATAGTCCGTTCCCCTAATCAGGTATTCAGGTCATCGATTTTGGCCGTATAATGAATCCATAGACAGTTATAACAAATATGCGGTGATAAATTTTCGTAATGTTATTTATGCAAAAATGTGGATTTCGCTATGGAGCAGATTATAATTTATAGACGTTTTGTCAGTGTCGTTTTTCAATGCTGCTTTCTCGGCTTGGTTTGTGTATTCAAGTGTAACTATCGCTGTGAAATGCGTACTGTATAGTCAACATAGTACATTTATACACAGAGGCTCCTTCGAGAATTTCTAGCTTTGTTCGGTAATCAACGGTGATACGGCTAACTACCACTGCTTTTCGTCAATTTTCATTTTAGTTTCAATTCGTTGATATATCTAATCGTTTATCATTTCAAGATTTATAAACATCTAACATTCTTTTACTAATCACTGCTTCTTCATCCTCCTCCTCATTATCCTCTTGTGTAGGAACATTTTATTTTAAGTATAAACTCTGCGTCCAAGGGAACTAAATATACAGTCAGTTTGTCAAAGACAAAGTCAATATGTATGTACTCATTGAAATCACAGGGATAATTTAGAATCATTATCATTTTTTGTTTACTTATCCGGTTACTTGATTTCTCCATTATCGTTAAAGGCCAAATATTTGAGACATACCGACGGTCCGCAATTTGGCCTCGTTGTCCGGTGTGACAGTGTACACTGATTTATGCTAATTTATTCAGACGCTCAGCTACGTTGTATCAAGTCATTTATATGCCTAGTTTTTTTTACAACCTTTATAATTGACCTCATAATGACTTTCAACTTTTGCCGAGAACTATTAGAAGACGTTCAGATGTATAATTGGCATCATTATTATTGTGGCCTATCAATCTCTACCCCATTAATGTAGTTCAACTGTCCAAATTCATATCCTGCAACAAACGAACTAGATTTCAGTGGAAGCAGACCATTTAACAGACTAACGCAATCATAAATTATCCCCGTGCTGTGTCGACTTATTTTAAGAGATCGTTATACGTTCCTTAACGATACTGACTATAAAAAACTGATCTTAAGTCAGGGATCAGGGGAAAAAGGATATTGGCGAAACGTGTATGGCAAACGTAAATGGGCCAGTTGGAAGGGATAAACCTCGGTGAACGTTCTCTGAGCAAATGGGGACGTTCTGGTGGAAGGCAGGTCTCGAGTACCCTGAACTGGCGATCATGAAGGATAATGAGAGATATATCAAAAGATCAGGCAAGTGGAAATCCGTGGTTGGAGGGGTCTACGGGAAACAGCCCTCCTCAACAGGGTGAATATTGTAGGATGAAGATAAGCGTAGCCTATGCTTATCCACACCCTACATAAGGAACTTATAAATCCATTGATCAGTGATGCGAACACCATGTCATTTCGATATAATATACTGTCAGGAGAGATGCACAAAGGCAGAAAATTGAACAAGTCTAGCGCTAGTTCATTGGTTGCTGCCTGAAGAACGTATTATGTGTGATCTTGACATTCTAAGTTCTTGGTTGTACTCTAATCTCTCTCAAAGAATGAGTTCACATTGTTAGATTGATCCGAACCACACAATAGCGAAATGAAGGAACGACAATCAAATAGAGTTAGTCCCCTGATTCTTCAAGGTTTGGTCGCGCGCAAGGTATAGTCGTAAATTCAATTTTTAATTGTCATAGTTTCTAAGTTGACGTTTCTATAATATGGTCCATGTGATTTCAATGAATAACATTGACTTTAACTTTGGTATCCTACTCAAGAACCTCTGATGTAATGTGATGATGTCTTAAAATGAGTTGATTTTTATCAACATTTCAAAATTTTTTTGTCTTACCGAATATCCCTTTATTAGCTACATCTCATTCATTATGTACATCTAATCTTAATCCTTCGCATAGGTTTCTTCTTATCCTCGCAGATAGCGTTGTAATCTGCGGCTTAGTAAATTCCCGATGATAAATTACAAGGTTGTCGGATGATAAAATAATGTAATTTGCAAAGTAAACGTGATTGTTAGAATTTCGAAATAAACAAATGAATCTTTCTTCTAAATTTATAAAACGTTGCGTTTGTCCGCACAGTCAGTCGCCGTAATCAGTAAGTTACAGAAACGTGACATTTGGAGGGTTGCTTTTGATTGGCTTGGAGGGGTGCGCAAAGAAAGGAATTTCTATAAATATATCCCTCGAGTGTGTAAGTCGACGAAATTGCGGGATATTCCACTAGTTTTGTATATAATTGATCTTAAATTATTTATACATATATTCAGGGTGATTCAGGCACCATGGTCTAAAGAAGCAGGGCGATTGGGGACCCTGTGGCCGTCCCGTATCACCCCCATGTTTATTACGATTGTTTATAGATCAGGGGTTAGGATATTTTTAATTTCCTGATTTTGATCAATTTTTAAGCAAAAAGGTTTACGAAGAATTATAATTTTGTGGTGAAGCCGAATAATTTCATCAAATTATTCAGATTAAGATTATACTGGTACCACGTGAACGAATCCGTGAGCAGAATCTAGTGTAAATAACAAGGGCAGCCGTACATATGCACTTGGTTCAAAGATCTCAATTATGTAGCCATCTTATGTACTGTAGATAGGTTGGTAACCTATCGATCGATCGTCTGGCGCTGTTCACGCTGTGCTTTGTGAGATGAGCAGATGTTTTGTTTGTAGCTTGCTTTCATTAAGCGTATTGAAAAACTTGTTTAAAAACTAGCACCAAATAAAATTTTAACATGAACCAATCTCTATTTTCCATACATAATTGAATAAAGCATATAAACTGACATTGTCGCAAAGTAAAAAAAAAGTTGCTAGATTATTTTCAGACAAATCTGTAACCGCACCCTCCCGATTTCGTGAAATAAACCTGCCTATAAATTCTCTTATCAGTTCTTTATTGTACGTATCCCGTTGAGATAAATCTTTTTCCGCTTATTAATAAATAAATAACTAAAAATAAAAGGGCATTTATTTACTTACACTTAAACAAACATACCTAGTCTAAGTACAATATAATAATATAGTAGGTAATAAAAATAGTAGGTATAGTGAGAAGGTATGTCTGTATGTAAGTAAAAAGGTCGAGGACTCAGCCACGCTGTTTTTCAGCCCCGCCTACTGATGTAGCCGCTGACGTCACAGCTACCAATAATTAAATCTATAATGACAATGCAGCAATAATGATTATTGGTAGGTACAACTAAACAATCTCACCCAACCACCTAACCTACATTCCCTACGGCGATATTTTATAAGTATGTTATGTTATGACATTATAAACGCACAATCACAAAATACATGGGTATTTTGTTGGTTTTCCGAAAGATTTTTGCGCATACTTTTGTATGTTGCTTGGATGCAAACGGGTTCATCAGATTGGTTGTTGGATGATCAAAGGTAGCCTAAGTAAATCTAATAAAACAAATATACAAACAATTGTTACATCGGTTTTTCTCTCAATAAATTCCACTCATTGTTCACCCCGATCATATAATGATTCACAAATATCAGAATATCAATTGGTAAACGACGCGGGCACAAACCCAAAACAATCGATACTGAAACCTGATTCGAAGACATTTCATAGAAATCGCTCGCACGTGATTTCATCCGTATAACAGTGAATGCTCAACGTTCTATATCTTAGATTTACATTAGATTTACCTGAATGCGATACCGTGAGCTTACCCTTGACATGTTTGAACATCGTATACAGATGAAACATAATATTATCATAAGAGCGTCGTGATGCAGTCATTGCAGCGAGTTAGACAGTATTTATATAAGGAGTTCCTTACCCAATACTTTTTAAATATCTGACAGAAGTCTAACTTCACTTCTATCGATTATTATTCTGTTATGAGCTCGAAAATGGATGTGAAACAGCTCCAACTCCTTCGTTACAAAGACGCTCAGAAAAAGTGCATAAAAAGAATTGTATTATCGAGCCATTTCGTTGGGTGGCATTGGCCGACTTTCTGCAGATTTCTCTGCCATTTCTCTCAGAAATGTCTACAATTTTGAAGATGAACAAAATGTGCGGGTCAGACTATAAACGCCAGTTCTAAAACGTACTCCAGAATGTGCCTCATCGAAGACACCAAGTATAAACACATCAATTACATTATAAAACATTAAATGTTAAAAAGTTCAATTTGAAATTTCCACCCTTATGCGTGGGATTTTTTCTTAAAAGATGTTTGGAACCACTTGAATATACCCTACCCATTTAAATCGGTTTATAAATGACGTAATTCTAAGGTACAGTCATAAAATAAACAACCGTACTGAGAACCTCCTCTTTTTTTCTGACTTCGGCTGAAGCGATCTTGTTTTTAAACGACTAAACACAAGATCGCCTCAGCCGAAGTCGCCATGGAAGATCACTATCATCATCTATTACTTCCTATTTCGATCTCTCCACGTTATATTATTAAATCCCCTGTATATAGCTTCAGTTATAATCCGTTATCAGAATGTACTGTGTCTGTCTGACGTATATTAACACTGTTATGCAATATACACCCACGATCTGTTTATGTTTAGCCGCCCCCGTGTTACGCTTATAAGTACTTATATCTGCTCCCACTATCAATTTGTCTTAAAAGATTAGTAGTGCTTACATTTTGTACCAAACCAAGGTTAGCGATGATGAGTTTCCTACGTTGCATGTTCTTTAACAGTTTATTTGGATTTATGACTTTTTCGCTATCGTCTTTTAAGTGCTCAAAACGGAAAGAACCAACGTAGAGAAACCGTGATGCCCTAGAACAAAAAAAATCTAATGCATTCGCAGGCGATGGGCTTGTAACGAGCATTTCTCAAATGTAACATTTGGGCATGCTTCTGACTACCCTCTGCTTGGTATCCTCAAAGATCTACCTCTGAGTATTTACCTCCGGATGTCTATTATGTGGAATACAATCGTGATCGTGTTTGTTTTTTTCGTTTTTGTCTCTTTTCATATCTGTTTGCTCACAATTTTACCTGTCACCAAATCTTTGTTTGATCAATCAAACTGTTTTCATCTAAGCTCATTAATGACCAGCAGTCGTTCGCTTAACACATTATGATTATAATTTATGTCAAAACAATTCTAATTGACTTGGCATCAATGGCGATCGACAAAAATACTTATGTCGTCCTCCTGATTCACTAACGCCATCTTATCATCATTAGATTGAAGTCCACTTCTGGTCATATGTATTTGCCTTCGTTCTCTGGTCATATGCCATATCTTAGCTCATAACATCTTCACTTACCCTCTTCTTACTATAATATTATTGACATGTTTCTATTGCGGGCTGTACATTTAAATCCTAATTGAGTTACTTAAGGTCTCCACTACATGGGATATGCGTGGGGAACCAGCTGTTACCTGTATATATTATGTGATACAAGAAAGGATCTCGGTTTTTAGCAAAATTAAACGCCAAGCCCAAAGCTTTGGACTTTAGGACATCAAACAGTCTTATCAATTTCCAAGTCGCATTGCAGTAGTTTTCCGTATCCCAATTATTACGAAAACAAATATGATTAAGTGCCGATGTATTACGTTTACTCCCAAGCATTAATTTATTTGTATTTCGTTATCATGCTTAATTGCGTTTGAATTTTGTCCCAGATATTAGCTTTATACTTTGTAAAGTAATATAGAAATTAATAAGGAACTTGTCCAATGTACCATCTGACCTCTGAATTCCACACCGAACACCCTAATCACTTGACATCACAGCTAACCACCATAAGCTACCCAAAGAGGATATATAGACAACGCATCATGGAACTCGAAAGACATGATACCTAACCAGGAGAAATTATCACTGGACCACTTCCCGGCGATAGGCTTGCAACCTGCCACGTGGAATGCTTACTACTTGCAAAACGCGGGCATGTACCAAATGTAATGTTTGGACGTGCCTCTGACTACCCCCTACTTGGTATCCTCAAAGATCTATTCACTGAGTATGTATCTGAGGATGTCCACCATGGGGAAGACAGTCGTGAGCGTGTTTGTTTTGTTTTTTTTGTTTTTGACCACTTCCCTTACATATGATTACCCACAAACCTGCTCATAGTCTGAAGACTTATAGCAGATGAACGCAGCACGAAAAAAAGGCATTACCTAGTCTATAAGATGCATTTAAAATGTAGCCAGACGTTTTTGTTTGAGCAGTCGGCCGATTGTTGCAAATATAAATACGGAAACTTCTCTCATTTCCAAATACAGGAAGGAGAATTGGCACAGCTTATAGGCAGTCAGAATCCCTAGCGTCTAGTTGTAATCAATTATTTGACATTGGACGCTTCCTCTATCTTGTAAAATTATTAGTAAAATTATACTATTTACATTGTGGTCTAATGAAACCATCAGACTATTTGTTTAGAATATATACAGAAATGAGATCTAACTTGGTCGAATGATGTATACAAACACTAAATGTAAGCACAGAATTTAAGAATGGTCTGCTAAACAATTAATATATTTTCTGTGACGGATAAATAATCTGCAAAGACCTTGGTTGGAAACTTGCAATGAATCATACATCCTTGGCCTCATGCCTCATCACTAATAAACATGTCCATACCTGCCACCTACCTTGATTAATCACTATAGAAAGCTATTGAAAAAATATATGTTTATCTGATACATATAGTTGTATATAGATAACGCTTTATTGCATACATCAGAATAAATAAAAAAAAACACTTTACATAGGAACTAATCAACAACGTTGTAATGATACAATGGCCGGCCTTATGCTCTTCCAGGCAACCTTTGGATAACCTTAAAAATACTTAAGGTCATCATCATCGTCACCACCAGACAACAAGTCCATTGCTGGACATAGGTCTCCCCTTAAGTGTGCCATGAGGAATGACCTCACCTCCATCCATCGACTTCCCGCAACCTAAAGTCATCGGGTAGGGAGCCTTCTGCGTTCTGAAACACGTTGCCATTCTAGAACCTTCTTTCCCCAAGATTTGTCGGTTCCTTAATAACCGGTCGGTAAATAGCTTGTCTAATTTGTCTTTCGATATCTAAGTTTATGTTAAAGTAGGAAGATTATCCGTAGATTATCAAATTGTATAGATACAATTAACATTAACATTATATAGATATAATGTTATAACATATTTTTTAGCAAAAGTTAATATATTGATATTATGTTATCTAGCATTATTATTATAAAGCGTATCGTGTGCTGTCTTAATAACTTGTTGATATATTTTAGACGTTATATCTTTCTTTAACTAATACTCATTCTCAATAAATAAGTTAATTTTGTTCGATTACCGATAGGCACCATACTAAAGCTAAATGAAGGATCATCCAAAAAGCAGATTTTGTTACCTAATTTTTCTCGGCTTGTTCAGGCGTTGGGAATCGGCGTGAATTCACTTAAAAATATTAAATTCACGTAGTTTTAAAGCAGACGTTTCTATATGATCCTTGTGATTTCAAGGAATAATTGACTAGCAGCATTGACTTTGAAAGTTCTATCTTTATCAATAGTATCTCCGTAATACAAAGTTCATTGGAACATTCAAAGATCTACTGATTGCTTACTTCAGACACTGTTTGTAAACAAAACGTCGTGACCTATGTACTCATCGAAGCGTTTCCACGCAGGTACACTGTACCTGACACTTACGGCCATTTTGTACCTTATTTCAAGGTGATAGTGTGGTTATAGTGTTATTCAGTGCACATGCTCTTGACTGTACAAGTTGGCAGTGCCACAGACGCGGTATTTAAGGAACGGCATTGCAAAGTTTTGTTAATTTGTATACTTACGTATTGATGTGAATTTACGTTGGTGTTGTTGCATTATGTATCTTGTAACGCAGTTGGCATTGCCTTGTTTAGAGCTACTGTTTAGATATCAAGTGCTAAGGGATTAATGAAGTCCAATTAACTTTAAAATTAATACTAGACTTTCGAAATGCTGGCATTGGTGAAATATATTGGGCGCGTATCCGTCTACTCCCGGTGTCCTCAAAGATCTACGCACTGAGTATGTGAGGATGTCAGTATCATCCATTCATCGTGAGCGTGTTTGTTTTTTTTTTATACTCAGTTTTTAATATGTTCTATCATATGGGTTACGATTGGCGCCATACTACACCATTATACATAATTCTTATATCACGGAAGGTCTATGTCTAGCAGTGGATTTCTACAGGCGTCTAATGATGATGATAATCCAAACTACATATAGGTTTTTCTTGTTAGACTGTACGTATATTCAATCGCTGTGTTGTTCTACAGAGATCGAATAACATTAGGTAGTTATTATTTTGATACTTAATATTAACGTCTGTTTCGAGCTTCGAAGTACCAATTCAAGTCCTCTGAGGTGTTATCTGATATCTATTTATAATTCCGTAAGAACAACAAGGTTATTTATATAAATACCGGCAGTTCAATTAACAGTTACTTCATTAACGTAATTTATATATATAATGTATTCTTTGTACATAATGTGATAAGCGATCGTATTTGCTAAGACGAGACCTTATTGATTAAAAGTGACGTGCTTAATATAAACGTCAATTTTGTGATGATGAAATGCACTTAATTTAGATTACGTGGAACAATACCGAATTTACAATTAGAGTTTGCTAATTGTAAATACTGGATTTTCTCTCCATATTGTATGAATAGTTCTATATAAAATTGTATAGTGCCAAGTTTTTCATGAAATATGTTGAATTAAAAAAAACTGATATCCAAAGATCCAGTAATGTCCAGTAATGGCCAAAGAAAAATATCAAAACAGACTACATCGGTCCGGGAATACTTTCTTGGGAAGTTAATCAATTGATTACTTTGTCTCTTCTACCCCATCTGATGCCACTACCATTCGATATTTAAGTTCTTTTTTATAAGTATATATATATATTTTATATTACTATTATATTTTATATATATTATTTTTTATGTTATCTAAAGTCATACTGGACACGCCAAACCATCTTTTTGCACGCCCAGGATGACTGGTAGAAAATGCTTTAGCATTAAGTCCTCCTAGCACTACATAGTTTGTGCGGAAGTGTAAATATATAAATAAATAAATACATAAGTATGTCTATTGCCGCCGTATTATGCAATTCAATGTAATAAACGTAATTTTAACTGCGTGTTGGGTATAGTCTAGTACGCTTCTAGTAGGTTCCATACTGGTAGGGTAGAATGTTCTAGACTAGAGCTCCTCAAGTTGAAGTACTGAAGTATGACTCATGTCTATTAGGCGTTTAAACAATTCAGTATAGGTCTTTTTCTCTTAAAAATTCAGTTCGTAATGTACTCGTATATGTTCCTTATTGTACATACAGACAAAATAAACTTACATATAGGATATGTACAAAGGCGAGCTTAACCCTAACAAGAGTTTTCTTATAGCGAGAAAACCAAGAGTTTAGGGTTAAGGACAGCTGAAAAATAAATTATGTGTACACAGACAGATACATTCTAAGAATATAACTAATAACAACATACTATTATACCTAAATACATAATATAAATACTTATATTATGTATTTACTTATGTATGACAAGAGAGCTGGCTCTTATCTGGGTCAACGCATTAGCATTGCCATTCAGCGTGGCAATGCGGCCAGTATTTTGGGAGCGCTTCCGCCTGGTAGTGATCTGGATCAGTTGAGCTATCTATAGATCGTTTGCATCGGTCTTTAGATAGCTAGCTGTTTCATCTGTATTTTTTGTATATACCTACCTACTTGTACATAGTTGTGTGAATAAAAACTTATGAATATATTTCACTGAAAATGACCTAGCTATAGTGCCTTCAATGTCATGATAAAACATTTAGTCTGTAAAGGTAAATATAGATGCATTTAGATACGCAGGGACGTTTTATTGTTTTGCCATTATAATGAATTTACATAAAACAAGCTTTGACGTCATAGGAAAATACCATACAACTATGAGAGATTTGAAGAGGGTATGATTGTTAATTGGATTCGTATGATTTGCATGTAAATGCAAGCAACCTTTATTTATAACAGCCTCCAAAAAGGAGGAGTTTGTCATTTTTTTTTTTTTATGTTTGTCTCTTGATATCTTCGCCGATTTTTATGATTCTGTGGTTGATGTACAGACAGTGATACCGAAGAGTTCCCATAAAAGTTTGATTCTCAGGAAACTGAGGGAATGCTACTTTTCCCGTAAATTTCAACATCATCGTATGGAATCACGACTAGCCGAAACATTTTGGTGGAGTAGTTTACTTTTGTTTTTTATTCAAAAAATAGCTTCATCACGAGTAAGCAAAAATAAGCACGTGATTAAGTCGGTTTAATGTACATTTCATGTCATTATTTGAAATTATCATTAGTATATCCTGAAGAGTTTACGCTAAGGCGCACGTTCGTTCCTATTTTCGTGCAAAAACTTTTACATCGGCACTTATGGAAAACGGAATATCAATATTCAGAAACAAAAATGTTATATTATGTATTTAGATAGAGATCATTCTAAACTTTTGACACGACGCCGACGCGACGCACGACGAACAACTAAAATATACTAATACTGATTTCTGCCCTATAGTTACTCAAAAATAAGATTCTGTTAATTTCGCTATATGTTTAGGTATGGTGTACAATAAAATATTTTCATTCATTCAAGTAACTCATTTGCACTATGAATTAGATAGAATCTGTTCTATCGGAACCCGAATTGTATCGGTGAAGGATTCGAATTGATCTGACTCGTTCTCTTTCTGAGAGTCTTCATCAGTGCGAGTGACCGCAAAGCTCCTTGGAGCGCTATCGGGTAAAATAATACTTTAATTTTTTAATTTAGTCACTCAATTGATCACACTGTCGGGCTAATTTTCTTTCGTCCTCTTTCCAATTTATTTTTCCAATACTCACTGCTAATTCGTCTTCATTAAGCTCTTTCTTCTCAGGGACTCCGTGTTTTCATTACGTTTTTACGAAACAACAATATTTATTTCTAAGCTTACGCTGTGAATTTACCCAGTTCTAACACGAGAGACCTTAACCGGTCTCAGTTCTCATCGGGCGCCGCATACCGCATTAGTATACAGCATGTTACTTTCTAACAGGACATATTACATTATACGCCGACGATACTTGCCTTTTTTACTTCGGGAAAAACTTGCCCGTTTTGATAAATGAAGCTCAAACCGACTTACTCAAATATAATATCTGGTGTCAAAGTAACTTGCTAACAATAAACGCAAAAAAAAACCTCATACATGATATTCTCAGCGAAAAATAAAAAAATACCACCATATCCACCACTAACTATAAATAATACAACAATCCATCGATCCCATGAAGAAAAATATCTAGGTCTGCATTTAGATGATAAGCTATGTTGGAAGCCACATATCACGCACGTTAGGTCTAAACTTTCAGCCCTTACAGGAGCACTACGAAGATCTGTAGGATGCATACCACGCAAAGTACGCATGACCATCTATAACTCTCTGGTTAAGTCACATTTAGAGTATCTCATAGAAGTATGGGGATGTGCTGGTAAATCTTTTCTTAAAGACCTTCAAATCTCGCAAAATAAATTAATTAAAACTCTTTTTAATTACGACTACTTAACAAACACACGTATCCTCTACGGAAAAACGAAAATATTTAATCTACGACAACTTTACACTTTCACAACATGCATTCTAGTCAAAAAGATATTATCAGGTAAAATACAATCACAAATAACATTTACAAAAAGGACCTACCGATATCACCTTAGAAACACCAATAAATTAAAGCTTAATAAACATAGAACAAATTATGGAAAAAGAAATATTATGTACGAGGGTGCACAATTATTCAATAACCTACCTAATGACCTAAAGACTTGTGAATCAATTCCTATATTTAAAAATAAACTAAAAAAATATGTCTATGATAACATTTTTTAAGTAACCGCCAGACCTCTGTAATACTTATACTTTAATAACTAGTAACCCATTAGTTATATTTGTAGCTTAAGCTCATTATAAGTGAACCATGTTCTTTATGAGTATTTAATAAACTTCTTTAACTCAAAAAAACTATTTATACACTATCCGTACTTGTTACATATACGTACGTCGAAAACGCATTCGCGATGCTACGCTAGAACCAATCGAAGGCCGGTCAAAGACCTGCAAAGTAGGTTTATGCTGTTTTCTGCAAATCATTTTTCATATTGAAATTGTCTTCGTGCATTTAAGCTTTATTAAGCTCCAGTGTGTTATGTCTATCTATCTATTAGGATTGTTGATTCAATTTTCTAAATCAAGTTTTATTTTAAAATGTTTTAACCTTCCATTTGTTTATTATGTGGATGACTAAAATCATCCATCTAGCATTAGTAATTTCTCCTTCATAACTGACTCAGTATGGCCACAAGCTAGTGGCTGACATTACACACTATATCTCGTATATTTAATTATAGCTAGACTGTGAACAAGTCTCCATTTATAGCTCCTAAGCAGTCATCGTTCTCTCAAACACGTACCTTTATGAAACTAATTCCCAACCATGCTGCTTGTTGTATCGAGATCATTTCCATTCCAAACTTAATAGGTTTTTCTCAATAGCTTTATAATGAACCCGTTGGGATTATTAACCGAACTATGAGAAATGATGTAAAATCATCAAACACTTTTTAATTTCCTCGCATTGGTCATAGAAAGTTGAAAAGTATATAGGGAGTAATTGATTGCTTACAGCCCTCTTATAATAATATACTATTACCAAGTATATACACATAAAGCCATATATAGCTATGTATATTATAGCTAGTGCTAGAAGTAGTATGTGTGTTGTGTTTTAGCCCTTTAAAAAACACCTGTTTATAAATGGCGCGCATACTTAGCATTTATATCGTCTGTATAAGGACATTGTTTAAGATAGGCTCTGTATGTGTTTTATACAAAGAAAATAGGTCAATGACAAAACGCGGATAATTAATTATGAACTCTAGTCAAGTTCTCGAAATACATCTGTTCCAAATTTCATACAAACCGGTCTAGCAGTTCCGGAAATCATGAAAAACAAACATCCAAAATTTCGCTTTCACTATAGTAGGATAATAACTAATTCTAACTCCACTTTTCATCATAGTAAACTTTCAGTTCTATAATATTCTTGGCATGATCCTAAGGTATAACATTAATCCACTCATTATCGTCAGTAGCTCAGTGCTAGCAAACATATTAATGAAGCACTTACATCCTATTACAAACCTTTTGGCAGATGCTATGAAAACAATGCTTTAATGTGTTTCCATATTATTGTGATGACGAGTCCGATATGGCGCCGAGTGGCGTTGTGCAAGGTGCCAAGTTCGTACCGCTGTTGCTCTGTTCTATGCCTTATATTGCTCTGTCCTGTCAGAAGTCCTTCACAGATGCACAGACATAGTAACAATACTAGCATCGTTTTTCAAGTCATACTAACACAAATATTTTACTACTATTATAAACGCGAAAGTTTGTGAGGATAGACGTTTGTTACTCTTTCACGCAAAATCTACTGAAGGGATTTTGAGACTACTTTTTAACCGGGTACCACGCCGGCGAAGCTAGTAATATATATAGGGCCACTATACATAGTTTGCAACGGTCTTTAGATAGCTAGTTGTTTCATCTGTATATTTGTATCTACTTATACTTTCAAATACATCTTATAAAATTTCAAATCGTAATTACAGTAGAACCTTCTTCAGGTTACTCAGGGTGCGGTGCCCTTACCCGATTCATTTATCTTGTATTCCAACAATTAGCTTCACTCTATCCAAAACACCCTAAATTGCTATCTTATCTCGTTTCGTTGCTTTAGAATTGGCACGATGCCACATGCTGGGCACACGCACCGTGGCACGTACGCGGCTTGTCATGCGCTGTTATCTGCCGCTACGATATTTTCATATCAACTAATCTTTTGGTCTTCTTTTTTTAGTTGAATTCGCTGCAGACATTCTTGCTCGTCAGTCAATTCGAAACGATTCAGAATTGCATTGAAAATAATAAAAGATAGATACATTTTGAACAATTCACTTCTGAAATTCGTGTAATCTAAATAGGTAGTAAAACACGCTTCCAAAAGGAACAAGAGCCCTTATAGTTTACAAAGAAACTTGGAACGTTATCTAAAAACCACAGAGTAAGGAATAGTACTCGTGTGCCGCTCAAATGCCAAATTCACAACTAGATGGCGCTGTTAAAACTGACCTAATCCTGAATCGCGCTGACGAAAACGCACAGCTTTGAACCACATTCGTGCCATACCAATTGTTAGGTATCGCTTCTCGGCCTTTTGGCTAAGATCAAAGTGTAGTATCTGTTCTTTTCAGCTTAATATCTGAAAGTTCCCTCACTGAGGGACCAGTATATTAAACTGATTTTTGTTAAGCGACGGGATGTTCGGAGCTCGCTCCACTCCCGTCACGGGTCGGCCCGGCATTGCAGAGCCGCCGGGATCGGCCCACATAATTTATTGTCATCTTCTTTGATATACTTCAGCAGTGCTGAATGATCACCTCCAGGCTTGGACAATTGGACACAATTGCTACTTTTGTTTCATTTGAAGTTATTACATTCTCTCACTGTTATTTCACATGTGAAAATTCACAGGCAATGATTTTCATTTCGATAGCGTTTTGCTACTGAAAACTACTACAAATCATTACAATAAAAACAGAGAACTTTACGTGCGTACATAATTTCAATTTAAATTTATAAGTAAACTACTCCTTAATGAAAATCACGGTCGAAGGTAATCAATGCATCGTTTGACGACGCATCATCAAGGTATGCTTCGCTCTTTCTTGCACGCCATAATATGTATACCTCGCTCGCGACGGTTTGGATCACGATACAATCCAAACGATCTGCGATTAAATTTTTAGCAATATAGAATAGAATATTGTTTTATTTTCTCTACAAAATAGGTTGAGTACATAACTCTGCTCACCAGTTTTGTTTGAGATTGTTGCCCATGAAAGGTTTTTAAAAAAACTGTATTACAGCTCACCAGTGCCCCAATCCACGGATAGTACAATAATTACATATGGTAGTATGGATGTTACATGGGTACTTGCTTAAATTAGCAGTAGCATAATTATAGTAAAAGAATACCATAAAAAAACATTATATATATCCCTCGACCGTTTATCCCATTTATTGGGGGCCGGCCTTCCTTGTCCTTTTTCTCCACTGCGCGTCGGTGTCGAGTTGGGCGTCTTTAAGGTGTTTTTCGACCGTCGTCCACCAAGTGGAGGTCGGTCTTCCGCGTCCACGCTTCGTCGTTTGCAAGTTTAGGGCAAGCTTAACCACGTAATCTTCCGGGCGTCTCTGGACATGCCCATACTGAGTCGTTTTCTTTAATTTTGTCAACTATATTAGCCACTTTAAAACTACATCTCATGTAGTAGTTTTATCTAGTAGTGACGCCTGCTGACCACCGTAACATGCGTATTTCTTGAGGTGTTGTTTATTGGTCGGCCAACACTCAGACCCGTACAAAACGGCCGGTCTTATTGCTGTTTTATACATTTTGTATAAAACAGCAAGTTAGAGTGCGCTGCTAAATTTGACCGGTTTCTAGAACGCGCTATCTATGCGTTTTGTCGCAACAAATGCCTGGGAATTGTTCAACCGGTGCTCGACGAATATTCCGCTCTGAGCGACTTAGCTTCGCTCGCTAAGATTGAAATATATCTTATATAGCTGTGGTGCCTCTATCGGCACCACAGCCAACGTAATATACAATTAAATTATGTGTGTAAATAATAATTATTTTTAATGGAGACAAATACCATTACTAAACAAAATTCAAAATAGTATTTGATTTTTAATAATTGTTTAAGTATTATTATTATGTAGTTTCATATTTTATTATGTAGTTACTGGAAACGACCCTTTTCGACATCCCATCCCATAATTCATTCAACTGCGTACATACAGTTTCCGTCACTTATCGGTTGTTTGTAACTGTCGTCTCTATAAATAGAACACGCTTTTGTTGCAATAATTATAAACGCGAATGCGTACTACCAATCTATTTATGGCTTGTTAAAATCAGCCTTGTCTTTTTTCTTTGCTATAAACAATCACGCTTACGCCGGGAATCCCCATAATGGACATTCTCAGATCCATACAAGAAGACCCGTGAAGATACAAAGTAGATTTTGTCAGAGGCCATAACACGTTCGTTAAGGATTTCTTCTACGCATTTCAGGCTGGTTAAAGAGCCTTTTTCTATATGCACGAGCTCTGTGCGACTCTCCGAAGATGTTCCAGCCCACCACAAATCCACCGCCATAAAGTTCTTTCTCTAGGTTGAATCGTTCCCCTGGTCTTCTATACAGTTTTGTTCTTCCATCGTGCTTGTAAAGCATACATTTTGATTCGTCTGAGAACATGACTCTTGACAACAGTCCAATCTAAGAGATCTCGTGCATATCTTTGTCTTGAAATACAATGGCCACGCTCCAGTTAAGGGTCGTTTGCGGGTCTAAATGTTGCGGGTCTTCAGCAAGTCCATGCACTGGGGTTGTTTCCTCCGAGGCGTAGACCCTGGTGTGTAAGTGCAGTTCTCGTGAGAAAGCTATTTCGAAGCTTTGGTGGACCAAGTATCGATCTTCACGGTCTCATATCCTGGTCTGTGTAGGTTATAGACGATTTCCTCATAACGTTGGAGAAGTCGTTGTACTGTTAACCTAAAAGCTCTGATATAAGAGTTACTAACTCATACGATCATACTCTTTTTCTACCTGCCATCAGAATACGGTTGCTCCTCTAAGAGGCTCCTTACCAGATAATAATGTAAGATCGAATGAACTTCTTCACAGAGAGCCCAATTCGAAGTCCCAATTCAAAGAATGCCCATTTCGCATAACTGGATATTCATAGATATTTATTTCATTCATTTATCAAACTAAATTGTTGAGTAACATGACTCTACAAGGATTTCTCTTAGGCATCTAGTCTCAAATGACAAAGGCGGTCGTGGCCAGCGAAGCGAAAAAGGCGCCGGCGTCCACGTAACATGCCACGTGACCACAACTACTTGATCTACTTATAAGACTGCGAACTTCTCAGTTCTGAAGATACTCTTGTCTCTTCAGAACTGTGGACGAATTTGTATGTAAACACGTAATTTCATTCTCAAGAACCATCCGTGTGGTCGCTTCAAGATTAGTACACGGTCAAAATGAGTACCTTATTATACTTTACAAAAATATGTTTAGTCATTCTGATTTAAAAAATCATCAACATTTGAACTTGGTCAACTGTCAGACCAAAAGTTGACTGACACAACAGTATACCAAGACTTGCTTTTTAAAATAATAACGAGAATCGAAACTCTGGTTATGAATGCCTTCAGAAAACCAATCTGATTGTTCGTTGCTAACCAGATTACGATTTGCTCTTTGATATACCATCCTCAAATCGTTTCAGCAATTGGTTTCCTTAGTTCGTCGATCTCATATCTTTTAGTTCAGCTGTCGTTTAGCATTAATACTCGTAGATACTAATATCGCCATCCAGTCAGACTAGTCTAGACAGTAGACACTACACTTGATGGCGACTCAGCGACATCTTGCAGATCTTCTTGATTTCATTCCCGACTTTTATAGTATAGAAAGCTTTATCGCCTAGCATTTTTGTGTTTTACTGCAAAATCATTAATAGGAATGTATAGCTTACATTCCATTAATAGACCGTGTATACACATGCTAACTTCACTTCACTTCACCTCATTAATTATTTAAGAGTATTCATCAATTGATATGAATCACAATTAGCGTGTTGTGAATATGATCCTGATCATATTCACGATGGCGTGTCATCGCCGAGACCTTAGAGCAAGGAATCTGAAACAGTGACACACGAAACGAAAAATATACCGCAAAAACACGTGCATCGCTCATGAAAACGTATACCGCGCTAGATCTTTCACCTTCGGTCATCACAGCTAATGTTTGCAGAACACCTTTCGTGGGTTCGAACCGGGTCGTGTACCAATGGATTTTTCCACTCTAAAAATGTATTGGTACATGACCGGGTTCAAAATGGTGAAGGAAAACATCGTGAGGAAACCGGCATGCCCTAGAACCAAAAATTCGAAGGCATGTACCAACAATTAGTGTTCCAATAAGCGGCAATTTGCTTGCAACCTGTCACGTGGAATGCTAACTACGTGCAAAACGCGGTGTGCCAATTGTAATGTTTGAACGTGCCTATGACTACCCCCTACTTGGTATCCTCAAAGATCTACTCAATGAGTATGTATCTGAGGATGTCCACCTTGGGGAAGACAGTCGTGAGCGTGTTTTTTTTTGTCGATATTTAACATCATTTCTAGACAGACATCTTCCAGACTATAAGTTATGTAAAGAGGGCGCTTGTAATTCAGTCGTGCTCTACTGTCGCCGTACGTGACATCACCACATTCTCCATGATAAATTATCGCAAGAAGAAATCAGGACGCGACCTTGACACATGGATGCTAGCACATTATATATGAAAGTAAACTTGGATGGCAATACGAACAATAGATATCGTTTATGTCAGCGATGACCTGAATTGGAAAGCCAAAACGTCCTTACAAGGTTATTGAAAATGCCTCATAAGATATCAATGGAAAATTACTAAGGTACCATTTCTTACGAGCTGCAGTAAAATTGTAACTAATAAACCAAGGTTTTCCTGTGAATATCGTATATGAAAGTAGGCCTGTATGACAATATGGACAACAGATTTCATTGCTATATCAGCGATGACCTGAATAGGACAGTCAAAATTAATTTCCTTACAAAGTTGTTATAAACGTCTGATAAGTTACGTATCAGTGAGCCTTTTCCACACAAGCTACTGAGTGTTACCAATAAACCCATGTTTTCCTGCACATAATCAATAGAAGTAGACCTGTATGGCAATATGGACAATAGATTTCATTGCTATATCAGCGATGACCTGAATTGGACAGTCAAAATTAATTTCCTTACAAAGTTGTTAGAAATGTCTGATAAGTTACGTATCAGTGAGCCTTTTCCACACAAGCTACTGTGTTATCAATAAACCCAAGTTTTCCTGCATATAATCAGTAGAAGTAGACCTGTATAGCAATACAGATAATAGATTGCATCGATGTATCAGCGCCAGCGGTGACCTGAATTGGACTGCCAAAATGCATGTCCTTCCAAGATTATTGGAAATGCGTGATAAGATAGTACTATTTCTCACAGGTTACAATCGTATACGAATAAACCCATGTTTTATTTACCAAAATAACGATGTTAGCTTGGTGTTACACTAGCTATTTGTAGTTTGTACCTTTTGCTCGTTATTCATGTAATGAGGGCAAATCTCTATACTCTATTTTCATCTTGACTCACATAATAAGCTCCCAATGGACGTATTTTGTTACGATGTTTTGTGGTTTTGGAGGAAAAAAAGATCTCTCTCGTATCAAGAGAACAGTAATTGGATCGCCAATTTCGATTTACAAAACTAGACACACCACACCAATCTGCGTTTCGGCCTGGTTTTCTATGTCAAGAAATTTCAGTTCCGAATATTGTGGCATTGATTGCATTGTATTTTGTATCGATCTAGAATCTCGACTCATCCTGGTGGATAATAATAATAATTTCAAACATTAATTCAGAACATTGCATTTTTCTTTTCCTCTCTTAACTATTCAGATGCCCATCTTCTGGTAAAGGCCTCCTCCATCCATCGCCACAGATTCCTGTCTGCGGCCAGTCTCGTCCAGGTGTAGCCAGCGACGTCCTCGATGTCGTCTCGCCAGCGGGTGCGCTCGGCTCCCAGTGCAACACGCGTTCCGTTTATCTCCCATCTGCTGTCCGTGCTACATGTCCAGCCTCCATTGGAGCTGACAAGCTAATATAGCTGCGTCGATTATCTTTGTTTTGTCTCCTACGTCTTTGTTTCTGATATCTTATGTCTGGTGGATATATATATTAAAAAAAAACAATCAACCGAAAGTCCTGACCCCATACTAGGATTCTCATGTGTAGTGTGTATCAGGAACAACGAGTACGGTAGCCGTATTACCACATCACCCAGACCCTAAGCCATGCAAACTGTTGTCCCGCTGGGAACTGCGTCTCAGCCACCGCCGTCGAATGGTCTCAGTTGCCTCTTCTGCTCGAATTTGAAGACACCACTACGCTAAGTCATATCTATGATTAATAAGCGTTATATACAAGAATAATTATCGATTATGCTCTGCCATTACCTCGATCATATAAATTACTTCCGCCATGTCTAACAATTTATCATTATGTAAATTGATTGCGCCGAGGAAGCGGTGGGTTCGATGTTGACGTTGGCGATTTGAGACAAATCCTATAGTTTACATGTTATATAGTAAATAACATGTAAACTATAGAATATTATAGTCATGGTAAAATAATATAATTTAGCTATTTACAAAGCTACGATCTGAGCTTGTGTTACAGCAAAACCATTACGGGATAAATAATGGATAGCCATAAATGCGTAGGATTTGAAGAATGACAAATCGGTTTGTTTGGATTATATTATGGAAAGCGCTATTTTCCTATAACTTTCTCTATTGCAGGTACGTATTGAAATTTATTTTTTCTACTTAAAAATACTTATTTCAATTCGCTGTGGCAAATGCTAGGACAAAAATAATCCAAATAAGTATCAGGAATCTTAAGCAGAGTTAACAAGTAGTTATGTCAAGATTTTTGGAAAACTATTTTATTAGTATGATCACTTCGAGGAAAAAGCACGTTCTTCATAGAACAAGTTATTAGAAAAACCGACATATATTTATAACTTTTACTGCAACGCCCCCTAGTGACTTGTGGCGCTAAAATCTATCTAAGAACCATCGTTGAAGTCATACAATTTACTTGCATAATTATATTATACTATATGCATTTTCTTATTGGTTTTTATAGGGTTCTTTATAGAAAAATACTAATTCGTTTGCATTAAACCTAGAATAACAGAACAAGAAGTGGTCGAATCCAGAACTCTTCATATTATATATCTAGAAGAAATGGACACCGACCGCATATACGGTTAAAAGCTTGAAGCTGATGCGTTTTTTATTTGAATGCTGGTTCTAGGTACGTTTGTTACATCACCTCACGTCACTAGGAGGAGCATCTCAAGAAGGAAAACACGAGGGTTTTAAACTAAAAAAAAAAAAAGGATATTATTACGACTATACCCATTACTTTACTATTCTCCTGCTGACGCTTCGTTGACCGTTCTTATCTTTCCCATGAGCACCGCCCACGACCGTCCTCGACGGTCGCGAGACGCGAACTGACGTGGCCTATCTAATCTAAAATATACCAAACCTCAATTCTATATAAAAAAAAATTAAAAAGTCAGTTAAACTGACTGACTTTTAACATTTATGACAACAGATGTGTATTCACTGATCTTCGCGGCTAAGGCCGCTGGTTCAAATCCCGGTCGCAATGCACCTGTGGCGTTTTCCACATGAACTTTCACCTTGAACGATCTTTCCCCTCATATCATAAACCTTTATAGGACTATGCACATATTGAAATGAGATTTACGGCTTGTGAATTCACTACACATATGCATTTCATTGTGTTTAAGGGGATGCTTTATTTTCAATCGACTTCACAAAAGGAGGAGGTTCTCAATTCGTCTGGATGCTTTTTATTGTGGATACCTACACAAAAAAACGTCATATCTTCACCAATTATAACCGATTTTAATAAATATTTTTTTAATGGCCTACCCATTAAAAAAATAACTACTTATTAAAATCGGAATTATAAATGTAATTATTTTTTTAATTGAAGAAATCAATGATCAATGATAAGACCGCCCATTGTGCGTTTCTTTTGTTTTTATTATAAAGTATTTTGTGTTTTGTACTATAAATTGGTGTTATGCACCATTTTATCTATCTATCCATACTTCAAGAGTGATCCCATATACATTTTATTTAAAAAAAATACAAGCCAATCAGTTTAGCCATTACGAAGATTGTTTAACTAAAACATCCATACTTTCGCACTTAAATCGCATTTTAATATGATTGATCGTGTTTTTGGAGGTGTCCGTGATCACGCAAAGGATTTAAATAAGTTAATTCAAGTAGCCTGGCAGTAAAATAAATCTTATTTCCCAAGAGATGCCAATAAAACTGCACTCTGTTCAGTAGTCTCCCCACATAACGGTACCTACGTCCCTACAAATAAAACGTTCACCTTGAGGGAGTTCAAGGTGAACACTGCAAGGACGAGGGGGACGTCCCCTTTACAAGGTCCTTGACAGTTTCAAGGTCTTGAGGGTGGCTTGGGAATGACGTTTTGATCAATGAAGATTTGATTATTAACAGTCACGTACAATAGTGTATAATATGTATGTATTTACAAATGAAATATGTATATAAGTATTATATCCGTCATGTAGTTCCCATATTACAAGCTCTGCTTAGTTTGTGCTAGATGATGCTGTGTGAAAATGACCAGCATAATTATTAATAGTAATTTTGAGCATTTATAATATATTTGTATGTATGTGTAACTATAAATTATTTTTATTTATGTACGTCGTTTTAAGTAGTTATTTAATTTAATAAAAAAATATATTATTTTGGTTATCAGCCAAACACACTACCGCCCCACTCTTCATTACACAAAGGTTGGCTAGAAGAAAATGCTAATTAGCATTAAGTTCGCCTATTTACTTGTTTTATCTTGTGCAATAAAGCATTTTCATTCAGTAGGTATTATACCGCCTTTATTTGTAGGAATAATACAAATGTATGTCCGCGAGGGACGTACTTAACGACGTACTTAACGGTACTTAACGGACGTACTTAACGGTGGCGTGGCGGTCGGGTAGCTGGCTGCGACGCAAGAGGAGCGGGTTCGATTCCAGCTGCGTTCAAAAGTTTGCATGTCCTGCATTATATTTTGGTCCGGGCCTGGGTGTTGTGCAACCACGATATTCATAGTTTCTAATACTCACGACATAGGGAATCCTAGTGTGTGGTCAGGACTATGGGGGTGTGTATATATTAATATTATTTAATAATTATAAAAAAAAATGGAACACAGCCAAGCATGGCGTTCGAACAGACCTTTTGATATCAATGAATAAGAATCTGACTGAAGTCTTATGCACGGATTTAAAGTTTTACCAGAACCACTACTAGGTTAAGATGGTAAAAGTGTGAATCGGGGGACATTGGGAAAAAACTTTTTTATCTCCCTCGATGGGGCCGAAGATCGGGGTACAGGAATAACTCAAGAATGTGCTTTAAGTTCGTGAATCCATCTTCGCACGCCCAGTCTCCCGCCCGACATCTTGACGCAGATCTTATGACGCTATTGAGTCTTTTGGCATTTACACACTAATAAATTTAGCTGATTGTTATTTTTATAGCACAGTCACATGCCATGTACGTGAAAGTTTGTAAAAAATGCTTGACATATAAAAAATCACCTACTTAGTCCTATCTGACGTTGCACTAAGATTACCTGTGTCGTAGATAAGTCTACGAGTACTATGGTACCATATGAAAGAATATGTAGATAGTGTACCTACAATGGTAGCAAAACGAAAAAAATATAGTCATTGGATTTTTCTGTTAACTGTACCTAACTGTAGTTTTAGGTGGGTGACTAACTCGTGGCGTTGGCTGGGAAAGAAATATAATTTATTTTTATATTAAAAATCGCATAGGATTGCTTGAGAACTAATGTATGGAATTTGAAATTTGGAGAACAATAGATTTGGCATTGGTGAGAATGACCCCTTCAGACATAGGTAATTAAAGAATTTGAGGAGATCAAAAATAAAATAGATATACCACAACCTCAGCGCTCTCATTAAACTTTATCCGTATTTAATTGAAAGGAAAGTCTATCTTAATCAATTGCAAATAATGGGAAATCATTGATTTTATCCTATTTATTTGTTAGAGAAATCAACGGCGTTAAAGAGTGTACTTTTTACATATAAATATAAAACATTATATATAGTAAGTCTAATAATAGGTTTCTACGTTTGAGCTTTGACAATGAAAAAGATGTTGGAAACAAATATTTTTGCTATATTCTTTACAAAATAATAGGTATGACAAGACATAAATGAAAGCCAATGCTTATGTATTAGGTAAATGTATAGCATTATTATATATGTGTAATGCTTTAGTACCTATAGCTACTGATATGAGTGTGTGTATGTGTGTGTGGACCTAATCAAATTTTGTTCATGGTATTGTTGTTTTGAGTTTAATCTAGATATGTAAATAAACAAGGTGTATTTCGTAGTCTTAAACGTTAATAAATAATGCTTAAGTATTTCCTATTCTGGATGAGTTGTAAACAACCAATTAATGTGTTGTGATTAATGTCCTCTGTGGCGCAGTGGGCGAAGGTCCGCCTGAAACGCAGAAGGTTGCGGGTTCGATTCCCGTCGAGGGACAAAATATGTTTGCTTGATTTGTCTCGGGTCTGGGTGTTTTTTATGTATAATATATAATATTTACAAAAAAACGTATATAAGTACTATATCAGTCATGTAGTTCCCATAACACAAGTTCTGCTTACTTTGGGGCTAGACGATGATGTGTGCAAATGTCCAGCATTATATCTTTAATGTTGCATCAGAGCTTGCCCTAGGTAGAATAACTGCTTTCCCATCATCCATATAATTATTCATTAATTTTGTTGCAGTCTATGTGTGTATGTTGTTTGTTGAAATTTGTTTCATCGTTTACATGAATTTTCCTTAGCTATCTATTTATTTGTCATGCTGATTCTCTGATACTTGTTTCACCCTGATTTTGTGGCGTTTAAATGATGACGTTGTTGAATTCTGGTCTTCCATCGTCACAGTATACCGTATCATGCCAAAACAGTCGAACATTCCGTGGGCGTGTCTGCCGCAAGATACATTGCCAACATAATGTGTGCTAATACTGTATGTATTTTCATGTATTTATTAACTTGTTTTTTATGTTTGTGGTGTAAATTATTCAATGTTACAAAAAAAATATGTTAGTTTGATGTCTTTAAAATATTTGTTCGCAAATGTATTGCCATCATCCTATTCGATGAGTTTGTCTTGGCAATTGGCATCATGTGTATCTGGTAACATTGAGATAACGTGCATATCACGAATCTCAATGTTACCAAATACACCAAATACACACTCAATGTTACCATCTTTAGGACAGCGTAGGACTTTTAAAAGCGATTGGTGTGATAGAGTGTCTGAAATATACGAGTTGTAATCAAAATGTATAGTGGATGAAACGCGTATGACCTACAAAGGAAAATTGTATAACTGAAATGAAAAGAAAAATGTACACACGCTCTTGGACTTCTTTAACTTAGTGGTAAAGTATTTGAACTAAATTATGTTTTTACCTTAGCAGAAAATGTTCTTTAATAGCCGTCTGTGCAACATTGTCAATCATAATATTTACCTCGAAAGTAGAACAGTTACTTTTACGGCTGCTGTAATCATTGGAATAATGCTTATTATCTTCGCTCTGGTTTCATCTAACTGAACGTTCATTACCATAAGCCGTTCGTTCCGATTCGTATTCGATTTCCGTGTCTGATTGATTTGCATCGATTTCTCGATTATTGTTATTACAGTAGATGTTTCTATAATTGTGCCATGAATGCAATATGCAAGTCAGCTTTTGAATTAGAAGCTGCGGGTTCGTATTCTCAATCATGTATGTTATTTACGAGAACAAAATTTCACTAAGTACCACTACTTACCGAGATTCTGTCACATGTTTTTGCTCTATTTTGTGTAACACGCTTATTATTATTATTATTATATTTTTTAGAACAAATTCACATTTTATACCTATCTCTTCTTTGTAAAAGTACGGTAAGGTTGTCTTCGAATATCACTCCAATTTTTGTAGGCCTTTTGCTATATTCAGCAACTATATTATGCCTCGTTTGAATGAAAACTAAGCTAAGATAGGTATATATTATGCTTACTACTTCTGTACTTTGACTAGGCATTACGCCAGCTCATTTAGTAAAAGCATCTTTGGTTATCCGCCAACAGTTCCTACCTCAACTATGGATTAGTAAATAAAATAAATCTCTACTTGCGAATTATATTACTGCTACGTTGATTAGGAATTCTGTACTTTCTAAGATGTACAGTTTTATCTATAAATACCATTCACTATATATTTATAGAACGGCAGAATCGATTCTGTAACTTAACCTTCACAATTTAAGATTTTCAAATCGTCTATTTTTTTATCTGATGATGGTGAAATATGAACATGTTTCTCTGTGGCAGGTAGAGCATGCAGTTATCGAAACTTTTCGATAAATGATAACGTTTTTTAAGAAGGACTAAATTGACTGTTATATTTGCTTTTTTTGTCCATTTCATATCCACATCTTGAAGAAACTCTTGAAGAATATTTTTGTACTACTGATCTGATCAGTGTTTTTATGCTGTCTCGTGGAATTATTTCACGTTCTTCTCAGATGGTAGTCTTCAAGTTTTTAATGTCTGATTTTGGGTTCTCATCATTTGCTTTACCTGGTACTACAGGTTCTCGATCGAGTTCAGATCAGCACTTCTCGCTGGCAACTGCATAACTCGAACCCAAATACTACGAGACTATCCCCGCAAGTGCGAACGTGCATTATTATCCATCATTTCGGAATTAGTTATCTTCAATGTAACCCGCATAAGGCGATACATTTTAGATGTCTAACTAAAATGTATCGCTGAGCATTTAAGCGCCTTTCTATATAAAAGCAACATCTTACGTCCACTCAAAGATTCTTCGATTGACACAAATCGTGTCCAGGTCTACGTTGATACAAGCCTTTTGTACTCCCAAATTAACTTGTGTATACTCAGCAAACCGAACGGCTGATATTCAGTGTTCTGGCCACAACACGTTGACTCAACACTTGTTGAATTAAAGCCTCATTATCAAGTATCCATTTTTTGTTAACATCTAGGAGGTACTAACAGTAAATCTAACAATTTTTGTTTACTAACGAAGTACACGTCTCAAATTTTTCACGTCACATTAAGTAATGATTTTACTGAGGACAAGTGAGAGTACTTTTATTGATAAATAGTACAATTGATGACAATCTTACTGTAAAATTGCGTTTGTTGTATGTTTGTTTACATGAACAACCCATCAATGAAACATCAGATCACGGGAAGTAATGCTTACTATATAATTTTGACAGGCACAATAACACTAGTTTAGTGCACCGTTCCGATTTCATTCGAATTCGAATTCGAGTTCAGAATGAGCATCTCAGCGTCTATAATAAAAATAGTAGAGGCCCATCTTATAACAATATAACACATTGAGAACCAAAATAGAACAGATTTGTGTCTAATCTCTGGCAGTTGGTTAAGCAATTACATTCAAACGACCGTTGGTATGTCGCCGGGCATCTGTATCCGGCCAATGGCAGCGCGCGCCGTTTGTTTCAGAACGTTTAATTTTAAATCGAGTCACGTGATTGGGGGCTCGACATCGGATTCCTATTTTGAATTGTGACCGGTGAAAGCTAGCTATTCTTGCCTGGTCTACGTATTTTTTTTTTATTGAGTTCATTGATTACAGGAGGGACGACACCCATTTATATAAACAGGTAAGATGGTGATACCAATTCGTAGTTGATAAAGTGGTGATATTATTTTTGTAGATTCTGAACGAATTATGTTTTTCCTTTACCATTTCAAAACGCGTTACATCCATGATGTACCTCACGTTATTACTAACTCGTTCGTGACAAGCTTAAGCTAACATGGAGTGCATATTGTGCGAGGAAGTTATATTGACGACCTCTGTGGCGCAGTGGGCGAAGAACCGCCTGAGACGCAGAAGGTTACAGGTTCGATTCCCGCCGCGGGACAAATGTTTGTATGATCTGCAGATATTTGTCTCGGGTCTGAGTGTTTTCTATGTATAATATGAATGTATTTAAAAAAAAAGTATTTAAGTAGTATATCAGTCATGGTAGTTCCCATAATACAAGCTCTACTTACTTTGTTTCTAGATGATGCTGTGTGAAAAATGACCAGCATTATTATTATTATTGATAATATTGCATAACATGGGTAAAAATTTTATGGCCAAAATCTTTGATCGCAGTGTTATCAATAACATAATGGAAAGCAAATGAAAGCAAAGTGGGTGATAGACCAGGAATGCGAGATCGGCGTTTTTCTTAATTCTTAAAACGACGGTTGAAAATTATCTTTATGGTTGTTTTTGAATCAACAGACAGACAAACGGCATGTCACTGTTGGTAATACGTAAAGTTTTCAACTTTACAACAACTTATTTTTAGACGTAAGTAAACACAGCCATGAATCAATAATTACGACAAGACCTCGTCGGAACAGCTCAATGTTAACACGTCTATGCGATGTGCGCACGCGCATCAACACTGAAACTTATGTGCGCGCCATTGGCTGAAATATTTTTTTTATCAAATTATAAACATTTTTCACTGTTACGTTTCTATATGATCCTTGTGGATTCAATTAATAAAAACGTTTTGATTTTGACAGACCTTTCTTCCTTACCTTTTTCTACCAAGCTGGCTTGGAAACCGCAAGCCAGCTTGGTAGAAAAAGGTATGTTCTTTATCGTTCCATTCGTTTTTCGTGGTTATCAATCATCAATAAATAGATTCGAAAATAGTTCCTACGTGTCATCATGCAATTTTTAATCATAAAAGTCCCCTGATGTGTTTATACGCACCAAGGAACTTTTGTATCTCGTTTCAAAGCCTACAAATTTAATATATATCACCTCTGAAGCAGTAAATAATATCGTAAGCACATAGAAAGTGGAGTTTTACGATGTGGAAAATAGCCTCCAATTTTCCTGGCAGTTAGGTTTGAATTGGAATGACAAGCGGCTCGTGAAAGGGTGTGGGTGGATCGTGGATACGATAGATAATAGAATTAGTATCCTTTCTAGCGGTTATTTATGTCAGATCGGTTGAATTTATCAGGCTTAGTTTGAAATATTATAGTGTTACTGGAGCGATATCACTTGCATTGTTTGTGTATTATCAGCTGAAGCCGTATGATCACCCACCTGGAAGAATTAACTAGCAAACTTGCAAAACTTGCAAAGCTTTACCCCAATTGGTGCAGTAACTAAGTTTACTGCGAACTGCGAATGTTAAAGCTCTGAGGTTGTTGCTTTCTTCAATAACAACGTAAAATGACTTTATCAATGTTTATTTTCAAAGGTTTTTAGACAATTTCAATTTGCGGAACATGCACTCGCGGCCATGTTGAGTTGAGAAGGGAGAATAGAGATGGGGTAAGGAGGCACCTTTGCATATAGAGATGTGACTTGAACTAAAAGATCGATGTCGCGCTGCGACAGCGAACGAGACGACGAAATGATACTATGACGTTAACCATTATTTAGACAAGGAAGCTAACCAACTTTTTTTAATAATAAAAAACTGAAATTTACATAAGTGCCTATCTTGACTAATGATATAGGTAACAGAAGAAAAATTACTAAACCTACTTAATTATTTTATTCCAATCATTAGATACCTTGATACTTTGCCTACCTTAACTTTATTTATATCGTACCTAGGTACTAGTTTTGTTTACACAAAATCTCGGCCTGCCTACCTATATTTTGCTATACCCTTAGACGGGGTCATGTGAGATACCTACCTATAAACACCAGCTCTGTACCTACCATGTGAAATCAAGAAATGTATTGAGTGTTGAGATGTTATTTCCGAACCATTTTTTGTCTCTTACTCCAAGGTCTATCAATCATTCAATACCCAATCCAATTATATTCACCTAATCGCTTTTTGTCAAATCCGTAATCGGAGAAAAACTGGATTTGTGTGCATTTTTTTTATATATATTCATTGTGTTGCGAAAATGGCATGCCAGGCATTCGACCGGAAAATTTATCTGTCGGTAATAAAGTGTTTTGCAATTCTATATTTAGACTGGAATTTTAACAAGTACTTTCCTATATTGGAGCTAAATCGCTTGCTGGAATATATTAAAACTTAGGTACATAAAGGGTACCTTACTATATAATGTAGTATCCTCCTATATAAGGGAATTACTTATTTTGTAGATAACCTCGAAAATACTTATATTTCATAACCCAAACCTTAGTAACCATAAAATAAAACAACTCGATTAATCGGATTAATCGAGTGCCATAGCTTATATAACTATACCTATCGATATGCTTATTAAAAATGAAAAAGTCCAAATGTGCAATATTGTTTTTTTTTCTGGTGACGTTCCTTTATATTTTCTAAAGTAGTCCTAAATATCTCTCATGTCTTGAATTCATAACACTCATGCCAACTTTATAATTGTTCTAGGTGGTCGCCCGTCGTTCAGATCTCAAGCTCATCGTCACATCAGCCACCATGGACTCCTCAAAGTTCTCCACATTCTTCGGAAACGTGCCCACATTCACCATACCTGGGCGGACCTTTCCCGTCGAGACGTTCTTCTCGAAGAATGTCTGTGAAGATTACGTCGATGGTGCGGTTAAACAGGTCAGTTTTAGCCGTAAACCATTAAATCAATAATGCTGAACTATAAAATGACGCGCTTCAATATTTTTTTAAAGAGTTATTTAGTGCAGACAACGCATAAATGCCCCAGGTGTTGTGGAAGTGAATATAGGACGCCGACGGGAACCGCTCACCATCAGGGGAGTTACGCCTGTTTAAAAAAAAAAAAAGCTGACGATCATTTGCAGATGATAGTTCCTGTGAACAATTGAAAGTTGAGACTACTGAGAGCGAACCAAAATATAGAATATGCCCTAGACAAAAGATCGGGATCAAAATGTTTACACATCTCGAGCAGCGCTTGGGCCCACTACCCTACCCATGCCTAGGATAGAATTATAATATCATTGCCCATATATATTTTATAACCTCATAGACAGAGCTTGGTAATCCACTTACAAATACTAAATCGTTGTGGCAGTTTCTGGAAGAGGCCTATGTCCAACATAATCTTACAGTGAATGATGATACGGAGAAATAACATAATTTTGTATCGTGGACTCAATTCGTTCGGAGACACGGTTTAATAAACATCGGAGAAGTAAACCTTGAACTTATTGTACGAGAGTTGCCAAATAGGTCGGATGTTGTTGGATTCGGCCTATCTGATATTGCTATTATGGAATGAAGCTTCGGCCTATATACAATGAGATATATGTAACATACGTCCGTCCGTACAAATATTAAAAAGCAATTCCTATTGTTTGTCTCCCAAAAGAATAGGGCGGTATTTTCTCACAATCCAGGTAGAATGGAATAGTAGTTTATTTGAAAACAGCAAAGCACAGAAAGGACAGTTACAAAAATTATTAAATAAAATAGAAACTTTATACATTCTATGTATGTTACTTTAACTTTTTGTGTTTGTTAACTTGTGTGTTGTATATAGTTTATTCTATTTAAAGTAGCTAGTTATTTAATTTAATAAAAAATATATATCATTTTGGTAATCAGACACTCTTCATTACACGAAGATTAGCTGGAAGAAAATGCTAATTAGCATTAAGTTCGCCTATGTACTTGTTTTATTGCGCAATAAAGCATTTTCTATCTATAATAGGTTAGAAACATAGGTTAGATTTTACAAAAACGAGACAAATAGAAAGATGTCTGCTAATATGTCCCATCTGTACCGTGTGGGCCAAACAGGTAGGACCAATAAATACACACAACATTGAAAAGAAGTGAATTCTTGAAAAAATCTGAAACGATCCCGATCATCATCATTATCATCATCAGCCCACATCAGTCCACTGCTGGACATAGGTCTCTCCCAATACGCGTCACGGTCTGCGGCTTATATCATCCTCTTTCTGCCCGCTGTCTTTCTTATGTCATCGCTCCACCTAGCCGGGGGGCGCCTACCCGATAGCTACCGTTAAAACAACGAACTAACTAATGGTTCGTTCACACGGGCCAGGGCGTATCAAAAGCTACCTATTACATTGTACTAGGTTGTCTGGAAGAGATCGCTTTAGCGATAAGACCGCCCATTGTACCTTCTATATTTTTGAATATCTGTGTTTTTGTATTTTGCTTTGGTGTACAATAAAGATTTTATCTATCTATGTACATTAATTACATAGGTTATTGGTTCTCTTCATACCATATGTACCTCATGACTATATGGTTTGGTATTCATGACTCTCTCGGTGGCGCGGCGGGCGGGTAGCCGGCCGCGACGCAAGAGGGGTTCGATTCCCGCTGTGGAACAAATGTTTGCATGTTCTGCAAATATTTGTTACGGGGTTGGGTGTTGTGGTACACAGAGAATCCTAGTGTGGTGTCAGAACTATGTTTTTGTGTGTGTATGTTTTACTCTTTGTGCACAGTGGGCGAAGGCCCGCCTGAGACGCAGAAGGTTGCGGGTTCGATTCCCGCTGCGGGACAAATGTTTGTACGATAAGCTAATGTTTGTCTCGGTTCTGGTTGTTTTCTATGTATAATATGTAGGTATTTACAAAAAAAGGTATGTAAGTAGTATATCAGTCATGTAGTTCCCATATTACAAGCTCTGCTTAGTTTGGGGCTAGATGATGCTGTGTGAAAAATGTCCAGAATTATTTATTTATTTTTATTTATTTTCATGGATCAACACCTCGAATCGACTGAGTAGTTTTATAGACTGTAGATAAGCAAGAAGGCGAACGACCTGAGTTTAGGTTAAGATTGTACCAGCTCGGGTCAAGCCATATATGGAACCACTCGTCGAGTGTCGTTAGTCAAGATCGGATAAGGTATTTCGTTGATAACTATCTCGAACAGTGTCTAGCTATAATGTTCAGCTGATAATATTCAAAACAAAGCAACTTGCTGTTAGCCTTATACATTGTAACAAGTACTTATTTAAGGTATCCTTGTGTGGGGTACTAGGATTCCTGGTACCAGGAACTACGCGTACTGTGGTACCACAATACCTAAACCCGGAACAAATATCTGAAGAGCATACAAACATTTGTCATGCAGCGGGAATCGGACCCGCACCTCTGGCGTCGTAGCTAGCTACTCGACACCGCCATCGAGGTATGATGTAGAAAAAGCTATTACTATTGGTAGATTGCCTTAAGCGTCCTTTTCTACCAAAATTGCTTCTGGCAAGGAATATTCCAGTTAAAAGGTAGGTAAGACTTGTCAAAATACAATCGATACATTTCAAAGCATTTCCAAATCGACTTCAGCAAAGTTTAGTGCAGTTTGATAAATATTATTACCATGAAATTGTAATTAATAGCCTTACTTATAGAGATGTTAAATAGTTTTCTTCTACTGAAATGATGCTTCTACAAAAAGAGACAGAGCAGTGATTACTTAATCAATCAACTATTTAATAATGTTGATAAGTAAAGCCCTGAGTAATTACAATTAATATATACATTGATACTATTTTTAACATGCGTTGGTGATATACGTTCCTGGGCTAGAGTCAACGGACTAGGGACCCCGACCGCTTTACAACAAGTTTAACTCGATGCATAAATGTATGGATGTGTTTATGCGTATTTTGTTGTAAGTTGTACCAGAGTTGAATCCATTTATAAATAGGATAATTATAAATTAATTAATATTTCTCAGCTAAGTTTACCCTGTAGCATATAAATTCAGATTTCCTTGACCTGAAAATATAGCTTACCTTGTGATTCAGTTTAAATCTCTTATGAAATGCTTCCTTTAAAAAGTGCCTTATCGTCTCATCGCCCGTGAATAAATAGGCTTAACTCATAAACTAATCCTGATTAGAATTCTTCTTTGGGTATAAGCCTCCTCCATTTAACTCCATGTATTCTGTCATCTTTAATCATCCACTGTTTCCCAGCAGTTTTTATGATATCCTCTGTCCGTTTTTTTTTTGTCGATCTGGTCTGCTCTCGCCATAGGTCTTGTCCATCTAGTCGCCTCTATGGCGCACCTATTTTCTTTATATAGGGCTAAATGAAGAATGAGTATATTAGGACAAAATCATCAGGCAACATAGATAAGTCTACCTCATTTTTCACCAGTTAATATGGTAACGTAAACTGCTACCACTCATTATCGCCACCTCCAATCCATTTGTAACATCGAGGGCAAAGGCGTGGCGGTTTACGTTTCGCCTATCGATTGCAAGCTTCTAATTAAATTCCTATATTGTTTTCAGTACGGCTAGTCTACCTCGGATAATTTTAACGATCTCAAATGTATAGAGTTTAATATTATCCTACTAACATTATAAATGTCAAAGTTAGGATGTTAGGGGAATTTGTTGCTAACAGGAACGATTTGGGTGAAATATATAACTGGTATTTCACGACCTAGAATAATACCTAGCTACTTTTTACGGGTACCACGCGGGCGAAGCCGTGTACGGAAGCTGGTAACCAGAAAATATGACACTATCGATGATTAGGCGATGTTTACCGATCTGGATCTCTGTATAAGCTACAACTTTATTATAGGACACATCAAACTAGGACTCGTGGAAAAACACTCGTGGATTTGATAAAAAAAACTCTCCAGAGAAAATATTAAAAAAATATTTTGCGTTACAAAAGTTTATGCAAAACATTTCAGTATCTCCATAACTCATTCGAGTTCATTTATTCAAGCCACTTTGAACAAGATCTTTGTCAAGCTAGGACATACTACTGCGTTCAACATGAGGTCAGTCAACATGAGGCTTCTGCTTCTACCATATTTTACACAACCTTATTCAATTCTAATGACATCGCAATCAATCAGCTAATAATAGACAACAATGACAGACAGACACGACTATATTTTTAATGGTTTAAGATATCACCGCAATAATCTTGCTATAAATCAAAGCTAGTAAAATGAATGAGACGCCAATTTATTCGTGAAAGTTATTTATCTCAATAACAGTAAAGATTTATGATACTTTGATTATTTGATGTTATAAGAAGTTCAATGATATATTGCTTGTTTCGAACCCTTTGAACTTTTATAAATTAGTAATAACAAAATATGTATGACACAAGGATGAATTTATTTTATTAACCTATATTGTCGCTTTGGGCAAATGTCTCCCCAAATTCTTTCCACCTTTTCAACGAAGAATACAAAGTCTTAATCGAGTTATAAATACTTTTTCATATCATCGTCCTTAGTAATTGATTCACTCAATGTTCATGTAAACATTCCTTATCTCTCTGTATACTATAAATGTTGTTTTTCAAAAGATTAATTTATTAATGTTGTATTTTACAAAGGCTTTTGATTTATACAAGTAAAAAACAGGCCCAGTTTCTTTAATGTGGCATCGGGCATCGGTATAGAACAACCTTGAAATAAATTTAAACAAAGATTTTTGTAGACTCAAGACAAGACAGACAAGCCTTGCGATTTATCTACATTTTAGCGCTGAAGGTTGCCTCAGGGACGAATCCTGTGACCTCTCTTTACATATTGCATAAACATGCCATTGACGTCAATGGAACGGCAATTATTATTCTGAATCATCCATTATGTTTATTGAAGAAAACTGGCGCATATTTTTCTTGTACATTCTTTAAATCGCAACTGCATGACTGCATTAGTGTAATTGAGAGCAATGACCTCAAAGCTTAAAGAAACGACGAAGATATCTCTAGTGACGTCCCTTAAATAATTACAAACTTTCTTGAATATTTTTGTACGTTAATTTAAGATGAATAATTTGTAAAGAACTTGGCGTTATGTGCCTTTGAGTTAATTTCAACATAACATTACAAAGAAAGAAAGAAAATTGACCATTCCTAAACCAAAGGCTATAAATGTATTGTTGCATAAAACAATACATGGTAGGCGCCTTAATTAAAAACAAACACGCTCACGACTGTATTCCCCGTGATGCAATTCTCAGATACATACTTAGTGCGTAGATCTTTGAGGACACCAAGAAGAGGGTTATTAGAGGCACGTCCAATCAATATTTGCCTTATTGAATAATATGTTTAATACAGGTCTCATCCATTCACTCTCGTCGAAACTCACCGACTTATTTTTATGTCGAGAATCAATTCTAAAAGAACCTTAGTTTTCTACTGGAATTTCCTAATCATCTTTTATGTATTTGTTTGCCTGCAGTTAATAGGTTATTGAACTCCATAATGTATACCTCGCATACCTATCTAATCTCTATTGGTCAACCTACGTCGTCAGATAGGTGAAGCTATATTTATTATAGATTTTGTCTTAATATGTGTTTCTTGAAGATGTCAAATACTATGGAGTCTTTGTTCTGGCTAATTTAGCCGCAACGAAGCTTTTATTACTCTATTCCTTATTTTATTTTGCATTTAACAATATTGGACTGTTATACAGGCTGTTACAAGATAATAGGACTCACCTTTTCTTTTGTAGTTGAGGTTGGATAGTTTTGATAATAGGCAACAGTTTTCTCAAACAAGCACAATTTGAACAAGAAGAACAACTTGGATGTTATTTTAGGGTAGACATTCTAGATTGCAAAAAGAGTCAATTTAGACCCAGTTATTTGTTGGAGAAGTAATTTTGTAGGCTAAATGTTTTTCAAAGGTCCAAAAAAGTAGATTTTGTTTTGACTAATTATTGATCTAATGTTTCCTAAAAACTACATTTTGTTACCACAAAAGAAAGGGCACGAGAGTACTATTACCAATCTTAAGGGTAAGAAGACTTTAACTCTCTCTTTTTCTTCTTGTTAAGTTTAAGCAAATGATCTAGTCGAGACTTTCCTGCAGTCCTTATGTGAAAAGTCTCAGGATCTTGCCATATGCTTGTAGATTCAATTCGAAAATAAATTAGAAAATAAACTCAACTTGTGAACTCAAGTACGTAATTTTACTATATAACGGATCGAGCTTTGCTCGGAAACTGGTTTTTTTTTCTGGAGTTGACCCAGAAATAAAAAAAGAAACCTTAGTTCATTATACTCCGATTTTCTTTACTGCCTATTGCGAGAATAGTGGAATTACTTACATTTTAGGCAGAGCGTATTGTATTTGTATTGGGTCTGGGTGTTTCCTTTGTATAATATATATGTACTTACAAAAAAATAATAGGTATATAAGTTATATCAGTCATGTAGTTTCCATAACACAAGCTCTGCTTACTTTGGGGCTAGATGATGCTGTGTGAAAATGTCCACTATAATTTATTTAATTTTTTCCAGGCCCTTCAAATCCACCTACAACCAGACGAAGGCGACATCCTAATCTTCATGCCCGGTCAGGAAGACATCGAGGTGACATGCGAGGTGCTGACAGAAAGACTGGCGGATCTCGACAGCGCGCCGCCCCTGACCGTCCTACCTATCTACTCACAGCTGCCAGCTGATCTGCAAGCAAAGATCTTTCAAAGGGCACCACCGGGCCAGAGGAAGTGTATCGTCGCTACTAATATTGCCGGTATCTGTTTCTTTTTTTTTTAAACCTTTATGATCTCGACAGACTTGTCTCTTTTGTGTCCGTCCGTATGGCACCGGTGAGAGCACAGGTCGGTACCTACAGGTGACCTTGACTTTCGATTCAAAGGTCATAGTCCAATTCATAAGGAAGTAAGCCCTTTAAACCGGAACACAGCAATGAGAGCATTACTGCTTGGCGACAGAAATAGGCATGGTGGTAGCACTTCCCCGGACGAGCCCTTTCACTTCCACTTCTACACTCTGATGATGATGAACGTCAAGGTTGTTTTTTTTTGTGGTACATAAAAATCAAAAAACATTAGTTGTGTTGATTTAATTGCAGGTTTTATACGGGTATTTATAGCGTTTACCTTTATCCGTGACCACGGCTGTTGCAATACAACCGAAATGTCGGGAAAATAATAAAAACGCGATAAATACCCGTATAAAAACTACAATTATGTTTATTGATGGCAAATGTTTGATAAGAAGGGAAAGATAAAAACCGAAAAACCTTCTAGTACCTTAGTACACTACTTATTTAGAAAAGAATCGTTAAAATCGGAATTGGTGAAGATATCGTGTAACATTACACACAACAAAAACAGATTAATTGAGAACATCCTCCTTTTTTGAAGTCGGTTGCACAGTGTGGTGTAGATTTTTGATGGGAAATTATATTGATCTGTCAGATGGTTCGATGACGCACTCGGCCTTTTTTCGGACAATCCATAATCTTTATTGTAATATAATATACGGGTGACAAATAGTTTCGTCAAGAAACCTATGAGCTATATCGCCATTGGCTTTGATAGCTTTTGTAAATTTCTATAAAGATTGCCGCGGTACAAATGTTTGCATATACTGCTGATATTTGTTCCGGGTCTGTGTGTACCATGGTACTCGTGGTTCCTGATACTCACGATACGGGGAATGCTAGTGTAGGGTCAGGGCTATTATGTGTTTATTGCCTGTTTGTTCATTTACTAGCTACTGTCCACGGCTTCGCCCGCGTTGTATCTGGTAATAAAGTTATCGATGTCGAGTAGTTCTTATAGTAAAGGCAGCGTTCGTAAGAAACGAATTCGCTCAACCATTTTTTCATCGATTTGCATTGCAAAATTATTATTGGTCTCCTAGTATTGTATATTGAGTCTGTCTGTGCAATCTATACCTATCTATGTTCATTTTAAAATGATTTCCTACCACTAGGGTCAACTTCAATTTTTAGACATTTGTTTATATATTTACAGAGACATCGCTCACCGTGGATGGAATTATGTACGTGATAGACTGCGGTTATTGCAAGCTCAAAGTGTACAATCCCAGGATCGGAATGGACGCGCTACAGGTAACAATAAAATTATACGTTAATTTTAGAGAGCTACAATAGCTCTAGTGCATGCCGGTTTCCGTACGATGTTTACCTTCACCGTTTTTGAGCACGTGTTGTAGGGCACATACATTTTTCGATTGGAAAAAATCTTTGGTGCAGGGCTGGGTTCGCAACAACGAAATTGGGATCGGAATTCCAGGTTCAGTTTATTAGGCCAACGCGGCGTTTTTTTTTTAAATATTAGAACTAAGTAAATTAATATGATTAATATGAAAAACATAATAATATATTACTTACATGTTGTTACATTTAATCTAATTTTATTTTTTAGTTTTAACTCGCTCAATAATATTTTTCAGCTTCTTCACCTATAATTATAATGGCGCTCTGTTTTTGTTTTAGTAACGTAGTTTAAATTAGTTTTTATGTACATTATGTATGTTTAAATAAATAAATCAATAAACTTCTAGTCCGTATTCACACTGTTCATTGAATTCCTCAGATATATCCTGTGAGTCAAGCCAACGCGCGGCAACGCGCGGGCCGAGCCGGCAGAACGGGTCCCGGCAAGGCGTTCTGCCTCTACACGCAACGCCAGTACGGACACGAATTACTGTCCGCGACCGTGCCCGAGATACAAAGGACCAATCTGGCTAATACGGTGCTACTGCTGAAGTCACTGGGAGTTTCGGATCTATTGGCGTTCCATTTCATGGATCCTCCGCCCCAGGTAAACTGACAATTTATAGTATGAACTGCTGAGCCCATGTTACCCTAGAATTGAAATTATAACAAAGAAAGAAAGTTATTTATTTGGCAACAACAAAGCACAGAAAGGACAGGTACACACTAAAAAATAGATAAATAGACACTATAAATACCTAAGAATTTTACAAAAACATAGTGACAAAGAGAAGATTATTGTGCTAATTAGTCTCATCTGTGCCGTGTGGGCCAAACAGGTCCCGTCTCAGCTTAGCTTAGCTTAATTATCGTGGTTTGGTATCATTTTAGGATATCATAACGATCGTACCACAATTAGAGAGTCCCATCTCACAACTGTCGAGCGTGGTCGCGGAAGTGCTTATGAGGAAGGTCCTCTGAACGGTCAAATAAACGTCAGCAGGTGAATAGTAAAGTACGTGACGTGGTATACTCGTAGTAATATCCTAAAATGTTAGTCACTTATTCGTTCTTGGAGTGTCACATCTACCGGCCTTTCATTTTATAGATCCTTAGATAAACTGTAGATTGAAAGTTTTTATAGTAATATCCTAAAATGTTAGTCACTTATTCGTTCTGGGAGTGTCACATCTATTGGCCTTTCATTTCATAGATCATTAGATAAACTGTAGATTGAAAGTTTATACTGGGTCCATAGCCTGTTGCATTGCAAGTATCTAGACTCGTGTTTTACTGCACGAATCTGTTTACCCCAGTTTAGGCGTTGTTTTTACGTGGTATACTCGTAGTGATATCCTAAAATGTTAGTCACTTATTAGTTCTTGGAGTGTCACATCTACTGGCCTCTCATTTCATAGATCATTAGATAAACTGTAGATTGAAAGTTTGTACTGGGTCCATAGCCTGTTGCATTGCAAGTATCTAGACTCGTGTTTTACTGCACGAATCTGTTTACCCCAGTTTAGGCGTTGTTTTTACGTGGTATACTCGTAGTGATATCCTAAAATGTTAGTCACTTGTTAGTTCTTGGAGTGTCACATCTACTGGCCTTTCATTTCATAGATCCTTAGATAAACTGTACATTGAAAGTTTGTACTGGGTCCATAACCTGTTGCATTGCAAGTAATTAGACTCGTGTTTTACTGCACGAATCTGTTCACCCCAGTTTTAGCGTTGATAGAAAATGGACGAATGCATACGATGAGCTATAGGCTTGTTATTCCAGGACACGATCCTGAACTCGATGTACCAGCTGTGGATCCTGGGCGCGCTGGACGGCACGGGCGCGCTGACGGCGCTGGGCCGGCAGATGGCGGAGTTCCCGCTGGATCCGCCGCAGTGCCACATGCTCATCGTCTCCGCGGAGATGGGATGCAGCCACGAAGTACTTATTATTGGTGAGTCCTTTCCCTCAATTACAAACAAACAAACACGCTCACGACTGCCTTCCCCATGGTGGACATCCTCAGATACATAATCAGTGAGTAGATCTTTGATGCCAAGTAGAGGGTAGTCAGAGGCACGTCCAAACATTACATTTGGTACATGCCCGCGTTTTGCAAGTTGGCAACTAAAAAGTGGTAAACTAGCTACAATATCAAATGTGTAGTTTAAAAAAAAATCGTTTTTATATTGCACTAGAAATTATATAAAATAATTCCACTAGCTACCTCCTGGCTCCATCATCAGACCCTCGTTACCAATGCCAATCAGTTGGCGCGTCAGAATCATATGAGGCCGAACTCGATGGATTTAATAGTAGCCACTGTAGAGTTCCACTATCCACCTCCTGGCTCCATCATTAGATGAACTCCTAGATATCAAATTATAGTATTGTGTCTATGGAGAACACGGTTGGTATTGTGTCCTCCATTTGCTGTGGGGAAGATCTTCCACCGAGCTGATCCATCTGATTCACTTGTCCGGGGTCCTAGGACCGACAGTTGTTTGTCGGAGGTATTATATATGTTATATAATACCTATATATGTATTATTATTATTATTATTATATATGTTCGAGTTGAGTGTTCACTTCGCTTGCGCGATCTAGACACTCCGATGCAATGCCATCTGTGTATTGGACTGTGGTAGCTCTTCGTTGATGTGATGTGGCGAGAGATGTCGCTACTTTCGTAATCAATTAACATAATTATACTTTTTTTTTATTGTTTTACCGCGACGTTTCGACTATGTTGCAACTGCCGTGGTCGCAGGTTGACCGTAGTTTACGGAGCTATCGTCAAAAAATAAAGACAGTAGCCGCAACTACCCTCATTCCGTCTTCAGATTCAGAAAAGTCCATGTACACATACGGCACACTATTGGGAAAATCATGGTTTTTAGTAATAAATAATAATATATATTTTTGTTCTTTTTTCTAGTGTCCATGCTGTCAGTGCCGTCTGTGTTCTATACGGCACACTAATGGGGAAAATCATGGTTTTTAGTAATAAATAATAATATATATTTTTGTTCTTTTTTCTAGTGTCCATGCTGTCAGTGCCGTCTGTGTTCTACCGTCCGCAAGGGCGCGAGGAAGAGGCCGATTCAGTGAAGGAGAAGTTCCAAGTACCAGAGTCCGACCATCTCACATTGCTGCATTTGTATAACCAATGGAAATCTAATAAGTATGTATGCAGCGTTTATAAGTGTCATTGGACTTGACTTCCAGTTGTACAACCTTCTTGATTCTTAAATAATAAATAAATAATGCTGGACATTTTCACACAGCATCATCTAGCCCCAAAGTAAGCAGAGCTTGTGTTATGGGAACTACATGATTGATATACTACTTAAATACTTTTTTGTAAATACTAATACATAGAATACACATAGAAAACAGTCTACCCGAGACAAATATCTGCAGATCATACAAACATTTGTCCCGGGAATCGAACCCGCAACCTTCTGCGTCTCAGGTGGACCTTCGCCCACTGCGTCACAGAGGTCGTCGATTCTTGATTATGGCTTGTGTGGCAAGTAACTTGAGCCACCGTAGGCCAGTCCTTCTAATAGGCGTGTAGTTGAATAATGTATTTTTTTTATTTCAGTTACTCAGGCCAGTGGTGCACGGAACATTTCGTGCACGGCAAAGCGATGAGGAAAGTGAGGGAAGTGAGACAACAGCTGAAAGACATCATGCAACAGCAGAGGTTGCCTCTCGTCTCGTGCGGCACAGACTGGGACACTGTCAGGAAATGTATTTGCTCAGGTAAAGTCAAAAATTGAGAAACTCCCCCTTTTTTTTTTAAATATAGCTAATTTTTCACAGCATCTAGCCTCAAAGTAAGCAATGTATGGTATACTACTGTTTTTTTGTGAATACATACATATTATGCAAAGAAAACACCCAGATCCTAGACAGATATTTGCAGATCCTACAAACATTTGTATGATCTGCAACCGAACGCGCAACCTTCTGCGTCTTGGGCCTTTGTCCACTTCGCCACAAAGTTCGTCAAGTCGTCCTTAAGTCTGGTTTGGTCCGTCCGGTCGTCAAGTTTTTTACGGGTCTTAATCACTTTTCTCGTTTCGTAATAACATTTAATCTTCCTCATGAATTGTGCTATCAAATGCTAAAAAAAATATGCTGGATATTTTCACACAGCATCATCTAACTCCGAAGTGAGCAGAGCTTGTAATATGGGAACTACTTGACTGGTCGTCAAACAAACTTTTCAGCTCTATTATTAGTATAGATTGTATTAACTGATTGCGATAGTTGATAAATAATAAAGTTATGATCGTTTTAATCTCGGTTGTGCGGCGGTCGGTTGACGGACTGAGCCGCAAGAGCGGTTCTATTCCCGCCCGCGACAAATGTTTGCTGGTACTGTAGATATTTTACACGAGTCTGGAATCCTAGCATCCGGATGTCTAGACAAATAACACTTTTTATTGGCGTTAAAGCCTGCGGAAAGATTGAATTATATGAGAATGACATTATCTGTGGAAATGTCACATGACAACCGCCCAGTTTCACCTTGACAAAATTGCGTTATATAGCGTGAAAGGAAAACAAGCGTTTATTTGTCTAGACCCTGGACTATGTACGTGACTCTTGGTTATTTACTTATTAAGGTACTTTGGTCTGACGAATACAACGTGTTGTTCTAGGTGTTACATTACTATCATTATCATCACCAGCATGTTGAAGTCACCTGTTGGTTGGGCAAAGAGTGTGCCAGAGAGTAGCACGTCGTCGTCGTTGCTAATTTCGGTGACTTAGTATTCTAATTAATTTGGGTGTGTGTGTATGAGTCGGGAGTATGTGTGTGTGGGTGGAAGTGGAGGGTTAAGTGTGTGTAAGTGGAGCTTGAGTGCGTGTGTATGAGTGGGGGGGTGGGTGTGTGGAAGTGGGGGGTTGAGTGTGTGTGTATGTGAGAGAGATAGAGCGCGCGCGCGATTGTGTGAAAGTGTGAATTAGATTCGATAATGAATATGTGTGAGTGTAAATAGCATTATACACTAGTACCTACTAGTGTATCGAGTTTAGTTTGGCGGGGTAATGTTAAAGTGTACCTACTAGGTATTATTCCAAAATTTCAGTGTCTTCCTAGGTCTGGACTATAAGCCACTGAAGACATTTTTGTCCAAATATTGCAGTTGGCACATCGCCGGCGATAACTGAGCGCTGTGATAATCGTGTACTTTGCCATTCCCAGCGTACTTCCAGCAAGCGGCGCGCCTCAAGGGCATCGGCGAATACGTGAACTGCCGGACGGGCATGCCCTGTCACCTCCATCCCACGTCGGCTCTCTTCGGCCTCGGAAACTCGCCGGACTACGTGGTATACCACGAGCTGATGATGACCACGAAGGAATACATGCACTGCGTGACGGCTGTGGACGGCAGGTGGTTGGCTGAGCTGGGGCCAATGTTCTTCTCGGTCAAGGAGACCGGCAAGTGAGTATTCTACTTGGTCTTTTGTGAGGAAACCCGCCGGATAGACTTGTTATCATGGGTTAATGATAACTGGATGTACCCTTTCGGAGTTATCACAAACCCACACTGGAATGCTACGTGTGCTCAAAACGGTGAAGGAAACAAAATGCGGCCATAAAAGGTCCGTGCTCATCATTATGCTGTAGAAAACAGATTTTCAGCACGGAGCTCGGTTGACGCACGGACGTGCCACGACAAACAAATAATATAGCCGCGTGCGTGTTTTTTAATAATCATGTTCGATTTCAGATCGAATCGCGACAAGCGCAAGGAGGCCGCGGTGCACCTCCAGCGCATGGAGGAAGAGATGAAGGAGGCCGAGCACAAGATGGCGGAGGACCGGAAGCGACGTGACGAGGATGTGCCGGTCACGCAGGAGGTCGCCACTCCGGGGCTGAACACTCCGCGGCGGACGCCGGCCAGACTCGGACTCTAGAGGAGTGACGCGAGGCCAACGTGACGTACCCGGTGACTTCGCGCCAAGAGTTGGTGGCACCACACCGCGAATGGACGTTTCAGGCCGCGAGTACGTAGATTTGCGCCACGTGTTGGTGACTTCTCGCCATGAACACTCACGCCGCCAGTAAGTCTCTTCGCGCCATGAGTTGGCAAGTTCGTTTTGCGTGTTGGTGACTTGTCACTGTAAATGGATGTCGCCAGGACGTCTCTGCGCCGCGTGTTAGTGATTTCTCGCCACGGATGGACGCTTTACGCCGCCAGTACACCTCTTAGCGCCACGTGACTTCTCACCGCGAGTACGTCGCCTTGCGCCGCTTCGCTTTCTACATTTACGAATTGGCGATCTCTCGCCGGTCACTTGGCTCGATAAATTCCAGTTAAAAACACACTATAAGATCCTGAGTGTAACATTATATGAACAAAATGAAAGCATAATAACATTGTACGAATTCCTTTTAATAGTTAAATGACGATATTCTATGAAAACACCAGAAAGCTTCGTTCGGAACTGAATCGTCCTTTTAGTATAATGAATGGAAAATGTGAATAATAATTTGCAAGAGTTGAAGCGTCAGTGAGTTTCTAGGACCACTAAGGGTCGGAGCTTTTATGCCGCCTGGAGGACTCTAAAGTAACCTAAAATTATAGCTGAGACCCGAAATCTTAACGGGCACACACGCTCAATTCTAATCCGGTCACCCATCTAAATGGTGACTAGACGGAAAGTTGCTTAACCAAGATCGACAAGGCAAGGTATGCCCCACATGCTTCCAAATTATGTTGAGACGGCAAATACCCGATCATGTATTGTGTAACTCGATGTACCTTTTATCCCGTTTCAGACAAAGTTAGAATTTGAATGATACATTTTAGGAAAATTTTCAGCTGATTAGAGCACTATATAATATTATGAAAGTGTTCAAATTCATATGGACTGTAGTTAGTAAGGATTTAATGTTTATTGGGTATATCCCAAAGTGTGCCACGACGTTGAGCCACGTCCATTCGGACTAGATAAAAAAAATTGGTAGTATAGGTTGTGGACGAAACGCTTTGTAATGTAAACCAGATTAGGTTCAAACTTGACTTTTTTTCATCTTTAAAATGCGTTATTTGACTTATTTGTGAGTGACTAAACTTGGCAAAGATAACCTAACGTCCGCTTCAAAAAAAAAAATAGAACAAGAATTCAATATTAATGAAATTGATCAGGGTAGAAATCGTCAATTTTGTAAAATGACTCTGATATAGAAAAAAATACCCCCAACAGCTTCTCCCACTGGGGCCAGATTCATTTATTTGCTTGAACACAATGTAATACAATAGGTCTTAAGATAATTAAATAATAAAGTTCTATTATGTTCTACCATATCAATTAGCATGCAAATATCAAAATATACTAAATATATATATCATAACAAATGTCAAAGTTAAATAGTAACCAGTAATAAGTAAGCCAGTTGTGATTATTTGTTCAACCAATCCCACGAGGGGCAGTTGGTGCTTAAGCTTGTAGCTATAGCTTATTTCATAATTATAGATGTGTAGACTTTCATTCGAAAGATAACCATTAGCCATAAGAATATGGCGTGCATAAACGCATATCAACGACAGATTTTAGAAGATTCATGACGGACCAATCGTTATGCAGAACTATCATAAATATTAGTTCCGTTAGACACAACTTGGCATAACTGAAAAAACATTATGACCACCTAGGGTGATGTCATAATGGAACATTTCTATGTAAGGAACAGTTGTGCCTAGATGTGTCTACACAACTTATTGTGCCCAGATGTGTCTACACAACTAATTGTGCCCTTATGTGGCTACACAACTTATTGTGCCCAGATGTGTCTACACAACTAATTGTGCCCTTATGTGGCTACACAACTTATTGTGCCCAGATGTGTCTACACAACTTATTGTGCCCTTATGTGTCTACACAACTTATTGTGCCCAGATGTGTCTACACAACTTATTGTGCCCAGATGTGTCTACACAACTAATTGTGCCCAGATGTGTCTACACAACTTATTGTGCCCAGATGTGTCTACACAACTTATTGTGCCCAGATGTGTCTAGACAACTAATTGTGCCCAGATGTGTCTAACGACATATTTGGGTTGCCACAACTAGCTGTGCATACCGGTTGGTCCGTGAGGAACACCTGGATAAATCAACTTGACAGAACGAATTACTGGACTTTGTGATGTACAACCATATCGAAAGCCCACATCAACGGGCTATTCCCTAAGACAAGTAGCGATCAGAGCGTTATTCTAGGGCCTTATAAAGAGTTTTAGGACAGTTGAACAGTTTTTAGTTTTGGTAATGCACAAATACCAGATATCAGGTAAGTACCGTTTCAAGTAGTAACGGGGAAGTACTTCCACCATACCTATTTCTGGCGCCAAGCAGTAATGCTCGCATTGCTTTGTTCCGGTTTGAGGGGTATGGATGCCAGTGAAATTACAGGCATACCAGACTTTTCACCATTATGTCTCAGAGTCGGCATTGCGCGAGTTATGGCGTCGCAAGCGTCCATGTTTGCTACTTAAGTGGTACAAAAAATAAGGCCCCTAGTTTTTTAATATAAAGATCTTATAAGATTAAATACTTGAAAAGAATAAACGATAGCTCGGTTAATAAAAGCGGCGATCAAAACTTATCTATGGGAGTTAAATGGTAACAAATTGTATGGACTTTGTCGTTTTGAAACGACCAATTCTGGGCATTCAACCCCGTGTACGGGTAACGAGTCGTTTTGGAACGACCAGCCGTTCACATTGGTCGTTTTCTGACACTACACGCTTTATCGAGAACTTTGAAGGGTGCTGTTTTAAATGTTTTGAAACGGCCAATATAAACGAACCAAAATCAATGTTGGTACAAAAAGTACAATGTAGGTGCATATTTTAATGCAACAAACCTTAGTTTATGAATTTTAAAAGGAATGAGAATTTCTATAAAATGTTAAACCTGTATAATTTAAGAAATGTTTTATGTATTGAGACTTTAGGTCTATTTTGGTAAATACTATTTGTATTTGAATAAAATAAATCAGCTCTTCGAAACAATAGTTTTATTTAATCCCGTATAATTACAAACTTAATAGAACAGGAAGCCGTTTGGCAGATAGTTATACCACGAAACAGATAGTCAGTGAAACAGATGGTTTAGGCTAGATTGGGATGTAAAAATACTTACACATTTCTGCCCTCCTATTCGATAAAAGTGCATATAACAAACAAAACCGAGAAATAATATTAAGTGAAATAAATTGTTAAAGCGCATATTTTTTCTTATCGTTAACTTTGTTTTAGAATGAGTTACAAAAATAAATTTACGATCAGATGTGCCTTGTTTTACTAATCACTGTGGTATATTAACTATTTTTTTCCAAAAATTGTAGAAGCACCCTCTTCGAATTGAACGGCAGATTCATGTATGTTTGTACATATAAGTTCAAAATTGGGCAGATTGTAGAGCCAAGCAGACCAATCTGTGGATAAAATATTGACCGCCGACTCAATTCCGATTGAATGATTCCATCATGATTGCTTTATACATTGCATATAGAGCCATCTCTTTCCATCTACATTATCTTGTGTAGCGTTTCAGAATTTGACAGGACAAATATTATCAGACTATACTAGTCAGATTGCAGAGCCAAGCAGACCAATCTGTAGATACAATATTAACCGCCGAATTCTAAAACGACTCAAGCACGATAGAAAATGTTAGCTTTATACATTGCATATAGCACCATCTCTTTCCATCTACTTAATATTGTGTAGCGTACTGAGATTTCCTGTATCACTCACTATCTGTTCGCTATGAAAATTGTTAGTATTAATTACATTTTATTCACAATGCCTGCGATGGTCGATAGATCTAGTACATATGTATTGAGATCTAAATTACTAGGTACTTATTGCTAAGAGCACAATTTTTCAAATTGCTGCTGTTAGTCATATCGATTCTAGCTAACTACGGTGCAATATTATGTTTAAAAACAAAAAAATCTTAAAAGTCTTGGGTCTTGTATGTAATCTCACGCCTGTTTGGAGGGATTGGCAGAGACCACATCTTGCTTAATAACCAACTTTCATTGTGACAATATTACGCATTGGTAACGATTGCAAAATTCTATGATCTTTTTGCTTATAACATAGTTTAAGAGTAACGTGCAAACGATGGGTAAACCCAAGTATTCTAAATTAGGCACTTAACCTTGAAACCAAAATTTAAAATTAAATACTAAAAAGTGACCTTATTACAATGAAATGTTGTTTCAAAGCTGAATAATGATTGCCTTCATCTGTGAGGACGAGTAATGGCCCGCATTCTATGTGCCAAAAATGGCAATATCATATGGAGTATATTTTTGTTTCTTGCAGAACTATAGTTAAGCTAAAATACTACAATAAAAAATATTAACATGCAAGCGGATAGGATAGAATAGGATTTTAAGTTTTGGACATTGTCCCAAATTTGTATTAAAACGGACTTGCAATTTTTGTGAAACGAAGCCTATAGACCAGATTTTTGTAAAAAATTTACAAATTGTTTCGAGAAAAAGTGATTTATTCATGAATTTAACAGACACTGATAAAGCTTTAAAGAAATGGTAGAGTAAAATATATTGGAACCATAACAAAATACTGTATTCATTTAAGTAGATTTTGGACACTGTCAATGCCATTTACTGCTTTCTTAACATGCTAAGTTCATTAAAAAAAGATCCTAATTATCTTAGCAAACATCAAACTTCAGGTATGTTCGGTTTAGGCACTAAAATCTTTTCTATACACTAGAATCGCGCATATATGTATTTATCGACCAAGATAACAATACCACAAAAAGTAAGTTTAAAAAATAAGTTTTATCTATTATTATTATTATTTATCTCTCCTCAAGGGTTTGCTGGAAGAAAACTCATTTCAGGGCTCTATAAGTAGAAATATTAATTATAAATTAAAATATCAATTTAAATTTCTATTTTATTTCTATATACAATAAAGAATTATAACAATTAAAACTCCCCTAAAATAATTAAGAGCCTTAGTTTTATTTTTAAACATTGATTAACCAAACAATTTGTCTCTTTCTGAAATGTATCATTTCCAATTCAACAGTATATAACAAAACAATGTTTAGCTAAACAACTGTTTATTAATCTTTAAAAGTAAGCATGGGAGTAGGGTAGTGATGGACGATAATTAACAATCATTAAAATGACAATATACACTTTCGATGCGTACGTATCTTAAAATATATCTCTCATTTCACTACCTACATTATATAATTAATATCAACAAACATTCGTTATTACTGGACCGGTATCGACCAAAGCTGAGCGGAGAAATAAACATCTTAAACAAATCGTTGCATGACCGACTCACTGACGATCAATGCACATCAGTAGGCTAAGGCTCGAGTGCACCAACAAAATGAACGGACGGATAAGCCTAACCATTGATTATGATGACAGATTCCTATGAAAACATGTGGCAAATAGCTTTGATTAGGACCTAACCGTCCGTTATGTGTAGGTGAACTCGGACTCCTTAGTGCGAGTTTTTAACTGCGTTAAAAAAAAACAACGCGAGCGTTTCACTAGTGAACTAATAGAATCTTGTAAATGGCATCATAATATGTTGCTTGATTTTACATATCTTAGCAACTCTCCGCTTAGGTGAATAAGGTTTACCATCCATCGGAGCTGAATAGCGTAAAATCATGTCATTTTTACACAAATATTTGGTTTGATCTTACACATTTTTCCTCCGCTCACCATTGCTACCGGCCCTAATAAACCTAGCTTTAAATCCAATTCCGTGTAACATAAAACGATAGATTATGATCAAATTAACACATTCAATCAGTCTGCTAGCAAAATGCAATATGAAGCTGTTTTTCTTTTTTTTTACGGGTTTATATAACCTTTTCAGTATTTTAAAATAGTTCGGCGGTTGACTGGAGTATATTATCTACCGTCGAGTTACGATGGCAGTTGCAAAAACTACCCTCATTTCAGATTCAGAAAAAAATCCATGTTCACCTACATCAAATTCTACGCTGACAGTATCATCGCATTACGAAATTGCGAATGTACGAATAATACTGCGCTTAGCCCGACGAAGACTCTCGGAACGAGTCGAAACAAGTCGGCACTTTCAACGATAGTACGTTACGTGAGAATTTATCATATTACATTTATACCAGCAGTAACTTATTTACGGCCTGCGGTCATACACACACATAAATGGAAGCTAACATTGGAACTAGCGGAACGAACCTATACTCTGTTCACGGAGAAAGATAAATAGGGAAAATCATAGAATTTTAGTTTACCAGTATCATTTATATTACGACTATGTAGCACTATTCACCTGCAAACAAGTCAGTTCCCGTCTCACTCGCGTCAACGAAACTTCAGCAGGACCATAGTGCATGTAATTAATAATTAATAGTCGTAATTAATAATCCTAGAAAATCTCGGGACTAACGAGTGAGCGCGCACCATATTAGTCTTTCTCCGTGAACAGACTAGTTAAAACTCTAACTTTTATCACCCTTCTAATGATTACTCGATACACTAGTATCCGCACGCGGCTCTTGCGTCGTGACGCGTTAAAATGGTCAATGTTTTCATCAAAATCAATACAGCTAGGGCGTATTGAATATACATGTTATACCGAAATGTTATTCTGCTTTTGTTCTGCGATTTATCAAAAATCCACAATTTTTAATTAAATAACATAACTTGTATCTACGATCTTCAAACCGAATCCGGGACACATTTAAGCAATATTCACCTTTATTGCCCTGATTTATAATTCATAACATTAAGTCCTGTATTATTGCCAATATTCAAAATGCGATCAAGCATTTTTACAGTAAAGAAAGTCGCTAGACGTCAAGAAAGGATTTAGAAAACACCCGTCAGATTCAAACTTTCGTCGGAATTTTGAAACTACCGACGAAAAAGTAGCCAATGCTGGTTTACTGAATAAATAAACAACCAACAGTTATATACATAGATTCCACACTAAGATTCCATGTGTCGTGGGTATCAGGAACTACGAGTACCATGGTACCACAACACCCAGACTCGGAATCTATAGACCGTGGAACAAATATCCTATTGTCTAAATAAACTAATTTTTTCCACATTCGTAATGAAAAACATAATTTGACGAAGATGGCATCTGCCGAATGTGTCATCAATCTTTTTCTATAATATTCGTCATTTAACATTATGAAGAATAATAATAATAATGCTTGACGTTTTTCACACAAACTTAGCAGAGCTTGTATTATGGGAACTACATGACTGATATACTATTTATATAGCAATAGAAATAGAAATATTATAGAAAAAAAGTGACGAAAGTGGGAATGTGACGGATGTTTTCGGAATCAAAAAATAGTGACGGTACATTTAAGACTGATTACATCCAGTTTATAATCCAATTTCAACGCTTGGGTCATTTTTGTTTGGGTCACCAATAATGGCTGCGTTTACAGAGACCGAGCGGAAAAGATATTGCTAGTCAAAATCAAATTTAGTAACTTTCCACTACAATTACGCGATTATTTATATAAAAAACTTACTTATTGCAATCTCTCCAAGCGAATTATCTTTGGATAAGATGTGTGTACTTTATGGACACACAACTTATCCAAAGTCAAAATCAAAAGGTTTTTATTCATTGAAATCACAAGGATCATATAGAAACGTCAGCTTAAAAACTACGTGAATTTAAAATGATAAATTTAATCTACGCCGATACCTCGCGCGCGACCAACCCTAGAAGAATCAGGTGCAAACTCTGCTTGTTTTTTTCCTATCCTAGGAAATTCTAGTCAATTTTTTAAATGTTTTATAACACTTACTAAAAAGACGTACTAACTGCAATTTGTAATACCGTTTTACCCATACCCATTTGTAAATGAATAAACATTACTCTAGTAATGAACTAGTGATTTCATTTGTTTAGTCCGCTTCCGCTTACACCGTGAACGCAGCCTTATACCAGTCCTAACCATAGTCCGATGAAACTGACGCGAAGGCGATGGCGTTCAAAATGAAAAGGCCACCGCCACCGCCACCGCCGTGACTGCGCCAGTTTCCGCGAGCCTAGTCATTGTTGAACGAAAACATCGCTGAGAAAATCGACATGTTCTAGAACCGAACATTCATTGTGTCTTTCCATAAAAGGAGCTTTTACACACCAAACCTTTTCACCGCACTGGTTATTCCACCATTTATTACATTACAGGGCCACCATACATCTAAAAGGCGATTCTCGGGAAAAAAGGTGATGACGTAAAATTTCAAATCAAATTGCCAGCCATCATTTTGTGTATATCTTTAGAGATGCGACATTATTGCGAAGAAGACGAGACATCTTTCAAGAGGAATCAAGTGAACAGATTCTATTGCTTCGCTGGAAGCGCTTGAGTCGCGAGGCTACTAGCGCTCCCATTAATTTACATGCCACGGTTTTCTCCAGGTGAAGCCGCAAGACGCAATACCACAGTCCGGCCTATGAAATCTCTTCGCGATGGTTTTCTCAAGGTGAAGCCGTGAGACAAAAAGCCAACTTGCAGTCCGGCCTATGAAATCTCTTCGCGATGGTTTTCTCAAGGTGAAGCCGTGAGACAAAAAGCCAACTTGCAGTCCGGCATATGAAATCTCTTCGCGATGGTTTTCTCAAGGTGAAGCTTGCAGTCTGGCCTATGAAATCTCTTCGCGATGGTTTTCTCAAGCTGAAGCCGTGAGATCAAAAAGCCAGCTTGAAGTCCGGCCTATGAAATTTCTCCGCGATGGTTTTCTCAGGGTGAAGCTTGCAGTCTGGCCTATGAAATCTCTTCGCGATGGTTTCTCAAGGTGAAGCCGTGAGATCAAAAAGCCAGCCTGCAGTCCGGCCTTATCTTTTTCGTCATTTATCCATTTCCCCGAGAATCGAGCCGTACAGTGACCTACCTATTGATGACCAATATAGAATACGGAACCAGTGCCGCGACGAACGTGGTGTTAGTCAGCGTCAACAGTTGAGCGCGATGTTCAGGCCGTGTTTCTCGATGTACCGCTTCTTAGCGTCCGCTATCATCTCCGCTTTCCGCTCTTGGAAGGAGAGCTGCCGTTCCTTGGACGATTTCGGGAAAACGCCCGTAGGTACCGGCGTCACGTATCTGAAACATTTCAATGATTGATGGGAACAAGAAGCAGGGTCTTTTTTATTTATTTATTAGATATTTCCTTTTATTTAATGCCTGGAGTTCATCACGCTTAGTTTTCCTTGCATAACTTGGCAGCAGTCACGTGACATGTCCACAGGTAATGTAATTTCCATTCAATTCAATAATTCCGCGGACGTTAACGCCAACAGAAAGTGGTATTTGTCTAGACACCCTGATGAATATTATGTGTACATTTCAAGTTTTGAACCAAATAATAATAATTAAAAAAATGTTTTATAGTATATGCGGAGGGTATCTTACCTGGGCTGTGGTGCGGAAGACGTGGAAGGCTGCGGCTGCTGAAGAGTCGGCGCTTCAGGCGTGTACGGAGTCACGCCTTCCAGGAAATTGGTGATGGTCACGTCCACACTACGCGTTGTCGCTGCAAAGCAAAATGTTGCCATCACCATCTCCACAGAGAATCAACCACTTGCCGATGTGCCGAAAATGAGTTCACTTACACATAGTAACACACTTGAGAGCGGCCGAATTTCAATGAAATGTATGAAACAATCGCGTCCGTGATCATCACATGCTTCCACCGCAGGTTTGTGTTTGTCAGGTTTGCCGTTGCATACGCGAGTGAATTATAAATGCTCAGGGTAGGTACTATTTCATTTGAGTTACCGCTCCGATGACGTCCGTATCAATTCAATTTGTTAACAATTTTACAATACAACGCTGAAGTATGTCCCTCTGCTTAGAGTAAATGATATATCCATTGAAATCCGTACTAATAATGATTGTTGTATTTTCAATAAATAATATAATATAATCAAATCTATATGCATTTATCTCCATAGCTGAGTATAGTAATGTTGTCTGTTAGTTACCCAAGTCCCTGATGATGTCGTTGAGCGGTACGTGCGGCAGTACCTCCCGCACGCTGGCAGCGAGGCGCGGCAGCTCGGCGGGCGCGGACCGGCGTCGCGCCGCCCCGCCCGAGTTCACCTGCTCCCACTTAAACTCCGTCATCTCCACCTGCAAGAACATATGCAGATTTACCTATGTTATTCTACGTATAATATGTATGCATTTAGGTGTCAATAAGTTCCCATAATACAAGCTCTGCCTAGTTTGGGGCTAGACGATAAAAAAAACAAAACAAACAAACATGCTCACAACTGTCTTCCCCATGGTGGACATCCTCAGATACATACTCTGTGAGTAGATCTTTGAGGATACCAAGTAGGAGGTAGTCATAGGCACGTCTAAACATTACATTTGGTACATGCCCGCGTTTTGCAAGAAGCTAGACGATGCAGTGTGAAAAAAATCCAGCATTTTTGTTTTTTTTATTATATTACAATATTATTGACTTGGGTGTTAATCTATTATTTAAATCGACGAAAAACAGTGACCTTCTGCTGTAGTATTTACATTTGCTTGTGTTTTTTGGTTAAAATAAACGTATATCGCTTTTTGTTCTTTATATTAAAAAAAACTACATTTTATTTTACCTGAAGAGCCTCCGCTATCCTTTCTCGAACGTTCTGCGCCAATTCACGGTCGTCATCGTCATGTCTCTCTATAGTCGGGAGCGGCCTCAGCGTGAACACAGTGACCGGTGTCCACAGGAACCACAGGGCATCCGACCACGGGAACTTGTCACGCGCGTCCGAAGGACGGTGCACCGTCACGTTTGTGAATAGGCGTTCTACGGCTGGAATTGAAGAATTTGGCAATTCTAAATATATCCAGAGATTTCAAAACATTGCACTAAAACTGTCTGAAGCGCACATTGGTTTGTATGAATACCGCGAAATCTTGGCATTAAAACTATCATGGTTTGGTAGACCACACAAAGGAGCATGGCTCTCCATGCTCCTCTAAACATGAAAGAAAAGATAAAAAATTACAAAATTAGGCACAGCAATATAAGCAATATAGTATATATACGATGAAAATCTAAAAATAAAAAGTCAAAGTCAATAGGTTTTTATTCATTGAAATCACAAGGACGTTTATAGAAACGTCAACTTAAAAACTAGGTGAATTTAAAATTTTAAAGTGAATTTACGCCGATTCATAAATATACTGTGAAGTTACTGTCTGTTAATTTCTCTGAATCGTTCCCTCAAAGAGTCACGAGGCTTACTATTATAAATGGCACGTATTGCTCTTTTTTGTAAAACAAAATTTGTTTGAATATCTGCTGCCTTCCCAACAACTGAAACGGCAGTGGGCTGGTCACATGATACGAGAGGAAGAGAAATGGAGCGAAGCTATAAGCACTTTGTATCCAGAAGACAAGGGTAGTCGCTCAAGACTGAGACAAGTGGAAAAGGTTGGAGGAGGCCTTTTCCAGTGGGCACACAGATATAAAATATCGGCTTTCTCTTAAGATTGAAAATGTTCCAACGCGATAAAAAATTTAGGTACCTATTGTTTTGTAAAAGGATCATTAAAAATAATAACCAGCTTTGTTTTCTTGCCTTTCTTTCCTGGCTTGATCGCGGTGGAACAGGCAGTGGATAAAATAGGTGTTTCCTTGTGATTTTAATGAATTTTATTTTAACTTTGTTTGACAATAACAATGCTCAAACTAACATTAAAAAAACATTTGACAAAAATATGAAAAAGGCTACAAAAAAACTGACTGACTGATCTATTGATGCAAAGCCAAAACTACTAAGTCTAGTAAGCTGTAATTTGGAACATAGGTTTATTTTATAACGTACAAGCATGTACTAAGAAAATATTTTTTAAAATTTCCACTTTAAAGTGGGAAAATAGGGGGACGAACTTTGCATGAAAGTTTTTGTTCTTTGAAGTTGGAAACATGAATATTTGAATAACAGCTACTGAGCATAAATCAATAATGATGTTTCAGGGTTTTTGGATTTAAACATTTTAAGGGGGGGAAATGGTTTGTATGGAAATATTAGTTTTTTTTAAGGTACCTTGAAAATTGGAATTTCAGCTACGCATCATAAATAAATAAAGATGGGTTTTGGATTTTCACATTTTGAGGGGGGAAATGAGGGGTGTAAATTTGACACTTTACACCCCCCATTTCCCCCCTATAGGTTTTTCTTAGTGAGTAGATCTTTGAGGATACCAAGTAGGGGGTGGTCAGAGGCACGTCCAAACATTACATTTGGTACATGCCCGCGTTTTGCAAGTGCATGTCAACGTGACAGGTTGCAAGCACATCGCCGCTTATTGGAACACTAACTGGTTTTGGTTCTAGGGCATGCCGGTTTCCTCGCGATGTTTTCCTTCACCGTTTTGAGCACGTTTTAAATATATGTGCGCATATTTGCCGAGTGGATAAATGAATTGGTGCACGACCGGGTTTGAACCCACGACCTCTGGATCAGAAATCGGGGTATCGCCCACTAGGCCAACACGGCTTTTTAGAATAAGGCCAACAGTTAGTTTTAGAACATTATTACGACTATACTACGTACTTTACTATTCCCCTGTTGACGTTTTGTTGAAAGTCAAAATAAGTATTCTTATTAATTGCAATCAAAACTTCAGTTTCATTATCATCATCATCAACCCGTAGAAGTCCACTGCTGGACAAGGGCCACCAAGTAGCGTTACGACGAAAGGTCTTGAGGCTCTTTCGTCCATCGACCTCCCGCTTACTTCGTGGTGCCATTGGTCGATCCGAATCCAGTGAAAACATTGCGTTCGCGGTAAATGACAGACAAACAGGAAAATCATTAATAAATTGATATGAATATTTATAGTATTAAAATATGGTTTGCCTAAGTGGCGAAAGCGAAACAAAAAGACGGCATTGATCCATCGGTCGGTTTAATTAATATAATATAATAATAATAATAACGCTGGCATCATCTAGCCCCAACGTAAGCAGAGCTTGTATTATGGGAACTACATGACTGATATACTAATTTTCTTTGTAAATACATACATAACATTATACATAGAAAACACCCAGCGACCCGAGACAAATATTTGCTGACTGTACAAACATTTGTCCCGCGACGGGAATCGAACCCGCAAACTTCCGCGTCTCATGCGGTCCTTCGCCCACTGCGCCACTCCGTGAAATTTACGCGGATTCATGGTCAATGTTTGTAGTATTTATTCAAGCTAAAATATTCGGTGTGCATTGAGTTTTTTTTATTTTTTTGTTGATCCCTGGTACTACGACAAACGAACGATTCGATCCTTGTTTTTGAGAACTCCGAGATTAGCATTCACTTACTGATAGCAACGGGCTGCACTCTGTTCCCCATTTGGAACGGCCAGTCTGTGAATTTCAGCAATCCCTTGCCATTGGTCGGCCCGCCTTCGGGCTGCAGCAGCACTGGTTTGCTGGGACACTCCGCAAAATGCTGTCTGCAATATTCATAAGGCATTAAGAAGGCATTACTATTTCCGGTAATGCTCGGTTCTTGTCGGTCCTCTACCCCTGTCGCATCGCCCGCCCGCGCTGTTACTACGTTTTCGCTTAGCGTTCTTTCTGACTTTTATTCTTTCTGCTCGGCTCCTAAGGGTCGTAGCGTGATGCTAAATAGCCTATAACTTTCCCCAAGATTGGGCTATCAAATGCAAAAAGAATTATTCGAATACGACTGGTAGTTCCAGAGATTAACGCTTTGAAACAAAAACTCTTCATCGTTGTATTGGTATAGAACAAAAATATCAACCACTGCTAGAATAGGCTGCTGTAACCACTCAGCCACTAGGTGTGGGTAGATACCTTAAACAAATAATGTACATACTTTCTGGCAAACTGCGCTGCGTTCCTTATGCCAAGAGTTGAGGCGAAGAATGGAGGAACTTTCCATTTTCTAAGCTGAAAGAAAATACAAAAATTGCTTATTCATCGAAGTTAGATATAATAAAAGCTTTCTAGGGTCACGAATATAACTTTTACTAGCGCAAAGTAATGGTCAAAAACACCATAATTTTAGTTTTTAGCAGTACTTTCTATATGCATTTATCAAAAAATAAACACTTAACGGACACATACATAATCCTGACCCCACAATAGGATTCCGTGTCGTCGGTATCAGGAACTACGAATACCACAACACCCAACTCAGAATGAATATCTGCAGAGCATGCAAATATTTGTCCGTATCAAACCCACTCCTCTCGCGTCCAAGCTGGCTGATCGCCCACCGTGCCACCGAGTGCTTGACATTATGGCATTGAAATTTGGATGCTAACTACTTTGGCCTCATACATAAACTCAAGATTGTACCAGACTATCATGAGAGCTATGCTTTAAGTTACATTATGTGATAAAATCTAAACATGACCTATACCACGACGACCTCTGTGGCGCAGTGGGCGAAGTGGAAAGGTTGCGGGTTTGATTCCTACAGCGGGACAAATGTTTGTATGAACTGCAAAAGGTTGCGGGGTCGATACATATCAATCAGTCATTTAGTTCCCATAACACAAGCTCTAGATGCTAGATGATGCAGTGTGAAAATTTTCAGCATTGTTATTATTATTAATAATGATGAATCTATGTATACACATATTCTAAAATGTAAGCTTACACTTATAGTGCCCAGGACATGGGAGGCCGCAAGCGAGTCTAAACAAGACACGTAATTGGCCACCATCACACTGCAGCGAGGATCTCGGCTTCCCTTCAACTTTACATACACACCTACAAAAAACAAATTCAATAATCATTTTAAAAAAATGTGTTATTAACATACTTTTATCTCCAATTTCATCTGCAATAGGCTCTACAGCCATAATTAGATATAATATTTACAAGTTTTCAAAACCTGTTTTACACTGTCTATAAAACCTATTTAAGAACCATTCTTAGATAGGGACAAATGTTTGTATGATCTGCAAATATTTGTGTCGGGTCTGGGAGTTATCAGTGTATAACATGAATGTATTTACAAAAAAAAATTAATATAAACAATATATCAGTCATGTAGTTCCCATAACACAAGCTCTGCTTACTTTAGGGCTAGATGATGCTGTGTAAAAAATGACCAGCATGTGTGTGGACTCCCCTTTCCGCACTCAAACTCCAAATTGGTTCATTGTGCGTTGACCAGTATTATTTATGATCAATTAAGGAATAGAAATAAATAATTTCTTCTTCTTACCAAAAGTCCAGCAAGCAAGCGTGGATAGCACCTGCCTGATTGCCCACTTATTGGGTAGCAGTATGGAAGCGATCCACAATATCAATGCCATGATTGTACGGACAATTAGGAGAATGATGCCAAATGGCAAGTATAGGAGGAACTGAACCACATTCTCACCACAGAACCTGAAATAGTTTAATTCTTACAACGTACCATCACCATCTTCATCAATCTAATGTGAACTTTTTTTTTCTATTTTTCTTTTCAACTTTTCCCAGAACTTGACATCCCATTGGTTCCAACAACCTTTGGGATGTTATAGGTCCATTGGATGGGGGGGGTGATATATTTGCACTGTGTACTACAGATACTTCCTATATGAACTAAAGTCATACACTCTCAGAATTCACAAGATTATATGGTATCCATATAGACCATATCACTCGCGGAAACAACAACCAAGTGGGGAATAACTGTGCTTGAAAGGGAACCCAGAAGCGTACAAACATTGATTGTAAGATTCCATTGGTATCTTAAAGATTGCAGGAATTCAAAGGATGGTTAAGAATCTTTATTACATGTTTCAGAAAGATGTGCTTTTGGCAATCAAAATGACAGTCTTCACAATGCTCAAAACTTCTAGATTTTAAAAGATATGGTCATAGAAAAGACTGGAATGAGGAAATTCCTTTTCAAGAGAAAGTTTTTCACATTGCTAAGGCATGTATCCCAATTCAAAACATATTTTTTATCTAATTTTAGATAATTAACAATTAAAACAAATAAATAATGACCATGTATGCCTTACCTAAAACATTATTTAACTTTAAACATTTAAACATAGGTTCTTGTACATTTTACTTTATAAATGCACTTGATATCAAGATAAGGTCACTGGTGAAACTTATTCTTTAAACAAATGTTTAAATACTCAAACAAATCAATGCAAATTTGCACAAAAAATAGACATAAAAACCAGCTTGTATGAGTAGATAACGATTTGGATTAAATAAACAATTTAGAAAGTGTTTTTGCACAGGACAAATGGAAAAACAACGGTGACAAACTTTCCTTAAAAAATAACGAAACACGAAAGTGATAACTACTTTGTTTACCTGTCGTCGTTCATTAATTTGTCCACGGTCAGTGCCATGGTTATTCCAAAAAAGATATATCCACTTCTGATACAGAGTTTTATTGTAGAATTCGAGCGATTAAGCTAATTCAAGATTTCCAAAAATCGTGATGTGTTCTTCGACGGACGGACGCACTCATAGACCGTCGTCGACGTCGACCATTAAAAATAATTATGACAATGACAATTGACACAATGACATACTCTCATTTTTGTGAATTTTTATCAGCTGTTATCAAGGAGATCATACTACATACCGAACTTCGTACACTACTTTTTTTATCTTTCTAGAGATGTCCAAGTTCGGTCACAGTATAAATAATAATTACTACGTTACAGATACATCACTCCTATACAAAAGTTACATTTTAATAATATAACTTCAGTACGCTTACGTTCGTAAAGCTGCGTCATTGAGCGAACGCGATAGGTTTGTAACAAAGTTGGGACAAAGATGATAAAATTATGGGTATCACACTGTTTCTGTGGTACCACAATTGAGGAACTGAACGTAGTTGAGTGAGGCAGTTATGAGAGCAGTGTGCGTGTGGGGTGTGGGTAAGGATGTGCGAGGCACGTGCTACACGTGTTGTGTGCTTGCGAGCATGAGTAGGTACCTACTCTACTTAGTAGTGTTGTCTCCTTACTTTTGTACTAAGAGGCAAAAATATTTTTGTATGAATGGAGCCTAGGCAATTGGACATTATATAATGATCTCATAACAATGTGAAAGTAGGTATCAGATGTTTGTTGGATGTAACCGCTAACATATTTGATTCTATGCAGCTAGTGAAGGTAACTAAACATTTTTAGTTTAGATACCTACCTACCTACTTATTCTATTCTCGACTGAATAGGTATCTATTTACTGATTGATGCTGGCTTAACTATACGGGTACCATGACGACTCTTCTCATCACTTGCCCGCACGCACAGATAACTTAATTATCCCTCGCACCTTGCGCCTCGCGTCTTCTCACGTCTAGCTCACACGCACAGAGAACACAATCATGCCTCGCACCTCGCGCCTCCAACTCGCACGCACAGAGAACATAATCATCCCTCGCAGCTCGAACCTCGCGCGATTGTACGAAAGAAAATAAAGTAAACATAATTATTGCCCCCAAAGCTAAGATACAACAAAACAAAAATACATTTACAACTAGCACAGAACAAAATAATAGGTAGACTAGACTCACTGCGCTGCGTGGAGTACAATATCTATGGGGACTCAGAACAATCGGAGGAAAATGTTTAGTTTAATCTGTGCTCGGAAAAACTAGAAGTATTTGCAAGTGGCTGGCTAGCGGAAATTAAAATATTAAAGTAGACATACCTACATTCTAAGTAAATACCACCCACTTATCATGTATGGCACATGATTCAAACAAAGAAAGAGCTACTCTAGACAGTGAACTGAAAACCACACTCCTGTGTGTTATTGCTGATTCACATCGCGGGGAACAAAAAACCGATCGATAACCTGACCTTTGTGTACCGTCGGGAACATAGAAATTCTTCCCATGGAGAGTTTAATCTCATCCCCGGAAGAGACGACGTCTGAGACCGAAGAGCCAGCCTGTAGCCGCGCCCGCCGCGACAACGGGCAGGGGTTGCCCTCCCAGCCCAATCCAATGGAGGAGAAAATGAGGCGGAAACTACAATTCTTCTTCATGAATCCTATCGAGAAGTGGCGCGCAAAACGCAGGTTTCCTTACAAGTTCGTTGTGCAGGTAATTAAAATCGTTCTTGTGACCTTCCAGCTATGTTTATTTGCGCACAACAGATATAATCACGTGAACTACACATGGGACAATCGTATCAGCTTCTCGCACTTGTTTTTGATGGGATGGGACTCCACTAGAGAGATAAATGCGTACCCACCGGGTGCTGGGCCCTTAGCAATCTACAAACTTAATGAATTCTATGACACATTAGATTATGCTGTGGCTGGATTCCACAATCTATCGGATGCCATTGGGCCCTACTCATATGACAATGAAGACAATAACAGAACTGATCCAGTCTTCTGTCAGTACAACTACAAACAAGGAATTATCAATGGATTCAATGAAAGCTACGAATTCAACTCTGAAATTGTAGAAACTTGTATTAACTTCACCTTGAATGACAAAGTAGGTTTCCAATCAAAGCCTTTCATAAAAAATGCAGGGTTAAATATTAGTTTTTCGGCTTTAGTGAGAGCAAAACTGATGTTTTCTATAAAGACAATTAACTTCCGAGCAGCTGGTCCCATCACTCCGCCTGATTGCTACCGATTTGATGTGGAAATTATATTTGACAATGAGGACCATGATGGACAGATGTCCTTAGCTTTAGAAGCAGAACCTTACAAACTAGCCTGCAAAGGAGACTTAAGTTACATTTCAGACAACAAAATTGACCAAGAACTCAGAAGCATTTTGAATATTCTGGTCATTCTTATTTGCGCTGCCTCATTTGTGTTGTGCAGTCGAGCGATCTTCCGAGCCCAACTCCTTAAAGTGCTCACAGTTCAATTCTTTGACCAGGCCTACCACAAGCAGTTAAGCTTGGATGGACGGCTGGAGTTCCTTAACATTTGGTACATCATGATCATAGTCAATGATCTACTCATCATCTTGGGCTCAGCTATAAAAGAACAAATCGAGCGAAACCAGTACACAACTGATCAATGGAATATTTGCTCTCTATTCTTAGGAACAGGAAATTTACTGGTGTGGTTTGGAGTCCTCAGATACCTAGGCTTCTTCAAGACATACAATGTTGTGATACTAACACTGAAGAAAGCTGCTCCGAAGATATTTAGATTTTCCATCTGTGCTTTGCTGCTTTATGCTGGTTTCATGTTCTGTGGTTGGCTGGTCCTTGGTCCGTATCATATGAAGTTTCGGTCACTAGCCACAACTTCTGAGTGTCTTTTTTCTCTTATTAACGGAGATGATATGTTCGCGACATTCTCTATAATGTCTAAGAAGTCGCCAATGCTTTGGTGGTTCAGCCGTGTGTACTTATACTCATTCATCAGTTTGTACATTTATGTTGTTTTAAGTTTATTCATTTCTGTTATTATGGATGCTTATGATACCATTAAGCAATATTATAAAGATGGTTTTCCCAAAAGTGATCTTCAACAGTTTATCGGAGAGGCTAGTTTTGAAGAAGTATCATCGGGATTGTACCGTACTCATAGCTCAACATCTCTTAATGCAATGATGAATTCTTTATGCTGTTGTAATTTTTACCGCAGTGCCTATTCTAAAATAGGAGGCGGCACAACCACTAACTTAATGTAGGCTCTGATATATTTAAGTAGTAAATATTTAAAGATGCCATGTATAAATATCATTATCTTTAATTTTAAGCATTCAGATCCTATCTGTGCTTTCACAATAGCTGTTTAGGTGTGAGACAGCTGCAATCTAACTAAATGAACTTTATGTTCTTGATTTTAAGTTGAAATTACTTTGTGTAATCATTTATTTTACAATGCATGATTAATGTACACAATTTGATTCATTAAATGCATTGCAATTATAATGTACTTAAGGGCAAACTGCATGCTACAGTCACAGAAGCATAATATTATCATCTAGATCAAATAGTCATAAAGCAGTCTTATAAGGTCTTTGTAAGACATGTAAAGTGAGCTAGCCTCTTTCTTATAGTTCTATTCTTATAAGGTCTTTGTTAGACATGTAGAGTGAGTTAGTCTTTTTCTTATAGTTCTAAGGCATTGGTTCTAAGTTACCGAAATCACCAAAGAACATTCTTTGAAGAATTATTTGTTAAGGGCCTTTCTCACCAATCCCGTTGAAGTGTTTTTTTGCCTACTTTTCGTCAGTTAAAAAGGTCCGTATTATCGGAACTCGAACCTACATCTTAACCAGCCACTTAAACTAGACTTGATGAGAAAGGGCAGTAAAGTACTTTACTATGTACAATTTTATTGTATTTAAACTCGTTATCAAATGTATCGCTAGGAACCTATTATTTATTTATAATGTATAAAAGTATTAAATAATCAAGTTCTGATGTACTTATTGTGTTGTTTTTCTCATATTTCACCACAATCGGAGCAGTCACGCTGAGTTATTCGAGAATGCGAGGTCAACAGGCTATTGACTAGCTAAATATATCTGCTGGAGCTAGGTAGGATTATGCACCTAGTGCAACACTAGTAAAACTTATCCACTCAAAAGGAGAGTAAGAACTCCGACATATTCTCATGTGATTACTAAATTGTTTCAGAGTACCCTCTGAACGTTAAACGTTCCCATGAAGGATCACTCACACACTACTTTGGTGACCCCGAAAACAAAGTCTGTAGAGGTTGTAGGTTCGCTTCCGTAGTGTACTCATTTTAATCTAGCAAGCTTTTATCATTTTAGAAAAAAGTATTATTGGTAAAGTTTGACAAAAAATCATAATAAAAAGACATACTTACATACAAGTAGATAGACTTGAGTGGCCCTGACCCCACACTAGGTATACCGTAGTACCACATATCCCAGACCCGGAATTTCTATTATTATAATATCTGTGCCCGGAATAAATATCTGCAGAATACAATCATTGAACCCGCATCTTTTGCGACGCAGCCGGCTACTCGCCCGCCGCACCACCGGGGTCCTTAATGAATCTAGGTATCTTGCGGCTCTGTACTTTATATTCTTCATCATGCAACCGGTTGTTTCTTAGTCAGGTGGAGTTATGGAGGCCCTCTGATAAGGCAAAGTGACCAATGGCCAGTGTGGTGAAAGGATTCAGTGCGCCTCGCACATTGAGGCTCCTTTCTGATAATAGTTATACTACAAATGGCTAGGTACTAATCTTGGATGCGGCACAGAGCTATTTAAACCTCATTGAACTTATTATGTGGTTCAAGATAACATATAAAGTCTATCAATACTTTGTGATTCAGTCTTGTCCTATTTCTTGACCTCTTCATTTGGTTCAGGGATTTTGGCGCCTAACATCACTTGAATTTCACCTGCATCTGGAAAATGTCCGTTGGCTTGGCCGAATTCATTTCTGAGTGTCTAGGCAAATTCCACTTTCAGGTTTCATTGTATGGAAATGACATGTCACGTGACTGCTGCCAAGTATAACCTTGACAAATTTGCTTTAGCGTGAAAGGAAAACTAAGCGTGAGGTATTTGTCTAGAACCCAGTTTAGTTTATTATTCTACAGAAATAATTTTAATAATTCTTTAGCTGCCACTACAAAACATATTAACATTTTGTATAACTGTCTTTCAAAATTACAATTTCCATAGCTTAATTCTAACGCTCAACTTAAAATGAAGAGGAATAGTTTTAGGTGATTCTTTGGTTTGAAAATATTGCTTTTCTAAGCATGCCACGCCAAAGAAACTACAAGGAATGAACCACATTTCAAATGCAAAGTCTCTAGACTATAAGTAAAATAAATTCAATGTTGTTTAAGTTAGATAAGGCTGTTACAACTTACTCTTTATTTCCTCACAGACTCTTAGTCTGTTTACACCGGTATCTACTTTATATTGATTTTTTAGTTTTTAAAACAAAAAAAAAACAAAATTCTAATATACATAATGCAATCTCTGTGATAATAGTTATACTACAAATGGCTAGGTACTAATCTTGGATGCAGCACAGAGCAATTTAAACCTCATTGAACTTATTATGTGGTTCAAGATAACAAATATAAAGTCTATCAATACTTTGTGATTCAGTCTTGTCCTATTTCTTGACCTCTTCATTTGGTTCAGGGATTTTGGCGCCTAACATCACTTGAATTTCATCTGCACTCTTGCCTTTCGTCTCAGGCACAACAAAGAATATAAACACAAAGCTGATCAGCATTACACCGGCAAACAACCAGAACACCTGGCCAGAGCCTATCGACTCGTTCAAAGAGTTAAACGTGCTTGTCACAGTAAAACTTAGCAACCAGTTGAACGTACCAGCTGTGGACCCAACGAAAGACTTGATATCGATGAGGCAAAGTTCACAACTCCATGCTTGTCTTGCAAAAAGAAAAATACGCCTAAAGCAGTTGAGCATACACACATCACTAATGCAGAATACACATATCTACAATTAGAGCTTTGATAGCAGTTTTCTTTGTAATGGTCGTTTTGAGGGCTACAGGGTTGTTCCTAGATTCTTCAGCTTTCTGATTGAGAATGTTCAAATCATAATTCTTACCTCTTAACTTAATCAGTGCTTCCTTAGCTTCATCATTCCTGTTCTTAACCACCAAATAGTTAGGGCTTTCCGGCATAAAGAAGAATACGATCCCAAACACAATTGGTATGCAGGTACAGAAGATATTGAATAAGAAAACTGATGTGTAGCTTCCTACAGCCAGTGCCGGCCCGAGGCCAAATTTAGGTTGGAGCGAGATAAAATTTTGGCGCCCCCTACGCCGTCGCATATAAAAAAAACACGTACTGAACTGCTCCCTGTATAATTATGTATACCTAAGTGTTTGACTTGTTTAATTTTCTACAGTTATTGGTAGAAAATTAAACAAGTCAAATATATTGAGGAAATTAGGTAAGTAGGAACTTTTATACACAAGAATTACTTATTGAAGGAGATCAATCCTTTTACTCTCACTATTTTAATAAAACTAAGCCTAAAATATCTTAATGAATGTACATTAAGAGATCATTAATATTTGTACTGGTACTCACGTAGGTACCTACTTTTTTAATAAAAATAAAATTGATAAAAAAACTTGCTATAACCTAATAAGTAATTAACAATAAAATTATCGGAACAAAGATTATTAAAATTGAATGATCAAATAATGCCATTATACTTGTAAAACAATCAAAATAAAAAAGTGAAAATAGAATATTAAAATTTTCAAAATAAACACCCTACAACATTTTAATTAAATCTCTGCTTACGCACTTCACTTTGCATTTGCAAATTTTTCTATAATACCCTATATGGTAATGCTTTAGCTTAATAATTGTTAATAGACACATAATTGCTTTTGGGTGAACATTATCAACATCTAAAAAAGGTTTTAAACAGATAATTTCCCATGAAAGCTCTAATCCTAAAATATCACAATTCAGTCAAGTGTTTTCTCCAGTTTTAGGCACGATTCCTTTAAATTTTCCTGGGTTTTATTTAAATCATAAAGGAAAATCAAAGTTAATTAATAACATAATTGGTGAAAGTTGCTGAAATCGTGTTTTTATTGAGTTTATGGCGGTGTCTAACATTCGAAGATATATAATGATTTTAAATAATATCTCTGGATTCACTTTAAATGAAAACATTATTTACCCTTGTGCAGATGATTTCAAATGCCGGATTAATATCAGCTTTTTCAACTCTTTAGCTGTAATAAGAGCCTGTGGCAGTCCATCGTCTCCAGAATTTTGTAAAAAAAAATAAACATTTGTGCAACAAATTTGTCGCTTCTGACAGGTCAACGCTTTCAGATTGCAGATTTGCTAACCAGATTAATATGGAATAAAACGTCGTACCAAATGATTAGCGACAGCAAAAACTCAAACTTCTTCAAATTGGCTGCAAGTGTTTTAGCTTCAGAACTCGTCAAGGGTAATCTGATTGTTATATGAACAATCTTCTTTCAAGGCACTTTTTATATCAGAATAGGTACTGGTATCGGACCGCTTTCAAGCTATTGACTCTACTTTCCCATCTTGTCTCACAAACCTTTTTTAAAGTTAAATTGTGTATATGTTTTGAAATAACTTCCCACCTATTAGTAAAAATAGGCTCGTTAGTCCTTCATAAATTTGTAAGTTAAAAAGCATTCACGTAAACTATTCACTTATGTCAGCATATATTAGACCACCTAGATTTCTCATTTTCTAGTTAAATTTACGCTATTTGTAATATAAACAATCGATTTATTTTTACTGTTATTTTTCTATATTAGATATTGAGGCGCCGCACCTCAGTGGTAAAACAAGAAGGTAAAATAAATTAAGAAGAAATAAGAAGACTTAAAATAAGCTATCGAAAGGACGATGATATATTTCCGTTTATTTTTATCTCTTGACAGGCTAAAAACAATACCTAACAATTACCGTCGTCTCATGACGAGCTTACCTGTGAATTAGGATTTACGCGATCCAGTGATTAAGAAATATAAAAAATTAATAATAAAATTTCGCTATGACACTGAGATCTGTAAAAAAACGCGTGCTTTAGCCTGCTATGGCTAAAGCACAGCGGCGCCTCTATTTTTAAAGTAAAAAAATATCTAAAAACGCATTTAGCAGTTAAATTCCTTTAAAAAAGAAACAAAATTAACATGTCTTAGAGGGCGCCTAGGCGTCCTAGATCGGTGCCGTCGGCGCCGGTACTCTGAGATTCAGGTACAGCAACTCAGTGGTAAAGAAAAATCATATCAAATATCGAAAGGGGGAACGCCTTTTAGGTACAGTTAATTTTTCTTTGAAAAAAAAAGAAGTCTCTCGGGTACTTCAAGTAAGCAGAAGTGCATTCAAAACGATGGCGCCTCTGGCGCTAAGGGCGTCGCGGGCACCCAGGAACCTTCGCCCTAGGGACGGGCCGGCCCTGACAGCATACGCGAATAGGATACCAATAGTTACCATCAATTGAAAGTAAGATCCTAGCGTTCCACGGATAGAATCTTGGGCTATTTTGCTTGTGTAGGCCGGAGCGGTCACACAGAATGCTCCTCCAGCGATACCGGTTATAAACCTTCCAGCTATAAGCATCCCAACACTGGATACGAAGGTGATCAACCAATGGCCAGTGTGGTGAAAGGATTCAGTGCGCCTCGCACATTGAGGCTCCTTTCATGCACGTATCTTAGTTTATTTGACTCTAGACATGTATGTTTCCTCACGGCGACGTTTTCCTTCACCGTTGAGAGCGCTGTATCATAGTATTGCGCAAATAAATCCGAAAAATCAATAAATGAAAAAATATATTGGTGCAAAAAAGGACACGAACCCAACCTCTTCAACAACGTTGACGTGCGGTACGTATGAAATCAAACAACTAAATCAATTCATTTTATATAGATTTATTATTAGCTATCAAATCTATAATACAGCCATAATCTTAAACTTTTCACGTTACTATCGATCGGAACTATATCGGACATTGCGCATTAATTTACGGTTATGTATAAAAATACAAATTCTCACATACATCAATACAAAAATGTCCAACGCTATTCCAAAATAAATATTACAAAAAAAACCATTTTACGTTATGAGCAAATTGCATTGAATTAAATAATGATATGGCTTTGCTACAATTAGACAGGTAATTCATAATTTACAAATAAAAGATTGGGCTGAATAAATAAGAACGTGCTCAGCCAAGGCTAAGAATTATAAAATATAATAATTTAAATATATTAATTCATTTACTGGATAAATAAAAAAATCTTGTGAAAAGTGCCTACAAAATAATTTGGGCCTTTGATCACAAACACTTTAAATAACATTGTGTAAAATAAGCCCTGTCTTTGATTTCAGTACCTATTGTTAGGGATGACAGTACTCTAAGCATTGTTTATCTTTTGTCAACTTTTAAGTAGGTACCACCTATGTTCTTTAAAATCAACACTACACTTAAAATTACTTTCTTAAAAACTATAATGTCAGCATAATGGCAATTAATTTTGCTTTCGTATAAATTTTCAAAAATTAAATACGTAGGCAAAGTGAAGATTGATGAAAGGCCAAGTTAAGGCTTTTTTTCTAAACAATGTGGGAAATCGATGATGGGGATTTAAAATCCTGGGTACATTTACAAGTAGGGTTTAAGGTCTAAGTACCGAGTAGGTAATGGAATGTTGTGGGACATTGCATTACCTACTCGTGGAATGAGAAAGACTCAAAAAGAACATTTTGAAAAAAGCTAGGAAAGCAACAGTTGTCAGCAACTAGTGTTGGTATTGGTTTCCTAGTGATGCACTACTTACCATCTATACATACAAAAACACACACTCACACACATACAACATCGATTGACATCTATTGCCTGTTAGCGGCGTTACTAAAACTTTACAGGTTTTTATTTCCACTTTAACAGTATATTTTAGTGAGAAATACCTACCTGTAAAGGAAAATGTCCGTTGGCTTGGCCGAATTCATTTCTGAGTGTCTAGGCAAATTCCACTTTCAGGTTTAATTGTATGGAAATGACATGTCACGTGACTGCTGCCAAGTATAACCTTGACAAATTTGCTTTAGCGTGAAAGGAAAACTAAGCGTGAGGTATTTGTCTAGAACCCAGGTTAGTTTATTATTCTACAGAAATATTTTTAACAATCTTTAGCTGCCACTACAAACATATTAACATTTTGTATAACTGTCTTTCAAAATTACAATTTCCATAGCTTAATTCTAACGCTCAACTTAAAATGAAGAGGAATAGTTTTAGGTGATTCTTTGGTTTGAAAATATTGCTTTTCTAAGCATGCCACGCCAAAGAAACTACAAGGAATGAACCACATTTCAAATGCAAAGTCTCTAGACTATAAGTAAAATAAATTCAATGTTGTTTAAGTTAGATAAGGCTGTTACAACTTACTCTTTATTTCCTCACAGACTCTTAGTCTGTTTACACCGGTATCTACTTTATATTGATTTTTTAGTTTTTAAAACAAAAAAAAAACAAAATTCTAATATACATAATGCAATCTCTGTGATAATAGTTATACTACAAATGGCTAGGTACTAATCTTGGATGCAGCACAGAGCAATTTAAACCTCATTGAACTTATTATGTGGTTCAAGATAACAAATATAAAGTCTATCAATACTTTGTGATTCAGTCTTGTCCTATTTCTTGACCTCTTCATTTGGTTGAGGGATTTTGGCGCCTAACATCACTTGAATTTCATCTGCACTCTTGCCTTTCGTCTCAGGCACAACAAAGAATATAAACACAAAGCCGACCAGCATTACACCGGCAAACAACCAGAACACCTGACCAGAGCCTATCGACTCGTTCAAAGAGTTAAACGTGCTTGTCACAGTAAAACTTAGCAACCAGTTGAACGTACCAGCTGTGGACCCAACGAAAGACTTGATATCGATGAGGCAAAGTTCACCTGCCATCATCCAAGGAATCGGTCCGAAACCGAGCGAGAATGAGACGATGAAGAGAGATAGAGCAACCAACGGCACCCACCCGATCGATTGCACAATCGAAGAGTCGGCTCCATGCTTGTCTTGCAAAAAGAAAAACACGCCTAAAGCAGTTGAGCATACACACATCACTAATGCAGAAAGTAAAAGAAGAATCCTTCTTCCTAATTTGTCGACAACTAAACTTGAGGTAAAAGTAGCGACGACTTGGATGACTCCAATGATTATTGTTGCTATAGCGGGGGCGATAGATGCGCCGGCGCTGTGGAAAATAGTCGACGTGTTGAAAATAACCGCGTTGATGCCAGATAGTTGCTGGAACAACATTAGCGAATAGCAGATGATCAGAGCTTTGATAGCAGTTTTCTTTGTAATGGCCGTTTTGAAGGCTACAGGGTTGTTCCTAGCTTCTTCAGCTTTCTGCTTGAGAATGTTCAATTCATAATCCACATCATAATTCCTACCTCTTAACTTAATCAGTGCTTCCTTAGCTTCCTCATTCCTGTTCTTAACCACCAAATAGTTAGGGCTTTCCGGCATAAAGAAGAATACGATCCCAAACACAATCGGTATGCAGGTACAGAAGATATTGAATAAGAAAACTGATGTGTAGCTTCCTACAGCATACGCGAATAGGATACCAATAGTTACCATCAATTGAAAGTAAGATCCTAGCGTTCCACGGATAGAATCTTGGGCTATTTCGCTTGTGTAGGCCGGAGCGGTCACACAGAATGCTCCCCCGGCAATTCCGGTTATAAACCTTCCAGCAATAAGCATTCCAACACTGGATCCGAAGGTGATCAACAGCCAACCAACAGTAAAAGGTAAGACAAGACACAACATGGTCTTTTTCCTGCCTATCGCGTCCATGATCAGTCCGATGGGGAAGCAGACAGCGGCTGCTCCTAGGTTAATGATTGACGCTATCCAATCCCCTTGCGCGTCGGAGACAGTGAAATCGTAGTCAGTGCTGTTGGCTTGCTTGATGGTGTAGATGACGGGTGATGACCAGCCGAGCATCGAACCCGCTGCGAGAGCGCCGAGGGTGGCTGGAATGGAAAAAAAACGAGTTTAGTGCGGGAAGATCTTTGTAGAAACATAGTACACAGTAAATACATGCATATAATAATATTTATCTATTTATATCCTTTGTGTTATTATTCATGCACTTTATATTATTTTTAAAGGCACTACTCTTATTACTGAGTATATATACATAATATATTTTTATTATTTCTTCTTTTTTTTACAGTTTGTAATCGCAGGGTCCTGTGAATGTTCTTGTCCTGGTCTAGGCAGAATAACAGCGCCTTCTGTTCACAACAGTCGGCATTATGCTGAGCCTAGGCCAATTTGCTACTGCAGCACACATTAGTCATACTTAATTATTTCTTTGTTTCAATAATTATTATTTTATCAACCTATTATTCCTATGTTTTTTATTGTGTAACCTTTTATTGTGTACCTTTTTTAATGTTCAAAATTTTTAATTTATATTGTGTGTATTGTTGTAGCAAATAAATGATATGTCTATGTCTATGTCTAAAAGATTAATAATCGCTATCACAATAAAATAAATCCGTTATTGATAAGATGTCATCAATAAATCCGTTATTGATGACATCTTATCTGATAAGATAGATGAACTCTTTATTGTGCATAACACCACTTTACAGTACAAAACACAGAAACATAATAAAATAAAAAAAATACACAATGAGCGGTCTTATCGCTGAAAGCGATTTCTTCCATAAGTATGATTTTGGTTTGAAGGCAGGTTTCAATAGACCTAGACAATGAAGCCACCTACCTAAAGATACAAATAAATAAAAAGACCTACCTTTATGTAAGTCTGTAGAAACAACCCTCCTTATGCCTATGTCCGCCATTTTGTTTATGTCACCTACCTGTGGCCAATTGGCCATCTAGCTATAACTGTAGTGATTTTAACCTGTCTTCTCTGCGAAGTACTGCGGTAGATTTACCCTTTATCAGCTTTCCTGATGATATGCCTATTTCCGCTATTTTTTTTAATGCTTACTACTTGCAAAACGCGGTCATGTACCAAATGTAATGTTTGGACGTGCCTCTGACTACCCATCATCATCATTAGCCCACATTAGTCCACTGCTGGACATAGGCCACTCCCAATACGCGCCACTGAGCCCTCTTTATCATCCACTTCCTACCCGCTGCCTTTCTTACGTCATCGCTCTACCTAGCCGGGGGGCGCCCCACACTACTTTTGCCCAGACACGGTCTCCACTCAAGAACTCGTTTAGTCCAACGGTTGTCGGTTCTTCGGCATACATGACCAGCCCATTGCCACTTCAGCTTACTAATCCTCTGAGCTATGTCGATGACTCTCGTTCTCTGTCGGATAATCTCGGATACCCCTACCGGGTATCCTCAAAGATCTACTCACTGAGTATGTATTTGAGGATGTCCACTATGGGGAAGACAGACGTGACCGTGTTTGTTTTTTTTATGTTACCTGCCATCCTGTAGCTATCTAACTATAAGTCTAATACACACCTGCCAACGCTGCGATGTACTGCGGCAGCTTGCGGCCCTCCCCCCCGCGTCCCTCCACCAGCTCAGCCGATGATACTCCCATGTCTGCCATCTTGCCGTTAGTGGCCTCTGCTCGCTGGAAAGAGAGAAAGGTTTTAGGAGATGATGAAAATCAAGAATATATACTAAGGTGTGATACCTAACCTAGATTTCTCATTTATCAGACTATTCTATAGTCTGCGAAGTACTCACTTGGGTGAGTACTCGGGTTCTCATTTATCAGACTATTCTATTGTAATATAAATAGTTGTATTGTTAATTCTTCTAAAAGAGACTTCAGCGAAGATGTTGTTAGAAACAGCATAACTTTTTGAAGATTTTTTGATGTTTTGAGTTCCTATGTTTTATTACCTAGGCTACACTGAATGGACTGGATTTATGTAGGAAATCTTAAAAACAGGAACTTTATCATAGTTCAGTAAATTTCATTAGGCAACAGAGTGCAACAGTGCCTCTATTATTCAAGACTAGTTTAATACAAACTTGAAACAATATATCAGACAGTAAAAGGGAAAATTTCATCAGTGGGTGCATTCAACCATAGAGAAATCAATCAAAATCAATGATGAAAACATATTATTTTAATACTTTAGAAGAATTTGAAGTACCTACATATATAAATAAAAATATTACATATACACCCTCCCACCAGGTAAATAATTATATATTGTATACAAACATCCACAGATTCTAATAAAGCTTTCTGTATAAATTCAATTGATAATAATGACATACTTATACAATAATTATCATCATCATCAAACCCTATTTAACAACAAATACTGCTACTTGTAAATGTCCAGCAACATAAAGAAAAAATCCATTGCTAAAGTAATTACCAACAGGTAGGTAAGAGTAATTATGTAAATGAAGTAATACCCTCATTCAATCACAAGGTCTGAAGTTAGTAAATTGAAAAAAAAATCTTTTTAAGATTTCTTTTTAATTATTAACTTGTAACTTTGTATAACTTTGTAAATTATAGTTTTTTTATTTTGCTTTATGACAATATTGGTGGTATTGCAAGTGAGTGACCAGGTGAGATGCAAGAGATTGATTCCCGATGCAGGATAAATGTTTGCATGTTCTACAGATATGTGTTCCATTTCTAGGTGTCATGGTACCAAGGTACTCATAGCTCCTGATACCTATGCATCAGAAAATCTTAGAGTGGGGTCTGGCAGGACTATGAATGTCAATGTTGGATGATATTATTATTCTTTAAATTGAGAAGGTACCTACCTACCTACCTTAAATTTTGGGTAAGTAGAGATCATTATGAATGATATGGACATAATGATGATGTTATGATATAATGATCATTATGGAAAGTGTGAATGTTTTTAATCAGTAGTGTTCAACAATTTCTTCAGCCCAATTTGAACAAAATTTTGATCAGTATAGAATTATAGATTTTCACTTGCAATAGGATTAAGCTTTTTTGACACACATGCTTATCTAGTTTTTATAAGACACTTAACTTAAGTCACTTAACTGATTGAAAATTACTGGTCTTTGGCCAGCAGAAAGTCAAACATCTAACTACATAGTGGCATTTTAGAAAAAACTTTGTTAGCCCTTGGTATGCTAAGCACATATCTGGTCGAAACAATACATTGGTGGTTAATTCAATGCACTTTTTATTCCAAAAAATAGTGAATTTTATCATTCAAATTCACGCTCGTAAATCCCAAAGAATTCATTGAAAATAGATGAAGGTAATTGATTTCAAATATAGAATAACATCATTGTACCTCATCTACGAAGCCTCTGCTTGGTCCTGCGGCGGGAATAGCAGGCAATAATGGTTCCCGCTCATCGGCATCGCTGCCTCTACGTCTGAACAGTGACGATCTCATTTTGGACGGAATTTGTTACAAATACGACTGGCACGACTTATATTTATTGCGTGCGAGCGACTAATGAATTCATGAATTGGGTTGCGAGTAAACAAGAACATTTTTTTATCTGTGGAGTAGACTTGTACATGACGTCTGACATAACTTGACATAAGTGAAGACTATTATACGACTGCAGAAAACACGGCCTGACAAATCACGACCCGGGATGTATAGCCACTATTCCGGGTCATAGGTTTCGATTATCTGGATTCTGGATGTGCTTTCTATACTCGTACAATATGCGCCGTAAGGAATAGTCACACGATGAGAATGCAGACCCCTGGCATGTACGCCCAACATTTCGTATAAACTAATTGTCGACCATTATCAGTCGAGAGTTCGTCTAATCCCTAAGCCCACTATGTTCGATGCGAAAGAGTCGCACGACAAGGTCGAGCCTCGTTTACAGTTATAACATTTTCAATCAAGAGTTGCAATTAAATTGCAAGTCTTTGTTGGTTAATGGCCTAAAAAATCCTTCCTAGGCAGATCCGATCCGGATAGATTTGAATAATAGGGTTTTTATGACCACCTAGAAAGAGTTGCTTGCTATTCAAACCTTACAAACTATAAGGTTGGATACGAAATAAATGAACCCAGGCGTTTCTTTTCTCAGTAAAAACTAACTAATGTCTATTTTACAATCGTGTAAAATACTATGGCAACACAGCAATAGCCTTGTTTTTATAAGATAGATCTCATCTAAAAACAGGGCATCGAGGGTTTTGGCAGTAGCTTCGTTTTTATTTATTTATTTACTCGCAAAAAACACATTACAACCACATACAAAAATACAACTAATACAATTCAGTTCTAATCTTGATTGCAACATAAATATACATATGTGCGCACAGCTAAACTAAATAACTAGGTATATCGAGCAGAAACTGAAACTTATGTTCGAGGACTAAAAGAAGACAAACAAGACTGTTTGCCATGTATCTATGATATCAAGGTACCTTAGACCTAAAATCACATATACATAACAAAAAATATGTCGCAATTAATTCTGGCTGTTACGTAGATTCCTACGTAACAATCAACCACGATAAGAATGTGTTTACAAACAGAAGATACCTATACTTAATTAAACACAATATCACGATGTTTTCAAGGCGCTTGAAGAGCGCCTGAACTATTGAAGTTGTAAAAATGGAGGATGTCTCTATCAGTTTTAATAAATAGGCTCAACTTAGGAGCAAATATATCAAGTTCAATATTGTTCTTCACTAATTCATTATATTGACGAGCCATTCTAGTTTTAGTGAGTAAATCTATTGTTTCACTGTAACACTGTAACTGACAAGTTGACAGCATCTGTTAACAAAGATGCTGTCAACTTGTCAGGCTAGTTTTGATAGTTACTTACCTAGCTTATTTCAGAAGCAATAGTTGGTAGATCCTAGATACCTATCTACAGAGTAGGTACAGAGACTTACGCAAAGCCTTCAAATACATTTAAAAGCAAACAAAATAAAAGTACCTACCTACCTACCTCCTATCCTACTATAAATGGATTGATGTTTTTGCTAAAGGAATCTTGACTAAAACCCCTTGGTAAATCGATTTATTAACTCGTGTGAAGCCAGCCACGCGGTCTCTCGATCGACGAACGTTCTTGGCATTGTACTTATTGCAAAGCATTGCACGCCCTTGACTTCTACTAACTATCTACTACATAATATCTGAGTATCTAGGTACATCTACATACAATAGTACCAATGTCTATAATAGTAGTCTCACTTTTTCGTTTCAAACGTTTTTCTTTACCTCCTCTTCTTGTTCTCTTTTAAAGTTTTATCTAATTGGGTAGTTGTAGGTATCCCTTAATATCACATCTACAACATATCGCACATACGCTGCTATAACGTCACTTATGCAAATGACGTAATATTTCAGGAGAAGCATTTGAAAATTCAACATCCTATTACAACGTATAGTTCTTCTCGACTAAACAATTTAAATGATAATATTTAAACTACAACTTTAAACTTCATTTTAAGGTAAAAGCAAACATCTCACTTATTATTATTAAAAAAATATAAACGTTCAAAAATTACTACCCTCTCAGAAGTGACGTTATGGCACTAGAAAACAATTAACCGGACAATTATGTCAAAACAAATAAAACACGAAATCATACATATTTTTATTATTTTATTAAATAAATTAATAAAACAAACTAAAAAAAAAGCCTAGTAAAGTTCTATGGATAATTGCATTGACAGCGTAGAACGCCCCAGTCATTGTACCCGTATGGGTATTAAATCTAATTACGTAATAATCAACAGTAACAAATACAAATTCTTTTACTTATCCTAATTATCATTATGTTCATACTAATTTGGTAAACACTCTTAACTTAGAATCACTGCCACATTCCCAGGAAAATCAGGGAGTCTTTAACGCTGCGGGTACAATAATTGTTTTCCCTACAAGTGTAAATGTGGCTTTGTAGACTACAACTAAAATAAAAATTAAATAAGATCATTGTAAAAACTTTCATAGTATCTTGGCACGAGATTAGCCTCCAATAATTGCAATAAATCACGCTTTTTGCGTTCTGTAATTGGTATTTTTGAAGTGTATGCTTGCTTCAAGGGAATTATATCTATTCTTCTATTACCGCGGGTTTTTTTTGGTTGAACAATAGCTTTTTCTTCCTTCTAGTTATCAGTTTTGTAAGTGGTTCGATATTGGTAATTTTCACAATTCTTGGTGAATTTAATACTCTTGATGTCACCAGTTTTGATAACATCGCCATTTACATTTTTCACTATATTAAAGTTCATGTTCTCCTTAAGTAATTTCAAATCGAAGAAATCGTCATAATTCATTTAATTTACCACAAATGGTTTGCCAGTCTTTTTGGCCCCATTAATTAGGGAAATGTATTGGTCAGGAACATAAATACATCCAGCATTTTTGGCTCTAGTCAGAGTCACAGATTTTTCTATTACTGAATGAGCTGCGTCACCTTCATTTTGCGTGTGACCACGAATCAAAAAGTTGTTAAATTGAGTTAATATTTAAGTGACTCACTGCATAGTGGTACATTGCGAACCAAATAAATACCATCTCGTTCATTCGTTTGATTAGTGGCAAATAAAATAGATGGAGAGTTACTGGGGTTCTCTAAAGTAGTATCATCCTGCTCTGGAGTAGTTGTTGTTATGTTGGGTCATCTGGGTAGGCTGGTGCTACTTGCTTCTCGGAATTTGTATGATGAGATAGTGTATTTTTTGTTCGGAATATGGCATCCTTGTAGAGTTGGATAAATCTTGCAGTTCAACCGAGTTTTGATTGCCACTTGAAAGTGCAAGTAGCACAAGGTTTTTGCTGCGTTGGTACATTTACATAATGATAACAAATAGGTAAACAAAAAAATATGATAATAACAAAATAAAATATCGACTGATTTAACGATATTATAATTTTTAATTACCATAAAATAATTACATATGAGATTGCTTAAAGGAATCAATTGATCATTTCGAAACAATTATTTTAAAAATATAAAATAAGTATAAAATAAAAACATTAATCCTTACTATTTCTGGAGCAATATTGTCACAACTGTTAATGTAACTTTATTTTTATACCATAAAATACAAAGATTGGGGAAACAACGTCACTACATAAACAAGTGGCATTGTTGTTTCAAGATACAAGCGTCACAATTACCTTAGTAACGTTGTAGCTCCAGGAGATTGCTTCTTGTCCGGGGTCCCGCGCGCAACTGACCAATGAAACGTTGCTTCTCCCAGTGGCATCCAGATTCGCGCCAAAACCATAACGACACTAATACCCTCACGCGGAAAGTATGCGTACTACACAAGCGGCAATAACGCACAAAGTAAAGAGGTAGGTTAGGTGTATTTTCTCATACTCAGTTCAGTTTTGTCAAAAATTGCATAAGTGACGTTATAGCATCGTATGTGCGATATGTTAAGCCTTATCTAAGTGAATTCCTTGACTGCTGGAAAATAGCAGTCAATGAATTGACCTGACAATTACAGACCAATCGTGTTACCTACTGAGCGTTATCTCGAAAGCACTAGAAAAGATTGGTCCTCTTCCTCGAGAAAAACTAACTTATCTCAGATCGGCTGCAGGCATATTTTTGGCATATCCACTGAAGATGCCGTAAGGCCCATGACGCTTCTAGCCGATCTAGTCTCATCCTATGTTGATAAAGGTGTAAGATGTATTGTAGTGTTTTAGACCTTGATAAGGCTTTTGACATCGTTTAAGTAGGTCTGCTCTTGAAAAAACGAGAATCCAGTTAGCACAGAAAATACAGAAGTTATACAGACACAGCAGTTCTATTTCATGATTCTAGTTGGGAACAAAATACTTTTTTTGCTGAAGCAGAAGGTCTGCGGTCAATGCGGTATGAAAATCTTTAAACGAAACCCTTCTGACACTTAATGTCAAAAAGACTAATTTCATAGCTTTCTCTAAAACCGTAAAACGTTAGCCCTTTGATTTTAAATTGACACAGTTCAAGTGTAAATTGCCACTGTAGTCAAATTCATCGTACTCCTTTCATAAAATACCTTGGTAAATACGACAACAGACGAAAACCCAAATTTTAAAAAAACATCTATTGGATCAGGCTGCCGAGTGAGGAAGTTAATTTTCGTTATGAAAGGGCTGTACTCTATCCGATATTCTAAAATTGGTCTATATATACCTTTGCCAGTCCATAATACAGTACCGCATAATAATCTGGGGCACTGCAGGGAAAAGTTCATGTAGAGAGAGCCAAGAGAGCTATTATCAAAATAAGGTTACACAAAACTTTTCGCTTTCCCACCGATGAGCTATACAAAGAATTCAAAGTTCTCAGATTCGGCATCTGTTTGTCCTTAATGATAACAATTAAAACTTACAAAAACCTCAATTCACGTTTAGAAATTATGGAACGACGTTCTTACAGGATTCTCTGCCTAAAATTGAGTCTGAAATAGCTAGGCGAAGCCCAAGTTTCTCACTTCCGTATACTTACAACAAACTGAGTACCTACAACATGTGAAATAAAAGAAATGAAACTACTTGAAATGCAAAAAAAAAACTCGTAAAAAAACTGGCTTCATGGTCAGTCGTATAGTGTCGTTGGAGACCTAATCTAGACTTTAATGACAATAAACGAGTAACATTAAAACACACTCACAACATGCGCGCATATTCAATACACACCCACACACAACACACTCCTACCCAACTTCACACACACAAACTCACCCTTTCACAATCAAACACATCTGCCACTGTCCTTATAGACACTTTAATTATTTGTATATTTGTTTTTGAATTTTCACTTAGTATTTATTCATGTTATATATATGTTTGCTAGAGCACTTCCCTACAACCCTAAATTCACCCAATTCATGATAACTCGTACACCTGTGACTCAAGATACAAGCTTACAAGCTTACAAGCTTACAAGCTTACACGCCTAGCTAATCATATTTGAAAACTATGGACATCCTAACCAAATGTAAACATTAATCTTACAATGTCTGACTTTTTTTGCAAATATATATTTTTTATATGTATTATTTAAACAAATAGATAATTCTGATATAAATAGGTAAATACAATGAGATGTTACCATAACCGTTGCAAAGGTCCCTCCAGTTACCATACCAGCAATAATACCGGGACCCAATACTGGAAGGGCCATAATGGTCAGCGCATTCGATCCTCCACAATACCCCGATCTTCCGAGACCAAACATTACAAATACGTATGAAGCTAAAATTACTCTAGAGAACACAAACTAAGATCAACTTTAAACTTTGTTCGTTTTAAATTCGAATTAATTTGGTTTGTTTTAAATTCGAATGTATTATTGCATTGTATCACTTTCGTTTATTTTATCGAATCTCTTGAGCAGCTGAATATTATGTTCGTCCTGTACTAATCTCGATATTTTCAAGTAGGTAGGTATAACTATTGTAAGATGCATTATCTTGAGCGAAATATGTGTGATAAGTTCAAGTATAATAATAAGATATTGCTGCATCAAAAAGTGATGGGTTTATCGTGATAGGACTTGTTATTGACAATATTTGTGATGCTTGGTTTCGTAATCTTTTCAATAGCAGTTAGGTTATTTATTTAGGTAAGTAGGTACTTATTGTACTGTTTCTTTTTAAGTCTTACATAAGTGTCTTACATAACATAACATAACATGCACATAGCATCTATACATGAACATGAAGATGATAATTTTTATTAATTTGACTTGAAATAAGTATGTAGGTACGTACTTATACTTTAATAACCTATGTGGCGTAGTCCACACCCTCAACGGGTTTGATTCCCGCCGCGGGACAAATGTTTGTATCATCTGCAGATATTTGTCTCGGGTCTGAGTGTTTTCTATGTATAATATGTATGTATTTACAAAAAAAAGTAGTATATCAGTCCTGTAGTTCCCATAACACAAGCTCTGCTTACTTTGTGAAAAATGTCCAGCATTATTTATTTATTTAATAATTTTGTATGTTTATACAGCTTTAAAAATACATTTTTGAAACTTTCATAGTTATGAACATATAACTAGCTGATGCCCGCGGTTTTACGCGGGCGTAAAGGTAGGATATCCGCGGATAGGTCATTGATAGGTGCATCAAAAATAATTGCATGCCTTGGACTCTTAAGGGCTTTTTTGAATACCCTGATACGTATTCAGTTATTTTGTACAAAGTTATTCAGCCTTTTTCAACCCCTTAGGGGTAGAATTTTCTAAATTCCTTTCTTAGTGCACCCCTACATCACAAAAGGAATATACCCTCCAACTTTCATGCGAATTATGGCTTAGGCTGTGCGTTGATTCACCTTTTGGACTTTGACACCCCCTACATCCTCTTTGAGGGGTATTTTGGGGAAATTATTATATAAGACTTTTGTCATTTGGATTGAAGAATATTTATGTGAAGTTTCAAGACTAAGTTCAAGAAATACGATTTTTAAAGGTTTTAGCCCTTTTCACCCCCTTAGGGGCAGAATTTTTCAAATTTATTTCTTATTGCACCCCTACACCATAAGAGTAATATACCCTCAAAGTATGTTTTGCAGATAATACTCACTTATATAAAGTGAAGTATTAAATTTAAAAAGTTGGTATCTACTTTCTCTGTTTACCAATTTTGCATAAAATGGGCGGATCACAGATCAAATTTGCACAATGGAATCTGAGAGCTGTGTTGTGCATGATTTTATTACGAGCAAATAGTATCTACGAAAGTAAATTATTACAATACTTATGTCCGTCCTATCTTGCGCGGGTCATGTTGGTAGATTATACCGTTTGGCCCCTAGGCTATTTTGGATAGCACGTCGAGTTCTCGTTACTCGATTTTAAGGGTAATGAGAACTCAGACATTTTAGTTCCGTTATGATTTATGACGAACTAGTAGGCAATTCTTTGTGAAAAATTGTAAGAAGCTGTAGAGTAAGTAGGTAGGTAGGTTAGAAGGTAGCCCGTACCTAGGCTTTTGTAGTAGGTATTTATTTTATGCGGCAAATAGTCACCAATAAAATTATAAATTATATGGTCCAATAACAATTTCACTTTATCGATAAGCTGTTATTGTGTTACTAAAAGATAAAGATACAATGTTTTGCTGGAATAATCTAAAAGTATTAAGGAATAGGTATAAAAGAGTTTTAGTTAGACAATATTTTTGGTGAGACCAATCAGCACAAAATTCTTACTGTATGTCTCCGATTTTTTTTTGTAAAATCTGTGTTAAAAACTGACCTATGTATAAAGTTACTTTTTTATTTAATTATTTTTGTAACTGTCCTTTCTGTGCTTTGTTGTTTTCAAATAAACTTTCTATTCTACTCTATTTTAAATATGTAAATTACTAAAAAAAAAACGTTTGTGTATGCGTAGAATCGTTTCGAACATGTCATGTGTCTTCTCCATCTAAAGGTTGTCTAGAAGAGATCGCTTTTAAACAATAAGACCACTCATTGTAGGTACCTTGATTTTTTGTTCATTTTGGGTAATTCATCTAGTGTACACTAAAGTAAATATTTTCATTTATTCATTGATATGCAACAGTTTAAAGAAAAGTTAATCCGGTTGTATTTTCGTCAAAACTACCCAGGTATACGTATATTTTTTTTATATTAAACGTAATGGTATTGGTTACCTAATAATAACTTTTCCATCAACAGGACTAAGGTAGTAGATACCTGCTACCTAAGTATGGTACCTACTTATTATAGTCTCTAACACCATAATTACTGGTTTATCATCACACAAGTACTAGGTACTTTAACTAATCACCATACTTAGGTACCTGTTTATACTTCATTATCCTCATAATGTTAATTATTTTACAACATCCCATAAAACTAAAGCTGGTCCTACAACATAATCGTAAGTTTCAATACGCTGTCAGTAACGAGCAGTCGACCTCTCCCCGGTATCCGTTTCCGGCCGGAAGTCAATGCCGTATCCGCATATTTTGAAAACATTTTTCAGATTGTTTTACATAAATCGTTGGAAGATATGGCAATACGTAGGTGTATGGAAATAATAAGCGGCGATGCAAAACGCGGGCTTGTGGCAAATATTATGTTTGGACGTGCCTCTGAGTACCCATACTTGGTATCTTCAAAGATCTACGCACTGAGTATGTATCAGATCTGAGTATATCCATCATGGGGTATACAGTCGTGAGCGTGTTTGTTTTTGTTTGTTTCATGTCAATATAGTAGGTACCGTGTAGGTACATAAGTGTTCTTATGTCGCCAAGCCATCAAAACAATATGGCCACCGACATAACGCGGGATGATCAAGAAAAAGATACATGACTATCATCATCATCATTACAACAGTCATTAGAAGTTCGCTGCTGGACGTAGGATTACCCAAAAGAGTTCAATAAAGGGTTCATGAAACTCTTTGGGGGATGCTCAAGGTTATCTTAACAGTGGTAACACCGGAAAGTCGATGGTAAGTTACCACCTACATAGACCGACTTCCGCAACCGTATGTATCGTTCATTGTTTCGTCTGGTTCGTGGTTATTATTCGAGAACCTTCCTTCCGCAGCGGTTGTCAGTTCTGCGAGTATGGCGTGCGCATTGCCGCGTCAGCTAGCTTATTATGGCGGCAGATTTAGTTATCGTACGGATATGTCAACGAACCAGTTCTTCAGAGCCCGCATTGTGTTCAAACAACAAACCATAAATAATAACTATAGTTACTAATTTATGTACTTACACTTAAACATATATTCCTAGACTAGGTACCTATAATAATATTTGAAACCTGGACTAAGTACTAAAGGTTTTTTTTTGGGCGTGTTCTCCATATTCGACTGTAGGTACTCTAGAGACGTGTCGCGATAAAACCTGTCTAATTAATTAATTATATTTACTTATTTGTAAGAATATAAGTATTATTACATAAAACCACCCTTGAATATCTTCAATATACAACAAATAGATTTAAAAAAAAAAAAAATCCGATCAGCCGTAGGTAAATGGTAGCAGAGACAAAAAACATATACGGGCTCTTGTCGTAACGGGTAAAAACGAGTGGGTATGCTTCGAGGTTGCAAATCGAGGGTGGGTAGGTTCAATCTGGATGGGGTCAAATAAATAAATAAATAATGCTGGACATTTTTCACACATCATCATCTCACCCCAAACTAAGCAGAGCAGAGTGATACCAAAGCAGAGCTTGTATTATGGGAACTACAAGACTGATATACTACTTATATACTTTTTTTTTGTAAATACATAAATTTTTACTTAGAAGACACCCAAAAACGAGACAAACATTTAAAGCTAATCGTACAAACATTTGTCTCGCAGCGGGAATCGAACCCGCAACCTTCTGCGTCAGGCGGGCCTTCGCCCACTGCGCCACAAAGGTCGTCAAAGCCCTGTTATGTGTGACTGTTGATCGTTATTGTTTTAGTAGGTAGTATATTATATACTCAGTAGCAGGAAGCAGTACGCAGTAGCCTTACCTAAATTAACTATGTTTTTTTGTATCATTAGATGCCTCAAACAATGGTTTTATATGTGACTGTACATGTTATATGTTGACATTATATTGGGTTGCAAAAAATAATACATAAATTAAAATTAAAAAACAAAAAAAAAAAATACACGCTCACGACTAGCGACTGTATTCCCCATGATGGAGATCCTCAGATACAGTACGCAGACCTGTGAGAATACCAAGGGGTAGTTAGAGACACTTCCAAACATAATATTTCGCACGTGTCCGCTTTTTGCACAGTAATTATCATTCCGGGACAATCTGGTAGTATTGGAACACCACCAAACCGATGGCACATGCCTTTGAATTGTTTGGTTCTAGTGTATGTCGGTTTCCTCACGATGTTTTCCTTCACCGTTTTGAGTACGTGTTAAGCATACATAGATTGAAAATTTAATTGGTGCACAACCGGGTTCGTACCCACAACCTTAGACCTTGGAAGAAGTAAGTAGGGGTACATCCTACACGGCTAAAAACTAATTCAAATATTATTTAAAAAAAACATCTTTACGAAATAACCTGAGTCAGATATTATAATATATATTTGTGTAAAGTATTGTGATATCTTTCTACCTGGTGGTGTTATTTCTATTTCGTGTATAGGTGTTGTTGCCCTCATGGACTGGACGGCAGGGGTTATGTTGGTAGCCTTTTTTTTTATTAACTGTGTGTGTTATAAACAAAGACACCTTTACCTAATAAATTACGCTAAATTTTTCATTTAGGTTTTACATAATATTATTATGTATACTATTCTATTGAAGGCATTTTAATATTTGTCTCGGGTCTGGGTGTTTTCATGTATAGTGTGTATGTATTTACAAAAAAAAACGCAAATAAATAGTATATCAGTCATTTAGTTCCCATAACACAAGCTCTGCTTACTTTGGGGCTAGATGATGCTATGTGAAAAATGTCCAGCACTATTTATTTAATTAGACCTAGGGGTGTAATGCGCAAAACAGCAACTAAAACTTAAGATAAAAAAATTGTTACTTTTGTAGTAATGTCGGTCCAATTGGTATTTTTATTTTATGAGGAGGTAGGTACCTAATTAGGTAATTATATTTAGTGTTTTTAATAAATATGTAAGAATGATTAAAAATATAAATAAATATTTGGTTATTGTTCCACCAAAATTTATGATTATTAATTACATATAAGCTTTACCAGCATATTATATATATTGCAAACTAATTTCGGTGGCCGGTAAGGACGGTCAATGTCAAAATGCCTTTTGTTCAATAAACACGCAATGCAAGTCATATAAAAATATAATGAGTGGCTAATCTCGCGACTATAATGAGATTACAGATTTAATTAATTAATATTGCAGAGCTTGTATTAATATGACTTATATTATACTATCTTCTTATATATATATATATATATATATATATATATATATATATATATATATATATATTGTATCCGTCCCGCGGCGGGAATAGAAGCCGCAACATTCTGCGTCTCAGGCGTGCCTTCGCCCATTGGCCACAGAAGTCGTCAAAATAGTCTAAATCTAGATGGCTCTAGATTTATGATAAGGTTACTACTAAATTTAACTTGGTGCATTCGATTTTTGGATAATATTATAGTCTGAACTGTACTACGGGCAAATGGAAAATTGGCCGCATAATCTATCTGTACTTTTACAGTTACTAATTTCCCGAGTATGTTCTCTAGCGAGTACATTTCTATATAGGTATCCATATGCAAAACACTACTTATAGTAAGTATTGATTTTTATTTACACTAGTTGAACTTAACCAACTTAACATGGACTTAACCAAGTAACTGATTTTGTCAATCTTATCAATAACGGCTAATTCAAACATGTAAGAGAATTTTCAGCATATCTATGTTTTACTAGTTTCTATTAGCCTACGTGAGGTAAGTACCTACGTACACTATTCGTACAAAACTGTGTAGGAGGTTATCGTCCAGATCTCGTCTATCTGTTAGATAAATTGATAACACTCAGTCCAAATGATAAAAGTTAAGCCGTCTGTCAGTGAGAAATACCGTGGGGCGTCCATTATCTAATCAAAGATTAGTAAAGTGACTTGAAGAGTTGATTTGGTTGCCTAACAATGTTACATATTTTTTTAATTTTTTCCCGAAATTTAGGAACAAATTATTTCCTCAAAAAATCTGGGTCACGTTTTTTTAAATTACACATGCATTTTCATAGGTTTTATACTGTTCCGGTACTATGCCATCAATATCGGTGTCGGACAATGTAAAAACACTTAACTACTGTCTTGTCTTACCTATGCGTTAACTTTCTTAAACTTTTTAGAGGTTACAAAGGTTGGTAGTAAATAGTTTTTATACTCTAAATATTCGTATTTCAAAGCACGTAACAGCTCATGGTGTTTTTGCACACCATGAGACACCACAGAAGAAAAACGAAAACTCAAGTTCTTTACAGGTTCTTCGAAGCACGTAATCATCGGCTTCAATTTAATTTTGCATTCCCTAATCCGAAGTCTTTTGAGGTCGTTAAAAAAAGTCTAGCTCTTTTTTGAATACCTGAATAGAGAAGTTGAGAAATTACACAAGTTCTCTCAATTTTATCAATTCAGGGGCAACTTTATATATATTTTTTGGGTATGTTATGTCGATTACCTTCTTGGTCTGTGCTGTCCATACATTTCTGAATGTATTTTTTTATTAGGTACCTACCTAATTAAGTACCTTATTTTAAAATAAATTGTAGGCAGATATAAACTATTGGGGAAAATATCTTATACTCGTCTTTTTCTTCTTATAATTACAGAACTCAAATTAGTTTAACAAATTAGGTTCCTATCTTTTAGACTTTTCAGGAAAAGTACCCAAATACAGGTAAAAAAATATAATTTAAATATATTCTGTTTTTTCCTACCTAAGCTAGATCCTAAAATTGGGCATTTTAATTATGAAAAATACCAAAATAAGAAAAAAACTTACCTAGTTAGCTTCGATTGGTATAAAGAATAGGTATTCGAAGAATCTGCGAACTGCTATAATTTGCTCAATGTAAATTCACGGGCAACAATAAAACGATAGTTTTCCCGCAAAATTTTCATAAATCGAACTAATTTTTAAAATTATTTTCGATATTTCGCGTTCAGACAAAGGCACTTAGAGACGGCCTATTTTCCTGAATATCCGCGAAGCACTGACGGCCAGTGTTGGGACACACTCGCTCGTCAACTCGACTCTGAACAAAGCTGCAATTACAGGAAATATGTGATATATCGTGACGCATGCGCTGTGATCAAAACTATGCAGTCCGTCGCCGGTTTTACTCGAAGTATATGTTTAGTTTTTGATTCAAAACACGTGTGCGTCGTGTAATTTGGTGTTGGGTTTCATGTTTTACTACATGATCGTATTTTAGTATGTAGGTACATTTTGTGTTGTGGTTTTGTCAAATAATAAACACAGGAACGTTAAACTTTGCTGATTTATGTAGTTGGCTAAAATATATATTTTTATATGTGTAAACAAATACGAATACAGCAATAAAAAAGTACTTACTTACTTTTTCACCAATAATTCATTAGAAAGCACTTTTGAAATTCAAGTGGTTAAAATTGTAAGTTTCTGGTTAATATTTTGTGTCTCAAAAATGTTTATGCAAAAGAAAATAAAATTGCTTCTGTTGCCTACAGAAGTAAGGTAAGTATCTAAGACAAGGAAACATTGTTTGTACCCTTTTTTATGTCCTACCAAAATTATCAATAATCTTTTCTCTAGATATGATCTAAACGAATGTACACGATTTCCGATAAATTTTAAACTTTTGACATACCTACTTTTTAAAGTTCGTAATTCGAACTTTTTTTTTTACTAAAACGTGGCATACGTTCCAAACTTTTTTCATTTTTGTAGACGACAATTAAAAATTGATTGATGATTATTTGCATCGCATAAGGTCGCCGCGGTTCAGAGTCGAGTATATTTCCTTTCTCGACACGCGTTTTATCTGTTTATAGCATTAGTAAATTTGTATTTTAATTGGTTATCGAGATAAAACATGTGTCTATCTACAGCTACGTACATAGTTAATATACGAACTAGTTGTTTATGATCGTGCTTATCGGAAAAGAGTTGGTTTTAATCGGCAATAAATTAGGTGGAGGTAGGACTTAAATATTCAAGTTCGAGGACACAGCGAACGCACTGTAGGTATGTTAGATATACATGACGTATACCTTTCGAATATAAAATAACTAAACACGCAAAGGTACATAATATAGTCCTGAGACCTGACCCCACACTAGGATTCCCTGTACCGTAGGTATCGCTCGTAGGAGTCGCTTTATTCGTAGATATAAAGACCCGCCCAACCCAATCCCATAGATAATGCATGGCATTTGCCTGATTGCTCTTTAAAAGAATGACGGCTTGAATTGTGATGAGCCCAGTGCTGTAGGCAAATCGATGAAGTTTGTTCACTGGATACTCATATCAAACCTCAAAAAATAAAAATAAATAGCTCTGGTGTCAGGGACTCCAGTTTTGTGGAAAATTGGGTAGTATTTTTTTTCTTTTCAGCATTAGACAAGATAAATGCGAATTTTCACCTCGTTTTAGAACGAAATATATGTATCTCGTTAATACTTCATAGATTTTGGAGAACATCCCTTTCAGCATGAAATCGAATTCATTCATCCATAAAAGTTTATCGATTTATTAATCGCTACGCGCCCTCTACGCCGTCGCTACGGTATTAAAATGCCTAAATCTCGTTACAAAAGACTTCAACGCGCTACTCATTTTCCTGATATGCTAAAAGTTATGTAGTTATTCTGCTTTCCATTTTGTATATATTCTACAATCTTGGCTATTTCAATTTGAACGAAATAATCCAAGTAAAATTCTATTCACAAAATCCACCCACTTGCGTGTGGGCAAGTAGAGCAAATGTCTGCAGAGTTCCGGGTCTGAGTGTTGTGTGTGGTACCATAGTTGACGTAGTTTCTTATCCTAGTGTGGGGTCAGGACTAATGTACCTATGTGACTGTTGGTGTTTTTTTTGTTTTTTCTTCCTTTACGGACAATTTTTTTTTTGTTTTTGTTTATATCCACTACATGTACCTGCATCTAAAGCGTATCGGGATCGGTAACAATTTCAAATGTTTAAAATGTGTAGGTTCTTAGGTAGTACTTAATACCAAGTAAACTACATTCAGTTCCAAAATTTTAAAAAAACAATATCGACATACAAGTATTAAAATAATATATCGATAGAACTTTATAATATTATTGCACTACATTTTCGATTATTAAAAAAAAACTTCAATCTTTGACTATGATCCCAATTTCTAACTTGGCAAACATAATTTTACATACCTCACCGCTCCAACACTTCATAGCCACTCCAATCACATTATCCTTCACCATTTTCCTCCGTCAGAAAATTAAAAACACTAATCAGTTGTCGCACAGACTAGTTAGGGATACTACGTATTCATACTACGTGGTTCTTTGTTCGAAGATTTCCACTAAAATGCTCTTCGAAAATAACCGTTCGATTTTTGAAAAAATAATCTACTCTTGCTTCTATTTTCAAAATCTACCTAAGGACGTTTATCCTCAATAGCTGAATCCGGACTGTGCTCACGGACGTTTTGCATTTAGTTTATATCCATCGGGTTATATCCAAGATTTTCCTCGAGGCCTTCCCAATCACAAATTATTCACGAAGCCTGAGAATTGTGCAAAACTAATAAAAAGTAGATCCAGTCCTTGAGTCTTGATAGAACATACCTTGTATACTGAGGTAATTATACTTTTTTTAAAGTCATTGATATGTTGTCCTTGAAAAATGTCTTCACGGATGATTCTTACCAATCTCAAGGCTTGTGTCATCACAATTTTTACTAAGGGCGCTGCATGATGAAATTCATGAATGAAAATCAAGTCTGGAGGTTTTCAAATAAAAAAAAAATCTTGATGATGCAAAGCCATATCTTGAATATTTCGTGAGAAAACCAGCATGCCTTAGAACCAAAAATTCGAAGGCATATGCAATCGGTTCGTGTACCAATGTTTTGCGGCGATGGGTTTGTAACCGACCACGTGGAATGCTAACTATTTGCAAAACGCTGGCATGTGCCAAATGTTTGGCCGTGCCTCTGACTACCCCCTCTTATCTTTGAGGATACCAAGTACGCACTGGATATATATCTAATGATTCCCATTCTGGGGAATATGATCGTGAGCGTGTTCGTTTTATTCTTATAAATATTTTTTTAATACTATAATTGTTGGGCATTTAGAAAAAAAAATAAGTTGCATCATTGTTATTATGTTGGTTCACATTTGGATCTAAAGTCCTATGGGTTCCAGAAATATTTGAGTTATAAAATCGTAACTTTTATTCTTCTTTTGCCGCTGCAGAACGAACCAAATAAAACTTCTATGGAAATTAATATTGTTTTATTTCCTTAAAATACTACAGTTCGCAAAAATTACAAACTGAGTTACACTTTTATTTGGTGCTTAAGTTAATCTTTCGTATTAAGTACCGGATGTATGTAATTGTTTCTTAAGATGGATGTATTCGAAGGGATTTCCCGCTGCTGGTTTCCTCAACTTGAAGTAGGTACGACTATATCCATTTTGGAAAAATACAGTACAGTTTAGACAAGAAACATTTCACCAAGTAGGTAGGTAAATGAATAAAAAGTCAAGTTAAGTTCAAGGATTTTGGAAATTACTTTGTAAGTAATTTAATTTAATAATATTTCCCTACGCATTGTTTTTATTAATGGGGTTTTTACTAAACAGCTTGGTTGGTAGGTTTACAATTTTTTTTGCATATATTCTAAATGTTATTTTTCATGTTTAAAAGTGTGTTACGGTCTTCAATAAAACTAATTGAGCAAGTATTATTTGGATGTATGTATGTAGTTTACTTACTTCTAGGTTTTTTTTTATTTATTTGGCAATCTTCTTTAAACGCAATATCGCCCCACTTTTCAATACACAAAGGTTAGCTGGAAGAAAATGATAATTAGCATTAAGTTCGCCTATCTACTTGTTTTATCTATTTAACTATGTACGTATTTACGAGCGTACCACCATACTTTGACTTATGACATCCAAACCAAAGTATGCTTTTAAGCAATCAAACTTTGACGGCGCTTAATCATTTTCCTTATTTCATACTGCGTGACGCCAAATGCAATTTTTCAGGAAAACCCGGATCTAGGAAAAGGAAATTTTCAAAACGTACGTGATGCTGGCCATGTACCTAGTATCTACATAACAATGGATGATCAAAGCATAGTTACGACGGCGCCGTACGTGGCGAGAATGTAAACATCGCCGTAGGAAATACGGCAGATTGTGGGATTATTTTATCAGATGGACTGATACTGAAGACCAGAGATGTTGAGATACGCACGACATACGTACTAATGGCGCTATTACGCGCTGCATAGTTTGAGCCAAGGAGCTTGCACGAAAAAGTAACTCCTAGGTTTGGGGACACGCGGTCGTGCGTCGGTCGGCGTTATAAAATAATATATTTCAGAGGCCTGCACAAGGTGGCGGCAGTGGCGATCAACTTGCGGGGAAGATTGTCAAAGTTCGCGTCAGTATGGACCCCTCCATACAAATGATACTGATCGAAACCGCCCACCGCAAATATTTAGATTATTTTATTCTGTCTATTTCTGCGGTCAAGCAGTAATTCTCGCATTGCTGTGTTCCGGTCTGAAGGGTATGGGTGCCAGTTATATTACCTGCACATGAAACTTTTCACCCGCTGTGTCAGGGTCGACAACGCGCGACTTCTTTTCTTTCCTCTGGTATTGCAAGCGTCCCTAAGTTACGCTGACCGCTTACAAACTGTGCTTGTTTTCCACTTTAGTTGTATATATAACAGTTTTTTTTGTAAGATAGGTATTTAAAATTGCAAATGAAAGATAGATAGTTATCTGGGGAAAAGCCAACTTCAGTGTGTTAAAAAGACTCACCGAAAACTCGTATTGTACCGAGTTCATCGATAAAAAGTTGTCCAACCATAGACTTTCAACCTCTATAACCAATCTACCAATTGGGACGTTGAGTCGTTTCAAAATCTCTTTTTCTGAATTATTCCCTGATTGTAACATTGACCTACTAACTTAGGTATTTCATTTGAATTGAATTTTATTTGAGTTATACGTAACTTCATACTTATTAGCATTTCGAGGACCGTAGGTTTTGAAAATCAAGCAGGACTGATATAAAAAGTCATAGATCGAACATGTTTCGGCAAAAATCGGTTCTGTTTTCACCTAGGGCATATTTGGGGTAGCTGTGTTTTCTCTTATTGAGCGTAGGTAGGTAGGTACCTACTAATCTTACTTTACCCAATATACATTTGACGTAAACATCATTGACGCGCCCCGATGCCCCGCCCCGTATCAAAGGGTTATCGCGATAACCCCGATGTTATTTCTGTTGTGGAAATTATCCTTGTACCTACACCACAAATGTTTCATTAATTCGACTTTTCCCAGCTGTGGGGCCTCTCTATAAGTGGTACCTATGCAGGTACGAGTAGGTAGGCTACCTAGTTATGGACACGTTAGTAAGTCATCATGACATTCAGAGGCTTGTATCCGACAATGTCTATGTCAAGGTCAGCACTACAATACCACATAAAACATGTTTTACTCCATACACAGCAGGTATACCTATCTACTCATACAAATAATGCAGTTTCTGTTTCTGGTAGAATCTAGGTACATACCAGAAATCGTATTGAAAGCAGTTTTTGTATATGTATATGTATTCAAGAAAATAATTGATCCGAGTCACTATACCAATTCGGTGCAATTTTGTAATCCGAATGCCCCGAATAAATTAAGTCTAACACATCTAGATGAATAAAACCTCTATAATATGAAATTTCGAAAATTCGGTGTTTCCTTGGTCTGCACCTTTTTTCGCTTTTGAAATTCAAAGGGTTTTCAGTTCCTATTTCAAATCACAACGTTTAAATTAAGAATCGTCGTCGTATCGTTTTCCTCCAAAGATTCTAGTCGAGCAAGCGCCGTGTATGGTTCCTACCGATTGTCCCGTGAGAAAATAACAACTGTTTTATAAAACCTTCAAGCATCAGAGTCCTTGGCAATGCACGTGCTATGTAGAAACTCTGCGGGAAAAAGTGAATTGTGAAGCAGGTTGTCGCTGTGTTAGTATAATATCTACAACTGAATGGTACCTACCTTATTTGTTTGAATCACGCAGTTATAACTACACGAGTAAATAATGGCGTGGTCGTTTGTCGCTGTAATTTCGGTAGGTAATAGGCGTCGGCGGTACCTAGTGATTGGATAATAGACTCAAAATAAGTGTCTTTAATGACTGTGTATTCGTCTGAATACGCTCAGCCATATAAGTATGTATATAGTATTATATTATAATAAATGTGGCCATACCAAGCCAAACCACGTAAAAAATCAGTAGGTAAAGTTAATAGGTCATACACACATTGAGACAGACTGGTGATAAGTTGGCAACTTACCAGCTGCCTGTCTGTGCGTTTGTCTTGTAAACTAGGTATAAAGGTCAACATTAATTAAATAAATAATCATTTGATAGCCCTACGTTTTGCACATATACCTATGTGGGACAGCAATCGCAAAGGCATGTGCACAACTTTGCCAGAAATTTGGGATCGACGGCAACATTTGCGAAAAATTGTGTGAAACGAGGTCACAAAACTCTTTGGAACAATAAATATTCAATTTTGATATTTTTGGGTTTATTCTATAGCCAACAAAACAACAACTCTACCTTTATCAACCAGTGCTTGAACGTAGGTACACTATATAATATATAGTGTATAATATAATATATTATATACGTAAAAGAAGTAACCAAGGTACTTCTTTTGGTATCAAGCACTTAGGCTTAGTTACTGTAAGCTTTTAATTCTCTCCTGTAGGTAGATAGATAGGTACAAATATGTCAAAGAGTACTTAACATTACTTTCTGTTAGGTATTTGTTTCGTACGTAGTGGTAATACCGAATTACATACCTAATGAAAATAAACCAAGAAAGATATACCAGGTGGTGGGCATGTAGGCACCTACCGAGGTAGTGTGTAATTTGCGGTAGGTATGATTATAATAATTTATCAAGCTGTCACATGGAAGTGAGAGCAAATTAAATACACATCACATTATGTACACTTGTTGTGTTGTAAAAGATAATTTCATACCTACAATTTGTAGAATACAATATTTTCCGGCAGTGCTACATATAAAGAATTCAATCCAATTTTCTGTCAAAAATAGTTGCTAGGTGCATAGACTTTGTTTTTTTTATATAAATAGAGGTTATAATTAAGCTGGAACTTTTTCATATGCTCAATTCATAAAAATCGGTATTTTGATTTATAAATCGCTACATAAACATTTATACGAATAAATGCCAATATCATTATCATACACAATACAAAAAAACACACTCACGACTATATTATCCGTGATGGACATCCTCAGATACATATTCAGTGCGTAGATCTTTGAGGATACCAAGTAGGGAGAAGTCAGAGGCACGTCCAAACAGTATATTTAGCACATACTTGTTAGCATGCTACGTGACAATTTGCAGACACATTACCGCTTATTGGAGCACTAACTGATCGCACATTGCCTTCAAATTTTTGGTTTGGTTCGATCGAACCCACGGCCTCCGTATCGGAACTTAGCCTACACGGTTCATAATCCTAGGTACCTAGTTTTTTTGTATATTTTATTAATCCTACGCATTACGATATATAATAAAAGTCCTCTATATTATGACTTTTAATCAGCTGAAGTATTTGCAGTGCTAATTTTCCACGATCCCAACGTGTTATCGCAAAATATTTTTTTGGTCAACTGGAGTCTCGTTACGGATGGTTGTGTTAATTATATCGGCATACTGTGACTTCTTACACTGAATGTGATAAATTACTTTAATACACATAAGTGAAATAACATCCATTTACAATGTTTCAACTAGGATTCTAGACTACGCTGCTCTCAAAATTAGCACAAGAAATTTTCCATTAAAACCTAACTACAAAAAAATCTGAATGAAATCGGCGCAGCCGTCTTTTTGTGTGATTAGTGTACGTCCACTTTATATGACAGAAGTAATAGGTTGAGATTAAAATTACAATTTATTTTTACAACAGAATAATACCCACTTTAAAATAGAAAACAATATTTATCTACATAAATATTAAACTGGGGAAAAAAGGAGTGGAATACAGGCTTATAATAGGCAAAAGACAGAGATTGAAGTTATAAGAAAAAAAAAAGGAGATTTGCATACAGTTCGGTGACTTGGTATCACAGACTTACTAGGGACGCTAATGCATCTTGGTATTATGACGACCTCTGTGACGCAATGGGGCCCGCTTGAGACATAGAAGGTTGGTGTTCGATTCCCGCCGCTGGACAAATGTTGGTATCTGCAAAAATTTGTCTCTGGATCTGGGTGTTTTTTATGTATAATATGTATGTATTTTATATTACAAGTCAGTCATTAGTAGTATATCAGTCATGTAGTTCCCATAACACAAGCTCTGCTTACTTTGGGGCTAGATGATGCTGTGTGAAAAAAAATACCAGCATTATAATATATTTATCGATTAATAAGAAAATAACTTCTCAAGAAATTCAAAGAACAGTTCTTTTTACTATAACTTATTTATTTCATATGGTTACGTAAACACCGTGTCAGTATTGAATTAAAATCAACTAGCAATCATAATTTCAAATCTACCTACAAATAGTATGTATGTTATTATAATAAACATTCCAAAGATACGGACAAGTTATATTTCAGAATATTATTACGACTATACCACGATAATTTTAATTCAAAGTTATATTTCCTTAAGAAAATTGGTATTTTTCTTAAAACTTACATTGGGTACTTATGCTGGAATGTTCCAAAGCTAAACTATAACCACATTAACTACTAGAGGGTATGTGTTGAATAGTATACAAAACCTGCCTACTAGTTACTAGATTTGTAGACGATATTATAATTATTCCATCCACATTCATTAACACTATTATAGCAATTTGTAATGTCACATTCGTCCCGACTCTTAACGTGCCCATACCACTCTAACCTATTGCCCCTCAATTTTCCGTCACTAACGTCACTACTTTCAGACTTTAGAATATTATTACGACTATACCACGTACTTTACGTACCACGTACTATTCTCCTGTTGATATTTCGTTGACCGTTTGTAGGTACTTTCTCATGAGCACTGCCCGTGAGCTCACTATCACGCGAGTGAGACTAGAGCAGGGGAATAGAACCTAAAGTACATGGTAAAATTATACCAAATAATTTCAATTCTATTTTCAGACTTTCCCTGATATATCTTGTCCATCCTACATAGTTTAGGTAATAAGCTACTTAATAATTATAAACACTAAACTAACTTAACTAAACTATCTACTTACCTACATAATATTAAAGTAAATAGTTCATAGTTATTACTAAGTGGTCTGTACAAATTCTTTTGTTTTGAAATAAAATATTTGATATTTGATTTGATCCTTGTAACTACACATCCATCTCAACATTCGCTTCTCAGCCGCGTGCACTCTTCCCTTCAATCCCTTTGGATGCCCAACACTCCGATTCATAAAATACGGGTCTTATGATCGTTTTATATTTTTTTAAGAGACATTCATGGTTCACCTGTAGTTCCTGTTACTTTTCGCCATTTTATTTATCCCTCATTTATTCTGTTCCTCAAGCCTATCAATCTATTATTGGTATATCTCGACATTGTTCTGGATTAATGAACCGAGGTAGCGAAAGTAGAAGCTAACTGGGATACACCCATCTAAGGCAATAGAAGTGAAACTGGATGGACCACCGAAGTCGAAATTTTACCAGCCTGCTTTGTACCTCAAGTGCATTTTGTCCCCACCAAGAATGTTGTCGGCAAACAGCAGTCACCGATATTAATAATTATATTCACTGAAATATTGTATATATATTTAATATTGTATTTATATTAAAACTATTTCAAAAATAAATTGTCACTTTCGCAATGCACGATTTGCACGAAGCGTAAACAAAGCATGTCCTTCTCAAAATATTTGTAATACACGGTGACGGTACTTTTGATTCATAGAATCCATTACCTGATTGGAACCACATTGCAACCCCGATAAAAGCAATTCTCTTCAAACACTTCAATTTGATTGTTTTACGAACAAACATTGCCACTTCTCAATCACCTTAAGCTTTTTTACTTACCTAGTCTTGGCATCAATTAAATTTAACCCTTAAAGTTTTACGTTACTACTTACTCGAAGGTTATTTCTATATAATTTTGGTCCTGTGGATTTCGTCCTAGATCGTCTCTGTTTATTTAACATTGCAGATATAAAATGGTCCTTCGAGCTAGATTAAAAAAATCCTTTATTAGACTTCGTAACCTATTCATACGGAAAAGTTTGTTTGATAGATCCGACAAGTTAGTTTACTGATGAGGAAAATAATATTTAAAATCAAATTTGTCACGAAAACAAGTTTTGGAAGGAAAATATGCCTAATACTTACCATATATAACTTATTTTCCTTTTGTCGATTATCTACTTATTCGCTAGTCTAAAGATTATAACTTACTGTTGATTCCAGTAACTGACATTCCAGAATTATTTCAAATGAAAATATGGTAAAATACGACTGTTTTTTGAAACGTCAGCAAATTATCATAAAATTCAATTTTTATCAAATCACTCTTGCATTTGACCATTGCTTCGCCCACGTGGTAGTCAAAAAGTAGCTTACGTGTTTCTAGGAACACTGATTCTAAATTTAAACTTCAGCATTCATCTATTAAGAATGCTAAGGTTTCAAACCCTTTTCCCTTTTCCTAGACTGTCAAACTAAGCTGACATGCCACGCCACACAGATCAAAAAGAAAACTATAAGTCGGTTGTGTGTTTAGTTATTAAAAAAAACCTTATTATATATTACTAATATATAATAAGTTAATAATATCCCTTCGCGTTTTCAAAATTCTTTCAGGGCGACTGGTCGAAGCGACGCGTGACAAGAGAGCTGGCTCTTATCTGGGTCAACGCATTAGCATTGCCATTCAGCGTGGCAATGCGGCCAGTATTTTGGGAACGCTTCCGCCTGGTAGTGATCTGGATCAGTTGAGCTATCTATAGATCGTTTGCAACGGTCTTTAGATAGCTAGCTGTTTCATCTGTATTTTTTGTATTTACCTACTTGTACATAGTTATATTAATAATGTTTATCTATTTAAACGTAGACTCATTACAATCATCTACATTCAAGCTCGGACAGATTAATAGCTTGTTCTGCGCATTCAGGTTTCAAAAAGTACTGTGTCCATAGACATAGCAACACTTGACTTTTTCCTAGTTTTTCGTAAAAATAATCTATAAAAGTTAATCTGTAAAAAGTCTGTTATCTTGCTAGTATTTTAAATATTAGAAACATGAACATATTAGTCGCGTAATAATAAAATGAGGGGTTTTCACGAACTTCTCGAATCTAGCTTTCAGCGTTGAAAATAGATCTGTTCTGATAGTTCAACCATTAACCAAGTCGCAACATCTCACGATTCAAACAAAGGAGGTTGGTCAGTCAGTGACGACCTCTGTGGCGCAGTGGGCGAAGACCCGCCTGAGACGCAGAAGGTTGCGGGTTCGATTCCCGCTGCGGGACAAATGTTTGTAATGTTTGTCTCGGGTCTCGGTGTTTCTCTATGTATAATATGTATGTATTTACAAAAAAAAAAGTATATAAGTAGTATATCAGTCATGTAGTTCCCATAATACAAGCTCTGCTTAGTTTGGGGGTAGATGATGCTGTGTGAAAAATGTCCAGCATTATTTATTTATTTATCTATCGTAGCAGTTAAATAAAAAGTGTTTGTATTATTAATAACAAACAATTCAAATACATTAAACGAAATTATTAAATTCTACATAATTTTTGGTTCCTTACAAACGATTTGTAAATGGTCGAAAGTGCTTGAATCGTAATCGTGGGATCTGTCTACATCTTTAAACATAAAACCAATTAATTTATAATGTCAATGGACATAAAAACAAAAACCGGATTCCTTAAATACCAAAACAGTTCTGGGACCTAACCAAAAGGCAAGGAAAAGACAAAATAAAATACCAGGTTTTAAATAAGTCGCACGCAAACCTCATCAGATTTGTGATCTTGACCGCTAAAATTGTCACTTGACCGCGCTTGCGAAACCGGTAAAAACGTGGACAAATATCACTTAATCTGTATTGAGCTGCATTTGGCAAAATTAAACTACGGACTTATTGAAATTTGTAGAAAGTTATTGAAATTGTTGTAATGTATGTACCAATTTCAATAAGATTAAGTATGTTATTGGCTTGTTTTCCACTACTAACACTTCAGATAGGAAATATGGATATTTTAGGATTAATCGTTCATTATGGTTTTACCTGAATTATATACATACTGCTATATAGCCTGGGCCATGCATATTCTTGTTGCCCAAGAAGAAAAGGACAAAGTATTAAAGCATATATATAGGTTCCTAAATACTGATTCTGATTATTCAAATGTATTTTTTTTCTCCAAGCCTGTTTTTATCCTAAAGTTTCAAAAAAAAAAAACATTGTTTACAAACGACCCCAATCTAAAGCGAGAAAACGTGATTTCAATGTGACATTGTAATAATGTCGATCAGACAGAAGAAATTAACACTTCGATGTAGAGTCAATCTTAATAAAATAATACAATATATACGTACAAGTAGGTGTAAAAAAATACACATGAAACAGCTAGCAATCTAAAGACGAGTTGCAAACGATCTATGGATAGGTAACTAATCCAGACCACTACCAGACGGATCATCAGATTGTTCAACAGAGGATATTTTTTCAAGAATGCCCTATACAAACCTTACTTTGCTAAAGCCCGGTTATTAATCGTGTTTCGTATGTATGCCAATATACCAAATTGTTAGGCTCGTCTGCATTTTGTCTAAATAAGGGATTTACATAGATGTAGTATACTAATACTACTTCTTTGTTTACAAAGAAGTTGTAGAAAGTTTTATAATATATTATATTTTAAAAGTGTCAGTTCGGACAAAGTGTCCGAAGATATTGTGTCCGAAACGTCAGCAAGCCTTTTCATCAGCTATTTTTTATCACAGATAAAAAAAAGACAGATTTTTTTTAATTTTATCTACATTTTTTTTTAGAAATCTATTACTAATGCTCGCTTAAGTCTTTGCCTAACCTTAGTGCATACACGAGTTCTATTGATAGATAATAGGTACAATAACATGGTCGGTAAATAATAAAGCTGAATAAATGGTATCGTGTGCAGATTCATGCATCTTCGCTCATGTAGAAACGGTTTTACTACAACTCTACGTCAATAGCTGTTTATCTTCTCATTTGTGCTACTTACCATACTTTCTTAGTATACAGTATGTAAAAAAAACCCTGTTCGATCCAGTACAGGTGTAGATATAAGTAATTTGGTAAGAATATCTGAAAACATGTTAAAAATATATCGAAGACACTTTGATATTTCTTATTCTGAACAAATAAACTTTATCTTATATTACTTATCATTTCGGAATTAATCGATAAGTATATTAACCTGCTTATTTTGAACTATTTTACCACAATTTTGATTTTGAAAGAGCCGTGAGGCCTAGTGGGCGATACCCTCACTTCTGGATTTTTCCACTCGAAAAATTGATTTGCGCATTAACACGTGCTCAAAACGGTGAAGGAACACATCGTGATGAAACCGGTATGCCCTAGAACCAAAAATTCGAAGGCATGTGCCAACAGTTAGTGTTCCAATAAGCGGCGATTGGCTTGCAACCTGTCACGTGGAATGCTTACTACTTGCAAAACGCGGGCATGTACCAAATGTACTGTTTGGACGTGCGTCTAACTACCCCCTACTTACTATCCTCAAAGATCTATTCACTGAGTATGTATCTGAGGATGTCCACCATGGGGAAGACAGTCGTGAGCGTGTTTGTTTTTGTTTGTTTGTCACTTTGACACTTATATGACATTAGCCAAAGTTAAGCTATTATTACAACAGCTACTTATAAGGCTGTTTTCCCCAAATTATATAATTCACAGGAAAACAATATATTTCGTCCAAAAAGGACAAATACCTATGAAATCGTGCTTCGATAAAGTATCCATATGATATTATATACTATTTCGCATCAGACTAGGCTTTTATTAAATATTGCATGTATGTACGCCAATGTATATATAATTTTTAATCAATACATATATTAATTAATTCATGTAAGTAACTCTTCGTCACGCTTCACGACGGTAGAATGCAAGGCCGGGTCTGTTGTTTACTAGTCCTTGCTTGTAGGTTCAATTTAAATTGAGTGATAGCTAACTTCACTGCATTCGTTATTAATAAACTAACAATTAATAAACGGTAATGAAAGACTCCTCAAAAAGGAAAGGAATTTCCAAGGCGACAGGTTTGAATAATATTTAGGATAAGGGGTTTGTTCTTTTTCTAGTTTGTTCGTAAGTTTCTCCGAAACGGGTTAAAATCAATTGTATTGAATATTTTTTTTGCAATTATTCTTAGATTTTTTTTATCTACTTAAACGAATTTAAAACTTTCTAACATCCTTATTGAATGCCATGTGTTTTTACGATTTTTCTAGTTACTTAGTTTAACAGTAATAACTTACTTTTTGCTCATTTCGCATCCAGACATTGGCTTCAGTCATCACAAATCCTGAATTATCATAACAACACTGATCCTTATCTTTTTCGCGTCCCATTTTGTCTGCACCACTCATTTTTCCACTTCCCTTTGTCTTAACAGATTCACAAGCGATCCAAAAATTAAAAAAATTGAGAACGATCTTCGCAGAAATTCCCAACTGTTGTCACTTTTCAATTAAAAAAGAAAACTCTCCCGCCAAACTGCCGTCAACTTGACACTTGACGGCCTGTGCGCGGGAAAAGATCCGTTTAACATCCAAGCACGAAGTAAACTGAGCCGAGCGAGTGGTTGCATCGAATAAGTACCAAAAAATACAAGTGATGGAATTCATGAAGCTGATTCTCGTTTGACCAATCCAATCGAAACTATTTGTAAGCCGTGCAACCGTAACAAAACTTATGGCATTTGTAATGAAATTTTCGCAGAAAAACTACAACTGCGGACTTCATGTCGTTCAAACTCATTGCGGGCGTTAATTATATAAAAACAACTGAAGTCAGAGTTTCTTATAAAGTTGCGCCCCGTATTCTGACGGCAATAATAGTGACCGCAACTTTCAACTGGTTAATAGTTTCCTGATACGTCTCTGCTACATTACGGCCGTTATGCGAGATTCACCGCATTTTATAAATCTGTCGCTTAAGAATTAATTACAAAGCATGTCTTGAAGGAATTACAGTATTTCCTCTTTAATGCATAAGCAAATCTAGATAAACATTGTTGAGACACAATAAGAATAGTAGTTAAATTATAAATGTTTAGTAATATCCTAGTATAGGTTAGGTACTAGTAAACGACAGCTACTAGTAAAGCAGAGTGACTAAGAAATGACCAGCGAAACGGAACGTAACGGTACGAATAAAATATCGTAACTAAAGAAAAAAATATCATGAGTATATTTTATGAGTATCGTATTTTTTTAGTAATTTTACCTCAAGTTTTGGTATGTAGTTATTATCTCAATCATTGTTATCTTACTTGATAGAGCCAATGTTGTTTATTGTCAATATTAGCTATGTAGTGATTTCATTGATAGTAATAAAAGTATTGATTACCTTCTTTGAATTATATCGTGATTCAATTTGTAATGGGAGCAATGTACTCGTCTACGCAAGGCCAAGACAAAGGAATAAAAGCAAATAAAAATGAGGACGGAAAAATAATTAAATAATGAATAAATAAGTAGGTACGTATGGAAAAAATCATTTATTCATTAAAATCACAAGGATCACTTTGAATCTTCGGTTAACGTTTTGTGCAGAGTGAGATAAAATTTTTGAAAGAATATTGAGTTTATTTGATGGCATGTGGGCAAATGTCCCATAATTTTGTAACTATGAGTCACAATAAAAATAGCGTGCTGATCTTGAACTCAGTGGAATAATGACAGTTGTCTAAGATAATTATTGCGGGTTTGAATAGAGAATTGAAAGATATTATTTGTAAATCATAGACCTATTAGGTAACTTATTCAAACGTACTATATTTGAGTTAAAAACTTGGGGCCTCATTTACTTATTACCACTATTGAAGTCCTGTGACTGTTTGCCAGTATCAGGATCAGTAGTGTACCGCTTCCTTAGAATTACTAACCAATTTCTGTTTAACAATACATCATTCTAATTTAGATTAGCGAGGTTTGTTCTCTTGTCTGTGAAATATATATTATGAAAGGGTTTTCGCAAGAAAACTACTGGAAAAAAACTCATATCCGCTTCCAGAACGTGATCGCAAAACGATACCATATCCAGACCCCTATCCTATCGATCGGACGGGGTTTTTCTTACATACTGTACTTATTAAAACGTGTGTATGTAAAGCTATAGTGGATTGCGTTCATAAAAATGTCTACAGGACTTTAATGCCACAGAAATCTAAAAGCTCGCAAGTTACGTCCACTGGAAATATTGTAAACCCCCAGGGTTCATTATTGGTCAACGCACCGGAATGCAGGGCTGCTGCAAGGATTGAGAAAGAAAGTCCAACTGACCCTGATCCGATCGATGACGCCATGACGGATGTAGGGAAATACAATCGCATTTTATTCAGATTGCAATTGAAAATGCTGTCAAGGTGATAGCCTAGCATTCAACCAAATTTCTTGGTAATTATCACTAGGAACCAGATATTTAGTACAGTTAGCGACAAAAGTACCTAGAGTTATTTATACATAAGTCAAATATTTTCGGACCCCCTAGATTTTGGTTAAAATGATTGGTCTCTAATAAAAGATGCGTATTGGTCATCTAAAGTTATCATTTCTTTGAAAAAAAAGAGCAAAAGAAACTCAACTATTTATAGCGATTGACGACCTCTGTGACGCAGCGGGTGAACGCCCGCCTGAGACGCAGAAGTTTGCGGATTCGATTCCCGCCGCTGGTCAAATATTTGTATGATCTGCGGTGGCGGTGGCGGTGGCGGTGGCGGTGGCGGTCGCGGTGGCAATTGAAGCGAATAAGTTGTCAAGTGGTTGCCAATGTTCGCGTAAATTTATTGGTCGCCTGAAGTAACTAGTATATTTATAAGTCATATGTACATAACTACATCGCTGCATATCGGACGGAACATGACACGTGATGGCACATGCCTATTGGTTTCCTTCACGGGTGCCTGGTTAAATATACCTACATTATAAATTTACTACGTCAGCACACGCAAGTCTGAATTCGACCCTGGCCCTTGCATGGGTGTGTCTGACGAGCCCCTACGTACGTAGTCGCATCACTACACCACACAAAACCAGTATTCCCCATTTCACCAACAAACAGCTAGGGTTTCCAGCTGTAATTAAAAATAGCCGGAAAAATCGTCATCTTTCTCTAAAATAGCCGGAGCTAAGTCAACATATAGGTGAATTTGAATTTTTAAGAAAAGTTTGTTTTTTGACTCTACCATAATAATTGAAGGAGAATCCCTTGAGGTTTTATAATAGAGTCTCACTCATAGGAGGTTAAGAGTGGTTTGATATGTTTTTTTCATATCGTACAGACTCTGGTTTTGCAAGCGCCCATAGGTTACGATAATCGCTTAATAGGTGGGCCGGGCCGTATGCTAAAAAAACGTAAAATATATGAAATACATTATTTTTTAATTCGTGGAAAGATCCTTTTATTTTTTAAATGTTGTTTGTGTCTTTCATCTAGGTAAGTAGGAATAACGTAGGTTGAGATCACTGAAATACCAACTAAATAACTGAATACTACATGAAAAGGCCGGACAAGATTTTCTTTTGGTCGACCTGTCCGATTTCGCCACTATTGTAGTAAAAACGGTCATTTACTTTATAATTTCTGCTTGGAATTGCATCGATTTTGCAAATTGCATCGCGCTGTAGTCTCGTAACGTATACTTTATACCTAGTACCTACCTGTACGTTTAATGACTTAGCCAGAAACAACGGTTTTATTTTCAAAGAGCTCCCATTAGTCTTGTAAACAACGACTAACTTCAGAATCGTTGCTTGGACATTCTCAAATCCATATCCAAGTACGCAGATCTGTGAGGATCCCTACCAAGTAGGGAGTAGTCAGAGACATATATTTGTAATATGTTGCGTTTTGCATAGCAGCTAGCATTTCACGAGAGAGGTTGCAAGCTCATCGCCACTAATTGGAACACCACCCGTTGGCACATGCCTTCGAATTATTAGTTCTAGGGCATGCCGGTTAACTCACGATATTCTCCTTCAGCGTTTTGGGAAGTGTATCAATTCTTCGACAACTGCACAACTGTTTTGTCCTTCAATATTGTCCAGATTATTTCGATTAAAGAATGAGAATAGATTATAATAGAATGTGGTTTGATTGAAACAACAACAAATCACAGAAAGGATAGGTACATAATAAATTAAAATAAAATAGACACTTTATATAAATAGCAAGAGTTTTACAAAAGCACAGGAAAAAAGAAGGAGATTTTTTTGTGCTAATTAGTTCGATTTGTGCCTTGTGGACCAAACAAGGTCCTGTCTCAACTTAGTGCTGCATTAAAGATGCTTGTTGTGATTTGAAATTACTACGTGTAAAACATCGAGCCGTCACAAACCTTCATTAGGAACGTGAGTTATTTATCGTAAACAAAATTCTTATCAATTATCGGCAATTTCTATATCATTGCGTAATTGACCCATTCTCCAATCCACATTCTACAGATTAGCAACAATAACAGAGATGAGACGTTCCCATTTATTGGATTGATAAATGGGTCCTTTGTCAGATTCATGTCAAGTATTTGATCCCACGTTATTCCTCTACATCTTAAACAACATGCTTATGCAAAATGAAATGAAATGCTCCTACAATGTGAACCGGATGGATCTTGTTTAGCAGATAAAGTGCTATTGTGTTAGGTCTCCGTCTAAATATAGAGATACAAGTGGATGACCGGACTTTGCTCGCATCGGACGGACCTCGTTTCATTTTCGTGCGCACAGATAGGCCGCCTACGATATATCCGCCTATAATCTATACTCATATTAAAAAGAGGTACTTAGGTTAAGTTTGTATGTAGGCGGTAATCTCGGAAACTGCTAATCCGATTTAAAAAAAACTTTCACCAATATTTAGGAATGGACTTCCAGGGTGGACACATAATTATCCCGTTAAAATAAACGGGCTTTGCGTGAAGACCAATTTTGCAACGTAAGTCGAAGAAAAACTGGTTGAGCAAATGCGTTTCTTTCGAACGCATTTGCTTTCATTGGTTACCTTTTATTCGGGTACCACGGAGGCTAGTCGAATTTACGCGACGTGGTTTCTACTTGTTTTATTACCCTGAATTGATATCTTAATGGATTCAGATGCAGATTCATTTATTAATAACGAATTGTTAAACGTCAATAAAATAATACAACACAACATAATATACCAAAAACAAAACAATAGTAGGTACATATTAGGTTGGGGAAAAAGTCTTTTCGCATTATTGTATGTATGAACTTGTAATAAAATCTCTTTGGCTATACTATTTGTATCTGGCTGGTTTTGGTATCATTAAAAGTTTAAATTTTAAAGAAGATAATTACAAATTCAAATTAGGAAAATGTGTGATTTTTATTTGTTTTTCGTACTGTTAAGATGAGTGAATCTAATGAAGAAATTCGATACATTTTAAAATTTTACTACAAAAAAGCGATGTTTATGGACCTAGTGCAGTGTCTGTGAGAGTAGCACAAATTTGGTTTAAGCGTTTTCAATCCGGAAATTTTGATGTCAAAGATGCACGTCGCTCTGGTCGCCCTATTACGGATAAAATGGATGCCATTTTTGAAAAAGTGGAGCAAGATCGGCATATCAGTAGTTACGACGTAGCTGAAGAACTGGGAATTGACCACAAAACAGTTTTGGCGCATTTGAAAAAAACTGGGTACACAAAAAAGCTCGATATTTGGGTACCTCACGAGCTCACTGAAAGAAACCTAATGAACCGTGTTCTCATTTGTGATTCTTTATTACGACGTAATGAAACCGAACCATTTTTGAAGAAGCTGATAACTGGTGATGAAAAGTGGATCACGTACGACAAGAACGTGCGAAAAAGGTCGTGGTCAAAGGCCGGTCAGGCTTCACAGACTGTGGCGAAACCCGGGTTAACTCGCAACAAGGTGATGCTGTGTGTGTGGTGGGATTGGAAGGGCATTATTCATTATGAGCTGTTACCACCAGGCAGGACCATCGATTCTGAACTCTACTGCGAACAACTGATGAGATTAAAACAAGAAGTTGAGAGAAAGCGGCCGGAGTTAATCAACAGAAGGGGTGTGGTTTTTCATCATGATAACGCTAGACCTCACACATCTTTAGCCACTCAGCAAAAATTAAGAGAGTTTGGCTGGGATGTGTTAATGCATCCGCCGTATAGTCCTGACCTTGCACCTTCAGATTTCCACCTGTTTCGGTCTCTTCAGAATTCTTTAGGCAGTGTCAGGTTAACATCACGAGAGGACTGCCAAAACCACTTGTCGCGGTATTTTGAACAGAAGCCCCAAAGTTTTTATAGCAATGGGATCATGTCCCTGCCTACAAAATGGCAAAAAGTTATCGAACAAAATGGTACCTACATACTTTAGTTAAATGTAAATAAACTATATTAAAAAATGTTTTGAATTTTCTTAAAAAATGCGAAGAAACTTTTTCCCCAACCTATTATTAAAATTAATAATTCTGTAACAATGTTACTAATACTTAACTTTTTATTGTAAAAATTCGTCAACCTTGTAGAAAGCTTGCTCTATAAGCCAGTTTTTAAGCCTGTTTTTAAAAGATTAATAAGATGGTTTATCTCGTTTCTTATACAATTTTTAACCCCTTGACCTATGTTACTATACCTACCTACATGTAAATATGGACTTCACCCCGTTCCATTAAGATATCAATTCAGGGTAATAAAATAAGTAGGTAAGCACCGACTAGGTACAGTCAGCTGCACAAATAAGTTGCCCTCTGCTTCTCCTTGAATTTAAAATAGAGTGTAGACTAAAAAATATTCCATTCGTTCTATATAAAGAAAGAATTCATTCTTTATCTAAGGTTCTTCGGCCGAGAATCTCAAGAGGCGCAAATATAGAAGTATTGACAGAGCTTACTTATTTGAGCCTTTTGTGGTTGAGACTCTGGGTCCATGGGGACCCAGGGACATTCGCGTTTTCCAAATTCTTTCTATTTTGAAAACGCGAATGTCGAAAAAAGAGGGCGACTGGTCGAAGCGACTCGTGACCAAAGTGCTGGCTCTTATCTGGGTTAACGCATTAGCATTGCCATTCTATATGTAGTATAAAGTATGTAGTATAGAGTCGGATATTTTTTGTAATGAAACACACGACTTGAGTTTCGTTACAAAAATGTCTCACGTGAGTTGAGATCTAAGCAATATGCTTTATGTGCTACAAGTTCAAAACTTCTCGATCGCCACACTGATGAGACGGGCGGTGAGGAAATCGGGAATGGCAAATTAAAATAATATACAAATAATATTCGAAAATAAAAATAGTTTTTTTTTGTCTTTCCTGAAACCCCAAATGGGTACCTAACCTCAAATCGTGCTGCAGACTGTATAAATTGATAATTACTTTATAAATGTTTATTTATATGTAGGTACCTAGGTAATTTGTTATTGTCAGTAGGTCACGATAACCTTTCAGTTATTGAGAATTGAAAACGATTTACACAATAAACTTAATCTAATCTGTAAATGGGTAAATTTGTAGTAGGTTAATAATTTTCTCAGCGCCATAACAATATTTTAAACACATTATCCTCATCCTATGAAGGGTAGTGAATTAGAACCTTTTCGTTATTCTGCCAACGAAAAGGTAATTCACTACCCCGTGGGTGCCTAATGGGTAAATTTGAATGTTTGAATGTTTCCACGAGCTCTTCTACTGAGGCAGACGTATTTACGTCTGCCTCAAAAAAGGTTCACGATTATATTAAAACAAACATATATCTTCGTTTTTTTATTCTAGGACATGAAAGTTTCCTCGCGATGATTTCATTTGTCGTTTCGTGCACGTGTTAATAAAAAAAAAAATCGCGTGGAAAAAATCCATAGGTGCACGGCCGGGTTTGAATCCACGACCCCCGGATCGGAAGTCGGGGTACTGCCTATTAGGCCGCTACGGCTGTTTAGGTCTTACAGCTTCGTTCCGGGCAAAGCTTGATGGTCAAGCGGTTCTAAAGAATTTTCCTGAACATCTTTTTTTTGTATTAAGGCTGATTAATATGACCTTTGCGAGTAAGCATTAAACGAATCTCAACTAGGTAAGTACCTAGATACCTACTGGTCAAATGAGAATTAGCCGAGGAATAAATTACTGACCTAAGACTACAAGTCTATGAGTAGGACAGCGCAGGGCTATCACTGACACTCGATACAATCTCAAATTAATTCAGTTTAGTTTTTTATTTTTCCAGCCTTTGACATTTCTATCGCATAGTAAATAAATAAAACATTTTCACACAGCATCATCTAGCCCCAAAGTAAGCAGAGCTTGTGTTATGGGAACTAAATGATGACTGATATACTAAATACTTTTATTTTGTAAATACATACATAGAAAACACCCAGACCCGAGACAAATATTTGCAGATGCAAACATTTGTCCCGCGGCGGAAATCGAACCCGCAACCTTCTACGTCTCAGGTCCTCGCCCTCTGCGCCACAGAGGTCGTCAAACAACTCTACTCCAATATCGAATATCTACGTCAAAATCGCGTCCAAAGTACCTAGGTACCAATAAATAGCATAATCGATGTCATTTAGTTTCATAAAAGCCCACCAAATAGGTACCTACTTATCCAATCTTGCGCTAGTAGGTATTTGCATTCGACAGTACCAAATTGCATGAAATCGATCTTAATCCCAAATTGCAATTTTAATAGAGTGTCAAGGGTTACCTCCAGTCTTTTAATAGTGACAAATGAAACTCTACCAATCAATGTGACAAAAGAAATAAGTTACATAGGTAGTTACTTCGTAGGTTGGTTAAGTTAAGTGTGATCAAACTCTCATTGTCTGTCGTATTTTGCGAGGAATACTCAATTGCCCTGAGTTGCTATGCGAGGCGAGCAGGCTGTGTGTTCCGGAAAATCGCGTCAGTTTCCGTCCCGGGCGCGTACCTCTTTTTTCTGTTACCCCTGCACGCACCGTGGCGCGCCAACAATCCCCAGTCTGCCGTGCACAACGACACCTCAATCAACTCTTGAAATCTCACCAGCAGCTTGATATTGCAGATAGATGTCCTATAGTCGAGAGGGCATGTCTAACGTATTGCGAATATATTATGTAGGTATTTATAATACATTTTCTGTATATGTTATTTCCTCTACAAATGCGATTACTATTGTTTATTGTTTTTATGTTAATTTAGTTGTTAAAAATATTGATCTCAATTACTATAAATGTGTATAATAAGTGTTATATTTAAATTCCTATATAAATGATGTAGCGGCTTAGGTTTAAGTAATCTGTTATGCTACATGTTTAATGAATATATAACTTTAACTTTAACTTTAAGTATGTTCTCATTTAGATCACATTCACTAGAATCCTCTACATACAACGGTTGTCAAGAAGATACCACTTTCAAGCGATATGACCGCCCTTTAATTATGACAAGTTTTTGTTACATTGTGTTTGATTTTTGTTATGGCAAAGTATAAAGTATTTTCATTCACATATCTAGGTAAGGTTGGGCAAAGGATATGTTGTTGGGCTGGTTAGACAGTTCTGTTTAGCAAGATAAGTGTGTAAAATGTTACCAAATTCTACCTCGGATATTATACCTACTTAATAGACTCTACTACTAGTAGGTATTATAATAACTGTGACTATGTGTTCTAGCTTCTAAGCTAGCAAAAATATTTGTTCCCAACATCTCTTCCATTGTCAAAGATCAAACGTAGAAACTTATTAGCCTTATTATAGGTATAATGTTTTATATTTATTTGTAATTACAATCTTTATCGCCGTTGGTTTCTCTAATAAATAAATCATGTTTTACATTTATTTGTTACAATCTTTATCGTTTTCTATAAATCGTTTAAAGTCCAGACTGTGCATACGGATTTTCTTTTACTTGACTTGTATTTAGTATCTCTTTTTCGTCTAAAGCTTCTATGCAAGGCGCACTATATACAGGAAAAAATACAGAAAAAAGTAAAACAATAGGTACCAATATAAAAGCAATAAAATAAAACAAATACAAAGAGGGACTCAAATGAATCAAACGTTGAAGTTGAAGTACCTAGTTTTGGATATATAGGACATTAGGTTACTAAGATTGTCATGAGTAGGTAGGTATGGTTTCCCGTAGCCATTTTGCGAAGGCTGGTCACTAACCTAAAGAAGCAAGGAGGAAGTGACTGATACGCGCTTTATATTTAGGTTCCTAGTTAATTAGGTTTGCAGTTTTTCAATACAAAAAACACTTAAAAAGAACCAGTGACACAAATAGAGAGAAAAAGGAGGAAAGAAACGATTCCTAAAGGTCAAAGGCCAACCACTTCTTCCCATTCCAAAGATTAATTTGTATTCACGTTCATTTAATGACGTAAAAGGAGAGCTGATCAGGTGGTAGGTACCTAAAGAGGTAACGTAAACCGTAATCTTAGTGCCCATACACCAATGTGGAAATTACCACTGAGTGTGTAAACCACAGCATACGTGCTGTCAACAATAGGTAGGTTGTATTTAACAAATATTGAGTCATCAAACAGTACTTCGTTATTGTCAAATCCTCAATCCTCATCGCATTACCTAGTAGGTACATAAAAATCTTCACAAGGCGATAAGAAATAGCGGTGCGTTTTCTAAAAATAACCTAAATGTTTCTCCGAAAAAATCCAATCTGAATCCAACCCTACGTGGTTGAAGTAAGTTCCAAAAACCACCCCAATATTCCACGACCTTTGCATGACATTACATTATCTGATTAAAAATAAATAGCAATCTCACTCACCTTTTTATCAAGCAATCCGATCGTTTCGCCAAGCTCACTAGATTTCTTTTCCTCAACCATTTTGAGAAATCGCGAAGTGAAAACTATTCGAAAATCGAAAGGATAATGTTTACTCCGGCTGCGTGGATGGTTCAACTGTCAGTTACTTCAGTTAACGCATGCGCAATGGTCCCATTCACTGAGTGCTCTGAGTCCCGGACCCCTATTTTGCGACAATAGGCTGGCCGAGCGGTTATTAGGGTTCCGTGCGCGCGTTTATTAAAGACCCTTGGCTTTATTGTACTGATCGCATCTCCAATCTTTGAACCCTTACGGAAAACGATCCTGAGTCACGCATTAGCGTGTATACGTTTAGTAATCGAATCTTCTGTTGTCATGTTCAACATTACCATATCGATCAACATTGACACTACACTATCCTCTTTTTTATTTGTTGAGTAATTTAATTAGCTAACCAAGAAGGTAGTGTGGGTAAGCAAATTTATATTTATTGCTTCATGTGTCAATTGTGCCAAATAACCAGAAACGATTATTATAATATCTATGACCAGAGTAAGCTATTTTACGCTGCATTAAACGTTTTAGATTATTCACAGTCAGCAAAAAGCATTCCGTTTGTCTAGGAGAAAAACATATCGAGAACGCACTAGCAAGGTCATGTCATGACTCATGGTCACGTAGGTAGAGTACCACGAAAAAATATGCAAGTAACTTAAGCTGAAAAAAATCAAAATAGAGACAAGACAGGCCAATCTCCCTAGAGAAATGATCAAGTTCATTTGAGAATAAGTATATAACTCTCGATATATTCACACATGCAGTACTCACCCTAGATTTGAATAACCTGTGTCCAGAGAATACCATGAATACGGGATTCGGAACACTGCCCGCGTCTCTGCCGGCTTCTGTTCCGCTATGCCACGGAGCCCACCTTACATTTTTAATGTATGACAGAATAGTTGTGTAGGTAAATAGGTACTTAGATTTATTTGTGGATTATTCGAATAAACTCGATTCCTCGGACATAAACCAAACTGATACGTCAAAATAGTATTTCCATAGTAACAAAGCAGAAATAGACCAATGTCATAAACTCAGCTAATTATCTACCGCATGTTAGTTTTGTCGGAAATAGCGTCCAATCGGGCAGCCATTGTGTGCTCATACGGAACCCAAGCCATATCTATTGACTCAATATTCCATTTGTTTTTAAAAGCCCGATAACCTACTGTAAAGTTATCGGAAGACCACCGCTGGTTGTTGGGTGATGGTCGTTCAAATCCGTCTCTTGTGTTATCTTCAGTTTGAAGCACTATCGAAAAAGGGGTGATCTAAAGATCATGATCAACCTTCGTAAATATCCATGAGTTCAAGGCCTCATCTGAATGACCCTTGTAATAATCAACTTCTTGTCCTTATCACACATTACGTGGGGTCGGCACAACATGTTTTCTTCTTCCACACACCTCTATCTCGGTACTCCTTTCATAACCATGTCATGACCCTTGTCTCAGAATAAATAATACCTAGTACTACCTACGTATTGTTGTGAATTTGTCTTTGTGCTCATATCACCGTTAGGTATAATTAAGGCTACCTACGTCCGAATTAACCCGGTAAGTACGATTGGTTGTAACCATCGAGCACCTTGGTAGTCTAGAATAAAGGTTATTTTTGAGCGCATGTCGCCATTAAGATGCAGCCAACTACTAAATTACCTAGGTTGGTATATTTTGAGTTTATTATGCCCATGTTTGAAGAATCAGCCTGTAGAAGTAGGTTCACAAGTCTTGACGTCAGAGGCTCAAATAGGCGTAGCCATGACGCAAGTTGAAAACTTTTGAAACCATCGTGGTAAGGAAACATATTTTTTACTAAAAGCGGGATATTTAACATGATTTTTTACTTTGAATGTTTCCCGATATTTCTTCGCTGTACCTACCTAACATCAACCACTAACATCCACCCGCAAAGACCTAGTAGGTACCTACAATGATCACAGGAGGATAATGAAACAATATTGGGAAAGATATACTTGATTCGGGAAAACTCACTATACCTACTATCCATACTTATATGTATTATAAATGCGAAAGTTACGTTTTCACGCCGCTTTTTTTATGAATTTTGGTACCTAGGTAGAGATAGATGGGGCCTTGGAGAAGGACACTTTCGTAACGAAAAAAAAATTGAAAGGGGTGAACTAGGGGATGTAACTTTGTAAACGAAACCAATAATTTTCATGTTAGGGATATAAAATTTCATCATAACTATACTTTTGGTAAGAAATAAAATAATAATGTTTTTTCGTTTTTGACCAATCAAGGTAAAATGGATGTTTTTTTTTAAGTTTTTCCTACCTTTGTATAAATATGTATCTACATATATTCTATCTATACTAACCGCTGACAAATTTTGCCAGAGATGAAGCTTGCATCATTATTATGTACAAGTAGGTATTGCGAGATAACAGTGGCAGTGCGAGTGTGTGGATGAGGTTTATCGGAGAGTGGGGGTCCGGGGCGAAAATTGGGATAATATTATAAAGTCGTAAAGTATGTATGTAGGGGGTAATTCCTGAAACTACTCATCCAATTTCAAAAATTATTTCACCAATATTTAGAATGTACTTTCAGGGTGGACATAGGCTACATATAATTATTATACCGTTAAAATAAAAGGGGCTTTTCGTGGAATACAATTTTGCAAAAGTCGAGAAAACACGGACGATCGGATGCGTTTCTTACGAACGCTAACGAATGAAGCTGTGGCAGATGCTAATTGTATATAAGTATATAAGTTACAAACATATAAGTTATATATATATAAGTAACAAACATAGTAGGTAGGTATGTGAGTGAGAGTTACATGGTTCTAAGAGGAGCAGTGGTTATATACATATTTATTTTAACACTAATTGTCCTCGAGTCGCTAACTGTTGCCTGTTTCTGTATGTTTTATAAAATAATAGCATGTAAGTATCATGATTTATATAGTAGGTAAGTATTTATGTAGGTAATAATAGTATAGTATTTTCATAGTATGTGGTACAACTTACAACCCCTTGTAAAATTTCGTACAGATCGTTCTATCCAAAGGTTGACCGGTAGAGATTATAGCTATTTAGCGATAAAACCGTTAAAAAGTTTGTAGTATTTATTTAAGCTAAAATATTTGGTGTGCAGTATTTTCTATTATCTATCTAGTTTATTTATACCTGCTTCTGCCCACGGCTTCGCCTTATATATTATTGACGACTTCGATGTCGACGCAAGAGGCGAGGTTTCGATTCTCCTTGCGGAGAACTCTGTAAATAGTTGTTCCTGGTCTGGGTGTTGTGATACCACGGTACTCGTAGTTCCCAGACTATATTATGTGTCTATTGGGAGTTTGTTTATTAATTATTCCAAGTCATAAACTATTCTTATTGTGAATTTTAACAAAATCAGTTCATTACTTAAATTACTATAACCGAAACTCTAAACATCAAAATATTCTCATAGGGAAAGGTCGGAACTCGTTTCTGCCTACTATCTATCTGTTAGTTAGGTACTAAAATGTATTCCTAATCTGCGTCTAGTATCCCAATCACAGTTACAATATAAATTATATATATTGAGCCGTTATAATATAAATTTTATCTAACTATATCAATAAATAAATAATGATGATTATGTACCTACAAGCAACCATATCAGCTCCAGAAAGTTGTTATTAAAATGATTATAACAATTACTCTGAATTATTTGATAAAGTCGAATGCAATTATATTTTGTTTTGCATAATATTGTAGGTTTCTAGAAATAATGGTATTTATTTATTTCTACGTGTTCCTCCAATTATAGTAAGATGAAAACTGTCCTCTACCTGTATTCTGTAAGGTGTTGTAGGTACCTTTTTTTAGTTGTTTCGTTAACCTAGTAAATCAGTCTGATGTAAAATATTTTTTAGTTCAAATTAACGATTTGATTATTATTATTATTAATTTATTATAGTATGGCACAGGCAGCGTGCACAGAGTAGATATTAACTAGCTTAACACTAAATAACAGGAATATAGAAAAAGTTAACTTAAAATATTGCCCAGTAGCAGCAACTCGAGTGCTATTTGCAGAAACGCGAGCATGTGCTATAATATAATGTTTGGACGTGCCTCTGACAGCCCCCTACTTGGTATCATCAAAGATCTACGCATTGAGAATATATATCATGGGGGAATATAGTCGTGAGCGTGTTTGTTTTTGTAGATATTTTGTTTTCTCTATTATCATGCATACTTTTGTGAAACCTTTCGCCGCATTGGTTCTTTTACTGCTGATCGTTTTTCAAGGCTACTCAATTATGGTCATGTGTCTATAGCCAAGTGACCAAAAATCACCGGTTGTAATCATGTCTAGACATCCAGGATTATGTCCTATACATACCCAACTAAATAAAAGTAAATAAATAATGCTGGACATTTTTCACACAGCATCATCTAGCCCCAAAGTAAGCAGAGCTTGTGTTATGGGAACTACATGACTGATATACTATCTAAATACGTTTTTTTTTGTAAATACACACACACTATGCACGAAAACGCCCAGACAAAGTTTTTAAAACTTTTTGTACATTAAAATTTTAAACCACTGGCGTTTTTTTTTCCTATTACGTTCCTATCTAATTACAAGTTCAACACCCGCCAACTTTGCATCGTTTATTGAAGCGCCCCCTAGAGACTGGCGATAAAACTTATCTAATTTACCTATCTATACAAAATATCTCTGTGGCGCAGTGGACGAAGGCCCGACGCAGAAGGTCGCGGGTTCGATTCCCGCCGCGGGACGAATGTTTGTATATGCAAATATTTGGGTATCTGGGGTTTTCGAAGTATAATATGTGTGTATATAAAAAAAAGTAAATATAGTATATAAGTCATGACGTAGTTCCCATAACACAAGCTCTGCTTAGTTTGGGGCTAGATGATGCTGTGTGAAAAATTACGATTTAAGCCATGTTCGTCCCTAGAAAGTTCGACCCGCTTCAAAAAATCTGCTTTCGTCTCACTTTGTATGCCATATACCAATGCTGCTCATTATTTCACACAGCATCATCTATTTATTTATTTAAGCTCTATTTATGTAGATTTTACTGAAAATTGAATTTCCTGCCAAAATGTAGGCCTTTGAATCGGATATGTCTTTCTATCCGGCTTTGTTATAGCGTTGAGTCGCCTATATTCCACACAAGGGCGGATCTCTCTATTCATCTTAGGTACAACATGCAACGGACTGGAACATGCACTTTTAGACGGACAAATTCCCAGATCCAGCATAATACGACCACCATCTAAGAACCATCCTTAAAGACATACAAATCGATTGCAAAAAACATTTCATTTAACCGGTTTTATAAGCCTTTTCGGAGATAACTAGTAACAAACATTTTACCATTTATCTCCGAAAAGGCTATTTAACAACCAAACAACCTCATAGCAAACGCATATAAACGGGCTCCTAAAAATAAAAATCCAGATTTTTCATTGCAAATAATGTTTATTCCATAATCAGATAAAAGTAATAATATCCAATGATTTGGGGCTTATTTATTTAATTTTACTTAAACAATTAATTATTATTTATTTTATTTATATAACAATTGAGATGGCATTATAACATCAGTCCCATATTACTGTTAATTATCATTATAATATACAGAGTGCTTCCTTTAACATAGATTAAACGGATTAGGACATGTATTATACATATTGAAAATTGTACAATATTTTTTTTTATTTCGGAAAAAAATAACTTTTAGTAATTTTGGCCCTAGTTGATGTACATTGATCTATTAAAGCCGTTTATTGAGTTTTTTTTTATAATTATTATTAATCTATGTCAAACGAGTCATCCGGTACTTATAACTTAGAATTACTTATAACTTGAAATCAAACCATAGGTATTTTATATATACCATATTGTATTTTATAAGTAAATGGCCGGATGAAAAGCGACTGCGCCCGTTTGTTACCGACATTTATAAATGAGAATGATTCTCATTATTTATATTTAATCCTAAATTATTATTAATAATATCATAAAGTTGAAGTTTGCCATATTTCATGAGATTTTCTTAACAATAACATCTTACATGCAAACATAATCACACCTTAATATGAACCAGTAGATTCCCTGTAGATTTTACGCTCCTAAAGATTATTTGTTTCACATGACAAAATAATTTTAATCACACCTAAAATCAGTCAGGTATAATTAAAATTAAAATAATTTATTTCAGAATTACAGTTAATATTATTTATTTATTAATTATTGCTAAATACTTATTTTACAAACAATAAAACAGTAAATGATCATTTCTAGAATTTGACGTTTCGTTTGATATTAAATACGAATAATGTTGTGTTTTGTTAATAAGTGCAAATAATAAAGAAAACAATCCAAACACGCTCTAACAACAATATAAATTTTGGATAAAACTTCTTAAAAAACTGGCAAGAACTCTACGTAATTTAATGAACCAACAATTGTTTTAAAATGTATCATTATTTAAAGCTTTTATTCACAAATAACCGCGATATATATTTGAGTTGACAAACTTTAAGATTTTTTTTTATATAAATTCATCTTTATTAAATATTTTCCATCTATTACAGGTTTTTCACGCGTGGTAGGTACATAACTATTTAATATTATATATATTTTCTCATAATAGTAATTAAGATTAGTTACATTAAGTATTTCATTTAATTATTAGGCCGATTTACTACTCGTTGATAAGTTTCACATAAAACTACATACTACATAATAAATTCTACGTAAAAATATAAAGTTCGAGTGTTAAAAATAATACTATCTTAAACAGCTAAATCCATGTGTATTCTTGGTTTTAATGGCATTTGCATAACATACGATGATATCTTAAGCACTGGGTTTAGAAGAAAAGATAAATAACCTAAAACAGCATCGAAGATAAAAAATTACCCATAGGGCTTTTATCACCGCAAGAATCGAACCTGCGATTCTTTCAGTGTCTCGTTATAAAGCCATAGGACAACACATATTCCGAACTATGACCGATAATGCAAAACAATTAATAAAAAATATTATTCACATTTGTTTTTTGTAATAATTATTTTTATTCACTGGATAAATATATAATAAATATTTATAGATATTATTATAGCAGTAATAGAATGTTAAAAATGAGATTTTATCATTAATATGTTCCGGCGAACATGGAAATGAAAAAAATATTTTATAACACACCTAAGATTATTGATAATTATAATAATTATGATTAATTATACGATAAATATAGTGATTATTATAAATATCCATACGAAACAGGTACGAAATGAATAATTAATCCTAATGAATATGATATGTTTACACAGTCACATAGACAAACACGCTTTTTATATTAATTAAATTATTATAACCTATCAATAGAATATTTACAAGTTTAACTATGTATCTATATAAAATCTATTATATGACGTAACAGTAAGATCGGAGGCGTTCAAATCGCAGTCTCAAATAATTGAGAATTATAATCCTATAAAAAAAATAACTATATTTACACACGTTTCAAAATTATTTTCAATATGATATTCAGACATGATTTTAAAATCGAACTATTGCGGTCTGTATACTAATTTTCATTTAAGATTTTATAGTAGCGTAAAATAATAGAGGTAGAGATATCTGATATGAATCAGTATAACATATACGCGTGACTTTATCTTATGAGACAAAAACGTCAGTAAGCATGTGCTAATTTCTATGTTCAGACTTGCCCCTGGCCACCCACTAATCACATATTCTCACGACACCCTGATACAGATAAAAAGTAGTATTATCTTGGAGGATTTGAAATGTTAGATTCTACTTATATTCCTATCATCATTTAACGCAGTATTGGAAGGGCCCTCACCCGCTGAACAAATGGAGGTAGCCCAAGACTGATCTCTACAGGCTGATGAAAATAAGATTACTTACATTCAAATCCGTCCAAAGTTTGCCTGAAAATCGCTTTTACTCTAATATTATAGAGGTGAAGTTTGGATGTAGGAGGAATATTTAGAATAGTCCTTCATGGTGGACATAGGCTGTATATTATCACATTAAGAAAGGGCTTTCAAAGGAAAGTTCACGAAGAAACGGTCGAGCGAATACCGCCTTAACAGCAGGAGTTACATCGGCTAATTTTTATCCGGGCTCCACGCGTGTGGTTTTTGAATCATGGTGTATCAATCAATCTACCTATCCACATTTAACAGAGGATATGCTCTTGCAGAGTGCTTCGGGATCCAGGCCTTCAGGTAGCATCGTGAGAGACAGATGACAATTTTTAAATTTAGTGATTTTGAATTGCGCTGTATTATAAAGAGTTATCTATCTATCTATCTACATTAATCCTCAATCAGGTATCAGCTCACCAGTTCCCAATACATGCTTATGTATCATAATCTGATATCGTCGTCCAGACTGCACTCCTCACAGGAGGAGGCCAGCTCCTCAAACGACATTCCGTCGAAGGTCATGGACACGGAGGATATGCTCTTGAAGAGTGCCTCGGGATCCAGGTCCTCGGGCAGCTTCGTGAGGAACTGCGCGGCCGATATGAAGTCCATGTCTTTCAGCTCCTCTTGGTACAAGTGGAGAACACCTGGAAATAAAATTTTGTTATTCATTTGCATGTTATATAATTTTCTTGTTTTTTTATAAAGATCCTGAAATAACTTGACATTTATAAATTTTGCATGTTCGTGAGCTGAATAAAAAACGCCACATACACATTCCTCACTTTGATTCCCTGTGTCGCGGGTATCAAGAACTACGAGTACCGTGGTACCAAAAGTAGTGAGTGTATCACGACTGCATCCTCCAACATGGACATCCTCAGATTGACATCCTCAGACTCAGCACGTAGAAATTTGAGGGTACCAAGTAGGGGGTAGTCGGGGGCACGTCCAAACATTACATTTGACGCATCCCCGCGTTTATACGCCGAAATTTTCTTGTACCGTACTATCGGTTAATTAATTATAAATGAAAACATAATTTATAATTACCTAGATAAATTACATGAATAATAGTACAATTGTTTTTTTTTGTTATAATTTTCGCTGAAAGGAACCGACTAAGTTTCGACTCATTACGAAGACTTTCGGAATGAGTCGAAACTTAGTCTATATCTACCGATAGCACGGTACCTGAAGATTATCGTTTGACGATATGAATATTTTTTGTCAGTTTTAGAAAACGGCTATCGTTTCTACCCACCCAGCGCAGTATTGAAGAGGAAAGTGTCGCCATCTCGTAGGAAAACATCCCAAACTCTGCAGGCAGCGTCCAATGGCATGGCTTTCGCGAAGGCAGTGTACAGCCATTCCAGCAGATACAGCTCCGGCGCCACTGTCTCGGCGAGAGTGGGCAGGTTGTGCCCGAGAAGCGTGGTGTACGCTTTCCATAATCGCTGCCGAAAAACAATATATGGTTATTTCTCTTTTAATTTGTTAAACAGCACTTAAGGCAAATTAGAACAATAATAATAATAATACTGGACATTTTAACACAGCATCATCTAGCCCCAAATTAAGCAGAGCTTGTATTATGGAAACTGATGACTGATATACTACTTATATACTTTTTTGTAAATACATACATATTATACATAGAAAACACCCAGATCCGAGACAAACATTACAAACATTTGTCCCGCAGCGGGATTCGAACCCGCAACCTTTTGCCTATCTAGAGTCCTTCTCCCACTGCGCCACAGAGGTCGCCATTATATTGAGTTAGTATTACATAAATAAGGTACCAATAAAGATGTTACTAAATTAAATTATTCATTTAATAGATTAGGCGAGAGATCGGCCCAGGCTCAATCACCCATTAGACATGAGTGTATGTACAGTATAAGTTTATGGTTATTTGTGTTTTTAATTTGGTAACCCAGTGTGGGTTACCAAGGCGAATTACAAGAATTTATATTGAAATTCGAATTTGAATTATCGTCGAGGAAAGTTTTAGTATATTTGAGATTCGAGAGAGAAGCGGACGAACGCCTGGGTGCCACTGAGCTCGTATACTAACTACACACCTGCATAGCAGCACCATCCCTGGTGAAGGCAGCCCTGAACACAGGTCCGTCGAGGAGATTCGCGAAGCAGACGAACGCCTGCGGCGCCTCCATGTTCAGTATCAGCACTGCAGCTATAAACGACATGCCCTGGAATTATAAAATTATGGAATTGAATAGAGCATTCAGAATATTTAACAAGAATATGATTTCTTTGTGTGGGTTCGGTCCGGAAAGTACAACTTTTGCTTACAAATTCAAACATAGTAAGTTATTAGCGGAAGTTCAGTGGGCGGTCTTATAACCAATAGCAATCTTTTCCAGGTAACGTTTCAATGAACTGGAATTGAACTATAAAGGACGACACTAGCGTATCCTACATTATACAAGCAAATGTTAAGATGTTTAGATATTTGTTACTAAATATCTCCATAATGGCCGAGTCGATTTAATCTAAATTAAATACAAAAATACAACTAAGAAAATTCGATTCTTACTATAACGCGAAAGTTTTTGAAGATGGATGGATGGATGTTTGTTACTCTTTCACGCAAAAACTACTGAACGGATTCTGATGAAACTTTACAGTAATATAGCTTATACATCAGAATAACACATAGTCTACATTAATATTTAAAATTCTTTGTTTTGTTGTTTCTATTACTGGTTTAGAGTCACATGCATTCCCCCTTATACATAATCGCTCGCTAGCATCCGCTCACTCTATCCCTGTCCTTTTCTAACACTGAACAAACTATAAAGGCAGACAGCTTTATAGCACGCTAAAGTAATTGAGCGATTATGAATAACAGGGATAGTTTGTAACAGAACTAACCTGTATATAACCGATATCCGGTCTATAGCAGACATACGCTGCCAGTAATTGATACAGCACATTGAAGTAGGGCCCCCCCGGCTGGAATATACAGAGATGAGGGAACGTGCGCGCTATGTCCAGTTGTATCAGCTCCATGGAACACTCGTCGCTGTATTCCAGCAGGTTAGGATTGCTTCTTGAACAGCATTTTACCTGGAAGAGAAACGACAGTAATTTTATATACAATGTGTAATGAAATAACGCCAACATTTTTTCTTTTTTCAGTTTGTTTCCTTGTTCTGTGTTTCTGTGTGTGACAGACAGTGACAGATAATGAAAAGCCCGCTAAATTGTCAAGTCAAGTCAAACTGACCACAGACTTGTATTTTGTTACAAAAGTGATGATGAAGTGATGAATTTTCTTTCCTTCTTTCTTCTTTCAACCTGAACAGATAAAGGTTCGCGAATGGTGACCATGAACCGGATGACGTAGTGTAATAACCCCCCCCCCCCCCCCCACTAGAGAAGGCAGTGTCAATGTTCCAATAAGCAGCGATAGGTTTGCCATCTGCCACTGGAATGTTAACTTGCATAACACGGGTTTCTGCCAAAGATGGTTCCTACTTGGTACCAAGTAACAGTCGTGAGCCTGTTTGTTTTTGTAAGTAAAATAATTTAAGGAATCGTTACCTCTTCCACGGTCTGAGATTTTAAGTTCTGCTCGCTGAAATTCCTTGGTATGCCGAGTCGTTCCTCTTTCGGCCTGTCCTCATCCGTCTTCGAGACTTTAGGTACGTCAGCTTTAGTCTGTTCACTTTTACAGGCGCACGCATCTCTCCTGTTCACTTTTAATCTCTTCCGTCGCATCTGCGCCTCGTGCAGTTTCTCCGTGGCTTTCGCTACCAGGTCCTGGTAGTGTTCGTGTGTTATTTTCAGCTTATTCTCGATGGCTAGTTGCCAGACGCGACCGCGGATCGCTGGTGGTAGGCCGCTCCACCAGAGCTCCAGAGTGTGTTTTGCATTTTTCCTGGAAGATTAAACATTTTCATCGTCTGGTTATTTGTTTTTTTTTAAGTGTTAACACTCAAAAAACGCGCCGAATCTACGGCGCTTTGAGACGGAACATCCCAAGAATTTAGATCAAGTGGCTAAGTTGGTATACCTCGCACCAAGCTGGAGATCACGGTTTCGTGTTAAAGGATTATTATTATTTTCCCTTATTGTTAAATTAAAGTAGGACTTGGCTGGATACGTATGCCGGAGGAACTATGGACGAAAACCATCACGCTATGGAGTATGAACAAGTAGCGTGGTAGGCCTAAACGGAGATTAGTATCAGAATTATTAGAACTATAATGATTTATGATTCAGAGACGAACTAGAAGCATTACTCAAGGAATAGACCCAGGTTATAGCGATCAGTGGAAACTGGGAAGGAAGGCATTTGCCCTGCAGTGGTACACTACAGGCTCATAATAAACATATTAGTTTTCCTGCCCTTGTTGGTAAATAACAAGTTATTTGCCAACATAATGCCCACATTATGCGGGCTCGGAAGAAAACGTTTTCTTCTTCCACTTTCCTGTATTAGCTGTCATCTCAGTTAGCTACTCCTTTTTATACTCATCTTTCACACAATAGGTGAAGGTCCATCTTCTCTTTGGCATACCCCTACTCTTAGATCCATCCATTCATATTTACCACCTTTTTCTTAATATGATATTCTTCTATCCTCGTGGTATGCCCGAGCGGTATGGACATACCACGCCTTACCTATCTGTTCTATTCAATTAATAAAAATATTAATTGAACAGAAAACAGTTCACAAATAAGTGGCATAGTTAGTCCCGAAACTAGGATAACACCTGTCTCTTGGGGACCTCCTTCGTTACTATTTAAGGTAATGAACTAATGACATTTTACACAAAACGTGAAACTAAATTCATTTTAAATTTATGTAGTCTACATGACACAAAACTTTCACATCAAGTTTTCCACAAAATCACACTTCCCCTGATTATCATCACCTGTTGTTCCCTTGATGCAATCCCTAGCGCAAATGATTTTCCTTACTTGTTAAGCTTGGCTTAGGGCCACCGATATTCCTACTTAGAGTTCATAAGTTGAAGTGGTAATGGGCAGGCTATACATATCGCTTGCAGAACTGATCCAGTTCAGCTTGACCCATAATGCAGCCGCTAAGAATTCGCCCATTGATTTTATGCGACCTCTGTATACTGATAATTGGTCTACCGTGACCGTATCATTTATTCTATACCGTGGTTAAGGTCAGGGTTTACAACCTGCTCATATTGGCATAATTGCGCGACCTCACTATGCCACAGAGGTTATTGGCTGAATGATTAAATCTGATTACATGTAAAATATGTTTATTTAGATTGCATTGAATATAAATAGCATTTAATCTTGGACGACAAACTGAATGTTGTTCTTTTGTTCATTGGTTCTTTCTTGGTTACCTCGGAACGGGTGATTTTGGTCGTTGATAGAAAGTGCCAATATGGTGAAAATATCATAATGCATTTATTCATACTCAAATGTTGAGCTTGTTGTGTAAACGCCAATAGTCTAGCCGATTTCAGTCGGAAAAACGGAAGGTCAGAATACAATGCAAACGTCATCAATCGCGACACAGCTGTTCCGGTCCGATACGTTGATAGCAAAGCTACCGGGGTGCGTCGCTCCGTGTCGGTCTCGTCCGTTAAATCAGTTAAGAAAGAGACAATAGAAGCAAACGACATGTAGAAAACGATACACCCGTTTACTATTCCTACTCTTACCGGAACGGACCGGACCGGGAAAAGGCGGCGTGTCTGACGGCGCGTATTACGCGTAGAGCTCGTAAAACCACAGATAAAGCGAATGGTAATACCATAACAAGACAGCTAAATAAAGCACACATTGCGGTCAGAGATTCCAGAACAATGAATAGTTGGGCAAGAATAATAGAATAATAGTTGCTGTGAGTAAAATAGAAGAGCAAAAACATTAGAAGGCATTGTTGAAAACAATGCTTTTGCTCTCTTGTGACTTTGTAAAGTATCGTATTTGGACAGATAACGGTTTGGTTGTTTCTAATGTATTCCGGTCGAAACAGTAATTAAAAATACATAGACAATGGGGAAAAAAAATCACAGTACGGAAAAATCCATGAAAAGCCATCCATCTGATTGTTTGGTACCCCTAAAATCAGATTTTTAGTGTATCCACTCGAGCAAATCTTGGTCTTCTACTAGTATAAAGTGATATAAAGTGAAGAGGTTAGGCCACGTTAGTCGCTCACACGAACTTAATTTAGATTTTATGAGAGAATTGCCTCTTAAAAAAAAACGAAGAATGAAAATACAGAGAGGTTACAGGCAGAAGGTACTAATTCCTCTCCGCGACGCGTGGGCCAATGCCCATGGCTTCACTCGTTTCTTGATAAAAAGTAGCCTTGTTATTCCAGATCGAGAGCGATTACTATCTTTCACCGAAACCGGACACCGTTATTGGTAACAAACAGTCAAACATCCATACTTTCGCATGTATAATATTAGCAAGAAGGATAGAATTGGATGCTTTGATAAGCGTTGCCCGATTTCAAAACAACATAAAATGCGTTTAACGTAAAGAGGTTTGTTTGTTTGTATGTTACGATATTTTTTATTATACTACTAAGTTGGCACATAACCCACCTACTGGTAAGTAGTTATTGTAGCCAATGGACGCTTTGTAATCAGAAGCATCACACACGTCCAACCATTAAAGTCCTTTCTGAAGAACCTCTTACTAGTAATTTGGGAAAACCTGAGCAGTTGACAACTTGAGTGTTCGCACAGAAGAGTGTAGTTTAAATGGAGACAACTAATTAAGGGGCGCTACAAAAGATAAGAAGATAGATTTGTTTTGTAAAAAATTACTGGTCGTTCTTTGTCCGATCTTGTAGGTAAGGGTAAGGGTATTACATTTATCAAATATCTTGGTCCAATGTACAGTTGATCAAAGAAATTGGACGACTTCATCAAATGTATTGGCAACACCGATATTTGATCAAATATTCCTCTTCGCCTTTGGATCCATGGCTTCACCCAAATCCTTTTCTGTTTTGATTTTTTCTGTTTTAATAATAACATTATGATAATAGCACCACTAAAAGACGCAATAGCAGAACATAAAGATGCTCCATGTTCCTCCATTTTCTTAACACTACGCAAAATATTGGACACAGATATTGGACAAGTGTAATGAGCGTCCTTCAAAGAAATTTGATCAAATATTGAACATCATAATTGGACAAAAATATTTGATAAGTGTAATACCACTCTAAGACGTGTTGTCCGATCATGTTCCTTTTCTCTAGTTAAAGAATCAACTTACTGGTTCTGCCAATCAGGTAGAATAGTCTGCGTCCACTCTCTGGCATGCCTGGCCAGTCGTTCTTCTAACCGTAGGGACTGCTGAAGCCTGGCTAGTCTAGCTGCCGCCTCCCGTTCCACCCGCCTCCTGGCTGCTTCCACCATGCGCGCATGCTCCTCTTTATGGCGTAATGCTTCCTCTGCGCATTTCGCTGGCAGGTTTGAGGGTCTGCGATAAAGAATGGGAGCAAACTTAATAAAATTATAATGTCAAATGTAATGCAATGGGCGACAGTGCAAGAAGATGAGTCGCGATCACTCACGATTGAAGACCCTCGGAATGAGTCGAAACATAGCCGGTGGCTTCAGTGATAGTTAAGGTACGTGAAAATTAAAGCAATGATAGCTATCGAGCTTAAGTTCATGAATATACATTGTTATTATCATCATCACCAACAAAAACATGTAGAAGTGTACCGCTGGGCATATGCCCAGTATATATTTGGGGGATGCATATGCCTCATTCTACTAAAATGTAGTATATCAGTCATGTAGATCCCATAACACAAGCTCTGCTTACTCTGGGGCTAGATGATGCTGTGTAAAAAGTCCAGCATAATTTATTTGTTTATTTATGAAACAATACAATTACTATGCCAATAACAAGTCGTAAGTCATTACAAAGTCGAATTTGTTTTGCGGGTATGTTCTATAGCTGTATACGCAGACTATAATGAATTAAACATTTGCAGCTCGCATTCTTGACATTAAACAGACATTAATCATTTAATTTTGTGTATAAATGTGTGTAGAATCACAAATTGTGTGATGTGAAGAGAAAATGTGAGAACACTTGATTAATGATGGCATGCGTTTCTCGGAATAGTTTATTTACCTACCATGAATTGGGAATTTATGTATGGAAATTTGTCTTGATGAGTTTATGTTAAACTGTATGAAGTGGGAAAGAAAAGATTCCAGCATACATAAATGGCATATGAAAGCAAAGTATTGAACTGAACTATACACCAAATAAAATCTAACAAAAACCGTCAATTTTTTTTTATAAAAACATTTTTATCCTTTCCAGACAAAAATCCTCAAACAAAACGTTGAAAAATCATAACTCACAAAATATCGGGGATCGGGAAAATGGGGTATCTGAAATACCCCATCTATGTGTGAAGAATTCATTTTTTTTAATGGACGTCACTTTTTGCCCAACCTGTATATCTCAAAAGAAAAAAAATAGTATCTCATAAGATGCACGCGAGCCCTGTTATATTAATTTGAATTAATTATACGTTTCCAATCACGCGAATCCTAATCAGGTGAAGGATTGTTTAGTTTGTAAATTATCGATTACAATATTACACGCACCTATTCCTAGAATGTAAATAGCCGTAATGCTTGTAAATCCTGATGATGATAATTGCTTCACCAATCAAATTTTAAAATGGTTTTCCAATTTAAAAAATAAATACTGGTTACATACGAAATATTTTCATAAAACTTTTCATAAAGCGAATCACAAATCACACATGACACAGGAAAACTAACATAATCCGAAATCCATTAGCCCTCATAAATTTTCCGAGCCCGAGTAATTCTCACATTATGAGGGCTTGGCAAATAAAATCTGGAGCGCCTTCAGGCCGCCACTTCACTGCGGATGGAGGCATCAGAATAACAGAGGAAGTTATAGAGCGTAGTGTATGAACCGCGAGCAAAGGTAGAGTCAAGGAAACTGATCATCATCATTGGCCTTTGATATCTATTACAGATGATTTAGGTGGCGTCAGTCAGTTTAAACTACAACTAGACTGGTAGCATTTTATGAAAACCGCTTGTGCCCCTAGTTTATGCAAGTCCTTTTCTCATACGTCACTCAGGGAAAAAGTAGCATTATAGACGCTTGAGCCCTACATAAGACCACTTCCTATCATCAGATTATGATGATAACAGAGCACCTGCTCGATCGCGACCGTGAAAACTACATGATCACCGTCAATGTACCTGTCCAATTTACCATCCAGTCTGAATGTGGTCTCATTTTGTCATATTTGAAAATAATTACGGGAATTTCTCTTTTTGCCCTACGAACAAGTCACTACAGACATCCTAATCCTAATGTAGAATCGAGAATGCGTTCGGACTTTTGATTCTAGCTTTGATTTGATGACTCTGTTTTGAGGTCCTCTTTGTTGTCTTGTTTATAACTCTCAGGTGAAATACAGACTATATTTCAGAGGCCCTAGGGCGGTCACGAGCAGACAAATTGCGGGTTGCAGAGCTGTCATTACACCGGCATTTCCGCTTCTGAGCCTTTGCTACAAATAAACGAGTATTCATCGTGGACCGTTCGCGGGGTTTAAATTACGAGCGTAAATTGCGACGGAATTTGAAACGTAATATTTTGTTGCGAAGCAGAAGTAAAGGTGATCAAGGTCGACGACGACGGACGCCATTCAACAGTCCAGGAGTAATTGATAGTCAAAGTCAATAGGTTTTAATTACAAGGATCATATAGATCTTTGGAGTGGGGTCAGCACCAGTATCAAACACTTTAATCTGCAACGAAATAAATTGAATCTTGATATTGCTTCGAAAATTGCAGATTCATTTTAGATATGAATATGTCTTGGTTTTCTACTGCCTCGTCGTATAGCCGTTGAAACGCAAGAGATGCTGGTTCGATCAAAACGACGAGACAAATGTTAGCACGGTCTATTAATTCGTTCCGAGTGTTGTGATAGCATGGAACTCGTAGTTTCTGATACCCACAACACAGAAAATCTAAGAGTAGGTTTATGTATTGAAGAATTCTACGACAAAAATACTGAGGGTTTTTAAAAGCTTTTTTGTGATTAAATGTCAAAGAGTGTGTGATAATTCCAGTGAGTGACTGGAAGATGGATGCTAAGCCAATGTTTAATGAATGTAGTGTGTGAATTTCCGACACCAAAAATCCCGCACCTAGTGGTGTTTATAAACACCGTGCGTGTATACAAATTGGCTAATTAAAATTCCGCCGGCACATTCTGTCAGAGAATAAATAGTATGAAGCAGTATTCGTGAAAGCCCTGATAAACACAGTCACGACATACGAGACAACTTTGCATACGATCCTGCTGATAGCAGTCACGAATGAAGAGTGGGGTCCATGACTCGATGGGCCGAATGGTGCTCTCATTTCCTGGTTCATTCAGCACTATATTTGATACAGTTATGATACGTGGTACAGTCTAGCCGTTCAAAGTGGATTGTGTATTATAAAACACTTACCGACCTCGACCTCTGTGACGCAGTGGGCGAAGGCCCGCCTGAGACGCAGAAGGTTGCGGGTTCGATTCCTGCCGCGGGACAAATGTATCTGCAAATATTTATCTCGGGATCTGGGTGTTTTCTATGTATAATATGTATGTATTTACAAAAAAAAGTATATAAGTAGTATATCAGTCATGTAGTTCCCATAACACAAGTTCTGCTTACTTTGGGGCTAGATGATGCTGTGTGAAAAATGTCCAGCATTATTTATTTATATTTATTTATTTACTTAAACGGAATTGAAACGATAGAGATCGCTGGAGATCACTTTTTAAAATTGATAATACGTGTATACGACAGTCTAGCGTCGAAAGCGGTGCTCATAACGAAACGCTACTAAAGTAGCTACGAAACGTCAGTTATATTAAAAAAACGACAATTAAAAATGATAAATTAGACGTTTCTTCGATGTAACAATATAACATTTAAGCATCCATACTTTCGTATTTCAGTAGGAAATATGTTAGCAGGATGCAAGATGCTTTTTGGAGTATAATAAAATATGAGACATGCGTACTCGAACCCGCAATGTTCGAATCGAAAGTCAGGGTACGACCTGCAAGGCTAATACAGCTTTCTTCTTTCTCTACCAATTTTTCCAATTCAACTGCACACACAATTCAATTAGAACAAAAACTGTAAGAAAACGACACGTGTTTCGTAGCAGCATTTTCTTTCAGCTAAACTTTGTATCTGACATACACAGATAGTAGTATTGTATCATACATACACAGATAGTAGGATTGAGCATACTATTTCAATCCTCTCCGTGTGCAGAGACCCAGCTAGAATAAACAGAGCCCTTTCATTTCCTGTTAAAATTACATCTGTAATAGGGTAGGTTATATATCAGAGCTCTCTCATTACATGGTAAAATTACTTCGAAAATGGACTGGCAGATGTATTCGTAGGATGAAATTGCATACTGAAAGCTGGATTTGTAGAGCATTGAGTTTCGATGCGAGTGGAACGATAGATACTGCAAATGTTCTATTCTATGGATATAACGTTATCCTTAAACTCTATAGGTATTATTAATTGAAGACCAAGCCTAATCTGTGTAAATAACGGAAGCAGAGATCCCTCGCGTCTTTTTTACACACAAGTATAAAAGTGACTTTAATTTCTACCACTAATTACTTAACTTTTGCTAACCTTTTTTTAAAATTAAGGTACTTTTTGTATTTTTTATTGAAATCACACGGATTCTCTCATTCTTTAGAATCGCCGACTTGTGAACTAATATTTTTATACTACATAATTTATATATAATTTAGGATAATATAAAAGTGAATTGACAACGATTCCTCGATAATGAACTACCATAATATTATTAAATATATTCATATTTAAACATTTAGATGTTAAGATCTATTGCAACCATAAACTAATGCAACATTTTTGTGCAACCTCTTTATAACAATAATAATAATAATACTGGACATTTTCACAGAGCATCATCTAGCCCCAAACTAAGCAGAGCTTGTGTTATGGGAACTATATATACTACTTTATATATATATATTTTGTAAATACATACATATTATAGATCTTTGGTTTGTTATTTCCACGTATCTGTATTGCTAATGGCTCTACATTATTTAACTAGACTGCAATAACGCAGACCAGTCCAGTGTTATTCATAATAATAACAGTCTGCTAAAACATCTGCTCGTACGTCAGCATAAACATTACACAAGTGCGTAACCATAAAATAATGAATAAAATAACTGTATTGTTAGTATTTTTTTTATAACTCCTTGCACACTTTCCAAATTTATAAATTAATAGCGACCCGACCCGGATTTGCACGGGTCATACTAACAAAACATTTAATTCATACAATCCGTGTTTCGTGAAAATTACGAACACAACAAAAAAAAAACAAATATACTCGTTGGGTGCCTACTACGAAATGGAATAACACGGACTTGATCGAGAAAACCTTTTACTGTCAATTGGTCAAATGATCTGGTGGGTCTGAGTGTTTTCTATGTATAATATGTATGTATGTAGTTCCCATAACTCTGCTTAGTTTGGGACTAGATGATGTTGTGTGGAAATGTAAGCATTATTTATTTATTATCATTTATCGAGATAATTCTCGATGGTGTGGATGAGTAGCCGGCTGCGACAGAAGAGGTATGGGTTCGATTCCCGCTGCGGGACTAATTTTTGCATGTTCTGCAGATATTAGTTCCGGATCTGGGTACCACGGACTCGTAGTTCGTGATACCCACTACACAGATCATCCTGGTGTGGAGTCAGGACTACGTATATGTCTATTGGGCGTTTATATATTTTACTAGCTGTGCCACGGCCGCCCACGGCCCCCGAGTCGATCACCCGTCCGCGCTATTACTTCTTTTGCTCGGCTCCTAAGGGTTGTCGCGTAATGTTAAAAATGATGTTGATTGGGGCTATCATTTTTTTTTATTTTTTTTTTAAGGTAGTATATCAGTCCATAGCGACCAAACAAAAAAAAAAGTGTAGATTTAAAATTTTCAATTATCGATTTATATGAATACATATTTCTTTCTATATGAATAGGTAAATCGTGGTATTAAAATTTGCCGCGACCGCACGTGCCCACGTGTTATTAGGTGCCAAGGACTGTGAACTTTTAGTTAACCTTAAGTGTACTTATTGACAAAGATATTCAATTTATTACGAGTAGGCTATTTTAAAGGCTTCACACTAGCGCGACATTCATTACGCACGGACTCGACCACTTTTCATTAATCTTGTTCTACATAATTTAATTATAAAGTCGAAAATACTATATGTGATAGAAGGACTATCGATGTCTTCCGGAGAAAAGTTAAAGAGCACTATCTGTCTCTCTTAAAAATGTATTGTATATGTTTTATAGTATCTATATATTTTAGCATGGTTTATATATTTATATATTATGTTTAGGTATTTTTAGGTTTTTTTTTTCTGTACACTATCCTACTTCTATAAATACCTCTCTCTAGCTCAAGGTTTGCTGGAAGAAAACTCTGTTTAGGGTTAAGCTCGCCTTTGTACATGTCATTTAATTCTGCCTTTTGTAAGTGTTTATTTGTGTGTACATTAAATAATAAAGAATGTTAAAAAATCCCACATCAGTTTGGTGTTTTGGGCACTAGGACAATATACAATCGAAATCATTTTTCATATATATACATAAGTTTTTAATGCGACCCCACCGTAGCATCTTTTGCACAGCAAAGAAAAAGTCAAATACAAGACAACCTCCTCCCGTTTGTTACTAAGAAAGTATTTTAGGCTTTGTTTTTGGACTAAGGTATAACGGTTATACGATGATAAGTAGCCGTAGAATGAAAAAAAAATTCTACGGCTACTTATCATTGGTTTAGCACGATTCAGTGAGCATTGCAAATAAATTGGAAACCCTACTTCCACGAAATAGTAACCATAAAGTTAGGTAAACCCATACGAGGTCAATTCGTAGGTGTGTCTGACATTCAATGTCCCAATAGGTAAATGTTCACACGCTCGCTACGGTCGATTGCTCCTGCCTGGCTAACAGGCGTTGGAATATACCTAATAATAAGTCTCTCTCCCATTATATATATCTCACATGATGGCTCCACGCAGGTATTTTATTAATCCTCGTAAATAATAATGTTCTCATTTCTATTGAGAAACCCTACCTAAGGATATACCAGTATCGTAACAGTGGAAATCTATGATATCTTCCGGGAAAATGGCGTGACTTTATGTATATATGTAAATCCACGGTTCAGGTACTCCCATCGAAGTAATATATCCATTACTCATACTATATCTACTAGTTATATATATATATCGATGGAATATGCTTGAGTGCACAAGATAAAACAAATACATAGGCGAACTTAACGCTCTTAATTTGCTTCCAGCTAACCTTTATTATGACAGTGCTAGACGTGACCTTGGAACCAACTAATTTGCATCAGCCACAAACTCAATAATTCCATTTCCCATTCCGAAACTCCGAACTGAATGGTAAGTAAACTAAGGTTGTTGTACCAAACTTTGACACAGAATAGTAAAACGGGCAAAGTAGTAAATATAATTAAGTAGACGGGCCGGCCTACTGATATTCAGATATTGATCTAAGTTTAACGTTCCCACCCACGAGCCTAGTCTAGTCGGAAACGAGATAGATAGATAGATAGATAGATAAACTCTTTATTGCACACCAAAGTAAAGTACAAAAACACAGGAATTAAAAAAGAATATAAGAGGTACAATGGGCGGTCTTATCGCTTAAAGCGATCTCTTCCAGACAACCTTTGGATGGACAAGATAAAATGGAATCAAAAGACGGCGGTGTACAAGTAAACCTATATTAAAATATAATATTAATAATAATAAATACCTACATAACTTTAAATATGTATTTAAATATCCTATATAATATACATACAAATAATAATAGTGTGAGATAATAAGTATGTAACGATTAACTAGCAACTCTGAGACATGGAAAGGAAATGGTTGTATACCATAACTTCAATATAGCGTGAGATTTTGATGTTCTAATAGAAATAGGTAAGGCGTTCCATAGTCGTGCAGCTTGCACCGTAAAGGAATTACTATAAAATTGTGAACTATGGACAGGAGTATGAAAAAAATGTACCAGTGACAAAACGGAAGAATTTAGATACACGTGAGAATTTGTGTACATGAAATGGGCCTAGGAACAAGGACACCGACATTGCTTAGGATAAGCAAATTAGCTCGATAATTAAATAGCAAATTATTTAACGCACAACAAAAAAGTACATAGGCGAACTATGGAAGATGGTGAATGGGCAGGTAATAGCGAGCAGAAACAGCAACCACTGGGAATAACGACAAAGTCCTAAATGTCCCGGAAAGTCAATGGATTTCTTCATTACGACACTCTCCAGGAACATGCTCTATAGTGAACTTCCTTGACGAGTATTTTCTAATAAATAAATACCAAAACACTCACCTATCATGCTGTATCAGCGCAATGGAACTGGCTACTAGATCTTCGAACTGTTTCTCACTGGCGGAGCTCCCCTGCCGCCTGTGATGATGCGGTGTATTGGCCACGGACGAAGCTGGACTCAGGTTCTTTTGGGCCTCGGAGCTCAGGGTCTTGGATGAGAGGTTCACTTGGGACTTGCTGCCGAAGAGCTTCCAGGAGATGGGGGTAGAATCGTGACTCTTGGATGAGCTGTTCTTCCACGGGAACACTCCCCTGCAACAAAGGATAACAAAATTAGATTTCATTCTGCACGAAGGCTTGTAAACAATGATAGATAGGTTTATTCATACAAAAAGGTGCATTTATTTCTATAATGTTGTAACCACGTAAAACAAGGTAGGTTTGTGTTGGTTACTCACATTCGCTAGGTTCACACTTTTATTATCGAATTACGTGAGGTATGTACATTTATCTAAGACAAAGTCAAAGTCAATAGGTTTTTATTCATTGAAATCACAAGGATCATATAGAAACGTCAACTTAAAAACTACGTGAATTTAAAATTTTAAAGTGAATTTACGCTGATTCCTCGCGCCCGACCAATCCTAGAAGAATCAGGCAACAAACTCTGCTTGGTTATTTTTTACATGATCCTTCATTCAGCTTTAGTGTGGTGCCAATCGAACAAGGTGAACTCATTTATAGAAAATAAGTACTAATCAAAGAATTAAATCAAGTCTTAAAAGTATCAACCAAAGTTCATAAGACAACACACGATACGCTTTATAATAATAATAATAATAATGCTTAACCTATTCTTAAAAAATATATGTTACCACAGATATGCAATTTGACAATTAAACTAACGAGGGAGCGGAGCGACCATATCGGGTCTACCTAAGCAGGTACATAAGATATATATAAATTACATCTCTTATTCACAAACAGATAATATCAGAGGAAAGGTATTTACTTTTATCCTTTCTTTTGCAGGTATTTGGCAAGTAAGTTCACTTTTGTGTAACAATTTTTAATTAGCCAAAATGCATTTGAGCGGCAAGGTAGGTAGGTAGGCAGTTGTGCGAGATACCCAGGTGATGCTGTTAGTAGACCCGGTAATTGTGTTGTGTGTGTGTGTCTGTGTATAAAACGTAGTTGGTGATATTTCATAAGACTTGAGACTGAACGGAAGCAATGGCGGTTGTACACAGGAATACATCAATTATAGTTAGTTTGATTGAGTATGCATGTTAAAAAGACCAGATACTTTGTTTGCTAAACCTGGCATCGTCTTAGGTACTGTAAAGGACAAGTCCGTGGAAATATCCAAGAAATATCAAATACTGACAGACTCATTTTAAGGCGTAGAGTTCAAGGCGTGGGAACTTTTGAACAATACATTTGTACCTGAGCTTCTTGTTATAATTTTAAATTAACCATAATTAATGTTGTTTCGACAAATAAAATGTTTATCGAAAACAATATAATTAATTATTATAAATCTAATGACTGCGTTGTGAAAACTTACTGAATATGTGGAAACTTAAATCGATAGATTTATGGAATAAACTTCATTGGAAAATACATCAATTGCATTATACAATCTTTGATCAATCATGCTTATAATATTATTGAAGTTAAAAGACCGGAGATCACACACCTCTATCGCCATCATTATTCAAAGTGAAAACGAGATGAACACGCAGAATTATTAAAATATCAATGATATAATCAGAATGGAAGCAGAAAGCCGTGGCTATCATTCTGCAAAACACACAATTAAAAAAACAATTTAAAAACATTACCTTTCACTTCTCTCAAACATATTTTTAAGACACTAACTTGTGTGGAAATAGAGTAAAATCTACTGCCAAATATAAAGTAACAGAGGTATATAAACTATAAGTTATACAGTCTACTATTTGTGTCTACAGAGACGTCCGGAATGTAATTGTATGATAATGCGATGCCCAGATGATGTGTGTGGGCCGAAAACGATAATTTCGACCAATGATACAGTTCACAATGACGTGATAGTGAAGCCGGAAGGCTCGAATAAGCTCTGAAACAGTCTACAGTTTGTTTTCTAGATCATTGCACATCATCATCATCCTGATTTCATCCATTAAATGTATAATCCCTTTGGCTGCGCAACTCCTCACAGTCCTGTACCAGCCAGGACATCAACCAGGGCATCTAGATTAGGTATTTCTCTAGAGAAATACCTAACGCTTAGGTTTCCTTTCACGCTAGAGCGAATTTGTCAAGGAGAAACTTGGCAGCAGTCACGTGACATCTCAACAACTAATGTCATTTCCATTTTATTAAATGTATGCCTTTATGTTATAGTAAGTAAAATGTTGGTGTAATTTATAAATGTTAATATTTATTTATTTGTTTAATTAAAAACGAGCAGCTTTCGCTGATATGTCTATATCATACAGTGTTGGATCCAAAGTCTTTGTTTCATGTTGGTACACTTTTTTTAGCAAAGAATTGTTCTGTCGCAGCCAGTTGTCTAGATTGTTCTTAATGCTTGTTTTAGTATGTGTATTTGGTATATCTTTTTATATTTCTTTGTCGCTTTTGTGCTGCACTGTAATGGCAATGTAAACATGTTCTATGTATGTTATGAATGTATTTTTATATATATAGAAGCAGTATATCAATAATATAAAAAGTAATTTTTCACACAGCGTCATCTAGCCCCAAAGTAAGCAGAGCTTGTGTTATGGGGTAGTTCCCATAGGCTAGATGACGCTGTGTGAAAATGTCCAGCATTATTAAGACACTAAATAAAAAAAAACGTAAACAAATCTCTGAAAACTTTAGACAGAGGAACTTTTTATACAATCCAATCTTTCCTCATGCGTTAACGCCAACAGAGCTGGTTGTTGTTGAAGTGGTGTTGTAGGTAGGCTCCGCGATGCTTACGATATCGTCTGCCCATCAATAAACACATGTTCCTTCTTAAAATACATGTAGTTTATATAGTACCAACATAATTCTGCATTGTCTTGAAATAACGATGACCCAACCATATTTTTATCCTTATTTACCTGAATGCCTTGCTATATCACATCACTACCTACTGTATATATAATGTAAAATACACAACGTGACTGCAGTCACTAATTTAGACAGACACGCTGATTATATCAAAACAAAGCATTTCAAGTGGTGGAATCGAATTTTAATGTGGACGTATTTCAACCAACACATGACAAGTGTCCTTGTATTTGGGCATTAATCTACGTAGTGCGTACTTTGCTTGTGGAATTTGTAATAGTCGTAAAACCCAGAGTAATTTAAACCATGAGATTGTAGCAACCGTTTCAGCAATTAAAAAATATGTTTTACACAGCAGCTGAAATAAAGGAGTAATGATTTCATGACACAATCTATTGAGGAAAAAACAATATATAAAGTTGATACAAGAAGTTAAATTCAGTATGTACCTTACTTCTCTTATAAATAGAAATCGACTTAGGTACTTAAGGTATATTTTCAAAGCAATCTTGAATGATTTAAAGGACGCAGTGCAGGAAAAAGCTTTGCTAAATAAGGGTAGGTATACAAACTCCCTGTGGGTGTGGGTTTTTACGCTTGAACTTTGAGAATCGATGATAAAGTCAATGCCAGTTTCGTTCTAGCATGGAGGTTGAATAAATTCAATTAGCGAACGGCCACTCGGCGTTTACATAAATAAGCCTAGCCTGAATAATATTAACTTTTTAACGAAGCCTTGATTATCTATGTGATATAATCGATTCCTTAGAAAATATATGCAGGACACCTTTTCTCGATTGACCTTTTACAATATTCTGGCAACATATAAAATTCAATATAACTTTTGAAACTAGTTTTCGGCACAGTTGCATGATCACAGGAGGAACTGAAGAAATCACAAATCATAATTCAAACTCATAAATCATGGTAAATATCCCGTTTTTTAGTAAAATTTATATAAAATGCAGTCAAAGCCAAAAACGAAAAGCTTATACCTTTTTTTCAATATTTTGGTCTTCTAAATCCCTGCAAACCTAATCTTGGTATTGAAACAACTTTGTATTATCCACAGTAGCTCTACAATTCTACATGCATCTGATTCTATTTTCAAATCGTAAATCCGGTTTCGAAACACAGAATCCGTCACCATGGAATTACGCAAGTCAAAGTGCTTGTTTCCTACAATTGTTCTAGTACCAGTAAAGTTGTTGAATGTACTTGTAAAAAGTGCGGGAATCGTGCGCGCGCGCGGCGCCGAGCGGCGCGGCTGGTACGCGGTGGTACGGCGATTGGACGATCTGTTGACTTACGTAGATGAGATGTAGGACATGCGGGCAAATATTGCAAATAGTAAAGGTTATTTCTTAAGATTCCTGTCTGGCAGACTACCAATAAACTTGAAAAATGCTACTGATTAACCAAACATATACTACCCATAGTTGAACAGACAGCGATGAGATGTAGGACATACGGGCAAATATTGCAAATAGTAAAGGTTGTTTCTTAAGATTCCTGTCTGGCAGACTACCAATAAACTTGAAAAAATGCTACTGATCGACCATAGTACTACCCATAGTTAAATAAACAGCAATGATGAACATTTACGATGGAGCAAAAGTTCTATTCCTATTCAAAGCAAAGAATGGAAACCGCTAACTTGTAATGAAGATGTATATTGAGGATGAAGATAAACCTTTTGTTGGTGCTTCATCGATAAACGAGGAAGTAAGTAAAAAATCGACTATCGATCCAACCAGGATATCGTTTTAAATAATATTTTCATGTTAATTGCAAGTTGTTCTGTTATGTATCACGTAAAACATTCTGACAGGTGTTTCTGGATAAGTTACTTACTGAGAACGTGCTGTGTATTAAAAAATTCTAAAACATAGAAAATGTTGTAGACACCTGAACTTAGGAACTCGTTCAATTTAGGAACATAACTCTTGTTTAATTCTTAGTAATAATAGAACGAAGATTTCATTCAGAGTATGGCATAGAAGAGGATCGCACGCAAAAGCAGAGCCTCGATAGACAATATGCCATCTTGTTTTCTAATACTTGCATTGGTTCGTACTTTAATATTTTATTCGCTTTATTAATTGTAACAACAAGCAAACAATAACAAATGTATCTAACGGGAAAATTCACAAATGGCAATGAAAGAGCCTTACAGCTACGTAAAAACAAATCAACTCGGAAACTGGTTCTCACGGCTTAAGTACTGCTCAGACAAGGAATTGTTATTCAACCAATGATCTATGATCAATTTAGATAATTGTGATCTTGAATGCGTCTGCTACCTCATCAGCTAGACTATTCTCTTCACTCTACTCAGACGTACGAAAGTAATGTTTTGATGACACGATTCTCTCAGAATCAATATTCAAAGAAATTCTGTTATCAATATTCCCTTCGAAATTAATCCAGATTTTTGAACGAATATTCGTATGATTACCAAATGTTTGTCTCGGGCCTGGGTATGTATGTATGTTTTTTTTTTGTTAATATATGTGACATATTTACAAAAAAAAGTATATACTAGATGATGCTGTGTGAAAAATGTCCAGCATTATTATTATTAATGTTTACATTTTTTTAAACAAATACGAGAAAAGACGACAAATACGAGCGTGTATGTGAATGAACCAAAAGAGGTATGCCAAGATTGTAGAAGATGGAAATACCTAGTATCTGCCTAACCCTCCGAAAAATAGATAAGCGTGACTTTATGTATGTAGAAAATACTTAAAGAATGCAGAATCAGGCATAATAATCATGTAAAGTTTTATATATATCTCTAATCAATTTCACAATAATTCGACATGCCTGTGCATGTCGAATTCGTGATATGTCAAGAAACCGTTGTTCATACCTAGTTCCTATGTCAAGAAATATTTGACAACATAGAGATTTTGTCGCATGCAATTATGTGGGGTCAGGGATCAAAATGTGGTTACGTGACCTCGATGATGTGTGGATGACGAGAAAAATACTTAAAAAATACGGTTCATACAGGACTGTGAATAAAATAAATAATACTGGGACATAGTCAATCTGGTAGTTTGACTATGTCCCGCCTCTCGTCTCATTCCAGAGAAAAAAAACATTGCCTTTTATTGAATATTCATCTGTTACAGCCGCTGCTGTATGAAAATGTTTGAGCGCAAAGTCTCTACAAACAAGACGTCTCAAAAGATCGTTAATAACCTTCTTTTGTTATGAGATAGATGTCAGAATGGGATGCGACCATTTCTATCAGTCGATCAACTGAAGAGGTTGCTTCTAAAAATAATGACTGCTAAGTTGTCTTCGAAGCAACCGCGAAATTAAATTCCATTGAGGAAAGAAAGATAAAATGAAAACAAACACGTTTAATACCCCCATAGACACAACAAAAATACATTTACAACGAGCACAGAACAAATTATACAGAGAGTAAAAGTAAATAAATATTAATGAAGTAACAATTAATTAATGATGCTCTGTTGTGTGGGGTAGTGGGGTCTAATGGTCTTCTATCTCAATAAAATCTGCACCAATTCTAGAAATGTGAAAGAATCTAGAGGAGGAATGTGTTCAGTTCATTTTGAATAAAGTTTTGCAACGAAACCCAATCCAGGTATGGTCACGCACAGTATTAGAATTGATAACAAATGCCGATGCCGAATCAAAATGTATTCAAATCACGCTGATGCCATCCATTGTTGCGTTGCTAACATTCCATTGTGTTCATGACCTTCTGATGTATTTCGATAATAGCCAGTTCCCCGTGTGGGATGATCAGAATCTTTTGTTGATGTTTTCAATAAGAAGAGTTCATTATCTAACATCCTTTCATCATACCTTAAATATCATGGTTGGAATCGGAAGCAAAACAAACGGAGGATACCTTTTCGATATGATTGTATGCTTTTTAAGATAAGTGATCTTTTTCGGAATATTATGTGCTCAATCTTTTGAATTGAATTGGAATTGGTGTGGCACAGTGGGCGAAGGCCTGCCTGAGACGCAGAAGGTTGCGGGTTCGATTCCCGCCGCGGGACAAATGTTTGCATCTGCAAATATTTGTCTCGGGATCTGGGTGTTTTCTATGTATAATATGTATGTTTTTACAAAAAAAAGTATATAAGTAGTATATCAGTCATGTAGTTCGCATAACACAAGCTCTGCTTACTTTGGGGCTAGATGATGCTGTGTGAAAAATGTCTTGCATTATTTATTTATTTATTTAATAATGTAGAATTACTCTTTCGTAAAACCAAAGACGCAAATGAGTACAAAACAAACAGAACGAAGTCCAATCTAAATTTGGATACATTGGCCTGCGGACTAGACTAGACAAATTGTATTATTAAAACAATCAATTCTCCTTGAAAACATTGCTACACTTACATTCGGAAATCTGATCGGTAAAACAAACCGGTAACGCTCCGATAACTATGTGAATTAGATCAACTTACCAAATATTTAAAACGGCTAATTTTGAACCAAAATTTACCACTAAAAATTTTGATCTAAGCGGAACTCAAACCAGCATTTCGTATCAGCAATGCGCTTATCCGCATCAACTTACGCTTATCCGGTGTATTTACGTCGACTCTTTACCAAGCAAGTTAATCATATTAGCCTTTCCTGTCCGGTACAAACAAATACAAACAATAAAAGCAAAAAGATTTGTCAACATTTAGAGGCAACGTTCAAACATTTACTTGGAAATCCTCAACAGACCGTATTCTCCTTAAATACAACATTATCTTTATAACATAAACTCATCCAGAGGACCAAATCGCTATTAGTTATTAAATACTAATACTAACCTAGTTATAAGTTTCTGCTAGCTAAATGGACTGATTTGTCTGTATAAATGAATTTATTATTATTAAAACTAGACATAAAACCTATGATCGTTCTATATATATGCAAATAGCAGAATATGCAGAATTTGAATATTTTAAAACTAGCTTCGCAATGGACCGGAAAGAATAGCAAACTAAAGAGAACTGCCTTACCCTGTGGGGGGATAAATGATGATATAGCGAGTTTCAAACAACCACAACCACAACAAAAGTTCAGAGGTAGTAAACCAATTTAGTAGTAATCTTAGAAATCGAAAGGTTAGAATCGTGAATCGTGATATTAAAGATGAATTCGGTATACCCATTAAATCATGGAGTTAGAGGCAAAAACTATTAAATGAAACGATAGGTTTGTTTGATTAATTCCAACAGACAAACACCATTTAGAACACCTGCCAATTTTCGATCAGCTATTTGATCAGTATTCTGAAAAAGGTACATTTCAAAGTCAGATACTGAAAGTTCCCTGAATCATAACACCTTTGTTTTCTGTTATTCCTATAACTTATGAAGGAGTTCAGCTCATCCCGTCTTCTCTACCTGGACGTTTCACTTGGCCGTGTCATCTGTCCGGGTAGGAACTACTCTGCGGCGATCTCACCGAGAGATGGCGACAGGAGAGTTGGCGTCGACGTAAACATTAGCTCTGCGTAAATTATCAGATTAAAAATATCTAAAACGCGATTCTTTCAATAAAAAGTGTTTATTCTATATTAACTGAGTGATTATACGGCACAAGTGTTTGTGAAATGATGCAATCGTGAAAATCTGAATAAAACTAAAACAAACAAGTGGCACTGGTGATCCAGTTTATCTGCGTAAAAAGTGAAAAAACAAATTTCATAGTATGTTGTATCCCAAACAATAATAATAACTCAAGACTTCCATATCAGTGAGAGTAAACCACTAAAACGCATCCACTATCACTTAGATTACACCCTCATCTGTATAAGACACTGTCTCCTAATCATGTTTAAGGAGCATAACATTTTGGCATCAAAATAATAAAATAATGCTGGACATTTTTCACACAGCATCATCTAGCACCAAACTATGCAGAGTTCTCATAACAAATTATGAGAACTGCATGACCTTTATACTAATGTTTACTTTTTTTGTAAATACGTACATACATATTATACATAGAAAACACCCAGTTCCGTTGGCATTATTAGACATATTTGCGGATCATACAAACATTGGTTCCGCGCCGGAAATTGGACCCGCAACCTTCTCCGTCTCAGGCGTCACAGAGGTCGTCATTTCGTTTTGCAACATTTTCCCAACCTCCGGCTTCGAACTCGCGACGACATCGAGCGTGTGAACGCAAGGTCTGACGCAAACGTCTCGATAAACAAACAAACAGCTGCACAATTTACTGTTCTTATTACAGTGAGAGAAGGTCCAAGTTACTTTGACACAAACTGATACGATACAATTGTGTACAATGCGATGTGACTAATTGACGAGCTAATTTAACGATAAATCTTTGTAGTGTAGTGACGATCATGATAAAACGAGTAGAATTATTTTTGTAAGATCACACGATTCTTAAATACAGTTTATTGAACAGCCCGCTTATTATGAGCACCCAAGACAACGTTCTGTCTACGAAAGAGAAGACAAAAACTATTTCTGTCGCCTATTCTGTCAAACAAAAGAGAGGGACAAAATACTTTTTGCCTTCTCGGCGGTAGACAAAACCGTTTCATGCTAAGCAATCAGATGGATTTTATAGAAGAGAAAGCTAATATTAACGTTTCGCTTTGTACAATGAAGAAGAGATTGACAGTAGACGTCTTATATTGTTGCTATATATCTATGATTATGAATAATGATATACACACAAACACCTATTTGCCTTGAAAGAACATTGTTAGTTATGATAAGAATCGTATCGTCAGATCTATCTGTATTGATATAACATCAATTGCACGTTTCTATCAAAGTGATATCGTTCAAAACTCTAATCAACGAACCAACCAACCCAATCTGTTATTTACAATTATAAAACGCAGACAACAAATCAACCCATATCATTTTTTGAAATTGAAGAGATTTTCAACAGAAGATTTAAAAAAAGTTAACAACAAAGGTCAATAAACGTCGTACAAATCAGCTCAGTGCCACAAAAATACATTGTTCGAAGAGTTTATTTCTGAACTACGATATACAATCACTTCACGACATGAGAATTGGCTCCAATAAAACGTTTATGAATCCAATCGAGATGGTAAGCATGCGGGTGATTTTAAGGTGGCAATTAACAAGGTTACAGAAACCACTATGAATTCAAAGTAGATTTTTATCACATCCAATCGAAGTAGATTTTTTACGATATGCAAGTTACAGATGTTTATTTTCAACTTTTGTACTCTGCGAGCTAGATTTGATAAGGCTTTAAAATGAGTTAAATTGTCTGCATACTTATATATATATAATTCCTTCATGTGCAGCGTTTTAATAACTCTGGATACTGGCCGAGACCTATTTACGCATTTGGCCGACCCCCACAGTTTACTTCAGCGAAAATGGAACGCAAATATTTGATGTGCACCCATGAAAGGGGAGCGAAACAAATGAGGCTAGCCCTTGCCAGATAGAAAACAGTTTTGAATTGAGAGAGAATAAAAAGATGGTACAAAATACAAACAAAGATACAAAATGGTTGTTGAACTAAAGGAAAGTCACTTATTAGCTTTAAATAACATAACATGAAAGTTTTGATTGCGAACATGGCGTTATATATTAAAATACACACTTACATCGCTTTCGCAGTCATGTTATCATCGCCAACGAACGACCTCGGGATGTGTTAAGTTGGCAAATAACATAAATAAATAGATAAACCAGAAACACACCGTTTAGCAAGAGTACAAAAATGTGACTGAAAACAGACGTGGGTCTGTAGACATTTTTAAATATTAACTACATTGATAAACTGAATCTTTTCGAATTTAAAACGCAATATATGTAGAAGCCGCCTAACAGGATGGATCCATAATGTTAATAAACTGATAAAACATAGTATCTACTAACGGGAGTTTTAAATTGAGATAGCCTTGAGGTCAAGAGTATTGAAATACTTCTAAAGATCTTATCCCGCGAGCAACTTGTACCCACTTAATGTTTGATATCATCTTTCAATGGAAACTTGAGTGGAGCTTGTTAAAAAGAGTTATTGTTATTAGGCTTCTATAGAATCGTTTATTGTTTCACGTAACGTTATATTCTTTTCAACTATGATATTTCATGCAGATACATGATTTCTGCAAACTAAGTGGTATAAAATTGCGATTCGTTCTTCTAATGCCGTCAAAGCACGCACAAAAGCAAATAAAGGTGTTGTAAAATTGAAAGTTGAGAAAGAATTCGCAAAAAGGTTTACGTAATATGCGTGGAATTTACGGACAATGGTCACTGGGTTTGTGTTGGTGCATGCCAATTATTATTGTGTACGTGAATTACTGCTCGGAATTTTATAATCCGACAAATTGAATTGTCGTTTCGGATCAAACACCTGAGTCTGAACTGAAATGAACAACAATGTAAGAAGACGTGAGTCAAGCAAGTGGATCCGAAAGGAAACCAAATAGTGGCAATTAATGCACAGATCAGCTGTTCTTCAATGAGTGAGCATACAAGTCTTCTCATAATTTGATGTCTGATATACAACAAGAGTCTTGAGAATTAAAGATGGACATGGACTTAGTATAGATATGATTCGGTTAGTGCTACTGCATTCGGAATTATCGATGACATCACCTTTATTCATATAAGTGCAACGTACGACTGACGAAGCGAGATCTCAGATCTCCGACTGAATTAATTAAACGGTCTCTCAGAACTGCCTCCTGACCATAAGAAAGAACTCGCGTCTTTATGAACCAAAATACCGTTTAAAAAAGATTATGAAAAGCTTGAATAGAATTAACATGGGAGGGAATGCCTGGTAAAATGAAATAAATTAATAATTAATGTCACAATTTGAGATAATATTGGTTCTTCCTAGTTCTTTAGAATATAAATATTCACTTACTAACGCCATCATTAGGTTCGTTTATTACTTCTACAAGATTATATTATATATTTTCCATCTATTATTATCCTCCTGCGTCACTCGAATAGAGTTCTTTTAGCATTACTCTGGCAAACCATTGTATTTTTATCAACTGACCAACACTGGTGTAGCTGAATATTCTATTATTATCGAACTGGTTTCAGGGCGGTAGGTGAAAGTGGACGTTAAGGTCATGTTTATTTATGTTTGAGAGCGTTAAGTCAGTCCATACCTAGTTTCCGATTTCAGATGATGATTTCAAAGGCATCCTCTGATTAATCTCTGCACCAATAGCAGTACCACGCAAGTCTGACCAAGAAAGAACCAGTGACACTATGAACGAGATGGTTAACACACGAGACTACTATAGGTACGATACACTCGTCTTGAGTATTTACCGTGTGATTCTATCTGGCATAACTGGATCAATATAGAATGTTAGATAGAAATCTATAAAATCCCAGATTAGATAGAATGAAAAGCATGGCTTTTGTAGTCAATGATTCGGAACCAATAAATGTGTAACCGAAGTAAAAATTAAGTCAAGTGTAATAAAACCGAAGAGAAAAAGCCTGGTTTTTTGTAGGTCAGGCCATAAAAGCGATATTCCAATTGCTTAGTCATACAGAATACTGGTCTATGGCACTCTGGCATGTGAGGAATTCGTCATTTCCAGGTAACAATATATTGTCCTACTCATTAAATATCAGCACATAGATCATATTATGTATAAGCTATATTATGTATCAGTCAGATCTTTTGTTTCGATGTTTACTTCTATTGTCCAACGTTTATTTCCGTTTGGACTAGTCATTCAGTTCCGGTCCGAGGTTACCCTTTTCCTGAAGGTCAATACAATTTATTTCCTTTGCCTGGTCTGATATTCCCGGGTGTAAGACATTTATAGCTTAGTTCGATAAAGGAAGCGATTATGTAATGACGGTGGAAGACTTCCCATACTATTAATACTATCAAGTAGAAATAAATTACTTTAAATATTTTATACTGTAACGCTGCTGTAACATATTTTAAATGTTGCTTCGCTTGCTTGTACTCGATTATTCGGGCTTCGTTTGTATGAATCGTATGACGCGTTCTATTCATATATGTAATTATATTTCTTTGTCTATGTTGTCAACAAATTGTATTTCTTCTTTTTTTTTTGCTGTCAACTTGGGCTTCATAAAACTGTCTCAGCGATGATGTAATTATTTTGCTTGGATGCAATCAATGGGCTGAACATTTTACACCACTGTTCTTTTTCTCACCACCGGTCATTCTCCTTCGTGTAAAGGCCTAACTTGCAACGTGACGAAATTGCGGACCCCTTAATCCGCAAAGGCCATAAAAAAAGAAATAATAACTGTCTCAGCTTAACTGACGAGTTCAATAAGTGTTGAGATGGTAACAATAAATATTTGCCGGAGACAAAATAAATCAAGTTTCTAATTGGTAACAAACAGCTGGAAGCATGCTCTATTCATACAATAGAGTACATTGTAATTGAACAATTTCAATAGCTGACTTCAGTTGTAAGAACTTACAACGAAGAAGGCCTTCATCTTTTATGAAAGTGATGTGATCTCAAGGAAAGTTAATAGGATGGGCTGGCTGTGGATTAAAGTGGCCGTTGCATCCGTTCTTTCCTATCTTCACTGAGAAAGTATTTTACTATCCATTTATTTGCGATTGACTATTAAAGTTTATGATGAGAGCTATAAATTTGTAATATTCCAAAGATGAGTTGTTTGTTATTAAAGCTGCCATATCTTGTAACAGAAATAGGAACAGCGCATAACTACATGTGACGGAAAGAATGCTATAAAAACCAAAATCTCTCAACAATATTAAACCAAATAGGCTGTCCAAACACTTTTTATATCCCTCAGCCACAGTTCTATGTAAAGCTACTTATAGTTTAATCTCCGGTAGTAAATGCTTTATCGCTTCAGATACATGTAACAGCACTACTGAAGAAAGTTTACTTCGGAGCTATGGATTGGATTAAGTAACGAAATTGCCAACGCTCACACTTTCACTGGTCGAAATTAAACAATGGCTGACTGATCTTTGCAGGTGCCAAGTGCGCTGTTTTTAGATAATAAATAACATTAGCTGTGGAAAAGTACAAATTTACGTTACCGTGAAAGGAAAACTAAGCATGAGGTATTTGTCTAGACACCCTGTTCCCACGAAACTTAATTTATTTACATTATCTTATGTTCTCTTTATGCAATACTTACTGATAAAAACTTAACGTTAACGATAAAGTTATCTTTGGTAATAAAAATAAAGGATGAAAGGAACTTTCTATAATATAGAAAGTTCCTTTCATCCTTTCTTATATTATAGATAATATTATAATCTATTCAAATTATAATATTATCTATAAACTGCTGTTTCAAAACAATATGGAAAACAGGTTCGTAATTTTTTTTATTTTTTATGAATTATAAAATGATTGATTGACATTACAATACAAGTAACATCGTTAACCTGACAATTCTCACAGATATTAATATTCGATTTCGGTATTTCGTCTTTAAATATGACTAATTGACTACTATGAAGAGTATCATACTAAAAAACCAGATAGTGTCATCAATATTCACCTCTACTGCTAGTTTATAAAGTCCCAAACTCGTTGCAGGCGTATACTACAAAGTGTATCACAACAGAGCCATCATAACAGCTTTCGCTATAGTGTTTATGGTTACAGCCAGAACATTATGTGACTCAAACATTACTCATAGTGTTTTAAGACATTTAAGCAACATAATACCCGTGTGACCAAAATCGTAATCGATCTATGATTCACAAGCACTCGTTAGCACAACTCTATTCAAACTTTTATAGCTACGAAGTTATTATTGGTCACAGATAAAGATCGACTTATCGATCGATCGATAACAGGGTGCGAGTGGCTCAGAATGACAAAAGCAACGATTTTTCATAGTAGACACTAAAAAAGTCAGCTTTTACAGGCTACGAATGGTGTGGAATGACATATTTTGTAAATCATCGTGATCGTTACAAATAAACCACATTTGCCAATAAAATAGAAAATAAATTCAAAGATGTACATTGTTGATCAAATGATATACAGGTAACAAACAATACAGCCCAACATTCCTCAATAATTAACGTCATTAATAAGAATACGTATGAATGACGTAACTAATGAACAAGAAACAATGTAAATAAATAACATGACAGTAGAACATGCTATTTAGTAGACTATCGTCGGGTCCATAGTCTGCTGAGTCATTATCAGGTTAATTACGTACTAGGTAATTACGAAAGCAAATCAATAACACTGCAATCATAAACACATGAAATATCAATAATATAAATGCGCTGGCCTGCTCACAAAAAAGATGCGGTGCTAATACACAAAGGATTTTTTTACTCCAACAGTTGGTTGGTACGTGTCTCAAATGCGCAATTGAGAGAAGCTTTTTGTGATGAAGACTGAGACATGGTGACATGACGTAACATTACAAAAGGGGAGCGAAACCAAAGATTTTAGACTCCTCTGCACTAGAATGAGAAACCTTGGAATTTGATGGCAAACAAACGCATGCAGCGAATAAACTGACATTGTCAAATTGACGCCAAGGCAAACAAGTCACAGTAATAGTGCAAAGAGCTAGTTTTAAATTACATTATTTTGCATACGGTCTTATGCATAGTACTTACTACTCTTTAAATCCGAGAATAAGTGATTGGAGTCCAGCCAGAATAGAGGTAAGATAAGCACATTTTTGCAAATTAGCACGGTGAGTTTCAATGTGCTTAAAGATACGATCAGACAGCTGATGCCGTTCGCATTTTTTGTAGCACAAAGTACATCCTTTACGATCAGGTGTCATGTTGCAGGGACATGTGTTTATTGCGGTTTTGCTTTTACTTTGCCGTGCCTTTTGAATGAATAGACGTAGCTGACGATCCGCCTCAAGGTTAGGAGCTAAGGGGTCATCGCCACTTCACTTACAAGAATCACTGATGCATAAATTCCCAGATATAAATCAACTCTGTTCCAGAGCTCGTTTGTCCTTCGAATAAAAAAACTTAAATATGATTGCAGTTCAGTTTTTTTTTGAGTGGTGCATCGAAGGCATGTGTATAATGAGGTGAACTCATTCAACAAGGAAACCCTAATGGGTCAAATGTCTCTGCAATAAACGCTTCTTCAAAAAATTTTTCTTTTCGTGATTCGTAAGAGACAGATAGGGGTTTTTATCCCAGAGTATCTAGTACAGATGAACTCTACCAAAGCATCGACCGATCAATACAAGTACGGATTCTCACAGCAATTATTCCACAAGCTTGCTAATGCTGCCGACGTAAACAGTTGCACAAATATACATGTGCGCAGCCGGCAATGGCTTCGGAAGTCGCTTAAAGTCGCCAAGGTCTGCCTCGGTGAAGGGTTTAGGGTCGCAGCGTCTCTCAGGTTCTGAGAACAGGTTCTCCTGGCAAGGGCATAGAATATAATAATATTGGTAGGGATTGAGTATTGTATGTCTTATGCGTCCGGCTTTTACAGTTTCATTAACATCGAGGATCGGAGATACACTAAGGTTCCTTGAAACTCTTTAATTTTAAATAATCCAGATTTCATCGTCGTAAAATTGGTCTCCACGAAATGCCCTTTATTCATATATCATATATATAGCCTATGTCCACCCTGGAAGTACATTCTAAATAGTAGTGAAAGAATTTTGAAAATCGGTTGAATAGTAACCCATACAAACTTACAAACTTGACCTCTTTATAATATTAGTATAGATGTTTTCCAAATATACATTATGCGTGATTGATGTGTCCTCCAGAGAAAATGTGCGTGAATTGCCACAGAGGATTCAACAACACCGAAATTCCGTGCACCGAATGTTGGTTGACGGAAACTTCTCGTCCCGTACACGAACATAAATATGGCCAGGAACTGCGTATACCAACACTTTAGTTTTATTCTGCATTGTTCCTTTCCGGACCAACGAGAATTTTTATATTTGGTTTATTTGCATTGTATTTTATTTTTATTTAATCGTGTGCTTGCATAATGTTGTGGTCTGCGGCAAATCTGCTGTGGTTTTGCACCGAGATTTACGTGTGAGCAACCACAAGGTTTTTGACTTTCTTCGTGTTCAGAATTTAATGACAAGTTCATTCAAGATTTGGCCTTATTCAAGTAGGATTACGATAACGATGTTTCATTGGAAGACTGTTGGTTTAATTTCAAGTGGAAAAACACTTGCGATATTTGAATTTAACAAAGGCATTCAAACGCTTCTTCTTTTGTCTAGACGATGACGATGACATGAAAGAAGCATATTGAAAGAATTATTGCGATCGAAGGATGCACTGCTTTGCGCTTACAATTATGATAATTGACAAAGAATGTCATCAAGTGGGTAAACGTTTGTAAAGCAATCACTTCAAGGATCAGTAAACTTATTGTATCATTCAAGTTACATGGGTCAGTAAAAACGTCAATTATGTTTATAGTTCTGATAAGATTACTGCCGTATCGATTGATATTACAACATTTTCAGCACCATTCATTTTTGTTATCAGACAGCTGACAGGTGTAGATAGATTCACAGGAGTTTCTTGTTTCTTGAACAGTTGTTTAGATTGTTTCTCTATCTTTAGTACGTTAAAACGCGTAAACTCAAAGTTTTTAGACTAAACCTTTATCTTGATCTATCAAATCATTCAGTTCTTACTTTACAAATGGATAATTTAGGTTTTTGGTTCACCATAATCAAAGTCCTCATCATTTCGACGGTTAGTTGTGAGAGCAATTTCAAGTATTACGTGGAACAGAACTGCTTACCGTAAGAAGCCAAGACGGTTCGCTATTGTATATAATTATGAGTTTCTAGGATATGTAACAGTAAATAACGCCATTCCAATGACGTATGAAGGTATGCACAGTGCGGTACTACAGTGTTAATCTATATATAGTTTAGTAGATACATTTAGTGTGTATGCACCTATGCACTCACAGGATCAGTCAGTAGAAGTAGGTAGGCCTACATTAAGTGAACTGTGATCTCGCTTCAGTCTCATCAAGTAACTTATAGCGCAACTATGGTTTTAGTTCAAAGACCTTTTATTAAAATCACAGACTTGTTTACCGTACGTACGATAACAAATCGATAAAAACTGCTCCGTGAGTAAATCCGTTTACGGCATCTTGCATCTTCTTCTGGCTAGGGTGTTAGAAGGAGAGAGTTATAAACGATTTATAGTTTCTTGAAGGGATCTTGTAAAACTACATGATGCAAGTCGGAATTCCTTGAAGTCTGTTGATGCGGTAACTTCTAAAGTTGATTCATATTAGATACTTAGTTGCGGTCTAAATTAAAAATGTAGATAGGTACCTACCTACCTTACTCTAAATAGCAGTTTTGGAAACAGTTATTTAAGATACCGTTAGAATAAATGTTTGTTGATTACAAATTTCTGAAAAAATTTAGATAAGGTTACCGCTACCTACCCAAATCAGATCCATCGTAGGTAGGTTATTGGAACCACAAAACCAGTCTGCTGGCCATAATTAGAAATCTGGCTCACAAATACCGACACGTAATACCAACGCATGCGCGATTAAAACAAAACTATGTACTTACTACGTACGTAGGTACCTACTTAGGGAATATCCTGTATATTCAACGCATGTTCTTCACAAAACTAACATTTGGAGAGCACACGCTCAACGTACGTTACTGACGCTATACAAAGGGTTTCGAATTCTCGGAGGGATACCTATGCAGGTAGCTGACAGACCAATATTGATTGAAGCATTACATCACACTTTCAATACAATTTTCCAGTATGTCTCAAGGTCACGGAGCGATAACACGCATATCACAAGGTCTGTTGAATATTTTTTTTTATTTATAGACTATTCATTATTCTACAAGTTAGTCAAAATGAGATCAGCAAGACCGTTGAAAAAAAAATGTTCGTATGGTATAAATAGTTGTTATTCAAATTTGTTTAAATAATCCGCCATCTTTGTTTCAGAAGTGGGAACAACCTACACTACCCGTCCATAGAATCAATAGATATCATTCGAAAAGGACTAACGGTACAAAACAACGAGAGAAAGCGCCGCGCCGAGCACTGTGGATTTCATCGGAGTGAAAGCCGCACAGTTCGACCGACGCGACCGACGGAACATAACCTAACAATGTCTGTGACCATCGTATCAGCTGTAGTTTTAGCGTCAGCCGCAATCTACTGGTACATCAACAGGCATAAACCTTTAAAGCACATTCTGAGTGAGTTAAAACACAATATAGACATGCAAGGAGCGGGCGTAGGCGGTCTAATAGATGATTGGGTCAACATCCGCAGAAACAAAGTTGTGTTGCCAGATGCAAAGAGAAAAGTCGCCGTTATCACCGGAGGGGCCAGAGGAATCGGCACCGAAGTTATCAGAGGACTGCTCAAGGCGAATATGCGTGTCGTGATGGGGATACGGAATCCTAACGAAGTAATACATTTGACCAGGACTATGGAAAACGGCGAAAATTTATGCTCCTTCAAACTGGATCTAAAATCGATGAAATCTGTCAAGGAATTTGCACAAAAAGTGACTGAAAAATACCCAGAAATCAGTATCCTGGTAAATAATGCAGGAGTCATGTTTGGAGACTATGAAATCACAGAAGACGGGTTCGAATCTCAGCTGGCCGTTAACCATTTGGGTCATTTCTACTTGACACATTTATTGTTGCCAGCGTTGAAAAAGAGCGGCTCTATTGAAGGGCCTGCCAGGATAGTGAATGTGACGTCATGTGCTCACTACCCTGGGAAGGTTTACTTTGATGATATTAATATGAAGAAGCATTATGATACGACTGCTGCTTACTCCCAGGCAAAATTAGCTCAGGTAAAAGAAATGTGTTAAATTTTGTAGCTGTTGTTTTTCAGGCCATTTAAAAGATTATATATATCAATTTTTAATTCCATAATCATTAGTATTTATCTCATTGAGTTTTATCTTTCAGCTGATGTCTGCAAGGTATATCAACAAGATAATGGAGGAAAACAACTGTCCCGTCAAAGCTTTCGCCGTCCACCCTGGCATAGTAGACACTGACCTATTCGAGAAGACTTTGTTTCGACAGCTGTTTCCTTGGGCAATGAAACTCTTCTTCAAAACACCTGCCAAAGGGGCAGTGTCTATTCTACATGCCTGTTTTGAGGAGAGTTTGGATAAGAAAGGAGGGCTTTACATAAGTAATTGTGTTGAGGGAATCAGCTCGAAGTTTTCTAAGGATATCAACCACCAAAAGAAATTGTTTGAGATTTCTTGTGAGCTGGTCGGAATTGAACAAAGTTCTTTCAGTCAGTAAAGTATTCGATAATCTAGGTAATAAGGACTTTCATGACAAGACTTCTAGAATACATAAATTAAAGCAAAAATTTTATTGGGTTAGACAATATTTTAAGATCCACAAATAAATTATTATACTGTTATTACAAGTGTTTTTTATTTGAATGATTAAAGATATTATTTATATATATTTAATAGAAAATTAGTACAGATTACCATCTTCCACGTAAAAGTTAAAATTTATAAAATTTAAGTATTTAAATTTTAATCCAAGTAAAACTTGTTGGCTTTATTTAACAATTTTAGGTGAGCCTTTAAAAAGCCACAAGCCACAAAATATTATAGGTATTATACTTTTATTGTAGTTATTTTAGTGCAATGAAATCACAGAACAATGCACAAAAGAATAGGTTATAAAACTGCTATTGTTATGCTAAATAAAAGTTCTGTTATACAATCAAATTGCCTAGTGATCTTGGAATACAAGTTATTGCTGTTTTGGACTAGACATATTTTACTTACAAAATGTAAACTATGTAAAATTGCAATGGTTAAATATCAAACAACAAATAAGATAAACTTATTCTTGTCTGGCAACATAATTATGAAGGCAAGTATACTATACCAGGTAGGCTTGGTTATTTAACATAGCATTCTGTTAATATGTAATACTTCCTTGTGTTATGTGACAGATATTAGATAACATAAAGTCTTGACATGTCATTTAAAAGGATATTATTATAGTATATATTCCTTAATTTTTCCTAGCTGTGAGACCTAGTTAGCTTTATTTTTTTTACCCAGACTACCATCATGTAAATTGCATATTTAAGGTAATTTTTGAAATTTTAAAACCCCTGACATGTTTCCCGTCAACTATTGCAGCAGGGCCCTAGTGATAAGTGGTGATAAAACTTATCTAAGAACTATCAAGTCAAGAAACTGAATTTCTATCGGATAAGCCGTTTCAGAGATAAATGGTGGCAAACAAACAGCAATACAAAAGGGTTTTTTGGCCTTGTATGTCAAAGACTAACAGGGGCTTGTTATAATGAGAAAAATACTTTTAGCTGCATTTTCATCATCTACACACAGATTCATCTAGCCCCAAACTAAGCAGAGCTTGTATTATGGGAGCTACATGACTGATATACTGTTTTTTTCTTAAATATGTACATAGAAAACACCCAGACCTGAGGCAAACATTTGTTTAATCATACAAACATTTTTTCCGCAGCGGGAATCAAACCTGCAACCTTCTGCATTTCAGGCAGGCCCTTGCCCACTGCGCTACAGAGGTTGTCTGACAAATAAATAATCCCAGATATTGATAAGACTTACCGACTGAAGAATCCGGAAAGGCCTTTCTTCTTTAACTTTGCCTCATCCTGATGAAAAGCAGCAACATCAGGTAACTCATCATCTTTGGATGCTGCAGACCCAAGTGAGCATTCTGATAAACTTGAAACGGTACTTGAGAAAGACCCTCCATCCTTCCCCCGCTTGTGACCCACACTTCCACCCCACTGCAATGTACTCTTTGGGGAATCACTGGTGTCACTTTTTTCACAAGTTGATATAGAGAAGTTCCCTTCATCACTGAAACTACTCTTCTTCGACAACTTGTCAATTTCATCTGCGATTTCTTCACGGGTTTTATCAACTTTTGGGCTGACGAAATGAAGCTGCTTTGTTATCGGATTGTAGGCGAGTTGCATGTTATCCAGAGCTTCTTTGAGACGCATCCCGCCTTTTTGGCATGGACTTGTCGCCTCCGCCGTCTCCATTTCGAGTTACGAGGACTTCGCTCAGAAGACACAGCCATGTTCACAATAAAGGTGATTGAAAGACATAATCGTTTATTTACTTTGGCATTAGTAATGTTGTTTGTTCTCCACACAACTTATTAGAATAAACAACGTCACCAGATAACATTACAAACACAAACAAAGTCCATCAGATAAGTATCCAAGCGAAGACTCGTGAAATGCTCACTCGTAAACAATGCATTTTATTCTACTAAAATCACTCTAATGTACAAAAAGCATTTTAATTTCTAGGTTCACATAACTATTTTGTCACGAATGCTTATATTTATTTCCTAAAACTAATCCTAAATTATATTTTACGTAAATTATAATACAGAGCAACACACCCATCACATTTTACTTTCCGCCATGATATAATTAAAAAAAAAACATTTGACAGATTTGATCATTTTGACAATTACGTTCAGTGTTACTAACCAAATAAATCTAATTCGTCTGTTAGGGAAACAATGGTCAGAGGTACCCCTCTGGTATTTTTTATAATAAAATAATACACGTTTGCTAATATATAATCGTTTGCAATAATCATACAGAAAGAATATCGCAATGGAGTCATATGGATTCTCCCTCGTTTCTCAGCACAGTGTGTCATGTCAGTGTTGTGTGATTGTCAACTAGCTAACGCCAAATTGAATTATGGCTCACTCAACGACACAAAACATTATTTAAAGTCAATCTTGTAAACACTGATGAATAAGATGAACACGCATAAGCTTTAGACTGTCTAAGTATAGTTTAATAATAAAAATACTTATAATAACGATATTAAGCTAAAGCGTGAAGATGCGCCCAAACTAAGATATTTTAATCTATATCTTTTATGAATTAAAATCTAACAAAAAATCTAAAAGAGGCTATAAATAAATTACTATAATGAACGGGGAATTGTTGAGAGTAAGTCTGGAAACACAAGGTGTTTACGTTCAAAAATTAAAACTTTTTAGGTTTATTAACGATTTCGTCTAGAAATCTGGAGAAAACTTAATAATATTAGTCTGAGACAAAAAATAATATGCCATCGATGCCAGCATTCTGTGCAGCACATAGTTTTCTTTGAATTTAATCGGGTGCCAAAATCTGAATAGAATGAATCACAGGTATATAATCCCGGCTTTCTGCCCTGGCTTGGAACATGCTGTTTACATGATGCCAGATAATTTTAAGCCAGTACACATGAAGGTAACAGCACGTCCGTGAAGTAAAATGAACTGCATACGTAAAAAAAACAATCGAATACTAGCTTCAAAAACATAAGTTTCAAAACAGGTTAACCCAGGATTTTCCAGGAAACTTTGGGGCTGCCATGCTGATATTTTTAAATTTTATTGCGCTTTTTCAGTCTTCTTTCATTAGCCAGACTCAACATGGCATGGTAGTAAAAAAGCAAACAAGTTTTTTTGTTTTAATTAAATTCAGGTTGCAAAGATATTTCACACCACAGCACACCAAGAACCTACTTATAACATTATACCTCTTATGTCAAAAATATAATATATTTATTTGGGTCAGAAACAAAATTGAAAAGCTCTACAAGAACAGTAGTAACCGCCATCCGCCATCATTTTTCTTAGCATACCTAATGATATGAATCCCTACTAATTGTTTTCACCTGTAGAATCCTTGACTAAGTCAAGAATGCAAGAGCCAACAAAGAAAATAAAGAAAACAATTAATATTAATCAAAATAATTTAATAAGTTTCACATTAAAAATATTCTTTAATCTCCTCAATTCTTACAACCTCAACCGTTTGCGTCGTGCATGTGTATTGCTTTTATCTAAATTAATATAAAAATATATGCTTTACAAAATATACAATGTACATTTTTTATAGTTTAATCGTTGAGTTCATGCGAATATGTAATAGTTTCGTTATAAATATAATCTTAAAATCCATTTAGAGTAAGTAAGTACATTTGTAGTGTACATGTTCTGTCCAGTCCAGGGACACATTTTAAAAATGGTCATAATTATTTATCATCTATTTTCCTTTGAGAATTGAATGATGTCAGTACAAATCTTAAATAGTTAAGTATAACCACTTCTTGTGTTTTTTTATATTACATTATATTTATTTTATTAAATAAATATCTTTTACAATTCAAGCCAAAGTATATAGGCAAACACTGTTTTCAGGCACTATTATTATTATAATTATTAAGACATTTATGAAGAATCTTTACAAATGAAAATATAAGTAGTCATCTTATGCAAATGATTGGAGGATGAAGGATATGATTAAGGATATTCTACATATTTTAAAGCCTGATGTTTTTTACACACTTTTGGGGCATCCTTGCTGCACTCTAAATCTGTATATAATCTCACCATACTCTAAATTCATTAAAGTCTATTCCGAAAAATAGCCCGATCATTTAGTGGGAACAATGGGGGGTTACGTGGTCGATGTATAATTTGCTTGTCGATTCTCATATAAAGCAGACGAGATCTGGATTCTTAGGCTTGAGTTCACCAACAAAATAAACGGACCATGAGTATTATGATGACAGATTCCGTTGAAAAACATGTGTCAAAAAGCTTGAATAAGAATCTAATTACCTGTTATTGTGTTGGTGAACTCGGTATTGACGACAACTAATGATTTTTAAGTAGATTTGTAGCAAGTGTCTTCAAAGTGACATAGAAGGTGCAGTATCGAAAGATTGGCTGTCCAAAATGTGACTTCATACCAATGATCTGGCTTATACACGACGACGACGACGACGTGACAAACAGTGCCATCTAGCAAGCTTCAGGGAAGCCCGGCCTATGCAGACAATAAAGTCCCTTTGTTTAGGTTTTTTTAATGAATTCCCTGTCGATAAATAGATGGAACTGCATGCAAGTGATTGTCTTTGCCATACATAAATTGGTATGATTTGTTAGGATTTTTTTCTCCCATAAAGTCACACTGTTACTTGTTGCAATTTTTTTTTAGAAGAGGTCCCAACAAGTCACACAAGTGACAAGACAAGTGACAGGATCTGGTTTGACTCGTTGGGAACCCATCACTTTTGCATGCCACAACCTGACATTTAGTTACATGTCAATAATTAAATTGTAAACAAATGAAAAAAAAAAATTAAAATATTGAAGTTATACTTTTGTTAAACTATTTTTATTTTAGGCTTTCCTTACCTATCCTTTTAAGATTAACTAACAATGCAAAGTTTTTTATCAATTAATAAATTATCTGAATCAACCCTCAAGTCAAGACTTTGAAGAACTATAAAATTGCAAATCACTATGCACAAATCAAAAAGAAAAACGTCCTATTACAATAATTTGCAGCCCTTATAGTGAGTATTTTACAAACTCGTTAATGATAGGCACAGTTATTTATAATAATATCATACTAGGGCGTCTAGACGAATACCACTCTCTGTTGGCGCCTGCGGAAATATTAAATTGTATGGAAATGACATTAGATTTCGAGATGTATATTAGACCCCAAGTACAGGGAGGTCTAATATACATCAAATACCTCACAATTACTTTTCCTTTCACGATAACGGAAATTTATGCATGTAAAACTTGGCCGATGTCACTTGACATTTCAAAAGATAATGTAATTCCCGTACAATTCAATAATTCCGCAGGCGTTAACGCCAACAGAAATTGGTATTTGTCTAGACCCCTCATCTCATACAATGGACCGCGATTGCCATAAATCGGGCTATTTTGTTTGGCCTGTTGCCGAACTCAGTGATGCATCTAGCTCCATAGCCAAAGGTGTAAAAAGGTTACCGATATGTTTTCAACTGACATCAAAAAATGAGGTTTGAGATTCGTCTGTTTTTTGTGTATGTTTCACCAATTGTGAACCAATTTTAATATTTTTTTGGAAAAAACCCTTCTCCTTTGGGTGAAAAAATGGGAAATGACTTTTTATCAACTTCCCGTTATCTTTAAATTTTTGCTGAAAAAAATCATTATTAAAATACGAATCTTGAGAAATCGACTGTCGGCCATTTTTTAGATTTATTCACTCGATAATTACAGTTATTATTGACTGTCTGTCATTCATAGCTTCATGATCGATTTGATTAATCTACGTATTTTCTTAATATACACCGGATTTTGAAATTAAAACTAACATATATAAATATCATCATAATAATACTGAATAAACAATAATCCCTGCTGCCATAAGTACGTAAAAACTTATAAATTACTATGGCATTGGTATTGCTTAGCTCCAAAGGCGATAGCACTTACAATATAGTGATACGTATGTTCGTTTACAAAACAAGTGTAACTAACAGAATTTGAAAGCAATTCTCTGCAGGATAGATTTTCAGGTTTACAACACAAGTGTAACTTACAGAATTTGAAAGCAATTCTCTGCAGGATAGATTTTCAGGTTTACAACACAAGTGTAACTTACAGAATTTGAAAGCAATTCTCTGCAGGATAGATTTTCAGGTTTACAACACAAGTGTAACTTACAGAATTTGAAAGCAATTCTCTGCAGAATAGATTTTCAATACAGCCGTAAATCACCGTACGGTTGTCTAAAATCGAATGTGATGGTCCAAATGAACTCTGCGAAACATACTGAATTTATTAAATAATGAAATGTACTACTGTGCTGAAAAGATTTGGTGGGAAACAAAAGTATTGGAAAAATGCAACTATCTTGTTATTTTAACAATGAATTAGTGTTCCATAAATTGCGTGGTGGTTAACGTTAACCGCGATTTCGACTTGCACTTGGCCGCGTTTATTAATAAAACTTTACCCTACCAATATAATAAAAGTAATATTTTCGTGTATTTGTTGCTAATCATCTCTGGATTCATGCTAATCGGATGAAATTTGGAACAAGTGCTACACTTAATCGAGTACCACACGGGCGAAGCCGTGGGCAACCGCTAGTATAGTATAATTTGTCGCTCAATTCGATCATGTGACCCGTCTCATCCCACTTTTGGGCATAGACGTTTATGCCATCCGCTTTGATCTTGCGCCAATTTGGACCCATGTTCGTCATTTTGCCTGGAATATGTCGTTCCACGCCCATAACATTTGTCACAGTTCAGTATGTATAGCTTATTTGGTTTTTAAATTGTTAACCCACATATATGGGCTATCGCAAGACATTATAATATCCCAAAAAATCAACCACGATGAGACTCGAACCCGTGACCAGGTTGCATTTTTCCAGGTTGAATTTTTGGATTATGAAATCTTGCTGTATAATATATTGGTGAATGCAACCAAAATAACTGCCAATATATCTTTGGCTATCTCGACGGATTCTCGTTTTCTTTGTTCAGTTCCGGGAAAAGCTCCACTACGCAGAGGTCTAGTAGATTGTAGACGAGCTGAAAAAGAAAATAAATTCTACTAAAAACCTATGTGACACATGTAGTATTATCAAAAAATAACCAAGCAAAGTATGTTGCCTGATCTTCTAGGATTGGTCGCGCGCGAGGAATCGCCGTAAAATCACTTTTAAATTTTTATTTCTCGTAGTTTTTAAGCTAACGTGTCCTAAAATATATATCTTGTGATTTCAAATGAATAAAAACTTATTGACTTTGACTTTGGCGACCGCGCCGATTATTCTAAAACCAAACGATCGCAAATGACTTTAATTTTATAAATACTATATATATATAACCTGTTTGTTGAGTTGCGGTTGCTGTATGATCTGGAAGGCCGCCGCCACCGCGGCCGGCAGTCCCGGGCCGAGCAGCGCGCCGGCGCCGCGCGGCACGCACGCCAGCAGCCGCCGCCGCGCCAGCTCTCGCTGCTCGTCCGGATCGCGCGGCGCAGACGACTTCCTGCCGAACACCACAGCTGGAAAATATACATTATATTTTCACACAGCATTCATCTAGCCCCAAACTAAGCATAGCTTGTGTTATGGGAACTACATAACTGATATACTACTTATATTTTTTTTTGTAACAACATTCATAACATACGTAGAAAACACCCAGACCCGAGACAAATAATCGCAGATTCAAACATTTGTCCCGCGGCGAGAATCGAACCTTCTGCGTCTCAGGCGGGCCTTCGCCCACTGCGCCACGGAGGTCGTCAAACCATTATTTGAGACCTAATAAAATTATCTTATTTATATGTGAAAATGCTTACCGTGCCCCAATCTGATCAAATGAGCCAGCCTTCTCTCCGAGACGACATCACAAAGGGTGTTATTCAGAAACTTGTCGAACGTCTCGTCGATTAGATCGCGAGCGAATCCGAACACGGTGCCTAGTATGTGCACGACAAATCCGCGCGCTTTTATCACGTATGTCACTGCAAATAGAAAACACAACTAAAATAAAATGACAAAATTGTATTGTTTCATAGCTTCTGCCCACGGATTCGCGTAGTACCTAGCTATAAAGTATGGAGAGGATGTGAGAGGATGTTAGTGCGCCCTCCATCTGCACACCTTCCTGCTGATCCAATCGCCCGGGCTTCTAGCACCGACAGTTGTTTGTCATAGGTATTATATAAGTTCAAGATGACTAGACAAATACCACTTTCTGTTGGCGTCAATGCCGTGGAAAGCAACCATTAAAAGAATCGTCGTTCATTTCAGAGTCATGACGCAAGTTGAACATGAAAGCGCACAGGTGTGGAAAACTCGTTGTTTTGTAAAAGGATCATTAAAAAGAATAACCAGCCTTGTTTTCTTGCTTTTCTTTCCTGGCTTGGTCGCGGAGGAACAGGCAGTAGATAAAACCGACGTTACAAAGTGATCCTTGTGACTTTAATGAATAAATGAATGTTGACTTGACTTTACTAAAAAACGGAATATTTACCATGATTTGTGAGATTGAATGTTTCCCGATACAAATTATGTTAAATATCCCGTTTAGAAGTAAAAAATTCGTTCAGAGTTTAAAAAGCTGTATTTAAATTAAAAATAAATACTAAAATAACATACAAATGAAATTATTATATAATTAAAATGGCACACACAGAGACAACACATATAGCATGCAAGCTCGTACATTTTGGGGCGGGGCAGCAGCGCCTGCTCAAGGTACGAGCCTGTCTGTAGGCTTATACAGTTCCATATAAACGGAGAGCATCGTTGAGTCAGTGTACGCGCTGACGTGAAAATTCTCGTTTTTCTACAGTATTAATTATGGATGGGCTTGCAACCTGTCACGTGGAATGCTAACTTGCAAAACGCGGGCATGTACCAAATGTAATGTTTGGACGTGCCTCTGACACCCCCTACTTGGTATCCTCTAAAAATCTACTCACTGAGTATGTATCTGAGGATGTCCACCATGAGGAAGACAGTCGTAAGCGTGTTTTTTTTTATTTGTTTTTTTATTGAGTACTCACATAAATACATAGCGCACTGCGTGAATCCGACCACGCTGTCCTGATGCTGCCGGTCCAACAGCAGTACACTCTCGTCCGTGATGTCCAGGTTATTACCGAAAACGCCGCCGCGTATGTCCCGTTTTTCGTGGCCTCTGCTCTCGATCTGAACCTCCTCGCTCACTTCCACTGCCTCTTCTATGTGGTTACCGTGTTTTCTGCAAAAACACAACGTAAACTTTATTCTCATTTGAATGCCGAGGTATGGGTGTTTTCAACGTATAATATATATGTATTTACAAACAAAAAATATATAAGTAGTATGTAGTTTCCATAAGACAAGCTCTGCTCACTTGGGGCTAGATGATGCTGTGTGAAAAAATGCTCAGGATTATTTAATAATAGCTTTTGCTAAAAGTAGCCTATGATCGTCTCCAAGCTTCAAACTACATATATTTCCATATTAAATATGAGCATAGTTCGAATTCTGTTAAAAAAAGTGTTTTATTATTTATTTTCAAGTTTGTTCGTACCGAGTTTTAAACTTTACACCTTGTTTAACCCCCCTCACCCCTTAGGGGTTAATTTTCGTTAATAATTAGATTAGCCTATGTGTTATTCCAGAACCTAAACTATCTACCTTCCAAATTTAATCAAAACCGGTTTAGTAGTTACGGAAATACGTGTTAACACCCCCCCCCCACACACACACACACCCACACACACACACACACACTTTCGCATTTATTATATTAGTAGGATTTATTTTTATACTCCAGTCAACCCGTAACCACGTGAGCATAACAGTTTCATACAGAAAGTGAATCTACTTACAAGGCCTGATACCGCTCAATATCACTGGACACCAGCAGGTTCGTCATAAAACTCTCCAGATGCTGTCCCTTCTCCTTCCTCAGTTTGTGCGTCACATTCTGGTATATGTTCACTAAATCCGTGCTGTTGGCATTCAGTGTGCTCGCCTGTAATCAAAATAAAATCTATACTAATATACTATTAAGAGCCGTGTTGGCCTAGTGGGCGATACCCCGACTTCTGATCCGGAGGTCGTGGGTTCGAACCCGGTCGTAGACTTTTCCACTAGATTTTTCCACTCGAAAAATGTATGTGCGTATTAACACGAAGAAAACCGGGATGCCCTAGAACCAAAAATTCGAAGCCAAAAGGTAGTGTTCCAATAAGCGGCGATGGGCTTGCAACCTGTCACGAGGAACGCTAACTTTTAAAACGCGGGCATGTGCAAAAAGTAATGTTTGGACGTGCCTCTGACTACCCCCTACTTAGTTTCCTAAAAAATCTACTCACTGAGTATGTATCTGAGGATTTTTTATTAAAATATATTTTACAAAGGTTGTCTGAATGCGATTTTATTTATATTTAAATAAAAATATAAATTATTATGAACTATAGCGATATTATTCATAATCACTCACTAACTTCAGCAGCGTGCTTCAAGTTGTCTACCTCTATCATTTGTTCAGTGTTAGAAAAGGACAGGGTTAGAGCGACCAGCCAGCTTACCATGAGCACCCAATACAACGTTCTGTTTACGAAGGAGAAGACAAAAACTATTTCTGTCGTCTATTCTGTCAAACAAAAGAGAGCACAAAAAATATTTTTTGTCTTCTCGGCGGTCTAAGCATGATGCTAAGTTAGCTAATAATAACGAATAAGAGGATTTGTCTTCAATTTATTTGACTTATTCACGCAAATAAACACCTTGAATCTACCTGTATCACAAGCGAGAAATCTCCGTCGTCAGTTAGGAAGATGCGTAGCATCTCGCTTGTTTGTAGAAGTCGTTTCTGGAGTAGTCTTTGGAGGAAGTCCTCGTATTTGTAGCGAAGAGTCTCCAGGGGGCTGTTATCTCTGAAATAAATTAAAAAAAAAATCGATAAACTCACTCCGATATGTATATCTAGACACACAAAGACGAAATCTTTCAAACTAGGACTGAACCGTACAAAAATTTAGAAAATAAAATTCAGTATGTAAAAATAATCTTCTAATCGAAAGTTATAAAAAATTTCTTCAGGGAAAATATAAAAACATCCTTTCCTACTAATATTATAAACGCGAAAGTTTGTGAGGATGGATGTTTGTTACTCTTTCACGCAAAAACTACTGAACGGATTCTAATGAAACTTTACAGTAATATAGCTTATACATCAGAATAACACATAGGCTACTTTTTATCCGGGTGCCACGCGGGCGAAGCCGTGGGCAGAAGCTAGTACTTCATATAACGGAAAGTTGATAAAAAGCCCTATATGAAATTTCATCTCCAATTTTTAACCCTTAGTGGGTTGGTATATTTCCATAAAATTTGTATGAAAAATAAAATACTAAGAACATAATTTACAAGTTGCATCAAGGCTCTATGCCATTTTCGAGTAATATTTTTTTTCAAACAAAAAAAGGAGGAGGTTCTCGATTCTTTTTTTATTCACCAATTTTAATGATCCTTTTTTTTATTGGATAGATAATACGTCAAGGGAACCAGCCATATATATTTTATGAAAAAATTAAAAGAGAAATCCCTTTTAATTTTTTCATAAAATATATATAGGGGGACATTTCATATTGAACTTTTTATCAACTTCCCGTTATTTTAAGTCGGTTTAAATTTTGTCCTGAAAGTTTTAGTTATATGTTTATGGTGTGTATGTACCGTCGCCTATTGCCATCTTCAACACCTGCCAGCATAGCATGAGCACATAAGACAACGTTCTATCAACGAAAGAGAAGACAAAAACTTATTCTGTCAAACAAAAGAGAGGGACAAAATATTTTTTGGCTTCTCTTCACACAAACCTTTGTCTAGGGTCTTCGTGCTAAGCAGGCTGATGCGTTGCCTGCTCCGAACCACTCCACTTACCTTCTAGAAGGCAGCGGCAAATCCAGAAGCAGTTGATCTCCATGAAACTCGTGCAGTTTACTTCGCAACAGATGGAAGTCGTGCTCGCTTCGCTCCACCGTCCAGAAGCTAGCGGCCGCGCCCTGCTCCACTCGGTGCACTGCTAAACTAAACACTCGCACTGTGCCCCGTCTGGGTGGGACTTGCTGGAAAAAAGAAAAGATAATTGTTTTTAAATAATACGATACGATACCTACGACACAAGGAATCCTAGTGTGGGGTCAGTACTATGATTGCCTGTTGGTTGGGATAGGGATTAGTTCTGATAAACATATATATTAGAAAAATCTATATTAGAAGTTTCGATATGTGTATATAATGTATATAAGTAGTATATCAGTCATATAGTTCCCATAATACAAGCTCTGCTTAGTTTAGGGCTAGATTACGCTTGGTGAAAAATGACAAGCATTATTATTATTTAAGTAAGGACACTTATCGATCTGATAGAATTGAAATTATCGTGGTTTGGTACAATTTAAGAATATTATATTACTCAAAACGATCAACGAAACGTCAGCAGGAGAATAATATTCTAAAACTTACCAATCTGGTCTCAACATTGGTGAGTACCACCTTATAAGTGCTAAGATCCTGTCCCAAATGCGTCTCGTCGGCTGCTATGGTGTCCAAATACTTTAATATATCCACGTTCTCCAATTCTTCCGCGTCTTCCGCGAGGGATTCAATCATTTGCCCGTCAATGTTCTGCGCTTTTAAAGCGCTTTTTAGCTTGTTCCCCAGTTTAAGAGCCGAGGCTATGAGCCGCTCGTGTGGTCTGAAATCATGTACAAAGCGCTTTTTAGCTTGTTCCCCAGTTTAAGAGCCGAGGCTATGAGCTGCTCGTGTGGTCTGAAATCATGAACAAAGCGCTTTTTAGCTTGTTCCCCAGTTTAAGAGCCGAGGCTATGAGACGCTCGTGTGGTCTGAAAACATGTACAAAGCGCTTTTTAGCTTGTTCCCCAGTTTAAGAGCCGAGGCTATGAGACGCTCGTGTGGTCTGAAAACATGTACAAAGCGCTTTTTAGCTTGTTCCCCAGTTTAAGAGCCGAGGCTATGAGACGCTCGTGTGGTCTAAAATCATTGACAATATTAAGAAGTATGTCGGTCTCATTAGGAAAGGTGATCTCAATTTGAAAAGATATATACATTATCATAATGAATGTTACCATTTCAAAACATTATAACACGCATGATCGAATTACTTTGCAGCGTCCATACAGGGCTCATGTACCTACCTGCCTATTTAATGTATAACCTAAGACCGATACAAATATGTTATGTGCAAAAGTCAAAGTCAAAATTCATTAAAATCACAAGGATCACTTTGAAACGTCGGTTTTAACTACTGCCTGTTACCTCCGTGACCAAGCCAGGAAAGAAATGCAACAAAACAAGGTTATTCTTTTTAATGATCCTTTTACAAAACAACGAGTTGGAGCATTTTCAATCCCAGGAGTTTTTATCATCTAAAATAATCTAAATAATCAGATATTTTATAGTATGCCTTTTTATAGTTGTTTTTTAATTACGTTTTTAAATTTGTTTATTGACAATTTTTGTATACCTCTTGGGAGTTTGTTACAAAAGCGTACACCTTGCCCTTTAAACGATTTATTAACTTTATGGAGTCTACAAGTGGCAACAGCGAAATCATTGCGTGAAAGTAATCAATAAATAAATAAATGTGGAATAAGGGCAAGACTTACTAACTTTTTAGTCATATTCTTCTGATAACCCGCAGGTGTTCTGCTTCCGATCATCAATTTGTAGAACTGAAAAATAAAATCTAAACTCAAACACAAAGTCAAAGTACATTTATTCATTAAAATCGTAAGCGTGAGTAGCACCTTAAAAAGAATCAAATTGGTAAATAAAAAATACATACATTTTATTACATTTGACTAACTTTCGCTGCCCAGATTTTTTCCATCCGGTACAAATCAAATCAAATGATCAAATGGTAAATGATCCTTACAAGGGACTGAGTTGATTGGCGTCATTTTTTTTCAAATTTGATTCATTTTAAGTCGCTACTCATGCTTGAGCAAAATTTGTTTAATGCCATAATGTTTTTCTCCAAAAAGGAGCTGAAGTTTCATAAGAAACTGCTTTTTTTTTAATCCCGCCGCGAGACAAATGATTGTTTAGGGTCTAGTTCCCATAACACAAGCTCTGCTTAGCTTGGGGCTAGATGACGCTGTGTGAAAATGTCCAGAATTATTTATATATTTTATTTAAGCTTCTGCCAATCAATCATTCTTACGAACGATCATTTCTAGATCTTTCCCAGAAGTTCCTTTGGGGCTACTGCGTTTTTTTTTCACTCACCACAAGTGGTTTACTAGCAGTACTACCAATATTGGCTTAAAATCGCGGACCCGAAACATGCAAACATTTGTCCCGCAGCGGGACTCGAACCCGCATCTTTTGCGTCGCATGTATTGTTAATGTATCAAAAACATATTTATTTATTATTTTATAAGTAACATGAAATATTTATATAAACAAACACGCTTACGACTTTATTCCCTATTTACATCCTTAAATACATACTCAATTGGTAGATCTCTGAGGAAACTTTGTAAGGGGTAGTGAGAGGCACGTCCAAACGTTACATTTGGCACATGCCCATGAAACCTAAATAGTTTTAAGATTTATACCTCTTCGCTATGCAAGAACTTCGGTAATAGTATTTTTTCTAAAACTGCATGTGACTCTCTAGCCGCTTGGTAAAGCGCTCTGCTGGTCTGTAGCCTGAAAGTTAAGCCGATGTTAGAAATTACCATTAAGTCGAGCAAAGCGAGCCAGGCCTTTTGAGAGTAAAGATAAACCACGATAATCGCGAGCGAAGTAAAACTGTCCATACATGTCGTAACCAAATGGCACAATTCGCTCTTTTTTATAACAGCTTTATATAACAGTGCTGTTTTCTTATTCGGCGTATTGACGTCCAGCCGGTTAGAAGAGAGGTTATTTGGTATTTCTTTTGTAAATCACAAAACGGCGCTCCAATTCGTAAAACGGCTACACATTGTCAGCCGCATTGGAAAACGCGAAACGTTCTAACAATGTGCCATAGCATTGTTTATCCGGATCGTATTATTACAATCCGGCGCGACTACAATACGCCGGATTAGAAAACAGTGCGTTTTTGTAAAACAGCTACCGGTTATGTAAAACAGCTAACGGTTTTGTAAAAGCTACCTGTGACATATAGATCAGGATTTAACATTCGACGACCCTTTCTATTGTGTACTAGGAAGCGCGTACATGGAGCTAAAGAGGACACAAATTAACAACAATCAATTAATTATTTCTTTATTTTTTATTGTACACAGACAAAAAACTTACATAAGAGTTTTCTTCCAGCAAACCTTTGAGGATAACGACAGCTGAAAAATAATGATGGTAATGATACCAGTTGTTCTAGACAAATACCACACGCAATAACTTGGCAGAAGCCACGTGACATTTTCACAGCTAATTTCATTCCCATACAATTTATTTTTTCCGCACCGTTAGCGCCAACAGAAAGTGGTATATGATACCCAGGGTGCTTATTTGCGATGAACTGTCTCGAGCTGAGCCGGGGTCATTAAATCATGAGACTGCGGTGTCCCACTGCAGTACAAAGGCCTCCCCTTTTAAACCCTGACTAAAGGGAGTATAATATACAACGTGTCACAAAATGTCGATGTAAAGAAAAAGAGGAAATAATAATAATAAATAATGAAGGACATTTTTCACACAGCATCATCTAGCCCCAAACTAAGCAGAGCTTGTATTATGGGAACTACATGACTGATGTACTACTTATATACATTTTGTTTTGTAAATACATACATATTATACATAGAACACCCAGACCCGACACAAATATATGCAGATCGTACAAACATTTGTCCCGCGGCGGGATTCGAACCCGCAACCTACTGCATCTCAGGCGGGCCTGCGCCCACTGCACCACAGAGGTCGTCAGGAGAAATTCTTCCAACCAAGCAGTGATTTCATCTAGAGTTCACACTTAAAGGTAAAAAAAATAGGGTTCCTCATGTTGTGTCTAGGTACATTTTGGAGGAGTTCAAGAGGCATTTTCAAAAGTCTAACAAACTTTGTACGCCATGACGACCGTGTGGGACACGCTCCTTTCGGGCTTATAGGGACTTTCTGTTACACCCTGTATAGTTTATTTAAATATGGTATTTTAAGTATAATTATATTTGGTATCTTCATTCCTGTCTTTGTACCTACAGCTACCAACTTCATCACTTATCTGTCTCACCTCAAAGGTTTGCTGGAAGAAAACTCTTTTTAGGGTTAAGCTCGCCTTTGTACATGCCTCACCTAATACTTTGTTCTATATTTCTGTGTACAATAAAGAACAATAAGAATTTTATAAATATGATGGTATAAAAATAAAAATGTAATATTAACTGATCCTATTATTAGAGCATAACTAAATTGGCTAAGGAACTAACCTTTTTATGCTATCTTCACTATGCAACAGCTCGTACAATTCTTCGCTAATATTAGCTGGCAGCGGCACCCGACTTGCACTGTCACCTCGTAAGTACGTATCGTAGATATCACAAGCTTCTTTATGTAGATATGTCTGTTCTGCGGCACTTAGTTCCGGGTTCAGCAGCTTCGTTTGGAATGATTCTGGATATAGAGAAAGTATATAGTTTGTTTGTGTGTAATACTGGATATAGACAAAGTATTTTACTTTTGGCTAACAACAAAATTTTTACTCAAATACGGGATATTTACCATGATTTGTGAGTTTTCATTTGGGAAACATTCAAACTCACAAATCATGGTAAATGACCCCGTCTTTTTAGTAAAAAAATTGACAAAGTAGGTATATTGTTTGTTTGTTCGTGTGTAATACTGGATATAGACAAAAGTGTTTTATTCAAAAAACTTTTGCGTGAATTTGATTATTCATATTGTAAAAACGGTAATTTTAACATACCGTACCATCGGTATATTTATTTTATTGTACGATAATTTATATGAATTGAAGTAGCGTGAGAAACCTGTATTAAAGTACCTCGCTTTTCCTCATTAATCTCCAAATTATCTATGGTTAAGAGCAGAAAGTACAAATTAATAATCTCGGTAATAGTAGTGTTTGTATGTCTGTTAACATTTTACTCCAAAACAGCTTAACCGATTGTAACGAAGTGTATTGCAATCGTTTTGTATGACTTCAAGGGTGGTTCTTACATAGGTTTTATCGTGACAAGTCACTAGGGGGCGCTGGAATAGACGATGAAATGTGAAACGGCGTAAATAATTTACATGAAGTTTTTTGTATTCGTTTTGAATTATTCAAAGGTATCTAGATATGTATGATTAATTTACTAGGAAAATGTATGTGCACTTTAAGTATGGAAATCGTCATGATTAAAACTAAAAATTCTAAGGCATGTGCCATTGGTTATTGTTCTTATTAGCGAAATTAAGCTTGCAACCTGTCACGTGGAAAACTAACTACTATACAAAAAGTAGTCATGTATTCACTATAATTTTGGTCTCTTTTACTGCCCTTTGTACGGATCTCTCGCGACATCCCGCTTAGCACGCATGTGCTATACCAACTAATCCACGAGAACCCTATAAGCTTAGTCAATATTCTTGTAAACTCACTGATATCCTTATAAAACTGCAGCAGGAATATATGGCTGGTCGTTTTGAGATACTGCATAAACGAATAGAAGTACTCCTGATCGCTCATCACCAGGTCCAAGTCTATTTTCATCAGTTTGCATCGCTGCATATAGATGGAGTCAGTCTGACGGGCGAACGTTTCTAGGAACTCCACCTGAAATGTGTTCATATAACTATAGAAGAACCAAGGTCACAACCTTACTCTCAAGGCATTTTTTTTTACAACTAAAGTGTCATACGAACATATATATAATCTATGGACGCTTGCAACACCCGCCCGCTTACAACACCCAAGATAATGTTTGTCTACGAAAGAGAAGACAAATAACCAGCCTTTTTTCCTTGCCTTTCTTTCCTGGCTTGGTCGCGCAAGACGCGTGAGACGTTTTAGTGCTGCAGAAGAGGGCACTTCGAGCAATTTATAAAATGGGTCCCAGAGAATCACTTCAGAAGTTCAAAGAAATACATAAAATGAAATTTCCTTGTCAATATATACATGAAAATCTGATGTATGTTCACAAAAATATTAATTTGTTTAAGAAAAAAAGCGATAATAACAATGTTGACTCCATAAAGTTATTAAATCGTTTAAAGGGCAAGGTGTACGCTTTTATAACAAACTCCAAAGAGATGTACAAAAATTTTCAATTAATAAATTTAAAAACGTAATTAAAAATAACTTTATAAAAAGGCACACTATAAAATATCTGATTATTTAGATGATAAAAGCTCTAGGGATTGAAAATGCTCCAACTCGTTGTTTTGTAAAAGGATAATTAAAAAGAATAACCAGCCTTGTTTTCTTGCCTTTCTTTCCTGGCTTGGTCGCGGAGGAACAGGCAGCAGATAAAACCGACGTTTCAAAGTAATCTTTGTGATTTTAATGAATAAATGAATTGTGTCTATGATAAAAATATTTTTGTTGTTGTTGAACATGTTTTTGATCAAAGCACTTCATTTAAAATTATAAGTACCTTATAATTCGGTGTAGTGGGCAGTGGTGCCATAGTTTCCGATCCCGTGGCTAAGGCTATAAGTGTGTTGAGCGCATACGGCTCGCTTAGCACGTCTGTCAAAGATAGCAGCGCCCACCCCGCGAATATCTCTCGAATAAGCACTTTGAATACCCTGCAAAGAACATAAATTAGTTTATTAGAGTATTTGACGACCTTTGTGGCGTAGTGGGCGAAGGCCCGCCTGAGACGCAGAAGGTTGCATGTTCGATTCCCGCCGCGGGACAAATGTTTGTATAATCTGCAAATATTTGTCTCGGGTCTGGTGGAATTAGGATGAGTGAAATCAGAGAACGCAGTTTGTCCCTTGTTCCAAACCTGTTCATAGGAAAACGAATTATGAATGATATTACTTTATTGGACGACCTCTGTGGCGCAGTGGGCGTAGGCCCGCATGAGACGGTTGCGAGTTCGCATCTGCGGGCAAATGTTTGTATAATCTGCAAACATTTGTCTCGGGTCTGGGTGTTTTCTATGTATAATATGTATGTATTTACAAAAAAAGTATATAAGTATTATATCAGTTATGTAGTCCCATAGTACAAGCTAGCTTAGTTTGGGGCTAGATGACGTTGTGTGAAAAAAAATGTCTTGAAAGCGCAATTATTGATCTGGTAAGATCAGCTAGATACTTTACCTTAAGCATTTGTTTTATAGTATATTAAATTAAACTTTTGTAGGCAAAGATAGATAGATAACTCTATATTGCATACACCAGGATTTAAAAAAACACTTTACAAAAGACCATAAAACTAGGTTGTGGTGATATAATGGACGGCCTCATCGCTAAAAGCGATATCTTTTAGTCAAACTTTAATACAACATAATTTTATAATAATAATCGGCAGCTTTATCGGTATTTTTAGTTTAAAAGTTTTATATTAATATAATAATCTTATAAAATAAAAATAGAATAAAATAAAACTTACGGGTTCGAGACCTCAGCATCCCTCAGTACAATAGGCATGAGTCTCTCCGAGAGACATCTGAGGTACTTCAGTTCGGACGCCCGCGAGCGAGCGGCCACGTGAATACAATGTATCGCGTGCGGTCCTTCGAGCCGGATCGCGTCGCGGTGGGTCGAGTAGTGATGCAGCGCACACGGTATGAGACGACGCATCAGGAATTGAGAGTAGTTTATCTACAACAGATAATGAAACAAACAATTTATTGTGTTTTGCTTATGAATTGTTTGAATATATATTTAAATGACTATAATAATGGTGGCTATCTTCAATAAATAACAAAGCCCAAATTGTTATAAAAACGTCTTTGTTAGAATAACGAAATTGATGAAGTTTTTTTTTTTAGATACCCAAGATCTTTAAATGGACCCCAATATTTTGAACTAAAGTCCATGGTTATATTTACTCAAAGTTTAGTATAGGTGTTAAAACAATACATAAGTAGGTAGGTACATGAACCCCGTAAGGGCGCTGCAACTTTGAGTTCGATTTGTTAGGTTGCTAAGCAACTCTTTTTGTATCTGTGATTAAGAATTAAATATAATTTAATTAAAATAATAATTTGTCGTAAGGTTGAAGAAATCGTAAAAGTCACTTATAAAAACATAGGTAACTTTACATAAAATAGTTGCAAAATATTGAGCTCCATTTAAAGATCTTGTCTCATAACTATTGCAATCTAAAGTTACCGTTTTTAGTAAAAAAAACAGCATCTTGAAACTCACAGTTTAAATCTACTTTGTCGCTTTTATATAACGCATCTCTGAACGACACTCTGAAGGGAGAATCAACCATAAAGAAGCAGTACCAAATAATATATTTTTGTACCACTAAGATGTCAGACAGGTGTCATTTATCAACATCAATGAGTTGGTTTCTACGGGTTGTTATAAAATTCCATTGCTGATCAAAGGCCTCTTCCAAGAGAGTATGAATGAGAAAAATAATGAAGTAAACTAACCTTGACAGCTCTCTGTAGTAAGCTGGCCGATGCATACCTGAGCTGATGCCTCACCTCATCAACAAAGAATGGCTGGAGAGTAATCTTGCTGTACCAGGCACTTATGAACTGATCAAGAATAGAATTGTAGAACTGGAAAATAACATTTACACAAATCAAAGTCTGCAGGGTTATTATTATGTACTGTTTACTTTGGGGTTAGATGATGCTGTGTGAAAATGTCACATTTATAAAATATCTCAGATCTGGTATCTGGTCCTTTGTGAGGCTTTGCTGGGGCCGAAGCAAACCGCAAGATGTTCGTTGTACAAATACAATATTATAAAAAATAAGTATTTTTAAAGTGTTGGCGAGAGAAATGGTATACTACTGTAGGCATTAAATATAAATAAATAATGCTGGACATTTTTCACACAGCATCATCTAGCCCCAAACTAAGCAGAGCTTGTGTTACGGGAACTACATGACTGATATACTACTTATATACTTTTTTTTGTAAATACATACATATAAAACACTCAGACCCGAGACAAATATCTGCAGATCATACAAACATTTGTCCCGCGGCGCCACAGAGGTATATGCGTGAAAACATTGGGTTATTTATTGCAAGAGTAAAAGTATGTGGAATTAATGCTGGGCATTCATTCCACATACGCATTAAATTCCATAGTTAAACGCGGCAACTACCAATCCCAACGAATATTCCTTGGTATATTCCTTAGGCTGGTGGTGACTCGCCATCAACTAAACAGGCCCCTATAAGTGCCGCCAATGATAGGCGTAATGGCAATATTAGGTGTTTTATTATGGTGCAAATTTTTAACAGCTTGGCTCATAGTGAAGTCGGAAAATAACTGATGTGGGGACTAAGCCGAGTGCGCATCAGAAGGACTAGTTCATAAAATCAGGATTTTATTATGTATATCAACGGGAAGATCAGTGATTATTATTTTTATGATTGTTTAACAGCTCGGCTCATCTCTCTCATAAGCAACTGACGTGCACAGGCCTAAGCCAAATGCACAAGAGCTTGATGCTTGCATATTGGTAGGAAGATTAGTTTGGCAAGAACTTCCGGAGGATCCTTCTAGTAATCAATACTACTGCTTTTTGTAATAGGGCAAATTTGTTTTTGGGTTGCAAATTTAGAAGTGACAAAAATCTCCACAATCTGGTAATATTCATCATCATCATCAGTCACTATAGTAGTACAATGTTAGGCATTAGGCCCTATTAAAAAAAACTACAAATACTGCAACTAAACTATTATTTATGAAGTTAAAGTATTTAGACATTGGCGTCGATTCTTTTGTACATCAATTAAATAAAAACTATCACTTTAATTTACTGATAGTGTACGCAGGAAAGAGATGGCAAGAATTTTACTCCTATCAAATTAATTTACGTACCGCTCTTCTGCGTGTATTGTCAGCATGTTTTGAAATCACAACCTTACTTGTATGGAAAACTTAAATCTGACTAATTTGACAGCACTAAAATTGATGCTACTGTTAGTAAAATAGAATGATAGATCAAATTAAGTTTAGTTGGTGCACAAGAGAATCGACATCATTATCATTTCAAAAATAATAATTAGACACGATTTTTTCGATTTAAAAATTAAATTTCCCTACATGTTTTTTTTCTTATATTTTTATCACAATATTATTATTTGAACTATTAAGTAGGCATAATGCAAGTAATATAAATAATAAAAAAACATCGCAATTAATCCTTTTATCAATTAGTATTTTTCTTCTTTGTTATAATTGCTTTTATGTCATATCATCATTAGAGGGCATTAATACAATTTACCTCTTATGATTTATAAATAGGTACTTTTTTATAATGTGTACAACAAACCAGAAAAAACTGATAAGAGATCAATGACCTGTTTGGCTACACACACGGCACTGATGGGACTATTTATCACAAAAATCTTCCTCTTTGTCTATTATTCTACAAAGTGTCTATTTTATTTACTTTTTGAATAAATCTATTCTATCATATTCTATTAATGACCAAAAATAGATATACTTAACATAGAACATTAAATTAAAAATAAAAATAAATATGCCGTTAGTTTGCATACGTTTTGAGATTGTTGCTTACTGAGATTATTTGCGTAAGTTCTGTTACCAATGCTTGTTTTTCTTTTTTAATGTAGTAAATTTATTGTTACGACATAATATTTAAAACTTTCTTTGGGAGAAGCCAATGGCTCGTGAAATACAGTTTCTACTAGTTCAGGTGCCTATGGATTTGAATTGAATTGGATTCATATACAATTTGTAACAATTTATTATGTCAAAATAAATATTTCTATTTCTAACAGTGAATAAAATGGTGGTTTAATAAAACAATCACATTTAAACATTCTTTGAATGATTGCATGTATAATTATTGAACTCCCTAATTAGGTGAAATCAAACCCGCTAACGCTCTGTCTTTTCCATGATGGAGAGTCTAGATACATACTCAAGTATGTAGAATGCCTTCAAATGTTTTGTTCTAGGGCATGTCTTGGGTCTGGGTGTTTTCTATGTATAATTATGTATGTATTTACAAAAAAAAAATAATCTAAGTAGTATATCAATCATGTAGTTCCCATAATACAAGCTCTGCTTACTTTGGGGCTAGATGATGCTGTGTGAAAAAAATGTCCAGCATTATTTATTATTAATATTATTTATTATAGTTTCCTCAATGTTCTCATTAGCCATTTCAACCATGTGTTAATGCGCACATTAAACATTTATGTGCGCATTAAGTGGAAATATCTATTTGGGCATGAGCTGGTTCTCTGGATCGGAAGTCGGGGTACCACTAGGCCATCATGGCCTTTATTAGGTATAAATGATTAGATTATCAAACATGACATAGATTTTAATAATTTCTTTTTTTTTTAAGTTTATTACATAACAAGCCGTGATTGTATTATGCAAAATAGCTGACTTTAAGACTTGGTGAGTCATTGTTAATCAACAATTTATTGCACACATGTTCTATAGAATCTATGAATACTAAGTAATTATTAATATAATATATCCCTACACTACTTTGTTGAAGGAACATGAATTCCAGAACAAAAAAATGTTGTTTGAGCATTGCTTAGAGTTGTAGTATTTGAAATATATAACAAAAAAAAAAAAAAACAAGTGTTTCTCATGATGGACCCAGTATGTAGAACTGTGAGGTCACTATGTGATTTGGCACATGCCCACGTTTTTAAAGCAGCTAACATATACTCACAAATCCCAGTTGATAAATACTATCATTAGTATATAGACCTATTAGTTTTTTCTCGTATAGTAGTAAGCATTCCGCATGATGGATACATTTTATTAATAGATTTGTGTAAATCCTTGATGGAGAGTTGTGAGACTAATGTATTGTATAGTATGTATAAGATGCTAGAAAATTAGCATAGTAAAATAATGTCACACACATAATTTATCAGTAAATGGGGGAGCCTTGAGATTTATTTTCAAAACAAAAATAAACACGCTCACGACTGTCTTCCCCATGGTGGACATCTTCAGATACATACTCAGTGAGTAGATATTTGAGGATACCAAGTAGGGGGTAGTCAGAGGCACGTCCAAACATTACATTTGGTACATGCCCGCATTTTGAAAGTAGTAAGCATTCCACGCGACAGGTTGCAAGCCCATCGCCGCCTATTGGAACACTAACTTGGCCTATGCCTTCGATTTTTTGGTTCTAGGGCATGCCAGTTTCCTAATGATGGTTTCTTTCACCATTTTGAGCATGTGTTAATGCGCACATAAATTTTTCGAGTGGAATAACCCATTGGTGCACGATCGGGTTCGAAACCACGACCTCCGGATCAGAAGTCGGGGTATCGCCCACTAGGCCAATTATTTTCATGTGTAATTAATTAATCTACAATTTCAAAAACCTTGTTGGCATTTAAAATACTTACAGTAACTAATTTTTTTATGTACATAGCTGTTCTATCTGATAGGATTATTTTAAAAAAATGGGCTTGTAATCTATACTACTATACTAAATATACAATACATGGTCTGATCAAGTGCTAAATATAATGTTTGGACATGCCTCTGACTACACAATACTTGGTATTCTCATGTATCTACATACTGAGTGTGAATGAACCGTCATGAGGATTACAGTCATGAGAAGTTTGATTTTTACTCAATTTGTAAATATGCTGAAATGTGTAACTAAAACTCACATCTTCTATGGCTTGATCCAATTGTTTATGTATTTGCAGCCCTACCCAGGGCTCTGTAGAGACTCCAGTATCATGCCGGGCACACTCCTTGGACCCGCAAGCACTGCACCTCTGAAAAATAGACTTAATATATAAAATTGTAGCATTTTCTGATAAACTTATAATTCATGTACCCAAGCAGTTGCTTATAAAGAAATGCAACATGTATGGTGTTGACAACCTCTGTGGTGCATTGGGCAAAGACCCATAAGGTTGCTGGTTTGATTCCCACCGCAAGGCAAACATTTGTATGATCTCCAAATATTTGTCTTGGGTCTGGGTGTTTTCTATGTAAAATATGTAAGTTTTTACAAAAAAAAAGTATATATTAGTATATCAGTCGTGCATTTAATACAAGCTCTGCTTAGTTTGGAGCTAAGAGATGCTGTGTAAAAAAAATTACCAGCATTATTGTTATATAGACCGGCATTTATTATTGCTGAATATTGAAATATCAATTATAAGTACAAATCTCTGTTTCACTTTAAAAATAGTGTGTCATGCAATTACATTTGCTTACAATAGAAAAGTTTAAACAAAATGAATGATGAAATGAAAAATGAATAAACTTATAATCTAGACTAAGTTAATAATTTGTAAACAAAAGATCCAGTACCTAGTTAAACTAAGTGCGTAACTGCACTTAGTTTAACTAGGTACTGGATCTTTTTTTTTTGCTTTTTTTTTAATTTAATCTCAATAAACAGAAGGGCGCCTATGACTGATTCATACATAAACTTTGTTTTATGTCTGATGCAAAAGTGATTGCAAGCAGGTGTTAAAACACATAAACAACTCACCTTTTTTGGCGCATCCTCAAACTTCTTTTCGCCGCTGTGCCCGAGAAAAGAGCACTTGAGTTTCACCATATAATCAAGTAGAATACTGGAGTTAATGCCGTAGTAACAAGCCAGACATCCCAGCCCATAGCTAAGCCCTATCGTAGTAAAGTGAAATCTGTAACCAAAACAAAAGCGGGTTACCTTATTTCCGTAAAAAGGAGCACGTACAAAAATACCTGAATGTATCGCATACCTGTAGAATACGAGCACAGCTATAGAAGTGCAAAGGATTCCTAGATAAATAATATAATTAAAATTATCAAATTTTTCTGTAAACTTCGTTTGACATCTTTCAGTCATGATTGGCGCATAGTTAGAGGTATTAACCACTACGTTTAGACTGGCGAGGTGAACCACAGACTAATTATGAGTTTAGTGGCGAATGCTAACTACAAAGTTTTGTCTTCATTGGACTGTTTGTGACAGATTTATGTTGCCATTACACGTATGGAGTTTGCCTGTTCCGTCGAAATCACAATGTGTTCCAAAGTATCTGTTAGGAGACCAGGTCGAATGCTTTCGATAAATCGAGATGGCACCCATAAATTGGTTTTCTTCATTTACGTACATGACGGTTTCTTTTTAGGGAAAAATTGCACTCTCAGTTGATAGTCCATATAGACTAGTTAGGTAGGTATTGATAACATTACAGATGTTATCAATATTTAGAGCACTATCTTTATTCGGCCTATCCACAAAAAATATGCCACTTAAGACGAAGGGGTTCGGAAACTCCTACTTAACCTCTAAAAGTTTCACATTACAAAATATTCAAGTACTTACCAGACCTATCTGTGTTACTATCAATTGATGTAGGTAACTAAATTTTCTATATGTCCTTATGGTTTGAAGTAAATAAATGTGAGACGCTTAAAAAATAGATTTTCTATATTTTTACTCTTTCTAAATAAGCGTAAACTTGTTAGCTCTGTAGAATCTATTTATTTTACTTATACCTTAACACGACGGGACCTGCCGAAACTGGCAACATCAAAATATGTCCGTTCATAAACTGGCTGCTCGTTATACTCGTCTATGTATACCATTGACTTTTTGATTGAAAATAAAAAATGTTTTGAACGAAATAAAACTATAACCTCGCCTCTCTCGCGCAGTTATTTGAAATTACCTACAAAGTACATTAAAATCCTTTCTAAATATATTCTTACTATAAAACACAGACAATATAGATCAGCTACTGAAAATATATTGTTACATTAATATCTAGTGTGTAAAATACGGTAAGTTTTTATAACTCTGTTTCACTAGCTAAAGTCAATAAATTTATTTTTTTAACTATGTGCTAGTCTAATAAAGAACCATCAACCTATTTCGGTGTTTTAGGCCACACATACTAAAAGTTATTCAACAGACAAGAGTCAGACTATGTAGAATTTCTTAAAAGTAATTGTGTAGGTATTGATTGCATCCCAGTTATGATGATGAAACAATACTTTGTTCTCATTAAGATACAATGAAGAGATCAGAAGTTCAAGTTTTATCAACAGACTATCTTAATGGGTTTACTTTGTCTATTTATCCAGTTATTTGTGAGGTAGGTACCTACAGCCCGCTTGAGACAACAATCCTACAATGAAAGTGTTTTTTTGAAAGTGTTCTCTAGGTTACCAATTTTTAACTATCTTAATTTCAAGTAGGTAATCTTGTTGGCTTATTCTAATGGGGAACATTATTTATTTAGTTTCAAGAGTTGCTCATTGTCAAACATGTAGGTGCATCTAGTTATATGTAACATTACTAAATTGATCAAGTAATTCTTATTCTGAGTCAAATTCTATACAGACTGTTAACTATACTCTATAGATTTTTTTATCTGTCATGTATAATTGATAACAACATTTTCCTTCCAGATAAAAGATGACCCTACAAAGGTACTTCTTCCAGGCCACAAAGCAGTACATTTCAAGACATTGCCTCCTGCAAACCAGGCAATCATATTGTGAGTTACGTCACAAATACAGCAGTGATGCTAGTAGAAAGTTTACAGACCGACATGAATGGGTTGTCATAGACAAAGACATAGGCACAGTTGGCATCAGTAAATATGCCCAAGAATCTCTAGGCGATGTTGTGTTTGCTCAACTACCAGACCCAGGAACAAAGTTAACGGCCGGCGATGAATGTGGCGCTTTAGAAAGTGTCAAAGCTGCTAGCGAAATATACTCCCCAGTAAGTGGGGTTGTAACTGAAAAGAATGCAGATGTAGAAAATAAGCCCGGTCTAATAAACACATCTTGCTATAAAGACGGATGGCTGTTTAAATTGAAACTGAGCAAGCTTGAAGAATTGGAAGAATTGATGACAGAGGAGAAGTATGAAACGTTTTTGAAAACTGATGTTGAAAAGGAGGAAGCATGAAAGTAGTTGTTTTAATTAAATTGTTATTAAATTAGATAATTAAAGTGTTGTTTTAAATACTTGTTTTATGTTCTAAATAGATAAATTATGAAACGAGAGAACAGTAAATAGTCTTTAAATTCCTTTAATCTATCTATCAACACCCTAAGACTATATTTGTATGTAACAGCTATATAAAGTAAAATACAGATACTATTTCTTCATTAGTTCTATCCTTCAAAATAAAGATGTAGTTATGTATGTAGGTAATCCAACATTAGATGTTAGTGTATTAGATTCTTTAGTTGAAAGTAATTTTTCACTGCCTGCTCCTAAGGCCCACCTTAAGGAAACCCTTATAAAAAACCATTAAATGTGTCGTAGTCGTCTTTATTAGTGCAATAAGACTAGGATTGGTAAACATCTTACTTTTAGCCCATAATAAAACCAATCTGACAAAATTACCCTTAGTAAAAAACAAAAATCAATCCAGCATTGATGAGAAATTATCACAAAAATATGGCTTTACCCACCATGTTAAAAGTTGTTTCAGAATGTTAATATAGTTAGCCTCTCACCTACATAGTCATAAAGGATTTCAGCAAGTAACACAAATTATAATGACTTTCTAACAATTTTAATTCCCTATGACTAGATTAAACAAATGGGTCAATCTACCACAAAACATTATTTCAAACTTCAATTTGAATATGTTCCATATTGAAGTTCCGCGTCTAAAAACAACTAGTTTTAAAATCTATGGTATAGTATTATAATATTATAGTGGCCAACATGAGCTATTTTTGCGGTAAACATTCCCATCTACAACACAACTAACTTATCATCTAGGTTTATATAATTGGCAACAATTCTCACTAATTCCCTGTTAATCTTAATCAAATATCTTTATTACAATAAGAGGAAGATTAATACAAATCATTAATATCATAGAATATTCTCAATATTATTAAAAGTTAAAAACAGAAACCCACCATTACAAACTCAATATAGTATTCCATGGGTGATTCCTTATAGATATTTTGATACAGTTTCATTCAAAATTGACAAAACTTTGAAATTCTTTCTAGATTAAACTTGAAAATTTTCGTGACGAAGAAACTATTGCCTTACTTGCTTTTACACAAATGTGTTAAGTGAATATCATAAATATGTCAAGTAAATATGGGTATTGTGGCTTTAAAAGTATGTCCACAGCTGCCTTGTGTTCTATGTTAGAAAAGGACTGGGCTATGTTATTGAATTGACTAAGTTATAGCATAACTTAATCAATTCAATAACTTAGCCGTAGTAGATTATTCATTATTTTAGTGTAATTATTATTTTGGGACAGTAGATTATTTTATCATTAGCTTACATATTTCAATGGGCAGTTCTGTGAGTGGTATGTCTATGAACATTATGACAAATATAAAAAAAAAACTCATTTGTCAAATCAAGTAGGGGCTCAAATGCTTCAAATCTTTAATGTGTGCAGACTAGTAACATTCAGACTTGTCTTAGTTATAACACTAGATTTCAGCCACAATAATTGTATAGTCATTCTTGTATATATCCATTTTAACCGTACCGTGAACGAGCTACGTGAAGTTGGCAGTAATATTCCTCACAACACAGAGGAATCAGTTGCCATTAATAAAAAAAAAAAAAAAAAAAAAAAACATTCAGACAGGAAGCGAAAAAATACCAAAGAATCTTCAATGGTGCTAAAGTCATTCAAATCGTCATGATCGGTAGGATCACCTCTCTCTAGCTCAAGGTTTCAACTCTTTTTATGGTTAAGCTCGCCTTTGTACATATAGACATAGACATAGACATATCATTTATTTACCACCACAATACACACAATATAAATTAAACATTTTGAACATTAAAAAAGGTACACAATAAAAGGTTACACAATAAAAAACATAGGAATAATAGGTTGAAAAAATAATTATTATTGAAACATAGAAATAAATAAGTATGACTTATGTGTGATGCAGTAGCAAATTGGCCTAGGCTCAGCATAATGCCGACTGTTGTGAACAGAAGGCGCTGTTATTCTGCCTAGACCAGGACAAGAACGAGCACAGGACCCTGCGATTACAAACAGTAAAAAAAAAAGAAGAAATAATAAAAATATATTATGTATACTCAGTAATAAGAGTAGTGCCTTTAAAAATAATATATAGAGCATGAATAATAACACAAAGGATATAAATAGATAAATATTATATCATTAAATTCTGCATTCTGCATATCATTTAATTCTGCGTTTTTGTAAGTGTTTATTTGTGTGTACAATAAAGAATATAATATACATGATTCAAAATTCAATCCTGTATAATAATTACTATAGCCTTTGGTGTTTTTAAGAGTTTACAGAGGATTGATGTATCAAATACTCAAACAGGATATTAACTATCATTTCACGTTACATCCGACTCCAACTACGCTCATCATTTGTGCGGCGACAGGACTCGTGCCTCGGTTAAAAAGTTCACTTACATAACCTAATTATTAGATAAGATAAGATAATATTTTCAGACGCACAGGCTTTCAGACCTAGAGTAGGGAACACAACATAACTGACGTACATGTTTTTACTTAGTATATTACTAGTGTTTAATAATGTATATAAAATCCTACTCAAGGTATTTTTAATATTGTGTTTGCAATAATGAGTTATCTATCTATATAATGTAATTTTTATGTTTCCAATAAATTATCTTATCTTATTTCTAAAGATAGCAACTACCGCTAGTATTTTTGCAGTCAGCCATACCCCGGCTGGACAGCCACCGTCTTAGACATATCCTTCGTCTTATAAACTAGATTAACTTCGAAGGGTACACCAAGAGACAGATTCACAATAACTTCGAGTGCCTTCGTCCGAGTGCTGTAGATGAAGTCGCAGGGTTTTATGCAAGGTTCTCCATTGAAGTTGATGGATTTTATAGGAGGCTGGTTGTAGATGGTGACTCTGTTGATATAAGGTATGCCGTAGCCCCACCAGTTGATCTTGCTGCGCAGCTGAGTGCCATTGTGGGTGAACTCGATGTGGGTGTATCTTTTCTCTTGGTAGCTGTCTGTTGGAGAATGTGGTTTTATTTAGGTTTCTAGTGATTATTAGACACTAGCTATTGCCTACGGTTTCGTGTGCGTGGTACTCGGATGAAAGGTGCTCTTGACGTAAGGGCAGCGTTCGTAAGTAACGCATTCGCTCGCAATGGTCGGGGGTGTACTAATTGTAGTATTAGTATACCCCCGACCATTAATACAATCGCATAAAATCCTCTCCATCCAAAGGTTGTCTGGAAGAGATCGCTTCTGAGCGATAAGACCGCCAATTGTACTTTAAGATTTTTTTTGTTTTAATTTTAATAAGTTATGTGAAGGTACTTGTTCACCGTAAGAAAATCTTCTTTTGGTGTACAATAAAGTACTTTCATTCATTAATCCATTTTCATTAATACATTCTTTCGAACGTTTTTCAATCGACTTATTTTACAGGTAGACTAGATGTTACAAAATGGTGAAAGAAAACATCGCGAGGGAACCGGCATAAGAACAAAAAAAACGAAGGCATGTGCCATGAGTTAGTGCCATAATCAGCTGCCAGTCTTGCACCTTGGCATGTAGAATGCTAATTTGCAAAAACGCGGGCACTTTTCAAATGTAATGTCTGGCCCTACTTTGTATGCTCAAAGATTTACGCACTGAGCTGGTTTTTATCATTCAAACCAGCAATGCTCGCATTACTGCTTGGCGGCAGTACTTCCTCGGACCAGCTCTTATAAAAGGAACGCTTCTACTAGTTAACTATGTAACGTATTGTAATATAATTGAATTAAGTTACTGAGTCTGTCTCCATGGTCCCAGTAGATCTCTCCGTGTGCGTATTGGTTTTCGTCCGGTGCGACCAGCAGTTGTAGCGGGATCCCGTGCGACTTAGCGGTGCTGACCGGGCCGTGGTACTGTAGCGTCTGCACTGGGATCACTGCCCCACCCTGTGCACATTTTTCATTTATTAATGTTGCTTGTAATACAGTTTTGAAATCTCTCTTTTAAAGTAATAAAATAAATAAATAATGCTGGACATATATCACACAGCATCATCTAGTCCCAAAATAAGCACAGATGGAGTTAGTTTGCAAAAGCTAGAAAGCGCTATCGATGTGTTTCGGGTTTTGCCTTAGTATGCATGAAAAGATGGAGATTGAGAGTGAGTGGGACAACTGATGCAGGATTAGATGCAGGATTGGAAAAAAAGACGGAGAAAAGAGACATATTATACATAGAAACACCCAGACCCGACACAAATATTTGCAGATCATACAAACATTTGTCCTGCGGCGGGAATCGTACCCGCAACCTTCTGCGTCTTAGGCGGTCCTATATACAGCAACCATGGTTGGTACAGCAACCAAAGGAGGCAAAGGACCATCCAGCGCGGTTGACTTACCCTAACAGAGACATAGTTGTCCTCATCGATGTCCGATATTAGCGTCCTCAGTTCCCCGTTCAGTTTGTACCAGATGTAAGGTCTGGGAAAGTGCGCCTTGCGGCTCACGGCGCCCTTCTCCAGGATAGCTGTTATCATGATGTACGGACCGATCAGGAACTGATCGTCGATCGCGTGCAGGTCCACTTGATCAGGCACTCTGGAGTTTTAAACACGTTATGCTAAAGTACATGACCGATATAAGGAAACATTTTAAAGTTCCGAAATACAGTTTGTTACAATTCCAGAAATACAAATATTATTATGACTAATCATTACTTAACTTAATAATAATAACAAATGTTTAATGAAAAAAAAGTGCAAATGTTGCAAATTGCAAAAAAAAAACTTTTTTTCTACCATATTGATTGATACATAATAATAATAATAATGCTGGTAATTTTTCACGCAGCGTAATTTAGCCCCAAATTAAGCAGAGCTGTAATGGGAACTAAATAAATGATATTCTACTTTTATACTTTTTTGTAAATACATAAATATTAGATTAACACCCAGATCCCGAGACGAATATTTGCAGATACAAACATTTGTCCCGCGGCGGGAATCGAACCCTCAACCCTCTGCGTCACAGGCGGGCCTTCCCAACTGCGCCACAGTTTTTTTTTTTTTTTTGTAATCATTTCATATTTTTTTTATCAAATCAAATCAAATATTTTATTTCAAAACAAAAGAATTTGTACAGACCACTTAGAACTATGAACTATTTACTTTAGTAATATGTAGGTAAGTAGATAGTTTAGTTAAGTTAGTTAAATGTTTATAATTATTATGTAGCTTATTACCTAAACTATGTAGGTAGGTAATAACAAGTTTTGTGGTCAAATAGGATTCGCCCTACCCGCCGAACTAGTTATAAAACTGTATCTCGACGAGCAGTGTTTGTCCTCCTCGCACCTTGCTGATATAACACTGCACTACTATCATTTTGTTTCAGTCACTCTTACTTAACATAGTACAAGTAAAATAAGCAAATCTTTTTTATATTTTTTTTTTTTTTTTTTTTTTGGTTTCATTTTTTTGTGTATGCTTGTGAAGGATAATGTTCTAGGTACCTATATTTTGTATGTATGAATTTATGTATAAGTAAAAATGTGTTATGTAAGTGTTGTGTTATGTGTGTTATGTAACAAATATGTGGGTTTTATGTGAATGTGTGTATGAAGCGTAGTGTAATTTAAAAATGTGTGTTTATAAAAATGGTTATACTTGAGTAGGTATATGTGGGTATATTACCCCTGGTTGGTTATGTAAACAGTTATATTTAGGCTACTTAATTTCATTTTTTAATGCTCATTAGTAATTCGGTTTCATCGTAAGAGAGCATTTTAAGAACATCCGTGACGGCTTTTTTAAACGAATATTTCGATTTAGATTTAAGCTCAATACGTCTACTCATTTTATTATAAATGTATGGCCAGGACAGTAGTCATCAATTGTGTGCTGGCTCAAGCCTTAATTAAGTATTAAGTTGGTTGTTCCGTAGGCATACTCACTCAAAGAACAGCGGTCTGGAGACAGTCTCACCGAAGACATGCGCGCGCCAGAACAAGGTGTAGTAATACGGCAACAGGCGGTATCTGATATTGAGCGCCTTGCGGCTCGCCTTCACCACCTCTGGTCCGAGACTCACCGGGTCTTGAGGCTGCAAACAGAAAGCGTAAGCTATACTTGCGTATGATAAAAAGACGTATCGAGATATCATGACGACCTCTGTGGCGCAGTGGGCGAAGGCCCGCCTGGGACGCATAAGGTTGCGGCTTCGATTCCCGCCGCGGGACAATTGTTTGTATACTCTGCAAATATTTGTGTCTGGTCTGGGTATTTTCTATGTATAAATGAATGTATTTATTTAAAAAAATATATGAGTATTATATCAGTTATATAGTTCCCATAATACATGTTATGCTTAGTTTGGGGCTAGATGATGTGTGAAAAAATTACCAGCATTATTTATGTTGCTCTTAGCGTCCATATTGTCTTCTAAAGTCATTAGAAATCTGTCTAGCAATTCAACACGAGTCGTGATGGCCTAGTGGACGGTACCACGATTTTTGCTTCGGAGGTTTTGAGTTCGAAACCGGTAACCTACGGATTTTTTCGCTTGAAAAATGTATGTCTGCAAAATACGACGTGCTCGAACTAGACAATAAAAAATACTGAAGAGACCGGCATGCCATAGAATCATAAATTCCTTTACTTTACTTTTACTGTATTACTTTTACTTTACTTTTATTCTGGGTATGAAAAAAAAAATTTTTTTTTGGCAGAACATAAAGTAGACGTCATCTTTGCACTAAAACAGGCACCTAGATACTTAATATAAAAATAAAAAAAGGTTAAAAAACTGTCATCTACCTACTAAAACATAATGGTAATAATAATAGGTATTACTTGACAATGCACATAGGTAGCCAGCAGATAGTTTAATGTGACATTAACACAAGTTATTTATTCTAAGTTTTATGATTTGACATAGGTATAAACATTATTTATTTATTTTTTGTTTTGTTGATTGTTTTTGTGTACTTAATGTGATTTGACAATACCTATTTACAGTAGCTTAATAATTTTAAAAATATATTTGTATTTTATTTCATACATTGTCTGTATGATTATGTATTAATTTAATTTATTTGACCCAAACCCACTCTGAAGTCACAGTGTCTTGTCTGTTTTAATGGATTGTAATGGCTTTAATTAATTTATTGAATAATTTGTGTATTGTATAATCTGACATAACCAAGTGTACCTACTGTAAAGTTCCTACGGTGAATAAATGAGTATGAGTATCAGTATGAATGGTCATTGTGAAGTTGTTGTGAAAATTGTAAGGTACTCACGATAGCGTCATTGGTGTTATGATTCCTACTGAATGGGTAGAAAGCTCCGAGCTGCATCCACCGCTTGCAGAGCTCCACGGTGGTGTTGCCGTTGAAGCCGCATATGTCAGCGCCCATCATCGGAATACCGAACAGGCTGAAGGTCAGCAACTCTGCGAAAAATAAAACAAGGCCAGATATTACAAAGTTATTTAATCTACAGTGAAAAGGAATGAATTAATGAAAATAATTGATTTGTACAACACAAAATAACAGAAATTAACTAAAACTGATATAGAAATAAAAAAAAAGTAAAAGTAAAATGGGCGGTCTTATATTTTTTTATACTACTAAAGAAGCAAACATACTCACGATCCACCTGTTGGTAAGCAATAACTGTAATTTATTAACGCTTGCAACGCCAGAGGCATAACACTCCAGAGGCATGCCCGGTTGCATGTTCGATTTCCGCCACGGGGAAAATGATTATATGATTAGCAATCGTTTGTCTCGGGTCTGAATTTTTTCCATGTATAATTATGTAAGAATACACAAAAAGTATATATGTAGTATAACAGTCATGTAGTTCCCATAATACAAGCTCTGCTTAGTTTGGGGCTAGATGATGCTGTGTGAAAAATGTTCATTATTTCTAATTTGGTAGTCCTCTAAAACTAAGGTTATGGAAACAAAAACTTAGTTTTAGTTTCTACTTACAAAATGGCCTCATCCGTCTAACTAAATATTTTTTATTACTATTATTATTATTGAAGAACCTCATACGTAAACTGTTACTCGGAACGGCTAGTGTTGTACCTGATACTTTTCAAACTTTCGCGATTAGATAACATAATTATATGTTTAACGGGTCTAAGGTAAACGCGATAAAGACCCGTTAAACTTATAATTAGTGTTGTACCTGGTATAGTCATCTGCATGTCGTGCCAGTCGCTGCTTATGTCGCCGCTCCAGTGGCCCGCATACTGTCCGGAACCCACGAACGTCGAGCGGGATATTATGAACGGACGATTCTCCGCACGGATCTCCGTAAGCGCACTGAGAAACAACTTTAATGAGGACAGCGATAAACACCAGCATAATGATTAACAGCTATGAGAGACCAATGCGGGAGCATCACAAATAAAAAAAGACAAAACAAACACGCTCACGACTGTCTTCCCCATGATGGACATCCTCAGTGAGTAAATAATTTAGGATATCAAATAGGCATGCAACTAGCAGATAGCACGTCTAAACATTACATTTGGTACATGCCCGCGTTTTGCAAGTTTGCAGTTCACGTGACAGTTTGCAAGCCCATCGCCGCTTATTGGAACACTAACTGTTGGCACATGCCTTCGAATTTTTGGTTTTGATAACGTGTTAATGCGCACATAAATTGTTTGAGTGGAAAAATCCATTGGTGCACCGGGTGGGTTCGACCGGGTTCGAACCCACGACCTCCGGATCAGAAGTCGGGGTATCGCCCACTAGGACAACACGGCTTAAAAAAAAAGTAATTTTCACATACTTCTAACAAAGTTTGTAAAAAATAAGTAAATAAATGTAGTGACCTATTTTTCTTTAAGCTTATTAAGGTACCTAGTTAAGAAACCCTTTGTTTTATATCGAAGCTATCTGCTACTGATATTGGGAGAGGACGGAAGATCTAGCGTCTCTAGCGTCTCAGCCGGCTACCGAAGTCCTATTTTTTTATACGTAAGATGTTTACCGTAACCTTTAGACGCTTATGGTCTCTTGAAACCAATCTCTTTGTAATATGCTTATGTAAGTTACGTATTATATAATTATATTATTTGTATTTATATATTAATATGAATATATTGTATTTATTTTCGGTGTATGTGTATTCATAGGTAGTTCATGTGGGTATTTATAATATGTAGTTTATTAAAATATAATGTTATTTTATGTATAATTAAGTATATTTAGTTTCTTCTTTCCTGTCTTTGTACACCTACCAACTTTATCACTTCTATAACTCACCTCTAAGGTTTACTGGAAGAAAAATCTTTTTAGGGTTAAGCTCGCCTTTGTACATGCCTCACATAATATTTTTGTTTTATATTTATGTGTACAATAAAGAATTTTAAGAAACCGGAACACCCAGCAATGCTCGCATTACTGCCTGCCGGCTATATACTTACAAGTATGTAGCCTGCGCTTCAGTGATCCCATACAAGCTGTGTATGTCTACATGCGATCCGGCATAATGTACTGCGTCCATACACAGTGTGTGTTCGTGTAAGTTCGGATCGTGAGTGTGCGGTTTGTATGGGAACTCTTCAGGGGCGCACGGACCGTACACGGACCCATCCGCAAAGTTGGATGGCTCGTTCATATCCTGAAATAGAGAAAAAAAATGCACTATGACCTATGTACAAAGACGACGACCAGCCCGCTTAACATGAGCAAGACTAAGTTTGGTCTACAGAAGACGAAAACTATTTCTGTCGCATATTCTGTTTAACAAAAGAGAGGGACAAAATATTTTTTGTATTCTCAGCGGTCGACAAATTTGTTGTCTTGGGTCTTCATGCTAAGGATGGGTTCGAAGATTGACGTAAATTCACATGTTTGTAAAATCTAAAATTCACCGAAGACCTCTTTCATTGAGCTGTGTGAAAAATGTCCAGCGTTATTATTAAAATATCTTCTTCAGACATGCCGTTAATGCCTTGCATATGGTGATTACGACGCGAGTGTTTCATATGTTTCACTGAAAGTGGCCGGGATGTGCTCTCGTAACCTGCATTTGTAATTATAATGCAACAGTATTGATTGTACTTACACTCCAAGCGCCATCGTAAGGTACAAAGGCCTCTTTCATATCTTCAGACATGCCGTTAACCTTGCATGTGATGATTACGACGCGAGTGTTTCATACGTTTAACTGAGATTTGCCGGGGTGTGCTCTAGTAACCTGCATTAGTAATTATAATACAACAGTATTGATTGTACTTACAATCCAAGCGCCATCGAAAGGTATTCGCTTGTGAAAGCGGCCCATCATTTCCACCCAATAGCTGGTGGAATTAGGATGGGTGAAATCAGGGAACGCAGTGTGTCCCTTGTTCCAAACCTGTTCATAGGAAAACTAATTATGAATGAAAATACTTTATTGGACGACCTCTGTGGCGCAGTGGGCGAAGGCCCGCGTGAGACGCAGAAGGTTGCGGGTTCGCAGACGCGGGGCAAATGTTTGTATGATCTGCAAACATTTGTCTCGGGTCTGGGTGTTTTCTATGTATAATATGTGTATGTATTTACAAAAAAAAATATAAGTAGTATATCAGTCATATAGTTCCCATAACAAAAGCTCGGCTTACTTTGGGGCTAGATGATGCTGTGTGAAAAATGACCAGCAATATTATTAATGTATTCAAGTATTGTAGAATAAATGGTTATCCTTATGAAAGGGTTACCCTTTAAGGGTAAAAATTCGCAGGGATTAACTCATATTCGGTCCCTGTACTTGTAAAACGGGAATTTTCACGTAACATATTTTTTTTTATTTCCTTTACGTGTATTATTATCGCTGCGGCCCGTGACAGGCCTATTTTGATCGCCACTTGCTTTCGTCGCCCCTCACCGTACCTACTATCGGTGAAGGCACTGTCAAAATTTCGAGTGCTCCCTGAAAGACTCTCGGAATGAGTTGAAACTTGGTCGGTACGGTACGTTCGCCGAGACGGTACGTAAACATTCTCGATTTACAATACGAATACAACATCTGTTTGAAACAGATTCAGTGTGGTGGCTAAAAAAAATTTATAAAATCTGTGCGCGGAGATGCTGAATCGAAACCAACCCATTGATTATCTCAAAGGAATATCTCCATATATTTTGGGATATTATAACGACTATATACTTTTACGTATACTATTCTCTATGTACGTTTACTATTCTCCTGCTGAAGTTTCGTTGAACATTTAAGAGGACCTTCCTCACGAGGACCGTCCGCGTTTACCCTTAACAGTCATAATTATATCCTAAAATAATACCACACCACGATCATTTAAATTGTATGATTTCCATACCTGCCCTATGAAAGGTTCATTGGTCGAATTTTTGACAAATATATTCATTTCCAGTCCACGATCGAACGGCGGGTATGTACCGAGCTTCTCTGACGCTCCGATACCGGGATCTGTAATGTATTTGAACATCAGAAAGTTGATATTGTAAAACGGGAATTTTCACGTACCGTACTATCCGTGAAGGTACCAAGTTTCGGAAACTTAATGCCTTCACCGCTAGTACGGTACGTTAAAATGCGCGTTTTATAAAAATAATCAATAATAATAAAAGCCTTTATATACATTTAAAACTAAGTTTACTACACATAATATAAGTTAGACATCTATAACCTCTGTTGCATCTGTATGATCTGTTTTACTATAAAATATATAATTATTTAGAACATAAAAACTCTTGAGATTGAAAATGCTCCAGCTCGTTAATTTTTAGTAATTTTTATATTTTATTGTTTTTGAGGTTAAATCTTTTCAGTTTGTAATTTGTTTTTTCAAATAAATTAAGATTAAATATACGAGTATATATTATACACAATGATATGCACGAATATCGCGTAAGTATATAATATAGTAGTGATAAACACTATAAATCTCACCAATGATAATGATGTAATGCATTCCCACGCTGTGCAGGTCATCCACGAAGTCCTGCAGACCGGCGAACTTCTCAGTGTCGTATGTGAAATCATTGCGATCCTTCATGTAGTCGATATCGTTCCATTGCACATCCTGCAACACACATACAAACATACACTCTCATAGTAAATTTGCATCCCAGATATTAGGGAACGTGCGCTCCATCAAATATTTATTCATACAACTATGTACAAGTAGGTATATACAAAAAATACAGATGAAACAGCTAGCTATCTAAAGACCGTTGCAAACGATATTAAAAATAACTTTGTACTGCCGCATTCAGGCAAATAAATGAATTATTAGTCATAATTAGTGAAATATTTAATTTCAAAGGTCAGAGCTCTAGACAAATACCTCCCGCTTACTTTTCTTTACACGCTCACGCAAATTTGACAAGTTAAAACTTTGCAGCAGTCACGTGACATTTCCTCAGCTAATGTAATTCCCATACAATGCCATCTTTCCGCAGGCGTTTACAAAAGCCATAATCAAGAAGCGAAGTGAACTCAAACATAAAGTGGTGTTTGTCTAGACACCCTGGACAGTCTTTCATATTTAAATAGTAGACAGTTTTATTATTATTTCTGTTTTTATTTTTTATTTTTATTATTGTTCATAATACCTCAAGTTTACAGTTACATGGTTATGCTAAGTACATCTAATAATCATAATATTGGTTTGTATAGGTACAGGCACCTTAACTAACACCTTATTTAAAGTATCTATTTCTCATTAAGTACATATTCAAAGTAGTGGATTTTATTTTATATTGTAGGATTTTATTGGACTTTGTTATAATTAGCAAGTAGGGGGTAGTCAGAGGCAAGTTCAAATATTATATTTGGCACATGCCTGCGTTTTTGCGTGACAGGTTGCAAGCCCATCGCCGCTTTATTGGAACACTAATCGATGGCACATGGATTTTTTATTTCTATGGCATGTCGGTGTCCTAGCGTCGTTTTTCTTCACCGATATTGACCACATTTTAATACATACAACAACACAAAAAAGATAAAACAGATTTAAATTTATTATTATTATAATTCTTCAGAAAAATATATATTACCAGGAATAAAGAAAAAATAAATAATCATTCAAGTTATAAATATAAATTGACAATTTACTTTTGTCGCTGACTGTACGAGGTTCATCATAAAAAGTAGCTTATGTAAGTAAAAAATTCTATTGTTACGGGTAAGGGATAAAATAATTAATAATAATGCTGGACATTTTCCACACAACATAATCTAGCCACAAAGTAAACAAAGCTTATGCTTATGTTAATCATGTAGTCATCTCAGGCCAATTCAGTCCAATTGTACACTAAATGAACACTGTAACAGCAAAATTACGCAATAAAAAATAAACAGCACAACGAAACTACACAATGAAAACAAAAACACTGTATCAATAGGTACAACACTAGCACAACTGTCATATCACTAGTCACTGAGTATCGCTTCATTATCACTTCGAACTATTCACATTCAAATCTTAAACAGAACTAGACAAAACATTGTCTTGGGTGCTCATGCTAAGCGGATCCTCTAATCATAACTTGAACTGACTAAAAAAACGATTCGTTAAAATAGCAAGATGATTAAAAGCCGTACGATCATGAATTCCTGGTGGCGTGGCGGACTAAAACCAGTTGCGACACAAGAGGTGCAGCTTCGATTCCCAACTGCGAAGGAAATGTTTGCAGATATTTGTTCTGGTTGTTGTGGTACTACAGTACTCGTAGTTCCTGATACCCACGACATAGTGAATGCAAGGGGAAGGACTGTGTATTTTCCAGTTTGTTTTTACTTACAAAAGGTATGCCTGCATCTCTGTTGGACTGCCACACTTTTCTGGTGGTATTCAAATCGCCGTAACCAAATCTGAAATGTACAAAGGAAATAATTAGATCAGTGGTGCGTCTTTAAGCTTGTGCGTGAGGCCAATAGTTCTGGAATCAGATAGATAGATAGAAAATGCTTAATTACATTATCTATCCATTGGATTGTGTAGGGAAAATATATGCTATTTTTATGTAGCTTTAAGTAAATTTAGATACTTAAAGCTACAAAAAAGAATAGCATATTTATAACGCCTACGGAAAGATTGTATGGAAATTACATTAGCTGCGGAAATGTCACGTGACTGCTGCCAAGTTTATCATTGACAAATTTGCGTTAGCGTGCAAGTAAAACTAAGCGTTAAGTAATTGTCTAGACCCAGGCAGAATATGCGTATTCGACGTAAATATTTTTTTACTAATAAAATCTTGTAGTTTACCTCTGTTTGTCTTTGTCTACTATATGACTATTCATATAGTAGACACTATCTTTTAATCACTACATAGTATAAAACAAAGTCGCTTTCTCTGTCCCTATGTCCCTTTGTATGCTTAAATCTTTGAAACTACGCAACGGATTTTGATGCGGTTTTTTTTAATAGATAGAGTGATTCAAGAGGAAGGTTTATATGTATAATAACATCCATTAAATATTGGAGAAGTACTGTTATTTTTGAGGTTTCTAATGTGATGTCGTAAATAATTACATTTTTTCCGCTTACATTGCAAACGCAGGCTGAACCCTACGAGTTTTATCAAAATAATGTACTAAGTATTGTTCACATTGAAAAGGTCTACAGAAAAGTCCGTGATGGTATATGTCTATCTCTTATGGATAACCTACAATAACTTTTATTTGTCATTTACTTTTTACGACAAATAATGGCTAATTTTCGAAGCGATTTTAACCAATACAGCATTAATCCTTAACCAATTAAATACCTTGAATACATTGTTCATTTAATATAGATCTATATGGCCCTTTACACCGTATGATTTAAGTGAATATTTTCGAAGATATTACAGATTTAAAAATTGCGGGACGTAGCGTTTGCGGCGGTACCGGCCGGCCGCCCGGTGCGGCAAGAGCGTGCCTATAAATAGCGCGTCTGAGGCCGCGGTTTTCCCTATAGCACTTTGAATTTAGCAGCGTTCGGACGCGTTTATTATAAAAACGTGCTTTTCAGCGCGACAACGTATCAGTAATTATAAGTAAGTTACGATAAATAATTGTATGATAGTAGTTTTAAAATATAAATTATATTCTATTTTAAGGTTAATTTTTAAATCGCACTTATAGTAATTATAAGTACCTACATAAGGTAGTGTATTTAGTATCAGCATTGCACCCGTGCGAAGCCGGGGCGGGTCGCTAGTTATTTTATAATTTTATCTTCTTTATTTATGTTGTGTACTCTTAGATTAATCGGTATTTGTTCCATGTATTATGTCTTGTAATGTTGTGTGTGTGTGTTAAATAAATAATATCTTATTCTGTATCAGAGCCCACTCACTTGCACAAATGGAATCCAAGCGACCAGTACGGCGGCATAAACGGCCTCCCCACAAGTTCTGTGTACTGAGACGCAACTTCCTTAGGCGAGGGGCCCAGGAATATGAAGAAATTGAGGATGCCGCCGGTCGTGCGGTACGTTATCCCGGGAGCAGGTTGCAGGACTATGTCTGAAGAGATAACATACCACTAGTTAAACCTCTAATATTATAATGAGGTAAAGTTTGTAAGTAAAGTTTGTATGTGGTTCTCCGAAACTACTGAACCGATTTCAAAATATCTTTTACCAATATTTAGAATGGAACTTCAGGGTGGACATAGGCTGTATATTATCCTGTTGAAATATAATGGTTTTTGGTGGAGACCAATATTGCAATGTAAGTCGTCGAAAAAACGGCCAAGAGAGACGTTTCTTACGAACACTTTTAAGAGCTACTTTCCATCGTTAACTTTTTATCCGGGTACCACGAAGGCGAAGGCTAATATAACTCTCTTGTGAGAAATTCGGAAAGTCAGCAAAAAAATTATTAACAGTTTCGATTTTATTAATTTATATATTTGGGCCCTGTAGACTTTATCTCAGAGTATTATTTATTGTTAAATCACTTTTGTCGCTGACCTGACCATCATCATATCGACTACCTCTGTGGCGCAGGGGGCGAAGTCCCGCCTGAAACGCAGGAGGCGGGTTCGATTCCCGCCGCGGGACAAATGTTTGCATCTGCAAATATTTGTCTCGGGTCTGGGTGTTTTCTATCTATAATAAGTATGTATTTACAAAAAAATGTATATAAAGTAGTATATCAGTCATGTAGTTCCCATAACACAAGCTCTGCTTACTTTGGGGCTAGATGATGCTGTGTGAAAAATGACCAGCATTATTATTATTATTATACCATTGACTATATCATCACCTTATATTTTTATCTGTGTTACTAAAGAAAGCTAAAGAGTTTTTTTTTGTTTTTTAACATGCTTATATCTGGAACTACCCAGTCTGATTTGAAAAAATATTGTTGCATTTGATAGCCCAATACATGAGGAAGGTAATAAGCTGTCATTACATCACGCTACGACCCTTAGGAACCGTAAAAAAGAAGTAATAGCGCGGGCCATGGCACAGCTAGTCCTACATAATCATAAAGAATTTGAATTAGTTTCGGGGCTAGGCGTTGCTGTAGCATTGTAGCACTTACTGTGTAGCAGTAAGGTTGTCTGGAAGAGATCGCTGTCAGCGATAAGACCGCCATTTGTAGGACGTGCTTTCATTATGTTCCTCAATAAAGTTCATTTCATTTCATTTCATTGTAGTTAGCAAGTTTTATAGAAGAGATAATTTCCATACCCATAGCGTTGGAATTGAGAAGTAATGTCCCATGTGTGTTTCCATTATACTCAACGGCCATGTAGAAAGGATGAGTGCCATACAGGTTGACCTAAAAAAAAAAAAAAGTTTTCTCGAATATAATGTATATTAGCGTTCCAATAAGCGGCGATGGTCTTGCATCCTGTCACATGGCATTCCACGTTTTTCGCACATGCCCGCGTGATTGAAAGTACTTAGCATTTTAATGTGAAAACGCCCCTTACTTGGTACACTCAAAGATCTATTCACTAGTAGTTTATAATCCAACTATACTAAGCAGCATGCCTATTTGATATAGATCAAATCCTATATTATAGCTAATCTAGAATACCTACCATAATGTAATTACATTAAGTATAATATGTATGTATTTAAAAAAAAAGTATGTAAGTAGTATATCAGTCATGTAGTTCTCATACATGCTATGCTTAGTTTGGGGCTAGATGAAGCTGTGTGATAAATGTCTAGCATTATTTATTTATTTTCCAAATTTATGTAGATATGTTCACAACCTACTATTATTAACTAAGCAAGAACGATCAATCTGTACAAACCTTAGCGATTTTTAGGTGCTATTATTGATCAGAATTATTTATTTATATGTTTTTACTTTCGTTGAATAAATACAAAAAAAATGTTCCCAACAACTACATAAGAGGCTTCTGTCGTCCGCGGCCATACTTTTTAATTATTTTCTAGAGTTCCAACATGTAGAGGTATTTAACGGTAGTCTTAAATCCTCAACAGCAGTATACCGTACGATATAATGCTGTGGAAGTAACTGAAGTAAACTAGACTAGCTGTCTGTTCTAGACACAGCTAGACAGAGTAGTACTCACATCTTCAGTAGGTGCTCGATCCCGGTTGAATATAGCGAACGTTTTCCAGTTCATATCGTTCATGAATCTAGATCTCTTCTCGCCCAAGCCGAATACATGATCGGTCGGTAAAATCGCAGACAGCTGGAGAAACTTGTCAGACAGGATCAGACCGCCGACGTCTTGGGCGTTGAATCTGAAAGTTATAATAATATATTATTACTCAAAATTAAATTGATGCTAAATTACATTATTAATGTGCCGGAATGTACATATTATTTCCCTTCTTTATAGTGTTATTTTTAATCCTTCCTCACCATCTTATCTGAAGGAGCGTTTTGAAGTTTTACACTACGCGCATGACCGAAACCTTCGCTCCTCCAAAACTCTACAGCTTCATACTCCTGTCCATAGTTCACAATTTTATAGTAACTCCTTTACGGTGCAAGCTGTACGACTATGGAAACCACTACCTCTTTCTATTAGAACATCAAAATCAATCGCTATTTTTAAAGTTATGGTATACAACCAATTCCTTTTCATGTCTCAGAGCTGCTAGTTAATAGTTTTTCATATTATTACATACTCATTATCTCAGATTATTATTATTATTATGATTTGTATGTATATTATATAAGATATGTAAATATGTTATTTATGTAGGTAATTATTATTATTAATATTATATTTTTATATAGGTTTACTTGTACACCGCCGTCTTTTGATTCCATTTTATCCTGTCCATCCAAAGGTTGTCTGAAATAGATCGCTGTGAGCGATAAGACCTCCCATTGTACCTTTTATATATATTCCTTTTTTTGTATTTTGCTTTGGTGCAATAAAGAGTTTATCTATCTATCTATTATTAGAAAGCCGAAGGGCTAAACAAGAGGCCTTGGGAGACTAGCTAGGTGGTGGAAGATATTGTGGGCTTTCAGGGATTCGTGGATGGCCCAGTATAGACAGGAGTGGAGTTTGAGGGAGGAGGATTATGCCCAGCGATGGGTTACTAATCGCTCCTATTAGAAAGACCCTATAAGAATCTGGACTACTCGTAGTTCGTAACTTGTAACCAAAATAACATAGTGTATCATATGTACCAAAATAGCATAGTAATAAATAATAAATAATACGGGACATTTCCACACAGCACCATCTAGCCCCAAAGTAAGCAGAGCTTGAGTTATGGAAACAACATGACTGATATACTACTTATATAATAATTTTTTGTAAATACATACATATTATTCATAGAAAACACCCAGACCCCGAGATATACATTTGCAGATACAAACATTTGTCACGCGGCGGGAATCAATTTCACAACCTACTGCGTCTCAGGCGGGCCTTCGCCAACTGCGCCACAGAGGACGTCAGATAGTGTATCATATTTAATGTACCAAAATAGCATAGTGTATCACTGCTATAGTAAGTTTGTTGATGTTTTTGGTCGACCAGATAATCTCTTTAATAAAGAATTAAAAAGATATATATTTTTAACCGGATAAAAAGTAGCCTATCAGCTATTCTGATGTATAAGCTATATTACTGTAAAGTTTCATCAAATTCCGTTCAGCAGTTTTTGCGTAAAAGAGTAACAAACATTCATCCTCACAAATTTTCGCGTTTATAATATTGGTAACATTTATTAAAAATAGGTATACATTTAGTTACACCTTGCCTGATGGTAATCGCAGTTTCTGTTGTAACCTATGCTTAACACGCTCACCCAGAAGCTTATGAATTCTTCTTTAGAAGACACCCAAGTTATATTTTATAGCAACACAGAAGCAGGAAGGGAATTCCACTCCTTTGCTATCCTCATAATATAAAAGAAAAATTTAAATAAAATTGTATATAGAGTCAAATCAAATTATGTTGTTTAAGTGTGTACTAGAAAATTAAAGTTTATATTGACGACCTCTGTGGCGCAGTGGGCGCAGGCTCGCGTGTGACGCATTAGGTTGCGGGTTCGATTCCCGCCGCAGGACAATGTTTGTATGATCTGCAAATATTTGTCTCGGGTCTGGGTTTTTTCTATGTATGTATGTATATGCAAAAAAAAAAGTAGTATATCAGTCATGTAGTTCCCATAAAACAAGCTCTGCTTACTTTGGGGCTAGATGATGCTGTGTGAAACTATCCAGCATTATTTATTTTATATTACAACTGCAAGACAACAAGAATAAGTTAAATTGAACCACTCACATAGTGACATTATCAGAGTTCCGTATAACTTTGAAGCCCGTTAGAGATCCTTCGACTGCAACCCTATACTTCATCTTCGTTAGTGTTTTCGGCACAATTGCTATTTCAGGGTACATCGGCTCGAATCTCTTGTGTTCTGCGTCGTATATCTGAAAAAAAGAAAAAGAAAGATAGATACATAACGCGCGTAGGTACATATCACACACATATCAGTCAAGTATTTTGAAGTTTCGTCACAACAGTAATTAGTGGGAACTTATAAAATCGATCTATCAACCCACAGCCAAAACTACTATGTCTAAAAAGCTGAAATTTAGAACATATTTTTATTTTATAACGTAACCATATTGTGCTAAGGATTTGAATTGAAAGTTTGTATGGGAGTATCGTTTTTTAGCGGTAGAAACTTGAAAATTGTAATTGTAGCTGTGGGAGAATCGTTTTTTTTTAAACACGACTCCACACTACTACTATTATAAACGCGAAAGTTTGTGGGGATTGATGTTTTTTACTCTTTCACGCAAAAACTACTGAACCGATTTCATGAAACTTTACAGTAATATCGCTTATACATCAGAATAACACATAGTCTACTTTCTATCCGGGTACCACGCGGACGAAACCATGGGCAGAAGCTAGTCTTTAATAAATTACCTTACCTTGACTTGTAATATGTCATCGGACAGATACTTGAAGTCCATCCGCACAAGTCTAAAGTCGTCGGGGTAGTCGGAAGGGCGCGCGCGTTCGTACTGCACCGACATGGAATGTTTATCCTCAGTCATGTTCACAAACTGAAACGTCCCGTATTGCGTTGGGAAGAAGCAGTAGGGCACGCCATTGGTCGATGAGGGCGTCCAACAACATCCTGAGGAACGGAAACCAGTATTGTTTACTATCTGTGCCAGGGCCGTCCTCGGCCCTCGACCGCACTGCAACTAATCGTCCGTTTTTTTTTTTTTATTATTAGCTTTTAGTGGCTTTGGTATCACTGCGGCCGTTAGGCCTATTGTGATCGCCACTTGTTTCATTTTCCCCGCAGGGGGCGTTTATAATTCATCTCTCAGCCCCGCCGCTGTTAGAAACACCTCATCGCCCGTGCCATTACTTCTATTGCTCGGCTCCTATCTTAAATTGGGCTATCAAATGCAAAAAGATTTTTTCAAGCCTGGTAGTTCCGGAGATTAACGCGTTCAAATCAAATATGCTTGGTATTTCCGGAGATTAACGCGGTCAAACAAAAAAAAACAAAGTTTTCAGCCTTATTGTTAGTATAGATTCATCCCGCACACCCTCGTATACGCGTGGATTTAATCTAACGATACCTATTTAGAAGTATTAGAGCTCCTTGTGAAGAGCTAGTCTTGGGAAGTACGACAGCCATATGTGGGGTAAACGCCGGCGTAGCAACAAACACCTTTACCGAGTTGTTACGCCCACACACAAGTTAGCTAAATCAGGAAGGTCGGTTTATATAACGGGCCTCTCCGTATACAATAGACCGCCAGAGAGGATCTGTGATGCAGCTTCCATACCTATTTTTAAGAGAACGCTATACCAGCCGCCAAGCAGCAGCTCGCATTGCTTTGTTTACTGTAAAATAATCCCATATCCGGAGATGGGATGGTGAAATAGTAAAAGACAGCAGATTTTTTTGTTTCTTTGCAAATAAAAGTAATTTCAAATCTATGAATAGAATAACATTTTTTAAGACGGAAAAACATCAACAATTATAAAACTTAATTAATGTAATTGGTGTGACATCAGTCTCTCGTCAATTTAATCAAATTTAATACTGTTTGGACTTGCCTCTGACTACCCCCTACTTGGTATCCTCAAAGATCTACTCACTGAGGACGTCCACCATGGGGAAAACAGTCATGAGCGTGTTTGTTTGTGTGTTTTGTATGATCAATTTATGATTAACATTTTTTACGTAACCTTGGCTGTCTTTACTATTTCATGGTACATGGACAAGAGTCGCTCAAGACAGAGAGATCTCGATATGTACAATAAATTGGCATTAGAAATCACACGGCTATCGCTTAACTAATTTAAAACTAAATTAAAGGAATTCCTTGAATGTCACCCGTTTTATCATGTTAGTGAATACATGAGTTGTTAATTTTTTTCAGAAAAATCTAGATTATGAATGTATGTAAAATTTGTCATTTTTAGATTAAGAATATGATTATGTATACTTTGACATGTCAATATTATGTAACATAACGAAACGGTTAAATAAATAAATATCAAATAACAAGTGGAAAGGGTTGGAGGAGGCCTTTGCGAATGGGCACACAGATATGAGTCCAAAGTCAATAGGTTTTTATTCATTGAAATCACAAGGATCATATAGAAACGTCAACTTAAAAACTACGTGAATTTAAAATTTTAAAGTGAATTCTCTCCGATTCTCCGCTCGCGACCAAGCCTAGAAGAATCAGGCAACAAACTCTGCTTGGTTATTTTTGTTCATGATTCTTCATTCAGGACTATAGACATTACCTCTGACCTCTGTGGCGCAGTGGGCGAAGGCCCGCCTGAGACGCAGAAGGTTGCGGGTTCGATTCCCGCCGCGGGACAAATGTTTGAATATTCAAATATTTGTCCCGGGATCTGGATGTTTTCTATGTATAATATGTATGTATTTACAACAAAAAAAAAAATATAAGTAGTATATCAGTCATGTAGTTCCCATAACACAAGCTCTGCTTACTTTGGGGCTAGATGATGCTGTGTGAAAAATGTCCTGCTTTTATTATTATCTGCTTTATTATTAACAAATTATATAAACAAATAACGAACCTCGAGTCTTGCATTCAGCTTCGCTCGCCACCCCCTGAGGGAAGCAATCGAACCGCATATTCTCCGTAATCATTGTACATGCATTCTTCATCTCGTCCGGCGTGCGTTCAATGTAATTCTTCTTATTGTATTTGTAATCTTTCTTCTCTGTGGTGTTGCCACGATTCTTCACGCTTAAGTTGTTGTGATCATGATAACGATTTTCAGTGGTCACCTGCTAGATTTCATAGATATATGTTATATATATAGATATATATATATATATATATATTCTTTTCTGATCCGGAGGTCGTGGGTTGGAACCCGGTCGTGCTCCAAAACAGTGAAGGAAAACATCGTGAGGAAACCGACATGCCCTAGAAACAAAAATTGGAAGGCATGTGCCAACAGTTAGTGTTCCAATAAGCGGCGATGGGCTTGCAACCTGTCACGTGGAATGCTTACTACTTGCAAAACGCGGGAATGTACCAAATGTAATGTTTGGACGTGCCTCTGACTACCCCCTACTTGGTATCCTCAAAAGACTCACTGAGTATGTATATGAGGATGTCCACCATGGGGAAGACAGTCATGAGCGTGTTTGTTTTGTTTTATATATTATTTGAGCTACTAAATTGAACTTTACACAATACATGCAAATATTTGACGACCTCTGTGTCGCAGTGGGCAAAGGGTTCGATTGCCGCCGCGGGACAAATGTTTGTATCTGCAAATAATGTCACGGGTCTGGGTGTTTTCTATATATAATATGTATTTATTTAATATATATATATATATATAAGTAGTTTTACATTTAGTTCCCATAACACAAGCTCAGCTTACTTTGGGGCTAGATGATGCTGTGTGGCCAGCATTATTTATCCTAGGTATAGTTCCCTTTTTTAAACTTAAAGTTTATGTTAAGTTTTATTTTCATGATGAATGTGAAATTTTATAGATAAATGTCGTCCTTAATTTCTCTGGCAGTTACCTTTTCTATCTGCAAGGGTGATATCGGCGTTTTTACCGTTTCCGGGTGAGCGCGTTCCCAGAGTTTCCTGAAAGAACAAAGTAAAATTATCAACAAGTACGTATCTATTTGCGGGACAAATGTTTGTATGATCTGCAAACATTTGACTCGGGTTTGGGTGTTTTTTAATGTATAATATGTATGTATACAGGGTGAAAAGGCTAAAAAGTATAGTGTGTAAAAATATACGACGAAATCTACGCCTACTGTTCATCTTAATGAGTAAAATTGCGGGAAAATAATTGCTGGCAAAGGACTTTTAATTTTAAGCATAAAAATGCTATTTTTGTATTGCGCTTGTGTGCGTGCTCCGGCAGTCGACACACGCACGAGTCAACGCTGTTGTGTGCGAGCCTAAATTGATATTCATTGCCTCAAATGCACTTGAATATATTTTGTTTATAATGTTTGTCTGGACGCAAGTTCATTTCCGTAACGAACTCAAAAAAAATATTAAACTTTGACCTCCAATATCAGTGGATTCCCAGGTATAGTCTAATAGAATAAAAATATACTAATGATGTATAGAATATGTGGCTTTCGATTTGGTGATAGGTCTTTTTACACCATTTATAGGTAGTATATCAGTCATGTAGTTCCCATAACACAAGCTCTGCTTAGGGACGCTTGTAACACTAGAAGATTGCAATATCACTCGCGAGATACCGATCCAGAGACATCCTGGTGAAGCCTCGTGTGCCTGTAACTTCACTAGAACCCATAACACACTGTCCAGGTCACAGCAATACAAGCATTAAAACTTGGTTCTTGGTAAAGTATATTTTGTATGATTGCTAACTTACTTAGTTTGTTAAATATATAAATAAAACAAAAAACAAAATAAACACGCTCACGACTGTCTTCCCCATGGTGTCCACCTCCTCATCCTCAGATACATAATCAGTGAGTAGATTTTCGAGGAAACCAAGTAGGGGGTAGTCAGAGGCAGGTCCAAACATTACATTTGGTACATGCCAGCGTTTTGCAAGTTAGCATTCCACGTGACAGGTTACAAGCCCATTGAATTTTCGGTTCTAGGGCATGCCGGTTTCCTCACGATGTTTTCCTTCACCGTTTTCAATGGACATACATTTTTCGAGTTGAAAAATCCATTGGTGCACGACCGGGTTCGAACCCACGACCTCCGGATCAGAAGTCGGCGTATCGCCCACTAGGCCAACACGGCTTTTATAAATATCTATATAAATCAAGTATGTACCTGTAATGTTCATCAGCCCAGCTCCCGCCCACAGCTCCACTGACGCCCCACCAGGCCGCTATGCAGACGGCGCATAGCACGGCAAACCCCATGACGCTGGAGCTAAGCCGTGAAATGCTGCCCCACGCCGTCTGGAAGTTGTTACGCCGCTGCGAGAAACGTTCGTACCTGAAGATAACATATTTTTTTTAACATTATTTTTAAAACACCCAATGTTTGTTCCTTAATTTAATGCATTTGCAAATCAAGCAAACACTATATCTGTGCAAAGTAATCTACCTCCGAAATACAATCAAAAAATAATAATAATAAATAATGCTGGATATTTTCACAAAGCATCGTCTAGCACCAAAGTAAGCAGAGCTTGGTTATGGGAACTACATGACAGTTATACTACTTATATACATACATATAACTGTTTTAAACAATAATAGTTGAAGCACCTTAACAGAATCTAAACCAGTTCAGTTACAAAATGATAATTTATCTCTTTGAAAGACTTGAAACACCACATACATAGCCAGACCTCTTAGCATTAGCACCCAAGAAAACGTTTTGACTACGAAATAGAAGACAAAATCTATGTCTATCGCCTATTCTGTCAAACAAAATAGAGGGACAAGATATTTTTTGTCTTCACAGCGGTAGACAAAACCGTTGTCTTGAGTCTTCATGCTAAGCAGGCTGGAACATTTTAGTAGACATTATAAGTAGACTCATAACTTCCACAAATTACTTTCAGAAAACTACAATTTGTCACATTTGAAAGTGAGATGTATATATATCTAAGCACTTAAGGAAGACAGGGAAATATTTCCTTAAACTAACATCTACATATTAATAGTTAATATCTCAAGCCCCTCAGCTTCAAATCTTGAAAGTGATTTAACCACAAGTAAGTTAGCATGCAACTAGGGAACTTTCTAACCAAGCCGAATGTATCATCATCGAACTAACAAAGTAACGTTTCTTGCGAAAATAAAACAGTAGAATCGGCTACTTTCCCTTTAAAAGTCCAGAAATCCTCTTCGCTGGGGATCTGTGGAATAAGCCCTTTTTATCCGTGTACAACTAGGGCGAAGACGTAGTAAGTAGCTAGTTATTAAAATAATTTTCATATTCTGGACATTTTTGCATGTAATTCATTCATCCTACGAACCTGTAAGTTACACAATGTACAGTTTTCTGAGTGTGACATATTTACATTAAACAAGTTTACCTCATTTAACCAGTTGTTGAACAGCTATGCAGGTAACTGAATATGTATGTAGAATCCTTAGTTTTTTTCTATTTTTCTTGATATTCTAAACTGTTTGTGCCTTAATAAAAATAAAATAAATATGTATAGACCTGAGTTACCACAAGTAAGTTATAGCATGCCACTGGGGAATTATCAAACTAAGTCAAATTTATATAGAGCTGATTCAACAAAATGGTCTTATAATTATTTACCAAGATGTTTAAACACAACACCAATATACTTAAATTACTATTTGCTGCATAAACATGATAGTCAACCATGATTTCCTTTTATACTCTATCATGTATGTATCATATCATTGTAAATAATAATATAAGTCTATAGTGTCATAGGTCAAAATCTATTTATATTTCAAAACAAACTATTATTGACAAAGAAAGTAGGTATTAAAAGTAACTCCGAAGTTCTCTCCATTGTACACAATCAATTGTAATGACACAACGTCTCAACAATCTCAACATAAGTTAATTTAAAACAATGTATTAGGCACAGACTACTTGGATGCTAAAGAGAATAGCCAGCCATACTTTTTTTGCACATTTCCTGATTCAGAAATGCAAAAGATATCACCTCAATCTGTAACAAATGCATTTAATACTTTGCATCTGTTGGCGAGCTTAGCACCTACAATAACACGGCGAAAGAGTGTATTTACACCAACAACTAACTCAATGTATTTGAGACCAGTTTCTGAGCAAGAAATTGTAGGCATTATAAAATAACTGAGTAATAAACTACAGTGTGTACAAAGTGTGTCCTCTTTGCAGACTATGTTTCCCTCCTCTTTAGCAGCACTTTTCACGACTTCTGTGGCTCAGTGGGTGAAGGCCCGCCTGAGACGCAGGAGGTTTCGGGTTCGATTCCCGCCGCGTGACAATTGTTGGTATCTGCAAATATTTGTGTCGGGTCTGGGTGTTTTATAATATGTATGTATTTACAAAAAAACATGTATTTGAGTAGTATATAAGTTATGTAGTTTCCATAAAACAAGCTTTGCTTAGTTTGGGGCTAGATGATGCTGTGTAAAAATGTCCAGCATTTTTTTTTTGTTAATATGGTTCCAAGACCATAACCTAAAATAGTACAATTCAGAACAAACCAAAGAACAGCATTTGACCTAGTCCCATGTACAAAAAAATAAAACCAAGCTTTCAAGATTCATTTAGCATTCTAAAATCCAATACAAACTTCGAAACAGCCCTCTCAACTTATTATGCATATGCATATGCCTGGTATAATTACAGAATCATAATGTGGAGCGAAAGTGCTTCGAGAAACTGTTTATAATAAAAAAAATATATAAGAATCCTCGTAAATATACAGAGACAAGAAAGCTGCCAACCTTACTTTATAAAATCTAATAAAATCTGAATAGCGCAGGCTGCGCTATTTGTTAGGACTTATAGTAACATTTTTAAAATCAAATTCAGAAATACATGATAACTATAATAGGCGTCATAGTAACAAATTAATTGAACCCGCATCCAACTTACAGACAATGGGCAAGAGCCCGGTCTTTAGACTGATCAGGATTTATAATAACATACCAGAGTGAATAAAATCAGCAGAAAAAGATACACAATTTCTCAAACAATTTAAGACAATATTGTTAGAAAAAGCTTATTATTGTGTTGACAAATTTGTCTCTAAGAAACTGTAAAGTGTACCTGTGATAATTCAATTAAATTTGACATGTAGGTATAAGGTGACTATTTAAATAGATTTTATAATTTTATTTAACAGTGACTTCTTTGATTTTATAACATTTGAAATCCTGACATTGTGATTAAAATATTGACATGCATGGTAGTAATAAGTAGGTAGGTAAAGCAATAATTTTGTTAGTATTTATAAATGGCATTTTTAAATTATTATGCATCTGACATTATTTTAGATCAATTTATGAAGTATTAATATTTTATTTTAATTTTTATTTATTATTTGACATTTATGATTTAGATTTTGTTACTATTATTATCTCATTTTTTTCTATAACTATTGACTGAAACTTGCAGCGCTCTGACAGGCTACGCCGTGTACTTCCCTACAGCTACTTTGATGTAACACCTAAGCTGATGTACATTTGAGCATGAATATATGAATAGGAAATATGGAATCAGTATCGCTAGTATAGTACAACCAATTAGTACCAATTATTAGTTGTTATTCTAGTACCTAAAATAACATGTAACTACTTTTTATTTGTGCATAGTACTCAGCAGTAGAAGCCATGGGCAAAATATATTTAATAAAATAAAAATACATACACACCTCTGTTCTCTATGCAATGATGGATGTTGATCCACATTCTCCTTTGGTTTGGGTATTACGCCACTGAACAGCGGAGTCCTGCCCCCCTTGCCGTTATACTTCCCGAACGGAGCAAACGTGTTCCTCTTATAGCTCACATTCTTTGGACCACTCAGAGACGTCTCAGTTTGCTCCAAGCCTTGCGAAGATTCTCCTAGTTCAGGATAATGCGCGCCGCTATCGTTGCCGTAACAAAGGTTGTAGTTGATGTTATCGTTCAGCGTCAATAAATCCGTCTTAGACCCCGGAGACTTGTCGCAGAAGTCCTCGAACGACACAATTTCATAGTCCTCATTTGCATCCGACTTTTCTGGTATTTTTGGCATTTCTATTCCTGCAGAGCCTAGCCGCAAGCGCAAACGTAGAAATCCGTTTTTATATAAGTTCAATTCGTGAAAACATTGGGAGTGAGTACAGCAGTTTCGCTTACATATTCATAATATCACGCAAATTGTTAGAATAAAAATATAAAAAACTTATTTAGCACAAACATACGCAAAGGAAAGTCGCCTATTTTTTTAAATAAATATTTTTAAACGATTGAACGAATGAATGTAATAAATTCTATCGATCGACGGAAATTAACTAAATTGTTATTTGACCATAGATAATCAAATTAAAATTATGAGGGATGTTTTTGAGATGGGATGGCTAACCACGTAATTTAATATCCTTGAGCTAGCTCTCCTCATCCCAGCTTTTGATGTGTGTTTACATTCACATTCTAATCATAGTAATTTGAATATTAATTTAATTGTCAATATTTACGAAGACAACCGAATGGTAGGTATTATACACACATAATTTAAGATTACACATAACATAATTCAATGAAGGTAGAGGAATGAACATAATTTTGCATCGTAATATTCTTATGCATTGAGGGTATATATAAAAAAATTGACAATCAGACAGCACAATCGTTTCAATCGTGCGTGGACGTTATGGTAGACTTTCGATTAGACTTGAATAATACATTTTTTATGTACATATTTTATCAGTAGTACTTGTTGTTGTGGTGAAGGCTCGAGCTGAATGAATCAATACTGCTAAAATGAATTGGAAGAGTGCAAAGTTTTTATTGGCATCAACAGCCACAGTGGTTGTAGCTTCTCAAGTAGCAAAAAAGTTGTACAGATATTTTTTTAATACAAAGAAGTGTTATCAATCAGATGTGATCACCGATGATTCATGCAGTGAGCTGATAAATATAAAAAACCGTGAGATAAACGACGTTATACTATTCTCTGACGATGTAGTTCGTCACACGATAAGAGTACCACCAAATAAAGACATAACGATATGTGAAAGTAGAGAATTAAACTGCTTCAAATTGATTAAATACATAAAATCGGCAAAGGAAACGTTAGATGTTTGTATGTATTTGATCACAAGTAACGAGATAGCCGAACAAATCATAAGATTGGGACAGAAACATGTTTTAGTAAGAATAGTAGTTGACAGTGATATGGCTAATACGCCTCCGTCGCAAATTAAGAAGCTGAAGGAATATAGTAAGTAAAACAAAACGACTAAAATCTTTTAATAATTTAACCTACTAATAATAATAATAATTATAGTAGGTATACTGTGTAGGTATATATTATGTATCTAACACATTTTTAAAATATGTTATTTTCAGGTTTTATACAAGTACAGACTAATAAGAAATCCATTCTTATGCACCACAAATTTTGTGTTGTTGACGGGCCCAGAGCCATTATACGAAAGAACATACTAAAAGCATACGCTGAAAAATTGAACGTGCACGCTCAGTATACACCTACTTGTATGCAATCACAGATGAAATCGAAACAAGTCAGGGGATTTGTTATGTCCGGGTCGTTAAACTGGTCTACCCAGGCAATGATTTCAAATCACGAGAGCGTTATCGTTACATCTCATCCAAATATCGTTGGTAAATTCGAAAAGGAGTTTGAAAGTTTATGGATGGAGACTGAATCGGTAAGTAGGATTGCATTACAATCTAGATTCGTATAATTTTATTTAAATATTTTATTTGTTATTAAACGTCCTAGTGGCGCAAGCTTGATGCGAATGGAACAAACGAAGGAAGGACTATTCCCAGCAGCTGAATGAGATATACTGTACCTACATGAGGATGATGATGATCATGTTTTTTTTTAGTTAACCTGTATGATCCTACTATTGGCCAAATTTATTAATTTATGAAAATTATGTGCATGGAAAGCTCAGTACTCGCTCCTTTGTTACACATGCTATCCTTCACACAATCTATTCATCTTTTTTTGGAAGATTCGTGATGTTACTTCTTACTCATGTTCAACAGCATTCTGAGGGTATTCTGAGACAGGTTTAACTCAACTTATCTCAGCCATTGTTCTATGATCCATTTTAATAATATACTATCTTTTTTATTCTAGCTGCACTGACATTTTAACTTTTTGACACAGTAATTCTGACCATTCCTATAAAATTTGTTGTTTTGTATTATTATTTTTCTTAAAAGGTAGCCTAAATAGTTTAATTTAGGAATGTGCTTACTACATAACACTAATACTAATTTAGAATAAGAAATATATAAACATTTATATTTCTTATTCAAAATTAGTATTAGTGTTATGTAACACCGTATTGTTATAAGCCAATATTGATTTAAATAAATAAATTAAATTGAAAATTACCACACTTATATTTTACCAGTAGGTACTTAGCGGACAAGTTTTCTATGACCAGAACCAAACTACCAATTTGCAATAAGCGGGTTCAATACTTTTAATTTTATTTACCTTGATAAATAAGTAAATAACATAATAGGTAACACTAATTAAAGTCATGGAAAATACATTGAGAACTTTAAAATATAGCATGTGACTATAATATGAATTCGTGTAGCATTATTTTGTATTGATTTCATAGTTCCTTCATTATTTTTCCAGGTTGTCCAGTCGGCAACTTCATAGATTTTTTTCATACATACTTGGCATGACTACAATTATTAAAAACGTAAGTATAATTTACATAAAAAAAACATTATGAGAACGCTGTACATAGTACACTGGGAATTTCACGCTCATTCTTATTTTGTCTAGGTATTTTATAATCTATAACGACCGAAACCATGAACTTTGGCGTTGTTGCCATGTATTATGAAGTTGATGTCAGATTGAAAATTCTTGCTCGACATGACAAGAATGACAGCTGACAGCCGTAGACAATTCCATGTGCACTTCAATTTCTATCGATCATATGTTTTCTTTGTGTAGTTTTTTCAGCCGCTGTAATTCGAATTGGTTAGAAAGTTCACGTGTTAGATGGCCTGTAAAATGTAGTAACTATTGTTTTTTAGCGATTCCAACATGAGTGTACGTTTCCACGTGCTAAAATAGTATTCTAGAATAAAATATACGTGGTGCATAATAGTGCATTTCTATGGGCACGTGCTTGCATATTTTCAGGCTAATTTCCCAATTTCAGTTCTCAAATGAGCTGGAAAAATATTTATTTTCAAGCTTAAAGTGATAGGAGTGAAGCCAATCGTTTTCGGGCTAAATTTCACCCGATTTCGTTTGAAAATGTGAGTTTGAAAGTGGTTCGTATTAGTAGCTTGAGGTTGGAATAAAATATTTTATATCACCTGTTACCGTGAAGTGTACTGGGACCTGGATGGAGGGTCTATTGGATGAAGTGATAGTGGTACGTATTCATATAAATTTGAAGCAGTTACATTGGATGATTTGCTGAAAATAATGTGCATTTTGTGATGTCATTGCACTAAGGTCATGTTCTTATGCAAGGGTTGCTTTGAATAAAAAAATATGAATTTCAACATGATTCATACCTAAAATAGAAATTTTCTTTCAGATCACATTGTGTTACTAAATATAAAGTTAACACAAAGGTGTCATCGCATCATACTCCTTTCTATCTGGGTATTCCCGCACTCCACATTATATTTGTATGATGCATTTATTTGTGATGAAGTCATTACAGTACTTAAATTATATCATCTAATATAAAAAACAATTAGAGACAAAAGGTTCATTCATGGTGATAAATTATGCATGTCATTTAATTTACTGAAAACAGATACACTCATAACAACAAAGTTTATGGTGTTTGCTCCTCAATTTGTTCTATAAAATATAAAACACTTGGTCTAATTAACTGAGGTTAACTGAATTTATTGAACAAGCTGAACTTAGCTGCTCTGTCGGTTAAACGGTTCCAAAATAAGATGTTTATAGTAATGATAATGGTTTAAGTCTATAAATTGATTATCTCAATGATTAATCAAACATAAAGTATAAATAAACCAATATTGCACACATCTTGCCTAGGGCTAGTAATTTTATGTTCATGGCTACTATGCAATTGTGCAAGCTTCTATGATAACATTATATTTGATTCAATCCTTTGCTTAAATTTTAATGTAAATATTAAATCATATCATCTTTTTGTCTGCATTTAATATTAAAGGAATATAAATAAATAAATAGGAAAAATCTAAGTTATAAAATATTAAAGTTTAATAGTTTGGTAAAAATAATTTTATGTTCATGGCTACTATGCAATTGTGCAAGCTTCTATGATTCGATTCTTTGCTTAAATTTTAATGTAAATATTAAATCATATCATCTTTTTGTCTGCATTTAATATTAAAGGAATATAAATAAATAAATAGGAAAAATAAGGTATAAAATATTAAAGTTAATAGTTTGGTAAAAATAATTAGGTGTTTTTAGTTTTAAATATAAAAAATTTTGAAAATAATATACAAATTGATTTTAAATTATTATTGTCTTCAGCTATATATTGATCCTTCCTAAATCAGCTCCTATTTATTTCCCTTATCCTAACCTAACCATGATCTGAACAGATCTGTCTACAGTAAAATTAAATTTTAGAATATATTAGGTTGGGGAAAAAGTCTTTTCGCATTATTGTATGTATGAACTTGTAATAAAATCTCTTTGGCTATACTATTTGTATCTGGCTGGTTTTGGTATCATTAAAAGTTTAAATTTTAAAGAAGATAATTCCAAATTCAAATTAGGAAAATGTGTGATTTTTATTTGTTTTTCGTACTGTTAAGATGAGTGAATCTAATGAAGAAATTCGATACATTTTAAAATTTTACTACAAAAAAGGTAAAAATGCAACGCAAGCCGCGAAAAAAATTTGCGATGTTTATGGACCTAGTGCAGTGTCTGTGAGAGTAGCACAAATTTGGTTTAAGCGTTTTCAATCCGGAAATTTTGATGTCAAAGATGCACGTCGCTCTGGTCGCCCTATTACGGATAAAATGGATGCCATTTTTGAAAAAGTGGAGCAAGATCGGCATATCAGTAGTTACGACGTAGCTGAAGAACTGGGAATTGACCACAAAACAGTTTTGGCGCATTTGAAAAAAACTGGGTACACAAAAAAGCTCGATATTTGGGTACCTCACGAGCTCACTGAAAGAAACCTAATGAACCGTGTTCTCATTTGTGATTCTTTATTACGACGTAATGAAACCGAACCATTTTTGAAGAAATTTTTGACCATTTTTGACCTCACACATCTTTAGCCACTCAGCAAAAATTAAGAGAGTTTGGCTGGGATGTGTTAATGCATCCGCCGTATAGTCCTGACCTTGCACCTTCAGATTTCCACCTGTTTCGGTCTCTTCAGAATTCTTTAGGCAGTGTCAGGTTAACATCACGAGAGGACTGCCAAAACCACTTGTCGCGGTATTTTGAACAGAAGCCCCAAAGTTTTTATAGCAATGGGATCATGTCCCTGCCTACAAAATGGCAAAAAGTTATCGAACAAAATGGTACCTACATACTTTAGTTAAATGTAAATAAACTATATTAAAAAATGTTTTGAATTTTCTTAAAAAATGCGAAGAAACTTTTTCCCCAACCTATTATATTCTTTGGAGAGAACTGAAATTTTTATGATTCTATATGAAAATTCAGTTTGTTTTGTATTGTTTCAGATTATGGCACCAATGATGAAATACCACATGTGCAAGTGTAAAATGAGTGCCATTAATGTTATGATAGTGCCAAAATTTGGGATAAGAGTGAAAAACATCTTTGAAACATGAAAACTTATTAATCCTGTGTATGCAGACAGTAAAGTGTTTTTTCAATAAAATGTGTAATTGGATGCAGTGTTCTTCGAAAGATGGCGCTGTTTGGATTGTTGCCGGCCAAGTGAGGTCGTGATTCATCTACTCGCCGCTAGGTGGCGCTGGTAAGCAAAATCTTAAATTTATTACTGCAGACAGATGGCGCCGTTATTCCCTGTTGGATGCGACATCTAGCGAAGAGTAGTTATTTCTATTTAGTTTTTTGTAATGCCATAGATGGCGTTACGTGTTTCAAAATGCTTTATATCGTAGTAATAAATACATATATCGGTCTTCCAAAAGATAATCTCATGGAAAATTTTGGCAACGTCTTTTGATTCAATTTTGTTTTGGAAGACAAGTTTAAATATTTCCGATATGATTATAATGATACTTTTGAATTTAAAGCACATAATTTTATGATGACACCTACTACCTATGACACCTAAGTCTTTCCCGCATATTGGTGACAACTAGATCACATTTTTTATTCAAACGGAAATGACATTACCTATATCTGAAAGTATGAGGAATACATACATAGTTCCTATTGTGTGTTCCAAGACTCTTACGTTTGCTGATCATGTAATAGTTTCATTTTATTAATAGATTGTACAAATAGTTCAAGAAGATATTTAAAGTCAATGGGTTTTTATAATTTTTTATCACAAGAATCATACAGAAACGTCAACTTATAACCTAAATATGTGAGTTGAAAATTTTTAAGTGAAGTTAATTTAATTACCTAATAAGAATGAATGTCAAGTTTTACAAGAACTAAAAATAAATAATTTGAATCATGAGAATAACATTCACACATTATTCTTAGTCACCTCCGTAGTAATTATTATTATTCACACATTTTAGCACTGAAGATTAAGATGAACTAAATTGTATTTAGTTGGGTAAAAGACTCGCTCCTCTCAAATTGCGCTTTAATAAGTAATTTAGTAAGTAGGTTTTGACCACATAATTGAGGTACCTACTGTATTATGTATTTTACATTATGTACCTTGTATTGACAGTTTTGGGTTGCACTGCATTTTCTCAGTCTCTCGAGACCGGTCTCAAAGCCGGAAAGATATATAGATTTATAAATAATTTATCTATCTATTATCCGAAATAGCTAGACGTAGCCCGAGTTTCTCACTTCCGTAAACTTACAACAAAGTCAGTAAATCATGCGAAAAAAAAGAAAGATAACGTACTTCAAATGCAAAAATCTCGTTTCCACGGTCTGTCTTACACTGACGCTGAAGATCATATATAGACTTTCATTTAATGCGTAATATACAAACACACTCACAACATACTCTATTATTCATTCACCCTTCCCCCCACACACACACACACCCCAACCCCACTTAATTATTTGCCTATTTGTTTGTTTTCACCTTCTACCCGAAATTCACCCAATTGCTAACTATGTCAAACGAATCTTGATAACTTGTACTCCAGAGACTCAAGATACAGGCTTGCACGCCGTTTGGGTCTCGCAGATAACCATATTAAAAAGCCTTGGGCATTACTCAATAACCTGTATATATTTAACTGTAACACCTGTTTTTGACAAATAAATATATTCTATTTTATTCTATTCTATTCTGTTCTGTTCTATTCTATTCTATTCTATTCTATGTGAAAGCATGTGAAAGAAAATGCCGTTAATCACCTGCTTTCTGTTTCTGTACCTAAATTGAATTAAGTACGTTTCATTCAGCCTTAAAACCCATCTAACTAATATCTGATCTATTCTATGGCATATTACAAACCAACCGCTCAGGAATAATAGTGGACGCCTCTAGTCTGTCACTAGTTTCTAACTAATAGTCATACCTAGTAATTTATTGGTAAAATATTTAATTTTACAGGTCTTTGTAAAAGTAGTTATGTATACTTTACCTATTTTTTTTATTCAAATACATATTTATAACATTTTTAATTTATATTACACACATACATTTAAATACACATAATACATATACATTATAATACATTTAAACTCGTACGGAGCTAGTTTTATCTAGCCATCCAATGTTATTTGAAAAGTTATGAATGTTGTAATGGGTTTGTACGCGGCAATGCACACAAATTACTCGTGTATTATATTCCAATCCAAAGTACTCTAGAATCTAGTCTTGCAATGTATTTGTTTGTTTGTCCGCACAGGATCTCAATAATATACCTAGAGATTTTGCAGGTTACTGATAAGTGGTATTGAGGTCATAAAAACAATTTAGGTAGGTATCTGAGAAAAAACTCATAGCCTGAAAAGTATTCCTGTTACGGTGAAATTTGGAAAAGAATTGAAGGCCAGTGGCCTTTTCGGCCGAAACCACTGTTTTAGGGGTGACTATCCCAATAACCAAACTAAGCTTGGTCTTCCAGTGATCGTATTGATTTCCTTTTTAGCGCGATATTCTAGGTAGACGGATCAGCAAATTGCTTGGAGCATTTCTGTTTATGTTTGACTTATAAGTTCTTAACTTGTCCAGAAGCTCCAAAGTGGTCTTTACAAAGTGTGACGTCAGCAATGCTAACGTCACTATCATCACCAGCATGCTGGTGGCTCATAGTTGATGACGAAAGTAAACTCCAGGAGATGTTCTTCAAATTTATTCTTGGTTGTACAGAGGCTTTCTAGGTCTGTACGGTCCGACGGCTCGAGTGAGAATGAATCGTACTCGGTCCGTCGCCCGTATTTATGCAAAAACAAAGACAAAGGCAAGCAACTTGTGCGAACAAGCTAAAACTGCCTGCAAGCATTAATCATTTAAGTTTACAAATGGTTTTGAAGGTAATCATGGTCGAAATAACAACTTGATTACGTAATTACCTAATTGTCATTTGATTACAATAATCAAATGATAATTACCTAATTGTCATTTGATTACAATAATCAAATGATAACTAGCTATTAACTAATGATTTTACACTGTAATATGACAATCTAAGTGATGATTCGTTAAATAACTCGTGGTTCTGCGCCGATGACTCATTGTAGAAGCAGAATAACGCCTTTGCGCCGATATATATAATAACATAAATGTTGTTTTTATTTCGTGCTAAATAAATGAATTCAATATTTCATTTAATTTTAATTAGGTTAGGTACGTATTTGTTTTAAATATTTCCTAAAATCGAATTGGAAACTCGTCAGAAGCGTCTGCCGTTTGGTTAGGTACGGGTTGTTCAAACTTCAAACCTTGAAATCATTTGCTCACCCACTTGGAATTCGGTAAGTGCTCTGAAAACTAATTCGAATTCGTCCAGCGAGTCTCTTGTTAGGAACGCTTCTATCTATATAGTATTATATAACTTTCAATGGATGTGCCTGTTGCTAACTAAAGTTTTTATCTTCCCACTTTGAAAATTGAAATAAGATAAGATACTCATGGTTGTTCAAAGTCAAGCTTTTTAAGTAGGTACTAGATAAAACAAACTTTAGGTATAACATCAAATTCCTTAACCCTATTTTCATTGTACCTTGTTTGTTTATAATGTTTTTGTTTTTTTCTTTGGTGTCCAATAAAGAGTTTATCTATCTCTATCTATATTTTCTTTTGTATATGAATTAGGTTCTTAAAAGATTACTCTGTTTGTTCTTTGAAACCGCAGCATTGTACATTGAGAACGTATTTGCAAAGTTAAATACGTGTGCTTCATTATTATATCTGTTTAACTATACAGTTTTAAATTGTATAAAGCTCATATCTAGAATATTATAATCGTAAGAAAAGTTATAATTATGCGTGTCCGGACTTGAGTCAAAAAGCTGAAGGCAGAGAGAGATTGCTTTACTGAAAATATACATAGAATTCTGCCACTGAAATCCCTAAACAAGTCAATTTTCGCTTAACTTTATTGCAGACGAGCATTTTTATTCACGATTTACCTTATTTAAAATAAGGCCGTCAACCTAAGTTGAATAAAAATCAAATTCAGTATGCACAATGTTGAATCACCGATCGCCGATATTTATTGCCCACTTCCTTCAGAAGGGCACGGATTTAAAAAAGTGCCTGCATAAAGCTTCAAATTCACGTATAAACTGTACCTAACTGTGGTGCAGTGTGCACTCTGCATCCGGTGATGCAGACGAGCATTTTTATTCACGATTTACCTTATTTAAAATAAGGCCGTCAACCTAAGTTGAATAAAAATCAAATTCAGTATGCACAATGTTGAATCACCGATCGCCGATATTTATTGCCCACTTCCTTCAGAAGGGCACGGATTTAAAAAAGTGCCTGCATAAAGCTTCAAATTCACGTATAAACTGTACCTAACTGTGGTGCAGTGTGCACTCTGCATCCGGTGATGCTAACCCCGAACCGCTTTGTTTGTAAATAAAAACAATTTTATATGTTAAACGGTACGTGAGTCACATGGTGTACCCGTGTAACAATGGGCATTCTGACCTGTGTGACCTCTAAAATGTATTGGCTGGGAAGAACAAAAACATTTCATTCAGCTTATTTGAGGCTTTGCATTCCTAAAACTATACAATGTAAAGAGAAATATCATCATTTAGGGAAGGGGATGTATTCTGTAGTAGTTTTCAAACTTTTGCGATTAGTTAACATATTTATTTTTCTTTTTCATCTTGTGAAAATAATAACACAGCACAGTTAGCTGTTGCAACACAGTCGAAACGTGTGGAAAATAATAAAAAGGTAAACGCGATAAAGACCCTAAAAAACTTATAATTCTATATTATGTGCTAGGGATCTCCCTTAAGTATCTATCCTTAAGTATCTTAGTATTCTAAGTTGAATGTTCTGTGTTCCTGAACTTAGGATTCCTTGATTTGGAACATTTGGAACTACGAGTCTGGCTGTCTCGGAGCCATATTTGCACGACTATGCAAACATTTGTCTCGCAGCAGGAATAGATCTTGAACGTGACCATAATGATATGCCCGGATCTTTGAAAATGATAAACTGACCTAGCCTTTTCCACGGTCCATAGTCCTTTTCGCCCAACTCGTGGTCATAACTTTTCCGAGTCCTTTGTTATCCTACGTAGGATTTTATGTGAGCAACCGTCACATAAAATCAACAAACTATTAAATTGTGCTACCGTGTCAAATAACGATCGAGCGAAACAACGAAAAAACCTTTACCCGGTGAACACATTAAAATCCACGTCTACTTGTCGGTCCTTTTCTGTTTTCAATACACTAGACATTTACGATCTTTTTATCGAGTCACACTTTTATCACACTACATACCAATAAAATGTTTAAGCTCAGTTTAATAAGTTGTTAAACTATAACAAAAACTGCATAAATAATCCAACGGTAAACTTAAACTTTTGAGTATAGATAAACAGCTAGGTAAGTAAGCTTACATCGATAAAAAATTAATGGCTGTATTTATTGCTAGGTATGATAATAGGATAATAGAGTAAGTTCTGAATGGATTCACTTATTATACTTGTAATTTATGGGCAATTTGCAAAAGTGGTCCATTTTATGGCACCTCTTCAAAGAAAGTTATTGTTGGGGTGCGCGCATATTGAGAATTAAAAAAAAAGGTTTTCAAAATAGTAGTACATAAGTTTGAACAAAGTGCGTTTGTATTTCACCTTGACTTTTTTCAGGTACACGAAATAAGTACAAATACCCATAAACATAATAAGTTATCTGAATTAAATTATTATTATTATATTAAAAATTATCGTAGAATCTTACAATATTGGACATCACGTCTGCCGAGTCAGAAATATTGTAAATTAATTCGATTAAAGTTTTTGAATAATTGAACAAAACATTTTGTAGTGTTATCATTTTAGTCAATTCCCAACACACGCTTCTTAAGATTCGAATTATAACTTTTAAAACGTTTGCCATTAAAAGTTTGCAAAGAGTTTTTTCGTCGCTCCCGGTAAAATCTCCTTGCGTCGAAAGCTTGCGAGTTGCCCTATGGCACACACCGTCCTATCTCCCTGAAAAGTTATTTCACATGGCAACAGAATTAGAAACGCTCCAGTACTATCAATAGGCGAATAATTGAATTTTACAATTTCTATACCGGAGACATCACCTGCATTTGCTCTGCGAAAAAAAATTGGATCCCCTCTTATTTTTGTCTTGTGATTTGTGTGCTCAAGACTGCATTGTCCGACGGATTTAGTTCAACCCTAGTTCCGTATTAAGAAATTAGGCCTTTATTTATGGCGGGGCATTATTGATTTACGATCTACCATTCTCTGGTGGTTACGACGTTCTTCATTGTTCGCCGGTGTCTTGGCCAGGTGTGAGTCGATTTTTTTCCTGAATCGCGAACGGTTTCCTTTATACAATGGATGCAAGATTTGCACAAAAACGTGTTATTCAAAAGGGGGTTCAAAAAAACTAGTGCATGGTTTTATGTAGAGCTAAGCCCGACCGTTGGACCGGGGCGTCGCGTGCCGTTTTACTTTGCTTTTTAATAAGTTTTTTTGTACCTAAGTCCCGTCGAGGCAGCTTGCCGTGCTCGACTTACGCTTAGCTTAAAATCGTGTTAAGCCACGTAATATTGTTTCCGAATACGCCTCATTGGTTATTTAATCGATTTTGAATATTAAAGTCTCTTTAAAAATTCATAACAGACGTCTTTTTCTAAGATTGTACTGGCTGATATATTGCCCGACGATATCTGTTGAATTATTAAAACTTTTTCAACATTTCATTTCAATTTAACGAAAGCTTAGTTAAGTTATCCACAGGCTTACCTCTATGCTACATTATTAAAAGTTTTAGAACATGCATGGCCTAAAAAAGTAAGAAACATGAAACAATTTGCAAAAAAAACTCGCTATTCAATTTGGCTAAAATTGAGTCGTCTTTCTGCTTTCAATACAAACTACGCCGTAAAATCGACGATCAAACATACGTGGGAGCGGTTTTGACAGGCGTTTTAAATTCGTATCACAAAAGTGACAATGTCAATCTGTCAATCAATCGTACAACAATGCTTCCCGCGCTTTTGCACGAAAGAACGAATGAATGAATGGAGATTATGCGGTATTAAACTCAGCAGGAGGTCGATGGCTGACTTGTGTTGTGTTGACTAAATTAAATATCAATTTATTAGCTCGAAGCTTGATGTAGGTAAAGCTTTTATTGGAACATTAAAAAGACCCAATAATATATGACGGGCGCTTTGTAAAAGGCTAATCCTACATTTTTTTACATACGAAATGCTGGTCAAGAGACCCGGCATTTCGTTCTGTGTCTAAATATTTATGAATGCCAATGGTCTTTATCTTCTACCTAACATATTTAGGAGTTTGTAGGACTTGATGTATGGAAGTTCTTAAAACTGAGAACAATAGATTTGGAGTCTACCTAGGAACTACCCCACTGTTTGACATCATAATCTTAATACCGCAATGGAAGTGCCATTGCGGTATTTTAAGGTCTTAACGCCACCTCCGTTTCACTGTCATCCAGCGATCGAATCGTATTACCTTCAATTCAATTCTGATTTCAAAACCCAACGTCTGTTTTCTACACAATTTAAAAAGTTTGCATCAAAACACATCCGCTGTTTTTCATTAATTTTCCTTCAATACCATCCATAGATTAAAAGCAAGCAAGAAACGCCGGCGCTCTTTCAAGTAAAATTAATCTTGTTTTTTTCCGAGCATGGCCGTTATGCAATTAATGCAACACTGCTTCAAGATGCTTGAATATTTGAAAAAAAGTAAGAATTTAAGTTTGTAAAGAGAGAGATATTTCAGCATGTTCGGATTGCATGTTATGTGTTTCCAACTATTCGTTTTGAAAAAGCGTTTCGTTGGAAATCATCTACTGTGAAAGAAATACTAAAACCTCATACCTTGTACTGAACTTAATGATAGTTTTTAATTCTGTCAAATTTGTGCCTGAGTTCAGATTTTGATTCGTTTTCGATACTAGCCTGACTAGTTTTAATACAACTGTAAGTATTGATTTTGTGTCTTGAGATAGTTTTTATTATCATCCATCCAACAATCACTGTTTGACTTAGGCCTACCCCAAAAGCGCCATGCTAATCTGTCTCGAGCCACCTCCATGCATTATCTTCTTGCGATCCCTCTGATGTCATCTCAATTAATTTTTCAATAAGAAATCCTGTTTATAAAATAAAGTCCTGTTTATGACAGACAGACCGCAATCACTTCTTTCTCATCTCACCTTTTAATTTCATGTCCGTTAACTGTGAAGATTCATGTCACCTTCAATTCACTTCTTAAAATGTTCAATGAGTCAGATAAATATAAAATAAAATAAAATTGCATTAAACATGCACCAACTTAATTGTAACTGAACCGGATTTAATTCCATGCTAACCGGATCATCCACTCGAGAACCGGAAAGTGCCGGAATGGCGAAATTAATCGGGAAATGGCAACATTGCAGGGAGCAGATTCTATTCAGGCCATAAAAACTTTACAACGCATTTCCCGTCTAGACGCAGCCGCGTGTGCTAACGATCCTCTATTAATATGTAACGTAGACTATATAAATATATTAGGGCCACTGCCCACAGCAGCATACATATATATTTATGTGGGTTTTCATATGTAGCGTATTGGTTATTACTTGTTTTGTAAGTGCTAATGGGGAATATATCGATTAACAATTAGAATCAAAACGCGGCGCCGCACCATGCGGGAGGGCGCGGATTTGGGATATTATAAAATACTGTAGCGTATTGTTATTATTTAATTTATTTGGTTTAGCATGACACGCCTAACAATCTTTTTTTACGTCTAGGACAACAATAAGTAAATAAGTTCTCCTAGCACTAAGTTGATGGTGTGGAGGAAGTATTAGATAAATAAATAAGAATCACGTACACGTACTTGGCCATTTACAGAATTGAAACTAAAGTGTCTGGATATCATATTTGATAAAAAAACTATAAAAAGAAAGGCATTTATTCATACAACTATGTACAAGTAGGTAGGTATATGCAAATAATACGGATGAAACAGTAACTATATAAACTATATAAAAATGTTTATTATTTTTATGCAAATTTTTCAAACCCGCAACTTGTTTTCCATCATCGATTGCAGCGCATCAAGCGACGTATGGACGATATTAAATGATCGTCGATTTTACGACAAAAAACAGCGGCACTAAGCCGTATTTAAAAATTTTAAACACTTCGTATTTATTCTTGCTGTAGGACCGACGTTTCTTGATAGGTGTCTTTTTGTCAAATTTAAATTAAGAATCCATTGGATCGCGGTTGAGATCACAGCATAACTAATAGTTACTATAACCACGGTTCAACAACATTCTACCGCAGACTAGCCAAATAGTTTCAGACGAAGTACTAAGAAGGTTCTTGACACGACAACAATCACTCAATATCGATTAATGAAATTGATTACAAAAAACAAATGCGAAAATCACACACACATTTTCCTTGTGCTCCTAACAAGCAAAAAATATGATGGCAAGAGTGTTTTTTTTTGTATTCGTTCATTCGCATTCCCGAACGTGGTAATTCGAGACACGCCTCAAGCGGTTTCTCACGCGTTCTCTTTTCAAATTTAGGCGCGAAGCCGAGCTGTCAGACGAATAGGGATGTGCTGTGGTGAACACTAATGATTTGTTAGTGCTTGATTAAGTGCTTCGAAAATCTGCTCAGGTTTCTGTGGTCACTATGGGGTTGTCAAGACCCGCTAATGGAATAAATCACAAAACTCCAGAAAAACTTCAAAACAAAACCATATAGGTACATAATAATAATAATATCAACAATAAAACCGTGAGATAAATATATGTTTTAAATTAATATTAAAAAAGTCATTCGAGTTAGGCAATGCTAAATTTAAAAATTTAAAAACTGAAAATACGGGTTGGTAATTACCCGTATTTTCAGTTTTTAAATTTTTACTGGTTTTCATCGATGTTGCTGACGTTTTGTATCTAATCATCAGTATGCGCCTGTCCACCGCCGAATGCGGTTGCGGATAATGCTGATAGTGCTGATTCATAGCCTAAATTAGCTATGAAGTGTCAGCAAAAATCGTAAACAACACAGCTGAAATTTTTTTTTTAACCCTTACACGGTTCGGATGTTTCCTTTTCTTCCCACAAGTGTGAATAAGCTAGGGGGAGAATGATTATAACCCTAGTTTAGCTAATCGCTTATTTGCTCACAATTAGGCCGGCCGCGAATCCGGCCTAATTTTGAGCAAATAAGCGAATAAATAAAACCCAATAGTCACATCTATGTATGTGACTATTGGGTTTTTATTTAATGTAACGAATATTTTTTTGGTATTGTTACCTGAACGAAACAGATTCGCGGCCGGCCTAATTGTGAGCAAATTCTGACCCAAAAATAATGTGGCTTATTCATAAAGTTGAACTGCAGCCAAAACTCTAATGTATAGTAAATACATACGTTAATTGGTATCGGATTTGCACAAATTGGTTAATAGCCATACGCTCGCGGATTGGACAACACACGCGTTTTGCGCGTCATAATTGAGGAAACTCGAATCTTTGCGGTTCATCTTGTTACCGTGTTAGGTAAAATAGGTCGGCCTGCCGTTCACGAGCTTTATGCTAAGCTTTTGTGAGCGTTTAATTTGTTTAACGGATAAACAGTCTTGGAGTAAAGTTTCTAATGAGATTTAAATCGCTAAAAGTTACCTATGCATCTGATAAAGATTCATATTCGAAAAATAATTGTCGTTCTGTTTTATTGTCGTTTGTCAAATTATTTAGTCACCTGTTTCTTGTTAATTTCTTTCCACTACCATCATTCCAATATCCCAACCAATAGCTGCGTTATATTTCAAATTTACTACATAAAAAAATATGTTGTAATATTCCTACGTTACTTGCCCTATCTTACTCTTATAGAAATTGGAAATCATTTGCCGATAATCCTCATATTTATGACCCATAATAAACTTCCATGAAATTTATTCCACCTCAGGGTACTTATATTTATATCCACATATGTATAGGGTATTTTTTTTTTACCAAATTGCGCAATGGTATAACACGTGCTGTCTGAAGAAATAATAGTAAGGGTAGCCGGTTCCGTATAGTTTATACGCGAAATTTTTGGTCCTTTAGTTTTGTATAGTGACACAACTTTTTGATAGTTTTAGGACAGATTAGATCTGCAAAAATCCGTAATGTAATGGTTTAGCTAAGTAGGTTGATATTTGTTATTTTAGTTCATCGGTTTGGCCGTTAGGCACCCTGGAAGCCCTATACAGCCGTATAGGGCTATATAGCCGTATATATATCTCGTGAACGGTTTTAATTATAACTTGTGTCCGTGATTAAAAAAAATAGTGTGCCTTTAACTTCAAAAATCTTTGAATCAGATACATTTGACGTTTTAGACTTTTAATTATTCAAATAAATTAACTTGGTTAATAGACAAAAAAATTAACGTTCAGAAAAATATTGTACTTATTTATTGTACTTAGACAATCAACTATTGATTGTCTTTACGATTTGTAAGCTTACACGCCATTACCAACTTGGATTGTAGATCAATACTGTTTTATGAGCTCCGCTAGACGGCATCAGTTCGACGACGAATATCGCCGATTTTACGAACCCAAATGTCGATAAAGAATGACTATAAAAAATTTAATCAAAGTTCTTTGAAAGGTTAAGACGAATTTTAGTATTCGCGTTTCGGTCCGCGGAAAGCACGCCGTTTGGTCACATTAAACATAAGTAAAGCAGAGAGCCGGCTGCGGCAGATGGTTACTTCGAGACGCTCCCTTTTCAATTGCCCATCTCCACACTGGGTGCCTGGAGATACTTTTTTTGCCCTCAAACTGATTGTGATCACTGCCATTGTAGCTCGCTTTGTGTACCAGCTCCATTGTTACCGGTGAAATTCTAAGATTCTACGTTTCTAAGGCAAATTGCAATTTAAAATTTCTGTGAATTCCCGAATTCAGCTGTGGGAACGCAATTCCGGATTAGGATTGCGAGGGTAAGGTATTGTTATCGGGGATTAGCTGCGTATTATGCTGAGATCGCCGGTGATTAGATCATCGATACGGCCATTAAAGAGTATGTTATAACAAATAAGAAATATATTCGTCTAATAACGAGCACAAACGCAGCACGCAACGGAATACTCAGCTTTTTACTTTTGCGTTAGTTCGTTCGTGACATTGATTCTTTCTTGGTCACTGATATTGTTCTAATAGACGAGATATTGCTCAAAAAATCAGTGTGATGAAAGGATAAAATGCGGCTTTTTTTTCCCGCGTTAGTCAAACAAATTGACTCGTCTGACTTGCAACCCCAAAAAAGGTGGTAAAAAACGTCGTATCATGCACTTGTGTCGACATGCAAAGACGCCGACACGCTCGGCTTTGATAGAACCCCTCCTGGCTTCGAGTGCCCTCGTGAGGAGTGTTCTCATCGGTTTCCTACAAAAACTTGCCTTCTGGCAGTTATGATACCCTTTTACAGAAAACGTTTTACTTTTATAAGCGGTTAGTGTAAAATACTACTCCCGAAAATTTAATGCACAATTTAACTCCGTAGTGCGGTTAAATATAAAAAAAAATGCTTTTAACGAAGTTCGGCTGGAGGTACAACGTAAAATTTTCCACAGTCCACATGCCGAAAATTACATAGAGAACGAATAAAAATAAAGTCGTGTGAAAATCTGAAAATAGTATGTTGTATGTATGTTCAGTAATTTTATTTGATCGGGAAACGTAGTCATTTTTAACCGATAAAGCGAGTATGACGGCCTATGTCACTTATATATAGATAGATAGAAAATTCATTATTGCCTAGCTAAAAAGTACTGTAAATAGACGAACCAAATGCCATATAGCACTCTCTTCCAGCTAACCTTTGTGTAATATGGAAAACATTCTTGAAGTAGTGCATGAATTACAAGTATAGTTATAAATTATAACCTTGAGAGTTATAGATTTTCATAGACTACTAAATATTCTATATAATATATTAATACATATAGCTGAGAGATTCGTGCATGAGAGCTATAAAGTGATTGTAAACTTTGGGTCTGAAAACTTCAACAGAAGACACCTCACTATGTGAATGTCGATTCATCCAATCTCGATTGGTTGACTCGATCCCGATCGAGTTCCATCGTATAAATAGCTTTATCACGCTATATTTAGGTTCAATCTGTGATCGGTGCCCTGTCCGTAATACCGTAGATTTTATAAGTCGGAAGTTAAGTTTCTATACCTTGGGTTGGGACTACTACCCACTACCCATTTCTTAAGACTTAATATTTTGTGATCCTTCATCGCAATAAGAGCTTTATTGGGCCCTATTTGTGCCAGTGAGCTCTAAATGCCTTACAAGATTTGGCTCAAATGATATTACTACGTTGAATTGAAGTGCTAAACTGTTTCATGCTGAATCCGGTTAGCCTTCAGTAATTGAATACTTTATTTGTTGTAAAAGTAATGGCCGTCTATGCCAAGCTAAGGCAAAGATTTGTTCCGGGTCTGCGTGTTGTGATACCACGTTACTCATTATTACTGATATACCCTAGTGTGCGGTCAACTGTGTCTATTCGGTTTAAAAAAAATAAAGACTTAGTGACAGATCTCTATAGACAATGTGAGTACCTAGGTACGCCGAAGTCTTCGCCTAAGCTTTAGCGAAAACGACAATAAGTTGCGCATTCTGAAAATTTTGTGATAATCTCATCAAACAAAATATATTTGTTTTTTAAATGTCTCTGATGTCGGACGTCTGTCGGCCCCCCAACATCCCAAACTTTATAACCTTCGCTAAAAATAGGTCTGCCTATTACTTACTCTCGAAATATGCAGTAACGGTCATCCCATTCCGTCTATGATGTAATCACCTACGAAACGCCCTTTTAAATTCGCCAACTGTATTGCCTAACAGAATTAGCGGGCACTTTTTAAGTCTCCCTCGCGATTCACATCACGTTCGGACAGTAAGGAGCATCTAGTCAGGGTTTAATCTTAGAGGAATGTCGGATGTTAATGACGACAGTTTTGAGTTATGGACCAATAAACGCGGAAGATTTGAATACAGCGCGTCAAGACGGCGACAACAACCCTATCTTTAGGGGATGAGCACTAAAGCTGAAGGCTTTCTTTGAGAGACGCTGGCTACTGGCTACTTGATTTGGACAAATAGCCAACTAACTAGAAACGAAATGCAGCCACACTCGCAGTGAGGTCGGCATTCGAAGGACAACATTTTTAGGTGTCCGATTCCCCTGTTTTCTCTTCAGAAACTTTGAAATGGGTTCAAAGATTTATTTCCTAAATCTTCCTCGTGTACGAGAGACATGTACTAAACTAGTAAGTACTTTATGTCTGTACGTTTGCTTATCAGATAGTAATTTGCAAGTACAGTAGCAATTTCACGTGCCTATAGTTTACTAAAAAAACATTTATCTAATGACATATTCCCGAGAGGAAACAGGGGAAAATATTTGTATGGAAAAATATGACTGGTGTTCCCTTGAAACCAACTCTGATACTCTCGAAACTTGAGCTTGACCTTGTTTCTGGATTTGGATTATATATGCTGTGAAATGCTGTGTAAAAGATTGCCACAATTTACTACAACAGTTTCACGACTCCATTTGCATTTCAATTTCACTTTATATTGTCGTTGTCATGAAGCTAGTTTGTGCTTGTAAAAAGACTGAGATCAGTAAATCCTTCTGTATTGCCGCCGCTAAGTAGTTTCTGCTCGTAAAGTCAATAGCAGCAGTACCTTGTAATGGGATCTAATTGCTTTAGTCATTTGTTTGTCTGGCTTGTCGTCTGTCGCATACTCCTCCCAGTTTTTATTGCTTTAGGTAATATCATATACGACAATATGTACCTTTATCCTCTTTCCCCTATTTCAAGGACGTTTTGGACATTATAAAACTCTTATATTAGGGTGTAATAAACAATTTCGTCTAGACGCTGGATTAATATATCAAAGATTAAGTACGGTAGATTCAAATTTAATAGGGTTGTTTGTCTTTATTTTTGTTTTATATGCTGCTTTCCATGTATCTCCTATTAGTTTAATGGTCTAGAAGTGCCCGTTACTTAAAATAGCATCTACCATTATTTTCTACTGCATTGCTAGACTCATACATTTCTAGTTTTGATACGTTGGACAAAAAAAAATAAAGTACCAATAAAGTACCACGGGCATATCTATGCCCGTGGTACTTTATTGGTCCGATATCATTTGAGCCATTGTACATGTATCATCATTATCATTAGTCTGCAGAAGTCTATTTGCTAGACGTTGCTGGGGAGGCTGATGATGATAAATTCATCAAAATCTGCCTCGGGCTTGATTTTTATAGTTTTTCCGTATCGTCCAAACTGAATACTAAAACAATTTTATTTTAACTAGCATTCAAACATGTTTGCGTCCGACCTGATGGTGAGCGGTTACCGCATCTTCAAAGGAGCATTGCTGATACGCCTGTCTTAAAAGATTATTTTTGTGATCCCCGTCTAGATAAGGGGTGTTATAAGTTTGATGTCATAGTGTATATCTGTTGCCTCGTAGCATCGGAACAGTCGCTCGGATTTGGATGTGGTTTCTGTTTAATATGGTTCTTGGCCATATGGTTTTTAGTACAGCTGTTTCTGGATCAGGATCATCGGCTCTCTAAAAGGACCCTGGGCATTGTTGCCTGTAGAAACTTTAAGCTCAAAATATTCGGTTTCGACGACGACTTCATAGCCGCTGCGGGACAAATGTTTGTACGATTAGCTAATGTTTGTCTCGGGTCTGGGTGTTCTCTATGTATAATATGTATGTATTTATGTAAAAAAAAGTATATAAGCAGTATATCAGTCATGTAGTTTCCATAATACAAGCTCTGCTTAGTTTGGGGCTAGATAATGCTGTGTGAAAAATGACCAGCATTATTTATTTATTTTATTTTAAGTTAGAACTAAAATGAACAGATCGTAAATCAAAAACAATTGGACGATAATATGATTCCATGAAATGTGTTTAATGAACATTAATAGCCTTATGGTCGGAGGTTTTCAATATTTTGCTAAATAACGTTGCTTATATTTGAAGTTTCGGCTCTGAATGATTTTATTATTGAATTATTCAGTCCTCTAGTCCTGGCAAGAGGACATCAATTGAGCTTATTGGTCCTGAACAAACCGCCGATCGTGCTTATCGAATGCCCATGGCAAATATTGACAGAGAGCATTCCCGGAATCGAAATGGTAAATGGTATGCTGTGAGCCGTTCCAAATCGGCCCGATGGATGGTTGAATTCTGTTATTTAGATCATATTTTATTTGGAAATTGAAATTGTCCATTGGGTTCTGTTTTCATTGGAATGTTATTTATTCATAAAATACAGCCATTTTAACCCTCTAGGATATGAATAGAAAAAAAGAAAGAAAATATATTTATTAGTCCCCCTTAAACACAAAATACCTTATAACAAACACAAAACAGATACTTAACATAAAACAAAGCGAAACGAGACGAACAGACAAACTAAGTACCTAATTTTGTGTAGCGTGGGGTCAAATAGGTCCCCGTCTCAGCATACCATCATGGAGGTACTTACATAAAAACCAAGTTTAAATTTCTTGTTGGTAAATAAAACTTAATTTATGTAGGTGTTCGTCTCGATGAAAGCCTCGCAAGTAACTGCGCTTTTGATTTTGCAAACGATTCTCAATAGTCATTTCGCAAAATACAAAGTTCACTGGAATAAAAAAACAATGATTACGTTACGTACGAGCCAACTCAAAATGCCGAAGTCATAAACACCTCATATCATGGAGACATTCGGTGTGATTACTGGAGCGTGGTCAATGTACGGTCAGGGGCTCTGGGCGAAACGGTTGGACACGATATACATTTCAACTTATGTCATGTAGGCTATAAAGACAACGTCATACTACCTGCAATCTCTCAAAATAATTGAAGAAATTATTTTTTTACCATGAGACACAGTTTTTCAGACACATAAACTGTGTCGATCATTATTGACTATGATAATGTGACTTGTTTACAAAGTAGGTATTCTTAAATAGCGGTTTCCTTAGCACTTCGATTTGGTAACTCATAACAAATAAAACATATCTCTGCTTAAATTTAACGTAATAAACTTGAAATTAATCAATGCTTAAAATGTAATAATGAAGCCTCTTCCACAAACGTGGCATGTTGGACAGCTGCTTCGCAAATTATCCGTCGTCGTAAGTTTGCTGAAAGTTTATCTATTTCGTGTCCTTGGTTTTCTCTAAAAACGCCCTTGACACTTACTGTGCTAGCGAAAAAACCGATGTGGTAAACGAGCGATGCCGATCCTTTAAACAATGCGTGTCCTTGATTTTTTGGTTACAGATATTTACGATTTTTTTCACGATGTCTTTCTTCACCGCACTGAGGGGTTGCCGATGGTGGAAGAGGCCATTACTCCATTAGATAAAATAGTCGGAAATAACAGCCGACTGTAAAAAATTTAATGCACTTGCAAAACTATCTAGTCACGCGCCATCGAATATATAGAGTTTTCATGTCGAATTTAATATGCACCAATAAAAACAAACGATTCGGTCAATAACATTTGTACTAGGGGTGGGTTTTACGACTCTAGTACACGAAAGACGCGGCCACAACAGACAGTAGATTTGTACAGTCATACAACGAACTGTCCGAAAAGAAAATGGTCGCAGAAGTCAAGTCTCTTCCATTTAAAAGTTTTTATTCTGACATTGTAACAACGTAGGTTATGAGATAAATGCTTAAAATCCAGTTTTGTAGTTTAGTCAGTTTTAACAGTAAAAATCTCAATCTAGACTATCAAGGTTAAAAAAAATCCTTTCCATTTCCACGTAACTCTGAGGTAAGACTGTCCATTGTGCATTTGTTTTTTTTTGTGGATTTTGTACTGTATGTTATCTAGTTAAAATTAAGCACGAGTAAGAGTTTATCTATTTATCTATTATATCTGATAAGTGGTGACCCCTGATAAGTGACGCACACTAAATTGACGGTAACAATCTAAATAATTGAAACCTCAATCGGCCAGTGTAACGTCACCCTTACCCGACGTACATTGTTACTGCAGTTATCAAATCGGATGGATTGCATTGCGTGTTTGTTTGGACGGCTCACGTTACTTAGTTACTGCAGCGTGCAATCGTAAACCATTAATAATTAATGTACGTGATGTATCTGTCTGGGATACCGTCGTTATTTCGAGGTGTATAGGATTCTGGGATACATTATATTATTTCGCATCGGATGACGTAGTAAATAATTAAATATTACCCAACAGCCTCGGAAATACTTAAAGATTGTTGCCTACATATATGTTCTTCCGAGGTCACTGTTAAAATGTAAATTAAGGAGTCCCTGCAATGTATGCCGTGAATCCTTTCGATAAATCGCGCAATGTGAAATCATTTGAATATTGTCTTTTCTAAACTAATATTTTGGGAACGCTTCCGTTTGGTAGTGATCGGGATCAGTTGACTTATCTATAGATCGGTTGCAATGGTCTCTTTAGAAAGCAAGCTGTTTCATCTATATTTTTTGTATATATACCTACTTGTACATATTGTATTAATAAATATATTACCCTATATCCCTAATATTATGAAGAGGTAATGTTTGTAAGTAAACTACTCATCAGATTTCAAACATACTTTATTTATTTAATGCTTAATTGCACACAAACAATGTACAAATGGAGGGCTTAATGTTATACAGCATTTTCTACCAGTCGTCCTTAGCGGGGTTGGCGTGCTAAATTACTAACAACTCTGAAACATAAGGTACTATGTTTAATCTATTTTAAAGCTATATGAATTCAGTAAAAAAAACAATGGTACCTTTATAAAACACACCTATATATTCTTTTACCAATATTGGAAATAGGCATGTATGTTATCTCGTTAAAATAAAACGCTTTTCGTGGAGACCAACTTTGCAACGAATGCATGTTTTTCTTTTTTATTTATTTAACGTAATAAAAAATGCTTAACAATAATAATTCTGAATAATAAAAGCACCTAAAACCGCTAAGGTTTGTACAGATGATGCTACGAACGCTACCTTCACGATAAGAGCTACTTTTTATACGGGTACCATGCGGACGAAGCCGTGGACAAAAGCTTTATTATTTTTTATTATTATTTTATTGTTCAAACAAAATCAACATATGTATAAATAGTTCTAACCTTAATAATCTAACTTACAGCCAATGAGAGATTGACATTTTATAAAAAAAACTTACAAAATACTGACAGTCTTACATTAACAAAATTGAAAGTAGCTAGTAATTTCTAACTACGAGTATATTGCTTATAGTGTGCGTATATAGAACTTTCAGATTTGTCAAAGTAAAGGACACGCAGGTAAGCGGTCAGGTAGTCATATTATTCAACATTATCGGGATGAACAAACGATACGCAAACAAAACATCCGGCGATGCAGACGGACGGACAAATAAACACCATTTTACAACTTTTATGGAAATATACTGTTTAAAGAAATGCGCTGGCTTTGAACATCAAACAGTGTAACGCACAGCACAAGGGATTCGCCGTCCATTTAACGATATAGGACATTTCAGATGCATACCTGTTTTCCTCATGATTGACATCCTCAACATACTCTTATAAAGAACAATCTAATAAAAGGATTGTGAACCCGACATTTGAAAAAAAAAAAATATAATCTTGTTTATTTTGGTATGTAGTTGATTGTAGTAACATTTTTTTTTATATGAAGTAGCTTTAAAAAAATTAGAGGGCTTTAATAAAAACTCTTCTCCCGGTTTTGTCAGCACTTAGTTTAATAGTCGATTCTTAAACAGAATCGTTTGTAGTTGACTGTAGTGGTAACATTTTAGATAAAGAAGGCGTATTACACCTTTAATGCCTATATTGTCGATAAAACTGCATGGCCCGATATCGTCACTCCGCTCCCTCATTAGCTTACTTGTCAAATTGCTTGTGTGGTAACATATTTTTTTAAGAATAGGTTAAGCATTATTGTCGTGAAGCGTATTGTGTGTCTTAAGAACTTTAGTTGATACTTTTTAGACTTTATTTAATTCTTTGTATAGTATTTTTTTTCTATAAATGAGTTCACCTTGTTCGATTGCCACCACACTAAAGCTGAATGAAGAAACTTTGTTCTTTGAAGTTTGAAACATGAAAATTTGAATTACAGCTACTGAGCATAAATTAATAATGACGTATTTTAGGGTTTTTGGATTTTCACATTTGAAGGAGAGGAAATGGGGGTGAAAGTGTGTTATGGGAGAATGGGGTTATTTTAAATCACGACTCCAAGCCGCTGGCAATTGCTAGTATTGTATATAAGTAGAACATCAGTCATGTAGTTCATAACACAAACTCTGCTTACTTTGAGGCTAGAAGATGCTGTGTGAAAAAATGTCCAGCATTATCATAATATGTATAAATTTCCCGAGTCAGCAACAGCGTATCAATGCTCGTATAATGAGTTTAGCGAAGTTGTCTTCTTCGTGCCCAGCAGACCGTTCGTCTGCCTCCTTTTTAATAATGTTTAATCGAATAAATTGCAGAACTACTGCACAGCAAGGGATTCATGATTCATTAAAAGTATTTGTTTGTTGGTTTACCCTCTAATTAGGCGAGTAAGCGATGCGTTAAGGATTTTTAACGACAATAATTATGGCAACTTCTCGCTTATATAAATGCAGTTTGTATTATAAAGTTGTCCTATTTTTCATCATCATATTTCATCTCAGAAGAGCTGGTAACAAATCTGGCCACATAGTTCGAAAAAAAAACACGCTCACGACATTAATCCTCGCACATCCTCAGATCTATGAGGATACCAATGGTAGCCAAGGTAGTCAGCGCATACATTATATTCGGCACATTCTCCCGTTTTGCATTGTAGGTAGTCTAAGTCAAAGTAAAATTCATTTATTCATTAAAATCACACTTTGAAACGTCGGCAAAGTGATCCGTCGATGGCTATTCCACGAGATAGGTTACAAACCTATTATTAGAGCACTTACCGATGGCACATGTCAGCTGTCTGAAGTACATACATAACAACAACACAACATAGGCCTTTTACATCTATAAAAGATGATTAAAGCAGCATCCGTTTCCGAGGTGCGGCACTCACGCAAATTACTAGTAAGACCGATACGGGAGCGACAGCTTCGACCGCATATTTCACAGATAAATTGAGTTCCTGGTGTAGTAGGAGGAAGAGTAGCGCGTTGGTGACGAATATCACGCTTATGAGACAGTAGACACGGTTTTCCTCCATACATCACGGTCGTCTGAGGCTTTTTCCCAGTTACTCGGAACATACATAATCTCATAATATCCCAGGCCTTCACAACGAGACTAGAACTTTTGACTAGTCTCGTTGTGGCCATTGGAACAACGAGACTAGTCAAAAGTTATTCGTTGCGTTGCGTTTTCCATACATTATATAGGTGCAATTTCGGAAAGCCCCTCTTCGGAAGCCTTAGTGCCACTCGTTACATTGAAATGATCATACAATATAAATTTCACGTCTCTAGAACTAGGTTTAGGCTGTGCTGTGTTATCAGTCAGTATGTGTGTCATGAAACGATTTCGCCTATTGATATTGTCTGTTTTCACTAATGTCACAGTTTATGTTAATCAGGGGCTGGATACAAGCTGAATATGATAGAAATGTATAACAATATTTAGTAAGTTTCTTTCCTGCCTTTGTATACCTACCAACTTCATCAATTCTCTCCGTCTCTCTTTAAAGGTTTCCTTAAAGAAAACTCTTTTTAGAATTAAGCTCGCCTTTGTACATGCCTCACATAATATTTTGTTTAATGTTTGTTATATTTCTGTACAATAACGAATTATAGTAAATACCTCATACCAGAATCCTCTTTAATTACGTCTATGAATTAAACTTTCGAACCATAAACGTTATAACCGTGAGATAACTAATTTAAAGTTAATAGCACTTGCCCCTGCCCTTATAAAGAATTGAAAAGGCGCAGTGGAAACTTAGCCGGCAATAAACCATCTGAAATAGACAGTCCGTTTGCAAGTATTACTTAATCTGTAGGCTAACCATCACCGGAAATGAATTGCAAATACCACGTGCTTCTTTCATCTAGCGACAAATGGAGACAGGGAAATGTATGGGCAAATTGGTCCAAGGCGCTGACACTTTGTAATATACCTTAACTTGAAAGGTATTTTGCGTTTATTAAGTCGTATATGTCTTATAATGAGTGACGAATATAGGCAATAGAAGAAAAAAGATGACAAGTTACATTCATCTTTCTGAAGATACTCAATGTTGACTTTTTGTATGCCATTCAACTTTCAAAGTATGTCAAGAGAAGTTCAGACCGATTAAGTTATTTTATATGGCTACCTACCTGATTTGAGCACTTGACTTTATAAGATGTATGTTTTTTTTTTACCTTATAATTTTTTCCGTTTTTATTTTCTAATAGAACAAGCAATGTATTGACTAAATCCCTTTCGAAAACTGATCCCACATCTGAAGTGGTTTAGCTAGCCAGACGTGGCACGTTTTCTCTATTATTTGGAAACAGCGCGATAAACTTAAAAATAAATTGGGTGTCTCATAGTCCACCTTTCATGATATGCTGCTCCTGAGACGATTTCTTTGGGGTTTATTGTAAGCGCGCCCGTTTCGCGTCGCATTCAAAAGAGTTATTGGTTATCTTCAATAGCACGGTATTGTTCGCCTCCCTTTGGGGTGCGCTTTCCAATTGTTATCTATTTCGAATGGCCATAAATTTTAAATGAATCGCCCGTGTGATTGCTATCGATGAAGTGGGTTATCGTTTTTGAAAAGGCAGCATCCGTTCCGTTTCAGATACTTCCCAGTTGATCACGTCCAGTATAAAAGGTATATTAAGCGAAGTAGTTTTAACTGGTCCTGATGTACCTAAGATTTTTTTTTTTTCAACCGAATCATGTTTCGCCATCATTAAATTTTATAATTCGATCAGAAAAGACTATTTTCTTGGACGCGCGTGATCAGTTGTAAAGGACTGCGTTTGTTATCTTAACGTATTTTTATTTTAGTTTTGTATTGTGCCGTTGATTAAGAAGCTGACCTTTCGATCGCTTTAATTACATTATCATTTTGATTTCTTGTTTTATCCGCGACATCTACCGAGTTATTCTAGTCTGTTGCGTGCCGGCGTGGCGTACTCATTAAGACATGCTGTATAGACTGCGCGTATATTATGCTGCTGTTATTTTTCATCGTCTGATTGCGTCTTAATTATCTTGCGTTCAGTAATTAGGTTGGCGTATGGTGGTAGTGAAAAAGGCATTGTGGTGAAAAGATTCTAACTTTGTGCGTTATCTTATGCACATGCATTAGATTTTTTAGCTCTAGAACGTATCTGTTCCTAATCGTGTTTTCTTTCAACGCTTTTTAGTACGTTGTATTGATTCTACAGATTACGTCATTTTCGAATTCAGGAACTACAAGTTTGAAAAGGGTGAATATCTGAACCGAGTAAATCCGTAGATAAACCAAGATATCTGACATAATTTCAAGAGTTTAGTTGAAGTGGCAATGGGCAAGCCATTAATCTGTCTAAAACGAAAACCTCTGGGGACCATAGGTTCTCGAGTGGCGACCGCAAACCGAAAGACGCAGCGTAAGACGTGCCCGTATCCGGTGAAAAGATGATGTTTGATGGTGAAAGAGGCCCGAGACGGTTCTTATGGCCCAGCAATAGACATCTATCTGCTGATGATGATCATGATGATTTGCAAATATCATTACAATATTATCTGATTTCTGTCTGTTTGTTATTGTTTCGGTGCTCAGTTTTACGACAATATCGTCGGAAATGCGTGAGCGACTGCAATAAAAATGAGCTGAATAAAAATTATATGCACAGGGCAAGTGATTTTATGACCTTTTGTATCTATTTTTGTATCTCTGTCACAGATTGATGTTGATTGAACTAGAACACAATAATTCTGGACACATACATACATAATCTTTTGGGACTGATGATGGTCTGGGATGGAAAGAGTATTTTGAAAGTTTGTTTGAAAGAGAGAAGACTCAAGCGTCTTCTTCTGTTATGAATGAAATCGAAGATGAAAGTAGTATTAGTATGGATGAAATTGTGAAAGCTTTGAGAAGTATGAAATCAGGGAAGGCTGCTGGGTATGACAGGATAACGGTCGAGATGCTGAAGGCCGGACATGGCTTAGTAGCAAGTCAGCTATATCGCCTTTTCAATATGTGCTGGAACACCGGCCAAGCACCAAGTGACTGGTGCAAGGCTGTCATCGTACCGCTTTACAAAGGAAAAGGTTCAAAGCTAGACTGTAAAAACTATAGAGGCATTAGCCTACTCAGCATCGTCGGCAAATTATATGCGAAAGTGTTGATTGAAAGAGTTATGAAAGAAACCGATGAGAAAATATGGGATGCACAAGCGGGATTTCGGAAGGGTATGGGATGTACAGATCAGGTCTTTTCCTTGCGATGCATAGCCGAAAAGTTTTTGGCCAAGGGTCAAAAGGTCTATTGCGCTTTCGTGGATTTGGAAAAGGCCTATGACAAAGTGATGAGGAATGAACTAAGGTCGGTGCTGTCAGTGTATGAAGTAGACAGCAAACTAATTCGAGCTCTGAAATCTATCTATGAGGATTCCAGTGCTTGCGTAAGGATAAACGGGGCATACACTGAATGGTTTAGCATCCAAAAGGGTGTTAGACAGGGATGTGTAGCGTCACCGTGGCTGTTTAATCTATTCATGGATAGTTGTTTGAAAGATTTGAAAGATAGTGAATGTGGATTAAGAATGAATGAGTTACTCGTCAAATGTTTTCTCTACGCCGATGATCAAGTTATACTTGCGTCATCGGTAGATGAGTTACAAGAGATGGTAACAATTATGCATGATGCGTTTGAAAGAAAAGGGATGAAAGTTAATGTAAGTAAGACGAAAGTAATGGTTTTTGATAAAGACGAATGCATGAATGCATGTGATATTCTGATCGGCGGAGAGAGAGTGGAACAAGTGAGAGAGTTTTTATATCTGGGTACTTTGTTTACTGGGGATGGGAAGCATGACGAAGATATTGAAAGGAGAGTAAATGCTGGAAATCGAGTGAATGGGGCACTTCACTCCTTCATGAGCAACCGGAATTTATCTGAAACTGCACGACTTGCCGTGCATAAAGGAGTGTTAGTGCCGACACTAATGTATGGAAGTGAAAGTTGGGTATGGCAGAAGAAACATCAAAGTCGAGTAAATGCAGTGGAGATGAGAGCTTTGAGAAGTATGTGTGGTGTAAATTTGAGCGATAGAGTGAGAAACAGTGTGTTAAGAGAGCAGTGTGGAGTGAATGAAGATGTAGTAACGAGAGTTGAGAAAGGTATGTTGAGATGGTTTGGGCATATAGAAAGGATGGATGAAAGAAGATTAACAAAACAAATATACAAGGCGAGCGTGAATGGGAAGGTTGGAAGAGGAAGGCCTCGGCGAACGTACTCTGACCAAATTGAAGACGTTCTAGAGAATGGCCAGGTCAGAAGTACACTTAATCGCCGAGCTTGTATGAAGAATTTGATGAGGATGAATGAAGCGAAAGAAGTATGCCAGGATCGTAGCAAGTGGAAATCCTTGGTCTCTGCCTACCCCTCCGGGAAACAGGCGTGACTATATGTATGTATGTATGTATGTATGTAGGTCTGTTACCTTTTAGGCTGTGTGGGTTGTCAGTCTTAGTCAGTTCGTAGTCACCACTCGAGAAGCCTATATTCCAAACGATATCGTCGGTACTATGGCATAGCTGTCTTCGACAAAGTTCTACTATGTACCTTCACGCAAATGAGGCCCTAAGGGTTTGGGCCTTAAAATAGAGCAAGTTTTTACTTGAATATACCGGTTGTGTGCCAAATTGTAATTTTCCGGTAAACCTTAGGCCTGGTTCCACTTCTTTATTTATAGAATTCTGTCGTGGCTAGGTATAATTTAACTTATTTTATACGACTAATTTACCGCTGTTTATTTGCATTTCCTTTTATGTTAAGAGCCATTTAGAGGTACCATCCGTGACCGTTTCTACCATTGGATTTACGATTGTGCCATCACTATCAGTCACTGTTGAGGAAAAATGTAGAAAACCATTTGCCCATTAAAAAAATATCAAAATTTAAAAATTTCATGTTTGTAACTTTAAACAACAAAGATTTTCATACAAAGTTCACCCACCAATTCCACCCTTTAAAGTGGAAATATCCAAAAATCCTTTCTTAACAAATACATACGTTATACAATAAATCTATGTTCCAATTTAGCTCTATAGACATTCTAGAGTTTTGACTGTGCATTGATAGATCAGTCAGTTAACCAGTCTTCTGGACAAACGATTTTATGAGTATAGACAGAAAATAAATACCATCAACACAGATCTTATAATTTATCAAGAACCGACAACTGCTGTGGAAAAAAAGTCTATTGCTCAAAGTCGTTGCGAAAGTCTATAGATGGAGGGCATAAGATCTTGGCATTTTTGGGGAAGCCATAGCTTCGTCAGGTGAGTAATCTTAATCTGGTGGAATTCGCACTTCAGCTTCGACATTCAACAACTGTTTTTATGCTAACTGTTTTATGATATAGGGATATCTACAGATGGTATAAAATGGCAAATCGTATTCCGGAGGGTGAGCGGCGTAAATATTGGATTAGATCCGGCAATGGAACGTGATCAATGCCGAGATTAATAAATAATTAATGAATACGATTGCAATAAAACGTTAATTTTGTTACAACACTCCCTCAATTGTCCTTTTTCTGTTTCTTTACATAGTTGTGTGCGAATGTAGAGACAATTCCATGGAATAATCCATGTGACGGACTGTGTGTAGCCGAAAAAAATATTTTTACTGAGCTGTTGTCGTTGTTAAATTCAATGGCATGAAGTTGTTCCATACATTCCTGTGCATTCAAAAATTATGAACACACACAAATTCTCACCATACATAATATGATGAGAATTTGTGTGTGTTCGGTGACGTTACTGTCCAGCATTCTCTCAATATAACAACGCTAAATGACACTGATTTTTCAATCAGAACTCAAAGTACATTTTATTCGTTTGCCCACAGACTACAGTAGACCATTGTAGTAATATATTCTTCTTGTTGTTTTCTCTATTTAATGCAATTTATGTATTTACCTACATTGTTTTCTTCTGTTGTTTTCACAATTTTAATGGTAGTAGCCCAGGAGTTTTCCGCGTTTGTGAGGTCATCCTCCTAGGCTCTATCCGAAAATCAGCGCTGCTTTTCACTATTAGCAAAAATAAAATATTCTCTTTGTCTCTGTGTTTTTGTTAAAAATCTTAGGTAACTTTTTATAGTGTCTATTTTATTTATTTATTGTGTACCTGCCCTTTCTGTGCTTTGTTGTTGTCAAATAAATCACTTCCTAATCCATTCTATTTTTAGTACATATATTTTCTTTCGCAAGTCGTTATTGGTAACTTAATTTTTTTATTGGTAACATTTTTTTGTATCGGAAAAGTTTTGAAAAATTGTATTTTCGAAACAATGAGACTCTTGGTTAATATTATTAATTAATTTTTTTTCCTACTGCCTCAAATTTAACTGTCGTGACAGTTTTAATATAGCGTATTTAAATCGACTTGAAATATTTTATTCCAAAAACTATCGTGAATTTGATTATTTATAATGTAAAAACGGGATTTTCACGTACCGCACTATCGGTGAAGGCACCGTCTAAGTTTTGACTCATTCCGAGAGTCTTCATAAGGGTGATTGATATGTTCATATTCGCAATACCTAATAATAATTATGTTTCTTGTTGCAGGTATGTACGAGATCTTTCTCCTAGTTTATTTCGATACTCAAAAGTGAGTAAGTATTGAAATGTAATATTTAATTTATAGATTCTTAGTCTCTATCATACTCGTAGCTAAGGGCCAGTTGATCGATGATATCATACGTTAGTGATAATTTCTAAATACCCATAGCGATGATCATAGTAATTTTTTTTTGAGTGGGAAATCCTTAATATCCTCGGATCGAAGCTCATATCCTTCTACTCCACAGAGACAGCGTAGATGGATTTCTTGCTAATAATCTTGATAAGTTTTATACGGGTTTTTATCGTGTTAACCATTTTTATTATTATTTCCGCGGCGTTTCGACTTATGTACACGATAATATTGTTTACGGTCAGACGTGCGTAGGGTTCACTGATCTAGTCTAACTATCGTTAATTTTCGATTGTTTGAGAATAAAAGAATCATGCTAACTACGAATCAAAAAAAAAAACACGTCATGTCTAGCGTAGTCGAGTTTGTTTTTTGTTCAGCGCCGCCGGGGCAGATTACTCACACAGATCGTTTGTAGACACGAATCTTGCCTAGGCCCGGCGACTTTTCTTAGCGGGTACAAGCGGCCTGAAACTAACTTATTAATTACTAGCTTCTGCCCACGGCTTCGCCCGCGTGGTACCCGGATAAAAAGTAGCCTATGTATTATTCTGATGTATAAACTATATTACTGTAAAGTTTCATCAAAATCCGTTCAGTAGTTTTTTGCGTGAAAGAGTAACAAACATCCATCCTCACAAACTTTAGCGTGTATAAAAGTAGTAGGATAGGATGTTAACTGATCGCAAAAATTAAAATAAAAACTCAATATACCTGTCTTTATGTAAGTTTAAATTGAAATAGTCTCTGCTGGCATAGGGGTAATACATCCATAATACCCTAAGTTTTACAGCTGCACGGAGGGTGCCGCAAACTACCTACCTACTTGCTTATCTGCTAGTCTGTCGTTTTTATCGCAGAGGGTCCTTTATAAAACAAGTCACGGAAAGGATTCACAATAAAACTGGTTTCACATTCTCAGCCGACATTACAGTCGGTGTTGCTACGCAGATTTCATATAGATTACTAGCTTCTGTATCCGGTTTCGCTCGCGTGGTTCTTGGAGGAATAGCCTATTTTTAATTCTATGATGTGTGTTTGTTCCAAAAATCCGATTCATTCAGCCCTTACGAATCGCACATACAAATGTTCGTGTTTATATTATTATTTTGAATAATACTTATCTGACAAACTTGCATAATCTGCTTACACCTACACCTACTCCACCATTTCGCTCTTTGATTGCAACATTTTTGCTAATAAAATATGGCATACCTACTGGTATAAAAAAATATGACGTATCTATAGAATACCCCAAAACGACATACTTCGTGATATTATATGTATTCTAATATTGTCAATTTTGACATTTTGTATGATTATTGAAATTTTTATTTTGTTTTGTATACGTACCTACTATTCACACTTGTAATCATTTAAATTTTATAATTAATTGTAAAAATAATACCTAAAGTCAAAGTCAAAATTCATTTATTCATTAAAATCACAAGGATCACTTTGAAACGTCGGTACCTACCTCTGCAACGTCCTGACAGGTCCGATGTACCTACCAACCAACTTGGAGCTACACTAGATCTAAGCTAAACTATTGTATGTAGGACATTAAGCATGAATAAATGAAATTATTGGTGTAAAGTAGTGAGGTGGGGTGAGAAAAATATTACCGGCCAGCAAAACGCAAGAGCCTATCTTCTTTTTCTTCAACAAAACCTTTGAAGTGATGAAATGCTTGAGTTACGTTTTGTACGACGCGATGGGACAGATGGACACGGCCCGGATATATCTGAATCGAGGTGGACATTCCTAGATTACTGGGTTTTAGCTCTCTCTTGTCTTTAGTTTTATACCCTAGCGTATGTGACTATGAAAAGATTGAGTGTTTGGAAGAATTAACAAAGATATGCTTGTCAGTGATGATTGGTTTTCTTGTGCTTCATGTATCGCGGTGAAACTCAAACGCATCCTTACGTTTTCACAAGTCTGTAAACATTTTATTGCGCTTTTGTTGTAAATATAATAAGTACCTTCTGACAAAATTCCGCATTCTATAGAGATTCAGTTAATCGCCTTCATTAACGCCCACGTCCCCGTCTTAAGGCCGCGTTGTATTCGGATTTTTTTTATCGTCGACTTTGACATCTATAAGTTGGTTTGGTGCGAAGTCAAGTAGGTAATAACTGTCGTCTGAAGATCTCCTTAAGTTGGCTAATCTTGTAGTCTGAACCGTTAAAGTCTTAGTTGATAGTATTGTATATATTAAAATCAAAAAGATCGTTTGAAATCGTATAAACTACGTGGGTTCGTGTCTACTCCTTCGTAAAATTAACTTATTAGATGTGATTTTAGGATATTATTGCGGCTATACCAAGTACTATTATCCTGCTGACGTTTTTTAAAACGATACCAAACCACGATTAGCATTTCAATGCTATTTCTAGATGTGCATCTTCTGCCTAAACTACTGTAAGAATCCTCAAAGAATACAATGCCGTGTGACATTACGTTTTTGTTCATGACCCTAAAAGGTAATTCACTAGAATCGAATGAGTGCTAAACTCATTTTTCTTGTGCCAGTAATGGCATCCTTGTCCATTGAACTCACGCCTACTAGCTTGTCTAGCTGGTGGTGCCTCCCCTTAACCGGTGCTGTGTGTAATTAGGCCAGGATGTCGGGAATAACCGGCTGACTCACCGGCAACGCCCACGTGCACTCTCGATCTCTGCACAGCTGATACATACGTTCAAACAGGCATGCTAACTATCTATCTCACCAGTCCGCATTCACCCACATCAGGATATTAGCACACCAGCAGGCTTAGCATGATCACCAAGACAGCCGTTTTGTTTACGAAAGAGAAAGCAAAAATTTCTTCTGTGTATTCTTTTCGTCGTACAAAGGAGACAGAAATACATTTGTCTTCTCCTTCGTCGACAAAACGGCTGTCTTGGTGATTATTCTCAGTGTGCTCATGGTACTGGTGCATTCTTTCTGATCGTTAGCCAATTGCTAATCGAATCCCGTGAGTTCTTACCACCTACAATGATGATCATTGACAGGTGGTAACCACCATTTATTCACTGCCATGTACCGTCTTAGTGTGTCAGGCCTACCGTCGCGACGGATTGGCCACGTACATATAATATACTGTTACATGTAGATAGCCGTTTATGTCGTTTTATACAATTTATTTTCAACAAAGCTAAATGGCAAATCCAGGAAGGTCATGGTACATCGGTAGAACTGTGTCTATATACATAGACGCATGATAGTATTAGAGAAGATAAGTTAGAGGCATGTCAGATGCCAGACTGTGTAGCACAGGTTTTTACACACCTAATTTGTTTGCTCAGATGGCATTCTGTAAGTGTCCGGTTAGAAACACATTATTACGACTGTATAAACAAGTGATGGCAGACAACTATTTTTCCAATGGTTTAGTAATTGGTTTTACCAAGTCCATAATATCACGCTATATTTACAACCCATTCAAATATGAATTCTCACATGACCTTTGTATCGAATATACAAGTTAGTTCAAAGAAGTTTCAATCCCAAAACTGTGGGAAGACATCACGACCTGGCCCTCCCATACTCTTCAAAAGGCCAAAAGAATGCATACTTCAAATTAAAATACCACTCAATGAACTCCGCTGAACTTTAAGAACAGGAACCGATTAGTTGAGACTTGTGGATGGTCAGGCCACATTGTATGACAATGGACGGAGAATTGGCAAATCGCGTCGGAATGTTCAGTGACGTGGGAAGGGTCTGCTGCTTCAAATAGAACTGTTCATCTTATCAAGGCACTTAACAGATTTTCTTTGAAGCTAGTGTAAGGTAATATTAGCCGGATCCTTCAAAGCACGCCGTTATGCCACTAGCAGCTACACTCCAAATATTAACCGTGTTTAAAATTGATTAACCAAAGAAGCAACGCCACATTCGCTTCATATTTTTTAGTACTTTAACGTGACAATCTTTGGGCCTCACATGACTCATGTGCCATAAAATTCGCGGAACTGCAAATTATAAATACCAGTTTTACGTAGTATCGTGCTCCTCAAATACATTTGAAATATTGTGGTTTTTTCCGCGCAGTTGTTCTAAATTACAACGCAGACGACAGTCCATTTTTTTAGGATGATTTTGCTCTATATAAAAATGAATGGATTCACAAATTACTATTCTCAATGTCGCAGCTCGCGAATTTAGATTGTACGTGCCAATTTCTAGAGATTTGGACGTTCAAGGTCTTTAGATAAGTGGGTGAATATAGGTTAGTAGGTGCGGAAGATATAGTCTGAGTGTGTGGGCAGTCAACGCTATTTTATTGGCCAGTCAGTATATGATTTCAAGACGATTCTGCGACGTCCCTGACCAAATGGGGCATTCGTTTCCTTTGTTCAGACTACTTCGGACACGAGCGCTGTTGTAGGTACATGGCTGACATCATATGCATAGTTTACGGAATATAATACCCATTATATTGATAACTGACGAGTCTTCATTGTCATGAATTGGGGTCCATACGGTATTTCGAGTAGGTAGCCAAACACGTGTTTTTCCTCTGGTAACAATAACCCGCCCTCAATTCATGGTATACAATTATTGACCTATCTAAAAGTTCTTCCGCCGCCTCACCAACGGTATCCTTTCGGATCTTGTTAGGGCTTGAACGCAGCCGTATCCTTTGCCGTCTTTTGTCTTTAGCTGTCTTTTGCAGCGACAAAACATGCGCTTTACATTCAGCTACTTGAGACTTGTTCATAAATTAAAATATAAAAGTCAAGTGAAGACTTATTGCCTCAACTGTACTAAGTGATTATAATTTGCCTATATAAAAAACTTGGGCCGAACGTGGAGCTGAAAAGTAGGACAAAATAAGATTTATTAAAATAAAATTTATTGTCGGCCGAATATGGCAAACAAAGTGAGACGAAAGCAGATTTTTTGAAGCGGGTCGAACTTTCTAGGGACGAAAATGGCTTAAATCCTAGTTTCTTCTGTTTTCTCGGCTTAAAATAGTCGAATTCAGTTAAAAACTACGTTCCAGTATGAAAATCTAAGTTCTCTACTCTACGTAGCATTTGTTATGTATCGCGATCATTCTCGCAATAATTTTTGCGTCGACAACCCAAATCAGATGTTATGTGTTTGCAAGCAAGTACCTTTAGTGAATTGAACTAGCAAACTTACCTACCTCAATGTTTATGAATTCGTTACTGATCCTCGCCGCTTCCGCGTGTTCATACCGTATGTGCGGATCGACAAGAACCAGCAAGAAACCACTGAAACATGGATATTTACACAAACCTTGTAAGCTGCAATATACTAAGCGTTGAACGGGATAAACAAACATTACATATTTGTTTTTTAACTGAAATTACCAGTATAACCGTGTTTTTCGACTTCTCGAAAACAAGTATTATCGTAAGGAAATCAAATCATTTGCTGTTTGTGAACTTAGCTAAGCGTTACATAATGGTGGTCAATTAAAAAAAAACTATTTATATTACCTGAGTCTTACAAACATTGAGTTAAATTATGTCAAAAGAACAAACATAGAATATATATAAATGATAAAGATAAGGATGCCATGACGAACGATTTTGAGCCCCCTCCATACACCGTCATAATTACAATGTCCTTGGTGGTCTGTTAAAATCTGTGCTCTACAAAGATCCATTGATGTAGGCCTACTTAAAAGTTCTAGAACAATAACCTCAAAATGCTCAACATTATCGTGTGCGTACTCTTTTCCTAATCAGATAAGTTTACTGTACTAGTTTATTTAATTCCTTTGTCAAATCACAATTAGTGCAAGTCACACTGGCTTGCATCAAATTCGTTCTACTAATAGTGAGAGGTACATAGTATATGGCACTGACAGTATGATACCAAGCTACATCTGCCAAGAGCTGCACGCATCTGCGTGCTTCCCAAAATACACAATCGATTCATTAAACTGCATTGTTCTTTATTTGACGTTTCCTCAATCTCACTCTCGTTTATTATGTTTAAATTCGTTTATCACTTTTTGCAAGGTTATTTGCAGATCCCATTTTGTTGATTTTATAAATCGCGTGAAGATTTGTTTAACAATGAATTAACAATCGCGATTGGTGTGTTTTAGGGGCTGCTTATGAGCAGTGTAACGTTTATAGAATAAGAATAAGAATATGTTTATTTGACACACACAGAACATTACAAGACATAATACATGGAACAAATAAAAAAATATCTAGGAACCTAGGTACTACAACATAAATAAAGAAAATAAAAGTATAAAATAATTAGAAGATAGTGATAGTGACACAAAGCATAGTATAGTATTAAAAAACAAAACTTCTAGATTTTATTAAATTCGCGATATTAGTGGTTAGAGGAAGTGCTGAAGAGTTCGTGGTTGTAAAGATGACGCAACATATAACTGGCTATAGGTATGTGCGTTTTATACATGTTCTGTTGCTAACGCGATTCTGTCTTTTGATTAGGTACTGTTCTATTGTTGTACTATGCCTTTAAACATTTAGCTAACGTCGCGAGATTATTTTCGCGAATCAAATGTGATTTTTAATAATCAAAATGTTACATTAACAAACAGGAGTTAAAAACAGGAGGTCGTTTAAAAGTTTTTAAATAGTAAATTCTATAAATCTCCGAATTATTTAGTAGTTGCTTGCCCTAAAATGTAACTGAACTAGAATAGAACCCGTGACACACTAGCAGTCGAATGTACTCGATTGCCCACGACCTAACATGAAGGTGATTAGTATTCAACCGGCGAATCTGCCTCACAATCGTCAATTAGCCCTTATTCGAGGATAATTAATGCTGTCCGTTGTAACATGGAACGCTTGACCACTTGGCTGAGTGCCGTGACGTCGAGCAGAGTGTGAGGTAGATCAAGACTAGTGTATGATATCTGAACGCGTAATCTCTGAGTATTTGTAATAGGTTCTGTCTGGCAATGGTTTGATGGTTTTCTAGCACGAATAACTGGATTTATGTCAGTTCTGGCATGATTCACAATGTTAAACTATCCCTTGTTTCCTTATAATACTAGGAACGTGAAAAATAACTAGCTAGAATTTAGCTGTCGAGCAGTGTGTGAGGTAGATCTCGACTATAGAGTATTGATATCTGAATGCGATTCTGTGTCTGCCAGATAGAACATTAGTAAAATTGTTATGGGCTTGTTCTAGCACGAGTAATTAGTACGTATGTCAGTTCTGGCATAGGTCACATGGTTAAGCTTTTCCGCGTGTCATTACAAAACAAGGTCCACAAAAAATGACCAGCTTCAAAATGCAAAATCTCTGTCTATTTCCCTATTACCATCCCAGTTTTTCGACACTTTCACTGGCACAGACGTAGATAAGCGACCAATTCCACCTCGATCTTTAGCGATGGAACGATTGCAAGCGATGTCGGTTGGTTTGGTTATTCAGTAGTCTCGGCTGTGGCTTGGCGTTGACGGATCGGTAATAGGCGCCCTGACGTTGCGTCATTGCGAGCTTGTAGGTAAGCGCCTGCCATGGGCTAGGGCTGACAAGCAGCACCAAGTCATAAAACTACTAGATTTTCAAACAAATGGTGTTTTTATTGTACCGGGAAGAACAGTGAACTGCAGACTTACCAAGGCGGTTTATGCCTATAAATCTCAATCTTTTGCTAATAAAATACTACAATCTGATATTCGCTATGGTAATTAAACCTGTTATATTGTCCAGTGCATGGGCAAATGATACTAAATACAAGTAATTCGCCACGCTCTGAGATCTACTCCACCGAGCAGTTATCTTCGAACAAACAAACATATACATGAAAACACCGTAACTCAGAGATCTCACCTATTATGTGCTTGTAATTCTTGTGTGAGGTTACGTTTCCGGTTATTTCCCACGCCATGTTAGATCTTCACTACGTTACCAATTTCATAATGACATTTAGGACAACCTTGACAGACAGTATCGACCAATATCTCCTGTGATCTATCAGTGTCAGTGTCAGCCCTATAAGATGTAGGCCAGTGTGCCACAGGCGCACGCGCCTAGTCACGCGGAGATCCACAGATTACATACTTTGAAAACATTAGACTGCGGAAATACAAACTGACGCGTGACTTACCGTCTGAGTATTTCACTCAGGCCCTTATATAACACTCCTGTCTCATTAATTTGTCGATCTGCGACTTCGGCCCATGTTTTAGAACTATCAAGATTCGAGTAGACATTCAATTCAGATGACCTGCATTTAGTTTGGGAGTGTTTAGGTTTATTTATGTAATACTTGGCCGTTAAAGGAAAAATAAAAGTTTTCTAATGATTTCATTATCCGACTTATGTTAGGACGAGCTCAAGTAGGGCACCCTTAAGTAGGGCAGGCAATGCATCAGCAAAACCTCTGCAGGCTTAGAATGAGCACCAAGACAACTGTTTTGTCTACGAAAGAGAAGAATTATTTCTGTCCCACTCTTTTTCTTACGGAAAGAGAAACAGAAGTATTTTCCTTCTCTTCCGTAGACAAAACAGTTGTCTTGGTTATTAAGACATTTTCCACTTTTAATCAGGCTTGGGCCGTTCGTCTGGTATTTCTTCTAAATACCATTAAAAATGTTTGCTTTCAACCCAAGCAACATACGATACGATATAATTCTATTTCTATATTTTATCGTCCCATATTATAAACCGGATTATGCATTGCTACAAAGACTGAGTATGATTATATAATCTGATAGTATATAAAAGTTTTCGCCTCTTTATCTTTGAGTTTTGATAAGGGATTTCGCTAGCCTCGTGTGAGCTGATGAGCGTTTTGGATGTTATTTCGTCATTTCGTATTCTTAGGTGTTGTATTTTGAATCTGGCTCGCACTTGCCCGTCTTTATCAGCGTTATTTCTGTCGCAATGCGCATTGCTCGCCAGGAAACCTGGAAATCACGGCCCTGTGACATTTTCTTTACTGCTTTCGGTAAAACTGTTATTCTTGGCTCTTACTTACAAGTAGGTACATTACTGTATTACTGTACATACGACGAAAAGGAGCTACAGAATTACTTGCTACTTACTCCCGTCTCTCGATTTTATTGGAAACTTGCCTCTGGCCACGGCTTCACACGGATATGTGTTATTCTGATGTTTGAGCTGTATTACTGTAAAGTTTCATCAAAACCCGTTCAGTAGTTTTTGCGTGAAAGACTAACAAACATCCACCCTCACAAACTTTCGCGTTTATAATAGTAGTAGGAAGTAGGATATATATTTTTTAATCATACACTAAGTAATGGACTTTTTGTTTGTGGAATTAGAACCGAAACGTGCTGCGATTCTTAGATAAAACTAGCTGCTTTTTCCAAGATATTCGCTTGAAATGAATTGATTTTTTAACGTCCTTTACTGAGTCATGGTGTCATGTAGACGTGGGCCGTTGCCAATTCCGCCATTCGATAAATAATTTTGAAAAGTATAATGTCAGTATGTTACATAAAAAAGTGAACGAACACTCTTTATTTTCGATTCGTCAGTTCTTTATTGCACCGCGTCGAGAGATTCATAGCGAATGCATTTTTAGCGAGGTATCTTTGGTACATCTGAGCTCGGGAGCTAGTGGTGATTTCCTTACATCAAATCATAATACAAATCAAAATTGAAATTACAGGAGACTTTCATGTTTCTTTATTGACATCAGAAATTACTCTGGTGTGTATGGTAAGCGGTTACTACAACCGCTTACCATCCGGTGGGCCGTAGCCTGTTTACATAAAAGAGTTGAAATTATAGTGGCATATTTAAAAATGAAAACATGGACCAGTGACTTAAAAGAACCGGATGCAGACGCTCGCGCAACAAATCAACCGTTAAACGTCATCCGAGAGAGCAGAAGACGCAATATTCACCGGTCCACCGTCAAACGCTGTCGTGGGCGGTGTTCGTGGTGAAAAGCTGATAAATTAGCTACGAAACGTCAGCAAAATCGACGAAAATTAGCCGTATTTTTTATAAAGTCAGTTCTGTTTGCTGATTGTTCTACGTAGGTAGATAGATAGATAGATAGATAACACTTTATTGTACACCACATAATATGTTGCTTACAAATAACACAGCAAATTACAATCTAATCGCGGATGTACAATGGGCGGTCTTATCACTTATAGCGATCTCTTCCAGACAACCTTTGGATGGACAGGAATTGACATGCACGATAAAGGACGGTGGTGTATAGACAATAAAACATACAAAGTGACGTAATATTAGATAAAACATATATACATACATACATACATTATAAGTTATACAATATGATATAAACTCATCAGCTTTGAGATATGGACAGAACTTAGGTACTTAACTAAAAAGATTTATAGATAACACTTTATTGTACACCTAATATGTTGCTAAATAATTAAGAAGAGAAAAGAGACATTTTCCTCAAGTCTGTTATATAGCAGGTCTGTTAGCCTATGTCTATGTTTAAGGAGCAAACAGTTTTCAGAACAAAGAGTAAAGTAATGAAATCATCACCAGCTCTCGTCCTATCTGTGAATGTGACATTCCCGAGAAAAATGATAGTTTTATTGTAGGAAATGTAACTTTCCGCGCGTTACGCAAGTGATGTGATCGCGTTGGATCTCGTCCAGGACTATTGTTGTAAACGTCGTTCGGATCATTCTGATTAAATATTTATGGATACATGAATTTTTGTAAAAATTCGTGTGCAAAAAAAAATGCTAATAATTAGTAAATATCAACATATTTTAATGAAATAGGTAGGTTATAATAGCTTTCTAACGATCGGTAATAACGCATTGGCAAACGTAGTGTTGGTCAACCCCCGATCAGGTGGAGGGATGACTTCAGAATGACGGCAGAAAGTGGATGAGAAGAGTTCAGTGACGCGGATTGGGTGAGTAAGAAATCCAGCAGTGGACTATTTTAGGCTAATGATGATGATGATAACGTTCACAGAAAATCCTGAATGCCATGATGAACGACTACTTCCTTAAATTGGCTTCTTACGGCTGATGATGATGAAGACGAACAGTTTGTTTTTGTTTTATTTTTAATTTTTTTGGATTCAACTAAAAATTCATAGCAAAGTTCCCCCTAAGCGTCACGTCGTTTCGTACACCATTTAGTTAATTTCAAAGCGCCAAGTTATTCCATATAGTACGTGATCCTACTAGCGATAAGTATTGTGCATCCCGCATGTCCAGCGGTCTATAAAGCTATTAGATGGTGCTATGTTAGCCATTACCGAGCGAGAAATGTAAGGCTCTGGTGACCATGAATTAGGATACTGAGAAGTGAATTTTCTGTTAATCTTGTAAGAAGGTCTCAGACCAAAAACTTGAGATGGAACCTTAGTTTTGCTCCACAGGAATGTTCATACTAGGCGCCTGGACTCCTCGCATAATTTGTGCATCTCGTTTTACTCGATTTTGTCAGGTTAATTGCTGACAGTTTCGTTTCTCTTACACATTAAAATCGATTGTTATTCTTTTCGTTTTAACTGTGATGTGCCATGTAAGGCTTTGGATGCTCTGTATAGATTTTGACTAGCTTCTATTTTACTGAATTTGGCTTGCTTCTAAGATCTAAATAGTTAGATAGCAATGGAAACACTGTTGATGATTTTATACATTCCATATTCATGGTGACCCCACTCCGAGGGCGGAAGATAACATGACCAATTTGCAGATCTAATATCCAAGGTCCCGCCAAATTATAGTCGCCCCAGGGCCGCGGTGACGGATCCATATGGAGACCCCATATGTCTCTATGACGTTCGCGGATCCCACTCCTTATTAGATAATGAGTTTATGCCCCTTTTTGTCTCTTTTCCTTGTTTTCATCTAAGCGTCAGATTTTTTTTTGATATAATTTGTTGCATTCCTTAGGGTTTCTTGTTACTAAAATAGTTTTTTGATGATTTACCGGATTTGGGAGTTGTAATTCTAATGCTAATAATGTGAGATTACTGGATTATAGTGATTTGAAATGGGCCGTGTTGTTTGTTTCTATTCAGGTTATCTTCAGATTCTTATTCAGTGCGTACTTATCGTTCACCATTTTGGGTAATAGCTAGGTGTAATCAGAAAATAGATAAAACAAGAAGAAAAACGCAAACAAAAAAAAACAATTATCTATTTTAATGACATCCTGTGGCGTGTGGCGATAAAATATATTTATGAACTTTCTTTCTGTAACTTGACTTATGGAGTTCAATTAATAAAAAAACCATTATGCTATAAACATTTAAAAGTAGAATTTAACCACTTAAAAATGTTGAATCAGTATGTTTTCCTAGTTCAGTTCTGGTTGGTTTGATTCAATTTTCAGTGGTAATCTGCTCGAGCCATCGCTCCCGCTGTCATTATCAGGCGGTACCGAGATACTATCCGATAGCTTGTTACCCGGCAAATTGACTTATGTCATCGATAATACTCTTTACTTAATAAAAGGTATTACTTTTATACACGATTGTACGCAGACTCGGCTTCACATTTTCCGGCTGCATGGAACATTTCACGTTTCAACCGCACGAAGTTTTTTTCCGTTTATCGTCCTATTGACATATGCAACACGCGGAGCATTGTTGATACGATGCCTGCTCTGAAGAACTCATTTTTCTTTTGTTTTTGAAGCGAGTCGTGTTATCGTTCAGAAAAAAACACCTCAGACAGAAGGCAGCTCATTCCACAGTTTACATGTACGGGGAAGAAAGGATCTCGCCGGTTGGTACAAGATGGCCGCGTATCAATCATGTATGGATTACCCCTTTTTTGGTATCGCAAGGTGCGATGGTAAAACTAATGATCGTATTAACTCAAACGTACAGTTTTTTTGGACTAAGCTAAAGTCTAGATTTAATTTGCGTTTCGTTCCGGCCTTAGAGCCGTACGTGCTTAGAACTTTCCTATTTAAATCAGCGATCTAGTCTTATGAACAAGTCGACCGACAATGATTTCGCAGAGCTTTAATAAATCAACATACAGCCATATCGTGCATAAAGAGACTATTACGACTCCATACGTTCCCCTTACCGCTGCTGCAATAACAGTTAGTACGTTCCAGAGTCCCGCTCAGACAATTAATTTACCCAACGAGCATCCGGTCTAGACTTTGGGGCACTTTTGGGGCACTTGGGAGGGCTTTAGTGGACTTGTAGAATTGCTCATCCGGACGTTTCGTTGTTGGCCACTTGAGGATACTTTAAGTGCTGTCATAGTAAAATTTTGTTATGCCATTTCATAAAGAGCAATGTAATTAGAATGAGTACTGATTTTCGGATGAGTTTGTAAGAGGATTGTGGCATCGTTAATGATTATATACCTATGTATGAATAAATAAAGACTGTGATGAATGGATGAATGGATCAGGGGATTTCTGGACAAAAAGTTCATAAATCTCCCTCGCAGGGGATTTGTGGAAAAGGCCCTTTTTTACGCGATCATACCCAATATAGGGTGATCAAAATAGACCTGGTAGGTTACTCTTGATACTGGATTATATTAGCAATTGGTACTCTTTACTGTAACACTAGTGCACGATTGGAATTCGTTTTTGGTGGAATTTTATTGAAATAAACGACTATGCTATTTATTTGTAGGTACTTTTGACGTTGACATTCGAGATTAAATAAAATAAATATTAATAAAATTGGCTTCAACGACCTGTTATTCCGACCGGAAACATTGTTGTTGTAAAAGTCACGAATATTCCCTATTAATTAACGTTTGATCGCGCCACTGTAAAATCCCCAGGAAATTGTTATCGTTTTTTTGAAGGAAATGTTGTAAAAAGCCTTTAATTAATTAGATCCTAGCAAAATGAGTGCCCTGACTTTAACAGGAAATACCTAGGTTTTAATGAGCCAGTGTAAAAACCCATATTTTTATAGAATATATGAATGGATAAGTCGGGAATGCTGGTAGTAGTTTTGACCCTTCTTTTAGGGTTCCTTACCTCAAAAGGAAAAACGGAACCCTTATCTTGAAGTGAGGAGGAAGTGAGGAGTGCCTTAAGGATCACTTCGTTGTCTGGCTGTCTGTCAAATCCCTTTTTTCCCAGGAACGCGTGGTGGTTCATGTTTTAATTAATATCTAATACCTAGGTCTGCGGTCCCTTCAAAAATCAAGCTTCTAAGTCAACGCATAAAAAAATAAGGCCATTTATGCGACATAATTAATACTCGCAAATAAATCAAAACATATAGAGCACTTCCGTTGACATAGAAATTTGGCAAGAAGCAAGGTCTCACAGCACATGTAATGGAAGTCCGTAAATTGTTAATTTGTAGTTTTATTACATGAATAAATATTTTTTTTGCGATTACAAACTTACATTTGCAGTTGGAGAATTGACTCTGCACGACGTATGGAATGTATGGGAGAACATTTTTTCAACTACAAATTTAAGTTTGTGTTTCAATCCGACTTATCTTTACGTTAGATCAATGTTTGGTGCTTTTGTAATTTATGAACTTGAGAAATGTTAATTATTTTAGTAAACATTTGTAATTGTAATTGTTTGATTTGTATTTTATGTGTATTCTCCACACTTTCAATAAGGCAATAACACCGTTATTCTTTTAAACAATTCTTCTATACTAAGGTCGTCTAGAAGGAATCGCAATCGATAAGACCGCCCAGTCTGTGATTTGTAGTGTAAAATGGTGTTATGTACAATAAAGAGTTTATCTATCTATCTAGTATGGAATCCCGGTGCGCGAGTCAAACTCGCACTTGCCCGTTTTTTTTTACTTAAACGGCAAACAAGCACCAGTTGGTTAGCAGTTACCGTAACCTATGGCGCGAGTGATATTTTGTAACAAAATATCACTCGCGCTTTGTGCTGCACTAAGCTGCGACAGGACCTGGTTGGGCCCACACGGCACAGATGGGACTAATTATAGCACAAAAATCTTCTCTTCGTCTCTTTGTTTTTGTTTAAATTCTTAGCTTATAAATAGCTAAGATTTTAGATTTTTTTCCTTTCTGAGCTTTCTTGTCAAATTAATCACTTTCTAAAAACACCACGTATGTATTTAAATGAATTATTAAATAAGCATAATAATTATTATGTTATCCCGTCATCATTTCTATCTTACTACCCAGGAAAAGTTAAAAATAAAGTTTCTTAATCTTGTAATAACAATCTGCAGAATGCTCCGATCCTAAAATCACAAGTCACATTTGAAACATTTACCTATTCAACGAACTGTGTATTTTCTGTAAAATAAATATTTTACTCATAAATCCGTCGCTTCTAGCTTTTTACATGAAATCTATGATCGTTCGGGCCTTGACATATGCATGCGTTTACAAAACGCCAATTCATATATGCGGCTTCCCTTGATCTTATACGTATGCTGTAAGATACACTATCCCGTGCAAATGTGAATTGTAGAAACATTGGCGATGGTAATACAAGTTTTGTAGACCAAGTACAAATCATTCATGAGTAAATTTACAGCCTATGTAATGATAGCATCGTTCTAGTGCGCTCCAAGGTGATGTGTACGGCTTCGTGGATTCGTGGGTTCCGTGAATATATCTATATATATTCACGTACAAAAATAACACAATTCATAATACTCGGGTTTTCCGGAGAGACTGATGTACGTGGATCTAAGGTGATGTGTACGGCTTCGTGGATTCGTGGGTTCCGTGAATATATCTATATATATTCACGTACAAAAATAACACAATTCATAATACTCGGGTTTTCCGGAGAGACTGATGTACGTGGATCTAAGGTGATGTGTACGGCTTCGTGGATTCGTGGGTTCCGTGAATATATCTATATATATTCACGTACAAAAATAACACAATTCATAATACTCGGGTTTTCCGGAGAGACTGATGTACGTGGATCTAAGGTGATGTGTACGGCTTCGTGGATTCGTGGGGTCCGTGAATATATCTATATATATATTCACGTACAAAAAGATCACAAATCATAATACTCGGGGTTTCTGGAGAGACTGATATACGTGGATCTAAGGTGATGTGTACGGTTTCATGGATTCGTGGGTTCCGTGAATATATCTATATATATTCACGTACAGAAAGAACACAATTCATAATACTCGGGTTTTCCGGAGAGACTGATGTACGTGGATCTAAAATTCAAAGCCCGATCTTTACAATCCCACAGTGGGCTGAAGTACAAGTTTTGTGTCGGAATAGAGTAGATTATTATTTATTAAAAACAATCTAGTGTCGATGCATTTTTTGTGTCAGAATAGAGTAGAGTATTATTTATTTAAACAGAAAACACATTAACAATTATCAAACTTAATTAATAAAATTAGTGTGACATCAGTATCTCGTTAATTTAAGAAAATGTAAAAAAATATATCATAATGAATGCAAAGTAATATCAGTCTAGTTTAGAGCGACTTTCGATGTATTTCTAAGAAATAATAAAAATATTTAGGGCATTAGTAGATTTGTGTACCTACAGTTTTTGACGTTAATGAGATACAGTAAATCAAAACAAACTTTTGTGATCGAGGTTGCGAGAGATTCGGTAAAAAAACCCGACTAAAATGTTATTTGTATGGAATATTGAGACATTCCTCGTAGCGCACCCAGATGAAGCGCACCAAGATGAAGTGCACCAAAGTACTGCCACATAGCGCACCCGTTTTGGTGCGCTTCATTCAGTAGGTATAAATGTATAGGTTCATTATTTGAGCCACAACTTTACAAACGTATGTTCTCGTAGATAAGTCAGTAGTTAGGATAATAAGTACATGCGAACGGACGCAAACAAGCGTTAAAATCGCACGCGTGATTGTACGAGGAAAATTTGTTACTTCCTCCCGTTTCGCGATTATTTACGTTGTTACAAAGTTTATTTTAGTTGCCTTACGTCTATTTCGTTCATACATACTACAATATAATGTACAGCTTTAGTATGCTTTGACTTCGTTTTTTTTTTGTGACAGTTTTAATGGAAAGCTTAGGCTGTATGACCATTGCCAAAAATAAGATATTGTAGCACTAAGTTTAACGAACAAAGAACTAGATGTCGCTACTAGTCGATTAGGACGCGCTTTCGATGCGTTTTTTTTTTACCCGCGCTTATCTAATTAGAAATATCTTTGTTTTTTATCAAGCCTTCGATCGAGCCATGAGCCCAACTTCGAGTCCAGGGGCGTGCCACTTCTAGCTTCAGTCACCAATCATCCTGTTGTCAGCAGACCGGGATCCTCTGGACTCTGACCTATAATCAAATATGTTGTTATTCCTGTTGACCCCTGTTACAGTTTTACTTATAAGTATATAGCTATAAGTTGCTATGGTTGAATGTACTTACTGACTGGTGCCACGCGCATTGTAATCTATGGTAAATGCTGTCAATCGGTCACTTGTCAGGGAGTCTGTTGGGCCGGCAGTTAATGCTGAATAATGCTGGTCATTTTTCACACAGCATCTAGCCCCAAAGTAAGCAGAGCTTGTGTTATGGGAACTACATGACTGATAAACTACTTATTTTTTCTTCTAAATACATACATATTGTCTTTAAAACTTTCATCTAGCCCCAAAGTAAGCAGAGCTTGTGTTATGGGAACTACATGACTGATATACTACTTTTTTTTCTTCGAAATTCATACATATTGTCGTTAAAACTTTCTTTAAGGATTTTAAGTTATATAATTGTAGCCTGTATCCAATCAGTCTTAAGAACTGTAAAATTGAATTTTTGCCAAAAAAAATAAAACTTAGAGTTGTGACTCTTGAACTCAATGTTTCAATATTTTCCGTAATTAGTTATTAAAAAGAATCGGCTAGTTGACAAAACATCGTGTTATCAATTTTCTGGCAACTCGTGCCGTAATAAACTGTAATTCAGTTATATTAAACGTGCGTAATTCAATCACGCTTCGAAGATCCTTCCGTAAGTAAGTAAAAGTTAATTTGATCAAAACTATCATCGTCAACCCACATTAGTCCACTGCTGTACATAGGCCTCTCCCAATACGCGCCCGGTGTTCGGCTCTTATCCACTTTCGGCCCTCCGCCTTCTGTCAGTCATAGCTCCACCTGGCCAGCAGCGTCTCATACACGGCGCCTTTGTGATCATAGTACAACTATGTCAAAACATTCAAACTCACAAATCATTGTAAATTTTAGTCCCGTTTTTAGAAAACAATACGTTCCACCACCATTATAGTTCCTGTATACAGATGCTAATTTCGTAATCTATCTAAAGCTCAGTACACAACTAGTTTTAGATACAACGTACATACTATTTGCTTAACACGTCGTCGCATAATTATTCATAGAATCTGTCGCGTGCAACAAAGGCGCAGTACACACCGCCGACTCGACCGCATTAATCATTGTAAACGCCGGCAACGTTGTAATGGTTGCTAAATCCAATACTTATCGGCGGTGCCGGTTGTCCAATGTTTATGGCGGTTGGCGTAAGTCACAGGTTCGAACTCACAAAACTGCGGCAAGAGAGAGCAGGTTTTTTACAATGATCATGATCCAAAGATAGCATCAAAACTGTGATAAAAATAAACAGACATACATTGTCCTGCCCCTCACATTAAGATTCCTTGTGTCGTGGATATCAGCCCGCTTAGCACGATCGCCCAAGGAAACGTTTTGTCTTCGAAAGAGAAGACAAATACTATTTCTGTCGCCTATTCTGTCAAACAAAAGAGAGGCGCAGAATATTTTTTGTGTTCTCGGAGGTAGACAAAATCGTTATCTAGGTTCTTCATGCTAGGAGGCCAGGAAGTAGGTACGAGTTACCGTGTTACAGAACACTCAGACGCGGAACAAATATCTGCAGAGCGTGCAAATATGTTTCCCGCAGCGGTTTTCGAAAACTCTTGTGTCGTAGCTGGCTAGCCCGCTGCGTCTCTGAGGTCGTCAATATTGTTGTTATATGCATATACACAGCAACATCTGTTTACGTGCGTACGACGTACGAACGACGTACGTACGTACGTACGTAAGAACACGGATTGCCATTTGCTACTATCCTGACTTAATTCTATAGCTAATTATCTTTCACCGTACTCTTATGTATGAGTACACAGCTAGCATGTGCTTGTCGCTTTAGGGAACTCTTGACTGGACCTTTTTCATGCTCTTTCTTGGCCTCAATACCTATTCCATCTTCAATGCTCTAGATATCAACTTTTGTGTCTTTGATCGCGACCGTTCGTATTTCGAACCGCGCTAATTCATTGACTATTCTACGTGCGCCCCTAAAAAACTTGACAAATGATGTACGATATTGGAAAACCACCCTAGTGTATTGTCACCAGCTTCACGAGCCATTTACTTCCGAATAGGTAGGTTGTGTAACGGTTTTTTTCTCAATTTATCGTGTAATATTCCACTTTGCATCTGCGTATCCATTGCTCTTTCACTCTTTTGGTGTCTTATTTTATTACCTAAGTTATTGTTAAGCCTAATAAAGGTACACGCCCCTTTTAAAATAACCAGTGCGGTGAAAGGATTCAGATTCTGTAATTTAAACAGCCCACATCTCATTTGCGTTTACCTTTTGAAATGTTTTACAACTTGTATATATCCTCTGTGTCTATGTTCTTTTCCTACCCTCATATTATTTTTTGCAACCACTGTTCATTATTTAAACCGAACTAATAATTCACCATTGTTTGAGTTTTATCGCTACATTTCATCGTATCGCCTCCAAACATCCCCTGCATAATAATATGTTAGCAAATTTATAACTGGCCACATATGCCATGCGGTATTTTGCCAATTTTCTATAAGACAGAGGAAACAAATTTTGCTTTTGAATTCAGACAGGACAGGCCCACCTGTTTGAAAAGGCGGTTAATGTCGCCTTTTGACATCTGCAACGCCAGGGGTAGTATTGCAGGGCTGTCCGGTTGACATTACGAACAGGAGATAACATCGTTTTTGCATTGCAAATTTAGCATAAGACCTCTAGACAGCGTGGATTGCGATTGAAATGAGCCATTTTGTTGACGAAAACAACTGAAATTAGTAATCGTAAGCTGATCAAAATTAACCCAAACACTGTTAGCCTACTATTTATACATCAAAGAGTTCCATCGTCCACGTTTCCTCTGTATCATCAGATCAACTCGTTATCTCCATAATGAATAATATAATAATACTCCATAATATTACCTATGCAATATTATCGGAACTTGAATGGTATGGTAAAATAAACTCAGTCATGACACGCCTTTCAAGATCTGCTGATTGTTGACTAGTGAATTTGAAAACTTCTGAAAACGGTCTTTGAAAATGACCGACATCTCCATTGATCATGTGCCATAATAGTAGCCGGGAACTATACGTCAGCATATGAGTCACTTCCAATTATGTTTGCTAGCAAAATTATTTTAATGAAGTAGAAATTGAGTCCGGTGATAAGACCGCCAATTGAGATCTTATCGATGTTTTGGACACGAAGAGCGAATTTCTGTGTCCAATTTTAAGCGAGGGATGGGTGGTTGATCGACTTTGAACGATGCATTTATATTTAGTGGAAAATTACGGACATAAATTGGCTTCATATAATTATTATACTATCGTTTGAAATATTTGTTTAGTGCTAGTTTATTATTTTATTTTTGTAATATGCAATTACAATTTTGTATTACACCACAATAATTTTAAGCCAAACAATTTAAATGCTTTCGAGTTCATGTTTAAACGATACCTAATGTAATGTTTTCCTAAAACCTCATCCCAACCAAACGCATAATACACGAACATCATAAACATTATTTAATTTATTCTGTTCAAACACATTCGTCTTGATTATCTATCATACACCCCATGAAGAACATTTGAGGTACTATTTGTGAGTGTAACAGCTCATACAAAAGTTTTAATTATACTTATTTACACTTATGCGGGCCACACACACAATAACATTGTAAAATAAGCTTACAGTCGATTAAGGGGGTCAAGCTTTTGTATAGCGATGTTGCGATTAGCGCTTCGCTAGTAACGTTCTAAAAAAAGTTGCGGAAAGTTCTTGAATTTTTACGTTCGACGTTTTACTGGTTCGATCCCGAGTCCCATAATCAGTAATGCTTGTCAGTATTTTTTTTTTTTAAATTGATTAAAGAATCTGTGTCGTGATGTGATTTGCTACGCCTTGCAGTAATTAGTCCTTCCAGGGAAATCAAAAGTAGTTGGGATTGAAGTCTTCATTCGATCCCAACTACTATCGAATTACAAATCACGTCTTAATCGACTGAAATTTCGATTTGTGTGAACTATTTACCAGACCTTTAATTTCCTCCCAATTTATCGTCATGTACGTATTTACCCTTAAACTGCAGCTTGGCTCAGTTGCGGTTTTTTTGACGCATATGTGTTCGAGACCTTAAACTGTAATCCCTCTCGCCCTTTAGTTGAAAGTGAGTGTGAGAATAGCGCCATTCCACTCGAAATGACTGGTCAATTATTATTAAGTCATTATAACTTTAGTAGTGATGGGAAAAGTACCGGACGTTTACGGTTATATTTTTATAGCGCAATCGTTATCAAGACTAACAAAACGAAAATCAATTCTTACTAGTCTCTACAGACATGGCATATTTTTGTGTTTAGAAACGTCTGTTTCCAATGCACAATGTTCACCTTATTGATTTCGAATCAATAAGGTGAACATTGTGCAGATATTTTCATAATTACCGTAATATGTTCCGGTTTTTTCGGATTCGGACAATATGGACACATCCCTCGGCTTATTCAACAAACAATAAAATATGTCTGTAAATAGGACCCGCATTCGGCCACGCGCCTCTAACGAAGCACGGAATCGGACCCCATGTGTATACTTTTTTCAAATATTTCAAAGCTTTATTTGACGCTGTGTGGGCACGCTTCATTCCAAAGCTTTGCAAATTAATATTATTAATGCAATTTTAAAACTTATATTTCACCCCATAAGGTCGGAGATTCGAATCAGATATACATTTTAGTTTTGCTTGTGTTTGAAATATTGTGATCTGAGAGCGAGATTAGCGATCCAACTTCTAAAAGCTAAACCGCAAACCTGTTTCGAATCAATCGAGTGAAAAAAGGTAGGGGTGTTTCTCAAACATCACAATTTTGTACATGTAAAATCCCACTATCATTTCCAAAGTCAATAACATTAGCGTCGGCATTCATTTCCCATGGGGATCGCTCGTCACGATCGTGCCAAAACGTTTCACGTTCCTATCCAAACAAGCACGGATTAAAAAAAGTAATCCGGAAACGAACGGTCTAGTGTCAACATAGTCCTTCTGCGTAAATGAAATTAGCATGAAAAAGGTTAAGCAAATTAGTCGTAACAGTTTGTAAAAACTAGATGTTTTTGTGATTTCATTGCCGTCGTTCGTTGGACCTCCGGAGGTTATTTAAGGGTGGTACGAATATTGAAGTCACAGTTCAATCAATAGGTTCTTACTCATTGAAATCACATCGAACAATTTTAATCGAATCCTAGACCTATTAAGACCGTAGCGCTACTTACCTACACCAGGTCTGCGGAGTCCTGTCCCAATTTGTAGCTATCATCATGATCAGCAGTATAACATTCTTAGTTAAATACTTAATTAATAAGTAGTTACAAATAAATGATTTATCTATCTATCTAAGATTATCTTAGGTAATATATACGGCTTTTGTCTTAACAGTCAGACTATGCTTACTACACACTAAAATACTTTTCCTAAAAGTTTTTCAAAGACAAACTCTTGATAACATATCCAGCTTCTAGCAATTCAACGATGGTGATGATTGTATATATATTATAGGTAATATTCATGGTGGCATCACCATATGAATTTCTGTACGATAAAGTTGTCCGTCTGTCACACTTAAAGTGACGGAGTGTCGTGACCTCCCGTAGTTATCTATGTACGATAAGAGTGTTCCGATACCACTGTTTTGAATACGAGTTAGTTTTACTTGCGTGATTCTTTAATATTTGGTTGGAAGCAACGAAAATTATATGGAAACTCTCATAAAATACAAAAAAAAAAACCACACAAACACGCTCACGACTGCCTTCCCCATGGACATCCTCAGATACATACTCAGTGAGTAGATTTTGAGGATACCAAGTAGGGGGTAGTCAGAGGCACGTCCAAACATTACATTTGGTACATGTCCGCGTTTTGCAAGTAGTAAGCATTCCACGTGACAGGTTGCAAGCCCATCGCCTCTAAAAATAAATGTTTAATATTTTATTTTTTCGTATCACCGACTCTTTCTGTCAATCTAGTGACTTTCACTTTTAAATTAACAAACTTTGTCGAGATATTCATATACTATACCTTTGTATAGGTCCACTTTTGGAATGTTTGCGTAAATCGAACTCAGTTTAATTCCCATCGCCTTAGCGATATCATCCAACCACACCGTGGTCTGCCTGGTGCTGATCTGCAAGTATGAATGCGTAGCACAAGTTACCCACTGCCTATCTGCAGATCATACAAACATTGGCCCACGGCGGGAATCGAACCCGCAACCTTCTGCGTCTCAGGCGGGCCTTCGTCCACAGCCTCACGTTATCTCTAAAGAACTGCATATTGTTTGTTCTATCATAAATCCATTACACTGGTATCTTGTCACCAATAAAATGTAGTCATAATATTGACCTAACATCATAGGATGTGCCAAATAAGGAATAAGAAAGCCAAAATTGTGTTATTTCATGGATAACTAGAACCCAATAGGTCGTAGTGTTTTATTTATGGCGCAGTGATGTCTTCGGAATTCGGACCCATTGTTACCGATTTTTCCTAGAACTTTGGGCTTTCATCTTCAAATTCATATATTTAATATTTATTTGCAGAAAAATGTGGTTGCTGTGGTTCTTTATTCGTAGGTAAGGGCCAGCACATACCTGTTTCTAGTATGCTAATTTTAAAAGTACCATATCTAATTTTATGCTTATTCAGCCAGAAGACCGTCCATTGTGCATTTCTTTTGTTTTCATCTATTTACACTGAAGATGAAATGATGTTTTAGTCATATAATTAAATATATTTCCTCTCGTAAAATGTACGGATTTAATTTCCGGACATCCACGTAGTGCTCATCACTAGTGCGTACGTGGCCATTTGCGCGATTGACTTAAAGATATAAGGGATCATTCAGATCGCGCGGGTTCTGCAACCTATAAAGCACGGGCTTTCATTTAGAAATGGACCGTTAACCTTTTACGGATAAATTCAGGAATTTTGCCAAGCGAATGCTGTTAAATGTTGGGATGCTCTATTTGATTACAACAATCAAATAATAATCAGCCATGAATTAATGATTTTACACTGTAATTTGACAATCTAAGTGATGATTCGTTAAGTAAGTCGTGGTTCTGCGCCGTTGACTCATTGTAGAAGCAGAATAACGCATTTGCGCCGATATATATATATGTAACGTAAACACTTTTCTAAATGAAAGTACTTGTTCGCGCCAAACTTATATGCGCCTCAAGAGGATAAACCTTTTGGACTAACTATCTATGGTCGTGGCATGTGGAAGCGTTAAATAAAGGGGAGTGGAAGGAGAACCTTTCTCTTACATTTCGTATTTTTGTGACCAGCAGATTGTTTTATGTCAATCAGTTGTCCAATGTGGGCGATGATGATGATGCTTTTAGGAATGAAAGTAAATTTGCCATTATAATTAGGATTCTGTAAACGCATTCGCATCGATCGTTCGTGATGGCACTTTTTAAGAGGCGGTCTATGCTCCAGCTGTGTACCGTCCACAGGCAGTTGGTGGTGATGATAAAACGCACTTTGACTTTAACTTCGACTTTGACTACGTGTCTTCGCCCAGCTGGCAGCGACGATATGCCGACCTGCAAGTCGCAGCTACACGACTTTGTTTTTTTATCATGAATATAGTCGTACCTACATTTATTATCTCACCTGATGGGAAGTCGAGTTATGTCCAACGATGGAACCTGAAGGTCTAGAAAATACGTATTCACTCTCACCTTTAAATACCTTATCTTACCTGAAACCAAAATGTGAGCTTTAACAGCAGTGGAATTTTTCCCAGATGGGATCTGTTTCGTCCCCAAAATCCCTTGGCTTTGGAAACACTCGTCGTGAGCTTTAACAGCAGTGGAATTTTTCCCATATGGGCTCTGTTTCGTCCCCAAAATCCCTTGCCCTTGCAAACACTCGTCGTTCTCGAAATTTTTTGTACAAACGAATTTCGTTGCATTTTTAAAGAATAAGTACTGAACTTTCTAGACTGATAGTACATGTAGTCTCACCGTTAGTAAACTTAATATCAGTCTAACTTTTTACCTTACAGAAGATCTACGTACCTGCCAGTCCTTTGCGACCTCAATCTACGCAAGAGATGTGGGTTTAATTCCCGCTGCGGGACAAATGTTTGCATGTTCTGCAGATATTTGTTCCGTTTCTGAGTATTGTGGTACCACGGTACTCGTAGTCCCTGATATCCACGATACAGGGAATCCTAGTGCCGGGTCAGGACTATATACATAGTCACAAACTCGTACGTGACTATTGGGTGTTTATTTAAAGAAAGTACCTCAAATATAGGAGGAGGGATCTCGTTAGTTGGACCTCATGCTTATATATAGGCTAGCCTCTTCCATCGGCTTAGTTTGCGTGATTTGTCAGATCTCGAAACATTATCCAAAGCCGGTATGTCGTAACATTTTTTTTTTAAATAATGCTGGACATTTTTCATACAGCATCATCTAGCTTGGGTCTAGAGCAGAGCTTGTGTAATGGGAACTACATGACTGATATACTAATTATATATATATTTTTTGTAAATACCTACATATTATACATGAAAACACCCAGACCCGAGACAAATATTTGTAGATCATACAAACATTTGTCCCGCGGCGGGAATCGAACCCGCAACCTTCTGTGTCTGAGGTTGACAAATATCTAAATATCCGCTTTTTGTATTATTGGTCCCTTTAACTAGCCTAGCAAACAAAATATAACGTAAATATTAATTTATAAAAATTAGTTTTTCAAAGACATTTTATCATATTACTTTAGCTTCCATTTATTTAATTGAAATAAATTAAACATAAAAGCTTCAAAAAGTCTCACCTAGATTTTCAGAGAATTTCAAGCCCCTGATTTAATTGAGTGCCAACTTCGTAACTTGTTTTTAGCTATTCCCTATTGTACAGAAGGGCAGGAATCTCGCCATTCGAGGAATTTCGCTAAATTTTAATGCGAATTTGTTTTAAAAATTTTCCCTGAAATTCTGCTGTAATTCCCGTTACAAAACCGCCTACAATACAATTATATTATTATTGGTATTGTTCATAATTGCAATTTTGTAAGGGAATTTTATTAGAAGAGTAATGGGAAAAAAAAAAATGTTTCTGGATATCTTTTCGATTTATTTTACCCGGTACTACAAAGTCTCGGGTCGATTCGAAGGGCGTCAGCCAATGTCACTTCTATTTGACATTGGGTGTAGGAGGTAAATAAACCTCGTATAATGTATATCCTTACGCGATATTAAATCCTTGTGTTCGTCAGTTTGTACAACGATTCTGGTGAATTTACACACTCAGGCTTCTCAAGAACACCAAGAAAAGCGTTTTGTCTACAGACGAGAAATACACGTCGGAGCCCCTATGCTGAGCTACAAAAACGCTAAAAACTTGTCGAAACGGGCATCGTTTTTGGCATGTTTTAAACTCATCATATATCATCCGTTTCTCTTTCTGTTAGACGAAAACGAATAACTGTTGCATTATCTTACGTCGACAAAACAGTTGTCTAGGTGCTCGATTGCTCATCGACTTTGGCCAATAAAACTCAGTGTAGATTACCTGTCTGGAAATTGCTCACTTGTTAGCGGAATTAAGTTAATCTGCTTATGTCTAGGGCTAATTCAGCACACTTTGTTTATTCATCCTGAACTTTTCTGGTTAAATTCAGTGTTTCTTTGGAACTCTTAAGTGTTGTGTAGAAGAACGGTTTCCAATTATTCAAAAGATGGCTACAAAGTAGCAAAAGTACGGTAAAAAGGAAAATGCCAATATGGGTGGTAAACTATAGTTTACAAAGACTTTCCTTTTCCCAAGACCCTTATGCATCGACATATATTAAAAAATATATATTGACCAACATTTAAATATTATATGTTAAGGAAGTCGTTTCTGGCTACTACTAAAAACTATACTGGAAGACTTTGGGTGTTTTTTTCACCGGATTTTTCTTGATCACCTGATCAGTTTCAGGCTTTATATACTCTGATTATTTAATATATCTTCTATAACCGTGCATTAAGCTATGTACACAGGCGGAACCACGGGAGAAACCTAACATCAAATTGGCGTGCAGGTAATATTGTACCGGCAAACGGCCCATTTTAGCAGAAATACCTTGTTAATTAAAATGTCTAAACGCGGACTCGTGAATGTTTAAACATTTAATTTCGTTATTAACACGTTTTTCGTGTATTTGCAGTTTTGGAACCATTCCGAGTTCCTTAACTCCTTTTTTAAGCGTACTTTCTGGATTTAAGTTAAGGTCTCCAAAAGTCTTTGATTCTAGTTTTTTTTTAGCGTAATCGCGTACTGTCTGGATTTAAGTTAAGGTCTCCAAAAGTGCCAAGTTTTTGATTCGAGTTTCTGATTAGTGACCAGCCAGGTTACTTTGATAAATTAGGATTACATACGAACTCGGTGGATGGGGCTAGTCCAAGATCTTTCATCATGACACTCTTCGGGGAACCCCTTAGTCCAGCCGTGGATTTAGGCATTGATAATAACCAACAACCTGTAGAAGTCTACGATGATTATGATGATTACATTCCTATTATTCTGTCGTTATAGGATAATTTCCCAAAAAGCTTTCAAAATACAAAACCTTGCTTAGCTACTTCGCAGCGCCTTTCATAGACCTGTTCTAGACCGTACTTAGACTAACCACAGACGCCTACCCAGTACCTAACCCAATGAACGTTCTTGGAAAACCAGAAGAAAATCCTTGTCGTGAATTCAGGATTGTCGTTCGGGTAATGTTATCTGATTTCAGAGGCTTTAGAATTAATCACGCCCTCCTCCCTGAACAATGGGAGGGTTGGGTGTGTTTGCAGGATTGTCGTTTCCCATTACGGCGTGGATGAGATCGAAAACTTTAGCTGACATCGTTAATCCTTACACGTCGAAATAAAGCAGCCCCATTAAGATAACATTCAACACCAACCCTCTGATTATAATTTATAATGTAATACACTTTAATATGTTATAGATGTACATATACAAACTCGGCCTCTATGGCCTATGGCAAGAGGTGCTGGTTTGATTCTCGCTGCGGGGCAAATGTTTGCATGTTCTGCAGATATTTGTTCCGGGTCTGGGTGTTGTGGTACCACGGTACCCGTAGTTCCTGGTACCCATGACAAAGGGAATCCCAGTGAGAGGGGTCAGGACTATAAATGTGTCTGTAGGTTGAAAAAAAAACTGATACAGAATTAATATATAACAAAAATTGTTCCGTTACTGATTGGCGGATCAACGCACAGCCTATACCATAAGTCCTAGAAGCATGAAACATGAAGGGTATATTCCTCTTATGGTGTAGGAGTGCAATAAGATAGGAATTTGGAAAATTCTACCCCTAAGGGGGTGAAAAGGGCTGAAAACCTTTGTATGAAACATCTAAATGAAACTGAATATGTATCAGGGTATTCAAAAGAAAGCCCTTAATGGTGCATGGCATGCAATTATTTTTGATATTACCTATCTCACGCGAGTAAAACCGCGGGCATCGGCTTGTTATTTATATAAGGATATAATGATGATACACAAAATAGTAAGCGTATCAATGCTTGACAATATGACAATACTGAAAGGACGTTTCACCTACCTATTTAATGTACATAGACGGGGTTAAGTGATAAGTTAAAACAGTATTTTGCCGGAGCGTAGTGCGTAGAAATGCAATACCTCCTTGTCACTAACATACCTCCTAACGCTCGTCAATACAAACACATACACCCAATATACAAAACATAAAAACACCGCATTAATAAACGGAAATCCTCGCCTCGATCTTGAACTTGACTTTGTTAATCCTACACGATGAAATGACGCAGTTACAAATTCTGGTCCCGATTACGCAGGCCGCACTATTCTCAGGCCCCGGTGCATATCATTGACCTCTGCGCCACAGGCGAATGACGACAGCCAGACAACTCTTTAAATACACCACAGCTAGAAAACTAAATAAAATAACTTGTACGGAGTACGCCCGCACTATTGTAAGATTCTTAATATATTATCTGTGAACGGAAAAGGAACGTCACTAGACCGACGCCGTCTCATCGTTCTAGCTTCCTTTTGGCCGGCAGTTGACTTCTGGTATCCTAAGACGGCTGAGATATGATAATAAACTTTTTATACATACTACAAACTGTATTTAAATAATATTTTAAGTGTAAACGTAGGTATATAATTAAGTAAAATTGAACATGAACTAGCACTATAAGTACATATAAATATAAATGTATTATTCTAGGTTAAATGAATTGTATTGTTTTCTAATTAACTGTACCATTCTAATATTTTCTGTAAGTTACATTTATTCATACAACTATGTACAAGTAGGTATATACAAAAAATTCTGTAAGTTGTATTTTGTTTGTTTGATTTTGTTTTATGTTAGACTGTCGGTATTTTGTAAGTTTATTTTATAAAATGTAAATCTCTCATTGGTCGTAAGTTAGATTATTAAGGTTAGAACTGTTTTTATATAAGGGCTGTTCATTTTGTTTGAACAATATAATAAAAATAACTAAAATAAAATAGAAGACGGTAGATTAGAACACGATGGGTAGATGCAACGTCCAATTGCAGGGTTTCTATTCTTTTGTATCCGCGCGATCCTCTAGCTTCAAGTTTTGCAAGGAATCATCTAATTCTTGATAGTTTTTGAAATAATACTGCATGCTCTCACTAGGACTAATTTTTTTTATAAAGTTTTCCTATGTCCTGGTTATCAGGAGTCCTGAAACATATACTAAGCAAAATTGCTATATAAAATATAAGCAAATATTTTTGCACGGCCTGTAAAATATTTGAAGACACAGGTCCGATTATGAAGCTTTTGGCTACATACTCCAAAAACAGAGGAACACCCTTTTAGAGGAACAACTTTTTTTTAAATAAAGTGCTATTCTCTTAGGAACATTAAGAAGTTTTAAATCATAGTAGAGTTACTATGATTTTTCTATAATTTCAACAAGGAATGTTATACTCACTATGAATATACTAGCCTTACTCATGGAGCTGTGGTTCTAAGCAATGTACACACTTGTGACACGCAAATTGAATCGTAATTGATCACAATTAGGCTGGGTGTATAAATTACGTAGTTTCGGGGCCTAAGTTCGGGTGCTTCGGTAATTGACGATTGGATTAGGGAATATAGGATCGAAATTAGTTTTAAATGAACCCTAGATTAGATTACCATTTCGTTTGTTATACCAAACTTTAATAGTGCCCTTTTAGGAGCAATTCATCTATATATGTATGTTCTGGGATTCAGACGGACACTCCATTGTTGCCTGGAATATTTTTACTTGACGTTTGTCTTGGCAACAATTGCATGTATAAAGAGCGTTTGCATGATCTCCGAATCTGTTCCGGGTCTGGATATTCTGGTACCATGGTACCAGTTCCCACGAGCTGGAATCCTAGTGTAGAGCCAGGACTATGTGACTGTTGAGAGCTATTTATTTATGATTGATTGTATCAATAGAGGCCACGAATAATGACAGGCAATGATGAGATTCTTCAACGTGCCCTGTTGTTGCAGATGTTATATTATAGGTGATAGATCCTACTACTATTATAAACGCGAAAGTTTGTGAGGATGGATGTTTGTTACTCTTTCACGCTAAAACTACTAAACGGATTGTTACATAGTTTAAACGTCAGAATAACACGTAGGCTACTTTTTATATAGGTACCACGCGGGCAAAGCCGTGGGCAGAGGCTAAATAAATGCGAAATATAATATAAAAAATGCGAACGTCTGTGTGTGTTTGAATGTTTGTTACCACGTATCTTCGTAGCTACTAAAGCGGTTTTTATGAAATTTGGAACGTAGATAGTTGAGGTTCTGGAATAAGCTAATCTAATTTTCGAAAATCAACTCCTAAGGGAGTTAAACAGGGTAGTAAAGTTTCTATTGAAATTTTTATTCCTTGATTAGATTTGCTCAAAACTCGGTACAAATAAACTTGAAAATAAATAATAAAACATGTTTTTTTTTAAAAGGAGGTGTGCAATAAAGTTCACTCAAAGTTCACTTTCCCTGGTTTGATACACTCACAAGTTGGTGGTTTATCAACATAAAATGCGGGCGAAGCCGCGGGCAGAAGCTAGTATGTGATATATCTAAGTGTTGGTAAGTAACCACTTACCATCACGTAGGTACAAGCTAGACTTTAGTATATCTTATGTATTAACATAGCTGACGGTCATGTATTAGTAATGATTGATTCAAATACAAATGCCTTCTATTTCTTTGTACGTCATAGAATATTGAGATCGCAAAGATTTGGACTGATATGCTAATAGCTGGCGTATTTGATTTGATCAAAAAGTGAAATTTATTTCCTTTCAATTTCAACGACGTTTGAAAGAATATCAAAACAGATTATAGATATATGACTTTTAAACTAGTTGCGTAGTTTAAAAGTCAAATTCATTAAGTATTAAACGAATTCGTGAGGACCATTTCGAATTGTTGTCTAAGCTAGGTGAATTCACAGCGATTAGTGCTAACACTGGTTTCCTTTGTTAATAAGCCAAAACAAAAAATAAACACGCTCACGACTGTCTTTCCCATGGTGGACATCCTCAGATACATACTCAGTGAGTAGATCTTTGAGAATACCAAGTAGGTGGTAGTCAGAGGCACGTCCAAACATTACATTTGGTACATGCCCGCGTTTTTGCAAGTAGTAAGCATTCCACGTGACAGGTTGCAAGCCCATCGCCGCTTATTGGAACACTAACTGTTGGCTTCGAATTTTTGGTTCTATGGCATGCCGGTTTCCTCATGATGTTTTCCTTCACCGTTTTGAGCACGTGTTAATGCGCACATACATTTTTCGAGTGGAAAAATCCATTGGTGCACGACCGGGTTCGAACCCACGACCTCCGGATCAGAGGTCGGGGTATCGCCCTTTGGTACATGCCCGCGTTTTTGCAAGTAGTAAGCATTCCACGTGACAGGTTGCAAGCCCATCGCCGCTTATTGGAACACTAACTGTTGGCTTCGAATTTTTGGTTCTATGGCATGCCGGTTTCCTCATGATGTTTTCCTTCACCGTTTTGAGCACGTGTTAATGCGCACATACATTTTTCGAGTGGAAAAATCCATTGGTGCACGACCGGGTTCGAACCCACGACCTCCGGATCAGAGGTCGGGGTATCGCCCACTAGGCCAACACGGCCTAATTAGCCGATTGTTTATTTTTATCTGGGATCTTTTTAAATTATTACTATCACAAATAAATACAATACAAATACACTCTGTATGAAATAACAACAGAGGAGTAATGTATCGCCTCGGGGTTGATTAAATTGCAACCTAAAATTTTCTGTCATTTTAACATAAATTAAACTGTCTAGACTAGACGAAGGTAAAGGACCTTTTTTGGTTACTAAATGAGCAGTGGAACGCCGGTGGGACCAGATCTGACTTCGAAATTATTAGCTTAGCCTTGGATAATTCAATCTTAACAGCGAGGTAGGTATAGACCACCAGTCGTTATGCGAGAGGGGCACCGGTGCGTTCCTATCGAGACTCCGGAGCCCCTTGAAATGCATCGAGGCCGGCCACCGGGGGGGTTTCAGTGAGTCCACGAGTCCACGAGTCCGTGAACCTCACATAACCCTATCACACCCTCAATGTGGTAGGGTATCTATCTGTCAGCAGATTTCCACCTAGTCAACAAAAAAAAAAGACCACCAGTTCAAAAACTTACGATTGTTTACTGAAGTTTTCATTATCAATCACCACACTGGTAATATTACCAGAAAAGGGTTGAAAGGATCTTGTAGATTCTGAGCTATGTCGGTGATTTTGGTACATCTATGGGATTTCTCTAAAAGCAGTAGAATTGATCTTATTTAGTAGTTCTAAATGCCGAACTCAGTACAAATTGCCCGTCATGTTGTTTACAAATGAGAACACTAGTAGATTTTCACAACTTTCTTAGTTATATTAAGTTTTTTGTCAACGCGTTTGTTTTGGCGGCAATTTTCTCGTGCTAATTCAAAACACGCGGGCTGCCAAAACTGTTTCTGTCTAGTTTCTTAGAAACGGGTTCACCGCACTCACCTTAAACGCCCTCTACGTAGAAAATTACATTTTATGCTGTACTAGGTGATACAAAATACACGCTAGGAAAACTACACAGTGCGAAAACAGCCAGCCTGTTTACTGTTTACTCTACGAGGGTAGATCACAGTGCGCGTTGGTCGTTTGATGGACATGTTATTTATCTTTCATGGGCTCCGAGTCCACTGTGCTTTGGACCTATGGACTCGATGGCATTCTATTTGCATTCCTGATTTATGACACAAGGTTTCGTGTTGAAGTTTTAACTAGGCAAGGTAGTTTGCCTAGCCGTTCTTTACAATTCAGTTAGGTAAAGCAACCTTCCGTTAGGTCATTAGAATAGGTAATCGATAGTAGCATTTGGAATTAAACGCTTTCGTGTTCGGACACCATGTTTAGATGTCGGTCCCGTCACTAAGCCACGTCAGGCGTAAAAACACCAACACCAGAGTTTCCAACTAGCTGATATGAACTTATGAACGGCGCTAAATGCTGTTCGGCATCACGCTATGTAAGTATTGTAGCTGAGAATGCTATAAAGTTGACAATTATTATAAGTTTAACGGGTCTTTATCGCGTTTTTATTGTTATTTTCCCGACGTTCCGACTGTATTGCAACAGCCGTGGTCACGGGATGACTGGAGTATACGACGCTATCGTCGTGTATTTCAACAGCCGTGGTCACGGGATGACTGGAGTATACGACGCTATCGTCGTGTATTGCAACAGCCGTGGTCACGGGATGACTGGAGTATACGACGCTATCGTCGTGTATTGCAACAGCCGTGGTCACGGGATGACTGGAGTATACGACGCTATCGTCGTGTATTGCAACAGCCGTGGTCACGGGATGACTGGAGTATACGACGCTATCGTCGTGTATTGCAACAGCCGTGGTCACGGGATGACTGGAGTATACGGAGCTATCGTCGACAAATAAAGGCAGTAGCCTCAACTACCCTCATATCATCTTCGGAATCAGAATGTCCATGTTCACATTACGGCACACTACGCTAACCGAATCACCGCACTGCAAAATCGGTAATTATCGATAGTTATCTAATCGCTAAAGTTTGAAAAGTACTATGATGACCATTTGTAAAGTGATATGGCTGTTCTCTAAAGTCTGCGGCCACTTTTCATCACGCCATTATGTGTATTTGGGCAATATAACGTGTTATTACGATTCGCATGCAACCCCAACCTTTCTCTAAACTTTTCTTCGAATAGGTTCGCCCTGGGATTTTAATTTAAACCAAGTTCACGCCTGAAGGTTGCTGAAGTACATAATACTTTTTAAGTGTAAGCGAATCTTTGACTGAACTTAGGGGGATAAGGGGTCGACGACTAGAGGCTGAATGTAACGTCATGGATGTGGCTAAGTATTGAACAAATCACCCAAGAGTCACATACACAGTCCTGTACCCACTCTATGATTCCCTGTATCATGGGAAAAAATATTGGTATTGGCTTAATAAAATCCTAGGATAGGATATCCTTTTAATATAATAAATGCGAAAGTATTTGTGTGTGAATTTTTGTTACCACGTATCTCCGTAGCTATTATATCGGTTTTGATTAAATTTGGAATGTAGATAGTTGAGGTTCTGGAATAACACATAGGCTATCTAATTTTCGAAAATCAACCCCTAAGGGTGTTAAACAGGGTAGTAAAGTTTCTATGGAATTTTTTATGCCTTTGTTAGATTCGCTCAAAACTCGGTACAAATAAACTTTAAAATAAATAATAAAACACGTATTTTTTATTTTTTCAAAACTACCCCCAAGGAGGTGTTCAATAAATTTCTGAAATTTGTACGGAAAACAAATATTCCCTACACTCAAAAGTTGGTGGTTTATCAACGTACCACGCGAGCGAAGCCGCGGGCAGAAACTAGTCATGAAAAAACAATTATCAACTTTTCAGCATTGGCTTTAGTATACCCCTTTTGTTGCAATGTAATAATGGTAACAGCCTACCATGCGACGGGCCGTATGCCAGTTACGCCAGCTTAGTCCCATAGGACATCCAAAAGTCCCTTGCTAAGTCCTTCATAACTTCATCACCACGGTAGAAAACGAGGCACAAATATCTGCCGCGACACCGCAAGCCTGCATTGCGCCAAATTTGGCGTCCACAATGCGCTGCGATGCACTACGAATGTCATACAGTCAGCTACAAAAATCTTAAACCTTAGCCACCGTTATACCGAATATTATTAGATTAAGTTGTTTATGGTAGATAGGTAATAGTTATTGACATTTTTAATTCAAACGTTAGCGAATAAGTTCTGACAATTTATAATTTATATTGTATTAAAATTAATTCTCAATCTACCTATTGATATTTGCACACCATATGGATGGTAGATTATATAAGGATCTCAAGAAATTGTAACGTCATGTTTTAGCTGACTTGTATATTCATGCAAATAAATATTCTGATTATTCTGATATTCTGTCTGAATAAATAATACTGTAGTAACAGTTAGTCTCAGACGGTACAATCAGCGTGTAAAACTAGTCTGGCAGCGGCTGTGAAGAGAGCTATGCTCTGATTTCGCTTGACAAAATTCGAATCAAGAATATCAGGAGAAAAAATAAGTTAACAATAAAACTCTGTGTTAACTAGTTAATGTGGCAATTTATAATTTAGTAGAACCCATAACCGCTGGATTATAAAGGTTATCAAGTGGTGACTTGGAAAATGTTTGAACTTTTTTTTTGTATATCTTATGTTGCTGACTGTATTCCTACTTTTGTTTATTCTGTGCCCTTACGACGCTAAATTACAGTTTGTTTATGTGGAAGCCAAATTGTGAAAGCTTTAGAAATTGGCTAGCCTATAATAAGTTAGGGTAGTTTCATGTTTTTGCTTTTGTTGTTACGCTGTTTGGGAAAGTTCAGAAATGGTTATATGATAAAGGACTTGACACACCATATCGTCCGGGCGACTTATTAATAATAATAATAATAATAATAATTGTTTATTTCAGACCAAGATCCATATTGTGTTAGTATTACATAATAGGTACCTATAACTATATTAGTAAATTAAATTAAATCACTTAAATGAATCTTTTTTTTTTTTTTTTCAAATTATAACCTACTTAATGCAACTACATATTTGGAGACCAGGCTAGAGATCGGCCCAAGTTCCACCAGCCATTATTGGCCTCAGCTTTAGCGTCAAACAAATAAGTTGAAATTACGAAGTTTCGAATTTGGAGAATAGTTTTTTATTAATCTTGTAGATTTTGGTATGTAGTTGATTTTTTTGTGATTTTGTGTGTAAAAACTCAAAAACAAATAGAGGACTTTGAAAAAAACTCATCTAGATTTTGTAAGGAAGCTCGCCTGAGGTAAATATTGAGCCACCCGAAGACCAACTCCAATGGCCGTTATTATTATTTTTTTACAATATTTAAGAAATTTTTTTCAGTAATGCAAAACGGGTACAGAATTGTTGATGAAAAGTTGTAACAGACAAACAAAACACGTAATACCCGAACGCATTTACAGGCGTCACGGATAAAAATAATCTTAGCTTGCAAATCCCCAAACCAGTCTTATTTTAATCCAAAGAGCTTTATCTAGAAAACGATAAATCTGTCTGCGCCATTTTCCCGCATCGGCTTCTGTTGATTTTGACGCATAAGATGACTGATCGTTTCGTCTGGCCGCACCCAAACTCGGGTCGTTGCACTTGAGATAGTGTTTATCGCGTTTCATATTAAAATTCTTCGGTCAATATTCACATCAATGTTTCTAGCTTAGGTACCTATGTATATACGGAGTGTTCAGTGTTCCGGCTTGAGGCGCAAAAATTGCAAATGAGGGTCCCATGTGACGCAGTGGGCGAAGGTCCGCCTGAGACGCAGAAGGTTGCGGGTTTAATTCCCGCCGCGGGACAATTGTTTGTATGATCTGCAAATATTTGTCTCTAGTCTGGGTGTTTTCATGTATAGTATGTATGTATTTAGAAAAAACAACGTATATAAGTAGTATACCAGTCATGTAGTTCCCATAACACAAGCTCTGGTTACTTTGGGGCTAGATGATGCTGTGTGAAAAATGTCCAGCATTATTTATTTTATTTATTTTTATTTATTCTGTTGCTCAAACACTGAGCTGACGAGTTTTTTTTGTTGTCTCGTTGAAACAAGTCTTATAGATATGTGCTAAGAACGAATTTAAGAAAATTCCCGTCTTTAAATCTTCTTTCAAGCGTTAGTCCTCTGGAATATAAGAGGTTCTCTGGAATACCATATCATCCGGTACAGCTTGCAAAATCTCATCATCAAATTATTGTAATTTATACACACGTGTTAGTCTGACAGCAGGATGTATGTAAATTATTTCTAAAGACTTACTTAAAATTATAAAAATATCGTGTTACATCCAGCGTAAAACCATAGTTTCCAAAGTTGAATCCAACGGAAACGTATTCGAGAATTAAATCGATTTGCCCACTTATAAGCATAAATTAAGTTACACCGTTAACCAAATTAAAGCGCATTTGCGTAGTCTTGTATTGAAATTTGTTCAGATAGATTTGTCAAAAAGATATTATTTATTGTAGGAACATTTGAGCTTCAGTTAACGCATAGTGATGACCAGCTTATACTGAACTGTTCCAATTAAAGTTGTAGGAAACAGCAGAGGTAATTTATTTTTGTGTAGGTACTGCTGATTACATAATCTGACTTATTTTCGATCGCCCATTACAAGTGTGATCCAGGGTAACGTCTTCCGTAAGATAGCTTATCGGTTAGTCACCGAAGATTTTACTGAGAAGATTTAATTATCAACGCCTTGACATTATAATCAGATAACAGCAATTGAAGACAAAACCATAACTGCTTCCTTGTGATTCCCTCAAACTGACTTACAAAAAAGAAACAAACACACACGCTCACGACTGTCTTCCCCATGGTGGACATACTCAGATACATACTCAGTAAGTAGATATTTGAGGATACCAAGTAGGGGGTAGGCAGAGGCACGTCCAAACATTACATGCCCGCGTTTTGCAAGTTAGCATTTCACGTGACAGTTTGCAAGCCCAACGCCGCATATTGGAACACTAACTGTTAGCACATGCCTGCGAATTTTCGGTTCCAGGGCATGCCGGTTTCCTACCGATGTTTTCCTTCACCGTTTTGAGCACGTGCTAACATGCACATACATTTTTCGAGTGGAAAAATGCATTGGTGCACGACCGGGTTCGAACCCACGACCTCCGGATCAGAAGTCGGGCTATAGCCCACCAGGCCAACACGGCTACAAATGACTTATGATTATTCAAAATATTCAAATTTCCATATTTTCACATTCATAATACAATAGGTTATTTAAGGATGTTTTTTTTTTCTTGTTTTTATCTTTGTTATATTTTCACCTCAGTGGCTACACAAAAAGAGCCTGTTACACAAACTGGCCTGCACATATTTTTATATTTAAAAATATGAAGGCGAAGGCCCGCCTGAGACGCAGAAGGTTGCGGGTTCGATTCCCGCCGCGGGACAAATGTTTGTATGATCTGCAGATATTTGTCTCGGGTCTGAGTGTTTTCTATGTATAGTATGTATGTATTTACAAAAAACAACGTATATAAGTAGTATATCAGTCATTTAGTTCCCATAACACAAGCTCTGCTTACTTTGGGGCTAGATGATGCTGTGTTAAAAACGTCCAGCATTATTTATTTATTTAAAATTAAAAGTCTCGCTCTTTCCCTATCTTCTGTCCATACGGGCTATGAAATACCGCATTGGTCCGCAATACGCTAGGTCAGTGTCGCAATAATTCAACTTCAGAACCGAACTCCTTCACCCGAAGCTTGGAGTGCTTCTAAATTTCTGCAATCATTATTATGTACTTACCGTGAACACTGCGTTGTCATAGCACCCGAACACTGCGTTGTGATATCACCCATGCTTTATAGTTTTAGAGGTATACATAACTAGCCTAAGCCCACGGCTCAAAAGCGTTGGAACCCGGTTAAAAAGTGGCCTGTGTGTTATTCTGATGTATGCTATTCTGATGTATGATGTAAGCTATATTGCTGTAAAGTGTCATCAAAATCCGTTCAGTAATTTTTGCGTGAAAGAGTAACGAACATCCATCCTCACAAACTTTCGTTTATAATAGTAGTAGGATAATAAATATTACAAGTATGTATGTTTTGACAAACAATAACTTTTCCACATGATCTGGGGATCATCTGGGGCTTTCGCTTATCAATCTACACTAAAAAAAACCTTGTTCTCGTACGATAACTTGTAATCGATTTGTAATATTCCATGTTCTTGTTTCAGATTCGGGTTCAATATCCGATAACTTCGGGCGATAACGTGAGTATTTGAATGTAGCTTGACTATTTGCGATGACTGTTGCCAGGGTGGATTTTTGTAGGTATATATGTAAATTTATCAGGGAAAGATAGATTATATATATGAATAAATCTACAAGATTACACCGGTACAATGAAAGTTTGTGTTACAGGGAAGATAACTTAAGTTTATGCAAGTTATTCTTTGCTAGGACGTAAGCTTACCTTTGTGGCGCAGTGGGCGAAGGCCCGCCTGAGACGCAGAAGGTTGCGGGTTCGATTCCCGTTGCGGGAGAAATGTTTGTACGATTAGCTAATGTTTGTCTCGGGTCTGGTGTATATTTACAAAAAAAAAGGAGTATATCAGTCATGTAGTTCCCGTAATACAAGCTCTGCTTAGTTTGGGGCTAGATGATGCTGTGTGAAATATGTCCAGCATTATTTATTTATAAGCATAAATTTGGTGAAAGATTGTGTTAAATGAAAAAAATATATATGAATCTGGCTTAAATCCATATTTAATTAAGTTAATAGAACCACTAATTCACATATATTCCCATGCGGGCTGGCTTAACCGTTGGAATCGAAACCCCGCAAAAATATATGTGGGTTATTAAGAAGAAAAAAAAACATAAATTTTGCCGATAATACATCAATTTAGCCGTTGCATTCACTATAAATCAGACCGGCAGAATCTCAACCAACCCCATAAAATTGCTAGAACCCCCAATATTGCGCGCCGTGTTTTCGTGATCGATTGTCAGGGGGTAAAAGTTGGGCCTCACTTATAAAAGTTGAATTGAATCCAATCTTAAGAACCAATATTTGAAGTTAATTAGTATGAATTCATCTAGAACCACGGTCATAACGTCCGGCGAGCCATTACACCTTCTATAACACCCTACTTTTTGCTTCGGGAGTTAAAAAGTTCACTATGCTACGAGTATGAACCGTAAGCAATGACACTGATCTCTTTCAGTGAGGTTTTTAAAACCCAGATTTTGACATTTTGGAAAACCTAAACGGTTCTTGGGTAATTTAGTAGTCCCAGCACTAAATTTATTGTGATCTGTATAATGCAGTGTTTGCAAATCAATCGATCGAGTTATTTCATTGCATCCTATTCTTACAATTAAGCAACCGTTTGTTTATATTGTTCTAATTTAACTGTACTGAGCCAGTAAACTGAGGAATTAGATTGGATATCGTTATTCTTGGGTAATAACTCAATCGGTCTATTGATCCATTAATTAGTTTAGAATGAAATGCAGTTTTGCTCAATTAAACCGAAGAGAATATAAGTTGCTTTGTTTACTAACAATCCTTTTCTTTGTTGTAATAAATATATACGGGTTTACGATGATTGAGGTATTTAATGTGCCGAGGCCACAGTTCTGAGAATAACGTTTTATGGAAACGCTGTATCCATTGCAGGTTTTGTGGAGATAGCATAAGAAGACTACTTAATGTACCTACAATGTACAGTTTATTACTTTAATACAATAGTAAAGAATCGGTTACTAATATGAAAAGAGGCCTATCAGTTATTCATGAGATGTCAAACAATGTACGAGACAAGACACAAATTTATGAATATTCTATGTTTTAAGAGAAAGCATTTTAACGGTAGATGAGTGTTTTTTAATCATTGAAAAACATAAATACTTCCCAAGTACATTTCTCCGATGTTTAACTCAAAACACAGATTAATAAAACATACAAGCGATGTTTTTACCATCAGTATATTGTGAGTATAATATATATTATTTATATTATTATATATTACCATTTAGTAGTATATGAAATATCAAAGTCTAAAGTCAATAGGTTTTGATTCATTGAAATCACAAGGATCATATAGAAACGTCAACTTAAAAACTAGGTGAATTTAATTTTTTCAAGTGAATATGAAATATTATCTATAACTTATAAGGTTAGGTTATGTAAGTCAGTAGGTATATGTAATTATATTTATCTAGGGAATAGTGTTTGTGTTTTAGTATTTTTTTCTTATTATTCATGAACTAAGGGAAAAGTCTTGACTTTTCCCTTCTACACAAAGGTTAGCTGGAAGAGAATGCTATCTAGCATTAAGTTGTACAATAAATAATTTTTCATCTAACTATCAGCCCCACAAAGTTACTTTTCACTGCCGTATTGGCATACTGCTTTTTGACCAACATCAGGGTGAGTAAGATAACACGCGAACGTACAAACCAATCCTTTCAAATAGCACATCCTTCGAAAAAATCTAAGGAAAAAGCTGAGAAAATATAAGGTGAGAACAAAACAAGCAAATCGAAGTAAGTCACTGCCGCGTAAATAAGCACAATAGGCATGTCCCAGTCGTTGTATCTTCATCATCTTCATGAAATTTCGAGTGTTTCCGCTCAATAAAATCATACGTTATTGCACACGTCCCATCAGAATCTCAATTTACTTGAAGTGCACATATAATTTACCCCTTGTGGTTGTCGTGTGCGAATGGAAATGCGATCTCGCCTGGACTGGTGGGGTGAATAAATTCCTTTGATCCTTGGCTAACGTACTTTTAACGGTTTCATGAGTATTATTTTGCTGTTATGAAAATAAACACATAAAAAATAATCACAGCCTGGTTATTTGGTTTTTAAGTATACACTTAAGGGAGTATACACCTAAGATTTAACCTAGGAGGGACTTAACAGCGACCTCTCGCGTGGTACGCAGGGGCTACACCAACTAATCCATGAGATCATTGCCTAGAGGGCTACTCTTGACAGTCGATACAATCTCAATCCATTCTAATCCAAAAATAATCGATTTTGTTTTTTTTTAATTCTTACCAGCCTTTTGACATTATCGCAAACTCTACTCCAATCTCGTATGTCAATATAATTTAGTTCCAGAAAATTCCACCAAATACTAATTCCAATCGCGCGCTAGTATTGCACTCAAGAGTACCAAATTGCACGAATTCGATCCTAATCACATATTGCGATTAGAATCAATTCAAGGGTAGCCCCTCCGGGACAAAATTGTTGGCTAGAAGCTTGTTATTGAAACATGCCATTATATGGCAAAACGGCTGCAAAACAATTTTCACTTCTGGAAGAATCTTGATTGTTAATCTGTGTTTTTCCGTTTAACTATACGTCTCCTACTCCATATCTGATGCGACGAACGAAGTTAGCAATATATATATTTTATTTAAAAACTTTCCTCTCAAGCTTGCTGTTGTGTTTTGTAGAATAACACTAAGTCTCAATACTGTTATCTGATTAATGACGGATATGGTGAAACTGTAAGGGTCCCTTGTCGGTCCGACGTAACTCTAAAAACCCTGTCCGGTAAATATGTTTTTTTTTGGTGTATCATCGAATCAATGACATCATAGGGTTCCATCTATCTCCAATAAAAACCATCACCCCGAAAATATCGCTCTCACCTCAGCATTCTCCCAAAAGGTTTAGCAAACAAATAAAGTCTATTTCGACGATTTCCACGCGCCGTAAGAACACTGCTATATTTACTTATTTACACATACCGTAGTAAAAACATCATAAAAATTCTCGCATGTCTATTGTTGTGGAATAGCTCTGTCCGTGTTTTTATGTTTACGGTAACCTACAATCCGATCCTGTGCGTATGTATCACAGTTATTTTTGTAGAATTTTCATTTCTATCGTCCGCTATTGGAGTGGATGTTTTTTTTACTTTTATCATACGGAACTCTTGCTGTATTGATTAACTCTTTATTGACGACCCTTCAAAGAACGTTTTAACTTTATATCTACAAACAGACTAGCATGTTGGGATTAGAATTGATCGAATTAAATCTCTAATGCATTTGTTTTTAATTTGGCGTCTAATTAAAAACAGAAAACAATAATACTAAGATTATTAAGCAGTTTTTGCATACAAGCATGTCATATCTCTTGGTAGTTTTTGCTTTTCACCCTTTTCTAAATCTATGCTAAAGTATTCAATAACATATTTTCCGTTCGACTGTGGAGGGCGCCGTACACTCAGGGTTTTATGCGATGCTTCACTGGCATTGCATACCGTCCATTTCGTAAAGGCGCATGTACACTATAGTCCACGCGGGCCTAGCACTGGCCCAGTAGCATTTTAAGTCTTACGACTTTACCACGTACTTTAATATTTACTATTATTCACCGGCTGATGGTTCGTTGTTCGTTAAGAGCTTCTACCGCATGAGCACCGTCCGACTTGGACTAGCCGCTCTGTTCTTTGTGCGTGGCTGGCGCGGGCGGTGGCAGCAGCCATCAACGCTTCGTCGCTTGTGTCGGCGATTAAAGATTACAGACTGTGCTGTGTCACTCTTCGGATCGACTTGAACAGCATGACTGTTCCACTAATTTTGACTAATTTTGATTTATATTACCAATTAGGTTTCTGCATAAAAAATGTGATTTCATTTCTTTTTCAAAGTTTGCAAAATAAAAAGTTTTCCTACTTACTTCTAACAAAATGTGTATAAAATATAGTAAATAAATGTATTGAACTATTTAAGCTTATTTAGTACATGGATCGAAGGTATTTGCTACTGATATTGGGAGAGGACGGAAGATCAGCGCGCTACTTACCTACACCAGGTCTGCAGCGCTTTATGCTGAGACCTATCCCAATTTGTAGTTACTTATACCATCTTAGTTATATACTAAATTAATAAGTAGTTAATAATAAATGATGTATCTATCTATCTATCTATCATACTCGGCTGTCGTGGTATTCAATAGCATTGATATCAGCAGCATTTGGCTAGCAGTGAGACGAACCGCAGGCAGGCACATGCTTTACTATCCACTTTTACAGCATTTGGCTAGCAGTGAGACGAACAGCAGGCAGGCACATGCTTTATATCCACTTTTACAGCATTTGGCTAGCGGTGAGACGAATAGCAGGCAGGCACGTGCTTTACTATCCACTTTTACAGCATTTGGCTAGCAGTGATACGAACAGCAGGCAGGCACATGCTTTATATCCACTTTTACAGCATTTGGCTAGCGGTGAGACGAACAGCAGGCAGGCACGTGCTTTACTATCCACTTTTACAGCATTTGGCTAGCAGTGAGACGAATAGCAGGCAGGCACGTGCTTTATATCCACTTTTACAGCATTTGGCTAGCAGTGAGACGAACAGCAGGCAGGCACGTGCTTTATATCCACTTTTACAGCATTTGGCTAGCAGTGATACGAACAGCAGGCAGGCACATGCTTTATATCCACTTTTACAGCATTTGGCTAGCGGTGAGACGAACAGCAGGCAGGCACGTGCTTTACTATCCACTTTTACAGCATTTGGCTAGCAGTGAGACGAACAGCAGGCAGGCACGTGCTTTATATCCACTTTTACAGCATTTGGCTAGCGGTGAGACGAACAGCAGGCAGGCACGTGCTTTACTATCCACTTTTACAGCATTTGGCTAGCAGTGAGACGAACAGCAGGCAGGCACGTGCTTTATATCCACTTTTACAGCATTTGGCTAGCGGTGAGACGAATAGCAGGCAGGCACGTGCTTTACTATCCACTTTTACAGCATTTGGCTAGCAGTGATACGAACAGCAGGCAGGCACATGCTTTATATCCACTTTTACAGCATTTGGCTAGCGGTGAGACGAACAGCAGGCAGGCACGTGCTTTACTATCCACTTTTACAGCATTTGGCTAGCAGTGAGACGAACAGCAGGCAGGCACGTGCTTTATATCCACTTTTACAGCATTTGGCTAGCAGTGAGACGAACAGCAGGCAGGCACGTGCTTTATATCCACTTTTACAGCATTTGGCTAGCAGTGAGACGAACCGCAGGCAGGCACATGCTTTACTTCCCACTATTCTTTTACACGTTGCCTAGTGGCTGAGTCAGCATTTAGCCAGCGCCTAGTCAATTCCATACACGCTGATGTAATGTGAACAGGCACCTTTATGAATGTATTGTCCGATGCATTCGCAAGCTACAACAACTTGCGACTTGTCGATCATAAAGAAATGATTTGCTATACTGCAAATCATCCACAAGTCATAAATGATTTCAGTTGTTCACGTCATGTTGAAACAGTTTTACGGCGTTTAAATGATCTTCGGCATTCCGAAATGCAATATTGTTGCGAAGATAAGGCTGGACACTAAAACGTTAATGAATTCTACGATACGTGTAAATTCTGACAAAACCTATTCCGGATTGAAGATATATTTCATGATTATCACAGATGATTCTTGTGAAGAATCTAGGATGGTTCCTAGAATTTGTCCTTACCATACAAAGATTTTATGGCTGAGAGAAAGTGTGTAAAATATTACACAACAGCAGTGAATAATATACTGGCCTTGAGGCACTACGCGGTAATGCCTCAAGGCCAGTATACTACTATACACTACGCGGTAAGGCCTACGGATTAAACCTCATTTTGTCTATTCTACTCTCCACTTTTCTATGGTGTCAATATGCATTTTTTAATTCCTGTTATTTTCCTACATAGAGCTCGCTCCGTAGAGGTACAGTTAACGACAAAGGTAGAATAAAAGTTTCAGTTTTTAGATGCTTATTTTTCTGCGGATAAGACCCAACTTTTTCGTGGCATATATAATACAATGTGCGAGCGCGGCAGGGGAAGAGGTTCGATTTAGTGGTAGGTGTAAATCTTCCAGGTCTTCAAATGTAATCCAATATTTTGAACTTACCTACGGATTATTTTAGAATATTATTACGACTATACCACGTACTTAACTATTCTCGTGCTGACGTTTCGTTGACCGTTTAGAGGTCCTTCCTCATGAGCACCTACCTATAGTTACGGTTATGTGTTACCTACGGATTCCAAATATAATATTGAGTTATAAAAATCGAAACAGTTCATCTAATTTTTTTTTGGTTCTTTCATAATGTTTTTGTGTTTTGTGCTGTTAAATGTTGTTATTCAGAATAAAGAGTTTATCTATCCACTTTTGACGCTCACAGTACTCGTTATTTCTACAACTTTCCTCACGAAACACGCAGTTGGAACCGATCATGACTGATACAATACAATTACAAGTGGGAGCAGATAGAGTGGGTGTGTTTATCGAAACGACAACTCTTTTGAGTGATGAGATTAGATCTGTCTGTTATTGAGACGAATTTCCTTTGTCAAAGTTAATAGAATACAAATTGCTACGTGATATGACATGATTTATTACGTATCTACCTACTATATGAGTAACACATAAACTGTCTCCTTTTATCACTGAGGGGTGTGCGGAGATCATATTATTTCCACTTGTAACAATGTTGTCTCATCTACTTGTTATAATATTAAAATGGTACTTGTATTTTACCAGGACAACTTCTTACAACTGATGACGTCTAAACTTCGTTTTAGAGCCTCCATCGTCAGTCTGTAGAAGTCTGCTGGTGGACATAGCCTCCGCCAAAGAGTGACGTGACGTACGATCTTAGGCCCCATTGGCAAATCGGGTCGCCTCGTCCGATTCGATCGTGGTCGCAATTCTATAATATTTATTTCCTAGCGGTTGTTTACTTCTGCGAGCTAAATGGCCAACCCATTACTACTTTAACAATAGCAAAACTCAGAAAACAATTTTTTTACTTATCGTTTATTACGTAGGCGGACTAAAGTATATTATTTAACCCCTAGGGATTCATGTATTTTTATGGTTTAGTCGTTATCATCGACTGACTACAATATTAATTTGATCCCTTTTAAAAACACTATTAAGCATAGTTCCATTTTTTGTATTAGTTTCTTAAAAAACAAAAATAATTGTTTTTTTTTGTTAATTTAATTATTTTTGGAAAAAGAACTGAAAGCGATCTGCACTTCTGCACTAGTGTTCCTTGGCGATCGTTGGATGTATGCGTCAATGCGTTTGCCAACAGGATATTGTTGGGGAAATCTCGTAGAATTTTTACCGTAATACATAGTTCAGTATATTATTTTATAAGTGAAAAAGTAGTGTTTAACTCGGGACTAAAACCCATTCAAATGACTCGTTTTCGTCCCTTGCTGAGCAATCTACTGTTGTACAACAAGAAATGGTCGACATTCAAATGAGATGCCACAGCGGAGTACTAAACACGTAGGCGGCCGTGAGGCTGTTACAGAACATCAACAGTTATTCATTGTCAATGCAAAGGTCGGTCGTTGCCTGTCTGCATTCATGCCGGTGTCAAGGTGATTGCATTCACTAATTCGGCGAAGGCCTGATTAGTGTGTACTGAATTAATCGTATACTGTTTAGCAATTACAAGGCGGTGTTATTGTCCAATTAGATGCTTGGTCACAACGAGAACTGTTTGAGATATGTCGATGTCATCTCTTGTTAGACTTTTTTCTGCGCGACATTTTTCGTCTTAAAATATCATTGAGTGATATGGTTTCAAAACATACGTGCAGTCGTGCACGTATTCAAAAACTCAAACTGGAGTAATCAAGAATAGATTCCTTGGCAGTTTTTGAGTAAACAATGTACCCGAGTGGTACCCGGACTTCCGATTCAAAGGTTATGGGTTCGAACCCGATCGTGCACCAATGGATTTTTTCACTCCAAAAAATTATGTGCGCATTAACAAGAGCTCGAAACGGTGAATGAAAACATCGGGGACTACCTCATACTTGGTATCCTAAAAGATCTACCCACTGAGTATGGATGGCCATTATGGGGAAAAAAGTCGTGAGCGTATTTTTAATACGATCCGAACTACTGGCGCATTACCGTTAGTTTCTACTTCAATGTTGTGTCAGTATTTATTATCTGTGCACGAAGTTACAGATAATAAATACGATAACTATACTCTTTACAACAGTATCGTTCGGTTGTCGTTTTTCACAAATTATTTTCTCGAAGCACTTGTTGGTTGTGAGCCAAACGAAGCGTTCGAATCCAAAAACACAACCGAAACGTATCTCACACTTTTCCCGGAAGCATTCCCGAAGAATGATTTAAAGTCATCCATTACGGTTCTCGTGTTTCAATCGTGGGACGTATCTTTTCCTCGCCTTATAAGTCAAGTGTCTTCCTATATACTTTGTAGGTGTCTATTATGGTGCGTGTAGGGTGTCGCATGGACAAAAATATCTTGCTATTTAACGGCAGCGGCAGTCACACTGTCGAATCAACTATGCACTCTTAATGACATAAGCAATTATCTACTGTCGGCTGAACCTCGCTCGTACCATTGGTGCCATTTAAAGATATTATTACGACTATATCACGTACTATTCTCCAGCTGACGTTACGTTGACCGTCCAGATGTCCTTCCTTATAAGCACCGTCCACAACCACGCTCATCGGTTTTGAATCGGGGAATCCCCGTCGAATCGGTCAAAGGAACGTCAATAGGAGAATAGTAAAGTACGTGGTATAGACGTAATAATATCGTAAATAATACCATTCCAGGATAATTTCTATAGTATCATTGGTGCCATTAAAATTGGTGCCCTAGTCGAATGCTTCGGTAAAAGGTTCCTACTTTTGAAGTAGGAACCTTTTACCGAAGCATACTCGTATCATCTCCATAAGCCGACGTACACAGTAAACACGCTCAAGGCTGAGTTAGTCTGCGGATACCAAGTAGAGGGTAGTCCGATTTCATCACGATGTTTTCTTGCACCGTTTCGAGCACGTGTTAATGCGCACATACATTTTTGATTCTATTTTTTTAAGGCATCCTACTTAAGATAATATAGCAGGTGTCAAGCGCCCCACGAACAGTTGGATCGAACATTAGTACTTGTTAATTACGAAGGATACACCTTCAGATTTCTTATCCCACTCACACACGTTGGTTCGTGATTTATCTCTATCTCTCCGTCACTCTTGTGGGCACCGTATTGAGTGGCATCCATCCGCAGCTTTCTTGCGGTGTTCATTCTTTTTATTAAAAAGCTGTTCTCTTTTGTTTTAAGGAACCGACCAGTCAACAGCTTTAATCCTACGCACTAAAGTCTATTCATTTCTATACAATTCGCGAGCTACGTTCGTCATTGTCCTTTCTGCAATCATCGAAAAAGCTTTATCATCAGCTGCATATTGTCCAGATTCCACAATAGCTGTGCTTTGTAAAAAAAACTCGCTTCTACTTTCCTTGTTGTGCCATAGTTGATGGTTAACTTTAAATAAACTAAAGCTTGGTTGAAACTTTTAAAAAAATGCTCTTTCGGTGTAACAGGTGGCACAGATGAGTCGTTTAGGTGCAACCGAGTTCGTTCCTTTACTTTTTGTACTGGGGACATATCTAAATCGGGCCCGGCCGTTGCCGGTCTAATTCCGTACAAATGGTATGGGACTTCCTATTGTGTAACCGAGAGACAATTTATGTTTTACTATGTTAGATCATCGCGTTCAGTTCTATCTTCATACTGATTTAATCTTTAGATGTGTATGCAGTGTGTCCCAAAGCGATGCTAAATGGAGGACATGTACTTTAAATATTGAAGTAAGGAGGTTTATCTGAATAAAGTACTGCATGAATATTTTCAAAAAGGCGCTTTCTTGAGCCAAACTCGAACCGGTTAAGTGAGAAAAAAATCCATTCTGTATTTTTAGGATACCGATCGAAATGGGAGTTTTCCCAATTCCTTCTCAGTAACATAGTATCTCAAATTAAAAAACACCATGTGTTGGTAGTATAAAGCTTCTGATTTTTGGATGAACACTTAGCAAACGACCTCTGTGACGCAGTGGGCGAAGGCCCGCCTGAGACGCAGAAGGTAGCGGGTTCGATTCCCGCCGCGGGACAAATGTTTGCATCTTCAAATATTTGTCTCGGGATCTGGGTGTTTTCTATGTATAATATGTATGTATTTATAAAAAAAAAGTATATAAGTAGTATATCAATCATGTAGTTCCCATAACACAAGCTCTGCTTACTTTGGGGCTAGATGATGCTGTGTGAAAAAATGACCAGCATTATTTATTTATTTATTTAAATTATACTTTTCAATCATTGATAAGTCGTCACGTGCAATGGAGCCTTTACGAGGCGCATTCATCCACTACGCTGGTTCTTTCATTGTTGGTCACTACGCCTGTTTCGGGGTTATCATAACACGGTGATCGTTACGATATCACGTTATCAAACCTTAACAGCTATGCAAAATTTCAACTCAATCGCATCGGATTGAGTCATCACTGAAAACCAAATAGACAATTTTGACCACGCTAGATTTGTAGAATAGACAAATATGTAACTGATTATTGTATTTACTTTCAGTCTCACTCAGCCATTTTCTGTCAACTGCACAACTTGAAAATTAGTTTCATTCAAACTTCCAGTCCTGTCTCAGCTTGTGCACTGTCATGTTCCGTCAATAGTGTCGTCTTACACGAAAAACACAACTTTTCCATTTAAACCGCGAAGTTGGAAACTCGATAAATAATGCATTCTCTAAGCTTGACGTAATCCTGCATCACGAAGAAAGCGGGTTACTACCAATGAACCAGCGCAACCCCGCTTACTGCAATGCATCATACATTATCTAGACTGACTACTTTCAGCTTGTTATCTAGACTGACCTTGATTTGACAAAGCCCCTATACAGCGGCAACTTTCGAACTATCCTTGTAGGTCTGTAATTGTTTATTTTTTATACTTTTTTTGAATTGACTTGACTAAGTGTTCTTTATGATCCCAAAATATGAATAAATATGAATATGAATGTGAGTTGGCCTAGTGGGCGATACCCCGACTTCTAATTCGGAGGTCGTGGGTGCGAACCAATGGATTTTTCCACTCGAAAAATTTATGTGCGCATTAACACGTGCTCAAAATGGTGAAGGAAAACATCGTGAGGAAACTGGCATGCTCTAGAACCAAAAATTCGAAGGCATGTGCCAATAGTTAGTGTTCCAATAAACGGCGATGGGCTTGCAACCTGTCACGTGGAATGCTTACTACATGCAAAACGCGGGCATGTACCAAATGTAATGTTTGGACGTGCCTCTGACTACCCCCTACTTGGTATCCTTATCCGTAATATCTACTCACTGAGTATATATCTGAGGATGTCCACCATGGTGAAGACAATCGTGAGAGTGTTTGTTTTTTTTGTTTTATGAATATGTTTCCACCAACTGCTGAATAAAGGCCTTGTCCATATGGTCATTCCTTACTATGATATGCGGCTCTCGTCTAGATTTTTCATTAGACGTATGTCTGATATCATCAACTGGGTTACGTTGGTCGGCCAACACTACCCCTAATATTAATAAAACATGGGATAACCTTGGAATACATTGTGTTGTGCCTTTTTTATAGGTAGGCAGTTTTAAATTCGATCAGCAGAGACAAAATAGTTAACTATTCAGAGGATATGCCAGGTTATTAGTCCAACATCAAGTTATATGTACTTACTTACTTTTATTTTGTCATTTGTGTTCAGATTTCTATAGACTGAACATTGTGCATTCTTTTGCAAAATGATTTATAATAGTTTATAAATCTATATAGGGTGTATAAACATTGGATACCTTGGTGATATGCATGGGCGTTAAGTTACATCTGGCTTATTTCCCCTGATTTCTATTTAAATGCGGGCTAAAGTACCGATCGCTGAAGTTCACAGTTGATCACTTTGATGTAGACGATTCCCGTGGCATTGATTAGTACAAAGGAGGAGTCATGGATTCTTTGCGTCGATGTAAAGTTCCATCATACAAAAGTTTGCTGGTTCGACGACATTGTATTCATTGTATTTCTTGGAAGGACCAACTATATTGTATCTCCGAACAATAAAAAAAGCTATAGATTTATACAGCAGAGAGAGGGAGACAGAACAGCATTCTGGGTCCTAGATGAGGCTAAACAATGAGACATTTGTTTTGAAGAGATGGAAGTTAGTTTAAAAACAGTTTATAACAGGCAATTACTGCTACGTCAGAGAAATTAACCGATCGTTATGATTCTGAAGTTTTCTTGAGTTTGAAACACTTTCAAGGAAATTTCGTATTTATTATTTGGGTCTACAACATTCCACATAAGGGTTGCGCAACGTCTGATATAACGGAAACCTGAGATTATGCTCTCCTTTTGGAGACCCAATGCCGACTTTATTGCAGTCTCCGCGACGTAATCTTTCGCATTTTATCATTACTGCTCTGTTGATGAGGATCTGAACGTCTTAAACAGTATGTAGTTGTGTAACTGTCTCTTACCGTCTTATCAATTACATATTTTTTTTAACTATTATATATAAGGCTTACGGGCACCCGACGGTTGCGGTCACAGCTCTTTGACAAAGTCATACATACATAAAATCACGCCTGTTTCCCGGTGGGGTAGGCAGAGACTACGGATTTCCATTTGCTACGATCCTGACATACCTCATTTGCTTCATTCACTCTCATGACATTCTTCATACATGCTCGCCGGTTTAGGGTACTCTTGACCTGACCTTTTTCCAGAACATCTCCAATCTGGTCAGAGTACGTTCGCCGAGGTCTACCCTTTACAACTATTCCATTCACTCTTCCCTTATATACTATTGACAAAGTCAATAGGTTTTTATTCATTGAAATCACAAGGATCATATAGAAACGTCAACTTAAAAACTACGTGATTTTAAAATTTTAAAGCAAATTTACGTCGATTCCTCGCGCGCGACCAAGCCTAGAAGAATCAGGCAACAAACTCTGCTTGGTTATTTTTTTTATGATCCTTTATTCAGCTTTCTACACCAGGGGCAATTCTGATGCGTTGCCTGCCCTAAAGTTCAAAAGTCGTATATGCCATACATACCCTTGTAATTGAAAGACAGTAATGTGAACATTACTGCATTGCGGCAGAAATTAATAGGGTGGTATTACTTCCCCGTAAGAAATCTTCCACATAAGAGCTCTATTATTGCTGGGATTTTAGTATGTCTGAAATTAAGCTGGGGTTTTTCCTCATGTTATCTAGTTTTAAAAAATCCTTGTGAAATAAATTGGCTTACCATTATAAAGGCAGAGCTCAGCTCCCGGCTATAAAAACAGTAACTAAGTTTGGAGTAATTCTATCGTTTAAAAGGGGTCGCATAAGGGGCGCTAATCACCTTATTGTTCCACAGTCGCGTAAAAGGCACGCGAGTAATAGCGTTAGAGTATACATCTGTATTTTTTTTAATAAAAATGCGAAGGGTGAAATTATATTGTGTGAAATATGAATGATCAGATTTATATCAGAACTGGCAATTATATTATTTATTGGTTTACAATGCGGACAAAGTAGCTATTGAGTACGCAACAAATGACGAATATCGTAGTTGACTGTGGAATCTACCACGCATTGCCAGCTCTGCAATAAATCGTTTCTACAAACTCCGCCACGTTGTTAAAAGCGATAACGTTATCGAAAGCAAGACCAAGGAATATGTGTGTTACAACTAGGACCTTGAATTTATCGTCTGAAACGGCGTTTGTAATGTCATGATTATCTGTAACTGGGCAAAATTTATCGACTTTCAAATCAGCCGTCCGAAATTGGACAATAATACCTCGCGAACCCGCACGTTAACCTGCGAAACAAACATGCAAAGCAACACAAAAAATTGATCGAACCATATGATGTTTTTTTTTTTGGTTTCGGCATTCGCGAAATCAGAACCTGATTCTCACGTAATTATTGCTGCAGAGCTCGAACTGGCATCTCGATGTCGGCTTGTCAGAGTCGGCCCGTAGCCCGTAATAATGACATTACCTTAATTATTGCCAAAACTCTGGCTCCAAGGCGATTGATCGACTTCGACAAATGATGTACAGGATCATAGGTGGTAAACCCTACTCTTGTAGCAGTGAGCGCCGAGCAGGCCAATTATTCCGCCATCAATACAAGACCGAAATCTGACGAGATGCTTTTGAGAGTGATAAATCATGCTGAGAAGTGTTTTCGACCCTAATTCTGAATTCAAGATGGCGTAGTCTAAATTATACGAGTATTCCGCCTGCTTAGTCATTACCCAGAAAATTATGCTGTGTGTGCAGCCGGTTCCCCGTAGGTACATTTACTCGGTTGTTTAAATTTAGCGGTTGCATCGTCGGCGTCGCAAGAAAAATGGTTGAGTAAAATAAACACTTCCAAAAATCAATTCGTTCGTTATTTGTGTTACAGCGAAGTATCTTACCCGATCACAGCCGCGAGAGATAGTTAAGGCAGTTTGCATAAAAAAACAACTTTTTGCTGTTGTTAAATTGTTGAGCCTACAATTTCGGTGCATCGGCACGTGAAACCGTTTGTCGGTTACCAGCTCTTTTGGTTTACGGCTTTTTTCATTCAGCCTCGTTCTCGGAAAGGCGGCGTTTTGGCGCCTAAAAAACATTCTACCTTCGTCTTCTGGCGGTGAAAAAAGTTGGCGCGAATTTCGTGCACGATATTCGGAGTTGTTCATTATATATCGGTCGAGTTTTTTTGTGCTTCGTTTGTTAGTGATTTGACGAATAATTTATTTAGGTTTGAATAAGATAACAAACTTATTAACAAAAACAAATCGTCAATGGTCAGACGTTTTATGAATGGTATTAATGTTTTGAAGAACAATAGTAAGCAAAATTGAAGTTAACGACCCCTTGAAAACTTTCAAGGCAAGGCAATTGAATTCATTCACCAAACCCGTACCTTTCAAAAGTCAACAATAGAGACACTTCAAAAACAATCACCGCGGAAGAGAATAGTGTCACTGTCAGTTTTGATTCAGTAATTCTTGTAAATTCCTAACAATCGATTGTAATGCTTTGAAATTCTGGTGATTTGGTAATTACCAAACGTAATTACGTACTTAACTATTTTCCTTCTGACGTTTGTTCCCATAACTGATTCCGTTTTCAAAATTCACCACAGTTGTTAGAAATCACTCCAAGCGATGAACATAACGCAACTGAGATGTGACGTGACCTGTCAGAAGTTAAAAGATCCAAGTTTGTACGAAGCTTTAAATTAGAATGATATACGGCGTCTGTGATGTTAAGACTGACAAAACACGCTACTAAAGCTTTTATAGAGATGACATCTGCCATAATGGTATCGGAAATTGTTTACTCTCTGTAACTCCAAACTCTCTTTTTAAATTGTAACTTCAAACTGTCAATCGGGAAAATATCTGCAAAAGAATCTTAGAGTAAAACGAACAGAAATTGAAAAAGGCAACATAGTTTTGAAACCTTTAATTAAAATTAGAAAGATTTATAATCTTTTTACATACAAAAATCTTTTATGGACAATGCACAATCCCAAATAGTATTTATCAGAAACAACAAAACCTACCAAGAAACGGTCACAAAGGAAATGGCCTCTATTGTGATTGCACCTTTTGTGGATCGCAATGAATCCTGCCAAAAGAGACCGGGGAACCATATGTACAAGATAATTTGACTAAAATTATAACAGCAGATAGATCTATTGGTATACTAAAGAGAGAAATAAACATGCTCACGAAGCACTTTCGTAGATAAGTGGTAACATACAAACAACAGACTTATGTCAAACGCATATACGGGCTTCTGAAGTTCTCACTCTATACATACTTGTAATAATATTAAGAGAATAGAACCTATTGTCTATTGTAAAACAGACGTAGTGTTGTTTATGACACTTGCCTTAATGATAGCAGGTGCTGGGGAAGGTGGTCCTTCGTCTTAACACCATCGGTATCTATGTAATTGCTTTCACCTGCCGGGTCTCCTCAGTCCTCATTACGTTTTTGTTTGATGGTCATTTGAATTTCGATTTGTTTGTATTACTGGGACTGCTTTTTGTTAAAAGGCGATATTTCTTTTTATAATTGGTACGTTGAACTTAGAAAATAATTCGTGTGTGATTATATTTATAAAAGTACCAATTTGATCTGAATTCGTATTTCATAGCACGGTAATGTGGCTCGTGACCGGAAACAATATTTTGTCCTTCTCTTTTGTTTCACAGAATATGCGACAGTGATAGTTTTTGTCTTCTCTTTCGTAGAAAAAAGGTTGTCTTAGGTGCTAATGCTAAGTGGGCTGGACATTAAATTCTTGCGAGTACTGACAGAAAACCCATGTTCTTCTTAAATATCACATATCAATGATTACGTTTTCCCTAAATCAGGCAGGTGACAGTTAAGATAGCAATCGCAAATGGTCCCGCCTCGCGCCCCCTCCATAATGAGTCTCTTAGATGGATTTTTAATGCCCCATAATATATTTTTTCCACAGTTTTTTTTATAAGTTCTTAAGTTTATTGATATGATATCATTGTGATTATTTCCTATGGCATTTTTGGGTCCTTGAGTAATCGGCGTCCTAGATGACGCTGCGGTCGAGTAGTTAGCTGCATGAGGTCTGGTTTTCATTTCCCGTTGTGGGACAAATGTTTTCATCTTCTTCAGCTATTTGGTCTGGTCTGGGTGTCATGGTATCATGGTACTTGTATTTCTTGATACCCACGACACGGAATAATTACCCGTGGTCTCATTGAGCTTGATCCATAATGTAACCACGGGTTACTGCTTTTTGTAGGTTCTCTCTTTGCATACAATGATTTTGTTCCTATCATGAACAGTAGTAAAAATTTTCCTTTTTTAACTTTGATTTGTAAACAAATTTAAAACCAAACACCTTTGTTACAGGCTCTAAACCACAACATCCTCAATCCTATTACAAACCCAACATAAATTACAATCAAAATATCAATAAAAACGCATCCTGTCTTTTAATACACGTTCATTATTTTATTGGGAATGGATTAGTTTCCCAAATCCAAAAACGACACAACAAGCAGGTGACCATCACACCTGTCGATGATAGTTTTACTTTATGGGTTATATTAAATCTAAAACTTTCTGAGGTCAGTTTTTAAAGGAAGCTGTCATCAAAACATGTTTTGCTTATTTTACTAAGCTATCTTAAGTGATATTTTTTTATTGAGTAGGTAATAGTTTTTATATTACCTACTCAATACTACTACGTGTCGTCGGGCCATTTATTATAAACGGCCCGACACGGGTCGAATCAAGAAGGCCAGCGCGTGTTGTAGTGCGAAAGGTGGCCGCGGATGCGTTACATCTAACCGACGCGCCGGCAGCTAGCGAACCAATAAAAACTTAATCCACGCGGCTACTAAGCTCAAAATAGCTTGATGGTGATCGTGAAGTGAATCTGCTTTACGTTATTATTATTGATAAATATGTGCTTTTGGCGCAGTCGGGCGGATAAAATCAGGCTGGTTTTGTTATAGACGACCTTCCGAAATGCGACACACGAGTAGAAGGTTCACAAGCAAGAGGTGTGGGTCCGATTCCCGCTGAGGTTCAAATGTTTGCATGATATGAAAAAATGTATTCCAAGTGTTTTTGTACCATGGTACTTAGATACCCAGGACTCAGGGAATTTCTAATAAGGGATCAAGGCTGAATGTAAGTGTCATTAATATTGTATCGATCACAATAATACATTACTTACTTGCTTTTTGCCACCAGTTTAGATTTTTATGTGCTTCTACTTTCAGAAAAAAAAAATATTTCTACTCTAATATGTTTAAAGTAGGTTATTCATACAGGAAATGGGCGTGAGTCTTATCATTATATTTCAACTTTTCTTTTTAAAAAACATCAATTATTAATTAATCAAACCATTGTATTTCCTGATTATAACTAATTTAATAACGCCCAGTTGCCCACCGCCTTCATAATGATCGACGTGGGTAACCGGTTATTACTATCATTGGTCTATTACGAACATCGGGTTATTTAAACATTGAATGTGCACGTGCCCTTAGGATAATTGACCCGCTATATAAGTATGGACAATATTTACTCTCTTTATCGAAGTTGCCATCAATCTTATCGCATTAAATGTAAAGTCCAAAATTGGTCGGAAGTTCTCACCAACACGCAACGGTATTTTTTATATTCACTAGTGGAACGCCCCGGGACTTCGTCCATATTTTCCATATTAACACCATCATCCCGCTGCGCCACCATGTAGTTGGAATTGGATAACGCTTTTCCTTTTTTAGGGGTGACACTATAAATGGAATCCACCATTTATATTTCAGGGGTTTGGTAAGCCAAAGTGAAAAGTAAAAAATATATAAGAAAGTATTTCGATTATGACAATACTATATATTTTCTACTACCGTTATATTTTGTAGAAAGTCAACTTGGCTACAACCGCTGGTCAGTGGACAGTCAGTCAGTGAGTCACGCAACTATATATATTCAGATAAATTAATTTCTGCCACTAAAGGTGCATTTGTCCTGTTTAAATTCAGTAGATCCTATTCCTTTATTGTTAAAGCTCAATTTGGAGCAGTGTTAATGATACTCATCAATACGGTGATCCAGGTACAATTTCCTTGAGTTAATGATAAGTCCAAAACGACAAGTAGTCATTTTCTATAATTCGGTGTTTCGTTCTTTTGAAATGACGCGTTTAATTATAAACAATTCGAGTAATTACGTCACTTAACTCTCATTAACTTTCAATTATAAAAAAACTCTTTGTTCCTTTGGCCTTTCGGCTTTCTTTTGGGGAGGTATTGTAACTGGAACTTCCTAGTTGAAGGGTGCACAAAAAACCAAACCAATTTTTTTTTTTTTTAGATAAAGAAAATTCAACTAGTTCGTAGTGTGTAGGGCTAATCTAAATCAGGTGATCCACACTCCGAACTAGTTGAATTTTAACTGATACCTACCAGTTAACATTAAATTAACCATAAGTTTTAGAATTAGTACCTACCTAACTATTGGTGTGGTACGATGTGTGTACCTACATTGATAGGCTCCTACCTACTTTATTGTGAGAAATATTCATCTTTTATGTATCATCGACGTACGACTAAAAATAGGTATTAATACCTATAGTATTATAATATCTGTGGCGCAGGTTAAGTTTAAGTTTTAGTTAAAAAAGAGTATGTAAACTTCTTTGAATAAATAAATTGGAATTGAAATTGAACATCCATACTCGGATTCTCCAATTCAAAATAATGTAAATTTTATTGTTCCCTGAGTGATAAGAATCGAAGGACAACCGGTGACGGCTACCCGACGTCCGTTAACGCTGGCGTTTTTGCGATTTTGGGTAGAGCTGGCGTTATCGTGGTAGAAATAACATTAGTCTTTTTTTTTTGTATGACAGGCTAACTCCTTTGCTTTTAAACCACGAGAGTTTTGCCACGGTCAACACTCTCGTTCTTGGTCACTCTCGTTTAGTCAGTGACCAGGTTGTGGCCTTGAAAACCAAAGTGAAAGGATTCGGTACACCTCGCAGAAATCCTTTAAACCAACAGTTTCAAGGTCAAGAGTACTTATCTGAGTAGTAGAGATTCTGTGAAAGGGCTCGTCCGGGAAGTGATGCCACCATACCAATTTCTGCCGCCAAGCAGTAATGCTCTCATTGCTGTGTATGGTTTGAAGGGTATGGTTGCCGGTGAAATTACAGGCACGTGTGATCATTCATATTGATATCTCAGGGAGGTGTTGCAAGCGTCCATAGGTTACGGTAACCGCTTACCAACAGACCAACAGGTGTTCCTCTTTAGTAGTATAAAAAAAAGATGAGAATTAATGCAGTAAAAGAGGTAACTATGTATCAGGATCGTAGCAAGGAAACTCCGTGGTCTCAGCGTACCCCTGCGGGTAACAGGCGTGACTTTGTGTGACCGAAAGTCTACACACACTTTACCAATTACACCACTTCGCCCGCAAAATGGCGCGACACCGTAAAGGCTGCACTTCGCTCGAGTTTTCCACTAAATGTCCCCTCGACTTTGAAGTGGGCTTACACAGCGTTTGGATGTGACGCTTTTGTTTGGCTGTTGGGCGACGTTATCGCTGCCGGCTCCTGTCAGTGCTAGGTCAGTTTTGCTTAGATACGAATTGTTGGTGATTGTTACTTTTTGCGAACTTTATCAGCGCTTCCTCCCGTAATATGTGTTGTAACACAGTAGTTTGTTATTTTTAACCGCCAAATACAGGCGGTTCTTATTTCGGCGGCTATTGTGTATTTTTTGTGTATGAATAAGCGGTTTCCGTATTTTCCGGGACTTCGCGGATGTGGTATAAAAATATGATCATCGAGGTATTTGTGCAGACTACATTGTAGTCGGTTTTGTGAATTACAAAAATACTCGAAAAATCAGATTCTAAGGGACACAAATCCGCAGCTCCGTACATCAGTTTTATTATTTAAGTAATGAATAAAAGTCTCAAACAGATTATTTGCATTAACCTAAATGTACCTTTGATTCGATTGAAGAAGATCATGAGAGTAAATGCAATACTAACTACAGGAAATAGTATATTATAACGTCTAATTGACGATCAAAACGGTGAAGGAAAACATCGTGAGGAAACCGGCATGCCCTAGAATCAAAAATTCGAAGGCATGTGCCAACAGTTAGTGTTCCATTAAGCGGCGATGGGTTTGCTACCTGTCACGTGGAATGCTAACTTGCAAAACGCGGGCATGTTTGGACGCGCCTCTGACTAACTCCTACTTGGTATCCTCAAAGATCTCCTCAGATACTCACTGAGTAAGTATCTGAGTATGTCCACCATGGGGAAGACAGACGTGACCCTTTTTTATTTGTTTTTCAATTGTACATCCCTAGCGTTGATAGGCCAACTGAAACCTATGACATGTTATACGAGGCATTCGGTCAGCCCCTTAACTTGCAAAGTATGGAGACGCGGACGAGATGGTTCTTCACCTCCAACAGAAATACACGTACAATCTCTCACAAATCTCGAATAGTTCATTCATCTCTGAACATTTCGCCTCACCTGTATTCAGAACGGCCAACAATGCGACCGTAATGTATTTACTCGCTGTCGTTCGGATAATATTATCCAGTTCAAACGCAATAAACATTAAAGTTTATTCATCAGCCATTACACTGTTCAGTTCGGCAGGCTGTGCGCTAAAGCGTCGATAATCCCTCCGAAAAATGTGTATAAAGGAAATTACCTCATTAAGACATTTTATTACTACGGACATGAAACCGTTCGTTAAGGGACGACGCGACGTAGTGAACGAAGTGAACGAAGACCTTCCCCAGGCGGTGGACCGATGACACCTTGAAGGTTGCGGGAGGTGCGTGGATGGAGGTGGCCCTAGATCGTACGTAATGGCATTCCTTAGGGGAGGTCTATCTCCAGCAGTGGACTTCAGGCTGTTGATCATGATGATGATGATATTCTGAATTACGTCGTGTAAGTTTAGTTCTTGCAACTAGTCGTGATCTTTCCACTCATTTACCTAATTGCTGAGGATTGTGACTCTTTCAGTGCCGTTTACAAACGGCTTGTCTACGTTTTTCAATCAGTTGTTACCTGTAAATAAACACTACAAATTGGCTGATAAGTAGAAAATAAAACATCGTTGTCATCATCATCCTTTTACTTAGATTGAGAGCAGGGTGTAAGCAGACTCTGCAATTGTTTAAAAGAATGTCAAATCATATCGTGCCGTATACAAAATTAACCCGGTATTTTTTTGCGCAGTTTAGCAATTACCCGGCACAGATAAATGTTAATAATAGTTCAATAGGTTTTCATATAATCAGACCGCAACAGACTCATCATATTCGTACCAATGCCTTAGTGGACGAAGTGCCTTAGGCACGGCCATGTTGGCAGGCGCACGCGCCGCTGCGCGCCGGCTAATAAATACCAGCCCTTGATGGATCTTCATTAGCGCGCAGACGCGTTTTTATCGCGTGCCCGCAAGCTTAGTTTTTCAAGGAAACATCAAGTACAACGATATACTTCTAGCCTCTAGGTACAACTGCTAAGGCTGGCTTCGTTCTGACCTTCGTCTTGGCGGTCTCTTAAATAAATTAGATTTAGTCTTCATTTTTTAAAAACACCGACTTTTTAGTGGTCCGCTGATCGCGCAGACCTTCTTTTCTATTCCCATGATCTGACACTGGCTTAGATTAGCCAAAATTTGTTGCCTGAGTCCATTGTTGGATAGCGCTTAGCAACTTTTATGTCCTTCTGGTGTTTCGTGTCATTTCGAGAGCCTTCGTCAGGGTTGGTGATTGTGATGCACTGCCTCTGCAGCCTTGCACGAGTCTATGAGTCGAAATCGACTTCATCGCTGGTACTATTTTGAATGTTGCAAAACACGAAAGCTTTTAGACAAAACTAAGACACGAGATACTTTGTTTTTATACGAGACATGACATGTATGGAGTTTTCTCGTCTGCATGTACAATTTATTCATGAATGCACTGTCCAGTTAGAAATGTCTGTTATGAAATGGGCCATCCATCCATATCTTTACGCGTCAATAACTTACGAAGTAAACAGAGCTAGAATAATTATATTCCACAAAGAGGTATTAGGTAGAAACATCAAACATCTCAACAATGCTCTTACCATTAAAGGGAAAACTTCCATCAAACTTCATTTACACATCTGAAGTGAAAGCGACTTACGAATTATTGGTTGTTTACTTTCCTTGCAAACAACCAATGATAATTCGCAGCTTTCATTGGAACTACTCAATTTCTGTATCACAGAAAATTTGCGGAAATTCATAATTTACTTTCTGTTATTATTCGGATGCTCAACCACGTTCTTGTTTATTTCCTTTTTGTTTGTAAACATCAACAGTTTCTTTGTGTTATACAAGTGAACCGTGTATTTCTTCGCAATGATCGTCTATACGTATCCTACTTCTGGTTTATGGTAAAATGATGCAGGTGTTTTTTTTTTTAATTCTTTCTGTGTTATCAAAGCCGCTTGTTTTTTATTTACATCCGCATTGAAATTTCAGTGGAACATTACTACCATGTTGTAGGAATCAGGCGTTAATGCACTTTTTGCGTTAACCTTAATTAGGAGCAAAAAAGACATGTTGTTTTTTTTGTGTAACAATCTTGTCCAGACTATTTTGAATTCTTTAGTCGCCGTTAATATTATTCGCATTGTTACAATTCAACTACACTGAATACATTGTTATTATTATTAACTATAATGTATTACGTTTAAAACTAAAATGGTTATAAACTTTTACAACAAAAACGGGAAATACGTAGTTTTTATTATTTTATAACATTACATTTGGTACATGCCCGCGTTTTGCAAGTTGTAAGCATGATAGTAGTAGTGGCGATTTTTAGACGTGCCTCTGACTACCCCCTACTTGGTATCCTCAAAGATCTACTCACTGAGTATGTATCTGAGAATGTCCACCATGGGGAAGTCAGTCGTGAGCGTTTTTTTTTTAATAGATAGCCCTAGACATAGAAAACTTTCAAAGTGAAGAAGCAGTCAGAAGAAAAATATACAAACACATCACGACTTTACTTTGTTCAATTATAAACTCAGAACCTCCATAACTTTTTATGTCGTTTTTTAGTCCTTCCATCCTCAGCATATATATTCAAAAGGACACCAAGGGAAGAAGAAAGACGTGCTTTGAGAAGCATGTCTAAAATTAAATTTGTCACATCACAGGTTGCAAGCCCCTCAGAAAACAGAGAAGATGTTTTCTCAACAATGTTCAAACTTACAGTTATTTTTTCTCTGCTTGTACTTTGGCGTTGCTTTTACAAACACTTGCCTGTAAGTATAAGGAAATGCCATAGGTCATCAAATGACGGCGACGCCACGCCTCGATTCACATGTGCAATAGATCTCGTCATCGCTTCAACAGAGGCATGCGTCATCTAACGCAAGTGCAAAAACTTGTCAAATAGACACGTGCAGTATTACCTATCGATCCTGTGTCGTTGACCTTCCGATCGATTTGTACCGAACAATAAGATAGGGCTACTACAATAGAGATTCTTCTAGATCATTCTAGATCATTCTAGAGTGCCATGTAAAGAACACTTGACGATGATGGGAAACTAATTTCAGATGTTTACGCGTAGGCGTTTGTTTTTTCTGACTATTTTGCTCGTGAAGTGAATATTAAGTTTTGGAAGTTCCTAATTTCGATTCTGTGGTAAACTATCGTCGAGATCCTTTTTATTAAGTGTCCTTTTTTATGTATGCCTTATACCTTTTGTTCGTAATCATTTCTGGGGATTATTTTCAATGGGACCATCATCATAATATGTTTACGAGCCAACCAGCCACAGAGGACGAAGGCCCGCCAGACACGCGGAAGGTTGCGGGTTCCATTCCCGCCATGGGACAAATGTTTGTATCTGCAATATTTGTCTCGGGATCTAGGTGTTTTCTATATGTTTTTACAAAAAAATAAATATAATTAGTATATCAGTCATGTAGTTCCCATAACACAAGCTCTGCTTACTTTAGGCTAGATGATGCTGGGTAAAAAAAATTACCCTTAGGATCAAATAAATACGCTTAACTAAAATAGACGTATCATCAGTCTAACTTGACACTTGTTCAGATAAAACGTGCACATGGGTTAAAAATATCGGTTGAAAGACACCAAAAACTAATGAAACCTTTTCGACAACGTCCTTTTCCCACGGTTGAAAGAGCTTTGTTTGTAACTAATTAGTGTCGAAGCAATAAATCAAGCTCGTGTCAGCCCTGCGCGATAACGGAGTAAATGCAAAATCACGCGGTGGCCCGTTTCAGCACAGGAGACATAATATAATAATAGGAGTTTCACTGCTCACTGAAATAAACGACACGGATTGGAAACGTGATGAGAACGGTATTCAAATAAAAAATTCAATGCATTACCGCTCAATTTTTACCCGCTACCCTAGGAGTAAAAGGCATACACGGGGCGTTTGGAAGCGGTCAATTATTTTGTGTTACTTCAAAGATGGTTCTTAGGTGGATATTACACCACTCGTAAGCAGGTGCGTTGTTTTTGGAAGGGGGTTTTTCGATTTTGGTATAAGTCAACAGGTATTTGACAATTTAGGATATTTGGTGCCTTTTGGCATCGTAATATTAAGGCCTTTTTTTTTTAATCCGAACAATATTTAATCTAAACATCAGCTTTGAAAAGCTCATTTTACAATTAAAGTTGGTTTGAAGTGACGCTGGGTACGTCTCGGGTGGGAATAAGGAGTCGCATTCGGCACGAACCGGTTCTTTGAACCATTATTAAGGGAAGTAGATCATAATAGACCCAAGAAGTAATGACAGACAGGCAGACAGTTCTCGTGTGTGTCTGTTTCTTATCGATTGCTCACAGAAGACGGAAGAAACAGTGATATGGAGTCGCGCATGGAGATTTGGAGTAATATAAGTTGATAAAAGGCCTACCAGTTCTAGGGAAATAATCATAAAACATTGTTACTGATTTACTTCTGCTCGATGCAGAAAGCAGCCAAGTTACCTGGCCTATAGACAAAGTTGAATCACATGTGCCCGTATTTTTAAACAGAAACAGCACACGAGCTCTAACTGATTCGCCGCAGAAATTGATTCAGTGGTAGTACTTTCCAGGACGATACCTTTAACAAAGCTAGACTTAGACTACAATTGATGTGATTGGAAGTGAGTAGACATTATGGACAACTGAAAATGTGTACCTTGATATGGTAAGTATAACGCAAAAAGTGAAGATACAAATGGATAGATGAATGGAGTTAATAGACTGTCCAATTGAAGTCAACGATCAACGTTCGTGATAAACTTATCTGACTTGAATGTAAAGCACGTAATTTGGCGTCAAAACTTAACACGTTCTATTCAAATAAACGTACTTCGAACTCATGCTGTTCCGAACGCTATCACGTGAATGCTGAATAGGTTATTGGGCACGGAATATTAGTCAACTTCCGAAGTCCCTACTTATCAAGCACTACATTATTACGTAAGGGAAGTGGGCTTCCGTCCTGTCTATCTGAACTATTCAACGCCCTGCAGTCTTATCCCGTTAAAATAGAGGTCAAAATTGAATACAAAAGGCTTTGTTGTACTCTGTCCATAATAAGAGGTATAATGTCATTTGTACGTGGGCAGGTTGTCTTGACACCGTTCAAGGTCATACGTTTAACATGAAATCATGATGGTACGTAGATCGTAGCTTGAAGGTAACTGAGAATTCAAGAGTACTCCTGTTTCAATCTTACGGAAGCTTGCGACGCAGTACTTCAGGGCGAAATTTTGTGAATGGCAAAACCAAGTCGCTCCCGTCTTTCATGAATGAATGTTGATTTTTCACTTGAAAAAGACGTACCGTACTCGGTAAAGGCACTTACGAAGTTTCGTCTCATTCCGAGAGTATTCAGGGTGATGGCGAAGCCCTCCCTCTTACGTCGTGGAATAAAGAGTGTTTAAAATACATTATTCTACGAAAGGGAATAGCTAACCTAGTACTAGAATATATGAATATGACTCCACGCAACGCACCAAGATTGCATTATGCAAATATGTTGTATGTCGGTAGATGTGAGACACCATGACCTTCGTAACTTTGTACCTACAGTGATTGGAATATTACGAATCCAATATCGGGCTCCGGGTTCTTTTTTTTATCCACGCTATCAAATTAAGAACCCCCGGTATATTATTACACGAACAAAGGTAGATTTTAATATCTCATACGTGACGACGGATAAACCAATTTTGTCGCTACAATGTTGACGGCAAACATGGACGTAGCTAGGATACCTTGTAGGGGGAAAGCTGGAGCGGGCAAACCCCAAGTACCTTGTGGATATATTATTTCTTCTGTTCTTGGGATACGGTTTAGTAATGATGATAATAAATATATAAAAATGCTGGTAATTTTTTTCACACAGCATCATCTATCCCCAAACTAGCAGAGCTTGTGTTATGGGAACTACATGACTGATATACTACTTTTTTTTTGTTTTTGTAAATATATACACATTATACATAGAAACACTCAGACCCGAGACAAATTTTTGCAGATCATACAAACGTTTGTCTCGCAGCGGGACTCGAAACCCTCAACCTATATACCCACAATACCAGTCCTTGTTAGAAAACAGGAATTATTGCAATTTATTCACTAGAACCGCAAGGATCCTAATAAATCGTAAAAACTAGGTGAATTTACGCCGACCAAGCCTGGAAGAATCGTCTGAAAAATCCTCCGATGGCCAATCTTTATGGAAAAAATATGATGGGAAATAAATAATATGGGGCACACTTTGTAAGTCTTGATGAAAATAGCCCGGCTATGTGGTGCCAGGTGCGGTCCGCGATATTTAGTTTGACGTCACAGACAAGACAAGACCTCCCGCTGGGTTCTTTCGACCTCCCATCGGTCGGTCAAACTTTCCACCTGCCTTCTCCGTGTCTAGCCAGGTGTCATGCCCAATGGCGTCTATTTGTAAACTTTTTATGTACACGAATAATGTATGTGCGCAATTCTTGCAAATGGTCAAACTAACATGTCCCAGAACCAAATCCAAAACATGTGCACAACTGGAAAAAACAAGGTTTTGCGTCCCGTACTGAATCCTTTTTTCTTCCACCATCGGTTACTAGTTACTACGCACTTTTAAGGGCCACCGTACCTCAATAATTGGATTACCAATAATGTCTGTAGACTTATCCGTTGCTTATGAGTTTAGTTTATAAACCTTTAAATGAAGCCCTGGATTAGACCACTCCTGTTGATACATATCGTTGTGAAACAACACCATTACACTCTCATTGCATTTACTGATAGGATCCAATGAGATCGTATCGCGTGTAATGTTGGGTTAGGTTTTCCGGAGTGCATTTCAACTGATGACCGACAAATAAAATTGATAGTCGAGACAGTTTGCTCAGTAAGTTAGAAATCCTACGATAGAATCACAATAGGAAACTTAATACTCACGTCAAGAATCCACTTTGCAAGGCAAGAATCACCATTCGGTGAAGCATTTAATGCAACACAATCCTACGTTGGTCAGAACTACGAGTAGACGGCTTATACCAAGTGGGAGCCATGTAGATAGGCTTTGTTGATTAATAATAACGTCATTCGGCAGTTGATTGAAACAGAGAGCCTTACCCTAATGACGTCACATGACAAGTATATAGTCACCCCCATCTCTGCTTCAACAAAGGCATAATCCTAATGCCAATGAAATCCTTTAATTTCGCGCGGGGCAGTAAAAAAGCTATCAATCTATTTCCATTGGCCTTGGTAATGAAAAACGCTCGCTTCAGCCGATCGATCGACGTATAAATACATTATGTCGTTTCTGTATCGACCCGGGTTCAAGGATGGTCAGCGCCAGCCCTTGGCATTTTCTACTATGGATTTACCTTGAGAGATACCCCTCTCAAGAAGGGAGCTTCGGAGGGTATTAAAGATCTTGTTATCTGTTCGTGGGAGAACAACTTTGTATTTATAATATTGTGATTGACGTTTTGGCACAGTGAAGCTTGATCTTTAAGTTCTGTAAGTCTATACTATTGTTCGAGATTAGTAGCTTTCAGTTTTCGATGGATGAAGGGAACAGTAACTATTTTTGTAAGTTTATTTATAAGATTTTCGCCGTTGGTTTTGAAAGAAACAAAAAATACGGGAGTGCTCTTGTTTCCCGAACAAATGCTTTTACGGTTCCAATGGTTTTGCATTTTCTCGATGAAAAAAGAATACAAATTACATAAATTCTGTTGGTCATTTCTTTTTATCGTTGCCTTTTATGTATACCCTTAACAAAGCGTACCTCAAATTCAAGGTCATTCTCGTCATAAATAACAATATTTTGATTACATTACTCATGCGGTAGATATATATTCATTTGGCCCTGGCTGGGTTCAGTGCCAAAAATAACATTAATCGTGCCAGACCCAGTTCAGCGACACCGGTAAGAGTAGGATGTACAGAATAGTACAGAAGTATTAACAGTACTAACGTACATAAATTTCACTCCAATGACAATAGAACAGAGACCATGAATCTTCCAAGAGAAATTGCGAAATTGAACGTTGAACATAAATTCAGTGCACATCTTCCATTTGATCTAACTCTAATTGCTAAGATCCGAGCCACGTTAAATCGCTATACGTCCCATTTAACACTGAAAGCCTATTTGGAGTGACTAAGGTTTGGTAGGTTGTAGGAAGTCGTGTGAAGCTACGTGGTGACCACACATACGAAAATAGGAGATTAGATCGGGTGACGGGAATCGTAGTATGTGGACGGAATCTTTAAATATACTCGTATATTAAAAGTATGGAATTAAAAGATTCATTAGTAGTCGTAAATGTATGATTATTTTAATGAAAATTGATCACCTTATTAACGTACGTGGTTGGAGTGTTTATTTACCGAAGAAGCGTATGGTTAAAATTAGAAAGCGATCGAAGCTTTTGAGTGACTGTTGGGATTTTTAATGCCGATTTGACTTCAGCTTGGTTTGAGAAGCTTTAGAGTTGTCCAATATTTTGTCTGTTCGTAGTTAACATAGGTTTAGCTAAGTGTTTCATTTTAATATACTTTAAAGTCGTTGCGAGACTCTTTGACTGATTAATAATCAAAGCACAACCTATGGAGTCTGGAAATTTAAAGTATATGTTCGTTTTGGTGTGTAGGGTACACTTAGAATTTTTTTCCGAATTCCCAGCTCTAGAGGATGCAATAGGAAGACAAAGTACTTTCTATTTAAAAAAAAAAAATCCCCTTTCTTTCCTCATATATTGCAGTGTAGATCCCTCCCAGTTAGCATGGTAACTAACAAACAAACAACCTTTTATGGCTAGCGCATATAAGGACTCCTTATGTTGCGGGTGAAATGCGGAGGAAGTCACGAAGTCACCAACAGTTTTGTCCACAACTGTAATAATTTAAAGGGTTAGTAAAGTGAATTAAGATGATTTGATATTTCTAAGAACTAGATTTAATAGACTATCAATAAAATTAGCAATCAAATCAATCTCCAGCGCCAGATTCTCGGTATCTGACTCATTCCAATACATTTTCTATCCTCATCACGCATTAAGAAATCCTTTTCATAAAGCTATGGAATTCTCTAAGTCGTAATTTATCAAAGTCTTGCCAACTTTATTAAGATATCGGGTTCAAGGTCGGACATGTCAGATTCGCATCGCTGAAAAAGTGAAAAGAATATTCTAAGGTTTGTTTGATAGTTTCGCTATATACTCTCCTAGAATATACATGTAATAAATAGAGATGCCAACGCGAGCATGTTCCGAAATTAGTTTCCTTGAAACTTTGTAATTGGAGTCATCGTTTTTCATAGTTTGGCTAAAATTTATATTATATGAGACGGTAAAGTTGGGACATCGCTTGTGATAACTTTTACGTCATCTTTATTAAAATCATCTGATAATTAAAATATTTTCACTATTAGCTGTGCATCTCGTTATGAAAAACTTAAAAAAATAGAATAGAATATAGTTTATTTTTGCAAAAAAAACACGATACAAATAATCACAATAATCAAATAAGGACAAAAAATAGGTCCCAACTCAGCATAACAACTCAGTTGCAGCAACCAGCGCTGGTCTTCCGTTAGAACCTTGTTTTTTTTTGGTTTGCGTATATGTATCATTTATCGTATACATAAGGAGTTCCTTAAAAAAGTTATTCCAACATAAGCTCTACACTCCTCAGTGCTAGAATATATAATTTCGCTGTGAAAATTTTCTCGGCACTTATCAAGTTCGAGCTGCAAAATTCAAATAAAACAAGCAGTCAAACATTTCCCAGATCATTCAAGTCCAAATATTCAAACGTTCTCTCATGAATTGCAAATAGACAGAACACCATCAGTTCGTCTCTTTGAGCCTCTGGACTAGTAATAACGCATTCCATACCGACCTGTCGCTTCCTCTCGCTTCTAGAAGTGGTTCACTTTGTGAATGTTAATGCCTGTCCGTCCGTAGGCACGTGGGTAAGTTCAAGGGTATGCAGTCGGTCGTTACACTTCACTTTTTGCACGGTTTGCGTAACCAACGCCCCAGACGCGACGCATAGATAAATTATAGCACAGATGCGGCACCCCACCATGGCCTAGTACGGTGAGCTGGTTGGGACATATCATTTTCCGAGATTTTTTCCTTAGGAATGGTTTTTCTGAGATTATTTCGTCTGATTCTGTTGATCAGAGACCGGTTAGGCTCTGTCTGATACAAACAATGTTATGTCCAAATTCCAAGAAATTTGGTATATTAATTCAAGACGACCTCTGTGGCGCAGTGGGCGAAGGCCCGCCTGAGACTCAGAAGGTTGCGGGTTCGATTCCCGCAGCGGGATTTGGGTATAATATGTATGTCTTTACAAAACAAAAAGTATATAAGTAGTATATCAGTGATGTATGTAGTTCCCATGACACACGCTCTGCTTACTTTGGGGCTAGATGATGCTGTGTGAAAAATGTCCATTATTTATTTATTTATTTTATTCACATTAAAGTAATAAATCCTGTTATGAATTAGCAAGTTGAAATGGCAATGTACAGGCCATATAAACACTGGGGTAGAAAAGGTTTCTTGAATGGCAACCACGTAACGGACGACAAGAGTCACTCTTTCCGATGTGGCACTGACATCTTAAAGGTTGCGGATGTCGATGGATGGAGGTGGCCTGAGATCGTTCGTCATAGAACTTTTTAGGGGAGGCCTATGTCCAGCAGCGACCTATGTTCAGCAGCGGACTATATCCAACAGCGGCCTGTGTAGAAAAGTTTTCTTGAATGGCAACCACGTAACGGACGACAAGAGTCACTCTTTCCGATGTGGCACTGACATCTTAAAGGTTGCGGATGTCGATGGATGGAGGTGGCCTGAGATCGTTCGTCATAGAACTTTTTAGGGGAGGCCTATGTCCAGCAGCGACCTATGTTCAGCAGCGGACTATATCCAACAGCGGCCTATGTCCAGCAGCGGTCTATTTCCAGCAGCGGCCTATGTCCAGCAGCGGTCTATTTCCAGCAGCGGTCTATATCCAGCAGCGGCCTATGTCCAGCAGCGGTCTATTTCCAGCAGCGGCCTATGTCCAGCAGCGGTCTATTTCCAGCAGCGGCCTATGTCCAGCAGCGGTCTATTTCCAGCAGCGGTCTATTTCCAGCAGCGGCCTATGTCCAGCAGCGGTCTATTTCCAGCAGCGGCCTATGTCCAGCAGCGGTCTATTTCCAGCAGCGGCCTATGTCCAGCAGCGGTCTATGTTCAGCAGCGAACTTCTACAGGCTGTTGATGATGATGAAGTTGATGTTTGAGTCTAATGATGATGATGATGACCCTGTCCGTCCACGGGACTCCATATTTAAATCAGATTGATTTTGCGAGCGATATTTGTTTTTATTGTTCTTTTAGAATTTCATTTTGACCCGAACTCGAAATAAAATACTTGATTCACATTTTGATCGTACAAGGAATGTAATCTGCAATCCCTTGTCACTCATTCGATTCGTTGCGCCTTCATCTCGTACTCTTGATTTCCCAAATAGTTTAGCGCGTGAGTTGTAGGTATTAATTACGTGGAACAGGACATGTGTCACGTCTATCAGGTATATGCTCTGCAGATGTCGTGGATTGATGGTCTGAGCGTGTAGCGACCACTAAGGTTTTCGCGTGGCTTTGTTGAACTTCCTCAACCCTTAGATATGTATTGATAAAATACAGCTCAGATTTGTGCCTATACAGGGTTATTTGTTAATCACGAATAAGCTCTCCGACTATAATTTCCGAATATAAACTTTAGTTTTAAAATTTTTGAAACCTTGAACTATTTTGCCTTATTAGGTCAAATAGGAATTTTGAAATGAAATTATTGCAAGCTATATGTCAGCCTATAATCAACTGCTTCTTTACGTCCTAATGGGACACGTGAATAAGACGTTTTATTCCCAGAAACATCTGATTTTAGATTTGATTATGATTATAACGTCAATATTATCTTTACATTCGTAAAGTTGTAGAGTAAAATAGGTTTGGTTTCATTTTGCTTGGTGTTTGGTTAGGAATGATGGTCCGTGAGCTTTTGCGCGATTTACAAATAACCCTGTATAAGTCGTGTTTGTGAGTTCGATCACTAGATAAATAAAATAATACAGATAACCTTTACCTTTACCAAACGCTTATGTTATTCAAATACTTTAGTTTTAAGAGCATAGATTTCTGTAGTCGAAACTTATCATGACTTTCGTTAATACCTGAGGGGTAAACGGACAGTCAAACATACCAAATCGTCTTATACAGGAACACCTTGTGTTTAATAGTAGATACATAGATGTCAGGTTAATGTGTCTTGGCACTTGGCAGCTACACAGACGCGATCGGTACATAAGTAAATAGCAACAAATTGATTACACCGTCTGTTTATTACTGCTTAGGTAATTGATAAACAATTTATACGAGTTGATATGCGGCGTGTGTGAATTGATAGGCGCTTGTATGTTTTGTCGGCTCGGCTTTCTCTTGTAATGATATGCGTCATTTGTCCTGTCAAGATATCAATTAGTCATCAAGCCATCATTCATTGTTTATCTATTGAACGTCGATCAACAAATTTCCTCTCTCGCTTTCTACTCACGCTATCCTTTAAGACGCTGACCAATGCAATTAGCATTGGTTTATGTCTTCGTCTGTTCTACACGATTTTGGTCTGCTTATTGTTAACGTCCAGAAATCATAGGTCACCACTCTAGTCCCTGATGTGCAAATAATTGGACTTTAGCTAATTGGAACATGTGTTGTCTTTGCTATAACTTACTGTTTCGACAATGTTCACTTCTTCTAGCCTTGTCTCATTATTATTTGAGGTCGACTCTCCTAATCTTCAGTCTCCATTGAGCAATCAGTCGTTTGGATTTTTTTACAATTTTTATTTCTTTAGTTCTTGAACTCTTCCAGAATTTATTTACTCTATCACGTTACTAGCGCCCGCTAGTTTAGCCTTAGCAGCACGTCCTTGACTTCCGTATATGTTTATTTAAATTTCTTCACATGATTTATTATGCTCCCAACTAAGGTTTTAACGTTTGATAGTGATGACAAAACAGTTTTGAAACCCGTTTTTTTGTGTGGTTCATTCATTCATTCAAATGTCACACCGCTATCACGCGGCTGCGGGTGGCCTACTTGAGCCGATTGTTATGAAAAATAAGAAAAGCAATTCGTTAGTCTGTCTGTTTGTTCACACTTCGCGGCGCTTATAGCGCCCCTTAAAGAGGTGTGACAATGTTTAATGTATATTTTTTTATGTCGAACCAGGCCTTCCTTAAGATACTTTTTGTATCAAATAAAACATTTAAAACCTTACCGTTATTGTTTCACGATCGAAATGCCCCATTTTATATTAGATCGACCGGTCATGCAGTTCAAATCATGGAAAAAACAATGGCAAAATTTAACAAATTCCGTAAATAACGAGTTTTACTTACTTTTCTTGCGTCACAGAACTTGTTTAATATCATCGAGGTAAAAGTACTTTGTTGGTATGTTAGTAGATTCTACTTCAATTGGTAATAAAAAGGGGTTTTTAAATCATAAAGGATAAGAATCCACATCGATATCATCAACAGTCTGTAAAAATCCACTGTTAGAAATAAAGGCCTCCCTAATGAATTAAGGAGGCCTTAATTCTTTATTACTTTAAAATCTTTATAGTGCATATTACTAAACATCCAAATCCTTCACACCTTTTTTTGTGACTCTCCATTCCAGTGATTACCATCTAAAAGGTACTTCCGTGGAAGTTAACAGGTTGTATGTACGAACGGGATGGTTTCCCGAATAATGGGTTATCTGTGTGGATGGAATAGTTAACCGCTCTGTTGTGCTGTTGAATACGAATTGTGGTTTACCGCGATGTTTGGATCACGTGCCGGCGAGAACAGTGGACGGAGGAATAAATAATTTTACTGTGGCATCAAATGTAGCCGAGATTAGATAATGCTATTATCCTTGACACCCGCATACGTGCTTATGGAAAAGTGAACGTGGTTTTGTAAAAAAAAAAGAACTGGTGTTTCCTACATTTTTTATAGTAGAGCTCATCCGGGAAGTACCATCTATTCTATCATTGACGACCTCTGTGGCGAAGTGGGCGAAGGCCCGCCTGAGACGCAGACGGTTGCGGGTTCGATTTCCGCCGCGGGACAAATGTTTGCATAAACAAATATTTGTCTCGGGATCTGGATGTTTTCTATGTATAATATGTATGTATTTACAAAAAAAAAGTATATAAGTAGTATATCAGTCATGTAGTTCCCATAACACAAGCTCTGCTTACTTTGGGGCTAGATGATGCTGTGTGAAAAATGTCCAGCATTATATAAAAAAAAAAATGTATATCGCCAAGACGTAGAGTACGTTACTGGTAATTTTGCTGTGTTTCTGTCTAAATGAAACTGCTACCGGTGAATATACGGGCACGTGAGATCTATCTTTGTTTACAGATAGGCAATGCATAAGCATTGTCCCTGGTGTTGCTGACTTTAAAGATGTCCCCGACTGTGACCAGTACAAGGCTGTGAGAATATCCAACGTCTTTTCGGTAGACCAGAGTGTCTGGTTTACATAGATATTCGAAAACTTTTATTATGTTCCAATATATTATTGTTGATTTTGAACTTTATAAAGTAAGTTTGATTCCTTTATAGAATGCGACCATAATTTTATTAACATTTCAAAAAGAACAGTGTGGTTTGTTTCACATAGCTTAGGGGTTAGCCAAATCAGTATTAAGCAACTAGCCATATAGCTAGTAGAATCATCGATATAAATATATGTTCTATCTTAACTATGTACATTGGTAGATTCCGCGCCAACGTGCATAAAGCCTCAGCCTTTATTTAATTTATTTAATGATCGAAATCTTGACATCAACGGACACACTTGATTGCGAATCTCTATATGTCTATTTATATCAATGACAAAGTAAAACTAAGCTAATAAAATGTCATGTGATCACATTTCGATCTTTGACGTCGATACCTTACATTTTCAACGATTCCCAGTTTCTTCCTTTAAAAAATTGTTGCTGTTCTTCTATTCGCCATTAATGTTATTATTATTTCTTTCATGTTTTACGCCATGATTTAGCTTACAGGAAACCATGAACTTGGATGATCATAACCATAAATAACATTTAAAGAGTGCTTCACACATGACCGTCCGAAGTCCAACTTTGCAAGTGACAAATCTTAACAATGCGCCTCTGTGGGCGGCTGGTGATTCAGCCCGGACCATTGGCAAGGTCAGTGTGCCATTCAAATTTTATGGGGCTAATTCATGGTACCGCTAAACGGTGACGTTGTTCTCGCAAACTGGTACAAGCTGGACATTGTTATGAAAACGTTTGTCTTTGTAAGTTCGTTTATTTTCCATGTCAATTTTCAAGTATCGTGTTATCGGCGAAGGCTCCGACTGCTTCGACTCATTTCGAGAGTCTCTTTTCTCTGTGACAATGTATTTGTTTTTAGAAAAAGGTGGGCGTCGCCATCCTCTGTTCATATCTAGTAATTGGAACCCTGGGCATGATCAACTACGGACCGTCATTTTTCTTACGTTTTAAACAGCGCAGCTTTTTCGCAGCCAAATTAGCTGAAATAAAAGTTTTACTGCGAACGCACGAATGGAAATATACTCGCCGATAAACGCGATAATAATCTGCTTTACAAAATCACCGAATCATTGTTGCTAATCGGAGCTCGCAGCTTCCAAATGAATCATAATCCTGGAGCCGGTACTTACATAATTTCTTGGTACTGCCTTCCGTTGTACCGAACTGAGTCAGGGTTCAAAGTTCGTTTCTTTGTACATTCTGTGACTCTGTAGATAGTAATCCTAGAAACAGTGTCTCCACTTCCGCCGTCGCACGCACACAGACATTCTCACTTTAAAATACTTATAGGTGTTGAAGAAATTGAATCTAAGCTTTCGTCCTGCATACTCGATGCCTTCACACAGATCTTCAAGATTTTTTCTCTATAGATCCCACGATAGAGACTGATGTAGTGGATCATAACAATTTTGATAAGGGATTATTTCATAGATATTGCTTTGATTCAACCCTTAGGGCAATAGACCTACGGGTAATAAAAAATGCTTCTCTAACCCGTTGTACCATTCATAGATCAACCAATTGGCCTTCTACTCCCTGAGAGAAGGAAAGAAAAAAAGCCCGCAACCTTCTGCGTCTCAGAAATATAATATGAATCAGAATATGGCAGAAATTGTATGAGATTTTTCTGGTACTTCATTATCTGATGTAAGGAACCTCCGCGTGATTATTGTGCATGTAGGCTCTAGACCAGGGATGCACAGACAGCGGCACGCCGGTGGAATACTGGTGGCCCGCCGATAGCAAAAATAATAATCTCGTACATTCGAAAAATATTGAATTTTTAAGCAGTTTTACGTGTTGCTACAAGTAAATTTGAGCCAAATTTAAAAAATATTGTAAGCACTATGCAGTGCCACGCTTCAAATTAATAAATTCTTTTTCAATTTTAATACATTATTATCAATTCTTTATTGTCTTTAATTACCTATACTTCTGGCGGCCCGCCATCAGTTCATGATTTGCCCAAGTGGCCCCTAGTCTCAATAAGTCTGTGCATCCCTGCTCTAGACCGTTTTTACTTGGTCATGCGTGATCCAATGGAAATTGATCAGTTTCGCCTGATATTTAGGAAGTACCCCATCCTATGAAGAATGCGTATAATTTGAAGTAATTATCTTCCAAGAATACTTACAGTTACAGTGGAATTGAATTGAGTTGAGTTGATGTACTGGTAGTTGAATTATTCTATGGTAGTTCAAACGATACGCCGAGGAAGCTCAGGTCAGAAGTTCAAATTGCGTTTGAAATTTAGGTGAATGACCGTAAATAAGTGGTTAAAATTAAATTAGGAGCGTTATCGTCGCGTCACCGTGTATTATGATGTATGGGTACAGAATAATAGTGTAAAACCGAAACAAAAAAAAAAGCCCATTCAATAATTCTTACGTTTAGAAACGTAACTCGGAGAACGTACTCGGCCTGCGACGATAAAAAAGAAAATGTCTCATTATTACTGGAAGCTGAATTCCACACGTGAAGTTCTTGAAGCTGTCAGTAAGCCCTGGAAGTTTGCTTCAACATATGCTGTTTGATTGATCCAGTCAGTAAGTCATACTCAAATTACTGTTAAACCATAGTCTAGGGTTTTTGGACGTACATCAGATAGAAATTACATAATTATCATTACATTATATATTAGTACATGGTTAAATCGGCGAGGGGAAATCAGATTTCACAAATCAGAATCTTTATTTGAATGAATATAGGTCAGTTAATACATGATGTCAAAATTGTTTTTTGGGAACTTTTGAAATATGGAATACCATGAGCTGATTCGAATGTGTGTGAATGGGAATTTCACTTCTATGCTCTGATCAAATTATTTATTTACGTATGTATAACTAACGTTCTGTTGTCAAACAAACTTATACTCTGTGGTTTAGAATTATAATCGAATTACTCTTGTATTACTAGTGCGATGACTTTTTCTTGACGCGATCATTATTGCTTTGTTTATATCCGCTTGTTATGTAACTGATATAATAATGTGTGTGGTCGTAATGACAGCAGTCGTGACATGTTTGTCTTTTGAACATGAATATAATGTTGTTGGTATATTTAAATACTAGTAGAACGACCGCGACTTTGACCGTGTTGAGTTTTTTTTTTCATACAAACTTCATCTTTGCTGCATCCTCTAGTAATATCACTGATAATAAAATAACTAACAGACATATACTTAGTCCTGAACCCACAAAATATTATAAAATTTGATATGACATGTACCCTAATCAGAAATTATACTGTGAGTTATTTAACTGTTTAATAATATTTTTAAGTAAGGTCCTTAGGGTTCTAGGGGTTCAATTCTTTGCTTATACCTACACATACCCTTCACAGGTCTCACAAATATGGCACAACTTTCAAAACTAAAAATATTTATTTAGTTACCTACCTTATAATCCAGATAAAGGATGTTGGAACATTTAAAAAAATAAATAGGTACTAAGTCTACATAAAAGTAGACTGTTGCCAAAACCTTAGTAAACTACCTCACGGCCAACTACCTGCGAGGGCCTACTAGGTAATATAATTATGTAAAACTTGCGCCAAACCACATACAAAGATCCGCTACCTTGATTGCACTCAAACTTCAGATGTTATCAATGAAGAACTGCCTTTCAGACTTGTGATTAAGGGGCGTTACTGCCGCCAGGTACCATCTAAGTTATCCTGCTGGCTTGATTAGTTTTCCATGAACTAATATAAATAAACTTATATTAGCTGCCCTGTAATGCATGACAGTTCATTCATTTCGTCACAGTACTCGTAGTGATTCAGTGCACGCGTTTTTGTATTTAACATTTACATACATCTGTTGAACGCAAATATTCTACCTTCGATTTCCATCCAAATAAATTGTGTAAAAACGCACGATTATTATTAAAAAGGGGTTTTCGGAATACACATTTAAATGTAACGAGTTTTTTTTTGTATTAAATGTTGCTTTCGCTTGCGTCGAATTGAAACTTGAACTAATCAAGTTTTATATTATTACTAGGTACTGCCCACGGCTTCGCCCGCGTGGTACCCGAATAAAAGCCTATGTGTTATTCTGATGTATAAGCTATGTTACTGTAAAGTTTCATCGTAATCCGATCAGTAGTTTTTGCGTGAAAGAGTAACAAACATCCATCCTCACAAACTTTCGCGTTTATTATAGTAATAGGATTCAACGCGAAACCGTGAGCGCAAAACGTTACTTATAAATTTAACTGAGTGCTTTTTTAGAGGTAGGCTTAGGTATAACAAACTCTAATGAACATTCAAACGCCTTGCTCGGCTTGACGTCTCGCTCGCCTTGTAAATTTGTTTTGTTAATATGCTTTCATCCATTCTCAAACCATCTCAACATACCTTTCTCGACTCTCTTTGCTGCGTCTTCGTTATTTTATTATATTTATTATATATCACAGTTAAATCGCTTCCCTTGTGCCATTATCATTTTGATTCGAGGTGAATTTTTCCTCGCTTGCGCACATTTATGTCGCATACTGTACCCACTTTGCAATACAGCTGTATGTGAGTCAAAGCGTATTCACAATCGTAATGGGATACCCAGAATAGTTTTAAATTTAGATGTGATGTGAGTAGTTAATACTACATAGTTCATTAATATCTTAACAGTAGACATTATAAACGTTACTCTTAAGTCTGATTCATATAAAATTATAAGATTAAAATATTTTATTTTTATATTAAAGACTTCACATTGCTTAATGAAGCCTCTACTTTGTTTGGGACTTTAGTGCGGCTTTATACCGATAAGAGATATCTTTTTCATGATATTTAATGTCGTTTTGAAGATATATACAAAATTATTTTGTAGGAATATACGTAGGAATATAAGGAGAAACAAAACAAACAGGCTCACAACTGTATGCTCGTTGGGCCCATTTTTTATTATTGTAGTTTCGCCTGCGGCTTGAAATTCTTTTATCATCGTCAAACAAGATATTTGTAATTTCTTCATTGGAATGTTTTGTGGATTCAATAACTGAATATCTGACATTCGTGTTTGTTGTTTGTGGTTGTGAATGAATGTTTTATGGTAAAAAAAAAATATTATTTATAGTCGTTAGTCTCACTGCTGGATATAGGCCTCCCTTCGTTCCTTCCAGACTTTCCGATCCAGTTTTATGTCTGCCCAGTCCGTCTGAAACGTATCCTATTCGTCTCGCCATCTCGGTTTTGGTCTGCCGCGACGCCTTCTGTCTGGGTCAGGGCATTCGGTCGCTGTCTTTGAAAATCCCACTTCAGCTTGGCGGCTATTTTATTTACTGTAACACTGTAAACTCCTTAGCTATTATTTTATTACGTACATATTTTTATATAAGAGATGTATAACGCATTTACCTAATTACCTAATATCCGGCGGAGGGCATAGGTATAGCATCACACAGGTCTTTACCTAGTTTGGCCCAATCAAGGGATTTCTGGAACTCTTGTCCACAAGTCCCCTTAGCTGCCCCTTTATGACAAAAAGTCCATAAATCCCCTTCGCAGGGAATTGTCGCAGGGGATTTGTGGAATAAGCCAACTGTTGTACAATTATGATATATTTGTTATGTCCGAATAAACTTAACTGACACTATATGTGCATATTAAAATACCGTGTACTGTCAGTGTACTATAAAATAAAATACAAGACATTCGACTTTGTTTACGATGCAAAGAGAAAATTGATTCTCTGCAGTGCAGCGTCTCACAAAACAAAGTCATGACGCTTTAAGCATGGTTTGATAGCCGCGCTTGCTAATGGAAATAGTGGTTTTAGGATCGCCGCTCACCACACCGGACAATGCTCTGGTCGTGTGAATGTATGGAGCTTACCGGGTCATAACGAGGTGGCTTCTAGCTTATACGAACAGGCAGAAGAACTACCACCGTGTACTTGTGATATTTGGGAGTTTGGATACTGCCTTTTATTCTATACTTATTCTATGTTTATAAACCCATGTCTGTTCTCTGTTTCATTATTGGTACCTATATGCAATTTGTAATATTATCATATCCTCGTGATTATAGTCCTTAGTCTAAAGATCTAAAGACTCGTTCACCAATTTATAACACCAATTATGTTTCTGGGTAATAATTGTGATTTCATTTCAAAGTTACTTATAACAAAGTTTGTATAGAATATAGTAAACAAATGTATTGAGCTATTTAAGCTTATATAAGTACCTGGTTAGAAAATTAATCTTATTTTTATATTGAATCTATCTGCTACTGATATTGGGAGAGGACGGAAGATCAGCGCGCTACTTACCTACACCAGGTCTGCGGCGCTTTATACTGAGTCCTATCCCTTTTAGTTACTTACCTCATCAGCAGTGTAACCATCTTAGTTATATACCTTATTAATAAGTAGTTACAAATAAATGATGTATCTATCTATCTATCTTATCTATCTGTCATGGTAATCTACCGCGATGCGTTGATGCTTTGAAGGTTATGGGTGCCGTTTAAATATACTTCTTATTCTAAATCTAAGAGGGGGGGAACCAAGATCTGACTTCCCACATTAGGGTGTTAATCTCTCTTCTCCCTGTTATAACCCCCAACTAGGCCAGCTCTTTTAAATATCGGAGAATGTCTTTGGGTTGATGACAACAGTGTTTCAGTATCCCCAACCCCAACAAGTTTCTCGGGAGTTATGCTGCCTGTGATCTCCGACACTAGCTCACACCGTGCTTAGTTTACACATTCCAGAATACCATGTTGTATTTTTAAATGATACTGCTAAGCGCGTCCGGATTATTTACACCACGCTGGATGTGACTAGCAGCGGCCGTCAAAGCTTACGGATACCAAAAGAGATATATTTTTAACTGGTAAAAATAAAAGAGTGAATAGGACAGTTGGAAGGGGGGGCTTCGGCGAACGTACTCTGACCAAATTTGAGACGTTCTGGAGAAAAGCCAAATCAAGTGTGAGCACCCTAACGAGCTTGTATGAAGAATGTGATGAGGATCGTTGAAAGTGGAATCCGTGGAATCTGCCTACCCCTCCTGGAGACAGGCTTGTGTATGTAGAAATAGAAGCGTTTCACGATCCGGTGCAGGACGAATAGTTTATAATAGCCATATGCGGTCTTTATGTTCGTTTTCCCGTGGACTTCATAGTACTTTGAGCATAATCAAGTCTCAAGATTTATGAACAATGAATATCGATCATGAATTTTTGACATGTCTGGCGCAACATTTTCACTGCTTAGTGGCTTTTCATTCTATGCGATATTTTATCACCGTCGTTAAATTATTCGTCAGATACTGCAGTAAAATCTCGGTCTAGCGTAAACGTTACTAGCTGCTGTATCTGTCTTCGCTTGTGTGCCATGCAGATTAGCCTATGTTATTCCAGGTTATATTATATATTTTTTAATGTAGGTGTCTCTACAAAACCTATTCAGCTGTTTATCGGTTTAACAGACCATCTCTTTGTCACTTAAGGTACCATAAATGATTGCCGTCACTGAACTTGTAAAGACGGGTCCATATATGTGACATTTTAACGTACATACTTCCTCGACTGGTTTTAACCTACTTGCCGCGTTTGTCATAGGTCATTTTGAAATCCGTCCACACTTGTGTTTCTGACGCGCGTATCTTTGAGGGTTACGCAAAACATTATTAAAAAAATATATCAACGTCCGTCCAAATTGTGCCGATCGATCCCGTGTCATCTCTGAACAAAAACACTGAAATGGACAAAAAAATAATCAAATAATTTATCGTCACTCTCACTCTACGCGCTGTGCGAGACAGACAGATTCGGGTACGATAGCAAAAAATACAAATAAAATGCTCTAGGAAGAGTATTCGATTTAATTCAATTCAATATTATTTAATAAAAACAAACAAAACAAACACGCTCACGACTGTCTTCCCCATGGTGGACATCCTCAGATACATACTCAGTGAGTAGATCTTTGAGGATACCAAGTAAGGGGCAGTCAGAGGCACGTCCAAACATTACATTTGGTACATGCCCGCGTTTTGCAAGTAGTAAGCATTCCACGTGACAGGTTGCAAGCCCATCGCCGCTTATTAGAACACTAACTGTTGGCACATACCTTCGAATTTTTGGTTCTAGGGCATGCCGGTTTCCTCACGATGTTTTCCTTCACCGTTTTGAGCAGCACGTGTTAATGTGTTATTATTTAATACATTTAGATAAAATTATTGTATACTTAAGTCATTAATTTCCACATCATTTAAAAACACCTCAAAAAGATTTTGAGGTTATTATTATTAATAAAAAACATTAGAGGTACCTACATAAATACAATGTAAAGAAAAAATAAACAAACGAGTATGTTACATACAAAAGTTATCAGCTAAAGCTTCGTCAATATCATAATATGATTTTGACATAAAAAAACAACTTATTTTAGTACTAAATTAATATTAATTTCAACGTTTAAATAAAAATAATTTTGCCATAGCTCTGCTTACTTTGGGGCTAGATGGCGCTATCTGGAAAATACCCAGCATTATTTATTATTGTTATTTTTTTTTTTTAATTAATAAGTACATTTATTCATACAACTATGTACAAGTAGGTATATACAAAAAATACAGATGAAACAGCTAGCTATCTAAAGACCGTTGCAAACGATCTATAGATAGCTCAACTGATCCAGATCAGATTGTTATTTATTAATCTTAGTACCGTGATTACCTACTGAATTACATTTATATATTTTTTAGATTCGAAGGATGGACGTAAAACGGGTTTATGAAGAGGCCATTTCAAAAAATAAAACTGTCGTTTATTTTTTGAAATGGCCTCTTCATAAACCCAGATTATATCCTCAAGTTATCATTGTGTAAATATCAAGTTTGTTACTTAAAAAGTTACTGAGATATGGTGCAAAGTAGTGAACCATAAATTTTAACAAAGCGTAATCGGGTTTATGGTTTTCGTAGTTGGTACAAACTCAAAAAATAAACAGCCAAAAGACACCTACGTAGTCTTGGATTACCTGTGTCGTGGATATCAGGAACTAAAAGTACCGTGGTGCCATAATACCAAAACCTGGAACAAATATAAGCAGAACATGCGAACATTCTACCTTTTTTTATAGCGATCCGACAAAAATTTGCCAATATAAAACTCTTAATAAAACCTAACCTTGAATGTCTATTGTTGCAGGAATTCGCCGACACCACGGCGCTTTGACACCCAAGTGAGTGGACGATTTCAATTATAAGATTTTCCTGTTCGTCTGTATTACCGAGAACTTGCGATTATTGGGCAAATAAAAAAAAAACATTTTATTACTGTCGCGCTGCGCTCGAGGTGACAGGTTTATATTAGTGAATGAAATAACGGCATCAGAGCTTCATCGAGAGTTTTTGTCGAAACATCTTGAATCAACTACCAAAAATAAAAAAAAAAAATTTGTACATTCTCATGCGATCATTGGTACCTATATATAATTTATGATTCACCAGCTTCTGCCCGCGGCTTCGCTGGCATAGTAGGTACTCGAAGTTGCCTATGTGTCCTACAAATTAATTTGAAGACCTCTGTGATGCAGAAGGTTGCGGGTACGATTTCCGCTGCGGGACAAATTTTTGTAATGTTTGTACTTGGTCTTGGTGGTTTCTATGTATAATATGTATTCACAAAAAAGTATATAAGAAGTATATCAGTCATGTAGTTCCCATAATACAAGCTTAGTTTGGGGCTAGGAGATGATGCTGTGTGAAAAATGTCCACCATTATTATTATTAATTTAAATCGGTGTAACGAAGACCAACAAACATCATGCATACTTTCGCCTTCATAATATTATTTGGATAGGATAAGTAGGATACGCCATCATCAATATCTATTCAGGTATTAAAACTTTTATCTCTCAAAATTTAGCCCGTCTCCTTTATCTAGAACCGGATTGTGTAGAAAACTGGATTGTGTAGATTGTGTAGGAGCAAATTACTCGTTCGATTTGTGGAAGGGCTTGCCGACATTTCGGTTCATTAAATACATTCCTATTCTCATCGCTTCAGTTTCATTCGTTTTATGATCTCCGTCGCGTTTTGTATGCATTTTTAGATACCGTATTTTTACGAATACTTATAAGGTCCTGCTTTAGCGATTTCGTAAATTTCTCGGAACAAGTTACTTCGGGGTCGGGAGGTATTTGCAATGTATGGTTGTGAGTGGGCGTTTGATCGTACACTGAATTTGGACGTTTTGTGTCGTTAGCCTTATCAAAGTCTTGGACAAGCTGTTATTTTGTTATTCTGCCTGGCTTCTCGATAGGCTTCACATAAGAGCGTCGTATAAGGATGATATAAAAAAGATTGCCATTTAAGTCCATCTTTTTATCATTAGACTTGGTCGCGAGGTATCGCCGTAAATACAACAGAACAATCCTTGGAACTTCAAAACGGCCGAGTATGTTTTGTAGTGGGCGAAGGCCCGCCAGAGACGCAGAAGTTTCGATTCCCGCCGCGGGACAAATGTTTGTATGATCTGCAAATATTTACCTCGGGTCTGGGTGTTCACATAACACAAGGGGTTATTTCCCTCTGCTTAGTTTGGGGCTAGATGATGCTGTGTGAAAATGTAAAGCATTATTTCTTTGTTACATATTCCACGATCATAGAGAATTAAATATTCTAAATCAGAGTTTTTCAATGAGACTCTTTCCTTATCCATTCGGCAGTTGACGTTTGGACGATAACCTTCCACTTCCGCGAAGGTCGACCCTAGATAACTTCCTATATTATACAAATAGATAAGTCCGTATATCACAATATATTTTTTGTGAGTGAATTATGATAAAAGGACACGTGATCACTTATCTTCTTCGAGAGCTTTGAGGTACTTCTCTTTCTCAAATTTATGCTTTAAAACATAGTAATATTTATTGTCACTGAGTAGATTTACATTAATATGTATTAGTAGTAGGTACCTATACGTAAAACAAAATAGTTTTGTTTGTTTAAGTAAGAAATACATTTGTTATAAATTCATATAACAAAGAATCTGGATGTTTCCGAATCACCTTTTTAAGTAGGTACCTTTAAAATAACATGCACAATAGGATGGAATTAAGTTTATTTTAATAATTAATTGTAGATTTAATCTAAATCGACAAACAGTAGTCCCAATTCAGCATTCTCTAATGCAAAAAAAAACCCTATGATGTACATCCTTAGATACGCAGATCTTTAGGGGATACCAGGTGAAGGGGAAGTCAGGCACGTCCAACCAGTACATTTGGCACTAGCCCGCTCTTTCCTACCTTCATAAAAGAATGCATTTCATTCGTTACATTTCGACCGTTATCTTAACATAGTTTTGTAGCTAGCATACGTACGCCATTCACAAAACAAGTTTTTTTGTCCAATCCCTTTTCCCCCAGATACCGTTACTTACAGATTTTTTGTCATGTGCTTTCGTCGTTGAAACCCTTGGTAACATCCCAAACACATTAAAAAATGATCACAGAACGTCAGTTTTTGTTAAGTACCTATCTTTGGGGCGGTTCCTACATGGTAATGACTGACTGACTGATAATCTTGCGCTGTGTTTTGGTGTAACTCTCGTCAGAGGATTTGATTCTTAGATACAAAAGTAAGGCGTAATGATTCCGCATTGTAATCTTGTACATCATAAATATATCTATTGAATAATAAAATATACTTCTTTCTTTGAAATAATACTAAAAGCATTGTTCTTCCTTATCCTAAAATGTATGAATGAAAATACTTTAACACTTAGACACCATAAACAAATAACAGAATAATGAAAAATATTATTCTAAAGTACAATGGGCGGTCTTATCTCTTCCAGACCTTTGTATGGAGAGGATAATGGAGAACCTACAAATCAGTGGATGTGGTACTTGTGCCTCGAAGAGTTTTTGTGCCATTCACAGTGTTGATATCATATACGTATAGCTGAAGCAGTTTATTTCCAATACTATAATTGATCGAGCAAGCGAAGCGAGCAAAGATCTCCGAGTCTTTGAATTAAAATTATCGTGGTTTGGTATCATTTTAGAATATTATTACGACTACTTAAAATACTTAATGTACGTGGTATAGTCGTAATAATATTCTAAAATCTCCGAGTCTACTTGCACAATCCGGCGTTTGTCTGTATGTTTGGTTGTCCGAGGTTAATTGCCGAACAGTTCATTCAATGAAACTAGGCAAGTAGGTTACCGTTAGGAATCGGTTTTGAACCTGTCTACAAGTGATAAAGGATTAGAAAAAATCTATACAACAGTGTATTTGGTATTTATGCTACAAAATCTTTCAAAAGCTTTTGTATATACAGTACCTTGACTGAGTCATAACACAATCGAATCTACGTTTCGGTGTGATATCACCAAGTTTTTGGATAATGTTTGCATGCTTTCCGCGGCTTCATCGAAAATACTACCCTTCGGTTAGTCATTTCTGTTTGCACGCTGCTTCAAGCGATGACTCATTGATGAATGAAATTGTATTTTCGGTGCGTGATATGGCTCGAAAGAGCTTTGAGATATGCAAAGGGTTTGGGGAAACACTGTTTGAAAATCTTCGGCTAAGGCTTCCTTTTAAGCACAGAAGTGCTCCTGTAGGAACTGTAGGAGTACTACGGACTAACTGTAATTCTTTAAAGTCAATGCCAATAGGTTATTATTCATTGAAATATGTATGTATTATGGGAACTACATGACTGATAGAATATATACTTTTATGTAAATACATATATATTATACATAGAAAACACCTAGACCCGAGACAAATATTTGCAGATCGTGCAAACATTGGTCCTGCGGCGGGAATCGAACCCGCAACCTTCTGCGTCTAAGGCGGGCTTTTGCCCACGGCGCCACAAATATCGTCTAACTGTTACTTTTGTTTGTAACTGGTTTTTCTACGGATCGTGTCGTTCCGAATTTTATTACGCAGTGAAACTCCCATGAACTGGTATGTTTTAAGTGCTTATATCAACTAGTATAATTATGTTGGATTATTCATATCAGTATTAACTATCAATTCTGAATTTAACATTAAAAATTCAAGGAAATTATTGAAGGTAATTTATTTAAAAATTTAATAGGTATGATTCCCAAAACTCCAGTCGATATATCACGCGGTATATTACCTTCTGGAATGTATTGTGTTTCAACGGGCGCCGCAGTGTACTCACAGAAGAAATTATAGTACCTCTTGGTCACAGAGTCGACAAATGCAGCATCAAGTCGCACAGCGGGGCGCTTTTTATACAGGAACGCTGGTTTTCGAGTAAACGCCTTCCAATGTCGAGTTTATAGGGCTCTACAAAGAATACCCAATTATTATTCAATGTGATTTAGATGTTATTGCCTGGTGTGCAAACAGATTTGACCTTGCCGTCTACTTAGTTCAGATTTAATTAAGTTTTTATAAGCTTGTTTATGGATTTTGGTGAACGATTACGCTTTAGGGAGTCCTTTTGATGGAAAAGGGATTAACTATAGTTCTAAAAATAAAAATACATCAATTAAACTTGACTGACTTACTGTCTAAATGAATACAGACAATATAATTTTGAAGTTGTTGTTTTAACAATTCTTGAACACACACTTTGTCGCATTTTGCGCCGTAATATACTCGAATTCCCTTTGATTAACGCTGTGGCACTCGGATGGCATGTGGCATGGCGTTGAAGCTCTCTATTAACTAAATAAATTATTACAAAAAAAAAACAATAACTTAAATATACATTGGTTTATCAAGTTTAACATATTTCTATTTGATCTTTTGCCCGCAACTATATGGAACTTATGCCCTTTCGATTTAACGACAATATTGATGTCCACTTATAAAGTTCTTTAGTGAATGGGCGCCAACCTTTATTGAAAACTTGCTATGCGTTTTATGGGAAACCGCGCGTACACCATTAAAGTAGATTACAACTGCGGTCTGGCATTTACATTTAGATTTTTCATTTTTGCCAATTATAGTTGAGTTTTATGAGGTGCCCTTAAATAATCGACCGGGCAATATGTGTGACCATGGCCGGTGTTGTTAACTGGTCGATGCGATTTTCTTAGCATTTGTATTTAAAATAATTATAATAAGTATGGCTTCTATCCGATTTCCTGCGACCATCCGTCCATCGTGTTGGGATCGTCAGTCTTCGTATAGTTTTTCTTTGTTAGCTCAGAGCTTTATCATCAACGGGCAGTAGAAACGCACTGCTGGACATAGGCCTTCCCAAAGCTTACCATGACAAACAATACGACCTCTGTGGCGCAGTGGGCGAAGGCCCACCTGAGACGCAGAAGATTGGGTTCGATTCTCGCCGCGGGACAAATGTTTGCATCTGCAAATATTTGTCTCGGGATGTGGGTGTTTTCTATGTATAATATGTATGTATTTACAAAAAAAAGTATATAAATAGTTTATCAGTCATGTAGCTCCCATAATACAAGCTCTGCCTACTTTAGGTCTAGATGATGCTGTGTGGAAAATGTTCAGCATTTATTTTTAATATTAAGCTACTTTCATCCACCGACTTCTCGAAAACTTTAGGATGTCATCTTCCATCCTACACTGTTAGGTTCCTTCCTGACATTGGTATTAAAATGATGATTGTATGAATAAAACAATCTAAATTGAATTAAATACGGCGGGCTTAGATCCCGCACTGAACCACGCAGGTCCAGTGCGGGATGCTGGGTGAGGCGTCATAACCTCGTCCGTCAGATTAAGGTTAGTTTCGGTCCTTAAGATGTACGTTGGAACCCCTCATTCTGCTATTCGAAGCATTCGAAGGACCTACTCTGTTCTGTGTGTGAGTAGGTAAATAGTTCCCAAGTTATCCAGCTCCGTGCACAAGCTATGCAGAACCGGTAGTTAACCGGCTGGCACGGCAGATGCTGGCCGGCCTTGGCCGAAGCAGGAATTCCGACGCATGAGCAATGCTCTAGTGTCAACTACCTTGCTGGGCTGATCAGGAATTGTAAGCTTTTTTTGTGAGTGAACTTTGTATTATTGTAATGGTTATATTAATGGAATCTTTTTCTGGTAGGTTTAGTTTAGGAAATGAAGTTTGCGTTCGTTGTACTGATGTTTTCTTAGTCACCCTGCATTAGTGTCTACTAAAATGGTTCCCATAACCATTTTGGTTAACGTGCTTTAGTGAATACTAGCACCTTAATTAGACTAAAATGATTATGGGAAAGAGACAATGGCATTTAAATTCACAATTTAAATTGTTCCGTATTGTCGTTTTTATTAGTGTGATTTGGGGGCTGGTTGTGATATGAGGAATGTGTGTGAAATGAAAAGTACTTAGAACGAATTAAGATAGTATGCGTTTTGGTATTAACTGCTAAGTAAATCCAGAAATAAATAAATCCTATCCTACTAATATTATAAACGAGAATGTTTGTGAGGATGGATGTTTGTTACTCTTTCACGCAAAAACTACTGAACGGATTTTGATGAAACTTTACAGTAATATAGCTTATACATCAGAATGACACATAGGCTACTTTTGAACCGGGTACCACGCGGGCGAAGCCTTGGGCATAGGCTAGTAAATTATATATCTAGTACCTAACAAAGTTCGCAACCTACATAAAAATAATGACTTATCGATAAATCATTTATGCGTTGCGTATTAAATGTTAAGCAACTTCAGAAATAAATAAATTATATATCTAGTGCCTAACAAATTTCGCAACCAACATAAAAATAATGGATTATCGATCAATCATTAAAAAGGTATAGTTAATCTGAAAGGCATTTCCGTAAGCGACACGTGACTCATTCGTGCCATGGAACCACTACTCAAAACAATGGCCGAAAACCAGACAGCATCTCAAATGCTAGGAAGACGTCGAACTAAAAGCAATAATGGCTATAAACTTTTTGCGCAATGTCTAATCTCTGATTGTGATAATAATTGATGTAGTAATGGACACGTCCGGCCCACCAGCATTGTGCGACTTATCTCGTGACCTTTTCAATGAGACGATAAAACATATCCCTGGTTCATGGTATCAGCAATTGTGACCAATAAGTTAGTGGGTACCGCGCCACGTGGAGCTGATTTCGTTATGAAATTTTACAAAAATACGAATTATAATTTAGGTATCTTCAAAAGGAGAGTTTATAAGCATGTACTCAGCGTGTTTAACGTACAAGTAGGAGTAGTCAAACATAAACCCTGTTTTTATATGGCATTTAAAAGTTTGCTATCTATGATGAATCTTTTCTCATTTATAAATGATGAATTAAATTCAACTACCCTACCCAGACACGAGACAAATATTTGCAGATTATACAAACATTTGTCCCGCGGCGGGAATCGAACCCGCAACCTTATGCGTCTCAGACGGGCCTTCGCATACTGCGCCACAAAGGTCGTCATGGAATTTAACTACGATATATAACTACCGTTACTACAACTCTTTATCAGTAGGCCTTCCTATGATGGCGGCTTCGCATCCGGAATACTAGGATACTGCTCTAACTAGCACAGAAGTTATGCTCGTGAATTCCGGCTTTATATAAAACCGCGCTAAAGCATTCTATGCGTGCGAACCGGGTCACTAAGGGCTCTGTGTGTGACTCATTCCTGTGCCTCCTTGGAGAATTTACCTTACACTCTTATTTCTACCATGGTAAGGTCCGATTTCCATTCCATGGCCAGGAGAGCCGAGGACTTTGAACCTCGGATGCCACACATCTGGCACGCCTATGGTGCTAACGAATAAAGCTCAATTTCAGAGCGAGCTTTTGTAGATTCGTCTGGCGTCTGAAGGCACGTCTCTAGGTTTTGTTTTGAGCGTTACTGGTTTTTGCTGGATGTCTTTTTCGTTTAGGGTTAAAGAATGTCGAGTTTCAAGAATGGGGATACGTAAAGTTAAGTTACAAGTATCTTTCTTGGTATTCAATTATGTTTATTACTCTCATGATAAGACAATAAGTAAATACAAGTACATTGTAATTACACATGTTTCCGACATTAAGACGCGCATAAAACAGTCTGGTACTTGCTAGTGGGGATCAGGTAATGGGAGTTAAAGGGACGCTTATTTTATTGATCGTAGGTTCTTAATAATTAAATTGCATACTTTTGGGTTATCCGAAAAAAATGCAGGTGCACGTCAAACCAAAGTCGATTGTGCAAAATTTCCAGAACAACTCATCAATGGTCTATTCTCGAAACCATTCACGCTGAGATAATTCATAAATTTCTATCCATGTTGCATTGAATAGAGTTGCATTATGCGACGCGAAGACAAAATCTCGCGTGCTCACAGTCGGATGGACGCATTGGTCTAGTTCGCCATTGTTGCGGTAGAAAGGCGCGATTTTCTCCGGTGCGCTGTGCTATATCGCAAAGCGCATTTACATTCGACATCATAAATCAGAAAGTTTAGGCTTTTGAGTCCCGCCGCAGGTATCCACGCGGTATCATCTCGCCGGGACTCTGCATTGTGCTCGCGCGATTGTTCGCTTTCATTCACCTGCCATTTGTCCGTCCCTTATTAGTCCGTCCTCGATGGGTAGCCGTCTCGTCCTTGCGCGGTTCGCGTCCTGTATACGCCGCGTCATCTCGCCGATTCCGAACCTCTCGTAGAGATGATAAGGTCGATTATGAGCTAGTCGTTAGACCGGATGGGAAGACGAGATGCTGTAATTTGGCGGCACAATGCCGCGCAATAATAATCGCAGCCGCTCGTAATTGCGAGGACGACATCCGTTGTACTCGACGCAGTGTACTCTACATGTGCTCTGACTCCGTGTGAAAGTTCGAAAGGGCCACTCACCAGACGGACCCGTGTTATCAGAACCTGTTCCACGCATTTTAGATGCATCGGCTTTCTTCAACACAACGATACCTAGATAACTCGTGCTTCGAGTACTTTATTGCTTTTAAAGTGACAAGACTTTCTGTGTGTGCTCATATCCGCTGACCAAAAAAGGGATAACACGTCGTTTCACACCTAATAGGGATTGTTGTCGAAAAAACTAGATGGTAACAATGGTCCTACCGCAACATGTGGTTGCTTTCGACCGATTATCGCTTTTGTCCGATTATAGTTTTTCGAGGCCGGAACTTCCATTGTGCCGACCGGCCGTGTGGTCACCGCCGGATTTGATTTGTGTGCGTGTTTTGACAATCGGCGTTTAGATAAATGCTTTTCTCGCTGTGACTTACGGCGTGTCCTGTGTACTTCATGCTAGGTTCCGCTAATGTAATGAAAGGAAAGTATCAAGCCTGCCGGGTCGGGCGGCACACACTTGCGCAAACACAGGTAAAGAACGCCCTCTCCAATAAAAAAAAACAATTGTACAGATCCGATAAGATCTCGTTTTCTACCCGCACTTAGATAAAGGTTAGACGCAGTTGGCGTTTGAATTTGAATTATCATATAGAAAATACAAAGAAATACATTTTACTTGTGCCGTGGGCGTGGGATCTTTTGGATCGATTAAAAAACCGGATATCCTTTAGTGTTTTGTATCAATTCGATACTCGGATCTTTATGACAAAAACACGTTGCTTCATTTTAATAAATTGAATAAAAAGTATCTATTATGATTTGACGGTGGATCTTTTAAATCCTTTGGGAAGCTCAGTCACTTATCTTTAGAAAGTTTTTAACGGGATGTTCTCTGTTATTATGGGATTTATCTTTCATAGACTTTTTCCTGAGAAGGTAACATGTTCTATGGTGTTTTTATTATGATTATGAAGAAATAAATAAATAAAATAAATTTATTTCTTGTCTAACGAGACTCATCGAAGGTCATATATAATTACATATATTTAGCCTCTGTGGCGCAGTGGGCAAGGGTCCGCCTGAGACGCAGAAGGTTGGGGGTTCGATTCCCGACGCGAGACAAATGTTTGTGTCATCTGCAAATATTAGGTTGGGGAAAAAGTCTTTTCGCATTATTGTATGTATGAACTTGTAATAAAATATCTTTGGCTATACTATTTGTATCTGGCTGGTTTTGGTATCATTAAAAGTTTAAATTTTAAAGAAGATAATTCCAAATTCAAATTAGGAAAATGTGTGATTTTTATTTGTTTTTCGTACTGTTAAGATGAGTGAATCTAATGAAGAAATTCGATACATTTTAAAATTTTACTATAAAAAAGGTAAAAATGCAACGCAAGCCGCGAAAAAAATTTGCGATGTTTATGGACCTAGTGCAGTGTCTGTGAGAGTAGCACAAATTTGGTTTAAGCGTTTTCAATCCGGAAATTTTGATGTCAAAGATGCACGTCGCTCTGGTCGCCCTATTACGGATAAAATGGATGCCATTTTTGAAAAAGTGGAGCAAGATCGGCATATCAGTAGTTACGACGTAGCTGAAGAACTGGGAATTGACCACAAAACAGTTTTGGCGCATTTGAAAAAAACTGGGTACACAAAAAAGCTCGATATTTGGGTACCTCACGAGCTCACTGAAAGAAACCTAATGAACCGTGTTCTCATTTGTGATTCTTTATTACGACGTAATGAAACCGAACCATTTTTGATGAAGCTGATAACTGGTGATGAAAAGTGGATCACGTACGACAAGAACGTGCGAAAAAGGTCGTGGTCAAAGGCCGGTCAGGCTTCACAGACTGTGGCGAAACCCGGGTTAACTCGCAACAAGGTGATGCTGTGTGTGTGGTGGGATTGGAAGGGCATTATTCATTATGAGCTGTTACCACCAGGCAGGACCATCGATTCTGAACTCTACTGCGAACAACTGATGAGATTAAAACAAGAAGTTGAGAGAAAGCGGCCGGAGTTAATCAACAGAAGGGGTGTGGTTTTTCATCATGATAACGCTAGACCTCACACATCTTTAGCCACTCAGCAAAAATTAAGAGAGTTTGGCTGGGATGTGTTAATGCATCCGCCGTATAGTCCTGACCTTGCACCTTCAGATTTCCACCTGTTTCGGTCTCTTCAGAATTCTTTAGGCAGTGTCAGGTTAACATCACGAGAGGACTGCCAAAACCACTTGTCGCGGTATTTTGAACAGAAGCCCCAAAGTTTTTATAGCAATGGGATCATGTCCCTGCCTACAAAATGGCAAAAAGTTATCGAACAAAATGGTACCTACATACTTTAGTTAAATGTAAATAAACTATATTAAAAAATGTTTTGAATTTTCTTAAAAAATGCGAAGAAACTTTTTCCCCAACCTATTATTTGTCTCCGGTCTGGGTGTTTTCTATGTATGATATGTACCTATGTATTTATAAAAAAAGTAGTATATCAGTCATGTAGTTCCCATAAAACAAGCTTTGCTTATTTTGGGGCTAGATGGTGCTGTGTGATAATGTCCAGCATTATTTATTTATTTAGGTATGATCATAACACTATATTTAATAACACAAAAAGGTTAACCTATTACCCTTTTTGTCTACATGTCTTTCTGCAATAGCAGAGGCGAATGAAGCAGTAAAAATTAAATTTTAATTTAAATAATTCAACGTTATTTACCTATTATGATATAAGCGGGCCATTAGATTTGTTTAAGGGTTGTTTAGCTAAAAATTGTTTTGTTTTCTTCTATTTGATAATTACATATATCAGACAAAAACAAAGCAGTGTTTTAATTGTTTAAAATCATTATTAGTCACGAAATCGTTAGATACGACCTTAAGATCAAATAAGATACCTATCACCAATCTGTAACTTTAGTACAAATCAGTGAGAATTCATCATCATTCATATTATCATTTACATACTAGTGTCTTAATTATATAAATATGAGTAGGTAGCCGTGAAGATTACTTGAAGACCATAAATTGGTATCAGACCTTATTATGTGTATATTAGGGGCAAATCACTTATTTAAAACGTAACGCTCATCTATCGCAATGTGCCTAAAAAAAACTAATACGCGTAAAAAAACTATTAAGTATAGATACGTATATCATCATAAAATATGTTCTAGAAGTGAAACTCCCGCACTACTTGTAGCACTGTTGACCGAAATCCGATAATCTGTTGGTTCCGCGAAATGCCTACTTGTTTTTTTTTACTGCCAACTTTATGCCTTACCTCAGTTCGCAAGCCTTTGCAAACAATTGGACTTAAAAATTAGCTCGATTGACACTCCGGTCAAATCTTTATTTGACGACATTTAATTTTGTAGCGCATTGGGCGAAGGCCCGCTTGACACGCAGAAGGTCGCGTAGTCGGTTCCCGCCCCAGGACAAATGTTTTTATGATATGCAAATATTTGTCTTGGTTCTGGGTCTTGTCTATGTAGTCTTGTAATGTGTATGTATTTACAATATATATAAGTAGTATATCAGTCATATAGTTCTCATAATACTTTGGGGCTAGATGATGCTGTGTAAACATGTCCAGCATTCTTTATTTTATTTATTTATTTGTCTGCGATGACAAGTTGCGCTTCTATACGCTATTATAATAATAAACTAGTGTATGATATATCCGTGGAGTGATGGACCAAGATGAAAGATTGAATCACGGAGCGCTGCTTCCGAGAAGAGAGCCTCGTTTTTTGAACTAAAGTTCAATAGTTACGGGGTTCAGCGAACCGAATTGTTTCTTTAGTGAGTTTCTGCCACCCTACTCTTTAATATCCTATCTGACTATATTATATTATAAATGCAAATGTTTCTGTGTTTGTTGTCAATAATCTTCATAACGGCTGAACGGACTTGACGGAATCTTTACTTAATCTATACTAATAATAACGCCAAAGAGTTTTGTTTTTCATTTGAACGTTCTAATCTCAGGATTGACCAGTCGGGTTCGAAATAATCTTTTTGCATTTGATAGCCCTATTCTTGAGGAAGGTTATATACTATGTAACGACCATTAGGAGTTGAGAAAAAATAAAAAAAGTCGTTGCGACGCGGTGTGCGGTGGGTAGGGGGCCGAGGACGGCCGTGGCTAGTAAGTTAATAAACACCCAACAAACACTTACATAGTCCTGAATCCGCACCAGGATTCAAAGAGTTACTATCAGGAACGACGGTTGCCGTGGTTCCACAACACTCAGACCCGAAACAAATATTTGCAGAACATGCAAACATGTAACCTTCTTGTGTTGCAGTTGCCTCATGACGTTTTCACCATTTTGAGCACGTGTCGTGTACCTTTTTCGAGTGGAACAATCTATTTCTGCACGACCGGGTTCGAACCCTCGACCTCTGGATCGGAAGTCAGGTTACCGCCCACTCATCATTCGGTTTATTGAATTCTTGATAAAATTAAACCCTTCATTTTGGAAGGACCTGGTAGTGTGTCCCTAAATTGGTATTTTAGAACGTTTATTTGTCAACATACTGTATGTACATGGAACAATAAGGTCTTAGAATCATTTGAATAAGTGCAGTTATATTCTATCCTCGCTAAGTTCATGAATCTGCTTAACTAATATATATAATAAAAATAAAAATACATATAATCGATTGTTGATTTAACATAGCGACGTACATACCTATAAATTAAAAAAAGGTAAAATAAATAGGAAATGTAAATATAAGCACCTGTTTCAAGTGTAATATATTTTCTATATTTTTTTTACGGCTCTAGACTAAAACGAAGACACGGAACCCTAAGTCTATATTTTATCAATTCTATCTTGGCACATTTTTTCACCCACACCAATCACCCGGGAGTCGTGAGATGCGTTTTTTACACCCAGCCCGTTATTGACCTTCCAATCCTCGGCCATAAAAAATAATAGCTCATCTTACATTAACACATTTTCACTAAGTACATGTTAATATATTGAAACTTGCGCGGTTGGAACAGATTATTACTTATCTCTATTATTTTTAGCAAGCGGTACAGTCACCGCCATAATACTTATTATATTTTTTTAAATTTATATGCGCATTAACACTTGCTCAAAACGTTGAAGGAAAACATTGTGAGGAACCGGCATGTCCTAGAACCAAAAATTCGAAGGCATGTGCCAACCGTTAGTGTTCCAATAAGCGGCGATGGGCTTGCAAACTGTCGCGTGGAATGCTAACTTGCAAAACGCGGGCCGTCATAGTACTTATTATATTATTTACATATAAAGTGGCGAACAAGCATACGACCCACCTGTTTAAGGTTACGTTAACCTATGCACTCTATAACACCAGAGGTACCACTCTTGCGTCGCCGACCCTGAGACATAACGGGTGAAAAGTCTCATGCCTGTAATTTCATCGGCACCCTTCAAACCGGAACACAGCAATGTTTTCACAAAATTTTATACCGTGTTCAAGAGGAAATTGAATTGTAAGTACATAAAAAACATTCTTGAGAGGTGGCTTAATCCTTCGTTAAATTTACGTGAATACGTGCAAGGAAAAGTATATTTATAGAAAATAATAGAATATAATAAACTAACCTGTTAATATTAATCTGTAACACCTGTTTTGGCAAATAATTTAATAATTTATTTGCCAAAAAAATCAGAAACAATCTGTAACAGGTGTAACAAATTAATATTTACAGGTTATTGAGTAATGCCCAAGGTTTTAGAATATGGTTAGCTGCGAGACCCTAAATAGGCGTGCAAGCCTGTATCTAGAGTCTTTGGAGTACGTCGTTGATATGACTGTTGTCCTATTTACTAACGTGTTCATATTTTTATTTATGACTAGATTTTAGATCGAGTACCTAGATCGTAACGCTTCCCTGTGATTTGCTGGAAAAATAATAATCTATTTTTTGTTTTAAAATTATCAGCTTGTGTCGTTAACTGTACATATTAGTTTTATTTCATAAATGTACAGTGCTAAGTGGAAGTTTTTCGTTTCTTTTTTGACCGATGATTTGCAGCGTAGACTTATCATTTATCAGTTTTATCACGCACGACTTCATAGATTAAAGTACTTTTGTACGTAACTGTATTATCAAACTAAGATGTTATTGGGATATGGGCCTATAGGTAATAAAGGTCATTTTAATAGTTGTTAAGTTAAACTGTGTGAGTTTTATGTCGGTGGGTATTGTTTTAACCGACTAAAAAGGGGTTTCTATAATGATTTTCCCTTTCGTATCTGCTTGACCTTTAGGCACATAACGCCCGTAAAGCAATAATGACATGCACATATCACAACACAAAAACTTAATACATCATTATCATCAATAGCCTGCAGAAGTCCTACCTCCATCCATCGATTTCCTACAACCTTAAAAGTTAAATAGCTTATAAACTTAAGCTACTTGGAAACCCTACATTTTCTGGACGATCGCTTTAAATTCAAAACGATTAAGGAACCTCGGTTATTTTGAAGACATATAAACTCCACGAAAATTACGTATATTGTGATTTTCGTTTTTGGTTTCAGAAAACACGTTTGTATTTTACATTTCATCTTGGCTTTAAACTGAGTGAGGAAGGGCGTGATATGGGGTTAACATGAACGGACATGACTAATCTATAACCCCGTTTTTGTCTTTGAGACCCTAAATAGGCACTAAGAGAAACTAGCTTTCAGTGGCTGTCTTCCCTGATAAATATACGACCTCTGCGGCGCAGTGGGCGAAGGCCTGCCTGAGACGCAGAAGGTGGCAGGTTCGATTCCTGCAACGGGTAATATACTACTACTACTATATACTTCGGGTAAGTAGTATATCAGTCATGTACTTGCTCCCCTTAGTTTAGGACAAAAAAAAAACTTGAAGTCTTCAAGTCGAAGGTCTTATAAAGAAGGTAAAATATATACCTTGTCTTAAACATAAATAGATAGAAAATAATTTACTGCACACCAAATAACACATCAGCTTAGTTAAGTACTACAAACTTTGACACAATGGGCGGTCTTATCGCTAAATACCGATCTCAATCAGACAACCTTTGGGTGGAACGGAAAGTACGGATATATTCCTTATTGTACCTACACCAAGAAACACAAACTGATTATCAAATAGTCAGTTTGTGTTTCTTGGTGGACTATGGTATGAGGGAATTTGTGATTATCAAATCACAAATTCCCTCATACCATAGTCCTGAGAATGTTTGTTTCTCTGCTTTATACCGCTCTGAGCATCTCACTCTGCGAGTGAATACATACTGGGAAAGCGTTGCAAAATTAAATATTTTTTACACTCGTGTAACAAATATTCGCAATAAATAACACATGAATTAACGGTATCGTAATTTCGCGTACGTACCAGAATTTTACGCTTTTCTCTTACGACTCAATTTCGGAATGTTTTTTTTATGCGAGCCATCAAAATGGATTTTTACTTTGACCTGTCAACTTCAGTTATTATGGCTTAAATAAAGTTATAAACACGAAAAAGTGCTTCACTTTTTAAATACAGGATGATTTAAACGAGATGGTCCAAATATGGCGATGGAGTTACTCGTGAAAATCATCCTTCCGTCCAGCCAATTGCATCCTACACATTTCATAAAAGTGCGCGATCTGTTTGAAAACTTAACACATGTGTTGATATGTTCAAATATTATTTAATTATCGAATAGTTTGAAAAAAAAATATAAGTATCTTTATTCTTTATTTTACAAAAAAACACTTACAAAAGGCAGAATTAAATGACATTTACCAAGGCGAGCTTAATCCTAAACAGAGTTTTCTTGATCTATAGAGATTATTTTTTGAGAGAACAGCATCGGAATTCAAGCTCTCCTTTTTCTGATTTACAACATAAGTTTGCGATTGTAGGCTGTGCTCAAAAGTTTTTTTCTAGACTACTTTGACAAGCAAAAGTGATTTCTAAAAGACGTACAAACTTTTCCCATGGTCGAAAGTGAGATTTTCCGGATTTTCCGCTAGACATGCCTCAGCATAACAGGAAAAAGGATGTAATCTCTAACTCTGGAAAGTAAATAAAAACTACTACGATGAGACGATGTATGTGGAACGAGGCTGGTGGTTGATTGGTCAGCAAAAGTCTTCGAAAGTCTTGTACTTGATGGCATAGTATCTGTGACTAAAATTGCAGGGGTACGAAAGTTAAACTTCCATACATTTCACGATCTCCATGGACCGGTAGGCGAGTAGCCGGCTGAGACCGGAGAGGCGCGGGTTCGATTACCGATGCGGAACAAATATTTGTTACAGGTGTTGCTGTACCGCGATACTCGTAGTTCCTACCCACAAAGTCGCAGTGATACAAAAGCCACTAAAAGACAATAAAAAAAACCCACGAAGTCTTAATGTGGGATCAGGACAATGAAATAATAATATTGCTGTCCTGATCCCACATTAAGACTTCGTGGTCATTTTCCACACAGCATTATCTAGCCCCAAAGTAAGCAGAGCTTGTGTTATGGGAACTACATGACTGATATACTATTTATATACTTTTTTTTTTGTAAATACTTACATACTATACATGAAAACACCAAGACCCGAGACAAATATTTGCAGATCATACAAACATTCGTCCCGCGGCGGTAATGTAGATAGATGTCAAATGCTTTATGGTGCAAAATAAAACAAGTACATAGTAGAACTTAATGCTGATTACCATATAAGCTAAAAATACATATAACAGTAAAAAAAGAGGGAAACGCGAAGCAGACCCATTTGGTCTCTAAGCTAACTGGATGGATTGGATAGATTAGTAAGGTGCGTGGTGCATTTCTGTTTAAGTTATACTTATAATTAGGCTATTCTAACTTATTTAGAATAGGCAGCCTATTATTATTATTATTTTCATAACTTATTCCATTCTTAGCGGCGATGGGCTTGCAACCTGTCACGTGGAATGCTAACTTGCAAAACGCGGGCATGTACCAAATGTAATGTTTTTACGTGCCTCTGACTACCCCCTACTTGGTATCCTCAAAGGTCTACTCACTGAGTATGTATCTGAGGATGTCCACCATGGGGAAGACAGCCGTGAGCGTGTTTGTTTTTTTTATTCCTAACTTTTTATGTCGTGCTAAATATATTTTTTTCTTTCTTTTTTTCTATCTGACTGCTGATAGATGTTGGAAAGAAGTATCTGTCATCTGAATTTCCTGGCAACACCACTTATCCGCAAACGCCGTATTCAATTTCCAGTGGGTTTTGTTCGTCCCACTTGCTTTTATTTTACGGTTCCTTTCCAATAAAGCCATCGAACAAGCACGTATTTAATACGACACCGTATAAAAAATATCAATTCTCATCGTTACAGTGGCCACGGCTCCGTGACGCGAGCCACCGCTGTAAACGCATTATAACCGACGCTCTAATAGCTGTTACGTTACAATAAAAAAAAACACAAACACGCTCACGACTTTCTTCCCCATGGTGGACATCCTCAGATACATAATTGGTGAGTAGATCTTTGAGGATACCAAGTAGGGGGTGGTCAGAAGCACGTCCAAACATTACATTTAGTATATGCCAGCGTTTTGCAAGTTAGCATTCTACGTGACAGGTTGCAAGCCCATTGCCGCTACAATAATAATTATAAAAATAATAATAATAATGCTGGTCATTTTTCACACAGCATCATCTAGCCCCAAAGTAAGCAGAGCTTGTATTATGGGAACTACATGACTGATATACTACTGGATATACTTTTTCTTGTAAATACATACAAATTATACATAGAAAACACCCGGTTCCGAGACAAACATTTGCAGATCATACAAACATTTCTCCCGCGGCGGGAATCGAACCCGCAATCTTCTGCGTCTCAGGCGGGCCTTCGCCCACTGCGCCACATAGGTCGTAGGATGTATTAGAGTATGCAAGAGGTATGCGTTTGATTCCCGCTGCGGTTTATATTTGTTCCGGGTCTGGTTGTTTTGGTATAACTATATGTCTATTGGATTTTTTGATTATTGTATGTAAAATTATTTATTGGAAATACTCTACACAATATGCTAATCAGGAGGTAACAACGTTATCACAGAAGCATAATATCATGTAATTCCCGTAACTGCTTATCAATTACCACGGCTAAATAATAATTTACTCAAGGAAAATAATTAGTTTTCCTGTAAAACAAGGAAGGTGAAATAATAATTGTAGCTGTGAACTATAATTATGATTTACAATGTTTCAAAGAGCGCAATGTGCAGGTGTATTGTTACATTATTTATAATGTAACGATCGATGTACATTTACATTTGGCAATGTTTGTTTCAGACATTTTCAGAGCTGTTTTGTTTTGTTAATTCAGTCTTGGATGGTCTGACTGACTGTTTTTTTTTTACTTGTTAATACTATGGTATCTTGCGGATTTGCTTACTGAATGAGTATAGATCGCAGGCGTAGGCATTTGCGGGAGAAGTCACGAATAATACTTCTAAAAGTATTTTAAATAATGTTTTACGTTTTCGCGATAGTTAGATATTAGGAATTAAACGCAGCGCAAACGCAGAATTGAATGCGACGCATTCAAAACGTCAGGAATAACAAGAAAAGTGTTGAATATCGTAATACTTCTAAAAATAATTTTGATAAAAATGCGCGTAAAAATTGCGCGATAAACAGTCGCGTTTGCCAAATCCGCTGATTTGATAAATGTAAAACTACATTTAGATAAAATACATAAAAACGCGACCTTATCATATCATATGTGTCAGCAGAGCCAAGCTGATATTTCCGGGTTGCGTGATTGTATTATAGATAGGTATGAACGGCTTAGTTCTAGAAAATTACTTTTAGGGTGACGAATGCCCTTTTAAAATTGGGAAATATTCCTTGCCAAAGACATCTAGCTAGATTATGGGTAGACTGGTAGCGTTTTGGATGAAGGTAGAGTAAATAGTGGTATCGTACGTTAAAGCCTAGTGGGCGATATCCCGATTTCTGATCCGGAGGGCGAAGGGGTTCGAACCCTGTCGTGCACCATGGAATTTCAATTTCACAAATCGCGGTAAAATTTTTTTGATGAAATTGTGCTTCTTAAAAATTATAGTTTCCAAAGTTATATAGTAGAGTTTTCTTTGAACGCGTCGGGTAAAGTAAGGTGATGATGCGAATGTTGAAATGAACAAGGACGGAAAAGATAGGGAATACGTGTATCAGGGGAAGTCTGAAAGTAGCGCCAGTGACGGAAAAGTTGAGGAGTGATTTCTCGTACGGGCATGTCACGAGGAAAGAATTGCATAAAACGAAAAGAGTTTACATAATATATTATATTAGAGTCTTACCTTAGCGGCGATGGGCTTGCAACCTGTCACGTGGAATGCTAACTACTTGCAAAACGCGGGCATGTACCAAATTTAATGTTTGGACGTGCCTCTGACTACTTGGTATCCTCAAAGATCTACTCCCTGGGTATGTATCTGAGGATGTCCACCATGGGGAAGACAGTCGTGAGCGTGTTTGTTTTTGTTTTTTCTTACCTTAAATGTTCAATGTTAATCAGGATGCTTTTCTCACGAACGCTGCCTTAATGGAAAGAGCTATTTTATTTACTATGTTTTATCCGGATACCACACGGGCAAAGCCAATGGCAGAAGCTAGTGCACTCTGAGACCATTCACCACACTGATTCTTTAACCATGTCACAACGTCCTTTCCAAGTTACTGGCCTAACGGAGAGTACCAAGAAATAATCGCTGACACGGCAAACGAACGCTCAGTACGTATAGATAGATAGAAAATGCTTTATTGCACAAGATAAAACAAGTACATAGGCGAACTTAATGCTAATAAGCATTTTCTTCCAGTTTACCTTTGTGTAATGAAGAGTATCTCCCCTTTAGGCGCCGACGGACCGAAGAACCTCAATAAAACACAATATTATCAAGTCTAATGATATGGTATTAGATATGCAATTGAATAAACAAACCGTATAACGGTACGGTCACACGCAAATCAGGGAAACTAAGTATAGGTCTTCGTGTAACTCATGACCGTCTACACTAAGCTTAAGGAAATACTTAGTCGTGTCGTAAAGTCATTTTTACCTGGAGTGATTTGCGTTTGGGGTGATCGGCTGTTTGTTTGTTCGTGTGTTCGTTTGTTTGTAACCATTATTCAAATAATGAGTTCACCTTGTTCGATTAGCACCATATAGCTGAATGAAATAATAAAAACATAGAGTATGTTGTCTGATTTTTCTAGGCTGGTAGCGCGCAAGGAAATTACAGTTAAGTTTTAAATTCACCACGTAGTTTATAAGCTGATGTGTCTATAAGATCGTTGTGATTTCAATTAATTAAAATCTCTTGATTTGACCCCGAAACGGCTTAACCGATGTAATGCAGTTTCTTGCAATTGTTTTGCACAACTGGAAAAGTGGATTTTAAATAAGTTTTATCGCCACAAGTCACTTGGGAGCGATGCAGTTTGAAATTTGGTAATCGATTGTTAGTATTGTATAACCGATTCATATAACTCCAAGAAAGGTTCTAGGATAGATGATTACTAAGTGATAAAAACCAATTATTATTACGCTATCTATATATCTATTAGATAATACAATGCCTAACAAAAGATTCGCAACTAGCAATGTTTAGGTTTAATATAGGTAGATTTGAAAAATATGAGCGACAAGACCAAAACTTACTTTATAAGGACGGGTTTTACACTACACAGATCAGCGTATACTAAAAGTGACAAGAAAAGTTTTTTTTTAATTTTTTTATTACTGATTTGGGCCTTGATTAAATAGAATTTTTTTTAGCAACTTTTTAAACTTGGCGGTGTTTTATACGTTTAGTTGTCGCCCTATGTATACCCATTATCTTTTCATTGTTTGTACCAAATAAACGTTGATTCTATTGTATTCTAATAATTGTATTTAGACTCTAGTCAAGTGGGGCAGCGGGCAAAAGCCAGTCTACATCGTCACCAATGCAAAATAGTCTTACATCTATAGCTATAATATAACTTAACATTCCGTTTATCACGGGAAGGTCCCTCTATCAGCTAATCTGTAATCTACCATCATAGTTTCAAGTGATGTTTACATACTTGTTAATTTATATCTTGGAATGTTGGTTTATTTGATTGTTACGTGAGTTGTGTCCTTATTTATTTAAGGAAAACCAGCAGCACATACAAAAATATATGATCAGATACGGATTCTTGATTATTTACTAGATGCTTAATTTCACGATCATTCTAGATTAATACCAAGTAGAAAATAGCCAGAGGTATGGCCAAAGATTATAGTAGACCACGTTTTGTGAGTGTAGTTAGCATTCCACGTGGCAGATTGCAAGCCCGTCGCCGCTTATTGGAACAAAAAGCAATGCCACATGCCTTCGAATATTTGGTTCTAGGATATGTTGTTTTCCCCACGATGTTTTTGTTGAAACTGTCCCATTCCTTCGCTGACACCCAGCATCCTCGAACTCATCCTTTCAATGTAACGAACTTATTTATCTTAGATTTCAGAGGGTCTTAGGCTGAGTTAAAACATGTTAAAAACCATAAAGTCATTTCGACTAGATATTTTCCAATTGAAAAATTTACAAAACGGTCACAAGTTTTTAACATACTTAACTCAGCATAGAGACTCAGTTGCCTGATACAACATCTCTCTATTATACTTAGATGTTTAAAGGAAGACTACCTGCACTGGGATCCAAAATATTTTGACTTAGATAGTGAAGCCGTAAACGCAGTGGTTGCGCAACTCACTGGCGCCAGCGATGACAAAGATATCATTATCATAACACTAGGTGACACATTACACAATTCCATGTAATGCACGAAGTATACTGTAGCGTATTCAGAACCGCTGGTGGCGTCTCTTGCCTATTCTATCTAGGTTTTGCGAGGAGCCGACGTTATTTGGACGAGAATCGATAGTAACACTAAGGGCCGTAAGATCAATAGTAGTTTAAACTAAGGATTTCGTAAATCTACGTTAAAAGTTAATCGTTGGTTTGATCTACTGTAATATAAGAATGAATTTGTAGATCAACTACCATTGACATACTACAGTCTTAAGGACCTCAAGATCAGTATTAGTTTAAACTTTGGATTTCGTAAATCTACGTTAAAAGTTAATCGTTGATTTGGTCTACTGTCATATAAGAATACATTTGTAGATCAACTACCATTGACATACTACGGTCCTAAGGACCTCAAGATCAATAGTAGTTTAAACTTAGGATTTCGTAAATCTACGTTAAAAGTTAATCGTTGGTTTGATCTACTGTCATATAAGAATAAATTTGTAGATCAACTACCATTGACATACTACTGTCCTAAGGACCTCAATATCAATAGTAGTTTAAACTTTGGATTTCGTAAATCTAAGTTAAAAGTTAATCGTTGGTTTGATCAACTGTCATATAAGAACAAATTTGTAGATCAACTACAATCCAATGTAGTTTAATACTACTGATCTTACGGCCCTTAGAACATAGGACACTTTTGGAACTATCATGGTAATAAACATAAGTTTTACTAAAAACGGAGTACTTACCACGATTTGTGAGTTTGACCGTTTCCCGATATTTCGTCAGTATCATGGTAGTGGTATTTTTTTTTATAATAGATTGAGAGACGAACTGAGTTACCATCTTTTCGATCTATTTAAGGTCAATTTACACCACACGTATTTGTTACTGAAATATGAGCAGTAATGTTTAATGAGACAGTAAATGCCGAATATTCCATAAACCATAAGCCAAATTTCCATAAAGCATTAAGCAAAAGTTGTTCTTCATTAAGTGTAGAATAAACCCCTTTAATAACGTAAATATTCCGGGACATCGTGAATGGTACATAATTAATTTATATTGTCGTAAAAAAATAACCCGCAAACTGCGAAGTCCAAGAAATATATATCGCAAGTCAGAATTGGACGCCGCGATTATATTTTATACCTCACAGTAAAATTTTATACCTTGCACCATTCCTTCATCCGATTCAAGTCATAAAATATAGCTGCAGATTAAATAATAGTACTTGCATAAAGCCAGGAATGTCCCGACAAAAAGCTCAATAAAGTTAAAGCCTGGAACGCATGTAGGTGCTCGTAGAATATGAATCGTTATCGCAAAACAACCACATAAACAATCGCTTGCACTACTCTAAAATGTGACCAACATCGATAGTCTAACTTCCAACTGTCCTCGCCGTCACCATTAACTGCAGAGTCTATGCAACTGCTGAATTATTCTATGGCAGAGTGCTAAAGTTAATCGCAATCCTCCTATCTCTATAAATAGACGTCTGACTCCGTAGACATCACTTCAGCCCACTATCCGAACATCCTATAACTATCACAATCACACCGCAACTCACCCCGTATAGCAGCCGCTGTATAAAGTCCATTTTGCATCGCTCGACGCTAAACAGTGAATGCAGAATTGGAGATGCAACGTTGGATGTTTGATTTACGATCTTGTATTGAATACAGCTGAGAATAAGGTCGGTTGTCTGTTGTTAGCGGAGGTCAGTGCTCTGATGTAGGCAGAGTTAGGTCGGGGAAATAAAGCGCCGTTTATAGTACTCCTTATAGTACTATCGTAGTATCACGTGCATGTGTGAGTGAACTGCAGAGCGCTGAACTCACAGCTAATCGCATTCAGCTGGCACATTCTTCGGGCGTCACTTTATACTATAAGATTTGTAAGTGGTTATCTAATAAAATAACATATTCGCGCTTGTTTCCCGGAGGTGAAGCAGAGACTACAGATTTCTACTTGCAACGATCCTGACATACGTCAAGCTCGCCTGTTTAGGGTACTCCACCTTAAGAACGTCTCTAATTTGATCTCAGAGTACGTTCGCGGCTAATAAATAAATAATGAAATTTTATTTGATATTGTTCATCAATTTAAAACGTATGAATAAGCGTTAATTATAACGTTTGTTATCGTTTATTCGGTAACTGACGTTACAAGTGCATTACATTGCTATTCAACAGTTTGGTTATGTAACTACTAGCTTCTGCCCACGGCTTCGTCCGCGTGGTATCCGGATAAAAAATAGCCTATGTGTTATTCTGATGTATAAGCTATATTACTGTATATTTTCATCGAAATCCGTTCAGTAGTTTTTGCGTGAAAGAGTAACAAACATCCATCCTCACAAACTTTCGCGTTTATAATACGAGTAGTAGCTTGGTCATCACGGATTATCGTGTACCAGAGCCGCCGGTAGGATCTCTCGCCACGCTAGCCTTAATGATATCATACGCCGGGCTTTTACCAGCGTCAACGTTCCAGCTATTCTCGAACCGAATGGTCTACTACGTGACGATGGTAAGCGGCCTGACGGCATGACTCTTGTCCCTTGGGAGAAGGGAAGGCCTTTGGTATGGGACGCCACATGCGTAGATACCCTAGCACCATCTCATCTGTCGGGGACTTCAGTTAGAGCCGGTGCAGCGGCTGATTCGGCCGAGGATCTCAAGAGGCGCAAATATAGAAGTCTCGACAGAGCTTACTTATTTGAGCCTTTTGGGGTTGAGACTCTGGGTCCGTGGGGAACAGGGGCCCTTCGCGTTTTCAAAATTCTTTCAGGGCGACTGGTCGAAGCGACGCGTGACAAGAGAGCTGGCTCTTATCTGGGTCAACGCATTAGCATTGCCATTCAGCGTGGCAATGCGGCCAGTATTTTGGGAACGCTTCCGCCTGGTAGTGATCTGGATCAGTTGAGCTATCTATAGATCGTTTGCAACGGTCTTTAGATAGCTAGCTGTTTCATAATAGGTTGGGGAAAAAGTTTCTTCGCATTTTTTAAGAAAATTCAAAACATTTTTTAATATAGTTTATTTACATTTAACTAAAGTATGTAGGTACCATTTTGTTCGATAACTTTTTGCCATTTTGTAGGCAGGGACATGATCCCATTGCTATAAAAACTTTGGGGCTTCTGTTCAAAATACCGCGACAAGTGGTTTTGGCAGTCCTCTCGTGATGTTAACCTGACACTGCCTAAAGAATTCTGAAGAGACCGAAACAGGTGGAAATCTGAAGGTGCAAGGTCAGGACTATACGGCGGATGCATTAACACATCCCAGCCAAACTCTCTTAATTTTTGCTGAGTGGCTAAAGATGTGTGAGGTTAGCGTTATCATGATGAAAAACCACACCCCTTCTGTTGATTAACTCCGGCCGCTTTCTCTCAACTTCTTGTTTTAATCTCATCAGTTGTTCGCAGTAGAGTTCAGAATCGATGGTCCTGCCTGGTGGTAACAGCTCATAATGAATAATGCCCTTCCAATCCCACCACACACACAGCATCACCTTGTTGCGAGTTAACCCGGGTTTCGCCACAGTCTGTGAAGCCTGACCGGCCTTTGACCACGACCTTTTTCGCACGTTCTTGTCGTACGTGATCCACTTTTCATCACCAGTTATCAGCTTCTTCAAAAATGGTTCGGTTTCATTACGTCGTAATAAAGAATCACAAATGAGAACACGGTTCATTAGGTTTCTTTCAGTGAGCTCGTGAGGTACCCAAATATCGAGCTTTTTTGTGTACCCAGTTTTTTTCAAATGCGCCAAAACTGTTTTGTGGTCAATTCCCAGTTCTTCAGCTACGTCGTAACTACTGATATGCCGATCTTGCTCCACTTTTTCAAAAATGGCATCCATTTTATCCGTAATAGGGCGACCAGAGCGACGTGCATCTTTGACATCAAAATTTCCGGATTGAAAACGCTTAAACCAAATTTGTGCTACTCTCACAGACACTGCACTAGGTCCATAAACATCGCAAATTTTTTTCGCGGCTTGCGTTGCATTTTTACCTTTTTTGTAGTAAAATTTTAAAATGTATCGAATTTCTTCATTAGATTCACTCATCTTGACAGTACGAAAAACAAATAAAAATCACACATTTTCCTAATTTGAATTTGGAATTATCTTCTTTAAAATTTAAACTTTTAATGATACCAAAACCAGCCAGATACAAATAGTATAGCCAAAGAGATTTTATTACAAGTTCATACATACAATAATGCGAAAAGACTTTTTCCCCAACCTAATATGTATTTTTGTATATACCTACTTGTACATAGTTGTATAAATATACTAGTAGTAGTAGGATATTAAGCATTTATTAAATTTACTTTACGTCAATTGTAAATGACGCAATTTTCGGCCGTGATCCTGACTTACTTTGAATGCTGAAACGTGTGTAAAGTCTTAATCGTTTAAAATAAAAAACTTTTACGAAGTCTAAGTTAGTAGTAATGAAGGCCTTTGGATTTAAAGTGTGGTAAAGATTATATTTATAGCAAATTAGCGATAAGACCGCCCATTGTACAACATAGTAGGTACTATATGCTGAAATATTATTCGGCGTGAAATAAACTACTTTATATCTATCTAAGTGTATAGAGGACAGAATATGTAAATGCTGTTTTCTTATGGCTAAAGTGAAACGCCCGTGAGTTCTTCCATACAAACTTAGTCTTCTTCCTCCGAAATAAGATGTCTAGGGCTTAAAACTCGATGGCCCAGTGGGCGAGTGGCCAACTGCGATGGATTCCCGCTGCTGCACATTTGTTTGCGTGTTACCCAAATTTGTTCTAAGTCTGGTAGTTGTGAAACCATGAAACTACGAGAGTATATACCGACGACACAGGGAAAATTAGTCAGTGTTAGGATGAGTTGGGTGTCAGTATTGCAATATAGAATTATGTTTAAGAGAATAAGTAGTCTGGCTGTTCTAGTGCTGCGCTGTGCTGCCGCTGCGCGTGTGTGCATCGCAGCGTGCCGCATACTCTGTGAATGGAGATTGTATTTATGTTTTTCCCGTCTGAGGCCGGAGTGCGGTTTTATCGATTTTTTCGCCGCATTCCTTTTAGCTCCATGTCGGATGTGTTGGCGGGAAATTGCGCTGCGAGTTCGCTGTCAGCTTGGACGTGTGTGGCTAGGTTCTTTTTTGGTAGAACATTTCAAATGTACTTGTATGTTATTTTGGAAAACAAAAAGTTTGCAAATATACTTTAGAATGCGTTAATGCGTTCTACAGTTCTTTTGAGCTTGCTGCTAGTGTGAGCACCCGAGACCACGGTTTAGTCGACGAAAGAGAAGATAAAAATAATATACGGTCGTTCTTTTGTCTGGGGTAAAAGAGAAACAGAAATATTTTTGATTTTCGTCTCCGTAGACCAAACGGCTGTCTTGGTGTTGAAATTTACTTTATCATGGTAATCTTGGGTGACATCTATATCCAATGGACTTCTATCGGCTGTTGATTATGATAATGATGATTAATAGAATTAATCACAAGTAATAAATTGTCTTATTCTTTTCAGGTAATCTGCTAGTGCTACCAACCTACCGCGCACGGCAACGGTAAGCTATTTATGATGTTACATTATAAAATAAATGAATAATCTATCGTCCTATCAAATCTATACCACTAAAGATATTTACTACAGCTCCCTAATTCCCAATAACTCAATTTCATGACACTAATATTTTATCTAATAGAACGAACTCTGTTCACGCATTTTGATAGAAACTGGATAGAAACACTACTGACTGGACGTTCTGTCGTATGAATGAGACTTATAACTTACCTAAGAACATTAACTAAGAAAGAATCAGTTAAACAACAAAGGAATCTCTTGAAAATCGCGATAAAACTCTGGCACTGCAACTACATCGGCTATTAGATTTACGAAATGGAAAGAAACTGCGAGAAAAACGTAGCGTGAAATCACGGTCTTCTATGTTTATGGATAATTATACCTGTATTATCTACGTCAGATCGTTTCAGATTGTTAACTTGATTTCGTACCTACAATCCGTTATGTAATAAACGTCATAGCTACGTGATAAAATTTTCGACAGTTATTTTCATAAGGCCCCTTACCACGCGTCGCCCCAATTAGAGTGTCACCGACTGCCAACACAGCCTAGCAACAAAGTTGCTAAAACTAGCACATATGTATGTCTAAGCAGCTCTATAATTGACAGAAATATTCCTATTACTCAACGTAATCAGGCAATGAGCTCTTCCGCGCTGGCCGCACGCGATTATCGATAAACAGTCGATAAAATTATCAATATGGTCCCCGCCCTGGGGTTTATCGATAGATAATTGGAGCCGCACGGTAGCGTCGATTTAAATCGCGATTGAATTTTATTTGATATCTGTAATACTTTACTGTTAGCTAATAAGGTTCTTCTAATAAGTCAGTTCATTTTCAGTAAGTTATTACTTACATTTATTTTTTATTTTGTTCAAACAATATCGTGCTAGGAGGACTTAATGGTAATAAGTCTACCAGTCCTTCTGTTTAATTTTCATCAACACAATAAACAATTTCATTTTCAATTCAAACAAAGAGTATGCTACAAAGAGGGATAGTCCCATAATCGACCTCACATTTATCAAAACCAACCCATTTCCTTACAATAACCACTAAATTCATATTCGGCCCGTACGTCAACAAATGCACTCACCGATTTTAAAACTGTTTGTTTTGAGGCAAAAAGAGCTAAACATATTTTCAACTGTTGAGTTACAAACGTACATATTGCAAAAGTTTTATAGCAACTATAGCTTCGCACGGGTCGGCTTTTCTGTTGGCTTTTTAATTTTTAGTGTTTTGTATCAAGTTTGGAAAAAACGGAACAGTTATTGTCTCACTCCGATGTCCAGTTCGACTGTCAGTACTTCCCCGAACTAAATACAAGCTAGCGAGTGGACATGTGGTACAGTTTTGTTCCTCAAAGTTTATATGAATAAATTTATTTGATGTTGAGGGAAATTAGATATTTAATGCTGCAACATTGTTTATAACTTGAATTTCATTAATTTAACGATTTGACATCTGTGTTTGTTTCGTCTCGATGAAAATTATAATTCTATTGTTCTTGACGTTTCAAAAAAATATCTTATAGTAAAAAAGCATGTTGGGCTAGCTGAAACGAACATGCTATTATTTTATCATAATAATACTGTGGCAGGAACTTTAAAAAAAAACTCATTTAGTAAAAAAGATAATCTAAAAATAAAATTTGTTGAATGAAGTGGTCCGTACCTGTTATTTTGCGACCGTGCATTCGCTCCTGCAGTACGGAGCTGAGTTATGGGGACGCGCTGCCGATAGGGAGCGTGTCTTTCGTATGCAAAAACGTGCTGTGAGGGCGATCGCAAGGGTGTCGCGGATTACGTCTGCGAGGCCATACTTCACATCACTGCAGATACTTACGCTGCCTTCAATCGTTATCCTTCAGGTTGCAATGTATGTGAGGCAGAACCTTGACTCATTTGAAACGCGTGGAGATGGGCATGCTCGTTGCTATAATACCCGTGGCGCTGACAAGCTCGCCACGATAAAGCACAGACTTACCAAATCCGAGAGGCTCACACATGTCTGGGGACCTAACGTATATAACAGCCTGCCGGAGCTAGTTATACAAGCACCTAGCCTGACAGTATTTAAGACTAGATTAAAATCATGGCTTGTCGAGAGGGCGTTCTATAACGTGGAGGATTTTATATATAAATAAATAATAAATAAATGTTATCTAATATATATTAGATTATTTAATTTTAATGCACAATTTTATGTTTAATTTTTTATTTTATTTTATTTTATGTTAATTGACTGACATGTAAATTTTTATTTACCAATAAATTGATTATTCTGATTATTCTGATTATTCTGACAGTCCACAAGAGACGTATATGTGTGTATGTACATACATCTAGTTTTAATCGCTTTGTAGTTTAAGAACCCTTTCAAGCATGTTGAACTAGCTGAATGAACATGCTATTATTTTATCATAATAATACTGTTGCAGGAACTTTGAAAAAAAATCTACACAAGTATTTACATAATAGAAGTAGTACATTATAATGACTCTTCCAAAAACCTTGAAAAGAGTGTAAAATCAACATTATGAAGCGGACAAAGTCCTTTGAGAATACAATCACAAATGTTGCAAACACCATCTGCCTAGAAACGCGAGAAAAAGCAACCCCTCTCAATTTAAAGTAAAAACGTAAAGTCACGTTACAATATCTTTAAGAGGCGCCCCTCGATAAAGCGCTTTATACACCATCCGACATTTCGGATCCGACTTTGTAAATCGGAAGATGTTTTATAATTATAGAATTTTAGTTTTTTAAATCGGTAACTTTATTTTCTTCAAACATAGTGAAAAAAAGGACTAATTCTTATGCTTTCAGGACGGTTTAGTTTGTCATATGTTAGTTGGATCTGTCTAACGACCAATCAGAGCAAGCTCCTGCGTGTAAGAGAGGCACATTGAATATGTGCCTCTCTCTCTGTGTCGGTGTGTCGAGATATGTACGCACACTGCACTAACCTAGCTATTTCGATGACTTTTTTGCAACTTGACACAAAAATACATAAAAACATCGAGCCATCTGAGCATCAATTTATAGTTAAAACATTATTTTACATTAGAACCTACTGAGGTGCTAGGAATTTAGGTGCTCATATGATACCAAACCACGATAAGTTAAATTCTAAAATACCAGAACCGCCGGCTGCGTTATGAACTTCAGTGTATCAAAACAGGATTTCAATATTCTTCGGTGGCTTGTTTCCATAACCCGTTCCTAAATCGGACGATATGTCGGGTAGTGTAATGAGCGCGTAAAAAATGACAAAGCATTAAAAACCATTAAGTATAATCTGAGAACCATTGATACAGTTCATAATGAAACGCTACTGAATGCAGTACTTCTCAAATTGCTCATTTTAGAGTGTGACGATTCGGTAATAAATCCACAAAGGAGTATAGAAGATTAATATGCGGGCTATGAGTCAGCATTCCTAGTTTGGTTTGCAGATCGATAGAGAATTGAGTGAATGACCACTAATAGGGCCCAATCGAGAGCGGTCTTTTAAAGAGCGAAAATTGCCAGTGTAATAAAAATATACGGAAATGCATTATGTTTGAAAATAACTAAACTTATATTCAAAGCAATGTTAAAAAAGTATGGTTGCTTGATAATAGCTCTTATCTTTGTATTTCTGTTTTAGTTGATCTATCATATTTCTTAAAGTAATTCTTCCAAACAGAGCATCCCTTTGTCGTATAGAACGACGGAAGCATTTACGATTATCGCGTAATTTTATTATAATTCCTATTATTATTATTTCACCTAAAAGCGATGCCGTATCTAAAGTCGCAACACTATCAGAAGCAATAACAGCGTGGCCTAATTCTACGGTTTCTGAAAGCAAAACAAGGAATGCTGTATGACAGTAGGCAGAGTTTCGCATAGCAACAGAGTTCGGTTATCAGAATACGAATAATGTTATCAATCAGAGTTCGTCATGGCCCCGATTTCACCCACGCCCTGCGTTAATCTTGACTGTTGCCCGTTTCTTAACCAGCCACCAATTTAACCAGGTCTCTTTCTGAAGGAGCTCCTGAAAAAAACGAAGCTCTCATCTTATTTGTGGAAGCGGCCAATTTATCCAGATAGATATGTGTTTGTTCGCATTGGAGTCCCGAACAGAGGCTATAATTCCTGGTCTGTGTGAAATATTTCCTAGGGCATATCTTTAAGATGTGTGCACATTTGTGACATTTCAATGTACATCATGTTGGACGTGTCACGGTAGTCACCGAGTGGTAAATACCGTCCACACTTGTGACTTTTTGTCACACGTCCATCTGCCGTGGTCACGGAGTAAATGTTCGTTGAAATGTCACAAATGTGAATCCGTCTTTACCTTCATAACGGCCACTTTAACTTCTACACTGGCCTCATTAACTCTTGGATATTCTAATTTCGTCTGTAAAGTCTATAAAATACGACGTTATCAACAGTTCATATTATTAAATTCTCAAAAACCGTGTCTAGTTTCCTGGGAAGAAAGTTATCGGATCCTCAATCGCGCGGTTACGTTAGAAGTTGACTTAAGAATAACGTTAATCATGCGTAATTAGCAGTCGAAATTGTTGTAACAAGGAAGGATTAATTTCAAAAGACTTAAAGTTAAATACACTGAAAATCCTCATTTTGAGCCTTACGTAATAGGGTTATGAGATAATTATTGCTTATTAATCATTTCTGACTTGCCGCATTCCCCTATTTCGTCACTGGGCTATTATGAATGACACTAGACCATTTTTTAAACATGTATACTCCTATATAACGGCAAAATAATACATGTCTTTAAGTTATTTTATTTTAATTAGTCGTGTTATATAATCTGAGAACCGTATAGTATTATTCAAAACCCATAAAGCCGCTGCAAAAAGACGCTTTTGGAAATGTACATAAAAAACGTACAGGACAGGAAACTTCCTTGTGATTGTTTATAAAAAAACATCATTAATCAAGTTTAAGAAGAGGAAACAGGGAAATTCTGAACCCCCAGTTTGTTAGAAAATTTTGATTGGAGTTAGGTGTCCAAGGTATGAGGTTAATTTTAATATAAAAGAAATAACACTTGATTATACTAGATATTTACAACATTTTTAAACATCATAGTTCATACATACTACCTACCTACTACCTACACAACGCGCACTACATTAAGGTATAATTAGACCTAGGTACATATATTTTTTTATTAAAAATATAATATTAGGAGATGTAAGATTTATCCTTCAAACCATCGAAGTTTAGCTAAACGAAAATACTAGTTACATTAACCTATGTACTAGTTGATCTTGTGCAATATAGAATTATCTGTCTATCTACAATTTTCTTCTCAATACATATAAAGTTCATACTATTATGTTAATAATACTGTTATTAAACTGTAATAATGTATGTACAAGAATCATTGCCTTGTGTGGAAGAGCAACGACGCCCTGCCGTCATACAGTGAAAACTAGTTCGGAGGGTAGTCACTTGACTGTGCATTGCATAACGTCTTGTTACAAACATACCTACTACTAACAACTCGATAACTTAGAATAAATAGATCATTTTGCAAGTGTGTTCTATACTTTTTCCTAATCATAAGGTAAAATAATAATGTGAACTTACTATAGTCTATTGTTAGATAGGTTGTAAAGTTGTCAATTTTTTTTTCTTATTAAATTTACATTTCAAACTTTCGCGATTAGAGAACATAATTATTTTTAATTTATTTGTCCTGACCCGCGTTCCTCTCTTAAGACGGTGCGGTGTGGCGTTTATAAACCGGCCAGTCATAACTATATCATCATTATAGCATAGTCCATTCCATACAACCCAGCTCTGATCCACTGTGCGCCGACAATCGGATAGTTTAATTGCGATTTTATCTTTGCTAATTGTTCTTTATAGTCCTGTTTATAGATACGTTTAAATATAGATATGAATAATGTAACGGTGCTCTAAGTTTTTTTTCTTATTAACTAAACAAAATAACTCTTTACATGTAGTAACGACGTAGTATATAGAAAATAACCATTGATAAAGGCTGTTGCAACACAGCCGAAACGTCAGGAATAGGAATATATAATAGAAAGGTAAACGCGATACAGACTCGTTTAAAAACGTATAATGATACAGCATTATAAGAGGAGATTCTCAATATTTGCTTTATGTGTGCGTCGATTACTCTGCCTTTCTTGGCCCTACATGAATAGGGTTTCTTTTGTTGTGTAGGGGAACGTCTCAGCGTCGTTCCATGATAATGTTATCTGAATCGTATCAGAAGTTTTTACAAAATATTTTTAATAAGCCCTGCGTTTTTTTTTAAATTTATTTAGATGATATTCAGTCTAAGTGCTCGTAGGTAGGTATTTTTAAACAACATTGCCATTAACTCCCCCTCATACGTCACTCAAATGAATAAGCTTTCAGATATTCTCCTGCACAATGTTTCTGTTGTCTCTAACTGAGTATATTTTAGTTTACCTTGCTTTCTCTTTTGTTACAGATTCACGGCGACCCGTCCGATGCAGTGTTTTAAGCTAATCTTAGTCCACTTACAGTAATTAGTTTCTTTGTGTTACGTAATCATCTTTCAAAGTCCTAGAAAGATCTGGAATGAAACGTTATTTGCCGTCAACATTTATCACTGAAACTTTAAATGAATTAGTTATTCCATCTGTAACAGTAACATGATAATGTTGAGCGGCAATTTCTTTTAGTTCGTTGGATGATTTTGTAACGCATAGTATTCCAATTTTATACAATGTTACATGCTTTTTACCATCAGTCATGGTAAGAACGTGAAGGGAATCGCAAAAATTAGCTCCTAGTTCTATGACTATTATAGTGTGATCTCGTCAACGCATTTTTCGTTTTCCTTCCCGCTCAGACTAATTCACGCATTGTATTTTATGTTCATGTTTGTGCTGTAGTATTTTAAGTATTTGTTTGTGCTGTCCGTTAATGTTTTTAAATTTAATGACTAACAATTACTAAAAAATTCTAATGCATGACTTAAGCCATTTTATGAATCTCAATTGGGGAGTGTGCATGGCGTTTTAAACGCGTTTTTAAAATATCCCTTGTGTTGAATTATGATGTTCAATGAGACATTACAATATAATTGACATGTTATTATTTTATGTTAAATGATTTATTTTTATTGATTATGATAATGGTTACTTCAACAATTGTAAGATAATGAGATCAAATTGTATATTGTCGTACGCCCTGCTGGTAAACTTGATTTTAGGTTTTTAAATGGATCACAACTTAATTTCGAGTTTCGGTTATGCATGGCAATTGCCCGGGGATTGCTTTCCTAGTTTTTTTAAGATGAAAATTTTGATTATGCAATCTGTAATATAGTATTAATGGAATTTTAAATAGAGATCAATAAACGTTTAGGCATGATATTTTAGTTTTATTTAGTTCTCATGTACTTATTTAGGTAGGTTCGTGTTCCCACAGTAGCAGCGTGTCTTGAGCGTTGTTTGGAGGTCGGGCATAAAGTCATTTTTCAATTAATTCAATGTCATCAGGACGTGCCGACCTCTGCTCTGGGCGGCTAAGTAACTTGATAAACCTCGCCAAGTGATAATGTACTTTATATACATCTCATTAACTGTTAATCTCGAATTCCCCGTCGATGAGACATTAATGTGTACGCAGCAAATTTGTACAGTTGGAGTCGTGGAAACAGTTCCTATTAGAGGTAGTGAAATGAATATCGAGGAAAGGTTAAAGAGGTCGGCAGACGATTTAATCACCAAGTGAAATATCTGATACAATTTTCAGTATATTTTACGAGGTCAGGTATAACGTATTTCTGGTATTTTAGTTAATTGTGTTATTTCGTTCATTTTAAGAGATATTTATATATCAAGTTAGAACACTTTCGGAATTTGTAAAATTAATAATGTAGACAAAACAGATTAGGTTAACCTTAGTCCACTTACAGTAATTAGTTTTTTTTTGTGTTATAATTGGATCTTCCAAAGTCCTAGAAAGATCCGGGATGGCATGTAATTTATCATTGAAACTATTTTTTTTTTCGCATTTAATATTTGGAAATGTAGTTATAATTTGTGGACAGTACCTGTAATTTCACTGGATTTCTGATACCCGAATTTTCGAACATCGATTAACTAACATAATCTTTATAGACTAAATAGCTTCAAGGATGACATCTGAACGAAAACTCGGGCTACAGACCATAGCTGAACCAAACCAGTATTAACCAGAAGTAATTCCAGTATTAACAGCATATATTCACCCTAATTTCTCGTTATACATATGTAAGCTATTGGTAATAAATGTTTTATCATCATTAACAATAGGAAAGATATCATCAGTGGCAATTATAATCCAGAACTTCGAAGGACACTAAGCCCTGGCGGCTTAGTGTCCTTCTTGTCTACATTAGTCGTTAGCCATGTAATAGGGCTTCGATAAGCTTAAAAAACTCCGACGTCAAGTTTGGCCACAAGCTTTTACCGACTCCAAAGAGAAAGGTAATTGACCAAGACAATGTCCTTTGGCGTAGCCTAACGCATTATTTACAAGATAAATAATTTCATAAAAAAATTCGTTGAAGGAGGGCATCGTAAGAAAACTGGCATGCCCTAGAACCAAAATACGAAGGCATGTGGCATTGATTAGTGTTCCATTATGCAGGGCTTGCAACCTGCCACGTGGAATGCTGTATACCATGAAAAACATGGACAAGTGCGAGATTTAATGTTTGGACTTGCCTACCCGCTACTTGCTATCCTCACGGATCTACTTAAGTATGGATCTGAGGATTTCCAAGATGGGAAGACAGTCGTGATTTAGATTATATGCTTAAATTTATTTAACAAATGAGCTGGGACAATATTTAGCAGTATCTTAAAACCTATGTTAGATTTGTCTATAAAATAGGTTCTCGTATTTGTTATAAATCTTACTCTATCACAACCAAAAGATGAGAAATAAGTAGGTAGGCATGAACATTATATGTGAGTATTTGTTTTTAGTAAAAAATATTATTTGTTCATAAATATTGTGTAAAATATTGATTTAGATAAAATCTTCGGAGTGAAACTTATTAAGAAATTCCAATTGTCCAACATTTTTAAAGTACCGGGTAATGAATGGAACTGAACGAATATGAATGATACGACCGTGTGCCGGCGTCTATCGAGTTGAAAGATCTTTATCGGTACAAATAATAAAAATATAAATAAATAATGCTGGACAATTTCACACAGCGTCATCTAGCCCCAAAGTAAGCAGAGCTTGTGTTATGGGAACTACATGACTGATATACTACTTATATACTTTTATTTGTAAATACATATTATAAATCCGATGTGAGCGCTAGTTTTTAATGATTTTTAATCAAAAATCAAAGCTATTTCACATTTGTTAAATCTTGTTCATTAAATCCAGATAGAAGTTCACTGCCGAAAAACGCCTCCACTTAAGAGTACAATGTTGAATCGACTTCAACGGATGGGGGCGATCCTACACGTCGTGTGGTCAAAAACAAGTAGGGACAATAAAAAACTTCTTTAGAAAGGTAAAAATGCATTAGTTTTTTCTTAAAAAACCACAATCAAACGCAATGAAGCTTGCATACTTTCCTCTCATTAAGAACATAAAGATAAAGATACGCTTCAACAAATCATAACTTCGAAATTTCGTCAAAATTGGTCAATTTAGACGAGTGTCTTTTTTTAAACAAAGCATGTTTATTTCATGTTTTTTTCCTTCTAGGTTTAATCGCAAAAGAAATCGGCGTAAATCCACTTTCAAATTTTAAATTCTCAAGCCTCATAAGTTAACATTTTTATATGATCCTTGTGATTTCAACGAACGCTAAAGGTTATTTAATATTCGTTCTGCTGAGGTTTTTCCAAGTGACTACAGTATAAGGCACGAGAAAATTCCCGTTTTTACAATATGAATAATCAAATTCACGATAGTTTTTGTAATAAATATACAGTATAAGGCTTAAAAAAGGGTGTTTTTAAATGTTTAAAGAGTCTGCAACATGAGAGTAATACTGGTGTTGCAATCGAACATATGCTATGGTAATCACTTAACAGGTGGGCCGTAATGGCCGTTTGTATGTCATTGTGGTAGTATACACATATGAATAAAAACCTATTGAATCTGGCTTTGACTTCGATCTGGTTTTGTGTTCGATGAATAAACACAGCCGTCTTCAGGAACCTTTAACAAATGCGCATAAAGTCACGGAACCAAGAAGTTATATAGACCACATTAACCTGGACAGCTGGCTCAAGGTCTTTTCGAGTTCCTTGCAGCTTATTAGCTGAACCATCTTAAAAGGAACTGCAGTAAAATCGTCACTCGGTGAGTTTTAGTCTTGGCGAATTGCCACATAAGTATTTTAATCAGCAGCCTGTAGAAGTCCACTGCTTCTTGGTATAGGCATCCCCTAAAGACTCCGCCCCCTCAAATGTAAAATTATCTTCGGCTATCTCCATCCACCGACCTCGCGTAACTCTTGAAATATTATCGGTCCATCAGGAGGGGGCTACACTTGTCCGGTGTGGGCGACATTCAAGAACCTTTCTTCCTCATGCGATTTCGGTTCTGTGAGCGATACCTACTTTTTTGTGATTCTAAAAGCTAGGTCAGTTACTATATGCGAATACCTATTTTTCTCTGTGTTTTAGTTAAAATCATACTGTTACCTGTGGTTTTTTTTTAAATATAGCATCATCTAGCCCCAAACTAAGCAAAGCTTGTGTTATGGGAACCACAGGACTGACACTTGGTACTTATATTTATTTCAATACGTACACATTATACATATAACCAGAACACCCAGATCTAAAAAATATATAAAGTTTCTATTTTATTTATTTTGTACATGTAATTTTTTTGCTTTGTTTTTTCTATTATATTCTATAATAATAGTAATGCTGGTCATTTATAAGCAGAGGGAAACTATATGACTGATATACAATTAATATACATTTTGTTTTTTACAATTATGTAAGAATTTTTAATAATTTCAATCAACTCTTTTTTGATTAACAGAAGCGTTCCATACATAGCTAGATGTCGTGAATACAGTTGTTACATTGATTATGCGTAAGCGCCGAAAGCGGATAAATAAAAGTAGTCACGCCAGTAACTTTTATCTTATGAAATTCCAATACTTAATAGGGTTGTCGGACTCGGAATTTGATTTAACTGTCTTTTGAAATCGGTGCGAGATATTACATTTTTATAGTATTGATTTATCAATGTTAAGTGATGATACACAGACATTCATTAAAATAGATATGTAATTTTGGAATGAATTAACGACTACTATTTCGTGCTGAGTCAGTCTAGTGGTCTAGCGCTTTATAAATAAAAAAGGATGTTTATTTACTTACAATTGAACAAACATTCTTAGCCTAAGTACATTTATTGGACATACTAACTGTACTTACCTTAAGATCTAGGAAAAACAACACAACACCCAGGCCCGGAACAAATATCTGCAGAACATTTTTCCGCAGCGTGATTCGAATCTGCACCTCGCGTCGCTGCCGGCTACTCGCCCACCACGCCACCGAGGTCGTCAAAGAAAACATCTTAAGTTCAAGTGTAATGTTCGTGTTTTTATACTTACGTTTTTGACTAATATAATCTGAAATGGAAACATAAGTTCTCTCCAGATAACTGCATGTCCATTATCTGGAGGTTAAGCATTCCTAGGGCTCTATAATTTGTATTATTTAGGTTTTTCTGTGGATTTTAGACATGTTTGTTTACTTTCTGTAATGTCAGTTAATGACAAGCCTAGATTTTATTTTTAATTCACCGCTGGAGCTAGGAGTTTAAGGTTCTATGTAATTGATATTAGACCTTCATATAAATCACTTTATATTTTTTATGTTCTAGAATCTTGTTTAAAATAAATAACAGGCCCTTCATCAGAAAAAACGATGACAGGGAACGGGGGAGCACAGGAGTCTACTTTTGGAATTGAAGCCGGCAAGACGTGAAATAGAAAGGAGTGGATGGAAGGGCAGTTTCCTCCTAGCTGAGAACAGAGAGTCCGATCCTCCTACTACCTACGCGTATAAAAGTGATGTCGGAGTAAAAAGTGAAACGACGCGTCATCCTATTTTGACGCCTTTTCCTTCTCCTTTGACGCCTTCTGGAGATCGCCAAGCCGGCTCTACCTAGTCCTGGACACTCCAGGGACGCTTAGCCCTCCACTAAAAGGAGAGAGAAACCTGATTCAAGAGGCCTCTCTCCTCTACAAGCCCGTGAACACGCTAACTTTTCGTGCCCCGGTTCCCCTGGCCTCTTCTAGTGTTTGTTAAATATATTTTGTTATACAGTTCACCTTTTTCTCTTGAACCTCCAGATCTGAGGATAGGTAGGAGTAGTGTGACCTTAGAAATTCCTCCTCCCAGCAATTGGTAACGTTACACAAGTACGTTTTGAATGCAGCATCATAATATTTGTGCTAATTTGTAGGTAGTATTTGTAGGTACCTATTAGGTTCCGATGTTTTTTGTTCGTCTAGTCTCATGACCTCAACTTGTCTGGACCTAACCTTAGTACTAAGTACTACTTGCGCAACCCAGGATTAGCAAAACCCCAGTTAATTTTATTACTCGATTACTTGCAACCCATCTCGAATGCTAACTACTATACAAAAAGTGTGGGCATATGCCCAATGTAATGTTTGTACGTGCCTTTGACTACACCTACTTAGTTACCTCACGGATTTTCGTTCGAGTATAGGTGGTCTAAGGGTGTCCCATCAGGGCAGTCGTGAGCATGTTGGTTTTTTGGTCAAGTTGTGGAAGGAACAAAACTAATTTTCGTTACCTTGGTCGCGAGCAAAATAAATTTACTTCATAGCATTAAATTTACCTAGACCCTTACTTTAAAATATTTTTAACAGTTGTTTAACATATCAAAAAAGATAAAGCAGTGTTTAGTTAACTTTTAAATAACCTTTAACAGTAGTCCCTTAGTTTTTAAGTCGACTATTCGAAATAATCTATCTTTGTGATTTTAATGACTTCCTGCACTTTCCATGGAAGGGGCCTCTACGAGAAAGAAGAATGATTAAATATTGAGTGTATCTAAGAAAGTTAATCTGTAAGTACACAATCAAAGACAAAAATGATTGACGCAGTAAATACAGTTGCGCGTGCGCAAGACACTACGAATTAGTGTCAGGTCTCTGCTCTCTGCGATATTGGGTTACTCAGTTTAAAAAGTTAAACTTGTCAGTTATTATTAGCGGGTTGAAATATCTCAGAAATGTCAGTTGCCGTTCTATTTGTTTTTTTGCGAAGTCAAAAGCCTTCGCAAAACTTGACATGGAGGCCAAGGGAAAGAGGTACAAATACAGTTGCCCAAGACGGTTATGAGGTACCAAAGTTGCCTCGTTATCATTTCAATTGTATTTTATAAACTAAGGCAATCAGTAAACATAATAAGTATAAGGTTTTTTTCGTATTGTATAGTATTATATAAACTTATTGTTGTAGTTCGAATATGATCAGTAGGGGACCTAAACCCCTCAATGGGGGTTCGCTAGATCTTATTTTGTGACGAACTCTAGTTAGTAACGACACAAATGTAATTTATAAGTAACTTTGTTTTAGCTAGGATATAATAAAGAAAAGGTCATTGTTAATACGCTTGATTAACATCCACGGTTTAAAAATGTTTGCTGTACTAAGCTCACATAATTTATATTTGTTAATATCCTTGTAACCATTGCAAAACCATAGAAAATAAGTTAAAAAGTGTAGTATCTTATAAATATTAATTTTGTAAAGAAACTCCTAAAGGCGCCACAGTCTGCTGAGTTATGTTCAATGTAATGTGCTATATATATCGAATTTGTATTTTATTATGATAAATAAAGAACCTTTAAATAATAAGTTAGTACAGGCTACAGCCAAAATCGGCTAAAACATTATAATTATAAATCCGCAGGAAACAATTCTGGTATCATCCGTCACCTTTTATGGACAAAAAAATGTGACTGATGGACGTATTTGAAGAAAGATAGTTGGTCTGATTAAAAGTGTTCAGTTTTCCAGGAACATAAAATCTACTAACAAATCTAATCAAAAGCGAAGGCGCCACAACTAAGCCGATAATCCAATCCCAATTAGTTTTATCAAAAACGAAGTAGCCTTGAGTTGGGATCTTGAAAGTCTAGACTAACCATAGAGTTCCGAGAATTTCCAAAGGTCTTAAATGTCTGTCTAAAACCAGGTTTGGAGGTCGAACTGTTAATCTCAATTCAAAAGGTGAAACTTAATGTCTGGATAATTAAATGGTACGTACGAGGAAGGCTTTATTCTAATTAGTCTGAAATACTTGATATTAGTTTGAAGTGTTTTGAAACGCCGAAGAATAAATTAGAAGAGCTATCTCTGTGATGTTACAGAACCAGTTAAAAGATTTGATTAAAATCATCGATCCCTGCTGAACACAAGCTTTCTCTAAACAGTGCCATGACGAGCGATCTTGGGCCACCTGTATCCAAATAGCTATTTTGATATCCCGGATTCGAACAATTCCAGAATAACTTATTCTTGTGTATGTATGTTGGGACACATACATACACAGCAATAAAATATGACGTTTGTAATAAGCAAATAATTCCATGTGGTATTGTTAAATAACCACATTATGTCGATCGCAATTGACGGTACCGCTATCCAGAAAACCTTGGCTGTTATATAGAACCATCGCTTTGCTTAGTGTTGTTAAATGGAAAAAAAACTCAAGGGCCATAAAATATTTAATTCATCGTCATCGAAGTTGAAAACCTGCTGACCCCTGCTAAATTAGGTACAAGAGCTTTCATAATGAAAGCTTTTATCAACCGGTATAGTAAGATATGTGACATGCTGACATTATAGTTAACACGTTGACTGTCCGTGCATTATTTGTAATGTATTTTTGGTTTTAGAATATTATCAAGACTATACCACGTATTTTACTATTCTCCTGCTGACGTTTCGTTAACCGTTTAGTGTTCCCGTCTCACGACCGTCGAGCGTGGTCGCGGACGGTGCTCATGAGGAAGGACCTCTAAACGGTCAACGAAACGACAGCAGGAGTATAATAAAGTACGTGGTATAGTCGTAATTATATTCTAAAATGATACCAAACCAAGATAAATTTAATTCCATGTATTTTTGGTTGGCTGTGACGTTTGTGTGTTAAATTCTATGCATTAGCCAAAGGCAACTGAACCACTTTTCCTGGACGTGTGAGCGGGACCTTTGATTTAATTCGGATCAATTAATTATCAAAAATAAAACTTAAACTCAACTCTTTTTTTATTTCAATTGACGTTCAACGGAGCGAACCGTACTTTAATGCTTTTTTGCATGGAAGACGCTCAGTTATGCCTTATGTAGCCTTTTCTTTAGTTACCCTTGTTAATTAACGAAGTACTTACGAACGAAGACGATAATACTTGAAGTAACTAATATATTTATGACTATATAGCGTTTTAGTTTATGTTCATAATGTAATCCTGCTCGAAAATCGAGCTGAGACATTCAGTGCTGAAATTCAGGCCTTTATTACAATTCCACTTAGCCCTTCATATTATTTCTGGTACCAGTTTAGACTTGTGTCTATCCTGGTACCAGAAATACCAGGATAGACTTGCCGACTTTGTTGACTGTTGTCAATCAACGTGTTAAGTAAATGTCGTAATCACGAATCAAGACACCACGCCAATCCCGATACCAGATCACAAAATAAAACTGTATTTTTTGTAGTTTTCGGTCGTGCAGTCGAAGGACTGATCTTTGCTCGGAAACTTGGACAGTTGAATCTTAGCAAGATCGTGATACCGTCTTGAAACGTATGATGACCTCAAAATAGATACTAGTTAGATACATAGAAAATAATTTATTGCACACCAAATGATATTTCAACTTAAATAAGTAATAAAACTTTCTGACCTAATTAAATGAAATTCCCAACAGACGCACATCTGACCCCTCACAAAGATTCCCTATGTTGTGGTTATCAGAAACTACGAATACCGTGGTACCACAAAAATAAACCCGGAAGAAATATTTGCAGAACATACAAGCATTGTACCGCAGCGGGAATCAAACCCGCACTTCTTGCGTTTTAGCCGGCGTCTCGCCCGCTGCATCACTGAGGTCGTCAACTATACATACTTTACAAACACGTTTGAACCCTTTTAATAGTGAAAAATAACGTAGTAAAGAAGGTTAGATACCTTTTATTTTCCTGCAGTGTATACAAATTGCTGACTGACCACATGTCTAGGGGTGTCTGCTTTTTTATCGGTTGTTCAAACATTAGATTGAAGGCATTGCATACCATACTACCATATATGCCATATAATACCACCTGTTGGTAACCGGTTACCGTAACCTATAGACGTTTACAACACCAGACATATCACTCGCGCGTTGCTGACTCTGAGACATAACGGGTAAAGTGTCTCATTTGCCTGAAATCTCTCCGGCACCCATACCCTTAAAACATTAAAACATCAATGCGAGCATTACTGCTTGGTAGTATACTTCCACGGACGAGCTCTTTCTCTACTACTAACTAAAAACATCCAAAACATTTTTTGGAAATCAGTAAGTCATGATGAGTTTGATAAAATCTTTTCAGTGTACCCCTTTATAAAAAAGATACCCTCCTGTTGTACGTAAAGATTTTTTAATGCACTATACAGATACAACGAACTCGTCGGCGGGGTCGACGAGTCCCCACTTCCGCCTACTCACGGTACAGATATGTACCGGATCGTTTCTTTCCAATTCCTTCCCCCCTGGCAACGGCCCAAACCAAGGTCCATACCTAAGTGGCGCCCTTGTGCTAGTTTCCAAAACCTAACTTTTACAGGCAGAGCGCCATCTACGCTCGCCGATAGTCCGGTGACGCTGACCAAGGCCATCGGCGGCCTAGCAGCATTAATGTACATTAAAAAAAAGCCTATTTACTGATGTCAACGCAGACCCTATTTCTCTCTTACTCGTTTACGACGACTCTTATTCGTTTATATAAAACGATTAAGAGTCGAACAAAACTTAAACTTCGAACGTTAAATGAAGAAACCTTGAAAGTTTGTGGAACCCTACCACATACGTCATATACATACAATGTATACGTTCATATATGTATATGTATATAAAGTATGTTAATCAATCTAGATAGGAATGCAGAGGTCGACGACCCTGCGATATAATGCAGTGACAGTTCTATTTGTTTACAAACATTTGACTTATCATACAGAAAGTAACTAGGACAATTATGAAGATTGAAATGTTGGAATTGCATTTTTTGTCAATAGTGTATTGTTATACGGGGCCGTAAGCGAATTATTACACCCGAGATATTTTGTTATACGAGTGAGCGAGGACACCTAAAAGTTCAAGGTGTAATTGATAGCTTACACCCGAGAATAACAGGCATTCATGTTCAATGAATGCAAGTAAATTAAAAATATCTTATAAAAAAACATATTTTTTGTTAATAGTTTCTTGCTAAAAAGAAATAAAGTAACGATTTTATAACGAGCTTTTACCTACCTCTCAAATGTTTATTAAATATGTTATATTAAAAACAAACTCTCACAAAGTTGTTGGTTTTTTCCCTTCGTATATTTTTATTTCTCTTCCTCATAACACTCACTTACAATGAAAATCACAAAAACATGTTTGTACACAGTTAAATTTATTTTTATTTGTTGTTAGATGTATTATGTTATACTAGCTTCTGCCCACGGCTTCGCCCGCGTAGTAGGTACCCAGATAAAAAGTAGCCTATGTGTTATTCTGATGAAAAACCTGAGTAAATTCACAAATTTCTGTTGAAATAAACGATGCTGTTATATTACAATAAATTAATACGTAAAATTAATTTAATTCAATAAAACAATTAAGTACTTAATACAATTAATTAAACCATGTTAACACAATGACAACCACTATAATACAAAACAAACATATGTCATATCAACATCTACTCACTGAATCAACAAAAACTCACGACAAAAAAAAAAATTTATGAAGTATATTTTAGTACTAGCTTCTACCCATGGCTTTGAACGCGTAATATCTGGATTATAAAAAGTAGCATATTTGATATTCTAGGTTGAATCTGATTTAACGGTTCAGCCGTTACGAATATTATCGGTATTGCATTATCCATACTTTCGCTCTCCTAATTATTTAGTAATATTTTGTAACTTGCATCCTGATCGAACTCACGTTGCAGCGCCCTTACAGGGTTCATCTACCTACCTGCCTATTTAATAATATTACCTAAGACCTATACAAATATGTTATGTGCATGAAAGCAATAAATAAATAAATAATATTATTACATAAGTAGGATAAATACGTTATAATAATAATAGGCAATTTTGTTGCTACAAAAACTACCATTGCCAAAAAACAATATTTTTCGTCTACAACGTAAATATCATTAGAAATGGAATAATTTAGTCAAATAAATATAGTAAGGTTTCATAACAAAAAACTACGAAAAATTTTATGTAAAAAAAATGATATAGCATAAAATAAGTATTACACAGTACTTATGTTTAACATTCAAAAGAAAAGTTTAGTTAAGTTATGCAAAAATACAGTTTGCTCTACTTATAAGTTAAATCAGCCTTGTGACTATTACATGGCCTTGCAGACAAGTAAGAATATCGTATATAGTTGATTTAAAGATGTATAAAAACTATTCCAAAAACTATGTTGAATTTGAGTATTCATATGTACTCATAAAAACGGGAATTTTCACGTACCATACGACGCCACGCGGAGGTAGAGCGTCGCGATCACTCATCCTGATGAAGAAGACTTTCGGAATGAGTCGAAACCTAGTCGGTGCCTTCACGTACGTGAAAATTCCCGTTTTTACAATATGAGATAGAAAATACTTTACTGCACACCAAATAATATGTAATACAGTGGGCGGTCATATCGCAAAATAGCATCTCTAAGAAAAATAGCGATCTTTGGGTGTAACGAACTGTATCTCTGGCTTTGCCAAGCCCAATAATCCAACTGCTTGATACATGAATACGAGATTTCGTTAATCGTGCGTGTCTATCGACTATTCTAACTGTAGATAGATGGATGTTCTTCAGAAACAATGCCCTCAGACGCCATTATAGAGCATTTGTTATGTAGGAATATTTAAAGAGCCAAGATTGAACTGAGTAATAATAGACTAGGGACTCGACCTGGTTTTGCACGCTACAGTTTTAACAGTGACAAAACAATCGTTCGTTCGTTTTAGCATATTATTACGACTATACCTCCGACGACCTTTATAGACGACCTTTGTTTTTTGGGTGTTTTCTATGTATATATTTACAAAAAAAGTATATTAGTAGTATATCAGTCATGTAGTTCACAAAATACAAGCTCTGCTTAGTTTGGGGCTAGATGATGCTGTGTGAAAAATATCCAGCATTATTTATTTATTTATTTGTGGCGCAGTGGGCGAATGCTTGCCTAAGACGCAGAAGGTTGCGGGTTCAATTACCGCCGCGGGACAAATGTTTGTATCCGCAAATATTTATCTCGGGTCTGGGTTCTTTATATGTATGTATGTATAAAAATAATAATATATAAGTAGTATATCAGTCGTGTAGTTCCCATAATACAAGCTATGCTTAGTGGGACTAAATGATGCTGTGTGAAAATGTCTAGCATTTTTTTTTGTTATGCCACCTACTTTACTATTCTCCTGCTGACGTTTTGTTGACTGTTTAGAGGTCCTTTCTCATGAGTACCGTCCGCGACCACGCCGTCACGCTCGACGGTCGTGAGACGAGAACGTCAGCAGAATAGTACTTAGAACTTAGGAGAATAGTAAAGTACTACATACTTATACGTATATAGTACGTATATACGTAATAATATCCTAAAATTGTAATATACCATGATAATTTCAATGCTATAATCGTTCGTTCGTCGCGTTCATTCTTAAACCTCCTACTCCGGGTCAGTGACCAGCTCTGAAAATAGTTTTTTTGCCGATCGTGAATATGCACAGATAGTCATTTTACACTCTCGTATTTAAGTAACGAAGCTAAAATAAACTGTGATGTTGCAACTCAATTGTAATTTTAATCGGTTACAATAATTTGCCTATCGCAGCAAATACTGCATGCGCGCTCAATTAAATACCACATCTACGCAATTGTGACAGAGGACTAGGTATAATATCTTGCAGAATCGACAACCGCTGAGGAATTGGGGAATAAAGGTTCTCGAATGGTGACCACGAACCGGACGACGAAGTGTAGGATGGGAAATATCTATGGAGAAACTTCGTAACCTTCTAAACATGTTTACCTTACAAAACCGTCTTCCCCATGGTGGATATCCTCAGATACATACTCAGTTAGTAGATCTTTGAGGATACCAAGTAGGGGGTAGTCAGAGGCACGTCCAAACATTACATTTTGGTACATGTCCGCGTTTTGCAAGTAGTAAGTATTCCACGTGACAGGTTGCAAGCCTATCGCCTAAAAATAATAATGAACCAAAACTCCTTCCAAGAATCGATTCACCACGACAGGTTTCAAAATCTGCTTAAATACGTTATTTCATAATTACGCACATGATACCTACCTGTTAACTTAAAACATTGCTAAAATTGTAAACCAATTCCAACCTTTTGTGCAAAAACGCGGATTTTTGCCTCTATTGTTCTTGCTAGGTCTATGAGAAGGACAAAGGACAACGATCCATGAATGGAGTCAGGCTAAATTGAGGGCGATATGCCCCTCGCTAAGTCATGTTTTCTCACATCAAAACACCACTCATGCGGCTCGCTTTTCTCATCAATAATGTTTTTGTCTGGTCTTGGTTCCAGTTACGATATATAGTTTTAGCGGTTCGTAACAATAGTGCACTATTGCCCCTACTGGCGCAATTCCTGGGTACGTCCGATATAGCCTATCCAAAAGAGGGTCTCATGAAAAGAACAGTTCAGACAGGAAAAACCTTGATGTATGTGATTAGCACGCGGAACTTATGGCATAGATGACCATCCACTGGAAATAGGAACAGGACTGTTGCGAATTTTTGACTAAGTATCAATTTCAAACGTATGAATTAAAAGCAATACATTTTTTATTTATCGTAAGAGTACAAAACTTTAGTTAGAATTTGGCGGCGCTCGTTTTAAAACTCCAGGATAGGAAAGCTCTAAAAACATCGTATAAAAGCTCCAACGCGCTGATTCAAACAGTAATTTCTAAAGAAGATCATGAATTTTTGCGACGGGTTTCATCTAAATAAAAAAATAAAACATGTATTTCCTCAGGGCGAACCAATCTAAATCATTCACTGGCCACTCTTCATTACACAAAGGATAGTTGGAAAAAAAATATTTTATATGATGCAATAAAGCATTTTCTACCTATCTATCATTCCAACCGATCACTTGATCGAAGTACTTCCAATAAACAGTTCCAATTTGGAACTAAGAGTACATCCTTTCACGCAAAAACCACTGAACGGATTTTGATGAAACTTTACAGTAACATAGCTTATACATCAGAATAACACATAGGCTACTTTTTATCTAGGTAACACACGGGCGAAGCCGCAGGCTAAAGCTAGTAAATAATAAAATAAAGCGTTCTATAGATACCTCACTGACTAGTTGGTAGCCGAATTGGATGGTTTAGCACGTCTAGTGAGCAGGCCTTTAAAACTGCAGCCAGTTGGGTGGTTCTCGTTAATAAGATTTGATCTAAAAGCTGTGTGTGCACATCGCCCACAGCGACCGGTTGGCATAGAAAGTGATGTATTCTAGTCGTAGGCGATCACATTCATTGTTCTATATTCTGCTTCGCGTAGGCAGCCAGATTGTAACGGACTATGGGCGGGTGATGGCACGTGAATGTTTGATCTTGTGGTCCCGACGACAAACTTCGGATAACTGAGATGGTAAGTAACAAGAGGTAGCTACTTGCCATATTTTCTAAGAATATGCATACAGTTCTGCGAATCCAGAGCATACGCCAGAAACAGATGGAGGTAGGTAAACTTCTTTAAACCTGCTACTACTTCTTTAAGCCTACTACTACTTCTTTAAGCTTGCTACTACCAAATTATATTGGTAGAATTTCAAAGTTTTGTTGTACTCCGCAATCACATCTCTGTCGTAATATAGCGTCGAACTCAAATCAAGCAACCTAACATCAGAAATGACGTAAGCATTGAAATTATCGTGGTTTGGTATGACGATCTCTGTGGCGTAGTGTGTGAAGGCCCGCCTGAGACGCAGAAGGTTGCGGGATCGATTCCCGTCGCGTGACATAATGGTTGTGTGATCTGCAAGTAATTGTATGTATTTACAAAAAAAAACTATATAAGGAGTATATCAGTCATGTAGTTCCCATAACACAAGCTCTGCTTAGTTTGGGGCTATGATGCTGATGCAGATGATGCTGAGTGAAAAATGAACAGCATTATTTATTTATTTATTATTACGATATTGTTACGGCTAAACCACGTACTTTCCTATTCTCCTGCTGACGTTTCGTTGACCGTTTAGAGGTCCTTCCTCAGTGCATGAAACGTCAGCAGGAGAATAGTAAAGTACGTGGTATAGTCGTAATAAAATCCTACAAATTAGGTTCGTAAAAAAACGATCATAGTTTTTTGGGAACCTGATGTAATCTGCACAGAATGATTAAACCCAGAAACAAGCGTTATATAGTGCAGTGGGCGTTTATGATTCCGTTTATTGACGTTGCTTGTTGAATCTCCAATATTTACAAGTCGTTGACCTCTGCATTTTGGCAAGTTTACTAGGAATTTAATAAGTCTATGTTTCTGGACTCTAGTGTTTGCAAGATTCAGTTTTTCATACATTTGGTCCACCTCACATTTAAGTCCGGACATGAGTGAATCGATTAACTTACATGGTCTGCGTCAGGTCAGTAATCTAGTCAGGTTGGGATATGTTGGCCTTATTTTTAAGGTTTTCTAGGTATAGAAAGGGCTTAGTGACCAATGGGAAAAAAACAAGGGTAACAGAATTCTGTACGCCTCTCAAATTCTCTCATGCACCACAACGTTATCAATGTTTCTAAGTTTATTCTAAGTATATATATGCAAAAGATACGACGGGAGCAGTTGTCTGCGAAATGTATGTATTTTACGTTATTTTTATGCTGTTTAAAAGCGATGGCTTACAACCTGTCACGTGGAATGCTTACTACCTGCAAAACGCGGGCATGTACCAAATGAATTGTTTGGACGTGCCTCTGACTAGCCCCTACTTGTAATCCTCAAAGATCTACTCACAAGTATGTATTTGAGGATGTCCACCATGGGGAAGACAGTCGTGAGCGTGTTTGTTTTGTTTGTTTAAAATCACCGGAGCATACGACAACCTGATGGAAAGTGGTTACTTTCGCGTATTGCTATTAACCTAAACCAATCTACATCTACACGTTTAACCCTTCTTATCTCTTCTTATCTTCTTATCTCTTCTTATCTTCTTATCATTGCCATAGACATAGACAAAATAGACACAACTTCAAAGCCTAAAATGTACCGATGATGTTTTAATATTACTGATAAAAATTACTGCTTGGTCGTTAAAAATCGAAAATGTGATGACTAAGATGAAAGTAACCATCCTGTAAGACCTCAACCCTTTCAAAATAGGTGCAGAAGTTTGGATGTTTTCATGAAAGTATTTAAAAAAAAATTGAAATGAAAATACTTTATTCTTTATTATACACACAGAAAATACAGACAAACTTACATATAGGACATGTACAAAATTTTCTTCCAGCAAACCTTTGAGGATAGGGACAGCTGGGTATGTACTTTTCCTCTAATAATTTTTCTTTCCGGAACGCAGGCAATTTGAAAATCGCAAAATATTTCATATATTTTTTAGCATCTGTAGTAGAAACTCTATGGAAGATAAAAAAAAGCTGCACTTTTAAAAATACTTTCCCAGAGTATTTAAGATCCCCCGTTACATAGAGTGTGTCTGTCACTCGCAGCATCTGATACGGATAATTACAGGAACCCGATAAAAAGATATCTCTAAATAGAAAACGACCAAGATTTATTTTTATATGAAAAGAAGAAAATCTGTTTTTGAATATACTTATACTGTAAAATGTAGAATAAGGAAGGCTTCTCGGATGATCTCCGGTCTCCTCCTTTTTAGTAGCAAACATGCATATGGCCCACCAGTTGGTAAGCGGTTACCGTAACCTATATGGACGCTTGTTACACCAGGATATCATTCGTTCGACCCTGAGACATAACGGGTGAAAAGTCTCACATACCTGTAATTTCACCCCATACCCTTCAAACCAGAACACAGCAATGGTGATAGTACTTCCCCGGACGAGCTTCACACGGAGCTCTACCATTAACACCCATCAAGTTCCACTCGATTTATCGATAACCTGTAACCTAACGATCTCAGGAAGCCGTCGAATATAAGTTCAAGATCGTTCGATTTGGCCTTGGACGTCTATCGGCTGTTGGTGATACCCCCACTCCCACACACACACACACACTCATTTCCCTTCATACACACACACAAATACTAAATACACCTCGCACACACCTTTTAATCCACTCATTTATACCACTTTACTTTAAATCCTGATTCCATTGTGTACCTATGTAGGTAGATACTCGCAGTTATCGTAAAATATTTTTTTGTTTTTTTTTCGGCGACTCAGTTTTCTTAAACTTTAGTGGATATTACCGTTCTGTTAAGAGTTTTTGTGCTTGTTTTTGATACATTACGGATGTTATATGACGGCCACCGCTTCTCGAAGACGCCCGCAATACTCTACTTACCTTTTATTCTGTGACAATAGTCCATTGCTCTCGATACTTTTAAAACGATCACAAGAACTGAAGCAAAAACGAAAACTTGTCAAATAGTGTGGGTGTTTAGTTCTATGAACCGATCTCACACCTCAAACTCATTCTAACAAGAAACCACCTTAGAGTACATGCTCTAAATTCCAAAATCGAATGGCAGGATTCCGAATTTTGTTCAGTAGAACATGAGTCAGTTTTTCGTAACTTTTTTCGGCTTTCGTTATTTCGATCTCCTAATTAGTCCAGTTTTAATTTAGTTTTGCATAGCGTTTAAAGTTTTGATGTCTTTATTCGTCGATCAGAAAGAATAGATAAAATATACATTCATTCATACAACTGGGTATACCCAGTATTATATTATTAGTAATTTATTATTGTTATATTTTTTGTACCTAGTTAGGTCAAAAAATATCCATACATAAGTCAACTGATCAAAATCACTACTAGACGGAAGCGTTCTAAAATGCTGGCTGCACTGCCACGCTGAATGGCAATGCTAAGGCGTTGACCCAGATAAGAGCTGGCTCTCGGGTAACGCTCCAACCCCTGATTCACCCTGAAATAATTTTAAATACACGAAAGGCCCCGGTTCCCCACGGACCCAGAGTCTCAACCCCAAATGGCTTAAATAGGCTCTTGAGATTAAATTGAGAATTATTCTGGGGAGGGTACCATTTATTTATTTCACGCATTCTTTGAAAATTCCATCTATTTACTTAAATCAGTTTTAATGAAGGGAGTGGTCAGTCTGTGTCTTCCTAAAATGATATGCCTCATTTTGGGAAGGGTGCACACACTTTGCTCTAAATCGGGATAATGTTCTTAATGAATATTAGTTATTCCAAATGAAAATAAGCAACGACACATTTATGTTGTCCAAATTAGATGTCTTATCGCTATTAGCGATCCCTACCAGACAACCTTTAGGTAGAACGGAACATAGGATTTGTTCCAAACCGAACAGCTAACACTTAATAGAATTAAAATTGTGTTGTTTTTTTATCATTTTAGGATATTATTACTAACTCGCGTTAGACTAACTGTCTAACTCGCGTGCTCACAGACGGTTATCGTAAGGAAGGGCTTCTAAACGGTCAACGAAACGTCAGCGGGAGAATAGTAAAGTCCTAATAATATCTTAAAAAGTTTACACTTCGACATGATAGCCGTAATTAAAACTTGGTTACTGTTTCACTTATTCCTAGAATATCCATCATCGGGTAATTGACCGCGACGCATACAATATTTTTTTACAAATAAATGAGGTTTCGGTGTATATAAACATTACGTTGTCTTCCTGTGGAGGCGTCAAATGCTATCTAGTAATGTATTACATAATACTTCGTTTTGTCAATGGCTGTAAAATGCGAGCGAGCTACCTAACTCTAGTAGCATATTTAAATCTAGATAGATGTTGGTTACTCTTTCACGCAAAAACTACTGGACGGATTTTGATGAAACTTTACAGTAATATAGCTTTAACATCAGAATAACACATAGGCTACTTTTTATGCGGGTATACCAAGCGGGCGAAGCCGTGATCAGAAGCTAGTATATTTAAAATGCTAGTTTTTTGTAACTAGCTATTTTATGATTGTAGTTAATAAGCTCCTCGTTGTGAATTATTTTATCTCGACCTCGATGGCGCGGCCGGCGAATTGCCAGCTGTGACGCTGTGGCGCGGGTTCAATTCCTGCTGTATCTGTAGGACATGAAACCTATGTCAGGTTTCATGTCCTACAGATATTTATTCAGGGTCAGCACCCAGCTGTGGAACCACGGTACTAGTTCCTGATACCCACGACACAGGGAATCCTTGTGTGGGTTCAGGACTACGAGTATGTATCAATCAAATGAAATCAAATATTTTTTTATAAAAGATTGTACAAACCACTTACGAATAACAACTATGAGCTATAGGTAGGCACTTATGTATCTGTATTTGTAGTTTATGTAGGTATTATTATTATTTAAACAAGCAATTAAATAATGTCATCAAACACAAACGAACAAGTTTGAACATGTAATATTTTTTACAACATGTTAAAAACAATAACATCTTACTAAGTGAATTTTCAATTAATTTATAAACGTATTTCGACACCTCCGCGTGTGGTGAACAAAAACCTAGAAAATTGTAACATATAACAGGTATAGTAAACCTAAGGCCCGCATAGTTTATTTCATTCTTATTTCGATTCAACTGAAGATTTGACCGATATAACAATTTATTTAAACTTAACATCTGACTGGCTTTTATGGCGTTTAAAATGTAAAAAATAAATTGATACTTACATTTCGGTTCGGTTACCCTGTGAATGATAATTATTATTTTTTATAGGTTCTAACCTGTTATTTATTTATAGGTAAGTATTTGGTTTACAGTTTAGTTTCAGTTCGTTAAAAATAGTGACTATAAACATTAAATTAAATCCTAAAATTTTATTTTTGAAATTGTTGAAAAATTATGCAAACTTTTCATTTAACAATTCAAACTACAAAATTTCGAGTGATCATTAAATTAACTGAAACAGTTGAACTGATCTGTTGTCTGTAGCTCACGGGAAAATTGTTGACTATCCCTGGTCAAAAAATATTAGAGGAAGGCACGTGGGCCGGAAACAGCGTGTCAAATTAAAGTCGCACATGAAACGTGTGGGCAATACGGCAACCTACGTCCACATTAATATGCGGTTTCCAGATCGCTAGAGCGATGAAAGCCGGGAAATCACCAAATCTCAATTCATTTTCAATCTCGCAAAAAAACTAACAGCGAGCGTTGACTTACGTGTAGGAAGTGGGTGAGACGAGCCAAACACCGGGTTCAGTGGCGTGTATTGAGACAGGCCTTCAACCAGCTGTGGACTGATGTGGGCTGATGATGACAATGATAATGATGAAAAAACCAGGAAATCTTCTCGAAGCTTCCAGTCATATTTTTATTGATTATAATTCGTCATCCTCAGGCGGTATAGGTCCACAGCGAGACCTCAGCCTTTTGCCTGTTGCCAACGTTGCCAACGTTCAGGGACTGCCCGTTTGCGATCTAGCGGAATTCTGAAGCTTCGCCATAGATCGTCGACTCGTTAAGCCGTTTCACTATTTCCGTTTAATAATAATAATAAACACCCAAATAGACAAATACATAGTCCTGACCCCACACTAGGATTCCCTGTGTCGTAGGTATCAGAAACTACGAGTACCGCGCTACCACAATACATCTCGGAACAAATATCTGCAGAAAATGCTAAAAAATGAATCGAACCCGAACCTCTTGCGTCGCAGCTGGCCACTCTTCCGCTGGTGGTCCTGATGAGACGGACTTGTCTCCCAATAGCCGGAAGCGTGGCAATCCTACGTACATATCTATACATGTTTCACGTGTCGTATACATACCTAAGTTTGTATATGACACTCGCATTGTTCAAATATTCGCCCTGGTTATTGACCCGCGAGCATGGGACCGAAAACTGGTAGTACCTACTTAGGTACCTACCGAAACTGGTACCTACCTCAAAAACTGGAATGTCTGAACGACCACAGGTGCTTTTATGGGAGATTTAATGGGGCTTGCATTGTTTGGTTTGTGTTCACGAGTTTTTCATGACCTAATTTAAAAGGAGTTTCGGGAATAAAATAAACGACGTTTAGAATAACTTTCTCGATAAAAAAATATGATTGTTTTTTGTAGATAACTACATAACATCTGATTGTTTGATTCAGTAGAACTGGCCTCCGCTGGGGATGAAAGGTTCTTGAATTGTGACCACAAATCGGCTATAGGTGGATAAGTGAGATTTTCTTTAAAACCTATATTTTTATAAAATACATGATCCCACCAGGATGTGCTGCGCAGAGACCGTCATCAAATGGGATTTTCACAATAGATTCAATTCAAAATAGATTTAGATAAATGAGGTATCGTTAGATGCGCCAAGAATCAAAAACCAAATATTAACGGGAAAATTTCACGTGTAAAGTTTTTTATTCCAATCTTATTAATTTATAGATAGACAGAGAAAAATGCTTTATTAAACCTCTGTGTAATGAAGAGTAGTGGGTGTCAAAAATGTCCAGTATTATTATTATTATTTACTAGCTTCTGCCCACGGCTTCGCCCGCGTTTTCCCCGGATTAGTGTGCCTATGTGTTATTCTGATTTATAAGCAATAAAACTGTAAAGTTTAATCGAAATCCGTTCAGTAGTTTTTGCGTGAAAGAGTAACAAACATCCATCCTCACTAACTTTCGCGTTTATGATAGTAGTAGGAAGTAGGATAGGAATATAGATAAAAAATACGCACTTGACTTTCGTAATCGCACTTGAATCGTAATCGAATCGAAATTACTGAAAAGGCTCAAAAAAATTACTAATTTCTCTAATTTAAATTTTTAAACTAATTTCAATTTTTTTTTCACCGAGTAATTTCTAAATAATTAAAAAATTATTTAGAAATTACTCGATGCAGCGGCAGAACAAGTAACAAAATATGTTTATTTTTAATGGAGCTTCTGCAGAAATAGATTGGAGTAGTTTGTTTGTTTTGTTTCGTATTCGTTGACTGGACTTTTCCTGTCATCCGTGACACATCGTTAGCGGATTAGGAAGTGCTTTCCTTTCCAGTGAGAGCACCGCGACTCTGGACATAAAACTGATTTAGTGCTCTCGTAAATCCGGACTTTCGAAATCCTCCGAAATTCTAGTTAATCTGAGGGAAAGTTCCACTCTTCTCATTTCGAGACAGAGAATTAATGAATTAAATTATAAACAAAAACTTAATATAACTAAATTTTAATTGTAAAATAGTTTTGGAAGCGCTTCCGCCTGGTAGTGTATCTGGATCAGTTGAGTTATCTTTATATAGTTTGCAACGGTCTTTAGATATCTAGCTGTTTCATCTATATACCTACTTGTACATAGTTGTATGAATAAATGAAATATATAACTAAATATACAATGGGCGGTCTTATCGCTTAAAAGCGTCTTCCAGACAACCTTAGAATGAAACGGAAGGAATGCAATCGTAAGAAAGGTTGGCGGTATTATCAGAGATATACCGAAAATGCGCGAAAATTTCGAGCGTTTTGATATGATCGACTAAATTAAATGAAGATTTTTGCACAAGAATATGCAAGTGATGTTTGTATGCGATAATCTTCAGAAGAAGTGTGTAGCATTCAAGCAAACACTCCTACGATTACGCATCTCGAACACGATTCTCGCCTTCCAATTTTTCTTCAAATATTCAAATACAAGGTGATAATCTCCGTTCCACATGATGATATCATTAATAAGGTTTTAATCTCTCTCGATTTAAATAGACGCTAACTAGTAATATGAATGGTGCTGATATTTCTTAAGTCCGCAGTTTAAGCTATGGCACGTGGAAGCGTCAGTGGTCGCCACCCACGGCCGGGTGAAAGAACTCTGATTATATTACAGTCAGAGCTGATCTCATGCTGCAGGATACTTCTATTTTAGTTCCACTAGTTTTTGGCAGTATCGCCTTATTTTTATGTATAGCTAGAGTATGTTGGTTTCCTAACTGATAGTCCCGTGACTCGACAGATCATGAATCAAAGACTGTATGTTGTTTTTTTATATACGTTACTAGCTTCTGCCCTCGGCTTCGCCCGCGTCGTACCCGGATGAAAAGCATATGTGTTATTCTGATGTATAAGCTTTATTAGGGTAAGGTCTCATCAAAATCCGTGCAGTAGTTTTTGCGTGAAAGAGTAACAAACATCCAGCCTCACAAACTTTCGCGTTTATAATATTATTATAAATACTTTTCCACACAACATCATCAAGCCCCAAAGTAAGTAGAGCTTGTGTTATGGGAACTTGTACATGACTGATATACCACTTATATACATATATATTTTTTGTTATTTTACTTTTATTTCATAGAGATAGGAGGTTACAGATGTAATAGCGATTAAACGATCTAAAGATAGGTCAACTTATTAAGATCAGTACCAGAGTGATGCGTTCATGTTGTTTAGATTTTGTGATATCCTAAAAATAATCTACACAATCTCGCGCCCGACCCAGTAGCAAAGTCATTATAGCATCCATAGGGCGAGTTCAATGGCCTATTTATTGCCTTCAGGGAGGACGTGGGTTCTTTCCCCTCCTATTAATATTTTTTTAAGATCCATCCTCACAAACGTGAAAGTTTGTGAGGATGGATGTTTGTTACTCTTTCACGCAAAAACTACTGAACGGATTTTGATGAAACTTTACATTAATATAGCTTTTACATCAGAATAACACATAATGATACTTTTTATCCGGGTACCCCGCGGGCGAAGCTGTGGGCAGAGGCTAGTATTTTATAATTTTGATATTTCCCAATTATAAACTAAGATCCAGAAATTCTTTTGAATCCTATATCGATGTATATGGGAGAGTAAAAATAACTTTTTCTTTCTTTCTTAAAATAAACTAACGTGGGGTAATTTAGGGCTAGCGGGCGCCATATTATTTTTTTGTCACTTTATGTCACTTTCAGAATCATGACGCATCCATCGACACCTCATTCATTGAAACCCATCAAGCCATTGAATTACTAATAGAATACCAATTAGGTTCATTACACACATACGCGCTAAAACCATATCCTGCAGCAGTCGGAAAAAAGTTTTTTTTTTTAAATACAGCCATTCAAATCATCGCTTAGTTATTGATGATCGAGAAACTTTGGTAAACGGTATTCAAATCGCGCCAATCACTGAAACAGTATCACCTGTGATTACACACCTCTCGCTCTGATTGTGCTGGAGTGACAAAGATGGGGATAGGTTGTCTCGTGAGCTTTTTGCTTAAAAGTTGTCTCAGTGACCACAGTTTATTCAGTATCGTTGGTTTACTCTACCAATAAAATCCTTTGATACATATTAATAGTTTAGAATTTGATAAGTGCTCGTTATGTGATATTATTTAAGTCCGAACAAATGCAATTTTCTGAGCCATAACATTGGTTTAAATTACAAATATTTTTTACCGTTAAAAATGTAGAGATCAACGTAAAGAATAATAAAACAATTTACGAAATCCTAGAACCAAAATAAATAACTTTTATTTTGGTTCTAGGATTTCGCGATAACGCAATAAGATTTGTTGGTTAGGCGCGCAAGTTGATTAGGCCGTGTGGTGGCGACCCTTCAAAAATTTTGAAACCCCCTTTTTGAAGAACCTTATACTGTAGTCACTTGAGTGTTACCAGGAGGAAAAGGTGACTCGAATCGCCACAAAGGAAGCAGAGCGTTGTAAATACATACATACTATACATGAATACACTCAGACCCGAGACAAATATTTGTAGATCATACAAACATATGTCCTTCGGCGGGAATCGAACCCGCAACCTTCTTCGTCTCAGGCGGGCTTTACCCACTGCGCCACAGAGATTGTCAAATTGAGAGTAGGACACAAACGATGCGGTAGAAGTTCGGGTTCTGATCTATCTATCTCAGCTCGACTGCGTCAGAGTCCAAAGGAATGCAATATTGTGAATAAAAAATAAGTACCTACCCGATTGAGCTGATGTTATCAGTCTGGCAATTTATTTTGGAGCAGCGAGTTGCCATAGCAACCGGCACGCCCAGCGAATTCTGATTTCGACATTCCAGTTTGCTGTAGAAAGTTGGGCATGCATGTCCGACCATTATCATTATGTCCATATCGTTATATCATTTTCGAACTAAGTTTAATGGGTTCGCGCTGGATACAATATATGGGACCCTTTTAAAAAACGTCAAACCGCAGTAAATTAAGACTAGTCTTCTTCGAATACGTCATCTTTACACACGGCAACATAAATGCGAAAGTTTGGATGTTTGTTGTTAATATAATTACCGTAACGGCTGAACTGATGTGAATGAAATGTGTAACAGTTATAGCCTTTTTGTTATTCTAAGTTCCTCACTTAGAATAACATAAAGGCTACTAACGGGCAAAGCCGCGGGCAGAGGCTAGTAAGTAATAAGAGCTTTCAGAAACCGATAACATATGCACTCTTAAACAAAAGAAGGTACTTAAACTTTCTGACAGATAGACGCTTTCATATTCCGAAGGAATTTTGGCCACATTAATGTTTTACTAAGAGTTATGAGAAAATTTCAAAATCTTGATCAAATACTCCTTAAAAATAAGTTAGATTCAACCTTTTAAAAGTTTTTCACATTTGCTATTTATAGTTACAGAATAATATTTTGCAAAGTTTCATTCACGGAGAAATTAGTCTGATTTCGAGAATACTTCGTTGGTTGGACGTTGAGAAAACATTTATACGTTTAGTAGTTTTTTTTAACATTACTAAATGTAATAACTATTTACAAGAAATAAGTGATTTTTGACAAAGGGCTGTGTAAGCGAAGCGAAAGCGGTATAAAGCTAACAAACTATAAGGACAGACAAACAAAAAAACATAAAAAATATATTCATTACTGGCCCAGTCTATTAGACTTACCGACGGGTACTGATCGCAGAAAAACTCTAGATATAATGGATGATTATTTATTGAATTAAGTCCAACAATAAACTCAATAAAAGAAGAAGAGAAAAACTAGTTTTTTATGCACACTAAGTAATTAATTAACGAAAAAGGCCCACTAAAATTGGCGCGGTGGCAGTAAATATAAGGTACATTCGCTGCTCTCTAAAGGTGAAATTTGTAAAATGTTTTCTTAACACGCCTTTGTAGACCTATATGAACATAACCTCCAAATATCAGGACTTACTGCTTGAGATGATTTTTGATTGTCGGTCAGTGTGTCACGCAATTTTTTTAATAATAAAAGAATAAAGATTATTTATGTGTTGATTTGCTGTCGCTACAACCTGTCTGAGGCATGGTCAGTGGAGCGCGCGCAGGCAACATCAAATCCTCCATAGAGGAAGCAAATATTACAACAGAATCCATTACGTGCTTACCTTCTCGTTAATTACTTAAGTAGCTCTTTGACATATTTCTTCAAAACTTTTTCAAATAGCAGTCAGCTTTTTCCTGGACCCAGTTTCGCTTAGGCCCGATTCCAAAATATGTTCTGCGAAAACTTTAGTTCGTACACGAAATAAGTACTTACAACAATTTTTATATTCCAAAAGTCTAAATCCCTGAAGTTTTTTCTATCGTCCACTACAGCGCCGTCTAGTGACTTGTGGCGTCTATGCTTGAAGTCACACGAATCCATTACAAAACAACACATTTCAATTTTATAAGCCTTTCCGGAAATAAATGCTAACAGACAAACATACAGACTCTTACGTCGTGTCGTCGTCGCTAGTAAAATAAACAGTACCTACAGTTGGAAAGAAACGTATTATATTATTATTTTACTATAAAGTAATACTTACAGATCTACTATAATCTTACATTCCTAAATTTTGCATTAAAAAAAAAATATTACATGCTTTGTAAATAGTTCTTCACATCCTATATTACCTATATAGTTCTCTTTCTAACATATTTAAAGTGTGTCTCAGCGAAACTTTTTGGTTAGGTAAGTACTTTCTTTGACCTTTTATAAGATTATACGATTTTATGTAAAATGTTAGTTTAATTCTCGTGTATACAATAAAGAGTATATCTATCTATATACTTTGAAATCGGGTCCTAGCGATGCTGTGTCGGTCCTGGATGTACCCGAAAAGAGAGAGAGATAGAGAGAGTAAGTGTTAATTGTCCAGTAATTAGTTAACTAGTAGATATCCACTTAAATCAGGACCGATAAAAATCATGCGTCAAACTAGTGTGCGAGATTAAATCTACTAGTTAAATGCACCCGGCTATGCCTGTCACGATGTAAGCAGCTGATATCAATTTTAATTACAATTAGATGATATCATAAAGATGTCACAAACTTGTCCCAAAAGAAGCGCACTGAATAGACTTTTTCTTTTTGCCGCTTAGCCGCAGGTATGCTAGATGACATTTTGTGATAGTTTCACACCAACGCGATTATTCCGTTTTAAAGTGTTGATTCATAATACAAATCTACTTCACGAACGATCGCTTGGTAGACCTCAGAGTACATCCATGTGTGTAGCGGCCCTAAATCATAAATCATCACTTGCGTGTAGACTGGCCTATTATTTAGTACCTAATGTAACATACTGCGTTAATAGTGGTATAAATTAACAAGGTATTCATATTGAAGGACTGCATTATAGGACCTTAAATACGTAGTTTAAACAGACACGAACTCAGTGCGTAGATCTTTGAGGATAGTAGGGGTAGTCAAGGGCTCGTCCAAACATTGGGCATTCCACGTGACAAAAAACAACACAGTGGTAAACGTAGTTGGTTTTCAACATCCTACTACTATTATAAACTTTCACGCATAAACTACTGAACGGATTTTGATGAAACTTTACAGTAATATAGTTTATACATCAGAATAACACATAGGCTACTTTTTATTCGGGTACCACGCGGGCGAAGCCGTGGGAAGAAGCTAGTAATTAATATGTACCTAACTTTTCGTGTTATTCATGCACTACCTCAAAACTGTTTTTCATATTACACAAAGGTTAGCTGGAAGATAATGCTATCTAGCATTAAGTTCGCCTATGTACAGTACACTTTTTAGTTGTGCAATATTTAATTTTCTATCTACGAGTATCTATCTATCTACCTAATTTACAAGTTTGTTAATGAGCCCCGCTCTATGTCTAGACTGTATCGCGCTAATTATATTCATAAATAACCAAAATTATCATAACTGCTAATAATAGAATGGTTTTTAGCAGTATTTAGCCATTATTCATAGGCGTTACCAGTTTTTACTATGGCAATCGGAGTTATGTATTTTTTATAGCATAAAGTTAAACAGATAGTTTCCGGCAGTTTATTTAAATCATTGATTAAACAGCCCCGAACGTTTTTTTAGAAAAATCTTTGCTATCTACAATATAAGTATGAGCGACTATACTATCTATACTTATATTATAAAGAGGTAAAGTTTGTAAGTTTGTATGTAGGGTGAAATCTCCGATACGACTCATACAATAAAAAAAAAACACCAATATTTAGACGGAACCTTCAGGCTATAATTATGTTAAAAGGACGTGGAGACCTATTTTAAGAATACTTTTTTTAGAATGAGTTTCTTAAAGCATCGATTTATTTATTTTAAGTAAATTTAAAAATCACGTTATCCTCTTTGTTACGTCCGTCTGAGGTTTTTCCCTTCATTGGACAACGGATGATGTAGCCTCTGTGGTCCGAACACGAGGACCACTCACAATTATTCGTTGTCCAAGCATCAGATTATCTTCAAAGCTTCTTCAGACATTTGAATGAGGAAACTAAGTATTCTAGACTTGGATGCTTTCTGAATAAGTCATTTGGTTACTAAGCTTAAAGAAAGTGGGAGATTCAGTTATCCAAGATTTATGTATTAAAATGCGCGTATCAATTAATGTGTTAACTTGAAATAGTAAAAAAAAAATGAGTGTGAATTTTGCATGCTATAGGTAAAAGTATATTATGGAGGACAGAAAATACAATTTGAATGTCTTTATACACATTTTAGCAAATAAAAATATTTATATTTCTATGAAATCTAAAAATCTCTCTTTTAGAACAAACGTCTTTGTAGGTACACAAGTTTCGGGAAGCCGAAAATACGCTTTTTCAGTTCTCAATTAAAATAAACAATATACTTACGAAGTTTCAAGTGAAACTCGTGATTTTAATGAATAAATGAATATTGACTTTGAGTCACCGATGTATCTTTGAAATCTTAAATGCTGTGGTTCAATATAAAAGGCCTATGCCCAGCAGTGGACTTTTACACGATGTTGTTAATAATTAACTTACTTTTTCTGCAAATGCTGCATAAAAACCGTGCTAGACAATTCCGTGTGTTACACAATGTAAATGTCTGATATTAACATAAAGTTACCATTTTAATTTCATAGTCGACCGACGATCTTGAACTCGCTGTAGCACACGGCTTCGCTCGTGCAAGTCCGATTTGACGACCTCAGTGGCGTGGACGAGTAGCCGCTAGCCGGCTGAGACGCGAGTGGTGAGAGTCCGAATCCCGCTGCGATACAAATGTGCATGCTTTTTTTTTCTTTTTTTGTATCGCTGCGGCCGTCACAGTGATCAGCCTATTGTGATCGCCACCGCTCAGCCCTGCAGCTGTTAGAAGCTGCAAGATCTTGTTTGCATGTTATGTATGTATCAATATGTTCTAAACGTGAAATGAATTTTTTTTAATGTTGTCCACAGTGTATCTGCTTTCTTGGTCAAAAACACATAGGTATTTAATTATTCATGACTACAAAGAACAAGATTTCAGCGATATTTAGTATGTTCTGTATTATTCGTTGGCAACAATTTTTGTGTAGTTGAGTTTGATTTTAAACCAGTAATTAGTCTGCTAGACTTCAAGGTAAAGGGCGATGAACTTGTTGATAAATGCCTAGTAGATATAAATTTAATTTAGTTGTGTGTCTGAACAACGAAAGAAAAGTTTTTATAAAAGCAATTGCTATAATTAAACTTGATACTCAAATATTGAGATTTCATAACTTATTTTTATCAAAAAAAAATGTAATTAATATATAATAATAAATGAATGAATGAAAATACTTTACTGTACACCACAAGATAAAAAATACATAAACAGTTAATATAAATAAAAGTACGTCCATTTTACTTTTATATCTTATCGCTTAAAAGCGATGTCTTCCAGACAACCCTGGGATGGAGCGGAAAGTATGCAATTGTAGGAATGGTTGGCGGTGAACGTAAATATTAAATACAAGAGGAGAGTGCAATGCGATATACATACTACTAGATACATATAATTGTGTACCTACAACAATTATATGTATTACCACGCTGAATGGCAATGCTAATGCGTTGACCCAGAGAGTTCTCCAGTCGCGCGTCGCTTCTTCCAGTCAATAATTAATCAGGTCATATAAGTGTAACTTTCTGTCAGTGTAAGATAAATTGATATATCAAGCAGTTATTTGTTTAAGTTAATTATTTTAGAAGATAATCGTATTTAAGTTGCATCGTGAAAAGTTCTGATCGCTATATAACTCTTCGAATTTAATTAGTGACGTGAACTGCATTATAAAAATATTTTTTTAGACACGGCGTGTTAAAAAAGAATCTATTTCAAAAAGTAGCAAAACTATTCTTTTCTCGGTTCTGATCAAAGCATGGTTTGCATTATTTCATAGGGACGTGACTATTCTGATTCTATTCAGGTTCCCTCTACAAAAAAGTAACGAACAAATTTGACCTCTTTACAACATTAGTGTACCTAGATAGTATAGGAGTATAATAGTATATTCGTTTTAAATTATATATTAACTGCTTTCGCCGTATAAAACATTTGAACATTTGACGAATGCCAACAACTAAATCAAACCTTTTCTACAAGAGATTAAAAGCTATTTTCCAGTGTTGTATTCTGTGAATGGTACGATAAAAATACTCAATCAATAGAATCTAGATTCCGTTAGTTATTCTAAGAACTGGTCGAGGAATGTCTGAACCGGAAGTCGGATCGGCGGCTCAGCGGAAAAGTTTTAACTTTTTAATTGTCGGTATAAAACTTTGGGGGTATCCAGTATTTTATCTCAAGAATTGATAGTACGAATAGAAGGCATTACAAACAAAGACGACATCTGTGGCGCAGTGGGCAAAGGCCCACTTGAGACGCAGAAGTTTGCGGGTTCGATTCCCGCCGCGAAAAAAGATTTATGTTCTGCAAATAAGTGTCTCGGGTTTGAGTGATTTCATTGTATAAATATGTTATTATTACAAGTTATTATTGTATTTATTTACAATAAAAAATAAGTAGTATATCAGTCATGTAGTTCCCATAACACAAGCTCTGCTTACTTTGGGGTTAGTTGATAGGGTTAGTAGTAGTGTGAAAATGTCCAGCATTATTTATAAATTTATTTTATTCAGACCTAAATCATCATTATCAACAGCATGTAGAAATCTGCTGCTGGATATTCACACATACTGCCTTTTAAGAGCCGGAACTCCATCCATCGTCATCGGCATAGTGGTTGTGAGGCATTCTTTAATACGTCTCGTTCTGGTTCGTTGTCGCCATTCGAGAACCTATATTACCTAGCGTTTGTCGGTTCACTTCAACTTCAAGAACAAGTAAATTCCCTTATTTAAATCTCATTTGCAAATCAGCACATATGGATGTAGGGTACCGTAAAAGACAGCTAGGTCACTCGAAAAAAAAATACACAAAGAGATTCGTTCAACTATAAATCGTGGTATCATTACGCTTATTACAAGCCATCCAAATATTCGCCGAGGCCAAATCAAGAGTACATTTAACCGAAGAGATTGTATGAAGAAAGTTATGAGGCTGAATGAAGCTAAAGAGGTATGTAGTTTAAAGATCCTTTGTAAAGTGGTTTTTAATCCAGCTCCCTTAGCAAAGGCTGCCAAGACAACGTTTTGTCTACGATAGAGAAGACAAAAACTATTCCTGTCGCCTGTTCTGTCAATCAAAAGAGAGGGACAAAATATTTTTTATCTTCTCGGTGGTAGACAAAACCTTTTGTCTTTGGTCTTCATGCTAAGCAGGCTGGTGTATGCAATAAAGAGTTCTATCTATCTATGCCAGGATCGTAGCAAGTGGAAATTCATGTTCTCTACCTATCTCTCCGGGAAACAGGTATGACTATATGTATCCAAGTATTCGTGCCACTGAGAAAAAGCAAACGTTATTTTTTTGAGTTCGGTCTTTTCGGCCACCTCTGACTACCGCCTTCCCGAAACGTTAGATGTCATCATCAGGGTTACCTGAAGGTTGCCGTGTAACAAGAAAAAAGAGATGAAATGTTACTTATAAGTCAATAAAGACTATTATTATATTCGTGCCATCGAGATAAAGCAAACGATATTTTTTTTTAAACAATTATTTTTTGACGTCAGTCTTTAGAATTCAGTTACTGGGCATGAGCCGCCTCTAAAAAGATTTATGATGTACAGTTTTGGGCCACCTCTAGCCACCGCCTTCCCGAAAAGTTAGATGTCATCATCAGGGTTACCTGAAAGTGAACGTGTAACAAGAAAAAAGAGCTTTACGGAGTGGACCAGCTCTTTACAGCTTTTACGAAATCACTAATAACGTCGGGATGTCCAAAGGATTTTTTCGACTGACTTTTTGCTAAACCAAAAATCTGGACAGGTTTTTCGAAGGGAATATGTAATGAAAATGTGGTCCTTAGTTTTCTAAGAAGTGATGGCCGCCATATTATAGCGGAGACGGTTTGGTTAGGATTTTGAAGGGACTGTTTAATTAAAATGTGGTCTGAGAAGTGATGACCCTCAAATAATAGGGAATTTAGTGAAGATGCGGAAAACGTCATTTAATCTAATGTAATTATCTTATCCTATCCCACTGCAAAGCAAAGTCCTCAGTTCTTTTTTCTCTGACGTTAGTTAAAAAGGCCGTGTTGGCCTAGTGGGCGATACCCCGACTTCTGATCCGCAGGACGTGGGTTCGAACCCGGTCGTGCACCAATGGATTTTGCCAATCGAAAATTTTAAGTGCGCATTAACACGTGCTCAAAACGGTAAAGGAAAACATCGTGAGGAAACCGGCATGCCCTAGAACCAAAAATTCGAAGGCATGTGCCAACAGTTAGTGTTCCAATAAGCGGTGATGGGCTTGCAACCTGTCATGTGGAATGCTTACTTCTTGCAAAACGCGGGCATGTACCAAATGTAATGTTTGGACGTGCCTCTGACTAACCCCTACTTGGTGTCCTCAAAAGATCTACTCACTGAGTATGTATCTGAGGATGTCCACCATGGGGAAGATAGTCGTGAGCGTGTTTGTTTTTTGTTTTTAGTTAAAAATTGTGTGTTGTATTACCTCAGTATATCAAATCACACTTAAATTTAAAAACAACAACACATTTACATATAAGTAATTAAAACAAATAAAAATGTATATAAGTAAGTGTGTGTAGGTACCAAAGACAGAAGAAAAACAAATAGAACACAAAATTGCTGTTATTTTGTGCTAAAGTACAGTCAGACTTTTAAACAACATTACGGTCTCCGTTTTCTTGGAAACCCTTTTCGTGCAAAATTGTAAGAGATGGATTATTTTGATCGAACGCTCTTAATTCTGCGGTCAAATTAGACTTTCATGAACGTAAGTATGTTTGTATGTTAGTTTACGATAACGATGTGTCAATTACAAGCTTTCTTTATATCGGTTCTTTACTTCTTGTAGGCTTTCTCTTTTATAAGAAGTACTATACTCTGCCTTATACTTATTATCCAGGTACCTAGACCTGGATGGTACGTATACATAGATTCTGTATTATTTTAGGTCAAGAACTATATACCTGTTTCAAATTCTATACAAATTCGTTGAGCCGTAACGGAGATTATTAGCAACAAACATCTAAACGTCAAAACTTTGGCATTTACAATATTAGTAGTGTAATAGAATTAATCCCCCGTCGCAAACGATTGAAAAGATTCTCGGAATGAGTCGAAACATGTCCGTGCTTTCATTAACAGCACATACAAAAAGTATTTAAGTAGATTATCATCTAGGTATGTAATCATCATCTTTTTGTCCTTATCCCACATTACGTGGTGTCGGAAAAACATGTTTTCTTCTTCCACTCTCCTCTATCAGCCGTCATCTCAGTACTCACTCCTTAACCATGTCATCCTTCACACAATCCATCCAACTTTTCTTTGGCCTACCTCTGCTTTTATTTCCATCCACATTCACATTTAACACTCTTCTCGTAATCATCATCTAGGTATGTACTCAACTAAAATAAGGAATTTACTTATGCGGCGTCGCCTGACGCGTCACCTGTGAATATTTTGCGTAATCAAGTCAAAGGTCGTTGAAATTACAAGAATCAATAGAAACGTCAGCTTAAAAACTACGCGAATTTAAAATTTTGAAATGAATTCTGTTAAACTAGTAGAAGTTGTAGAGCTCTTTGTGAAAAGCTCGTCCGGGAAAGTACTATCATCATACCTTTTTCTGTTGCCAAGCAGTAATGCTCGCATTGCTGTGTTCCGTTTTGAAAGGTGTGGGTGCACCGGTGAAATTACAGGCACATGATACTTTCCACTCGTTATGTCTCAGGGTCGGCAAGAGTGTCTTATGGTTGCAAGCATCCACGGTTACCGCTTACAAACAGTGGACCGAACGCCTGTTTGCAATTTCAGTTATATAAAAAAAAACTCTGGTTATTTTCAGCTATAGTGTGATGCCAATCAAAGAATAACAAGACTATTGGCGACCCTGCAGCAGTCTTTTCAGAAAAAAAAATAGTGTCATTCAGTAGACTACTTTATCCAGAGGTGGTCCATCAACGCCTTTCATTGTTAAGTTCCAAAAAGTACCTATTTGGCAAATAAAGAGCCAATTAATCTCATTACGGCCCATTATATCACATACTGCATTCCCGTGAAGGGTAAGAGAGTGCAGCAAAAACCGAGAGAAGACTCATTAGGGTAATATAAACAGGGTCCGAATACCGGCCTTCCTGGAATCGCAGGATCCTTGCCACAGTGTAGCGAGATCCGTAGGATTTATGCTGACCTCGAAACTTTTTGCACTATGTATGACACAAAAGTAAATCTTAGATAGATATATATTATTTATTTGTTTAGATAGATAGATAACTCTTTATTGTACACCACATAATATAATTATAATATGTCTGGCGATCTCTTCGCTAAAAGCGAAGGTTGTCTTCCACAAAACCTTCGGATGGACAGGAATTGACGTGAACGATAAAGAATACTTTTACTTTGATACTTTTTATATATTACTTTACTTGTTTTATAGGCTTTTTTTGGTGCAGGGGACAGCCTTATTGCTGAAAACAATCACTTCAAAGCATTTTTTTTAAATTATTTTTTTATTGATCTAGTGCTTCTTTTTGTGTATTTTGATATAAATGTATATTGTTTTCTACTAGGACGTAAAAGTTATCCCAATTATTGCAGTATGAGTATTTAGTACCTTATATTTTTATGTACCTCATAATCGTCACCATAAAAATCAGCCCATAATGTTCACACAGTTGGGAATCAATGCCTACTTTCAGTGAGAGTAAAGCATTTACAAATATTTTTTCCAGTCTACGTAGTTTACAGCTCTCATAATTAGTAAACGAACATTATTTACATTATGTTTTAGTAGGTAGGCGACAGTTTTTTTTATTTTTTATTATAAGTACCTGGGTGCCTGTTTTTATGCAAAGATAAAGTCTCCTTTCCGTTCTTCCAAATAAAATATTTTCATTCTTTCTATTTTGTAAAATTTAAAGTATTTAAAGTGCATCGAGGAATGTACGTTAAGTTAGTAAAAATTCCATAGTTTCATATTTCATTTGTAGTAGGTAATAACAAAAAGTATCGGATTTGTGCAGCAACTCTAACAAACATATAAGCTAAAACCAGCACTTTTCGATACGTTCAGCAAGTTTTAATGAACGACGTGCAATTCGTAAAATTATTACTTGATTTCGCAATGTAAAGGTATTTTGCTTATACGCATTATTTGTTAGCTGTTTCTAAGCGATTTAATTAAATGTGAAAAATATGACATGACTACATTCTAGTCAAACATGGACATTCAGAACTGTTTTTGTGTATATAATAATTAAGTAAAAACTCAATGTCAAACTCAGCGGGATATTTTTATAACAGACTTTTTATGGAAGTTCTTTATGCCTAACAAATAAGGGATACCACAAACGGAAATGTATAAAATTCTGTCTAAATGGCATCTCAGCTCATTTTTGGTGAATGCGGGCTTGATTTGATATACTTATCCTCCAATCATCATTATTCCCTTAAAACTGGATATCAAACTAAGTTGTGTTATTAATTAGGTCTTCTGTAATCTTACACTGTGGCGCTAGCACGCTAGAGTCCTTTGCCCGAAATTTATAACCCGACAAAATTGATTCAACTTTATAACGTATGTTGTGCCAGTACCGCGATTGACCAACACGTTTCGACGCCGAACAAATTGACAAGTATATCCTGCTAAATTGCGGTGGCCACTGAAATACGGCCATGTTGATATACGACGTGAACTGTTTGATTTATGCGGGTAGCGAATGTAGCCACGAATTTTGGCGATCAGTTTATTAGAGGAAATTGTAAACCGCCTTGTAAACAATGTTAAATATATAAATTTATGCCTATTTACAGTTGAGGCTTGCAGTTTTTCCTGTAGAAGGGGTCTTCGAGGAAATTCACGTAATTTATAAGATTTTTAACATTTTATTATAATCTTTGTGATTCCATTTAATGAAAACCTATTGACTCTGATGTTGACTTAGTTGTAGTCTTAAAAACCCATAAAGCGGATAGGATAGATCTACCAAACATCATTTGAAAACAGCACCGTTAATCGTTAAAGCGCACATGTCCGCTCTTTTCTTCGTATCAAGGTGGATTACTGGCGTTTTTCTAAAGTCCAAATATAATCCGTTTAATAGAACCGTAACAGCAATTAGTCTTTGAAGACTGTCTCAGCCACATGTCTTGAGGAAATGAAGGTCTTTCTCTAAATCAGATTGTGTTTATTAACGGAACTCCAATAACCAGCTCTCACTTGACCGCACCTTAACGATTCCCATCACTGGACATTGCCGTGATCCAATTAATAATAATAATGCGTCGGCAAAAACAACGATACTACTTGTGATTTTCGGCCGAAATCGGGCGAAATTCCTTCGCCCCGGGCCAGTCGCGGTCAACGACCAGACAGAACTGGTCCACAAATTATTTGCCCAAAAAAGCCCTTGGCGAAAGGGTTAGCCGGTGAGACTTTGTACACATCTTACATTTCAACGTTAAATTATCCTCTGTTGTCTGTATCTTAAATGCTCGTATAATAGCGGTGGGTAATGGAGTTTTTCAGAATAATGTAACGAAATGTAAATATCTGGAGTTTTATGCGATAATGTAATTGGCTGTTGGTCGATTCTTGATCATCATCATCATCATAGTAAACTACAGCTGGGTCAGCAACTACAGCATCAGTCTCCTCCCTGAAACGCTCCAATCAGGGCATTTAACAGGTCTTCCCCTGTACGTCTAAGATGTCATCCGTTCCATCTACTTACCTGTCAATCTGCCAAGATCTTAAGGTCAAAGTCATCAACCACCACTCAGGCAGGGCTTCTCTCCACCTGCCATCAGCAAATCCTGTCAACTTCCCATCTCCGCTGGAGTTCTCCCACCTTCGTTCTACAAAGATGATATCGTGGAATTAATACTAACAATTAACACTAGTTAATTATTTTATATGAAAAAGAAATGCTTTTTATATAAGTTTTGACGTTGACTATTATACGACCTGCTTTATGTACATTGTGTCTCTAGCTCTATAACGTTTTGGCCCTAGGCTGAAAGTATATGTTTAATAAATAAATAAATAGATAGGTATTGTAGTAGTTGGATATTTCCATGTATAAAATCAGAGCCTTTTTTTAAATAAGATTTAAAGCAAAAGTCAAAGACTATAAAATTCTTCATCTAATACTTTTTAGCACCATTAAAATGGTAAATGGAGGTACGTGAATAGGCGTCGACAAAAAATAATTCTAAGACCTCAATCTGTACATGCCACGCAGAATCTCTACAAGCCACGCAGATATCAATGACTTTTATATACACGTGATGTAAGCCTGATACAATTATCAGGCCAATGCTAGACATGCCTTTTGATTAGACCATTTATCGTACGATATAGTGGTAAAATAGTGTAATTATCACTGCTCATACGACAGGCCTATGAAAAATTACCGTTAGTGTAAATGGATCCCAAAAACTGTTCTTGGTTGAATTATTAATATTATTTACCTTTAGTCGTTTTGTTCCAAAAACCAGACTTGATGATGTATACACTGGGTATCTGTCAAAAGCTAGATATGTACAATAAATTGCCTTTAGAAATCACACAGCTACATCACGCTTAACCAACTTAAAACCAAAATAAAGGAAATCCTTGAGTGTCACATGTTAATGAGTTGTTCATTTTCTCATTTGCATGCATTGTGGAAAAATCTTGATTAAGAATCTATGTACAATTTGACATTTTTAGATTAAGAACATGATTTTGTATACTTTGACATGCCAATGTTATGTAACATAAAGATACGGTTAAATAAATAAATATCAAATAAAAAAAAAGAATCTACTTCTCGTTTCGTCCAATTTGGGTTCATTTTGCATTTAACCAATTCGCATTCGATCCAGTTCACGTTTTTTCAATTTTGATCCAGTTTGCATTTGGCCCAAATTATAATTCGCTTTTAGTCCAGTTCGCGTTCGGCCTGATTCGCGTTTGATGCAAATGTATAGTAAGTTCTATTTTTAGATTTTGTCAGAAGTCACAGGTAATTGAACCTATTTTTAAGCGATCTCTTAAAAGGAGGAGATTCTCATTCTGTATACGTTCTCTTTTCAAAAAAGTATTCTGTGCTATAAACCATTCAAGTTGCCTACGTCCCTAGATAAGGTTTCTAAACCGCAACAATTTGAGCCATCATCACCCTAATTACCTTTTAATACAGAGCTCCAGTTCGTCTAGACAATTGTTTTTTTTGTGAAATTGCCTATGTGTTTTGGAAGATCGATTCTAGATCTTATATCTATTAATATTGGGTGTATTAGTTTTTAAATAGTTTTTGACAATGACATCATGTAGCCCCAGGGTATAGTCGCCAATCTGTCAATCTTAAAAACTCGTTTAGAAATGTGTTGCCATAAAAAATTGTAAGCTGAGTATTATAATGGCAGCACAAAAAACTGCATTTGATTGTACTTTCGGACAAGCGCTATGAAATTAAAACTGGCTTGGACCAACTAGTTCGTTAACATCATCATTATTAAAGCATACCTACTTGAAATTTAAGACGACTGTTAAACTGAAAACGTATAAATATTATTTATCATTGAAACCACATTGTTCTGTCAGAAAAGTAGGTAAGTAGACCTACAATTTTAGATACCAAAAGTTTGTGGAATGCCTAAAAGGCCATATAGATATTGTTAAACGAGCTTTATATACAAAGATAACCGGAGTGGAGATTAAATTTGAGCACGTGTTATCGCTTTTAACACGTGCTCAAAACGGTGATGGAAAACATCGTGAGGAAACCGGCGTGCCCTAGAATTAAACATTCGAAGGCTATCAGTTAATGTCCCAATAAGGGCTAGCAACCTGTCACGTGGAATGTTAACTACGTGCTAAACGCGGGCATATGCCGAAGGTAATGTTTGGACGTGCTACGCACTGAGTATGTATCTGAGGATTCCATCGTGGGGACAGTCGTGAGCATGTTTGTTTGTTTGAAGCAATATTGTATTTTCAGCTTAGTACCTAGTGGTATTTGGCAAGTAACCTAAATTATTCGTTCAAAATTTATATTAAATAAAAAAAACTTTGGTACCTTCTTCACATAAAGCGTGTATTATATTGCCTATATTGAAAAATGAATTATGCAAATAGTTAAAAGCTCGCAAAGATTAAAAAAGTGATAATTGAAAATATTTATGTACAAAAAGAAATTTAAGAAATTTAAATACAAAAACATTAATACAAACAGTTACATTTTATTACTTGTAAGTGTTACTCATTACATGATCACTGGAAGCTGTATTTTAATGATACTTCGAGTCTGTGGTATATACGTCGAAATGGTAACAGAACTAATTAGTGGAACTATAGAATGTCCATTATACGTCTTATTCGTTATTAAAAAAAAAGTATTCCGCAGTGTAGCTGGCATTAAACCTTTTTACGTGAAAGATATTTCGATCAACAAAACTATTTAGTGAAATATACATTGTATGTATATTTACTGTTCAGGAAAAATGTTAGGCCAAGACTGCCCTAAAAATTCTTGTATGAATAATGTAAATATAGCAAAAGAGGTATATCAGGGTCGTATCACGTGCAAATCCGTGGTTTCTGCCTTCCCTTCCGGGACACAGGCTTAAGTTTGTGTAAGTATGAATGTATTTACGGCACTCAGAGGAATCAAGGTCAATGAGATAGTAGAACTAGATAGATAGATATATATATATATATATATATTCTATCGAAGATAAGGCGTATCGAAGAATTAGGAATATTATTAATTAATTTACTCCAGTAGGAGTCTGAAAAAACAAATTCATAATTTTAATAAACCAATCCTTTGATGAAGGGACTTACCCAGATAGACTTAAGCTGGCAAAAATAAAGCCTATTTTTAAAAAGGGTGGTAAACCAGAAAACCCGGGTAGTTATAGGCCTATTGGTTTTTTATCATCAATATCAAAAATATTTGAAAAAGCAATGACATACCGAATCTACAACTTCCTAGAAAAATATAATATTCTTAGCCAGAATCAATATGGTTTTAGAAAGAAACGTACAACTACACTAGCAGTATATAACTTTGTCAGAGAAATATATGAAAGAAAATATGCGATCGGTCTCTTCCTTGACATGTCAAAAGCCTATGACAAAGTCTGTCACAAAATCCTGTTGTAGAAACTTTACGGATGTGGAATCAGAGGAACGGCCCACTGCTGGCTCCAGTCCTACCTCAGTGACAGGAAGAAATTTGTACAAGTACAATATTTGGACGAAAAAACGCGACAACTACAAAATGCAATTTCAATAAAGTATTCTGTGCTACCATTCAAGTTGCCTACGTCCCTAGATAAGGTTTCTAAACCGCCACAAGGAAGAAATTTGTACAAGTATACTTTTTATACAAGTGTACTTTTAAAATGAATAGATATATCTATCCTTTTTAAAAGTACTTTGAACATTGACAATGCTTGCATAACTAATACCTTCCATAGCTGCATAAAATGGCTCCAAGATCACAACTTAGAAATAAACCTACAAAAAACCAAAGTCGTCCAATTCCGAACATACCAGAGGACTGTATTAGATATTGACTTACTTACAGAAACCCTTGAAGTAGAACAAACCGATGAATTTAATCTCCTAGGTACAACATTAGACACTAACTTGACATGGAAACCACATATTCAAAAAATAAAAACCAAGCTATCACGATTTGTCTACGCACTTAGTATTTTAAAATCAAATACCAATTATGAAACCGCAGTCTCAGCATACTACGCATATGCCTACTCTTGGCTCAATTATGCCATTATTATGTGGGGCGAGAGCGCTGACTATATCAAACTTTTTATATTACAGAAAAAATGCATACGAATCCTAGAACCAAAAATTCGAAGGCATGTGCTAACAGTTAGTGTTCCAATAAGCGGCGATGGGCTTGCAACCTGTCACGTGGAATGCTTACTACTTGCAAAACGCGGGCATGTACCAAATGTGATGTTTGGACGTGCCTCTGACTACCCTCTACTTGGTATCCTCAAAGATCTACTCACTAAGTATATACCTGAGGATGTCCACCATGGGGAAGACAGTCGTGAGCGTGTTTGTTTTGTTTTGTTTGAATCTTGGTAAACATCAAACGCCAGGAAAGCTGTAGACCATATTTTATTAAAAAAAGACATTTTAACCTTACCTTCTATCTACATCCTACAGGCTTGCTTATTTGTAAGGAATAATAAAAATATGTTTAGGTCAAATTCTGAAACACTCGAAAATTACAATAGACGAAACAGAAACAAACTTAAGCTACCCGCGACAACCTTGCAAACAGTACATAACAGTCCTGCCTACAGACTTGTAAAAATATATAACAAACTGCCCGACAAAATAAAAAGTGAAAAAAAGGACTCTTTATTCAAAAATCACATCAAAACAATCCTGACGAAAAAAGCCTACTACACTGTTGACCAATACTTATCTGACAAACTTTCATAATCTGCTTACAAACAACCTACCTACTCATGACCATTCCATTCTTTAACTCCCGACATTTTTATTTAATAAAATATGACGTACCTACTGATCTACAGAATATTCCAAAACTTAACCTACCTTGACATTGATTTTAACTACCTACCTACTTCGTGATAATTATAAATATTCTAATATTGCAAATTATTATAATTTTGACATTCTGTATTATAGACAATAAGTATAATTTTGTCATTTTGTATGATTATTGACATTTTTTATTTTTATTTTGTATTCCAGCATAATTCATCATTGTAATAATTTAAATTTAATAATTAATTACAACAACGCCCTGTCAGGGCCGATGTACCTACCAACCTACTTGGAGCTGCATTAGACCTAAGCTTAACCATTGTATGTAGGACATTAAGCATGAATAAATGAAATTGAAATAATAAATTAAACGTTCAAAATTTATATAACAAACGGGCCCACGAACGAAGCGAGACCAAGTTTCAAAAGCATTTCATTGAAATGTTTAAATATAAATATCTACGAATCGCGATAAACTATCTCGTGTGCCCAAATAAAAAAGAGTTATGAGCTAAAACAACCTACATAATTCTATTATTCTATTTCACACACACGTTTAAATTTTTGGACCAAAACAATAAATGTTTCCGCAAAAACTTATGTTCTACTGAAACGTCTGTAAATTATATATATTTTGGGTAACAATTAAGCAGAACTCTCGAGAAAATAAGTACTTTGTGAAAACCTTTAATTAGTAAGTATTACGAAATGGATGTTCCTGTTACTTAAGCACTGGTTTTCGCTAAAAATATGCCACTTTGTTTTTAATTTTCTCACGTCAAGTTAATGATTGCGTGAGGGCAGTTTAATTTTCGACCACAACGTATATTTTGAGCGTCGTGGCATGAGGACACCATGGTACTTTACTCAAAAAATAGGATCTTCTTTACATTTATGAAAAGAGCAGAAATAGTTATGTGTAATTTATAGTATTATGACATTTATAGGTTATGATTATACCATATAGGTATAACTAATTAAACGCCTTAAATCTTACCGGTGCACCCAACAGTAAATAATGCTGGTAATTTTTTTTCACACAGCATCATCTAGCCCCAAACTAAGCAGAACTTGTGTTATGGGAACTACGTGACTGATATACTACTTATATACTTTTTTTTTGTTGTAAATACATACATATTATACATAGAAAATACCCAGATCCCGAGACAAATATTTGCAGATGCAAACATTTGTCCCGCGCGGGAATCGAACCCGCAATCTTCAGCGTCTCAGGCGGGCCTTCGCCCACTGCGCCACAGAGGTCGTCTAAAATACATATATAGTCCTGATCCCACACTAGGAGTGCCTGTATCGTGGGTATCAGGAACAATGAGTATCACAACACCCAGACCCGGAACAAATATCTGCAGAAAACATTTTTCCCGCAACGAGAATCGAATCCTGCACCTCTTGCGTGATTAAAAAGATCAATCAACAGAATCGTGCGTACATATTCTGCTATTTTAGCACAATTCTAAATGTTGAAAATAGGTATTATATTCTTAGATAGTTTCATTTTGATTGATTTTACGTGGATAAGTGGATTATGGGCCTTATTAGCCGACATAATTTTATGATATCTGTGCGAACTGACCTTACTTCGTAAATCAGTATTGTTTGCTTCTCGTATTCCATCTGTAAACGATGTTTAGTCTTGGAAGCCAATGTTCTAAGGCCGCTACTATATTCTCATATAATATCTACATGTACAAAATGATACATAACATGAAAAAATATGACAGTTTAGTTAATATATTGGACGTGATAATATGTGTAGGATCCTATTTGACAACATACAGACTAATATGATCATAATATAACCTCAAAACGGAGAAACATAAATCGGCGTTGTTGGAAATGCAATACGTATAAGTGGAATATTGAAACGAGAAATTGTTGGTAATCTCTATGAAGATCATTTCATAAACTTATTGTCTTTTCTACGAAAGTAATGGATACAATTGTATCATCATCTATTGTGTCTATCGTCAAGAGATTATGAAGATTATATGATCATAATTTTATTATATTCTACCTATAGTTCACTGATAACTGTTACAGACTATAAATACAATATGATAATGATTACACCCCCGCCCCACACACACACGTATTATCTACTGTGTCTAATTAAATTGGGAGAAAACTATTTCCCGGGCCACATATCACGCTTCTCCGGGAGACAGGGACTCAACTATATATAGATGAAATACTACAATTTGGCTAAATAAATCATTATTATTATGATTAGCAGACTAAAATGCTATTGTATAATTCCATAGAGCAGGAAGAATGTAAAAAGGATTTGAAGTAAGTATGTTCATTTCAATTTCAATGTTTTTTACGATTTATATTTTCAGCACAGTGTGAGTATAGGAGAAAAAAGTTTTATTAGTAGAACTGACGTGAATCGGATTATATGATCTAATTCCATATATAGGTATATATACATTTTTAAAACGATGGAAGGTTGATGACGTTTTGGCACGATTTTATAAGCTGATTATTAGCCTCTACTCTGAGTGTAAAGTCCTTAGATACGAACGAGTACGTATTTCGCCATCTAGAAAGATATTTGCTTATCTCTCAATTAAGGCGAGAACACATCAGTAATTAATCTTTTCAAGTATTTCGAAAGTTGCACTCGACCGGTAACTTTTAATACCAAATAACTCAGTTGTAACACAACAAAGGCATTTCGCGGGCCATTTCAGATGTAACCCTTTTATTGGGCCGTATAAAATCACTGTCAATATAAGTATTAAAATTCACCTGTCCGGTTCACGTCCGATTTCGGAACGCGATTAAGTTCGAGAAAACGGTGAACCGATTATTTTCGGCCACTTTACTAGGGGTGCTACTTATGAACGATAAACATGTTTTTGTTTACCAACATAATAAAATAAAATACCATTTTCCAACACGAAGTGGAGAAGAGTGTAGTGTAGATGTAAAAATGTTTAAATCCATATTATTTGTGCTGATGTTCTTCTTACGTGCCGTTCTGTGAAAATAAGTATACAAACGTAAAAAAAAAACTTTGTTGTGGATGCATTGACGTTACATCACTTAATCAGATATCTGTACTAAAAAGTAGGATGTAATACAACTTAAAATTTGTAATTAATGATATATTTTTGATTATTGTGAGGATAGGTATTTTTAAAAAGGCGTAGCCCTGCTGTTCGTTTGCATCAATGAACAGGTTGGATTGGGCCTGCGCTGGGCACGTCTGGGCACGGCCGACGCTGATCGATTCGGAAAAGCTTTCTTTAAACACATTATTAAAACGCGTTTTTGAAACAGAGCACTGTTTTGCGTGAATATAATTTTTAATCGATATTAACCCGAAAGATTAGTAAAACAAAGCAAAATTATAACTTCCACAATCAACACATCGATTGCTTCAAATTCGATGGATATAATTTAAGGATGGCCTTTCAATTATCAAGAGATATAAAAATAATAAACGAAAAATATAACAGCATTAACATTTAAATGATGTGATGCCATTGATATATCCTTTCTGCTCCAAGTTTTTAGATTACGGCTCCAGTATCAGCCCAGGCTATGCATTTTCAATACCTTTTCCAAACATTTTCTATTTTGGAATTAAAATTACCGTGGTTTGGTATCATTTTAGAATATAATTACGACTATACCACGTACTTTATTATTCCCGTCTCACGACCGTCGAGCGTGGTCGCGGACGGTGCTCATGAGGAAGGACCTCTAAACGGTCAACGAAACGTCAGCAGGAGAATAGTAAAGTACGTGGTATAGTCGTAATTATATTCTAAAATTTTCTATTTTCTATGAAGAGTCTTTTCTTTTGCAGTTTCGTAAATTTTGTTGAATTTTACCTCTGTATTTGTGGCCTAGTCTGCGCTAAATGCCTTCGGGAGCTTCTCATTTGATCTGGAGCGGCGAGCTTGCGTTTTTTCTCAGTTCACGCGAGTTTCGGCGCGCTACGAGCGGGTAGGTCTCTACAAAGATGTAAAGACTGTGGAAGTAGTAATGTAAATAATGAACTGGACACTGTTCATATATAATTTACGCCAATTTATAGAAATCCATTATAAGCTACCTATTCAATGTACAGAAACATTTTGAATTTTCAGAATTAATGTTCAAACTTCAATGCAGATCGCCTCAAATCTACTTTAGAAAAAACTCAACAAGAAACATAATAGCAGCAAGACTTTATCAAGAAATTATGATTGAGTTTTTTTAAATTCATTTTGCAACGTGTTGGTCTTTAATCCTAAAATAGGTATTTATTCATTGAAATTACAAGGATCATATAGAAACTTCAGGTTAAAAAATATGTGAATTTAAAATTTAAAAAAAGAAAAAAAAAGATGTTTATAATTAGTATATCAGTCATGTAGTTCCCATAATACAAACTCTGTTTTTTAGTTTGCGGCTAAATGATGCCATGTTACAAAGATCCAACATTATTTATTTGAGCTTGACACATCTAGGGAAGTTGTACATCGCTGTTCGCGCTCCAGGCCCACATTGAACACTTCGCAATTTTGTATCGCAGTAATTGTGTAGCGTTTTCGCCTCAAATTTTATGTTAAGTAGTTAATGTTTTCTTAAAAATAATGAGTAGGTGCCTGTAATTGGACGGTGGAAGGAAATCGACTGATTTTAATCACAGATTATAAATAACGTGCGGTTATGCGAACGTTACAGCTTGAATTTACGAGCAATTGCGAAATGATGGATCTTTCAATTTATGCAGACTTTGAATGAGTAAATTTTTGGTACGTGCATATCGATGCAAGGCGGTGACTCCTCCCCTAAACTACCGCTTGGCACTACTGGTAGTGACCCATCGACCTGCCAGATATTGCTGGTAGGGTCACAACTGTAGTGTAGGACGTAGAAAAACAATAATAATACGATCGTTGCAATTAAAAATAAAAACAGTTTTAGAGATATATTTTCTTCTGATAAAAAATCTTTTGAAATTTATCTTTATTTTTTACGAGAACTTGTCCACCTATTTTCAGGTGACCAGTGTTAATTGTTATAACGATTCTCACTGCATGAGGGTATTGAAAATCAAGCTTTATTTATTAATTAAATTTATTATCACTCCTCACTGCAGGGCAAAGGTCTCCTTTCCCTCTTTCCACGGTTCCACATGTTTCGGAGTCTAACTACTCCACATGTTCGCTGGCTACAGCGTGGGTTCCACTCTGTAGCCACCGCGAATCAAACCCACACCTCTTGCGTTGCAGCCGGCAACTCCCTTGCCGCGCAACCGCTGTCGTCAAACTCACTTGTTTACTTACTTGTAGACAAGACTGGAATTAAATGAGCCGTTCATACTGCGAGAAAATCATTATAACACATAATAAAAAGCATTGATCAATCTTCAAAAACAAAATATTGTAAGCAGAGTCCCATCCATTCATATTTCGCAAAAGAACACCGCTATCAAAACCTTAATCGCAAGAGATGCAAAGCAAAAGGTAAACTTAAAGGTGGGTACGGTCAGCGACAAAATAGTTTAACAATTTAAATATTTAGATCCTTGAACTTTTTTCAATATGTATGTAACAGACAATTTTACATATATGTTGTAATGTAGACAACAGACTTCTTTTCCTAGTTTTATTGCTGTTTTAGATGCTTAAAATATTTAAAATAAATGAAAATGAACACGCTCACGACTAGTAGATCTTTGACGAGACCAAGTACCTGCTTTGTTCTGACTTCACATATGCTAACAGGTAGTCTATCGCCGCTTATTCCTTCTAATTTACGCCTTCGAATTTTTGGTTCTAAGTCATGGCGGTTTCCTCGCGATCTTTTCAATGTCGTTTTGAGCAAGGTTAATGCGAACATAATTTTTTTGATTGGAAAAATCCACTTTGCACGATTACCGGGATCGAAACCACGACCTACGTATGAAAGATGAGGTACCACCTTCTAAGCCAAAACGGCTCGTTACAATAAAAAATGTAGCCGAATATTAAGAACTAAAATGTACGGGTTCCAGAAATGTTTGAGTTATAAAAATCTAAACTGTTAATATACTTAAGTATTAGTTACAGTCAGTGATAAAATTTTATCACTGACTGTACCAAAAAAGAACTGTAATCAGCCGCAGTCGAATGTTGCCGATAAACGGACAAATAAGAAAGCAAATAAATCTTTAAATCGAGTTAAAAGGATTCATTTTTGCGGTTTTTGCCCACCTTTATCGTAAAAAAGGAAGGATCAAGCCAAAGTATCAAAATATTTTTAATTTTGAAACGCAAAATTGATTTAGGGTGATTTATATAGGCCAATTATTTTTGTTTGTATAAATAATTTTATTTAATGCCATGCTAAAACGTAAATTAAATAAGGATAAGTACCTCCTTAATGAAGGGAAATAGCCTTCGATTTTGCACACTCATAAGTACCTACACATTGTTTTACATTTATTTCGCTATACTTTATAATTAGTGTGGTTTCAGTTTGATATGGTTTTGTTCAAGGTTTTTTGTAAAACTATGGAAACACGTAAAGTCCTAACATATAAAATCGTTGCGGGACATACTGACCGACTGACTGGCAATCAACGCACAGGCTATACCGTAATAGCCCGGTCAAAAAGCCACGGTGGATTACCACTGGGTCATTCATGTGAACTTTGATAACCATTTTCCTTTAATCTCCAACACACCGCCACCGCGTCCGTTTGCAGGTCATAATTCCTAGAGACCTAACATTAGGAGGATTTGTGGAGGGGTGCACTAAATAGTTTGCAAGTCATAATTCCTAGGGATCTAAAATTCGGAGGGTATGGTTGTGGAGGGGTGCACTAAAATTGGATTATCCGAAATTCCACTCACAAAGGGGGGGCGCAGCGGGATGATAAGGTTTGTAAGGAAAAACTAAACGTGGACTAAGTCGCGGGGTGTTTACTAGTAGAACAATAAAATCGCGATTGGCGTGATGACACGATTTTGTATAGAAATAAAACAGATCTCCTGACCTGTTGGATTATTTAACTAGATAACTTATAGTTCCGAGATTGAAACCCCCTACCCCATTGTTCAAAAACCCCTCTACCGATTCAGCTCTAAATTTTACTAGTTTAACCTACCTACCTACCAAGTTTCATTAAGATTGATTAGACAATTCGGCAGTTATCATCGTACAAGAAACTCGCACAAATTCCGTATTTTCCAAGTCGACTCCAAGATCTTTGCTCGCTTCACTCGCTCGATATATTTTTTCATAATCATCATCATCAATAAGACTGCCCACTGCTTGACATAGGCCTCCCCTATGTCAAGTAGTGTCATAACCAATGATCTTCGTGGTCGTTAATTTAGAACCTTTATTTCCCAGTTGATAATCTCTGTGGGGCAGTGGGTTAATAGTATATAAGTCATGTAGTTCCTATAACACAAGCTGTGCTTACATTGGGGCTAGATGATGCTCTTTCCAGCAGATTTGTCGTTCTATAATTATTAATTGAGACTGGGTCCGCAGGGAACAAGAGTCATTCACGTTTTCAAAACTCTTTCAGGTATACTGGAGGAAGCGGTTGACCAGAGATCTCTTTGGCTACTATCTGGGTCAACGCATTGCCATTCAGCGTGGCAACGCAGCCAGCATTTTGGGAACGCTTCTGTCTGGGATCAGTTGGCCTATCTATCGACCGTTTGCAACGGTTTTAAGATAGGTAGCTGTTTCATCTGATTTTTGTATATACCTACTTGTACATAGTTGTATGAATAAAAGTGTGAATAAAATTAAAATGTTATTTTATTGATTGCCTTAAAAAAACCCACTTTAATTTTCATACCTAGTTTTTGTAGGATGGTATGTAGGTATAAATAAATAAATAAATAATGCTGGACATTTTTCACACAGCATCATCTAGCCCAAAAGTAAGCAGAGCTTGTGTTATGGGAACTAAATGACTGATATACTACTTATATTTTTTTTGTAAATACATACATATTATACATAGAATACACCCAGATATTTGCACATATGCAAACATTTGTCCCGATGCGGGAATCGAACCCGCAACCTTCTGCGTCTCAGGCGGGCCTTCGCCCACTGCGCCACAGAGGTCGTCGTATAGATTTCTAGTAAAACCACCGTTCCCACGCATACCTGCGGTCTGCAGCTGACAAATGGCTTGAGGTTGTACATTTGCGTTATTTATCCTAATACCAGGGAGTAACTTACCGTGTGTGGTTATCACATATTTGTCTGCGAATCATGTTTCCTTAGGGCTGTTATCCATATAAGCGAAGCAGAGAGATGTATGATCTGCAAATATTTGCTTCGGTTTTGGATGTTTCCTATGTATATATTTAAAAAAAAAAAGATTTATAAGTAGTTTATCAGTCCTGTAGCACAAGATTTTTACTAAAACTGAACACATTAGTAGGTAAATTTTTCGTGTAGAAACATCCATTGGTGCACAACCGGGCTCGAACCCACGATCTCCGTATCGTCTTATTAATAACTAAAAAAATAGTTAATTTGATAAGTACTTTTGTACCTTGGTACCTACCAACTGACTAGATTACGGGATATTGAACATGGTTTATGTCGTTTCCCAATATTTCGTCATCGTGTATTACGTACATTCGACTCGGGTCATGGGTATCAGGAACTACGAGTACCGTGGTACCACAGAACCCAGACCCGCAACAGGTATCAACAGAACATGAAAATATTTAACAAATGCAACTCGACATTTCCTCCCGTGATCATGGTACATGCAACTTTGCCGAAATATCGGGAAACATTATAAACAAATTGTTCATAACTAGTTTCAAAAGTTGCTTCGTGAAAATATTTAGCATTATTATTATTATTGGTAAGTCAATAGACGCCGAAAACCGCTTTCTATCAGGGCCCACCTGTTGATGCCTTTAGTATTAAAAAATGTGTTGAGATGTCGAAAAGTGTTAAAATGTTCTGTGAATTACTTTTAAAGCTTTCGATATATAAAATAGCTATCAGTATAAAAAAGAACCAATACTTTTTGAGAGCTTTTCACTAAACCAATCACAACCAATTTTGATAAACGTTTTGCTAAATTATAGCTATTTCAATAATCAAATGAGTGACCAGATACTTTCGCATTAATCTCTAAACCGCACAATCGTTAATAGCTACTATATATGTTTAAACTAGTGATGTCCTGGTTAAATTAAATTGTTATGATTATAGTAAAACCCACTTTCGAATAGTTTTAAAAGTCCTGAAGCCAAGTCCGGAAAATCGGTCATTGACTCTGTATTCGCCCTGTGGCAGTCTGACGCTTAGCCAGAGATCGGCAAAGTCAAAAGGTTTTTAGTCATTTAAATCACAAGGAAACTCTTTCTAGAGTTAAGCTCGCCTTTGTACATGCCTCACTTTATATTTTAAGTATAAGTATATATCTGTATACTATAAATAATTTCAAGGTTTCTATATGAAACGTTAGCTTAAAAAATACGTGAATTGAATTTACGCCGATTCGTCGCGCGCGAACAAGCCTAGTAGAATCAGACAATAAACTATGCTTGTTTTTATTATGATCTTTCATTCAGGCAAACAATGATAGCGTTAGTGACAGAAATTCTTCTTGCCCCGCCGTCCGGACTCAGACTTGACTAGAGAAGACTTGACTCTTTAACTAAATACTAGAAATTCTAGCATCTGTTCACACGTCAGGATATTCTATTTTCTTTGCTGCAGTGGATACTTGGAATGTATGTGTTCATTTTACTTCAACGCGCAGACAGTACTAGTTAGCAGGTTACTGCTAACTAGTATAATATAGATTAAAGTTCAGAGTCCGAATACAATTGTCCAGCTCATCACTAGCCCTAACCACCCAGCTCGATAGTAAAGCGATCGTCGACCCACATTGTAAATTATAACTTAATTATGACCCCGATCATAAAATGTCATGGGCAAGCGCGTTCGGGACCATTTGGTTATGGGTTTCAGACCATTCGCCTTGTTGAAAGACGGTTTTATTGATAGATGCCGATTTATATGAGCTTGTTTCAAGTTTTAGCATAAAGGTTCTCGGCGTTAGGTCCTGTCGGAGTGTAGTGGAGGTATTGAGGTATTGAGGCTTGATTATCAATCAAGTGGAAACAGAGAAGTAGGATTGCACTTCTACGCTATGTTTTTTTTTACTTGTAATCCTCACAGATCTGCGGTCTGAGAACTGCCCTGGCTGTTGGACTATATACAATGAATTGGTAACATTTTGTAAGTTTTTACAAAACTCGTATTTTTTTTTATAAATGTTGCTTAAGCAATTTGCTTTGAAGAGTGTATTTTTATTTTGATGTAAATGGACCAGTAGGCGATTCTTTCAACTTATAAAACCCTAATCTTTTTATAAAAGTCTACATTCAATTTGAACGACTCAGTTTAAACCGTTATTAAACAATTTAGTCATTTATCACATCATTTTGAAAAAGTTTGTACGCCCACACAGCTTTCATTAATTAGAGCTATTTTATATGTGACTTCGTGTCTTGAAAATAAACAAAAATCGTGTGTAGTTAATACCTGCTACAAAAATAGGACAGAAAGCCTGAATTCATCTTAAAACAAGTGCTAATACATTTTTCGTGACAACGAAGGAGAAATCTACGCGTAATGCGTTACCTACATATACAATTATGTATATGTAGGTAACGCACTGCCACAAAAAATATATGAGAACAGTAAGGAAATGCCGTTATAATAATAGTTTAAAGATGGATGCCGTTGAAATTACAGGCACCAATACTTTTCACATTTGTCAACGCACCAGGAATGCCGCAAATCAATATCATATCATATCTGTGGTAATTTTTTTAAGAATAGGTTTAGCCTTATTATTATTATAAAGCGTATCGTGTGTTGTCTTATGAACTTTGGTTGATACTTTTTAGACTTGATTTAATTATTTGATTAGAACTTTTTTTCTATAAACGAGTTCACCTTGTTCGATTGGCACCAAACTAAAGCTGAATGAAGGATCATCAAAATAATAACTAAGTAGAGTTTGTTGTCTGATTCTTCTAGGTTTGGTCGCGCGCGAGGAATCGGCGTAAATTCACTTTAAAATTTTAAATTCACCTAGTTTTTAAGTTGAGGTTTCTATATGATCCTTGTGATTTCAATGAATAAAAACCTATTGACTTTGACTTTGAATAGAGCATCGGATAATGCAGATAAATTAATGGCTTTACCATCTGGTTGTTTGCCTCCGAATAATCATAAAAAAACATTTACTTACGTGAAAACATATATGGATAACGCTGATATATATGCTTTACGTTTTCAAAGGTAAGTATTATGTATGACGCCGTCTATCTACAATCAAATATCGTTATCTGTACGAACATTATCAAAAATGCTTTCAAAAGGATACTTAATGAAATTCTAATAAAAAAATCGTAATACATATTGGATGAGTTTGTAGTATGTAGCTTTAATGTAGTTTAATATTTTATATTTGTTTTTCTATCGTTATATAAATTTCAGCGTTTTTTGTTATACCTAATTTAATACCAAAGCCCAAGGCAGAATATAGTGATATTAATCGTTTTTCATTCCCCACCTTAATAAATAAAGATTAATGCTGGTAACACTTACCTAAATTCACAAACTAGGTATAAATGATTTAATACATTTGATTTAAAAAGTTGTCCTCTCTTCATACCCATGGCCGGCAACAGCACACATGCTTCCAACATGAAGTGCCTATTTACATACATTGGGGTCGCCAGTTCGATTCCCGGGTCAAGTCATTTGAATCTGTATGATGCGTGCTTGCATGTTAAATCATGTTTTATGATGGATCATGAATGTTGTTGCAATTTAGTACATCAGAGACAGCTTGTAGGGTATATGAAAAAGTAGGAAAGTTTATTTCAGTAGGTACAATATTAATGTAAAATGTATGCTAGAAACGGTGAAGGAAACTATCGTGAGAAAATTGATATGTAATTCTAGTACTAAAAAGTCTCGGTCTGAGAACGTTGAATCGGGGATTAACGGTGAATCAGTCGTGAGCATGTTAATTTTATTTCTTTGAAGTGATATTATAGTTGCGGCTGCAATCAGAGATAATAGGTTATTGCAAATACTCAATGAACTATAAATTTAACGAACCCACAGCAATTTGGATCAGCTGATACTGTTCAGTCAACCACGAGTTTTCACTTTCGAAACCAAGTTTTTGAAATAGAAAATCTATGGAATATTATATTTTTATATAAAAAATATGTCTGTTTAAATTTGTGATCTTTTTAACATATCTTCATGGGCCAATGTATTAGCATTGCCATTCAGCGTGGCAATGCAGTTTTTACACACCCGCTGTATTTTTAAAAGACCTATTCAACAATACCCCACACCATGGGATAGACGAGAAAAAAAACATGCCAATAAAAGACCCATTTCTTTTTTTCAAGATTTTTATTTTACGCATATATTTTGACATGGGTATGTCAAATTACAGCTCTCTAGTACTAAGATTCTCTGAGCCAAGCCGACCTACAGACAGACGGACGGACATGGCGAAACTAAAAGGGTTCCTTGATTACGGAACTCTAAAAAATATAATCAACTACAAGAAGTAAATTTAGCTTATACTTACCTGTGTGCACTGGTGAGGACCTCAAAAGTTACCACTTTGTTTTCCACTTATGACAGGTGAAAAATCCAAAAGTTATAGAATAAAACCATAGGATACGAGTTTTTAAAATATTACGAGACGATTTTGACGCAGTACCGGTCATTTGATTGAGTTAAGGGTCTATCAAGTTCCTGATGATGGAGACGGAAGGTGCACTTCGAAACTCCTCAATAATAGCAGACTTACTGTGTGTGTGTGCTTATCAAAGCTTACGGTTCTTTCCTGGTAGCCCTGCGTTTGATCAGTGAACTGACTAGGTTTTTAACCTTCTGTGGTATCGATTAAGCTTCAACAAAAACGAATCTTGACATGAAATTAATTAGAAATCATAAGCCTTTCCATCCAGTCATACGAAACACGTACGTCATATCAGTCGATCATGACATGCCTTGGAATTTATTGATTAGCATCTCTAGTAGCATTTTTTTCCATGCTCAATGGTTCAATGTATTATATGGCTATTAGTACCAAAACGGACATAACGTCTTCTAGAGACGTCAAATTATGACGTCAGTCACCGCCTCTAGGCATATGCATGTTTGATTTGACTACCGGATGGTCATTTGAGCGTCATTATGTTTTAAAGGGTTTTATAATTTGAAGGGTCACGGAAGATGTGTCTTGTGGGTACCAATTATACTCATCTAAGGCAACTTCTGAAGTTGTCCCTTTTAACGTCAAGATTAAGAGGTTTTTATTATGTTCTCGACCGGTTCCTTAAATCACACTAAATGGTACTATGTCAGGAAAAAATAAACGATTGGTCTAATGGGTAGTAGTCTAGACTATTGGTCTGTAGGATTTTAAGAGCAGTAGTTATTATTTTGAATATTTCTAACTAACCTAACATACCTATTATGTAAGTAGAATCTTGTGTACAATACCTTAGTTGCGAATAAAGATTTAATTATTATTATTTTGAATATTCTAAATGAATTAGAGTACCATTGCGTTGCCAGGGTGTGGGGTTTAGCTTGTAATTTTCGTATCAAAGTGTTGCAAAATCGTAACTTAACTTAACCTACTTTGCCACGGCAGCTGCAAGAACTATAATTGTAGCTTGACTATTTACTTACGCTGTGGTCGACGGAATGCAAATTATGTCCACGAATATTTATAAATATATCTTTACTAATACTTTAATATTAGAAATAGGTAAAGTTTGTAAGTTTGTATATAAGTGTAATGTTCTAAACTATTTATCCGACTTCGAAAGTTCTTTCACCAATATTTAGAATGGACAGAGTGGACATATTATCCCGTTAAAATAAAATGTCATTTCGTGGAGACCAATTTTGTAACGTAGGTCGACGTGTAAATCTTGAAGCGAATGCATTTCATACTTCTTTTCATCGACTTCTCTTTATCCAGGTACCACGCGGGCGAAACCGTGGTATTGATAAAACCATTGCGTAGGGTTGACACAACATGTTTCCTTCTTTTATCTTTTATCTATCAGCCGTTATCTCAGAAATCACATGTTCTTTACCCGTGTCATTCTTCACACAATCCATCTATCTGTGTTTTGGCCCAGCTCTACTTTTATATTCATATCATTATTTACTATTCTTGTGATATGACTTTTCCCTTCTTAAATGCCCGTTCGAATGTCTAGGTACTCATTTTTAGTTTTTTTGTTGCGTCTTTATATAGTTTAATAAGTACACATAATCGCTCACATAATCTGCATATAGAATCCTGCTCTTCTATTATTCAACAGTTTTGTATCTGTATAGTGCTTAATATATCCCGCGTATCGCAGTTGCTGGTCCGCACGCACACCAGCGTTTTGGTGGCACAAAGTGCTTTTATAACATAGTGCTGAGTGGCGGCCTTTTTTGTTGTCAATCTCATTTTCTTAATAACTCTTACGTGTACTCCTGTATCCTTTATGTGACACAAAATAAAATATTTTTAAACCAACTCCTCAACTTTTCCGCCACTGCTTCTGGTCAATCTTCAAAACAAAAATGGACTGTGCCTGAGCGAAACAGTCCACCCTAATGTAATAATTTTGAATAGGAGTTTGACTTGTTAGTTACCTTGGGCATACAGAATTATTTATGTAACGTTATTGTAAATATAGTAAAAAAAATCTGAAACCTCGAAAACTTGATTGCTCTAGGCTACCCTGATTCCAGTTTGATTAAAAAAATAGTTAAATAACATTTTTGTTTGAAATGTCATTGATCGCTCTGGTCAAAAAAAATATTTTGTGATAAAAATGAACAATTTTCTATACACTTATGAATTTAATCATAAAATATTACAAAGTGCACTTGTCCACCTTATGTAGTGCTGACTATTCTTTTAGACCAAGGGTCTTCAAACTACGGCCCTCGGGCCAACACCTGTGTGTGAGTACCATCAATCTGGCCCGCGAAGTCAATAATAATATAAAAATAGATTTAATATAGTACGGATGCGAGCATGAGCTATTGACGACCTCGATGGCGCAGCGTGCGAGGTGCGGGTTCGATTCCCGCGGCGGGACAAATGTTTGTAGATATTTGTTCCGGGTCTGGGTTTTGTGGTACTACGGTACTCGTAGTTCCTCGTAGATACAAGGAATCCTAGTGTTGGATCGGGACTACATAGTCTCGAGTCCTGACCCCACATGTGTCACTATGTATGTAACACATAAAAATAGTGACACATGTGGAACCCACAGATTTAAATCTTATGGTGTTACCACACTGCAACCATTCATTCAAGTGAAAGCATAATTATCCCTTAAATTAAAATGTTCATAATTATTAGATAGTTGTTTTACTGATCTTTACCGGATTTTCTTATTTTTATTATTTGACATAGGTGATGTTCAAGTACATATACCTACTTTTATGTACAGAAATTAATAATTTATTAATTTCTTTCCATAAAAGTACAGAAATTAATTTTATGTTAGTTAAGTGAAACTATTGGACTTAAGTACTTTTTATTATTCCGTGGTCAAACCGAGGAGCCACTGACTTTTCTAGTATCCCAGTTGGGGTCAATGATCGGAAAATTAAAAAAATTGGCATCCGTTTGCAGCATCGTTACGTGACATCCCTTTTATGTTTTAACACGCTCACGACACGAGAACTTCATAGGAGACATTTAAGAACGCGCCACGGGCTCTATTCTAAAACAGATGACGCGTGCGAGATTTTCCATTCATCATCTTCTAACGCGGGGTCGACACAACATGTTTTCTTCCATCAGACGTCATGTCAGTACTTACTACTTTCTTACCCATGTTCTTAGTCTTCATACAATCCAGCCATCTTTTTTTATGCCTACCGCTTCTCTTACATTCCTTCTCGAAATATGACATTCTTTCCTGAGGAAAAATATGATATGTTCATACCATGAGTCGGCAGAGATGGCAATCGCGAACGAAGTCGCGGGTACAGCTAGTTTATAATAAGTATATACATTTTTTGTCTGCTGATTCTTCTACTTTAGTGTTTCACTGTGTCATTTATTTGAATTTAAACAATAGAAATTAGGAATAAGTAGGTGTGGGTACAAAGGGTAACTTGAATCAAATGTTTTGGGTCGAACGGAGCAAAATACCTATTGGGTAGAAAAATCTTGGGTCGAAAGGGGAAGCACTCTGCTAAGCTGCTGTCCACTAAAATTTGCTAAAATGTTTCGTCCTTGACGCTACTCTAAGACATCCCCTGTTATACTTACTCATTCCTTATCTTGTCTATTTTCATCTCATCCATTTCAGCATCTCAGCCACGCGCACTCTTCTTTCATCCGTCCCTTTGCTGTCCAACAACATTTAGATTTATAAATTGTCTTTAGATGTGTAGACATTTGTGACATTACAACGTACCTTTGTGACGTTTCAGAGTGTCATGATAGTCGGCTCGGTTCATTTTTCTAATTTATGTGAGCAGAGATATCACTGAATTCCATTTCAGTTTATTTCTGGCATGCGGCTTTTATCTCGAGCTGGCAAGAATAGGCCGCCGATTTGTCATGATGCTGATTTAAAATAAAAGCTGTGTAGCTTTTTAAATGTGAAATGGACATGTTAATTCCGTGCGTTATTTCGGGATTTATGATTATTTTAAATAGAAGAGATGTGTTAAATACGCTGTGAAAATTGTGTCTCATTAGCTTCAAGTTAAATACGCTTCTAACGTTTAATTTTATCTAGTCCACAGATGTGTTTAAAAAAAACATCTATGTCTACGTCACTTTAATACCCTTCGTTTCAACTTATAAAATAATACTGTGATTAGAATGTAGTGGATTAAAAATAACACATTTGCGTACTAATGTCCGAAACCCCTCAAATATTATGTACAGCACTTAAGCTCAACACTTTAATTTACTTAAGTAACAGTTTGTTGCAACATAAATGGCAAAGTCATTCATTACTTCAGACGTTTTCAGTTTTATTTGAGTACTTAGCGAAAATGAAATAACATCCTGCGTTTGGTAACGTTGGCAAAACACGTAAGGATTAAACGCTACACAACTATTAAGGTCTTCGCCTTGTATTTCATTTCATTTATGTATTCATTCAAAAGTTATATAAATATACATTATAACAATATTCGACAATAGAATAGATATTTATTCATACAACTATGTACAAGTAGTTATATACAAAAAATACAGATTAAACAGCTAGCTATATAAAGACCGTTGCAAACGATCTATAGATAGCTCAACTGATCCAGATCACTACCAGGCGGAAGCCATTATAACTGATGTACAAATTACTTAATAAATACTTACCTACAAATATAATACTTAGAGATTTATTGTTTAACTTTATATTCAAGTTTTTGTTATTTTTGTAATTTTGTTGCGGTGTACAACAAAGTATTTTCATTCATTCATTCATTCACCTAGACCCGGAACAAATATATTTAGTACATGCAAACATCCGATCCGCTGCGGGAATTGAACTCTTCTCTTGCGTCTCTGCTGGCTACTTGCCCGAGGTCATCAGTTAGCTGATCGTTATTGCTATATAATTTGTATTTTTTTATGAGTAATATTTATGTCTTACAAATTAAAAAAAACTGATTATTGTTTTCGGCTTTACAAAGGTGATCTATCTGGAAGACATCGCTTTTAAGCAATAATACCGTCCAATTTAACCTTTATCATAATGTGTTATTGTTTATTTTGTTTATATCATAAGCTGTATGATACATTATTTTCATTCATTCATTCAAAAATAAAATGTAAGGCTTAATATTTGTTTTGCTTACTGTACCGCATTGGTGTGTGGGAAAACTGCGCAGGCGTCATCGTTAATTTAGTGCAAACATGCAGATGTGCGGTCATTGTCTTATTTTCTCGTTTCGAATGCAACTTATGTAATTTGGCATCCGGTGTTGGATGTGTGTTCTTCGTCCTTTATGCAACTTCAAGCTTTTACATGTTCATTAAGATCTCAATAGTATTATTTTTAGAAGTGTATAATTTACCATCTTGCTATATGTATTTCTAAGTTTTATTTTAATATCTCATTAGTTTTATTATCTCATGTAATTTCTTTTGAGAATGCAATTTATTTAGAAGATCACTTATTTTTAAGCTGTGTTGGACTAGTGGTCTGTTTTCCGACTTCTGATTCAAAGTCGTGGGTTTGAAGCCAGTCATACACCAATATTTTTAACACTGCATACCCAAGAAAGTGCGATACCAGCAAACCCAAAATTCGAAGGCATATGCCATCACTCAGTGTTCCAACAATAGTCGATGTGCCAATGAGTGGCAGAAAATAGGGATTTGTTTTTTCCCCAAGAATAAACTTATTATTTTCAGGAGCGTATGTGTTAAATCCTAAACTCGCCACTTAACTATGAGATGCAAAGCTTATAAAAGGCCAATTCTCGTATTTGATAAGTTTCACTTATCAATTACAATTTTAATGGTTTTCTGAAGAATTATTTGTTTTGAAGTAGAAAACCGATTTTGATGTTGAACACATAGAGACTTTACTTTGCAATTTAAATAGAAGAATTGTGTTCCTTATTGTAAACCAATCACAATTAGAACCGTCTCATCATCCTTTTCCAGCATAGCATACCTAATCAGATTTTTTGTGTCGAGCCAAAATATTTATCATTTAATTTTACATTTCAGCCCACATACGCTATGTCCTTTCCCGCATCTTAAACAACATCGGAGCTACAGACAGCCCACACTGCAGAGGTTGTCTAACCGAAGACGTTGCCCACGTAATCCTAGAATGCGCCGGCGTACCAACTCAACGCGAATAAATCATCAACAACCCGAAGTCACTCCGCAAAACCTGCGAAGATCCAAGAAGATTTTGTGCTTCTGGGCGTAGTCTAGTCTGTCTAGTCATCTAGCCAGACTAGACTCCGCCCAGTACATATTTTTAATGGACCAACATTGAGTCCGACTGCGGGAATAAGGGAATCCACTTACATACATACACCCGTTTTGGTACAACGCTCATTTGATGATGGCAATTATATATTCTGTCACTATATTCGCAGTAAAGCAAGCACGTAGTCTAAATTAAATTATTGTTTATTCTGGAACACAATATTATATGATTGGTTCGTGACAATAAGCCTGTGAGAGAACTAAGTTTGCTTTGTCTATTGTTGTGTGCAGTTTAGTTTCAGCTCTGCCAGCGACTCGACTCATACGAACTTTGTGTTTGTATGTACAGAGAAATTACATTTCCGAATGTAGAGTTGTCGGCGACTAGGTACTAGGAGCTGGTAGGCATAGAGCGATAATGGGTAAAGTTTTGTAATAGACATGTCATAGAGCGCTAACCCACTAGTGATTTGCGAAAGTGTTTGCAGCGAGGCGATTTATAAACATAGCGTTCTGTACAATTGCTTTTGATACAACATTTTTAGGGTTATTTTATTATCTAATTAATACAAATAATAAATAATCGTCTCCTGAGTAACAAAGCCAACAACAGTGTTTCCTCGTCTTAATCCATGCTGATGCTAACAGTCCAAAAATGCGGATCGCTGCGCACATGTGTCTATCGCGGAGGATCGCTTTGCTTGAAACACGATCGCAATGTTCTAATGCGATAAGGTTCCAAGACGTTATAGCAATAGAAAGTTTACCTTGTTTTTCTCCATGATTACCATTCCATTCCATAAGTACCATTTATCACCATTATTTTTTCTACCAAAATGTTACTTAAGTCCCTAAGTATAATATTTTATCTGTACAATTCGACCAACAAATATGGGGTCAAATTTAATGCCTACGATAAGCATAGAGTAAAAATTTGTTACATTAGATAACACAGCATATAATACCTACCTAATTACAACTGTTCTGAATTTCCAGTGAAGGCAGCAAATAAAATGTTGTCACCAATTCTAAACGAATCCGAACTGGGTGTCTAGACAAATACCCCACGTTTAGTTTTTCTTTCACGCTCACGCAAATTTGTCAAGGTAAAACTTGGCAGCAGCCACGTGACATTTCCATAGCTACTGTCATTTCCATACAATTCAATCTTTCCGCAGGCGTTAATGCCAACAGAAATATGTATTTGTCTAGACACTCAGATTAGATAGGAATTAAGTTTATTTCGTCACAATTCAAAAACAGCATAGACAAAGACAGGTTGTCTGCAATACAGTCAGTAGACGACCACGAGGGTACCGTGGTGTTAGATAACTAAAGGGACGGAATAAATAAAAGTAGATGCGTCAGAAATTAGAATATTGAGTATCTTGTACGTTACTCAACACGGCTATCGTGTTGAGTAACGTACAAGTTCGTACGAGAAAGTTTGAAAGTAGCGTCTGTGAATGAAATGTCGAGTAGTAAAAAGTTAGCGTGAATGCAACATGTGCCAGGATGCCAACGAGAATAGTGTTAAGTAAGATTGTTGAATATACTTTGGAGCAGAGACAGATCAAAGAAGAGATGTGTGTGAATGAAATGTATAAGAGAAGAGGGAATTCTGAAACGACGGCTGACAGAGAGAAATACAAATTGGTTTGTTATTGTTTAACATTGTGATTCTATTTTCCTTTGTTTGAATTAGGAATGTAAATAATGGTATTGTTGTGTTTTAGTTTTTTTCCGCTCCGTTTTGTTGTATTTACAACTTTTCACGTAGATACTTTTTTCAAAGGGCCTGAAAGTTCAAACTATTTAACGCATAACTCTCACGGTTGTTTTTTAAATTCTATTTTCCTTTGTTTGAATTAGGAATGTAAATAATGGTGTTGCTGTGTTTTAGTTTTTTTCCGCTCAATTTTGTTGTATTTACAACTTTTTACGTAGATACTTATTTCAAAGGGCCTGAAAGTTCAAACTATTTACTGCATAACTCTCACGGTTGTTTTATAAAGTTACTTCACACTTTAAAATTGAATTTAAGTTGTCTTGCTTGAATAGTTTTTGTAGAAACTTTGATCTTCTGGTCCCCTCAAGTCTAAGGGGATGAGGAAGTATTAAAAGAAACTCTTTGTAGCCACCCCTGTTGTCTTTTCCATTTCTAAATAAAGGATTAATTTGCATAGTTAGAAATTTTATACAGAAATTATTATCTTGAACAGTTATGAACTACTTATTGGTAATCACTTATATATTATTCTCCTAGTAACCTAGATAGATAAAATATTTATGTCGTCTTTGATTGATTGTAGACTAGGCTATAAAATCAATTTCTATAAAATGTATTTAAAATTTCTCTTCGATTCGATTTTAATGAGGGCATTTTTAGGGTTCCGTACCTTAAAAGTAATAAAAGGAACCCTTATAGCATCACTTCGTTGACCGTCCGTCTGTCTGCCTGTCTGTCTGTCTGTCAAGGCCCTTTATCTCAGAAACGCGTGGAGTTATCAAGTTGAAATCAATATAAATACGTAGGTCTGTGGTCTTTTTGAGCTATAAATTTAACAGCTTCTAAGTTAACGCAATATTATATTTCTTATATACATATATTTCTTAATTTAGACACTCGAAAGTAAATCAAAACTAACAGGGTACTTTCCATTGACCTAGAATAATAAAATTTGGCTAAAAGCAAGGTCTGATAACACAAGTAAAAGTTACATTGTAGTTTGATCAAATAAAAAAAAAAAAAGCCATTATCAAACTGTAATTTGCTGTTGGAGATTTGACGTATATTAATGAATGGGCGAAAATTTTGGCAACTACAAAGTTAAGATTGTTTTTAATCCGACCTTTTCGTTAAAGCAATGTTAGGGGTTTTCATAGCTTATGAACTTGAGTTATGCTTATTTTGGTGAACATACAAGCTTGTACGGAAGCCTCGGTGCGCGAGTCAGACTCGCTCTTGTTCGGTTTTTTGTAAGTTCATTTGAGCTATTGATCAACTCCGGTCATGGAGTTTAAACTGAAGATAAGATAATGACAAAAAAATATATTCCGTAACTGACGTCACAAATACATAATATTGTACAACAGTTTTGGTACTTTGATAATAATATTCATGGGACACTGTATATATGTCTAAACTAGGTAAAGACCTGTGCGAAAAAACATAGATGGACAAATCTCGATCGTCATCAACGGATTTTGCAGTGCGGTGATATAGTGTATCGTATTGTGAACATGGACTCTTCTGAATCTGAAGATGAGGGTATTTTCAACTATTGCTGTTATTTCTCGGCGATAGCTCCAGTCTACTCATGACCACGGTTGTTGCAACACAGCCGAAACTTCGACCTAAAAAGTTAGTAAAGTTTAGGTAAAGGCGACAAATACCCGTATAAGACCCATAATTATATCCACGGAGAAGTACCTATTATAAAAGCAATAGAGTGTAGCGTGCGTCGAGCAAAGCGAGTCAACTACGCTATAAAGAATCATGTTTCATCATTACAACATGATTCTTTGATTTAAAATATCTTGGTTTATATTGGAACAAAATCAATTTATTTTATATTTAATAACCATCTAAAAATATAAGAATTTCATTAAAAATACTAAGCCGATAAGACTTTTACCAAACATTACAGTTTCTAATCAAATGAAAAACCCAACTCGAATCATGTGTTAAATTATATCTGTGTTTTAATGTAGGTAATTAATTATATGATACGGTTATCACTGTTGACGAGGTCATGCTTCAGGAAATATATTAGTAATATCGTTGTTACACCTAAATTATGGTACTGCCGGGATCAACTAATCTAGTGTTGTACTAATCAAGATATGGAACAGAAAAATTTACTATTACAAATCATTATCATTGACTGCTCGTAGTAACCTTCTGCTGGCCATTTACATCCCTTAAACGCCACTTTAGTCAGTTCTGGCCATATTGCATCATCTGGAACTTGTGTTGCCAATATATGGAACAGAAAAATTGACTATTACAAATCATTATCATTGACTGCTCGTAGTAACCTTCTGCTGGCCATTTACATCCATTTACATCCCTTAAACGCCACTTTAGTCAGTTCTGGCCATATTGCATCATCTGGAACTTGTGTTGCCAATATATGGAACAGAAAAATTGACTATTACAAATCATTATCATTGACTGCTCGTAGTAACCTTCTGCTGGCCATTTACATCCCTTAAACGCCACTTTAGTCAGTTCTGGCCATATTGCATCATCTGGAACTTGTGTTGCCAATATATGGAACAGAAAAATTTACTATTACAAATCATTATCATTAGCAGCTCGTGGTAATCTATTGCTGTGCATTATCCTCCACGCCACTCCAGTCGGTTCAGGGTGTCTAGACAAATACCACTTCCTGTTGTCGTTAACGCCTGCGGAAAGATTGTTTGGAAATGACATTAGCTGTGGAAGTGTCACGTGACTGCTGCGTTAGAATGAAAGGAAAACCAAGCGTAAGGTATTTGTCTAGACCCCTAGGCCTTTTCCGTGAATCCTTTTGCCAGTTTATTTTAACAAATAACAGAATTTGATGGATAGTGGAAGTTTTAAAAAAGATAATTTTTAATAGTTATACAAACAAAGGTAATTTTGTCGTTAATAATAAAAATGCACATAACTAACGGGCGTCCTCGAATCCATATTCTATACGCAGATTCTTGAGAATACAAAGTAAGCGGTAGTCGGAGGAACGTCTTAACATTATTTTCGTGTTTTTGCAACACGAAAAAAACACAAATTATAATAAAGTAGTTAACATTCCATGCTAACTACTTTACTATAATTTATCATACATACTATTTCGTATTCTGTATAGATATCGTCTCCGTAATAGAAATGGAACTATCTACCAGTCTTGTCTTATCAGTGCTATCTTATCGTACGTGATTAACCTACATCGCATATGTATATAAAACATTTTGTTTATAATGTCTGTTTGTGGAGGAATCACTCAAAAAACTATGTCGAGCTTTCCTAGTGGGTTGATGCTATCTTCTTTCAGAACTTAGTCCTATTTCACGGAATTATTTTACAATCAAGTCTCGATATTGTGTTGGTAATTTTTTGGTCAGCTTTAACTAAATATTGACGTTTTTTTAAGAATATATTGTATTTTTTTATATATCCTATATAGTTAATGATTTCAGCGTTTATGTGAAAGATACTTTAATTTGACGTTTGTTTAAACACGAAAATGGTTTGGAGTATTTGAAATCTATTTCACATGTACCTATTCATTCAGATATAGTTTATTATACTCATGAAAAGTGGGCCGTCCTCTGTTTCCGCCAAATATCTTATAACAAATCAAAAACGACATTAATCCAATAGACGATTCTGGTTTTATCTCCGCCACACAGCATCATCTAGCCCCAAGGTAAGCAGAGCTTATGGTATGGGAACTACATGACTGATATACTACTTATATAAGTTTTTGTAAATACATACATATTATACATAGAAAATACCCAAATCCCGTGACAAAAAACACATATGACAGTAAACACGACTAAGATACGGAAAGCCTTCTTTTTCATGTGAAGTGGCCAACTGTCCCTAATCATTATTGTGGGTTACTCTAATTATTAGATTATTTGAAAATGTACATAATTCACAAGCAGGCACAGTGTGACCCGATAACCATCACCCAGACTGGTGTCAAAGAACTGATAATCATATGGGTCACCAATGTTTACATATCTAGTGCGTGCTTCTCAGATAAATCATCAATGTATCAATCTAATTTAGGTATCAACATAGATGGACGTGTTTGGGATCATGGTCCCGCGATGTTTCTCGATATCCAAATATAAACTTATCATCAGACATTTACTGGTTGTCTGGATACCTGCTGGGTACGCTGCGTTTGCATAGAAATCAGGGAGGACCTGCGAGGAGGGAGGACTTTCGGTTCGTGGGCACCTTTTGTCTTTGTTCCTTAGCGGCTGTCATCCTGCCTGCTTCGCATGAAGATCCAAGACAACGGTTTTGTCTACCGCCGAGAAGGCAAAAAATGTTTTGTCCCCCTCTTTCGTTAAACAGAATAGGTGACAGAAATAGGTTTTGTCTTCTCTTTTGTAGACAAAACGTTGTTGGGGGCCCATGCTGCCCTGACAATCTCATTACAAACTTTTAAGCTCATTACTAAAAAGCAACGCTGCAGTTCAATGCTAGTAGTATTATGTGAAGTACAATAAAAAGGTTCTACTTTTTTATTGTACTTGTACATTTGAATGATATTTTGTATATTTTATGTCGAAATTAATTTAATATATTTTTTGGGAGCTATGTCGGTCTTTCCATGTTTCGGATTTTATTATGAGCTCGGAGCCACTTGTAAAATCTACAAGTAGAATCGTGTGTGCAAAACGATGGCATATTATCCACATTATTCCTAGGACCGATTTTAAATTCGTTAGAACCTTGTACTTTTATTAAATATATAAATATATAATGATGAATTTAGTTTTTATCGCAAAAAAGATGTGACGATGTGGACTTAATCTGATCAATGCTTCTACAGAATGTCCTAGAACATTTATTTCATGCTGAAAAAAGTATTACGTCGAATTAAAAAAAAACAATTACATTATGAACTGTTTTGTGAAAATAACTACAATTTGGTCTTTGTACTTTCCCCAGGACGATCAAGGCGGTTGGCATCGGTTTATGTATGCACATAAAAATGTATGCATCTGTATTTGAGTATCTGTTACATCTGTATTTGTATATATCTACTTGTACATAGTTGTATGAATATTCATACAAATACAGATGAAACAGCTAGCTATCTAAAGACGATATACAGACAGGTAATAATATATATTTGGGCCAGACACTTTTGTTTTAAAGTCTTTGTTAACTAAGTAGTCCAATCTCGTAGTCATCATACGTTTTAAATAAAATTACCCCTTTCGGGAAAGATATTTTGGGACACCCAGTAAAGTAAATAATCCTTATTTCAATACCAAGAAGCAACAGTAAGTAAGTTTTTATGAATTATTGAAAGGATTAGTCCTGGTATGCGTTATCTTGAGTTTTTCTGGCGCCTCGGCGCCGTCTTTCCAAGCCTTATCACGTTTTCCTAGATTCACGGCACACATGCATAAAAATGATTACTTATCACACGGTACAGTCGACCGCTAAAGTCCTCCGACCACTCAATACTGCTTAGAGCAAAGGTTCAAAACTGTCAAGGAAAAACTTGTTTGACAGACTGTTTTCAAAAGGAAGTCTGGACAATGTTTACATAGATACTACGCTTGGACGTGTGAATCTTCTACTTCTAATGTGGGTACCTTATTATAATGTACTCTGTAATTCGTAATGATAAGGAATACGTACAAAAAGGCCATCTTTGCTTGGCAACTGTCGTTCGTAGAGTTGACAAGCAAGAGTTGACGTAACCTTCTGTCTGTCTGTGTATCTGGAGGGCTAAAAGTAATGGAGTATGACTTTATGACCATGCTTTTAACCTAGTCCTATTTTAATAAAGTTTTTTCTGAGATAAGTGTAGTCTTACTTATTCCAAGTATACATTTAATCCTAGAATCCAAAATTTAAAAGTGAGCTATGGACATGAAACAAATGGTGAAGTGAAGTGAAGTGAAACAAATGTCAATATGCGACGGGAACCGTTTTCTATCAGTAGGGCCGTATGCATGTTTGCATCGACATTACATTAAAAATAATAATAATAAAAATAGGTTTTACCAATTTTTGGTTTGTAACCTCTTTGGTTTTTCCTATGATACTTATTCTAGACATCACAAAACAAAAACATAAGTAGATAGGCAAAGTGATAAAAATTGTGAAATGAATAGGCTGAAATGTAAAAGAATATAATAAATTAATATCCTACTATCCTTCCAATTATTATTATTTTTCTCATAAAAATATTACTGCGAATGTAAGTATGGACACTTGGCGTTACTAAGAATCTTCTTCGCCTCAACCCATTTGGATGAAATTTGGAATAAGTATAGTTCGTGACCTTAAATAACAAAGGCTGCTTTTTATTCAGCAGAAGCTAATTAGTAATAAGTTTTAATATATTTTAATGTCGGTTAAAACTAGGCTATAAATGTGTTGCCATGTTGATATGAGTTATTACACACTCTGTGTACAAACATTTTTAAAAAAATTAAAGAGAGAAAAAAAAACCTAAAAATGCCTTTTTGGCTTTATATAGCGATTCCGATTACTCTATTGTACTATGTAAACGTAACAGATAGTTGGTTTTCTACTATGCAAATACAGGCGGCACTTCTATAAATCAATGAAACCGTTCTCCACTTTCGTAGAAACAAGTAAACACACAACATAGTAAATACTTACTCAACTGATATGGTATCTGCAGTGTTCAACCACGCTTCACGGAAATAGGTATGCAGTCAGCAAGGCTTAGCATATTATAGGTAAAACTCAGGGAGGTATGCACTTTGAGCACTCAGCGCATAAAATGTCCGCTGTGTTTATCTTTGAGTTTTTTCTATCAGTGTTTTCGGTAGTTTTTGAGAAGATTTGCTGGCATACATAAAAACATACGGTTGAACAAGCAATATTTGATGAATATAATTACGACTATACCACGTACTTTACTATTCTCCTGCTGACGTTTCCCGTCTCACGACCGTCGAGCGTGGTCGCGGACGGTGCTCCTGAGGAAGGACCTCTAAACGGTCAACGAAACGTCAGCAGGAGAATAGTAAAGTACGTGGTATAGTCGTAATTATATTCTCAAATGATACCAAACCACGATAATTTTAATCCAATATTTGAGGACTTTTTACACTATTGTTGGCAAATCAAGACTGATTATTTTAATGCCTGCAGTACGCAGGAGTGAGAGGATGATTAGCGCGGCCATTTTAGATTCGTTTCTTTCTTTGGCACTTGATCTGATAAAACTTTTACCAGAATAATAAAAAAGAAAATGACATATATTACTGACTCTGAAGGAAGCTACCAAAAATCAGGATGAGATAAACGTCTTACTAAACTATCGCACCCCAAAAATTAGATACGTAGAGTACTTATTGCAATGTTTTAAGCCTTGACCGCTCTAAACTAGCGGCTCCTTACAGTTATGTTTCACATCAAGCAGCGGCAAGTATTGTCCGCTTTATGTGCATTGTGGCGCTCAGGTGAGTTTTATTATGTAGGTGTTCAAAGAATTTGTTAATAAACAAGTTTTTTTTTTGTCAAAGTGATATCAATATTGGAAAATGGATATTTCGTTTATTTAAAAGATTGGGTTATTTCCAACGAATCATATGATAATGATGCAACTGCTTCATTGAATTGAAAATGTTCCCAACGGATCGCTGTACACTATTTGCATAATATTTATGTGCTTGCCCCAATACTGCTCCCCCTAAATCCCTTTCGTCTCAACGGCAATGGGACGGGCCTCTGTGCGAGCTGACGCGGAATTGTATGTTACAAACGTGCTCAAACTCCACGGATCGTGCTCGTCTCCTAGCCGTTTCTAAATGGGAGTCAGGTCTTTGGTTGCAAGCACTTCCGTCAAACAATACTGGTACTTTAATGGATCCTTTAACATTCCGGGTTGCAGTTAGTCTACGGTTGGGTGCGCAGTGCTGTGCCCCTCATCAGTGCCAGTGCGGTACGGCTGTCGAACAGCTTGGTCATCACGGATTATCGTGTACCAGAGCCGCCGGTAGGATCTCTCGCCACGCTAGCCTTAATGATATCATACGCCGGGCTTTTACCAGCGTCAACGTTCCAGCTATTCTCGAACCGAATGGTCTACTACGTGACGATGGTAAGCGGCCTGACGGCATGACTCTTGTCCCTTGGGAGAAGGGAAGGCCTTTGGTATGGGACGCCACATGCGTAGATACCCTAGCACCATCTCATCTGTCGGGGACTTCAGTTAGAGCCGGTGCAGCGGCTGATTCGGCCGAGGATCTCAAGAGGCGCAAATATAGAAGTCTCGACAGAGCCTACTTATTTGAGCCTTTTGGGGTTGAGACTCTGGGTCCGTGGGGAACCGGGGCCCTTCGCGTTTTCAAAATTATTTCAGGGCGACTGGTCGAAGCGACGCGTGACAAGAGAGCTGGCTCTTATCTGGGTCAACGCATTAGCATTGCCATTCAGCGTGGCAATGCGGCCAGTATTTTGGGAACGCTTCCGCCTGGTAGTGATCTGGATCAGTTGAGCTATCTATAGATCGTTTGCAACGGTCTTTAGATAGCTAGCTGTTTCATCTGTATTTTTTGTATATACCTACTTGTACATAGTTGTATGAATAAATGTTTATGTTCTTATCATATCTATTATTAAAAGGAATGTATGATGATGTAGTAAAAAAAACTTGTACCTATATTTGATCAGCGAAACCATTTTTTGAAGTTCTTTGAGTAAGTAGGTATATTGCTACAATATGCAATTTGTAATATGCGGCAAAATTTAATGCTTAACACATTATCTTATAGTTTGGAAAATAAAAAAAGTAATAATAATCGGAACGAAATAATCCGTAGATTTTAGAGTCAACGCCCGACTCTTAAAATTAGCACGTAGAGGTGGCAAAGACACGTCATGTAGCTCGCAGAACTGACAGCCACATGGGAAAAAATATTTTCGAATGGCAATCACGAATCGGTAAACGCAGTGTATGAAGGTACTCCACCCAATGGATCTATGGCATATAGATGGCAGGTATTTGATGGATGAAGCCTAGATAGTTCGTTATATTACTCTGTGAGGGAGACCTATATCCAGCAGTGGACTTCTACAGACTGATGATGATGACTTTATCAAGTAGGTTGGCGAATAAAAACAAAGCAAAGCTATCAAGTAGATCCTAAAAAGTTCCATATAATGAGGTACTTCAGCTGTCCCGGATCCTTGGACCATAAATCCTTCATACAATTTGTATCTTGTAATTTTTTTATTGATCTGAATGCTCACAAAGATAATATTTATATACTTAGGATTTTATTACACTAATGAGCACTCTTAAGGAGTATTAAAAGTGTTTATACTACCGAAACATTGATAAACAGTTTTTATAATAATTCTATTTCAGTTTAGTATTAAAACATCCGCTATATTATTGTCTGAGCATGTTTTTTAATCTGAAACAAATCAAATGTTGTAGAGCTCAGTTTTTTTTAATGAAAACTAAAAATACTTCTTTGTTTAAAAAAACCAAGCGAAGGAGGTTTTTCAAAAACAATATCAACTTCCAAATCCAAAACATTTCGTTCAGGATCAGCCGATCACTGCAGCTTGTGAATCAAAGCTTTGAGATCGAGAACAAACAGTCGTTATTTGACTAAACGTCAAATCAAAATGTTTTTAGGCTTATCGTAACAATACGGTTCCGAACGGTTTTAGCAAACGTCCAATACTCAGTCGACGGTGTCCGTCTGCTTCTGAAAACGTATGTGATATTTTAAATGTATGAATAAAAACACAGACTGAATGCGCATACAAGGCGTCATAAAAAAAAGGCCATTTCCGGACTAAACAAATTTTGTAAAGCGAGGCGTGATTTGAATGTTAATTATTTGTTGTGAAGTTTTATAAGCAGTTCTATTAGGTACGTGTATGCAATATATTATATGTTTTTCTGCATGGGAGTAAAGTTTTCATGAGAGAAAGTTATTTTAAAACTGAATTTGTGTTGCGTAATTGGTGAATAATTATTTGAGTGATTTCTAGTAATTATTTCGAGTCTTGTTAATTTACTTGGCGGGAATGTTCGGAGGTAAGTTCTATATGCTTTTACAAAACGATTAAACATCGCGCACAACTCTAAAAATAATTATTCTACAGTTTTATAAACTCCCATCCTCGTATCAATTGAGAAATTTGAAAATAATTCACGTAAAATTACAAAAATTCTTTCGATTTTTTGACAGGTTTTGTCATGGCGTCTCGTGACGTTCTATACCTACAAACAGCAGAACTTCTAGGAAATATTTTGTAATTTGTACCAGTGACGTCAGGCTTTTGCCTTAAGAAGTTGTTCAGCCCAGATGAACTAAAACTCACCTCCCCTAAAAAGCCATAAAAGTTAATAAAAAACAAGGTAGTTTGTTTGTCTGTAACTATTTATATCTGGATAGAATTCTATTTTTTTTAACTCGATTTGTATAAACTTTGTATAGGGGTCACTGCAGTGGATGATGGAAAACATGTTTTAAAATTAGTTTTTTTAAATAAATAATAACCCGGCAGATACATACATGTCTTGACTCCATACTAGGTTTCTCTGCCGTAAATTCACTTGTATCTTATGTTCGTATAAATGAATACTACCAGTACTGAATCTAACTTATTTTAGTAACATGAATAATTTACAAAAGGATGCAAAGAGGTTATTTCAAGTTTTCAAGCATGTTTAAGAAGTATGAAATACATTGCTTATTCGGTAGGAACTACCTACGAAAATTGGTTCGACGGGTTTGATATGAGGCAAGCATCTTCAGGACTCATGTACAGGACTATAGCGTGTGTCAGCACTTCTTGGGCAATTTAATTTCTACTCGATTTTGATGTTGCTTTAGTTTTTAACTACTTTACTAGAGGATCGATCTAAACTATGTAATCGATCGATCTACATAATTCTGTTCTAAAGACGTATATTAAAATAAATGTTATACTTACTCATCGAAGCACTGTATTGCTTTGTAAAAATGATTGATTTATTAGAATGGACTTTAAAAATAACAAATGATTTCAACCAAAGCTTTGTTTTTCAACTACTTAATACAAGTATGCCCTCTCTCGGTGTAAGTTCACAGTCACAATGGCTGATCAGATATTCATCTGAGCTGCGCGGATTTCCTCCGATTCACGTCTGCGCGTGGTTTGAAAGCGATTGTAGAATCTACATACATCTGGTACGAGTAGCTCTATATTTTGTTAGTACAATGACATTGGTTTGTATGAAGTTTGGTTTTTATGAATGATATAATGATCTGTCTGGTTGCAAGTCACCTACAGAGTAACTATTTCAACTTAACTAAAATTCCTACCATCAAACCTACCTCTGTTTTACAAACTTTGGAATTTTATGTTGGAGTAAATATATTGTTTAAAGGTGTTGTAAGTGGTTTTAGCCTCATGAAAAAATCAGACACTTTTACCATCTATTTTCTGTCTACTTAGGTACTTAGGCGTCATCCTACGCGACGTCACGCGAGGTCTGCGCTTTGCGATAATATGGCGATGCAAAGCGAAGCGACGCCTCGGACGACTCCATAATAATATAACAGCCAAAACGAAAGCGGCAAAAAGTAGTCGGGCACGAATATGTATAAAAACGCGTAGATTCATTTACACAAACGCATCGTGCGATCATTTCAAGCGATTTTCGCCAATGTGTGGACGAAACCAACCACGAAGCAGTCATATCTTACTCACATTACTCCGCTTTTCAACCGAATTCAAAATAGGAGGATGTTCTGAATTTCGTCTATATGTTTTTTTGTGTGTATCTTCGCCAATTGTGAACTGATTTTAATGGGTAGAGTATACTTCAAGGGTTGTCCCATAAACATTTTAAGAAAAATCCCACCCACAAATTTAATTGACTTTTTATCAACTTTTCGTTACTAAATACTTAAATTAACGGAAATTTGATAAAAAGTCTGTTTTGATTTTTTTTTCGGAAAAAAAAACTATACTTGTCCTCAGTCCGTTGAGTTGTCTGTCGGTTGCTGGAAAAGCCTAACTACATCCCAATTGGTGGTCCCGATAACGCAACTTCAGGCAGTTGCAGTGAGATCTTTCACATGAAAAATGACGCCATTTTTGCAGCTGCGGTGTGGTTGTGGTGTGTTCCGTCTGATATGAACATCCGACGCTTTAAATCGCAAACAGTTCGTGTCGCGTCACACACTATGTTAGAGGCATTGGACTTAACTGATAAATTAAATAAGGAGAATTTACTTACAGTTGTCTTATATATCTGTTTATTAAAAATCTTGGAATAAATTCCCGCTAATTCACCACTGAGATAAATAACTAATTTCGCGTCTCTTAGCTGCTGGATAGCTAAGAAGTGTTTATTGTTTAAATTAATGTTGAAGCTTCCCGTTGCTTTAAGTCGTCAGTGTGCCTTGAGCATCACGCTCAATTTTTTTTTTAAATGAAATCTTCAATGAGTTCAACGCTACAGATAACAGCTGGTTCTCTGATGGTTCGGGTCCCGCTGGGTTGTCATTTTTGCGGCACATTTAAATTTAATATCATACCCTCATGGCTATGGACGACCGTGAACTTTGTTCGTGGGGATTCGACCGTTTACGAGCTTCCTTCTACGGTAACAAAAATAATATTTATCCTGCAAAAAAAAAAACCTTTCAACGGCTCCTCCTGACCAAGATTCAATATGGTCCCAACCAATTAGGCAGAGTCGAGAATTGTTTTGTTTTTGCATTCACAATAATCAAGTGATTGTGAGAACTGAAAGCAAGGCTTGAAATTACAAAATAGACATGGCAATGACGTGCCTTTCAAGTTTTTGGCAAGCAGTAGTAATTATTCATCATCTCCACCAGCCGGTAAAAGTCTACTGTTGGGCATGAGTCACACGACGAACGGTCTGGAGGTTGTCAACGACTTTCCGCAGCCTTTATGATGTCATTGGTCCACCGGTGGTCTTTCTACACTGCGTCGTTCTGTAAAATACAAATACCTAACGCTATATGAGGTATATAGTATGAGGTATAGTATATAGTAGGTGGTATGAGGTATATAAAATAAGGTAAGGTAAAACTTGGCAGCTGTCACGTGACATTTCCTCAGCTAATGTTATTTACATATAATTCAAACTTCCGGCAGGCGTTAACGCCAACAGAAAGTGGTATTTGTCTAGACCCCCTGTTCAACGTCGCACTCAAGAACCTTTCTTCCCCAGCGATTGTCAGTTCTGCGAGCTACATAGCTTGTCCATTTCCGCGACTTAGGTATCACAATTCCAAAATATCTCATCCAAACGTTCGGTTGCCATAGCGACCAAACCATTCGCCACAATGGTATATACAATATGGCATACAAAAAAGTCAGTAGGTACTACGGAATAAGTAATTTTTACAAATTAACTCACAATATAAATAATGTGTCTACAAAGTTAGGTTTTGTCAATAATAAAACAATTTACTACAAATTTTGAGGAATCCTATATAAAATTAATATAATACTATATTACATCTGTTCTTTGTACAGATGTATAATAGTCATAGCTTTACGCAGTGTCTATATAAATCAATAAAACAATACGAAATTTTGCACTTTATCAAGGCCTATTTTCTATATGAATAAAGTAGAGTAGTCTGTATGTCTTTATTATTTGGGTTTTATGTAAATTAACACGACGTTTAAAATAATAAACCAATTGTAAACAAATAGTTTTTTAACATCAATTCTTTGATTAGCTTTGATGGTGATATTAGCTTTGATAAATTAAATCACTTAATTGATGAATCATACGTATGATGTTTGTGTTCTTTAAATAAATAAAAAGAAGCTCCTCTTTTTGAAGTCGATTGAAAAGACATAGCCGTCTTATATTAGCAAAAAGCATCAAAATTAATCATCAGCCGAAGTCATACGAAGCAACTAGGCGCTAAATATTCACAAATTGTGCGTCAAACGCAACCTTCCGAATTTCAGCTAAGTATATATACATAGCACCATTTGATTTTATTCATTAAGCGATGACTCATGCGCAGGCGTAAGCGATATTTTTTTTTTTCTAAATTATTTGACTTTATTAACTTTCATATTACTTACATAAGAACTTAAAGACATTTAATCATACAACTATGTACAAGTAGGTATATACAAAAAATACAGATGAAACAGCTAGCTATCTAAAGACCGTTGCAAATCACTTACATAAGTGATTTTGGCACAAGTTGATGGTTCCGTAATTTACGAGTTTTGTGACATCATTAAAAAAACTTGTGACTGTACAATAAGATATGACACGTTTTCGTTGTGTTAACTGTAATTTGTTTTATGAGTTTCACCGACTTCAAAAAAAAATAATTTTCTTTTTGAATTAAATATTTTTTACATCTACATCCTATGTGTTGATCCACACCAATGGGATAGTAATAAAATCTTGAGTGAAATGAAGCTGCCCAAGACGTGTCCACACATGCTATGTCAGGGTTCCGAAGTTGCTTCACAACTTCTTATTATATTATTGAGATTTTTTGTTGATAGTCTCTATTAAGTGCTACTCGCTTAACTTTGTTTCATACTTCTAGGACTCAAGGTTTATAGGTAACCTTTATAGATATATAATCTTTATAGGTTGAGCACAACTTTTGCTACTTCGAAGGCTTATATTTTCTGGATGAGAGCTTAAATTAAAAAATGGTAATCAATTATTACAAAGCAAAACTAATTTCAACCCTCATTTTACACAGTAGACTGGTACGCGTACCAGTCTACTGTGTACTAGAAGTACATTATGTATGCGAAAAATTTACTTATAAATTTAATTTTCATTTTATTGTTTATGGGTTAAGAAAAAACGTGTAAATACGAAATTTTATCTTGATAGTCTCTTAAGACTATCAAGATAAAATTTAGACGCTTTAAACTGAGCTTGAAATTGGGGTGTTGCACACGGACTGAAGTACCGATAGACAGACAAATACAGGCGGACATGCCAAAACATAATGGTTCCGTTCTACTCCATTTGACTTGGGAATCCTAAAAAAATAAATTCTCTATTCGGGGACTTAAAAAACTACCATTGAATTCGTCGATAATATAATTTAAAACAAAAATACGATGATGACTCCATTTCCCATAGTAGACGTTCTCAGATACATACTCATTAAAATTACCAAGTAGGGGCAGTGTATGGCAAATCCAAGCATATTAGTAGTATTAAATTCAAACTCAAATCCTATTTTATAGCTAATCTTGAGAAGTACCTACAAATGAATGCACTTACCTAGTTTTCCAAATGTATGTAGACAGGCTATCTATGTTATACTGTTCCCTACCTACTATTGTTAATTAAGAAACAACGCAGGCTCACAAATAGCATCATCTGTACAAACCTTAGTGGTTTTTTTGGGTGCTATTATTGTTCAGAATTATTATTGTTAAACATTTTATTGCGTTAAAGAAATTAAAAAAAAAAAGTTAGCATTCAACGTGAATGTTTCCAAGCCCATCTTATAGGAGCAGTTATGACACTCGCCACAGATTACAAACACAGCACAAAGAACATATCAAAAGAAACAAAAGGAAAATATATGTTGATGATGTTTTTCTTAGAGCTCGAAACACCAGTGTGCTTTCGGCTTTTTGACTTACAAAAATATACAATCCATTTTATTGATGTACTTATCGTGTATTTTTATATCTCTGTTTCTTTAACAGTCACCATTTCTGGTAAGCAACTCTGAAATGAGTATCGGATTTTGGTATTTAGTGCAAAAAATTACTAAACGGTAACGTTTCCATTTCGTAATGATCTGTTGACCTATCTATAGATCATTTGCAACGGTCTTTTGACTAGCTATCAAAAGACTGTATTTTTTGTATATACCTAGGTACTTGTATGTACATAGTTGTATGACTAAATAGAATATAATAAATAAATTGTTATTAATTATTAAATTATTATAATGCTTCCGCCTGGTAGTGATCTGGATCAGTTGAGCTATCTATAGATCGTTTGCAACTGTCTTTAGATAGCTAGCTGTTACATCTGTATTTTTGTATATACCTACTTGTGCATAGTTGTATAAATAAATGTTAAAAAAAATACCCCAAAGGTAAAAAAAAAAATTAAAAATAAGTTCTGATTTTCAGCTGAGATCAGTTTTGACCTCACGGACATCTTGACATAGGTCATAGATCCATTGTATGCCCTTTTACACCATTTTTTATATCCTGCATAAATACTCCTGCGCCGATCACTCGTTCGGTTGGTGTAAACTTAGCTTTATAACTACTATTTGTTTAAATTTAAATACAGAATAGACGGAAGAGAAAATCTAAAATATTTCTTTGTCCTAGATTCAGTGCTGAATACTCGACAAATCTTATCATAAAACATGACTAACATATCTCAGTATAAACTCAAAAAACGTATGTTCACTGTTTATTTGATTATCTCGAAACAATTTCGGGTCACTAGCCAATAAGTGATTTGTTCCAAATTGCTGCACACGTCATTTTTTTTTTCAATTTTCAACATTTGCAATTAAAGTATCACTTCTGGTCGCATTTTATCGACTTATCCCTTCAAATGACAACTCCAGTCATTTACCTTAGTGCCAATCAAACGAAATGCTAATTTTAACAGTCCAAATAAAAGTCAAGGTATATTTTTTGATGTTTTTAAAATGTAAAAAAACACTTTATTGAGTTTTCGTTCGACACATAAAAAAACCTCTCAAAAGTAATCGTTTTAAGTTCGGCTTATTAATTTTCTTATCGTATGATGACATTGAAATGTGCATTATAGCGATCTGGTAGCGAATAATAAAATGATCCACATTGTTTAAAACTGGTCGCACTTTGACAAGGGCAAACTTTGGGTCAAAAACCCTATATACAACGGATGAGATATGTTTCAAATCGACCTCTACAAGTTCTAAATGACTTTTAAACACGCATTCTATTCCCTAACAAGGTTGTACCCAACCGGAATTAAATAGATTTTTGGGAGAACGCCCACAATATTTGATAGTTTTATATTTATTATCTGTGAAGGAAACAGGAACGTCACTAGAAGTTCCGTTGCCGCCAAACCCGGCATTTGAATTTTGTGGCCTGCCTGATGGTACGCGGTTACCGTCGCCTATTGACATATACAATACCTGGGGCATTACTGATGCGTCACCAGCTATGGAAGATTTTTTTTTTAGTTTTTTTTTGTGTTTGCTTATTTTACAGTTCCTCGGTCAATAAACATCGTACTGTATCCTTATTTTCTTAGTTACTTCAACAATTGATGAGTTCTAGATATTTTTCAGTCACTCTACCTGTCTGAAAGGTCAGTCATATGTTTCGAGACTAGTTTATCACAATAGTGCTTTGACACTAATTGGCAATACCAGTATGTCACTAACACTAAGGCCAACCATGCGGGGCCGTGGGACAGCCGCTATGGGAATCACCTAAAACCATTGTTTTTGCGCGTATATACCTAGTACCAAGATAATACCTATCATGAAACGTTTGGTAATAACAATCGTTTAGGGGAAATCACACAGATGCAAGACAAAGGGAAAATTGGTAAGAAATAAAACTAGGTAGACGACCTTCATGGTACATTTTTGTTTCATGTTTTGCAAGGAGGCATATAAACTGTTTGCCATCAAGACACGCCGCGATATTTAACCAGTTCTTCAATTTTAGCATATGTATATTACGACTATACCATGTACTTTACTATTCTCTTTCGGTCGTTTTGAAGACCGTTTAGAAGCCCCTAATGAATACTGTCCTGTCCACGACTATTATCGACAGTCGTTAGTATAATTTCTCACAGGAAATCGTGTTTCTAATAGTGATTTCTTCACTATTAGAAACACGATTAGACAATACAAAAAACGATATTTTATGATTATGATTGTAGTCGATGGGTTGGAATAAATTCAGTAATACGTGATTATTTGAAAGCAGTGCTTGCCACCTTATATTTGAATAAATCTCATGGTAACACTATATGTTACTGCTAAACTGATTTGAAATTTCATTAGAAATGAAATTACCATATTGTTTTTCTCGATATTTCAGTATTATATTCGGTTTTGATATAAATAATCTTTTCTCAGATATCTATAATTCATGACATGGAAACAGTACGTATTAGAACAAAAACATATGTTCTTTTATGTTAAATGAACCAATTTATCTGTTCCAAGTCCTGGCTCGGAGTGGTAATTAAAGGTTTATCCATACCACACCGAGCCAGGACTTGGATAAAAGTATTGTAGAAAATTATAATATCCTGAGTATATTTATCTATTATTATTGTATCTTGTTTCAGATCAAACTTTTGCCATCCCAACTCAAAGCTTAATGCTCTGTGCCAATTCAGAGTCTCTTAGGCCTCTGGCTGAAAAAAATAATATGAATTATTTGGAAAAAGGTGAGTAAGTATCTAGAACAACAAATTTCACCGACATAGCTCTTAGAATTAGCAAGCTAAAGAGGCAATGAACAGACTATAAATAGCAGAACCAACGACCGCTGGGAAAGGAAGGTTCTCGAATAGCAACCACAAACCTGATGACACAGTCTGGGCAGGTCTTCCATCCGAAGGATGAACGTTATCCTAATGAGGATTGCAGGAACTCGGTGGATGGAGATGGCTCAAGACCGTTCGTCATTAGGACCTATGTCCAACAGTGGGATTCTATAGGTTGATGATAGTGGTGGTGTTAAGTACTTTAGTTATAAACTAATTAAGGGGTGAGTGAATTTTAAGATATCTCAATCAATCGCAAGGTTTGTCTTTCTGATTCAATAGGTTTTTAATTACCTATGAGAATTTTAAACTGTACAGTATTTAAACTGTACAGTTTTTTTTTTTTATTTTGTAAGTGAGTGCCGAATCCTAGCGAGTGACCTGGCCTAGAAGAGTCAGGCAACAACGTCTGCTTGATCTTTTTGATGATCCTTCATTCATCTATAGTGTTGTGCCAATCACTCACAATGAACTCATTCTTTGAGAAAGGGCATTTGCAATTCGATGTTGCCATAAATTAAAAAAAATAACTTATGGCAACATTGAATCACTATTTAATTATGTAAATAATTAGAAGATAAAATGTATGTCGCTTGTAGTTTCTGGTATAACGATACTCTATACTACACATAATGATGAGCACAAATAGCTAATTATACCATAAAATCCAATGCTGAGGACTGCTTTGTAGACTTGCAAAACAAACAGATGTTTTGCAAGTCTACAAAGCAGTCCTAAGCTATTTAAATTAATATAAATACTTAATAAAGTTAAATATTTATATCAAAACAAACTCTTTCGCCGTTTAATGATATAAAATCTTCTCAATCTAAAAACTTTTTGTAGAATTTAAAAAGAACTTTTTTTTTTTTTTGCGTATAACATGCGCTATGGAAATTAATATAGTACCATGGAATTTATTCAGGAAGTAGGAAGGAAGCCTAAATTAAGATATGACGCCGCTCAATTATGTCAATGAGAGTTAGGTGACCTAATTGGCACGTTGCGTCATTTAGGACCGCCCTAAATGAACAACCACGGTTGTTAAGTCACACGCCATTAATTTAGTTCATCTTAAATTACTAGTACGTTCGTCATTTCACTAGATGCTGGTTTAAAAAACCTGTGATGACAACATACCTGAAATGATTTTTGGTTTCAATTAATAAAAATCTATTATAAGTTTCATACGGGTCTTTATCGTGTTTAGTCATTTTTATTTCATACATTTCTATATATTTCATCTATTTTTTTCGTGGGATTTTTTAGTATTTGGGTCAGTGAGTTTCGGTATCGTGACCCTAGTTAAAGCTTTGTGGTTTTGTAACATATTTTTTACAGATTGGAATAGTCTCAAGGATCCTTCCAAAATCGCATCAAACATGTAATTCCACTTGAATTACCGAGGCCATTGGAAGGTTACCATTACCACACAGATTACGTTATGTTTGCCAGCTGGTTAGCAGTCTATAACTTCAGGGAAGATTGACAAATAACCGTTGTAAAATAGAAATTATTAACGCACGTTAAAATGAACGTGCTTTACTATTCTCCTGATATCTAAAAATATATATAAAATCTTTTTTGCCATCCATTTCTGAGCTACAAGTATGTTTCAATTTTCAAGTCTCTAGCTCATCGGGAAGATAGTTTAAAATCAATTTCAAAATTTGTGTCCCACGATACAGTGAGTCCTAGTGTTGGGTCACGATTATGTACGGGTCAGTTAAATTACAAAATAAAATAAGTGAAGACAAATTAAGTGTACCGTACAGACAAACAGAAAGCGAGTTAATGAAAACGTGGTCAAAAAACTGTAAAATAAACAAATATGTTAATAATAAATAACAGTTATAGTAGGAGCGTGCAGATTTTATTTTACAAAGTTTCCAGGGCTTCAATTTGATGTATAACTGTGACCTATCTTATTTTTAATCGCAGTTTTTAATCACATTATTATTCATTTTGTCTTAATCAACAGCTTGTAGAAGTCATCTGCTAAACTGAGGCCTCTTTCAAAGAATCCCATGCACACATCTTAGGCTACCTCCATCCACCAAAATCCCACAATCTTTATGATGTTATCGGTTCATCACATAGGTTTTCTTTCTTACACTCCGTCGGTTTACCAATTTGTGGACACCATTCGAAAAACATCTTCCCCAGCTGTTTTATATTTTTATCCATCAGAAATATATAGTCCTGTCCTCGCACTAGGATTCCCTGAACGGTACAACAACACCCAGACCAGGAACAAATATCTGCAGAACATGCAAACATTTGTCCCGCAGCGGGAATCGAACCCGTATCTCTTGCGTCGAAGCTACTCTATCACTATCGAGTTCTTTCATTAGCACTTGAACTTTTTAAGAGGTATCTTGATTTTTTAATTCTTCTGACATATATCTTGGCATTCCTTTGTGCAGTATATGTAGTAATAGTAGTCGTATATGTACGTCTGTTTGTACAGCAGCCGTGTAATGGAAAGTATTACTGAATATATTTAAAGTAGGTATTCCATAGACAATCATCTGTGGCGCAGTGGGCGAAGGCACGCCTGAGACGCAGAATGTTGCAAATATCTGTCTTGGGTTTGGGTGTTTTCTATGTAGGTATAATATATATGTATAATATATATGTAGTCACAAAAAAAGCATATAAGTAGAATATCAGTCATGTAGTTCCCACAATACAAGCTCTGCTTTGTTTGGGGCTAGATGATGCTGTTTGAAAATATCCAGCTTTATTATTATTGATAATATAGTGAAACTGTATTTCAAAAAAAGAAATATGTTAAAATGGAAAGTAGTTGCAAATTTTGATGGATCGAGCAAAGCGAGATTTCTCTATCTCTGAGTCTACTTGGACAATCCAGCGTTTGTATGTTTGTCCGACGAGAACTACCGTACCGTTTATTAAATCTAGATGAAACTTAGTAGGTAGGTAGGTTATAGAATTTTTAAGTTCAAATATGAGCCTAGTCACATACAAATTAGTTATTTTTACTTGTTCGGAATCGCGCTGAGCAAGTTATAGTTGAAAAAAATGCTAAACTTATAATTATCCTTTCGGTAAATGGGAAAAAAAATATCATCGCGAGATCTAAGTTCGTAGCAGACTACTAGTCTGGGTTACTGGTCGTAACCCATCAAAAATATCCCATAAATATTTATTCGACATTATTAATATCAATGGCGACAGCTCTCCGGCAACCGACAAATATATCAAAACAAACAAAGTTCTACGAAAAAATAATAATGTACCTACTATTTACATAGTGGTCAACCAGGACGACCCGTAAAAAAGTTCATTCACTTGAAATAAAATATTTTCAAAAACACCGACGTCCGCCGCGACTTCCTTTAGGTACGTGTCATGAATTGGACCTATTGTTCCAAAATGCAAGATGAGACAATGACTGAGTTGAGGTCAGATTGGGACTTGCAAATTATTATTTATATTATTGATCGAGCAAGCGAAGCAAGACAGTTTACTTGGACATTCCGAAGTTTTTATAATTAATAAAAAAAGGTATGTTAATAGAATTTTGTGTTTAAACATTAGCTTAAATGGTAGGGAGGTTTTTGAACTATGGGGTAACGAGATCTCAGTTCGTGGCGAGAAGACGGTAGATGGACAAAATCAGAGAGGTGGCCACGCGAAGCTCATAGACTCATAGATCACAAGGCACCAGTCAGGTAAATGGCTGGTGAAATGACATTAATGAAGGTGGAAGGAAATCACTAGGTTCGATTGGCGCAGAACCAAACAGAGTACTAGACCAAAACCCAGCAGTGGGTGAATGTTACTCTGATTAGATAAATATGTTCGATTCCCGCTGCAGGACAAATGTTTGTAATTTTTGTCTCGGGTCTGGGTGTTTTGTATGTATAATATGTATGTATTTACAAAAAGTCATGTAGTTCCCATAATACAAGCTCTGCTTAGTTTGGGGATAGATGATGCTGTGTGAAAAATGACCAGCATTATTTATTTATTTATTTATTAATTTTCTTCAGCCCCACAAAGTTATATCACCTGGGTAGTATCTAGTGAGTAATAATGCGTATGTTCATTGAGCGTACCTATGTACATTGCAATCTGATTGTTTTTTTTATGTTTAACTAGCCTCAGCCCTTGGCTTTGCCTGCAGGTACCCGGGTAAAACGTAATCTATGTGTTAAATTAGGTCTCAAACTATACTTGCTCCAAATTTCATCCAAATCGAACCAGCTGTTATGAAGATAATTAACAACAAACATCTTTAAACTTTGTCATTTTATAACAATAGAAGGATAAAAAAATATTTAAAAAAAAAGAGTTTTTAAAACTACTCAGGTCGGTATCCTACTGGTATTATAAATGTCAAAGTTTGCATGCTTACATGTTTGGATGTTAGTCGCTTATAATCTCCGTATTGGATGAGCAATTTAAATTTATATACAACTAGCTTCTGCCCACGGCTTCGCCCGTGTAGTACCCGCATAAACTTTTTATGCGGGTACTACACACTATGTGGTATTCATCAAAATACGTTCAGTAGTTTTTGCGTAAAAGAGTAACAAACATCCATCCCTACAAACTTTCACGTTTATAATAGTAGTCGGATTTAGGTCTGAAATAACACGTTGGCTACTAGATACCACATGACACAGTTAAACCATCTAAAGACCGTTGCAAACAATATTAATTTAGCTCAAATGATCCAGATCACTGTTAGACGGAAGCGTCCCCATAATGCTGGCTGTATTGCCACGCTGAATAGGAATGCTCATTAATGCGTGGACTCAGTTAATTAACTATTTGATTGATAATTAGTTCAGATATATTTTTAAAGGTATATTTTTTAAACCAACATGGTCCTACAGTTATGTCGAGAAAAAAGTTTTCTACGCCACAATGAAAAAACTGTCAAACATACGAATTAAGATATCACGTATATCACCATTAAATATTTTACCCGCGAAGATAGTAGCCCGTACATGTGGAACGGTTTTTTGATTGTAATGCGGTTTCTTGCGATCGATTTATATGTCTTCAAACACGGTTTTTAAATAAGCTTTAGTTAAAAAACAAGTCGCTAGGGGGCGCCGCAATCGATGCTCGCCGCGGGTTTTAAAATTTTGTTAACAGTTTTATGTTGTGAATTAAATCTTAACTTTCTTATTGTATTTTTTTCCGTGTGTACACGTACCCACCGTTATTTATCAGCTGTCCATATCCTGACTTTATTTTCTTCATGGCAACCCTATCAACAAATGTAACCGGAAAGAGAGTTATAAAATGGCGCCAGTGTCAGTCTACGCTGCGTCTGCGCACCGCGTATTCTACACACAACCCACCTTCAGTACTCATTATACAGTGTAATGCAATGTACCTTCCGCCGACCCGACATAGAGTCAATCACCCTGTTATGCACCGAACTTTGCCATCTTAGCCAGTTCTAGGATAGATGTGGCCACTTTCAGAGCTGTCATGGAATTTAACTTATCGTAGGTTGGTATTCATTACTATCATTACCATTACCCGTAAATGCGTGTGACGTAAGAGGTTGTTATTATCATTACAATATTTTTATGATTTGCATTTTTATGATTTTTTTTCTAGTGTCTAGGTGTTATTTACAAAAATTGATACTATTTATTAGAATTTCTTAGCCAAACGTAAAACTTAGATTATTCTATTTTCACCTAACACATGAATGCAATATTTTACCAAGAGTGGGGGGGTCCTGATATCTTAAACACAGGGAAACCTAGTTGCCATGTACTCGTTTGAGCCAACTTATCAAAACATACTTATGTGCTTAAATATTACCTACCTATTAGGCATGTAGTACATTGATTGTTTAAGCAAGTTATGGTCTTTACTTATCATGTATCCTGTACAGGTTTATGCGATATCTTTAGTATTATATGATGGGGTAATAAAACTAGGAATGCAAATTCTCTAGCAACTTAACCTTTGCTAGTTGGCAACATTGTTGCACGGGATTTCGCAAGGATGTACCCTAGCACGGTTGTTGGTGTCCTGTGACGTTAACTACCATCTACGGAGCTGATAGAGTCCATGAATCATCGTATAATCCTGACGAATGTTGCTTTTGTAATTTATTGTGCACTTAATTATAATGAGTTATTGGTTGTTTTTTTTATCAAGAACTGGTTAATAATCCCTCTAGAATATTTCTTGAGATTAATAATGTATAGGTTAGTAGACTTAGTAGCCTCATGGACTAAGAGATGTCTATATAAATATATATTTTATTCAGGAAAATATAATAACCGACTTCGATAACGGGAAGTTGATAAAAATAAATTCCTTATTTATTCTATTCACGCTTTGGGGTTCAATTTTTTTTTCAATTTTTTTTCAATTTCATTTATTCATGCTTAATGTCCTACATACAATGGTTAAGCTTAGGTCTAATGCAGCTCCAAGTAGGTTTGTAGGTACATCGGCCCTGACAGGGAGTTACAGAGGTTTACAATTAATTATTAAATTTAAATTATTACAATGATGAATTATGCTGGAATACAAAATAAAAGTAAAAAATGTCAATAATCATACAAAATTACAAAATTATACTTATTGTCTATTATACAGAATGTCAAAATTATAATAATTTGCAATATTTGAATATTTATAATTATCACGAAGTAGGTAGGTAGTTAAAATCAATGTCAAGGTAGGTTAAGTTTTGGGATATTCTGTAGATCAGTAGGTACGTCATATTTTATTAAATAAAAATGTCGGAGTCAAAGAATGGAACGTTCTGTTTATTCATAAAATATTTGAAGTTACCGTTTACCCTACCCATTTAATAAATAGTAATTAAATCGGTTCACGATTGGCGAAGACAAAAATAAAAAATAAATAGACGAATTGAGAATCTTTTTGAATTCGTGTGAAAGTACTAAAACATGGCGCTATATTATGCAATGTTCTCAATTCGGTTGTAAGTTTTTTTTTATCGGTTTATGTTACCTTATATATTCGCCAATTGTTAACCGATTCTTTTTTTTTGTATAGAAAAGAATCCCGTGGTAGTCCCATAAAAGTTTTATTCCTAAGAGATTGCCGTTTTCCCGTAAAAATTAAAGAAACATCATCATCTTATGGAATCACGACATAACATATTTTAGTGGGCGATCTTTCTTTTATTTTTTATTCGAAAGAGTAAGCAGTGACCTGCTGGATAGTAACCGTAAATTTGGGACTACAAGTGTTACGTGAATATGACGATTTAATTACTTTCAAAAAGGAGTTTCATAACATACCCACTAAAAAATATACAGACGAATATTTTTTTGTGGGTATATTACGCGATATCTTCAATTATATTTAATTATGTTATTCTTTCAATTATGTGATATCGCCAATTGTGAACCAACTTTAATATATAATTTTTTAATGGGTAGTATACTAAATATATTCTACTTATTCTAGGGTGGTTCTTTTTATTAATTTCCCGTTAATTGAAGTCGGTTTTTTGACATTTAATGTCTTGTGACATCTTAATGAGCAAGTTAAGTCACGCTTAAAAGTTAAGTCTCGTTTTAGTATTCGTCGGTAATGCCCGTCTAACCTTATACGGGCATAGAGTTAGGTATGTCTTAGTTAAAAAAACTTTGATAGTATTCTCGAAAGCTGCAGACGTGCATTATAAATATAGTTATCCAAGCCATTAAAAGTTACTAGCTTCCTCCTTCCAAATAACTTGGCTACGTTTCAGTTATTTCCAAAGAGGTTGGAAAACCAAAAAATATTTCTGTATTTTCGAATTCCCTTTTCACCAACGATTTCTAACGAAACAGAAACATTTAAAACTTGTTTTTCATATTTTCCATAAGATGTCTGAAATTCTCGGATTAAACAGAAATAAACATAGGTGCGACCCAACATTTAATAGGTACGCATGTCTATTTCTGTAAAACACAGTTCATATCAAACAGTCTGACAGACAGTTTATAATCAACCTGACAAATTACAGTCATCAAAATCCTTAGCATCGTTCTGCTGCGATTATAAAAGTCACATAAAAATATTATTTATTCGGACGAATCTCGCAATCTGCGAATTATTAATAAAATTATTAAATGTCCGGGTATAAATTAAGTAGCCGGCTATCGCGAGATGTAAAGACTATGAATCCTTCCGTAGGCAAAGATTATGAAATTAAATGGATTATTCCATTATTTAATGGAATGAAACTTACCTATTATAACAACAACATAGAAGGAAATTTGAGAGATATCAATAATTATTGCCTACTTTCGTTAGGTTTTAGGTTTAAAGATAAGTGAATGTGTCTGTTTTGAGAATAAATCTCGAAACAGACACAGTCTGTTACATGAGAATAGTTATTTATCTTAATGTATGTATAGAAGTAAAATAAAGGTATGTTGTCGTTCGGTATGTCTGTATTGATTACAGTTTTGCACTATAAAATAAATCCGTGGGTTATGGTAACTGAAGACCGATCGATTTCGTCACTCTTGCGGAGGCACACAGCATCATCTAGCCCCAAAGTAAGCAGAGCTTACGTTATGGGTACTACATGACTGAAATACTACTTATATGTATTTTTAGTAAATTCATACATATTATAAAACACCAGACCTGAGACAAATATTTGCAGATCATACTAACATTTATCCCGTGGCGACAATATATATGGATGGGAACTATAAATATTGTGTTATGTGGGCCAAACAGGGTCCTGTCAGTAAAACATTAAAATCCCACTGACAGCTAAAAAGACTAGACTTGGCCATGGCAGTACCAACAAAAAAAAAAAACACGCTCACGACTGACTGTCATCACTCAGTGAGTTGATCTTTGAGGATACCAAGTAGGGGGTAGTCAGAGGCACGTATAAACATTACATTTGGTACATGCCCGCGTTTTGCAAGTAGTAAGCATTCCACGTGACAGGTTGCAAGCCCATGGCAGTACCATAGTCTAATATGTATATGAGCTATCTATAGATCGTTTGCAACGGTCTTTAGATAGCTAGCTGTTTCATCTGTATTTTTTGTATATACCTACTTGTACATAGTTGTATGAATAAATGTGTTTATTGAACAAGAAGTTAACTTGTTTGATGATGATTTTTGGTTAGCAACGGCCATCATTCGAATTCAATAGGTCCCTATTACAACTTCCCTCACCTTCAGACGATATTTAACTGTGTCACCTATATTGTATAGTTTTGCACATTTACAAGTTAATGTTTAAACAGTGATCAATGTGCCATTTGTACAGGTGCCTGCTACCTGTACAAATGGCACGTTGACGAGTAGATCATTATTTTCCTTTGTTATAATCGTGAGTAGGTATAACTTATTATCGACTAAGATAATAATTTTGCGTAAATCAGCGTCATTGTTTTAAGTGAAGTTAAAAAGTAAGAAAAGGATTATAGCTTAATGTAAAACTGAGAACCCAATTTTCTCAGTTGTTCTTTAACAACTAAAACTCGATTTGAGTAATATATTATTTTATTTCATAAATAATGCTGGGCATTTTTGAACAGCATCATTTATCCACAAAGTAAGCAGAGCTTGTGTTATGGGAGCAACATGACAGTTATACTAATTATATAGATTTTTTATTATAAATACATACTTATTCGTACAAAAAATGCTTTTGAATCGGAGCATTCATTGCGGTGCTATAAAATGCAGACAAACAGACAGATGAACATACGAATGCCCCATAATAGTTTTTTTTAATTCTGCGGTGTATATAAACGGTAATACTCAATTTATGTAACTAAGTTCTTTTAAAATGTATTAATTACTTCAAAAACTTCCCTGTCTTATGAGCTAGAATATTGGGCTAGTACTAAGCTAGGCTTCTATAAAACTATAAGAGAACCCTTAGATTAGAATTTCCGCACAAAACTGGGCAGGGCTTGAAAGTTGTCCGCAATCGTAGTAAATACGGATGGGTCACGCGAGGTCAGCACGCTGTGAATTTTGGGACCTCGCTTGACATGGTCTTAAAATTCAATTTATTATACTGTACATGGAACAATTTACTCGAAAGGAAATGCAAACAAATCCAGTGGAAATGCAAATAGTTTCATTTCCACTTTCTAAATCACACTTCCGACAATCGAATGTCCTATCCTACTATAAAATAAAAAATAATTTACTACACTTACTTATATAGAAAATAATACAATAGAAGCACATTGAGATACCTTCTAAAAAATACACACATTAAAAATAAAATACAAATGAATAATTAAGTTTAGTTTATGACTACGTTTATTGTTCTCACACGTTACTAATTATACTTAGAAAAGAAAAATAGAATAATAATAAAAAAAATGTCAACAGAATTGCTGGACGTCTTTCCCAGTAGTTAAATAAATAAATAATGCTGGACATTTTTCACACAGCATCATCTAGCCCCAAAGTAAGCTTGTGTTATGGGAACTACATGACTGATATACTACTAATATACTTTTTTTTGTTAATACGTACATATTATACATAGAAAACACCCAGATCCCGAGACAAATATTTGCAGATGCAAACATTTGTCCCGCGGCGGTAATCGAACCCGCAACCTTCTGCGTCTCAGGCGGGCCTTCGCCCACTGCGCCACAGAGGTCGTCTTTTAGCTGATCTTTGATAATATTATGTTATGCGATTTGTATGGTAAGAAACAATGACGCTAAGTAAAGCCCGGCTTAGGGTAACCAATTATTCATGTACATAATTCCATAGAGTATCTATAGCATGATCTTAATTAGGGCTCGGTCGGTCACGGTGTATTAATACAATTAATGATAACTTCCACGTTTCTGAGGTGTTTCTTGGCTCGTTGGGTTCTCATGTTGGCGCCGCTCAAAGTAAACCCGCGTTCAGTATGGCGAGAATCTGTGAGGACGCCGTCTCGTGTGTACTAATAAAATAATCTTAGGGCAAATGGTCCACAAAACAATAGACATTGGTACAAAAATGAGCAGTAAACTATTATTTATGGCAGTTAAAATACATAAAAAAAATATTATTCTTCTAATTTGCAGCCGAATGCTTCCCCTTTGTTTTGAAAAGGAAAACAAGGAAACTATTTTTATTTCTTGGAAGCCCAAAGCAATGGCTGCAGCTGCCGGAGACGTGATGTACCTTATGCGAAAGGGCGTATTATGCTTATAAAACGAGCTATGGTGGCCAGTTATACGAGAAAAAAAATAACGAGTCAAGTCCACTAAAAAGTCAAGATGGCAACGGCTCACTTTGTCTCAAGATACTTCTTCTTTCGTGTCAACGATTCACTTTCACACTTCAAACAAGAAGAAGCATTTTGACATTTCAGTTGCGCCATCTGTGTCTCTGTTGAAGTGGTGCCGAATGCAGGTGGTCCGATGACACTGACCAAGGTCAAGATCTGCAACATTAAAATCCATGCAGAAAAAAAGGAAGAGGTGGGCAGATGAGCCATGGACTGCACATTTGTAGCCGTTTCTTGCAAAGGTATTGTGCAGTGAAGTCCAAAGCCGGTAGATTGTGCCCGGACGGAACATCAGTTCTTGAACGGTAAAGAAGTTTGATCGAGATGGGGCCTTCCACAGACTGATTTCGATCACAGTCACACTGGTCTTCAAAGGCTTGCGTGGAACGAAAAACGCTCTGAAGATACGTACTTAGGTCTGGATTTACCCTTAGCGCATAGTATTGCGCCGGCGCATGCAATAGCGATGCATGCATGCGATGCCGCTTATAACGACCTGCGGAACATCTATTTTACCACCAAGTATAAAAAAACGGTTTTTTGATAGAAATAACCTGTTTGGCATAACGACTTTTTTTTTTAAGAAACTTATTAAACTATCAGTTACTTACAAGCTAAGTTTGTACGTTAGTTTTTTTGTTCAGGTCAAATCTTGCAAGCTGAATTAGAACCACTTCCTCTTATACTAAGGAGTTAAAAATTAAACTCCTTAGTATAAGAGGAAGTGGTTCTAATTCAGCTTGCAAGATGTTGGTTCAGTTCCGATGACAATTAATTTTTATGGTAAGCATGACCTGAATCGACATCCAGGATTAGCTCCAGATAAAGGAATTCTTCAACGGTCAACAGCACAGACAGGAAATTTTGTTTGCGCATTTTATTAATGCTTTAAAATTATGGCATGGTTTCTCAGGGTTAAAAAATTGTTTGTAAAATATTTTTTTTTCTTTTAATTTATTTATTAAATTTTTAAACACATTTATTGTGATACAATTAGAGAGTCGCGGCCTATTTTCATAAACCAGGAAACATTTAACAAGCGGTTGCACAATCGCGACAGACAAAACAATGGAAACGACTAATTTTAGAGAAGAAACGGGAAAAATATCGGGAAATATTCGCTGTGGGACGTGTCTATTGACGCTTTTAGAATTTCCCGGGCTTTGATTTTTTGTAAAATATTTGATAATCTAATCTGTTTATTTTTAATAAGACCTTAAGAGTTGAACTAGATATCTTCCTTGTTTAAAACTTTTTTCTTTTCTCAACGTTGATACCTGCTTCGTACAAATGAAACGAACATTTTCGAATAACAGAGTTTTTCTTCAAAATCAAAATTCTTTGATAAAAGTAGCCTTAATTATATCCAGAAGATTAGTCGAAAGATATTAAAAGATCTAATAAAATTGCGCTTTAAATTGTAGAGAATTAGAAATAAACCGGTTGCAATAAAATTACTCCTGAAAACAGAAGCAGTGCATTCAGTTCATGATGCTGGAAATATTGAGAGTAAAAAAACACGACAATTGACGAAAGAAGCAATGTACGACACCCAACTAAATGTAACATAGTATGTGGTAGGTAGAATCGGAGACATTATGGCCTAGTTGGCAACGTGTGCACACCCACGGCTGTCGCTAGGAAATCAAAGAAACGTATACACGTCGCCGGCGTGCTAATATACAGCTATTTAAATGCAGGAATGTGCGCGAACCCCTACTTCTGCTCCTAAGGTCGTGGGTTCAAGTCATTAAGATTTAATTTTTCTTTAAAAAATATTTTAACTCCTGCCCAGATCAAAAAACTCGTGCAACCGGCTTGTCATACATACTTTCATCATACTGGTTAATTTTTAGGACCATTGAATCTCAACCAAGCTATTTCTGAAGAGGTTGCGTCTGAACCGATGCGATAATAGTTAGAATCTTTTTACAACTCTGGAATTGAAAAATATTTTTTTTTACTTCTGAACAAACAATGTATTGCTAGGAGAACTTAATGCTACTAATGTATTCTCTACCGGTCATCCTAGGTGTGCAAAAATATGGTCTGGCATGTCAATTAAAATTACATTAGGTACAAGCCCCTCCAGTCAGCTGGTATGTTGCATCATCGAAAGCGGAAATATCTGAAACCTGACCTAGATAAGACACTAGTAGCGATTCGCTTGTAAACGGACTAACTTATAAAAATAACTTAAAATGTCTAATTATAATTCGCAGCTGAGATGCGAATGTTGAGATGGATGTGTGGAGTTACTAGAATGGACAAAATAAGGAATGAGTATATCAGGGGAAGTTTGGAAGTAGCACTCGTGACGGAAAATTTGAGGAGTAATAGGTTAGCATGGTGTAAGATAAAGATAAAGATAAAAATATTTTATTTTGTGTCAAATAAAGGACACAGGAGTACAGAAAATGAGATTGACAACAAAAACGGCCGCCACTCAGCACTATGTTAAAGAAGCACTTTGTGCCAACAAAACGCTGGTCTTTCGTGACGCCGGTGTACGTGCGGGCCAGCAACTGCGATACACGGCATCTTTTTAAGCACTATACAGATACAAAATTGGTCAACAAACTGTTGAATAATAGAAGAGCAGGATTCTATACATGATAATTATGCAGATTATGTATACTTTTTAAACTATATAAGCACGAAACTTTGGGGCTAGATGCTATATAGCTATATAGCATGCTATATAGCATTATATATACAAAATATAAAATAAGAAACCGTTGCGTCACGGCCTTGGTCACTCGTTGGACACCAACCGGTTAGTAAGTCTTACGGCCCGTATGGATAGGAAAATTTTAAAAAGTTTTATAGGATTTTTTGAAATACAATTCTAGTTGGTGCATCGTCAAATTATGAGCACAATAATATTGAAACAGGTGTTCAGTACTTGCCTTGTGTAAGTATTCTCTATAGGCAGGACTACGTGCAGCCAGCACCTAATCCTGGCCCGTGAGAATACATTATGTACTATCTGTACACAGTTCCTGTACTCGGATTTATCTTGTCAAATTCCAATGAAAACGCATTGCTCTGTTCCGGTTTGGAGGAAATGGGTGCCCGTGAAATTACAGGACTTTTTACCTGTAATGTCTCAGGGTCGGCAGCGGATCTCTTACTAACAGATAGATGTTTGATACAACTTTATTTGTATAAAAAAAATGACTGACATATAATCAGCCTAAACCATAACTCTGAAACTTGAGATTTGGAGAATATGTCCCTAGAGTGTGTCCATGTGTAGAGTTGCAATAGAAAGTAATTTTCCGAAAATCCTTAAGAATCTAGCCAGGTGAAGTTTATAAGGAAGTGTGATGCCATTCTTCAACTTTAAAAGATTTAAAAAACCTTATAAATGTATAAGTAGCATCCATTTAAAAAACGTCAAAGAAAATTATCGTTATAACGTTAAAGTGAGTAGTAAAATACTATTTTAGGCGAATGGAGAGCGATCATTAATGAACGCTGATAGCTTCTGCGGCAACGATCGATCTCGGACTACCCTCAGACTAGACTAAACTTTCATGGATGATGAGATGATACAGATATCAGAACTGCCTGCTTACCATGAAGACCCAAGACAACGGTTTTGTCTATCGCCGAGAAGACAAAATATATTTTGTCCCTCTCTTTTGTTTGACAGAATAGGTGACAGAAATAGCTTTTCTCTTCTCTTTTGTAGACAAAACGTTGTCTTGGGTGCTCATGCTAAGCGGGCTGAACTTGAGCTGCATATATTTGTTCCTGGTTGGGTGTTGTGGTAATATAGTGCTCGTAGTTCCTGATACCCACCATACAGGGAATCTCAGGGAATATCTTGCATGGAATGAGTGCATGAACGAGGTGCATTAAATACTTTCACCATTGGTCACAAAGCCATTTGCAGGGACACCATACTTAAACAATGAGAGCATTGACGTAACGCAGGGTGACCATGAAAAAACCAGCCAATAGACCAATTATATCTTAAAGCTTTCGGAAAGCAGGTGAATTACACGTGGAATGCTAACTACTTGCACAATGCGGGCATGTTCCAGATATAATGTTTGGACATGCCACTGACTTCCCCTTGTTTGTTATCCTCAAAGAATTACACAATGAGTACTAATCAGTATTCACAACTAGTTGTGTCATCGGAACACCTACCCAAATATTAGTTATTAGACACAATTTGGGACAACTTAAAATTCCTTCCTGGGCAGATCCGAGTCGGATAGCTCAAGTCATATGGAAAATTTCTATGTAAGGAACACTTATAACAAAACTAATTCTGCCAAGTTGTGATTGTTCCTCACGGACCAATCAGTATGCACAACTTTAACATTTTTTGGAGGTAATTCGTCATGCTGTCCTTATAAGAGGCCTATGCAGTAACCTTCTAAAGACGTCAGGAGGAGAATCGTAAATTGCGTGATATAGTCGTAATAATATCCAGAAATGATAGCAAACCACAATAATTTCAATACTATTCTACAGGCTGTTGAAGATAACAGCATTAATAAGGAGTTTCGTAGTCCAGGGGTTGGATCCTTCATACTCTCTGTACGTGGAGTTACGGGAATAGACGGACTGAATTATTGATAGTCTGCCCGCCAGACAGATTATATAAGATAAGCTAGACAAAATTACCGGGGGTTGCGCTTTATACGGCTATATAGCGTACACTATTTGTGAAATCTCGTAGTATTGCGTGACATACATTTATTTCTTACCTGCACCGGTCAGGGCAAAGCTACCAGCAAACACAATTAAAGCAGGCGTTGCAGTATGCCAACATGCTTAGATGAAGGCAAATTCACTACAACACAGAGCACTTTATTTTTTTTCATGTTTATAGTTTATATAATTTCTAATTTGTAATGGTTTGAATAAATGGCTATATCTCTTAACCGTGAACAGATAGACAAATATATACTATCATATATCTATACTAGATACTATAGTTATATGATATTTTCGCAGAGGAAAACTGATCACATTCATGGTACATGGTACGCCACAGAACAATCATGGCGCTCGCGCTGGTACGTACTAAAAGACAAAGCACCCTATACATCTCTCACCGTTCAAGATAAACGGATTGTATCCTTCTATTATTATAAATGTCAAAGTTTGAATATATTTTTTTTCTTCACCATACACATACATTATTATTGTTACCTCACTTTTTCTCGCTTTATTTCTTAAGGTCTCTTTAACCTCAAAGTTCAAAAAACGCCTATTGTTTAAGCTCATAATCGAACTTGTAAATTTTATTATTTTATTCGTATAAGTTTAGAGTAGATAGGTATCTTCTAGTAACACAGTTTAATCAAAAATAAACGGTTCGGCAGTTATCGTTGGACAAACATACAAATGCCGGATCGTCTAAGACTCCAAGAGACACCAAGCCGTCTTTATCGGTTCGTACTGTAATAACCTGCAGATTTAAAAGAAGCACAAATTCGTCTGAAGTTTATGAGACTATTCTACATTTTTAAGCCAAGTATGTTTTCCTTTAGTGACGTCATTTTAGCTTAGTGAGCGATGGTGAAAGAATTGTTTTTCTGTATCAACCGACTTCAAAAAAGGTCAAAATAATACATGCATATATATTTTGGTACACACCAAACTTACGCGATATCTTCGCCAATTGTGAACCGATTTGAATGCTTCTTTATTTTAAAGGGTAGGGCTTCCTATAGTTTAAGGGTTATATATAAATTTATGTGAAAAAATCTCATACCTAAAGGAAACATTAAGGATAAAATATTATATTGTACTTAAACGACCTACCAGAAACGTTGTATTATTTTTGGATTTATCGGGATATATGTGTCAATAACTGCATGGACAGTTTCTTTTAATTATGCGATATTTCGAGAAGAAGAAAAAAACATGAATTTATATACATAGATAAAAAACAATTTTTTTTTAATAATTTTTCATGCTTTCATGTATCGTTTGAATTTCCGTCCAACTTTCCGAACACAGATACATCTATCTCTAAGTGCGTTTCTCAATAAACTTTGGTGTACACAAGTGGACATTTTCGGCGTGGTGACACCTATGCTAATATTTGTCGGGAAAATGGACAAAAAGGTAGAAGATATATAACCATATGGTTTATATAGTAAATTAGTCTGCATGTTATCGGAAAAACGTAGTCCTCGAGATGGTGTACAAATTGATATCAAATAACGCAATATACAAAATATTAATAAAATTGCTCTATATGAAAAACCCGAATGTTATATACCGCGATGTTTAATTTTACATTATCTTAAGGTACGCAGCAAGTAGTAATTAGTAGATAGATAGATATTCATTTATTCATGCACCACTTATAAATGATGTATACTTAAGAACTAAAACATATTACTGGCCTGCAGCTCAGCATATGCTACTACATCTTGCCATGCCGCAGCGATGGTTTTCAGCTGAACCCGTACTTCCGATCCGAATGTCGTGGGCTCGAACCCGGTCGTGCACCAATATTTTTTTAAATGTATGTCCACTTGCTCAAAGGAATGATCACATTTTTAAATTACACGTAATCAAAGGAGTGCTCACATGCTCAAACCATCATTGAAAACAATTATAGTCTTAGGCTTTTTCTGTTAACTGTACTTACCAACCTACCTAAAACTCGTGGCATTAACTGGGAATGAAAAATACATTTATTTCTATATTAAAAATGGCATGGAATTGCTTGGGAACCCGTGTATGGAATTTTAAATTTGGAGAACAATAGATTTTGGCATTGGTGAGAATTACCCCATAGATGGTGTTTATAGGTAAGCAACTCAAATGAACCCTGTCTAAGGGCAACAGATAGGTAGACAGGCCGATGTTTTGCTTAAACAAACTATACTAACGCTGTAGTTATATATATATTATAAAGTAAAATTAATTTAAGTAGGTAGTCCCTCTTATTTACTTGGTATTAGGGTATAGTGGTTTTATTTTCATAGTTAGAATGCCCATGTAGGTAGTCAATGTAGATACTTTAGTTAGAAGATAGGTCTACGGAGGTATTTCCGGTCGTGTTTATATAAATGTCTTAGATACAAGTGGCTTATTTTGTTATTAATGTTATTGTAGTAAATGGTCATATTACATGTACATATTCCATAAAATGTTAAATTAACGTAGTTTTTAAGTTGACGTTTCTATATGATCCTTGTGATTTCAATGAATCAAAACCTTTGACTTTGACTTATTCTAGATAATCGTAAATTTTATAACAGTATCTGTCAATTAGTTTTTTTTTCATGATCACCATCGTGAACGTGTTTTTTTTAGCTGTGTGGGCCCAATGTGACAATAGTTTAAATTGACATTTGACGTCTTCTTGTCTACAACATTATTTGCAGGAATCGTCCCAGAAGGCATAGAAATCAAACAAAGACAAAAATATCTAATACCGCATTTACACTATGTTCGCCTCGTTCGCCTCGTAAACTCGACGAACCGTTCGTGTACGGCAGACGTGATCAGTCGTATCGGTTGCTGATTTCGCATTGTGATATCAAGACGCCGTGGCTTAGTTGGTTAAAGCGCCTGTCTAGTAAACAGGACATCACGAGTTCGAATCTCGTCGGGGCCTCAATGTAACTGCTATAAGTAATTTTTTATAAACTGCTTAGTACAGATGCCATCACGCAAGGAGCTCCTACAAGGGTTTGCTGTAAGAGATTCTTTGAATGAATGAATGAACGAAAATACTTATTGGACACCATAGACAAATAACATAATGAACTTATTATTAATGCTAATAATTGATTAATTATTAGCATTAATAGTTTTATCAACAACACCGCAGCGTTCACTTTATAATAAATATTGGCAACTGTTTGACAATTAGGTTTCCCTACAGAAAAAAAAACAAAATTCACAATAAACTGCGTTATTGAATAACCACTGAACAATAGATTATGGAATTTAGAAAACTGCTTAAATTAAGCAAGGTTGGTACCGCGAACAAAACCGCAGGCAGCAGCTAGTTACTGATAAGTAATAATGATGGTTATTACATTTGTATATGAAGGTGAAATGCCGATGATAACGCAATATGATGGAGAATGCGAGCTGATCTGCTGATCAGCTTGTCTTGATCGTACTGTGTTTGTACTACTTATATAAATTATTTAAAAAAAAATATTAAAAACAAAAGGCCCAAAAGTATATATGGAAATATGATATCTATATATTATTGAATATATAGACCATGCATATATATAAAGTAGATTAAGAAAAAAAAAATTGCTGTACAATAAAATAAGAAAGATGTAAAAGAAACGAGAAGTAACGATTATGTTTGAAGATTTGTGGTCTCGGGATCCACTTCACAGGAGATACACCTATTTTCAAGGAAATTGCGAGATTTTTGACAATTTTCGTAAGAAAATAACGCATTTTAACATATTTTCCTTGATTATTGGTCGATCTCAGCACCTCCAGCAGCTAATACAGCATCGCGCGACGTCCCCGCTGGTACATGCAACTGAAAAACTCAAATTAAAGACGAGAAAATTAATTAATAATTAAATTAATTTTGTAGGTATTCACAAAAAAAGAACTCAGCTCAAAGAAATATCGCAGCATTCTCAGACCACTTTTTTATCTACCTAACCCAATTACTTACAAATTATGAGTATTATTGTTATCTGTTAGATAGTGATTCGATAGTCCCAAAATGGGCCGCCTATCGGCCATGTTCAGTTTTATAGTGATAACGTAGGTACATATATATTATCAAATAATAATTATTGTTGTTAAGCTCAAAATAGTTGTCAAGGTAATCCTACCTATCAAAATTTCCGACTTTTCCGTCCAAAATTTCCGATCAAGGTTTGTATGAAAGATCATTTTTTGAAAATCTTCCGAAAAATTTCGAAAAGTTGGATTAAGTATGCGAAACTTATTCCCCCTAAATTGATTTTAAGGTAATATATATGTACCTACGTTATCATTATAAAAAAAAAAAAAATTCACACATCATCATCCAGCCCCAAACTAAGCAGAGCTTGTATTATGGGAACTACATGATTGATATACTACTTAGATACTTTTTTTTATGTAAATACATACACCCATTCGGTTATAAAACCGAACATGGCCGATACACTGTTTCCGTCGAAAGGCTAAGGAAATGTAAGAAACCTAACCTAACCTAACTTTTTCGCGCACTCTGTAAGTACATGAAAGTAGGGGATCTTTTTTTTTTATTCACTGCACCCTTCAGCGTAAAATTGAATTGAGGTCTCTGCTCGTAAAAATTGCTTTGAGGTTTCCTCAATCATTTTTAAATTGCCCGTAATAGCCGTCGCGCAGTAAATATAATCTTCAACAATAAAAGTAAGTCGAGTATCCCTCTAACTTTTTAACTTTGATTTCTAGAACTATGAAACAAAATTAAGCGAGTAACATTTGATAGGAACTCCAATAATAATTGTAGGAGTTGTTTTATTAATTTGATGAGGAGTTGGATAGCAACTTCGAGACTCTAACATATAGTGTCTGGACACGTCATGTTCACTAAACAACATTTCACTTCACTTAAGACAAATATCTTAAGTGAAGTATTAAGTATTTAACATTACGCTACGACCCTTAGGAGCCGAGCGAAAGAAGTAATAGCACGGGCGGGCGAGCCAACGCGGTGGGTCGGTCGAAGGCCGAGGGCGGCTAGTAAGTAAGTTGGAACCTAATAAAATTATTATCAGATTCGTAAAGAGTTTTATAAGATTATTGGAAAAACTATTTATCAGACGCGTGCCCAAAGAGCTGGCTCTTATTTGGGGCAACGCATTAGCATTACCATTCAGCGTGGCATTGCGGCCAGTATTTTGGTAACACCTCCGCGTGGTAGTGATCTAGATCAGTTGAGCTATCTATAGATCTTTTGCAACGGTAGCTGTTTTATCTGTATTTTTTGTACTCATTGTACATAGTTGTATGAATAAATGTGTTAAATGCCTTTATCAGATTCAGATAGTATTTTCATGCGAACACCCTGATTAAAAAAGAAAAAAATCAAGTATGACCATTACGTAGTTATCAACTCATTATCACAGTTTAGGTAATAGTTTACACAGACATAGACACAAAAATTAAAACAACCTACTTTTTTTTTATTTATTTTATCGATTAAAAAGAGCACTAGAAGTCGATGGATGAATGCTTCTTTGATAGAGACTACGACTTTGATCAGAAGATCGTAGGTTCGAATCCAACCGAATTTCTACTCGATTTTGCGCAAAAATATTTGCTCATGCTTTTTTTTGTTAAACTAAAAAATAATCAATGATTCAACGACAAAACCAAAGTGTGCCCTCATGGCGTCGGGTGACAAGTAATGTCTGATTTTATTTATAACTAGTTACTGCTCACGGCTTCGCCCGGCGGTCAGCAGGGCGATCACACTAACCCATGGCTATCGAGATGGCAATCAATCCACAAATTATCTGATTATAAGTTATGTAAACGTTACGTCCAATGGGGAACCATTTTCATTTATTCGCATTAGCGTGATTTTACATCGAGTTACGTTGCAAAATTGGTTTCCAAGAAAAGACTTGTTATTTTAACGGGATATTCAGCCTATGTCCACCCTGAAGATCCATTCTAAATATTGGCGTAAGAATTTTTGAAATCAGATGAGCAGATTACCTCCTCATCCAAACTTACAAACTGTGCCTTTTTTTAATATTATTATAATTTTATTTATAATCTTTCTTATCTTATCTCGAAACTTCTGTAAGAACTGTGATGTTTGATCGGATGTTCTATAGCGCTTCGCCGCTTTTCGATTTTCTCGGTTTCCGGTCGATACAAATATTGGATTTGCTTATCGATATAATCAACAAGGGAATAGGCGCTCCGTAAAAAAATATTAAAAACCGTACTCCTAATAATAACACTCAAGGATGTATGACAAAATATAAGCCTACGACGTTCGAAATTTGATGTCTTTTGCCATCCGTTAGTGTTCCAATAAGCGGCGATGGGCTTGCAACCAGTCACGTGTAATGCTAACTAATATGCACATATTTTTAGATATTCCTATCATACCAGAATTCATTCATCTGTTGTGTTGTATAATATGTATGAATTTACAAAAAAATATATATAAATAATTTATCATAGTCATGTAGTTCCCATAACACAAGCTTTGCATAGTAGTGCACTTTGATGCTGTGTGAAAATATCCAGGATTTTTTTTTATACCTGTACCAATTTTCAGAATATGGATACCATAATTTTATTAATATTTGTATCACTACTTGACCAAACAATCATAATGATACCTCACATGAAAATCCATGACGCCGTATGGAGGCGTAATAAAGAATCCCACACACCTATTTATTTGGCACACACCCACGTACTTTGTATATGCCCACGTTGACCAAAGTCAAAAGGTTATTATTAATTGAAAATCACAAGGATCATACAGAAACGTCGCTTAAAAACTAAGTGAATTTAAAAGGTTTAAGTAAATTTACGCCGATTCCTCGATTGTTCTTAGAATAGAATAGAATAGAAAATAATTTATTGCACACCAAAAAACACATCAGCTTAATAACAAGAAAACTTTGATAATGTACAATGGGCGGTCTTATCGCTAAATAGCGATCTCTACCAGACAACCTTTGGATGGAACGGACTGTAATAAAGTTAACAAGGGGTTTAATTGGTGTACTTACATACTATGAATAAACTATAATATATGCAATATACATACATAGCTACAACTTTTGTATGATCTAAAACATAGATAGACTAGAAGCAGGCGATTCTTATATATGAATAGCTTTAAAACATGATTTAAAGACTCTTCTCAATGAACCTGAAATCGGAGAGCATAGCAACAGACAAAATAACAAGAGGTATCGTTTCGTCTAACTTTGTCACCCTACAATACCGCTTTTTGGTTATTAAATGCGAGCCTGCCAAGGTCCGTGGAACAAGGAATACTAAATGCAAAGGAGAGGGGTGTAGAATGTAGATCCATTTCCACGGTGTCATAAATAAATGAACGAATGAATATTCTTTCGTCGTGCAAATGATTGTTTCTTGTGTTTTTTTTTTACCAATATAGTTTCAAATCATTATACGGATTACCTATAAGCGGTAAGCACCTAGCCTAGACTTTGTCTTAATCTAACAGACTGTGCATAAATACAAGGAAAACTAAGAACATGATTAGGTAACTGTTTTTCAATATGGAAAGTCCAGATCGGTATTTTGCGTATCCCAGATAGATGCAATGCCTAATTGCCTAAAAGTTAACTCATTAATACAAATTCGAGGACTTGTGAAGAATTGTAAAAGGAGCTTTTTTTTAATAATAATATGCTTTATTTCCTTAAAATGGTACCTTCATAAAACATTAAAATAACTAATGGCGTATAAAAATTATTAATCAATTGAATAACTTAACACTGCTTTGTCTCTTTCTGCTAATTATATAATCGCTAATTCAACAGAAGAAAACTAAACATTGTTTAAAATCTTGAAATGCCCCTTATTTTTTATAGTATTATCTGCCACACCTTGAGTCCCAACATAAAGTAAAAGAGTTTATTATGAGTTAGTTGAGTTTATTACCGTTTGTTTTTTTTTTTTTTAATTTGTCTATGGAACAATTTTACGCTGCCTTATATTTAACTGGATAGGAGCGGCAATATAATAGGAAAAACTAACGTTCTCCAATTACTGAAAAAAAAACATTAGGTACTATTTTGTTAGCAGGAAAATAAAGAGCGGTCCTTTATTTTCCTGCTAACAGGGTTAGGTACTCTTAAATATTATTGGTTTTAGTTAGGTATACCTTTCTATTGTGCTTATTTATTTATAACGAACGACGGATGGTTGGCAAAACCTAAAAAACTGCATTTACACATGCGTCATACGCGTGTTGGCTATTTAGTACTAATCTGTGGACGAAAAATGTATCTCAGCAACAAAGTACTATATTTTTAGCCCTACTTTTAGTTATCGTTTCGACCAATAGACAGGAATATCTATATCACTCTTTCGAAGCTTCTATCGTACAAGCTGTCTATTAAAAAAATGGTATCCCTATATTATTCAGGACCATCGAGTTCGGAACTTAGTCTGTGGCGATGGCAGCTTTAGCTCACAGTTCGTCTGCCATACAGAACACTGGCCGAGCCAGTCACAGTTTAATTAAGCTTTTGAGCATTTTCATAAAAAAATATGTCTGTACCTACTAATATTATACATAATTTTTGAGTTTGATTTAGCAGTTTAGTGTAGTCGAGTTTAAGTCCGATGGAGGGCGTTGGGAATCGGGATACAGTTAATTCAACCCGTTAAGCACCATCTCACAAAATGTGTACCCCAATTATTAATACTTAATTATTAAATCTACGTAGTTTAAATATTATTTTAAGTGGTTAGAAAAAATTAAGGGCACTTGGCAAGGCGGGAGGATTATAGATGGACCAAAACAGTCACGGAATGGTGGACGAAAGATACCCTGCCCGCTGGTTGAAGGCAGTAGGTGAGGAGTGGATCCGGCTGGTGAAAAACCACCAGGAGTAATAGAGAAGAGACCTTAACTCAACAGAGAGTGTTAGCGGCTGATTAGATAGAGATAAGATATAATAATAATAATAATATGCTGGACATTTTTCACACAGCATCATCTAGCCCCAAAGTAAGCAGAGCTTGTGTTATGGGAACTACATGACTGATATACTACTTATATCAGTCATGTACTACTACTTTTTGTAAATACATACATAACATACATAGAAAACACCCAGACCCGAGACAAATATTCGCAGATACAAACATTTGTCCCGCGGCGGGAATCGAACCCGCAACCTTCTGCGTCTCAGGCGGGCCTTCGCCCACTGCGCCACAGAGGTAAATTATTCAACAACATTTAATTTTAATGTACCTATATTTGAGCAATAAACTATTATATTCTATATCACTCAGTTTTGACGAGCCACTGAAACTATTGTTATGAATAACAGTTGTCTTTATTCTAATCCCTCATCAAACATCGTGGGAGATACGCATCGCAATAGATCTATATACGCACCTGCGCAAGTATTGAGGATCAATATAGGAAACTATATTGGTACCCATTCAATTTGTGTAGCGAAATCGTGGGAATGCAAACAAGGTGTTCTTTTTGAAGGAACTTGACGAAGGGTTGGGCGAGTGTCACTTTTTGTAAATCATTGTACTCTCATTGAATTAGTAGCAGATAGGTAATAGTGTGTATCCTCTGAAGGAGAGAAGGGACCTACAGGTTGAACGGTGCGTTATTTTTTTTTCATTACAATATGACTTGTACAAAGTGCACGCCATTTTGAATTTTCATACAAAATCTGAAAATTAAAGTCTTATGTAACTAGCGTCTTCTAACATTCTAGTGAAAAGTCTTGTGTCTGTAATTTCACTATCAATTTATATTGTAATTTAAATATCGGTTTTAAAGTAAATTTATATAATACAAGCTTCTGAACACGGCTTCGCCCGCGTGGTACCCGGATAAAAAGTAGCCTCTGTGTTATTCTGATGTATAAGCTATATTACTGTAAAGTTTAATCAAAATCCGTTCGGTAGTTTATGCGTGAAAGAATAACAAACATCCATCCTCACAAACTTTCACATTTATAATAGTAGTAGGATAGGAAAAGTATGCAGGTATGTAATATAATAATATTTACATATAATAGCACGCCAACATCCAATCTCAATAAATTAGGTTGGCTGTTAGAAATTATTTAGCATTAAGTCCGCCTATTGTCACTTTTATAAATTAAGCAATAGAATTAATTAAATTTTTATTAATAAATAAATAATATCGGAAGAGACATTTTGTATTGTACCTATTGGCATGAGAATCGATACCTTGTTCGATTTAACGACCTGTTTTTTTTAACCATAGGCGACATAGCTAATTAAGAATATTTCCTAAAAAAAAATTGACAGTGATGGATCCAACATCCATTTACCGTTATCAAACCGTAAGCATTTATAGTTTGAATGAAAAAATAACTAAACTAAATAATAAAAGGGATTAGCGGCACCTTCTTAAACATAATGAGGATAATCCCACTTCCTGTTGTGACAAATAGCCAGTTACCACCCTAAAGTGTGATTTGTATAAATTATTTATTAGGGTACCGGGTCTGCTTTTATTATTCTTAGGAGTTTTTATTGCGGCGTAATGCAAAATAATACGGTGACTTTTTGAAAAGCGATTCATAACTGGAGGCGTCCTCCCTATTGGATTTAGGTTACCCTCAAAATAATGACTTGATCTTGAATCGCCTTTATCGCCGTAACAGTTTAATCGATTATTCTTATTTGTTAATTAAATAATTAATTCATACACATTCTATAAAAGCTTAAGCACGTACAGTTAAACATAAAAAACTACAGTAGTTACTTTATTCAGTCACAAATAATATGTAGTAGGAACACCATGATATCATGGTATGCATGCCTTTTTTAATATTGCCAGATTTTAATAATACAATCTTTTCCAAGGCAAGAGTAAGCAGGTATCTTCTGGTCCTCCGTGCTCCTTCGTCGGCCATGTAATAATCACTTCCTAGCTGGTGAGATTATGGTCGAATGGACACGATAAAAAAAACTGCTGGGTTTCCAAAAACATCCAGAAACCCTATTGTTTTGACAAGATCTGTGCCAGACCAAATGATTTCCACAATATCTGTATCAAAGGCAAAACACCATTAGAAAAGTTTTCAGATACCTAATATTATGTTTAATTATCCAAATGAAGAATTATGTCGTCGGGCTTTGAAAAAAAGCTTTTTCAAAACCTCAAAGTCGTAAAATCACTGTAACGTATCTAATTAGGTACGAAGGTGACGTTCAGATGAATTTATGTGTCCAAACATGTTACTGAAATTATACAGCTTTGAAACTATACATTTTTCAAACTTTTGTTGCCAGTTAAAAATATCCTCCTATAAACACCATGTTCGTTATTAGGACAGCCACTTGTTTTTTTTCTAATATAGTCTATGATTTTTAAAGTAAATAAAACCTTTGTACTTTGAACATCAAAACCGTTTTGTCAAAATAATGGAGTGGCATGTCGTAAAAACGTGACAGTCGCCAACCAAATGCTTTTGACTACGACACGGAGTTTTATATAGTTACCCTATAGGTACCTACATATTTTTAAAACGAATTTACCATAACACCGTAATCCTTATCTTATCTGCTTAAGGTATAAAATCGTGTTACTGGCATTTTTATATTAAGTAGCTATTGTTTGACAACCCAAGCTGGTTACATTCGGAAGTGTGTATTCAAAGTTTCCTGCTTATCTATTTTTTTTTAATAGAGATGAATGAATGTGAAATTAATTGAAGGGGAATGAGTGCATAGTATTGAGCATCTGATCTAATTTGTAAAGGTTTTTTTGCTTTAGGTATGACAAGTCATCTGTACTTGTCTAAAGAAAATATTCTTACCCTTCCTTAATAAGATAATGTATGCAAAAGTACAAAAAAACTTTTACAAAGAAAATTCAATTATTATTTAACACAACAGAGAACGCGTCAGTTTTTTTACTCTTTTAGTTCGTAAGCGAATAATAATAATTATTGAGTTTATTATTGTTAATTCTTGGCATACTAGCAAGATGGCGGGAAAGTGAGTAGGGTTGGTTTGTTAATGCGGGATAACCTATTTGTTCCCAACTTTGCATACCTACCTATGCCTTTGAAACTCAATACAACAAAACGCTTCTCAGCCCTTATTTATACATTCATACTTTATTTTTGTCCAGTTTTTGTATTGTATAAATGCACATGGGTAACCTACCTACTATGTGCATTACTTCCGTGAGGCAATACCTCGCTCCGTTTCGTAGGTTTCGTTAAGAAATAGGTAGGCTTTTTTAAATATCGTTCGTCAGTGACACTTGAGGCCTGTGTCAAGCTCCGGACAGAATGCTAATGATGACGATGATGTAATTTTGTTGTTTTTGAAATGTATTCCACAAACAAAAGCTCTGACTGCGAACAACTCTTCCTTCGAATTAGTTTTTGTGGGATTACTTACCTATTTGTTTAGGTGCCTTTCTATGAACAGATGTTCGATTATATTCTATCGCATTTGTTTCTCGCAATGATCGACATAAATGCATGTTTAATCTTACAAACGCAAATCTGTGCGCCTACCTAATTATCAATGTCTTCACCAAGTAGGTAGGTACCTAGGTGGTATAGGTTTTTGTTCGGTAGTAGGTACCTAGACAAATTTAATAAACATACCTAGTTAGGTAAGTAGGTACCTAATGTATGGGTATATTCACGGAGAAAGGCTTATATGTACGCTCTCTCTTGCATGTAATTAGCATACCACCGTGAGTCCGTGAGTGACCACGACTGGTCGGTGGCCATCAATGGAGTGCTCTCTCCTAATTTCAATAGTATTTCTCCTTGAACAGAGCTACGAATATACCTACCTAGATATGTACTTACTTAGTTAGGTACCTCTAATCAAACTTAAGTTTGGTACTATCTACTGATTCTCTGTCAAGCGTCCTTTGTGTTATCTAGGTAAATAGACAGTAGTGGTAGGTCCAATAAAATTATAAGCTTTTCAGACGCATAATAAATAACGCGGTGCATTTCATCAGAATCGCTCAGGTATTCTCGTTTCGCGCCACAAACCGCCCGCTGACTCAGGAATGTCAACCGGCAAGCTTCGATGTTATGCGGCTGCGAGAAACGGAGCGACGCAACCTCCCCCTGACACGGCTCGAAGCCAAATGAAGCCAAGCCAGGCCAACTAGATATTGATGGCCAACGCAATAAAGCCGGCATCCGTGGCGATGCCGGCCGGCCGGCATTACCGCGCGTCACCACGCCAGCTATGCCAATACCTAGTACTTAGGTAGGCATCTATGTTGAAGGCACGCACACCATGAAACCGCACCAACACAACCTTGCTACCGTATTCTTCGAATGTTGGCTGATATCCTTCTACGGGTGGCCCCTGGCCCCTCACTCCACCAACTGTGGCGAAGAAACAGTCTGAATTCTGCAGCAAAAAAGCCTATAAAACGTATTTCAAGGCTAACCGGGTATAGATATTATATTTTCATAGGTAATAAGCAGGTTTCAGGTTTATTTTCATAGTTTTCATGAATGATAATGGAATAATGCCGGTGATATTGGTCGCGGGGCGCCGGCACGCGGGGCTCAGGGGCGCGGAAGCCGGCGCGTCGCTACCGCAGCCGCGGTTGGCCCGCTCGGCTCGCTGGCAGTACGCGCTCTTCGCTCCGTCAGTCGTGTCCACGGCGCCAGAAGAATTGCACGCGCGGCTTTCATTAGACCCGGCCCGCTCCCGAATAATGTTTCAGTGTTTAACAAACTCAATCGGAGGTCTCGGAAGAAGTATCGTCTCTAGTAATCTACACAGTATAACCGTTTTCATATTCTCAGTGATTGTTAATCAGTGCGTACGAAAAAAACTTTGTCGAAGATTTTGAAGAATTTTGTGTAAAATTGTGAAATACGCCGGTCGCGGCCGGATTGCTTTTTGCACAAAAACTTTTTGGTGAGTGTTTAAGATTTAATCTTATGTTGTTTTATGGTGAAAGCCGGTTGAGGAATCCAATAGCTTCTGTGGGTACCTCTACCTATGTTTTATATTCCTCTGTGAGATTGCGCGGGGCGTTGCCGGCTAAACGCAAGTTGTAGGTAATGGGTTTTTCTGCGAATTCGCAGCGCCCAAATTCCTAACATCACAACTTACTACATTCGACGCCGACTTGTAAGCAATAAATATAACAAAATATTTTTAATTTTTTTGTTCGACATTTGTGGGTACTTGTGTACCTGCTCGTGTTTCATGTAACTTCCTGCATTCTACCTGCTTATGCTCTCATTTCGTACTCGATGAAATCGGTCATTCATTCCCAACCGACCAAAGATATAGATATTAGTGCTAGTGACTACTGTGCCTGACTAGGCACTATGGGCCAAAATTATTGTAACTAGGTACCAAATTTATCGATATTAAGTTAGTATTTAGACATCTGGAAATTATACCGTAGTATTGTACGGTATTTTAATTTACTGAAATTATAATTCGTACTAAAGTGAAAACGAGCGACTGAGTGCGATTTTTTTTGTTAAATGCCTAATTTTGCGTCGCAATTCGTGTTATTGCGCAACTTGTGATGTATGTACTAAAAAATTAGGTAGGTTGGTGTATCCTACCTAATTTTGATAGAACTTATATTATGTACGTATTGTAACAAATTTATGACATCTTTTCTGCCACTGAGGTAGGTGCCACCTAATCTTCTTACAACACTAAAGATATTGAATAGGTAGGTATTAAAAAATGTAAGCCAAATTAAAAAAAATAATTTAGTAAATTACAACAAAATAATGGAAGATGAGTTAAATTTTCAAAATTAAACCTTCAGGGTTATTTGTAAATCACGCAAAGCTCTCAGACCGTAATTCCTTCCTACAATTCAGGTAGATATAAACCGATATTTTTTTTATTCCACAAATTTGCAAGTTTTTTTTTAACAATAAACTTCTCTAAAATCAGCTAGTTAATGAATAATTGTTAAATACTCACATATCTGTTACCATTAAGGTATAAGATACTTCAAGATCGAATTTCTTAATAAGTCTAGGTGTTAAGGTGTGCCTTAAAATATCATAAATTAACAAACTCGTAACGTTTCTCCACAAAGTGAAGGATTTGCAGGTGCGTATGTAGCTATGTAGGTACGGTCTGATACCCAGACAGTCCAATCTACGTATGTAGATCGGTATTTCACCCATTGTGTAATCATCAGTCAGACGCAAAATAGCGAGAAAATGTCTTGTTCAATTGCTTTATTAGTAAACATTCATTTCGCGCCATTCTGCGCTTGTAAACAAAAACACTACGGAAATCTTACCTGATGCGATGCGTGCAAAAGCTGGGCAAGATGGACCCGTTTATGTTCAGGTAGAGTTAAAATATCGGTAAAAGAACCGAACAATGAGCGATAATTCGAAAATGGAAGAGCTCCCAAGGACAATGCACTATTTAAAATACTTTGGATTCGGCATCCAGACTTCAGTACGATTTCGGGCGTCATAGAGGACACTTCTTCATAGCGTTTTGAATTTGAAATGTCTAATTGATTTGTTTGTAAATAAAAACAATAAGTTTTTTTAAATACAAGTGCTATATGTAATTTAATAATATTGTGCAATATTTATTATTGTTTTCACCACTTGGAAAAACTGTTATGCAATTTTGTTAGCGTCTTTTCATTGGATATATTATATGCGTATACATAGTTGCAGGCAATCGATACTTAGAAAAACTTTTAGGTTGGTAACATCAAAAATACAACAGCTTTTGAAATTTTTAGCAACTTTTTCTTTCTTTCTAGATATTTTTATTTCTATTCCTTCATGGATTGATTAAATGTTCTTTAGTCTAAATCGTATTTTTCTATTGTTTCAGACGGTGTGCGTGTGAACCCATCGCGCGCATCGTCCCTGTGATAAAGAGGGCCCTGCCTGTGATAATCGACGAGTTCGTCTTAGCTTTAAAACTAGTTATAAATCTAGAAGTAAAAATGTCGCCGCCGTGGGACTTTAACTTATGGGACAATCTTGATGAGGAGTCGGTGAGGTTGACTCAAACTTCCGAGTTCTGGATACAAGTGCAGTCCGAAGCGGATGGGCTGGACATCGTTCAGCCAGCCAATTACTCGGACTCGCTTCAGGATAGCGAAGAAGATTGGGGTATAATAGAAACACCGGAAGAGCCACACAAGGAAATAAAAGTTCTCCATGACTGTATGTGGGCCGGATCATGCACCGATCTTCAACCGAGCAACACATTCGTGCCGTCGGAGTTTATACCGCCCGGACAGAGCCTGCTCCGTCGGGATATGTCGCCTTCGAGGCCGGACACTCCTCCTTCCTTGGACGGAGATGAACCCCCTCAGTTCCGCCACGCAGTGGACGTGGCGACTACAGCGCGTCGTCTCCTGAGAGATTCCGTTGTAGCGGTGGCTGCTGACCATTCTTACACAGCGCGGCAACAGTTCGACTGTCTCGGCGTACAAACACCCTCAGATTCTGGTGAATCAGGTATGTACTTTAACAAATGTATTCTTTATGACTTTGCAGGTAAATTCAATGTAAACCAGTTCTTATCCTTAGGTTTACTCATTGGAGTGAATGGTCGTCATTGTTTTTTTACAATCAGCAATTTTTAATCTTCTAAGGGTGTACGTTTGTAATATTTTATATAGGAATTATGTTTTCAAACATGGGGTTCATTGTGTAATCCCTAAGGATTATCGCGTCTTGTTCTGAATCTTACCAAAGTCAATTATCCAACATCCAAGAAGTTGAGTGTTCTTATTCTATCGATTCTGCATTTCGCAAGTGTCTTTAAGGATATCGTTAAGTAGGCGGCAAGTTGGCTTCACCGGGTGTGTATCCAGGACGCAGGCGCGGTATGGCGAGCGCGGGAAACTGTGAGAATCGTATCGACCGTCGTCATCCCGCGGCCCCCGCTGTGTCTAGACGCTCCCATGATTCTGTTCTTCCGGAACCTTCGCCCATTACGACCTTGAACGGCTCAACCTACCATAATGTCTGGTTACGCAACATTCGTTCGCACTCGCAAATCTCCTTATAATTATAATACGGATTAATATACTTTACCCCCATAAAGGTCCTCTATGCTAGCTTGTAAGGTCGTTAGTACGACGACCGAGTCGTCCCGACCCGACCTTGATGCATCCTCCGAACTCTTATTGGCGTTTCCCGCCAGTTGCAGGGTTAATATCCTCGCTAGCCCATTTAAATCATGAATTGCACTCTAGCCAATATGATTATTTAAATTGTACAACCGACCTATCAATTCAAATGCATCATTCATGATTGCTTTCAATTGGCTTTCTGAATAAATTTAATGCGAACTTATAAGACGTCTAAATTTGCAAATTAAAGGTACAGTTATATTATAATACCTATTGTACTTTTCAACCGTTTTATCGGTCAGCGCATACTTATTGCGTGAATTAATATGGCAAGTGACCTCAAAGTCGCATGCAGAAAATTCACTGCAACGCTGTAAAGTGTTGTTTTATAGTAAATATCACTTAAGTTATCTTCTATAGCAGATGGGTATGGTCGTGAAGGACATTAATGTTATCTTAGCTGACACAAATGCGAACTAGTTGACGCTTCATAGCTTGTCTCGTTAAAGTTTGCAATTAAATGTAGAATCGACATAGGTATTGCAAGGTTTACTTTACGGTTGGCTCACAGTTTGTAATCTCGGCCTGTTTAGTCCGTTACTCGTGTAAGAATGCAGCGGAATGAAATGGAATCTCATTGAAGTGAAGCTCGCTCGGATAGCCACCGGTACCGGACCGGTTTGGAACGCGGCCCGTCCAGTGCGGCCGGATGACAATTTGATAGACAGAGTCTCGTGTAATCGTGATTTTCGATCAGACCGGAACGACGCTTCTATCTGATTGTAACCAATAAGTTTAGGTCTATTGGATAGTGGACATCGCACATTACACAACATCAAAGATTGTGGAAACTGAATCGTACGATATATAAAGGTGACGTGGATCATTTCTATTAAAACATTTAACGAAGGGCAAAAATTAAACGATTGAATCGGTCGTTACGATTACTGAAAGCAGATAGATAGGTACGATGTGAACCAAGGTACTTTTGCGCCAATTTGTTTCGTTTTTTTACCTCAATACAAAGTTTTAACTTGCCGGCATTTTACTTTATCCACATAACCTAATTAGCTTGATTGCTATATTTTTTTCAATCAATGCACGCAGGATGCGCGACTGAATAATATCGATAGTTTTTCATGATTTTGATAGACTCAGATCTACTGACTGATGAAGAAAAAATAGAAGTTACGTAAATATGTCAATATGAGAATTATTAAATATCTTAATAAAATCATAAATGTCGTCATTCAAGCATGGCGGGAATTTAAGGCATTTCTGTTCTTAAAATGTGGTTGTAGGGCACTGGTTTACCTATGAATTACTAGCTCCTTTAAGGGTAATTTAGGCCACAAAGATCCGGTTAGTTCGGTTGGCCTAAACATTTTAGTATCAATCAGTGAGCCAAGGCTGCGTGCCAGTTTCTAAGAGACTGGAGTCAAAATCGCCGGTATTTTTACATGTTTTAAATTTGGTCAACCATATACTTAGGTATCACTTGACTTGAATTATGTAGGTATTGTAAAGGATTAATTTATTTTTTGATTTAATTGAATTGAATTAATGATTAAATATAAATAATATATAACGTCTGAGTTTCTGTTCATTTATCATTCTATAGACAAGACAGACACGCTATATGAAAGTTTTTGCAGCATTTTATCTAGGCAAAGAATTCAATCGAGTTGCCATGCGAAATCCTACGGACTTCTGGTGCGTAGTAAACCAATTTGCGCGGTTCTAATTCTCGTAATGTAAAACTCTGCAACAATACATATATTCAAACAAATCAAATAGTTTCGAAAGATTTTTAAAGATAATTCGTAGTATTCGTGATCCAAATATTATGAATGGTAATAATCTAACCTACTCGTAGCAATGCAAGCCTGCAAATAAGTTGCCGTTGTGAGAGTGCCCTGGCCCACATTTTCGTGAATGCTAGATAATAAATGCGCAATTAAAGAGGTTAGGTATTGGCTTGTAAACCACGATTATGTAAACATTCTTAACAATGAAAATTCTAATTGCCAAACGAATAAATTTATGAATACTTACAAACTTATTCAGCCAGCTGAAAAAAGTATGTCGTAAAATGAATAGAATCACCACTGGGTTAATGTGTCAAATAATTAATAATAATGTTTGCGATATTTAGTAATTTACTGATAAATAATTTAACATAGCTTAAAATTATGTGTACGTATTTAGTGGAAAGTGCCTTGAGCGTTATCGCCCGCGGAATATGCACTTAGATATTTAAACAATCAGTATATATGAATGTGTTTATATTCTCGATAGGTATAAGCTTGTAGTGATTGTAGGAGTTAATGTGTGTTGCCGCCATCTTGGCCTCCGTGCGACCTTCGCATTATCAATGCCGATAACAATAGTAACAATACAACGTGACAATGTGACACCCTAACATATATTTGCATTGTCGTATCACGAAAAAAAACTTAAATCCACGCTGGATACTGATAAGAATCGCGACAAGATAAACTTTTAAAATTAAATTACGATGTTCAATCGTGCAAACACGTGATGATAAATTAATATTCATGACCATGGAATATTTTCGTAGTGTTTCGTAATGTTAATGATTTGAATATGTCAATCCGGTTTTTCATCTGTCGTCGGGATGGGCGCGGTGACGGCGAGTAAAAAGATAGCTAATTTTGGTAACGTTCAATCTTCTCATTGATTTTTAAGAATTAAATCACCACTGACAGTTTCATTTCATCGTGCTTAATTATCATCGATATTTTTTGTCAACACGGCTCATCACTAGTCCACTATTTGGTGCTTTAAATGAAATCGACAATCATCATTGTCGATCTTACATAATTGCGCTTCTATCTAGCGCAACTCTAGTCACGCGTGTGATAACAATGTATGTTTTGTTAAAATATTTAAAATATTGTTGCGTCACATTATCAAACTCACGCATATATGAGCACGTCCGTGAACTTCCGTGCGAACGCCCCGCCGGTCCAAGGTCACAGCGGAATGTAGGTAGTACTCCTCATCGATCCGACAATGTATACGATGTATTGCCTTGTCTATTTTAGTTGTACGTTGTGTATCTCGAATCTCGAGTACCGGAGTCCGGACTACAAGTGGCCCAGGAACGGCCAGATGACCGAGTTTTCGCGGTTGCGTAATATAACAGAAATAACCTGTGAGCCTATCTCTGCTTAGCGCCTATCGCGCCCACTGAGCAAATAGGCAACATGTGTCACGCTCGATTCATTGTTACAGCGATTTCATGCCTCAAAGCTGTTGCTATGTTTAGTTTTTATTAAACCTATTTTATAATATAAAATCATTTTAACTAAGTTACTTGACCCTATAATAAATTTCAACAAAATTACTAATTAATAAGTGACAATCTAAAACAAATCATCCAGCATCATACTGAGTTGCATTATGATATTACTAGAGCTAAATTTGTCCAAATAACCGGTTTATGATAACATAGCGCAGTTTTCATAACTTGTTTTTTTTTAAATTATGGTTTATAACATTACCAAGCACGCTGTATAAAGATGGCGTGCGCCTTGCGCGTCACGATAATTTTTAATTATCGCGCTCAAATGCCAGTGAACTTGGCCTCGAAGTCGTGGCCAGCCAGGCGTGAACCCAGCCCCCGCTTACCAGGTCACACTTGACGACACCATTGTGCCCATCGCATTCCATTTTCAAATTACTATTTGTTGTTTATTTTTACACCTGTCAGTTTTCCCGACCGGTTTTTATTTCTAGGCAGTATTTTTGTGCGTTCGAATATCGATGTTTTTATCGAACACCGGAGCGGCACTATTTGGAACCAAGCGTGGATTTCAAACCTTGTCTTTATTTAAATTAATAAGATACCGAATATTCGAACCCGGCGTAATCGCATTTTGATTGAACAAGTTTACCAAATTTCCCAAGTTCCCCCGCCCGCCGACTGTTACCAGACAAAAATGTTTGATCCATAAGCTAAATCCCATCTGTCACTTAATTCAGTGGTTAATTGCTAATTAACTTCAATTTCGACAAGGGAATGCAACGTCTTTCAGAAACTTTTTCGGACTTCAGGAGTCATGGTGAAAATTCTCTCTATCGAATGATTTATTGTTGGGGAAACTTTTCCGGGTCGCAACTCGAACTCCACAGTGTCGGTAATTTAATGTCTCAACAGTTGGGATTGTCTATGACTCACCCTATTTCTCACGGCAGGTCGTATTCGTACCTAGAAGTTGTGACTAATCAGCGTCTGTAACTAGCTCTGCCCATAAGACGATATCTTATTTATTTTCATTGAAGCAATTTTCGTGGACGGTCAGCACAAAAACCCTCATACAAAATAATAAGGAGAGAGCTGGTGTTTTTTTTCCGGCAACATAGCGGTCGGACAATAAAAAGCGGATTATCTCTGGTATCGTTTAAATTGGAACGGCGGCGTATCTGAGAATCGCGTCTCGAGTGATGGAGATATAATAGATATGCACTAGACCGGATCTCGGCGGCACACCACGACAATACCACCCATATCGGTTTACACGCAGGGCTGAAACAAATACTCTCGAGAGTCCGTTAATCGCGCTGGCGCCAGAAAATCGTCACGTGGAAATCGACTCGGACAATGCCAGGGTTGCCAGACGCCATTTGTTTTTCCGCTTTCTCTATCTTGCTGCGAATTGTACTCTTCCGTTACCCAATTCTTGTTTAAACTGAGGCGCAGGAACTTTTCATTAGATCTATTTAACTCGGAGGATCGGGGTGTGTCTAATGGTATTAACATTTGATATAGCGATAGCAACAGGCCCACGCCTAGATTTAGACGTAAGCGAGGCGTATTTGAGGACAGGCGCCGATACTCGAATTAGCTCGGCGCGTAACCACGATAAGCGACCGCGTAGCTATGCGGAAATGTAGTAAAAAGATCGCGTTGGTGTATAAATTTATCACCGCTCTGTTCGATAAATGTGTCCGACGCGCAATTATTACGCTGAGAAAATGCTCGGTCGTGGAAACAATATCGCTCGTTCCTGAATCGCGTTTCTTAATGGCCCCTATCAGCTGCCCACGTAACTTGTTTCTATTTCTAGTCCCTAAGTACAGTAAGTATAAACCTAATAGTTATCTATGTATCTACATACTCGGCTCTCGTCCTTGTTGGCTACGTAAATAGCTTCGGACCGGTAACCTTTAATCACAATGAACCGCTGACATAATTATTTGTTGGTGTAACCGGATAGCGGCCGGCGCGCGGCGGCGATCGATGTGATTCCGCGAAATGCACACTACGTTGTAAACACGAGTCGGGCTAACGTCTGCCTGCATCCGCACTTGGGTGCAATGCGATCGTGAGCTATGCAAGCCCCTAGCCGAGCCCATTCATAGAACTCTGCAATCTCCCGCGATATTATCGCACCTTATCGCCGCATTGCGAATCGTACGGAATTCAGGTCGCTTCCGTACACCGTAATAATGGCTCCCGTGCTCGAAGTTTAGTTTTTACATTAGGACTGTAACCTGTACATTTGGGAACCCCACGCCCTATGGTTTCGGTTCTAGAAAAAGCAGGGATATTATAGTAGAGAAGCGCCCGTGTTGAGGCTGTCACGCTTGACGCCATACAACTCCGTACGCTTCTCACATCAACGCTAAGCCGGCCGCGGCAGGGATCGATATGATAGTAGGGATGAGGAGGAGCGTTGCCGCTTACCGGCTATACCGGTCGAGCTGGTTGGGTCGGCCGGTAAGCTGGTAGTGCGAGTCGTCAGGCGGCTTCGGCCCTCTTATCGTGCAGCTCTCGCGTGACAGCTAATTCCGAATCAATGCTCTGTTAAATGGTTGCGGCAGAGGCCGGAAAGCGTGTCCGCCGTGCGCTAATCCGGAGTCCATTGAGTGCGGACGCTGCGGCATCGGGCCGCGCATGCGTTCTCGTTTTGGCGCGAATGGCGCGCCGTGACGTCAGGCGTCTGGATCGATGGCGGCAGACGCTGCGGTAGTACGCCGGGGTCGACGTCCTCCCCCTGCCGTACGCCACCCCTCCCCCGCGCACCTGCCTACTGCAGTCGCATCTCCGCGACTAGGTCTAGCCCCTCTATACCTACACTTCACTATACTACACTACTACACCACTCCGCACCGCACTACGCCCGCGACAATCGATGCCCGCTTATTATGGTGATGCGCGCGTAATCAGTTATGAATGAAAGCATAGGTAATAGGACCGGAACGAGTTTCCATTGGATTGAGCGTAATCTCTGTTGTTGCAGAAGAGGAGATCGATGTGGTCAGCGTGGGGACAAGTCAGCAGGCACTGCCGGCGGCACCGCACGTGCGCACGGACAGCCTGCCGCGTTCGCCGTCCGCGCACCAGCAGCACCACCTGCAGCGCACCATGCTGACATCAGTGTCGCCGCGTCAGCGCCCCGTCGCGCGCAAGCGGCTCGTGCCGCCGCCGAATGTGGCCGCGCAAGGCGGGCGACGCCGCTCTCGCGCCCCGCCCCGTCGCGGCCGTCGCTCCCACACCGACACCGACTCCGAGGCCGAGACCGAGCAGCCCGAGATGGAGCGCCGCTCCATCCACAACGACATGGAGCGCCTGCGCCGCATCGGCCTCAAAAACCTCTTTGACGAGCTCAAGAAGCAGATCCCCGCGACGCGTGACAAGGAGCGCGCGCCCAAGGTGGTGATACTGCGCGAGGCGGCTTCGCTCTGCCGCAAGCTGCACCTCGAGGATATAGAGCGCGAGAAACTCAAGAAGAAACAGAACCAGCTGATGAGCAAGCTGAAGAAGCTGCGCACTATGCTCGCGGTGCGCTATCGCTCGTACTGAGCGCACGCCAGCCCCTGACACGGTGACAGATTAGTTCTTTCACCAGGAACTACGCTACAGAGTCTACGCTTCGTGACACTTTTATGGACCGGGTGACGTTGTGTACGAGCGCTCCCCGACGCTCCCTGAACTCTTTAGTTTTGTCTTCGGGACGCGGCGACGAATACTCGGACCCCTATATATTTTGTATGTTCGTTCTCGCAGCAGTCACGGGATCGCGAGTTGGAAGTTGTAAGTATGACTCCTAATAAGTTGTCGGGAGTTAGTTGTCATAAAAAAGTCAGCTTTTACGGCTTACTTCTGCTTCTGGCGATGTTTCAGGATACGTATGTGAAGCAATAACCGCTGGTTTGTTTTGCTCAAAAGGGTTTTGCAGTGCCAAAGTGAGCCATAAAACTGTTATTACGATAAATCCTAGGTCTTCAGTAAAATGTCTTATATAGTACAGACTGCTTTCGTAAACTAGTAGACTGGTTTTACCTCTTACAAAACTTAACTTTTTGAACATTAAAATATACAAACACAGTTAGAAATAGCACATTACCAGATTCTTAAAGTTGCAGATTGAAATGGTTTTGAATGTTGATTTCGAACCAAAAAAGATTTTTTACTGGACCTTCCATTAAAGTTAAGTACCTATTGATCCAATCGTATTTACAGTGACCATGATTATTATGGTATGTGTGTCACGATTTGATTTGAATGTACCTTACGAACCGCGAACTCGGTCGGTCAACGCTGTAAATACCGAGATTGAGGGTAGTCGGCAATCACGTCTCTGACTTGATGGAGGTGGCTATTGAAGGGTTTATGGGCAGTTCGAGTCGTATGGCCACTTATATGTTTTCGGCCCGAATGATGTAGCATTTTATATATTTTAAACCTTAGCTCGCGAGAGCGGGCAGTGATATCAATACGATTGTTTTTTAACTTTGATATTAATACGTTTAAACAACACTAGGTTAGTTAGCTTACGGTTTCTTTTGTAGTAGTTTGTTATTATGTAAATTTTAACACTGGATATATTTTTACATTTTAGTCACGCAATTAACTTCAAGTCACTATTTTATCGATAAACGGAAATCTATAACATTTTTTGGACCATGATTATTATTGATGCGATTTAAAATATTTATACGCGGTCATGAAATGCACATCAGCTTTCCTACTTTATGAAAAAATATCTTTACATTTAAATGTTTTAATGACTTAAGTAAATATTGTAATATACGTCATGTTAATGCACATCTGGGTTAGCAAGAGACGCGACACGCAAGTATCGATATCGGTTTCTAATTTCCATCGATAGAGTCCTCGTGAATTCAATCGCGTAATTTGGCGCGCTCTATTTACAATGCACACCTCTTGCTAACCAGGGTTGAATAATTCATGCACTTTTTTTAATCGTAACATAATTATTCATACGATCATTGCATTACCTATTCATAAATTGTATCGTTAGTACCTACCTAGATTATTTATTTGGTCATTGGTCATGTGATTCATAATCATAATAAAATTTTAAATTATCTACTCTACTACGCAGTTGACAGTGAATAATAATCTCAGTGATAGTTCGTCTGAATATAAAAATAGACTGTATTTTGATAACAACATCAAAAACTCTAAAACTGATAAGTAAACAATAAAATAACCAAGACATAGTTCCTCATAGTACCTACGAAAGTAAATTTTGCATTTTCTTTATGATATATTTTTTAATTATTGCAGTAAGTTAGTGATGTACTCGCGATAGTTATTGTATAATCGATATTTAACCTGATTTGAAAAATAAAAATAACTTTGAATTTCATAAAAGTTACGTGGCTGGGTTTATTTTAATTAATTTTCGATTTGTTTAATTAAGATGAAGGCGCCATATTTTTATTTTTCCGTTCAGGTTCGCAATAGAGATTGATGTTTTATCAAGCACGGTCAGCAGTTTTGTACGTTCGAAGGCTTTAATTGTGTGCGGAATGTGCCTTGCTATATGTAAATTTGAAAATAGAAAATTAGGTTTATACTCGAATTAGTTGCAAGAAATATTTTTTTGTGAGAAATATTATGTAGGGATTAGCGTTGTTCTAAGTAGTAGTACACGAGGAGATATAGTTATCGTGTTAAAGATTCGCAGTTTATCTTCCACTAGAAATAAAAATGTAAATAATAGGCGATAGAATTTAGATGTACGTCTTCATTAAGATTTTTTTTATTACTTTTACGAGTTTTTTTTTTCTAGTAATTGTTTAGTTTCTTACTGGAGAGTTACGAATTCTCGAATGTTGTACCTGCATTTATTTTTTGTTTATCTTGACATAAAATATCTTTAAAGATAATTTTTAGTTATCCAAAATGTAAATTGTTTTTTTTTATCCTGGTGATAATTGTATAACCAGTCTTAAAATAGTTTTCACATAAGAAAAAGTCAGTAGTTAAAAGTTTAAACATAAGAAAATGACAGCTTTATTCATCGGCAGACAAATCGAGATAATATGTAATAGTGAATCAAAACTGCACATTATTGTGACAAGGCACATTTCCACCACTGCCAAATATGAAAATAGGCGGGAAAAAGTTTTTACATAACACATGATTATTTGTACATTTTATAAATAAGGTTGGGATTGTAAGTGATGTTTATAGTTTAATTTTTATTATTTTTTTCTTTGTATAGTATCCGTTTTAGTAAGAATTTTCCAACTAGCCGTCGCCGGAAAGGAATGTCATTCGGGGGGTGTACAATGTTTGTACCTATAATGTTGGATTGGCGGGAATGTATGATTGTATTTGAAGGGTTCCAGTGGCGGCGACCGACACCGTTACAGAGAATGCAGGGCGCAAAATAGATTCCGCCTAATATTAAAGTTGTACCCTGCAATCTTTGAAGCGGCGTTCTAATCTAAGGACATGTGTACTTACCACGTCATTTTTTTGGATACTATTATATAAAAAGAAGTTTTTTTGGTTTTTGTTCCTTAATTAATGTATGAAACATTAAGATAATCATTACATATAAATAAATACTAATGTCGGATTGGAATAGGTCTTGGGGGCTGTTGATTGTTGGATTATAATTTTTATACTGTTTGGCGAAATGTGGGGTGTAATCAGTGTTAGATTCTGTGATTATGTATGTACCAGTGCGGTACGCGGGGTTGCGTTACCCGGGCTCTATCTGATCCGACAAAAAAAAAATCGACGTTTTTATTTTATCGACCCTTTCCCATCTCTATCCATATGAAGGTAGGTTAGCCCTGACAAAATTATGCAGGCTGAATACCCACTCTACTCGCTCAGACAGATAGCTCTTGAAATAGTCATGCCTGCCTAAAACCGTTATAAAATATTTAAATCCACACAAGAAAATCTAGTTTTAACTAGAAAATGATCAGTATTGTCCTGGTACCTAGGTCTTTAGTCATACGTAACCTACACTTGAGAGCAATAAAATCGCACATCCGCACATTTTTACTTAAAAGTTCAATTTTTTTTTTATTTGGAGCTTACAGCAAATTAAAATCAAATTAAATTAAAGTGCATAATCTAGGCATTCGCAGAACTGATAAAGGGTTGACATTTACCTTTAAAAATAACTCATTAGCAACAAAACAATAGACCCCCTTATGTCGCTCGATCCAGGTAAGGCCGGCGGCGGGATTTATCGCAGGTATAAAAGAGTGCATATTGAGGGAATGGTCATCATTTGCATACCAACGTACAGTGTGAAAGGTTCTCTATTGATATTGGCTTCAAACGGAACACGAAAATGGATACTACACCAGAAGTAGCCGCTCAAGTGGTTGCCCTTGTTGAATCGGGGCTTAAGCAAAGTCAAGTGGCTCGACAATTGAGTTTGAGCCGATTTACCGTTCGGCGTGTATACCAGAGGTATCAAGAGACTGGTGGCTACCAACGGCGACAAGGATCGGGCCGTCCCCGTGCTACAACAGAGCGTGATAACCGCTTTCTTATAACGACATCTTTAAGAAATCGTCGTTTGAACGCAGTTCAACTGGGCCAACGACTTCAAGAAGTTCGTGAAGTAGAAGTTAGCCGGTGGACAGTCAGAAGACGATTGAGAGAAGGTGGCCTGACTGCACACAGGCCAGCAAACGGGCCGAAATTGACCCCAGCCCACCGAGAAGCCCGCCTTCAGTTCGCTCGAGACCATTTGAATTGGACCGAAGAGCAGTGGAGTGCAGTCCTGTTCTCTGATGAGTGCAGGATGTGCTTGCATGGCAACGACGGACGGGGGAAGGTGTATAGAAGATCGGGAGAGCGATTTGCCCAATGCTGCATAACAGAACGTGTCGCCTATGGCGGTGGATCAATCATGTTTTGGGGAGGCATGTCTATGGAAGCAAAAACCGAGCTTGCCTTCTTCACCGGACCGAATACTGGTCGCCAATCAAGAGGATTGACTTCCATACGATACATTGAGGAAGTACTCGAGAGCCACGTCGTACCTTTTGCTGGGTTTATCGGCGAAAACTTTCTGTTTATGCAAGATAATGCAAGACCGCATACTGCTGGCATAGTGATCGAGTACCTTCAAGAGGTGGATGTGACCGTTATGGAGTGGCCAGCTCGAAGCCCAGACCTCAATCCCATCGAACATCTATGGGACGAGCTGAAAAGAAGAGTTCGAGGCCGAGATGCTCCTCCATCGACTCTACAGGAGCTGCAACAGGCGATCGCAGAGGAATGGGAGGCTATTCCTCAAGACTTTATCAAAAGTCTAGTAACATCAATGAAAACACGGATGGAGTCAGTGATTCAGGCTAGGGGAGGGAGCACTCGGTATTAATAACAAACTTTAAATTAATTTTATCTTTTAATTTCATAACTTTGACACCAATACTTGAATAAAGAATTTTGTACTAAACATGCATTTTTGTTATTGATCCACAAAAGCATTTTTATGTAATGATTGAAAGACAAATCAGATACCACTGGATAGGTATTAAAATAGACTATGAATCTGCATTACAGAAACATAATATTGTTTGTTTTTTTTTTAGTTATGTCAAAAAATCATGAATGTGCGATTTTTTTGCTCTCAAGTGTAGTTTTATTGTCGGAACTTCCACAAACATGGTGGTCTGTAAGAACTAGGCAAAGTAGTAAAGCAAATCTTCAGTAGTACATATGTATGTTTTTTATAACACCATATTGACAAACACTGCTTACCGCAGCCAAGGGACGCTTGCATTGAAACACCAGGTACCAGCGCGTTCCGACCCACTGGTAAAAAATCGTGCCTGTCATCTCACCGGGCTGCACGGGGTGGGGCGTTAGGGTTGCCAACTCTTGTTTGTCTAAATCCTGGTGAAAATTCAACAGCGATTTTTCATTATTCTTTATTTTATTTTATACTATTTTTCAACATTTGAACGTACCGACTTCAAAATAGCTGGTCTTGAACCAGTAAATTTGTAAAATTCTTTGCAGTCCACTTCAAAATTTAATAATGTTTGGATGTCTGCGCTGACATGTTCTTCATTTAGGTACTTAAACGGTTTCTTTCTTTTGTCTATATATCGAAATTCATGCAAAAATAAAGCGCGCGAAAATTTAAAATTCCGGGAGAATTAAGATTATTTTTTTCTTGCGGGATTAAATTCCGGGAGACTCCCGGAATTCCGGGAGAGATAGGAACCCTAGGCGTGGCGCGACATCATACCCTTCAAATCAGAACCCCTCGGCGACGTTGCGAGAGTTTCTTGGCGGCAGAACTAGGTATCCAAATGATGACCGTGTTGATCCTACTGCTGGTCTACTAGGTAGGTCTTAATGATCGGTAAGGACGTACATTATCTACCTACATAACATAGGTACATAAGTACCTATCACAAACGCTATATAAGTAAATTCATAAAAATAAACATGTACACGACTGTACTCCCCATTGTCCCCATGATGGAAAATAAGACATCCTCAGATACATTCTCAATGAATAGATGTTTGAGGTCAAAGTCAAAATTCATTTATTCATTCAAATCACAAGGATTGCTTTAAAACGTCGATTCTACCTCTTCCACCGCGACCAAGCCAGGTAAGAAAGTCAAGAAAAAAGGCTGGTTATTCTTTTAAATGAATGTTTTACAAAACAAAAAGTACCTACATTTTCATAAACAGTAGGGTATCCTCTGGGGTAGTCGGAGGCACGTCCAAATATTTGGTATATGCCCGCGTTTTGCAAGTAGTTAATATTCCACGAGAACTACTAGAATACTGGTGCATTACCGGATTCGAACGAACGACCTTGGGATCGAAAATCAGGGTACCTAGTTACTTACATGATAATATACCTAATTCATAACATAAAAGTACTATTAACCGTACCAAAGTATACAAAGTACTATTAAAATGTAAATTACAGAAATACATTACATTATATCTGGGTCCTGAATTTAATGGATGGTTGTTTCAAGGCTTCTAACTCAGAGGGAAAAATCATAGCTAGTCCTTACTTCGATATATAGACCAGTTTGTGCTGCTTGCTTCAATAGTAGGTAGGTAAAATAAACATTTTAAATCCTTCACATTGGTTCTCAAATCATTTTTTTTAATAGTATGAATATAAGCGAGAATGGAACGTCACACACAATCACGTGGAACGGAACGCTACGTCAGAAGTCAAAACAATAGTGAAGTTCGCGCGATCGAGCAAAACAATGGCTCTCCGGTCTGTGATTTCTTCTAAACTTCCTCTGGTGATAGTTTTAGGTGCTACTGGGACGGGAAAAACTAAATTAGGTGTAGAATTAGCCCAAAAATTCGGTGCGGAAATCATCAGCGCGGATTCTATGCAGGTATGTTCTAGAAGAGAAATATAGATGTAACCTTCAACTTCAAAGCTTAGAATTTGGATATCTGTAAATATTTACAAACCTTTCCGTGATTATTCGTAGTCTTGAAGATATATAAATATATACTTTTCAATAGCTTGCATTAGCAGATTCTTGTAGTTGTATTTCCTGTGTTTTTATCAGTTTAAAATAGTGACTTAACCTAACCTATAAAATAGTTGTAAACAATTTATAACTATGTCTCATATGGATAGTAAGCTATGTATAAGCCACGCTCTGTTCAGTAGTACCTTACACTTCATAAGATGAAAAAAAAAACCTTTTTATATTCTAGGAAGTATGTACTACCTATTTTTTGTTATGTAGGAATCTCTACTATCTATTAAGACAGGGTTCTTGTTTGATGATCATCATCATCATTTATCAACCGTCTGTAGATGTTTACTACTGATCATAAGCCACCTACAAAGTGATCCATGACTAACAGTCTTGCTTTACCATGAGCTTTCCAATCTATTTTATTAAACTCTTTGTCTAAATATTTGGAACATACTGCATTTATTTGAGTACACAGTATGAATTACCCTACTGTCTCATAAAAATAATCAGAAATAATCAAAATATTGTAAAAACAATTCACAGTCAAATAATCAAAATATATTGAGTATAAAACTATACTTAGTAAAATAGCCACATTAACACATTGCCAATTAGAGATGAAGATTCCAGATCAAGACCTGATGAATTAGAATTTATCGGACACATTTAAATGTCTAGTAAAATCAAAATATTCTTAATAATGATTATTATCAAACACTATTTAGTTGGGAATTTTAAAATTGCACTTACCTGCCTGTTGAATATTTCAAACTTTCCCAATAACATAAATAAATAATGCTGCACATTTTCACACAGCATCATCTAGCCCCAAAGTAAACAGAGCTTGTATTATGGGAACTATATGACCGATATACTACCTAGATTGTTGTTTACAATATAAGTAAACAGTAAACATATATTATAAGTTGTATATGTTTTATATCAATTTCTTGATGGCACCTCCATGTACTCCAGGTAATTGCTATAAAGTTCTATACAAAACTTGTCATTCAATTTGCCTTTTTTTGATCAAGAACACATTACTAACAACAACAATAAATATTTCAGCATGGCAATGCGGCCAGTATTTTGGGAATCCTTCCACCTGGTAGAGATCTGGATCAGTTGAGCTATCTATAGATTGTTTGCAATGGTCTTTAGATAGCTAGCGGTTTCATCTGTATTTTTTGTATATACCTACTTGTAAGTAGTTGTATGAATAAATTATTTTCTTTTACAATAACATAAACTTTTTTAAAAATTAATAAAATTGTACTGTACGCTATGGATCACGTGTCTGAAAATAAATAATTTATTATTATATTATTATTATATTAGTTGGTTATATGTAATAAGTTGAAAGTTAATGTGGATCAGCTGTAGTTTGTTTGTTATAAATTATATTAGATATAAGTATATTTATATCCCAGATAATGGGGAAAATGAGCTCATTCAAATAAATTACTTACTTTTACTATTATTCTTCCTAAGAGGGTATCCAAAATCCAAAATTACATCATATCTCAAATCTTAAAACATATTATCAAATTATAATATAGAACAAGTAATTTATCTTTAGTATTGTAAAAGTAATATACTCAAATATTGATATTTCATTGATTAAATCTGAAATAAACTTGTACAAAAAGAAACTTGTGTTCTAAGAGAAATACTGACCAGTCTGAACTCCAAGTCATAAGCATTTAAATTATCTTTTTTGTTGTGTGCAAAAACACCGTGAGACCGCGAATCTATTAACAATGTTTGAGAAGAGTAGTTAACTGTTAATATCAGAGTGACTACTTGAATGACCAGTTATAACCCCGCCTTAACATTAAATAGTAGTTAGGATTAGACCTACTTACCTAAAAGTTTTTTCTGCGACTCCAACTGTGTATGATCTACCACTCTGTTTATGGAGATAACTGTGAATATACCATGCTCTCAAGTTGTCATGCTGAGAAAAGATGTGTCGACAGGGCATGTGAATTACACGCTAAGTTGCATGCCTCATTTATCTTCTGAAGTTATAAAGTTTTTAAGTCAAACCGATTTTTCTTTGCAGTTCCTGTCAATTATTTCATAATCCTAGGACATGGCTTTGGCTGCTTTCAAAAATTCCTAATAAAACACACCAAACGGACGGCAATGGGGCGCGGGTGCCGAAATGGCGTGCCAAGACAGCCCGAACCCCACGCCATTCGCTGTTTTCAATTGCGCATTTTTTCATATATTATATACGAAAGAATGGAATGGCAAGACGTTCGCGCTATGTCTTTAACGCCAGACATTTCTGTGTGGTTTGCGCCAATATTTTCCGTTTTCGCCATTTGGCTTCTGAACTATAAAAACTAGTTAATATGTGTATGTTCTCGCATATATTCATAATATCCTCAACCTGTTTGAGGCCCTTAAACAGTCTGCTCCAGCGCGCCGAAAGGCAGCTGTTTGGAGTACGGACAAACTGAAAAAAATAAAATTATGTTTAAAATTTAGAAATATCGTTTGAAATTTAAGAACTAGAAATCGCTTTGAGGAGTTTAATTAATTAATTAAACCTACAGGACCTAAAGGTTGAAGTAAGTTGCTAGATAACAAAAAGCACTCGCAGCTGTTATCCCCTTAATAATAATAATGCTGCTGGTCTTTTTTCACACAGCATCATCTAGGTCCAAAGTAAGCAGAGCTTGTGTTATGGGAACTACATGACTGATATACTACTTATATACTTTTTTTTGTAAATACATACATATTATACATAGAAAACACCCAGATCCTAAGACCAATATTTGCCGATACAAAAATTTATTCCGCGGCGGGAATCGAACCCGCAACCTTCTGCGTCTCAGGAGGGCCTTCGCCCATTGCGCCACAGAGGTCGTCAGAAACACGCCTTATTCAACATCTTTAGATCAATTAATTACTCAGTACGTAGATCCACGAGGATACCAAATAGGAAGTAGTCTTAGACACACTGCCCATGTTTTGCATAGTCGGTATTCACTTTAGGTGAGTGCTTTTTGCCAGCTACTATAGGCTGTTAATGAAGATGTGCCACATACCAAATACTCGACTGATATCTTTGAAATGTTACTATAACAAACAGACAGTCATGACTCCTCATCTCCAAAAAGTGTTTGATATGTAATAGCTATGTTTCGTCATCCAAATGGATGTCCAAAAAACTGTAGTGGGTTGGCACATTGGCTGTGATTCATGTTGCGGTCATTAAACTATGATTTAAAATGTGGGAGGCTCACTCCATACAATAATTCACAAGAGGCAGAGACGCAGTTCTGAGACGCAGAAGGTTGCGGGTTCGATTACCGCCGCGGGATTATTTTTTTATGATCTGCAAATATTTGTCTCGGGTCTAGGTGTTATATATACTATGATAGTGTTATATATGTACATAATTATTTAATTACAGTATATCAGTCATGTAGTTCCCATAATAAAGCTCTGCTTAGTTTCTATCTATTTAATTTTTAACCAAAGTTAACTTTGAAAGTAACTCTGAGGCCCCCTTAGACAGCAACCACTTTCTGTTTGCGTTAACGCCTGCGGAAAGGTTGAATTGTATGGGAATTACATTAGCTTTTAAATTTGTGATGTCAAGTGACTAATGCCAATTTTTGCTTTTACAAATTTGTATTAGTGTGAAAGGAAAACTAATAGGTATTTGGTCACTCTAGGTTGAATTTGAAATCCATCAGAAATGTATGACCATCGATAATACTCATAAAGGGTGACACTATATTATATAATAATAATAATTGTATAAATAATCATAATTGCTCGACGTTAGCTCCATATACTCCAGTCATCCCGTGACCACGGCTATTGCACAGTCGAAACGTCGGGAAAATAATAAAAAAGGTAAACACGATAAAGACCCATAAAACTTGTAATTATTATAATAGAAGTAACTTGTCTCTTCTTAAAACAAATTAACATTTACTTGTGAGTTAATTAGGTACCTAAGAATCTAATTATATTTCTTATCAACCATGATTTATGTAGGTAGGTATTCTATTGCCCTATCACTGACCCAGAAAGAGCGTCTTCAAAAGTTTAAAGTGCCAAAAAACTGGTTTCGTCTAGAAAAATGGTTCTCATGCAACAATCTCACGTTCCGCTAGTGTTTAAAACTAGTGGGACCATGATCACCTCCTTGCTTGGCCGAGTTTGTCTGCTACTCGTTATATAACGCAGACGTACAGTCAGCGGCGAAATTTGATTTATAATTAGTTTTTGTTATTTTATTAATAAGCGGCGCCGGCGATTAGCTTAGCTTTTTGTTATCAATACTGTCAATCAGAATAAACTGATTTTATTATTTGCTGCAACCATCAAAATTCAAGTAAATTCATTCACTAAGTTCATCATTTAATTTTGTAGGACGGCTGAATTAACTCTTTATAATTAATTGAATGATTAGAATTATTTAAAAAAAAAAAACCGGTTCAGCCGTGACGATGATTACTAACAACAAACATCTAAACGTTCGCAATTAAAATATTAGTAGGACACTTTAATAAGTTAAATCAAATTAAAATGTTACTACATAATCTCATTCAAGTTGTTTTATGTTTTGCCGCCGACTGTACAAGTTTGCGTAGCCTTCAGACAGGTCGCTGGCATAGTATATTTTAGGCAATGAGATGTTTCGCACTGCGCACACCACTGTTCAAATCTTTGTTTACCTTGTCAAATGCCTTATTTGAAAACTTTATACGTTAAGTAGTCACTTTTTGGGGCCTCTTTAAACCGCGCATGACGCAAATAGACGTTATTTCAGGTGGTTGAGTTGTTCGTGTGCTAGTTTGTCTGTTACCCTTTATATTTTTTTAATGAAACCAGCTTCGTCACATATTCCGCGTCTGGTGGTCTCACGGTACCTACTCTTAGTTCCTGATACCGGGAATCCTACTATGGGGTCAGGCAGGACTATTTTTGTGTCTGTAGCGGTCAGGTGTGAAGTAAAAAAAAGTGCCTTAGTTTAATGAGGATGTCTAGCTTTATAGCAGCTGTTTTAGCTGCTCAGACTGGATGTACGGGCCGATGTTGAGAGTTGGCCTAGTCAGAACTTTTAAGAGCTCAAAGTGATTATCTAAAGGTAATTACTATTATGATTCACATAGTAGGTATATGTTGCGCATATTTCATATTCCGTATGATTGTTATTATCTTCCATCATTATCTCCTTGACCTTATCCACGTTTTTCCCACGAAGTCGGTTCAACATAATTTCTTCGATTCTCTTCTATCAGCCATCTTAACTTGGTCGATACCAACTTGTCCCTTTTTTACACATATTCATCGTTCATACAATCCATCCATCGTTTCTGTGGTCTACCTCTACCTATATTTTATACTCAACACTGCTTTTGACATGTCAATTTACTACCATAGACTAAGAACACTACACTGCTTTTTGTAGAAGTCTATCAATAAAATACTTTTTTATGTTTTGCCGCCGACTGTACAAGTTTGCGTAGCCTTCAGACAGGTCGCTGGCATAGTATATTTTAGGCAATGAGATGTTTCGCACTGCGCATACCACTGTTCAAATTTTTGTTTACCTTGTCAAATGCCTTTTTGACATGTCAATTTACTACCATAGGCTAAGAAAACTACACTGCATTTTGTAGAAGTCTATCAATAAAATACTTTATTGAGTGCGTGGAATAACAGATTTATTATATAAAAGGCTAACAAGAGATCTTTTACAACATTGATAAAAATGTATGTCCTTCCAAACAACGTTGAACGCAGTTCAAATATTTTTCCGGACACGGATATCATCTATGGACATCATAGATCTATGGAACCTACGAGTATCTATGGATTACTGATAAACAATACACACCATAGATGTTCATTTTCATAAGTGCTTTGTCAACTCTATTACCTACACAGACTATTGAATAGTACCTACTAAAGACTGTAATTTATAGATTACTTCAACACTTTTTGACACGGTAATTTAGTACTAAGAAAATTGTTACTGAAGAAATATGATTATATGATGAATAAATGATAATATTATTCAATCACAGGCGCTACTCTCAAACTCTCTCCGATGTACACATTCCTAATCTTATCCATTCTAATATTAACTAATATTTGAGCAATATACACTTCGTGAGACAATGTTTGTGCAAGTTACGGTAAACTTAAAAATTTACGTCTTAATACGAAAGTGTCATATTAACAGTTGTATGTTACTTGAGTAAAACCATGACTCGTCTATATTATTTTCTAAGTTCTTGGCTTAAAAAAAACCTTTTTATATGGTATTTGGTGAACAGTTTGTGTGATATTGAAGGGCGTTGTTACATTAGCCAGCATAGATACAAGTATGTAATGTTAGGAACACATACATTCCATGTTACTCCATGAAAATTTACAATTGACTATAAACAGTTGAGTAACCTTAAGATTAAGGGTACACAATATTGTACTTAAATGCCAACGTGTGATTATTTTTAATTAGGGTAACACTTAATCCCCAGTTATAAAATACTTTTAACCGTACTTTGTGTCCCCCAAGCAATGAATGTTTTGTACCATCGTTTAATTTCAACCCAGAGAGATGTTACGAGAGAAATTATGTACTTAAAATGTTCAACATTTTTGGTAAATCTTGCATTTGAAAGACTAGCATTTGCCTGCGGGTTCTAATGCCGAGGTAACAATTACATTACTATGATAATCCTCGTACTACGTAATGTAAATATTGAAGAGAGTCGTCAAATGAGTTAACAAAACTTCACATTCAAACTACAAACACCAATAACGCGCTGACCTAAATTAACGTTGCTAGTTTCGGATGTCCTATCTAAAAACAATGTTTGAAACTGACTTCGATAAAAACTTTCGCCCTGTTTCTTAAATGTATTTAATTGGTCTATAATACATCTTTTGAACGTCATGAGGAGAGAAGAATAGCAGATTACGAGAAGAGTGTTAAATATGAATGTGGATGGAAATAAAAGCAGAGGTAGGCCAAAGAAAAGATGGATGGATTGTGTGAAGGATGACACGGTTAAGAAAGGAGTGAATACTGAGATGACGGCTGATAGAGAGTGGAAGAAGAAAACATGTTGTGCCGACCCCACGTAATGTGGGATAAGGACAAGAAGACAATGAAATACATCTATTGATCATTTCAAAAGTACCAAAAAAATTTAAGACTATTCATTGTTTAAATAAAAATTTAAAAAAACGGCTAAAAACGAAAGCCTCCGTGTTCATGATCGATCATGTGATTTGATTCACTGAATTATGCAATTGCTTTGATTTTTACTTTTCTGTAAGCTTACGTCAAGAAATCCTCCGTCGATATCTCTGCGAATCAGGCATGTACTGCTGTTGGAATTCGGCTAGCGTTTGCATACCGCCGGGTTCGTCGGCTTCGCCAAGGTCGCGGTATTTCCCGCCACCCCGCCAACCCGCGGCCCCTCGAGACTACGCTGACCGCTCTGTACTAAATGTCCATAGATAGATATTAGATCACATCCTTCTTGCTCGAACCTAAACCTTTGTATTTATGTCTTGTAGGTATAAGTATTATGTTGTTGATACGGAATTGGTATGGAAAGAAATGTCCATAGATATTGTATATTAGTTCACATCCTTCTTTTTCTGAACTAAACCTTTATTTTATGTCTTGTATAAGTATTATGTTGTTGATACAGAATTGATATGGAAAGAAATGTCCATAGATATTAGTTCACATCCTTCTTGTTCTGACCTAAATCTTTTTATTTATGTATTTTATCATTAGGTTTTATATTGTTGATACGGAATTGATATGGAAATATCTATGCTCACTCCGAGATCTGGGAATACAGTCGTGAGCGTGTTTTTTTTTATGATAGTATAATCCGATATGAACTAAGCTTACGGATGTCGCAGCTCTCAGAATTAGCAGGAGGAAGCGGCGATATTTAGTGCGTGGTTACCGCCGCTTCACATCTGCAACACCAGGGCCATGTATGCTGCTTTGACTGCCATAAAGAAAAAGTTGACCTCCATTTCTGCCTATAATTTCATAGGCAATCTACCCTTCAAATCGATCATCAGTAGCTTGGCAAAAAAAAAAAATACCTTAATTTTTAGGTATACCTATTACTTAACAACTTTCTCAAATCTTGCAGAATTCATATGTTCAGAGGTACCTTAAAGTTTGTATTACTTAATTAGGCTGATGTGTTATTTGGTATGTAATAAAGTATTTTCTATCTACCTATCCATACCTATATATATGATCTGTACCTATTTGATTATTAGTTTTTTTAGGGTTCCCTGTGTCGTGGGTATCAGGAACGAGTATCGTATGACCACAACACCATCTGGCTTGTGGTACTACGATAAGGTCGTCGTATTGGGGGTATTATTAGGCCAATTATCCCCGTCGGCACTTAAATAAGGCAAAGACTAACCTTACCCTCTGTTTCATAATCACTCGCTAACTTTAGTATCGTGCTTAAAGTTGCCAGCCACTATCCTTTGTTCAGTGTTAGAAAAGGACAGGGATAGATTTAGCGACTTGCTGAGTTAGCCCCCCCCCCCCCAGTGGTATCTATAGCGCCGTAATACCTACTTGTACATAATATGATGCAAGCTGTCATCGATTTGATAACAGATTAGATAGTATATATATAGGTATACAAATGTAACTTAATAAAAAAAACATACTTTGATTAATTTGTTACCTTTATTGGTCAAAATGCAGAAATATATATGATAAATATTTATATTCCTAATATGAGAAATGACATGCGATAAGACCTCTCATTGTACCTTTGTCTTAATGTGTTATTGTTTATATCATAATGTTAGCTTCTGGAAATTGGCGTCAATTTCTAGTAATTAAAAATTAGTTTTTACTTGTTGTTTTGTTAAAAACTTTGAACGTATAATTAAAAATAAATATTATGCGCTGGCAGCACCAAGGCTGTCGGCGCATACGACGAAAAAAAAAAAAAAAAAGCAGCCATGTTGGTTATGGGGGTGGTTGTTTGAGGGTTTATAAGAAAAACACGTTTTTGGAAGATCGTGGTTGGTAAAAACTATTTACAGAATTATCATCTTCAGTAAAAGTGTGAGTGGGATAAAATATTCTATGGTGAGTTTTTAACAGTCAGAAGTGGTTTCGAATCTGTTTTATTCGGCATGGTGAACAGGTATGTCCAAACAACTAGATTCTATTTTTAGAACATGGCCGTTTTCACTCATAATAATCATTACCTACGTATGTTTGTGCGAAGATTATCGAATTAAATTCTGAACCTATCACGGGCTGACGTTTTCAAACGAGAAATATTACATAGGTACATGTAATGGTACCCATATTTTCGAGCTGTTTGTCAAATCGGTCCAACGTTTGTGATACACATTTTATGGAAACGGTTACGTTTTACTTGTGCTTCTATTATGTACTAGTCATCCATCAAATGACCGTAGGTATAATAGCCTAGAATAATGGATTATTGAAAAGCATGCTATTTGGGTGCTGTTTGCTTGTTTGTTGCACCTACCATTCTGAACAACTTTCTGGGTAGGTACTATGCTTGCTTTTGTGTGCACTGTGTGTTGGGACGGGACAATACATATATATAAATTGAATAGCTGAATAATACAAGCATGGTGCATGTATATACCACTGCCTCAATAAAATCAGCACATTTAGCTGTGGGTTGAACAATGTTTTGACTAAAAATAACCACAACAATAATACTAATTACTGAATATATTCTTAATAAAGTTCTGATACTATTGTTTAATAACAACACCAACATTGACATGTCATGGGGATAAAAGCTTTTTCACAAAAGGAATATTGATATTTTGCTTAATCGCTGAACATTTGTGTATTTTATTAATCAATAATTTTAAATTGGATGAGCTGGATTTAAACATAATATGTAGGTACTCGAGTGATATGCAGGAGCAGATGTTACAGAAATGAAGGAAGTCTCCCCAGTCAAAGAAACTTCATTGATAAAAGTTAGAATTAATACAGTTATGCTACTGTACCTCATTAACATAGACCTATTGTAAGATAACATGTAAAACAAGGTACCTAATTGATTGCTAAGACTAAAGAATTGAATTGAAGACTAAGAATTGATTCAAGAATAATAATAATATCAGTATTATAATTAAGAATTATTTTGGGATTAAAAACACAAGACATGCAGTGCTACACAAAATAAATCATATTATAGAATTGTTGTATTATTACAACTGCTAACCGAATCCGCTATGGTTAAAAATGGGACAAAATTATATTGTATTTCATTTTGTTCGATGATTCTGTATGACTTTAATATTTTAGCCATGTTTAGAGCTCATTATAAATGTGTTCAATATTAAATCAGAATAAATGTGTAGGTATCTTATTCAGATTACACATATTATTTTTGAAAAAATAATTTTAACATTTAATTATTGTTGGTATTTCTGATGATTATGCTATAGGCACATTTGATTTTGTGTTTGATTTTTATTTTGTTTGTTTTTCTCTCCTTGCCTCTTTTCCCCTTTCCTACTTTATCATCCTCCACAAATCGTAATTATGTTAATGTAAACATAAAGCAATGGGTCGGTCTGGGAAGAGTGATTCACCTGTGGGCTTTACGCCCCCTAGGGGTAGAAAAAGCGCGCGTCGCCGCAGTATTTCCTACGATCCAACATCAACTGATGATACTGCAGTCGGTTCTACGCGGAAAAGTCGTAGTAAGATTAGAAGTGGTAACAAACGCCATCGTGCTAAAGTGAGCAGATCAAGATCCCAGTATAGGAAACGTGCACGACAAACAAGACGTCGTCGTCGCCGACGTAATATCTCATCAAAATCATCGACGTCAACAAGTGATTGGGATAGAGAAAGGCGTCGTCACTCAAGACGTGATCGTTCGAGATCAAAGAGCCATCGACGTTGGCCATCACGCACTAAATCAAATGTGACAGAAAACAACGACCGTTATACTGAGAACATTGTGTTGAAGACTTTTCTTGATATGATGCAGGAGAAATGTACGAATAGTACATTCTCGTACACAGGGGCACAAAACATTCTGCCTGTATTCGACCCAAAATCTAAAAATCAGTCTGCAGCAGATTGGCTTCGTAAAGTCAACGAAACGGCTACAATATATAACTGGCAGGAAAAACAAATTATATATCATGCCTTACCTAAACTGTCTGGACTAGCTAAACGGTGGTATGAAGGATTAAAGTCAGTAGATCTTACTTGGAGCCAATGGCAGGAACGTATTTTAACAACTTTTCCTGATGATCGAAATTATGGTGACAAGTTAGCAGAAATGTTGGAGAGAAGAAGTAGGCGCGAGGAGTCGCTGGAAGAATATTACTATGATAAAATGGTGTTAATCAACGCATGCGACATTGACGGAAAGAAAGCGGTTGATTGCCTGATCCATGGAATTTATGACCATAATATAAAACTCAATGCACAAGGTGCCAACTTTAATGAACCAATCGAGGTCCTGAAATTTTTACGGGGTATTTCAAGGAATATAACCACTAATCAACCTCGAAAGGCATTTATCCCAAGTAAACAACATGCTGGAGAACGTGTAGTAAGAAATGAATTTAACGACAAGTTTAAGAACCTTAAGTGTTTCAATTGTTCGGAGGTAGGTCATGCAGTGATACGCTGTACAAAGCCACTAATAAGGTGTAACAAATGTCAAAAATTGGGTCATAGTTCGGACTATTGTGAAAGATTCAAATCACGTATTGGTAATAACAATCAAAAAGGTGAATTAGAACCATCCAGTAGGTCTCAAAAGATACTTAAGATTACGGGAAATGATAAATACAGTAATGACAAATACTTTAAGATGGTAACAGTTAATGAACAACCTCACAAAGCTTACATTGATTTTGGAAGCGAATGTTCGATAATTAAGTCTAGTTTGGCTAAAGAAAAAGGTCTTGAGGTTGTTAAAAATGATCTTCCGATGTTGAAAGGGTTTGGTTCGGAGAATAAAATTTCTCCAATAGGTAGTTGTGACGTTCGTATTACAATTGATGCTGTAACTGCTGATTGCCAAGTTTTCGTCGTGGATGATGAATTGTTGAACACTGATTTATTGATCGGCCAGAATTTGACGGAGCTACCATTTGTTATAGTCCACAAAACAAGTTCTGACCTGTACTTCTATTCGAACGAGTCGAACCTAGATAAAGTTAAAATTTACAATGAGTCTAAAACAATTTTGTCGGGTACTCAAGCTGTTACGATTTATACTGATACAGATTATACTGGACAAGTTTATGTGCCATCAATGACCTGCTTGAAGGAGAATTGTGAATATATGATACTTCAAGGAATATACACTTTACATAATGGACGGGGTCACTTAATGTTGATTAATATTTCTGGTAAGGAAATTACACTTGAAAAGAACAAATTACTTAGTAGAGGGCATCATTTGCCAGGTATTGGTAAATTTAAAACAGGTAAACCCGATGTTAAAGAAATCAAAAGAATGGAACTTTCAAAAGAATCTTGTGACAATTATTCAGAAAAGGTTAACATTTCGATGGACATGCTAAACGTCGGAGATAATGTATCTGAAGACGAGAAAATAAAACTATTAGAGTTACTCAACCGATACAGGGATGGCTTTGCACTAAAGTCGCAAGAGTTAGGATTAACTCAAGTTGCGGAGATGCATATTAAGCTAATAGATGATATTCCCGTGTCGTATAAACCTTACAGACTCCCATTCGCTGAGAGAAGAGTAGTTCAAGGCATGGTTGAAGACCTCCTTACTAACGAAGTTATCAGGGAATCTAACTCAGCTTACGCCAGCCCTATTGTGTTGGTGAAGAAAAAGAATGACGAATATCGTCTCTGTGTGGATTATAGAGCTTTAAATAAGAAGACAATTAAATATCGATAAGGCTTTGGGATCTAAAAGGTTTGAATTGGCTATACCATACCTAGACGATATATTGACAGCAGCACCAACCATAGGACAGTCTCTAGAAAAGTTAGAAGCGTTATTAATCTTGCTACGTGATGCTCATCTTACACTGAACCTGTCTAAATGTCATTTCCTTAAATCGTCAATCGAATATTTGGGGTATGAAATTTCTGAAAACGGGTTACAACCTGGTTTCAATAAAACTCGAGCTGTTTCAGATTTTCCTACACCAACCAATGTGCACCAAGTGAGACAGTTTATTGGCTTAGCCAGTTTCTTCAGAAGATTCGTTTTTGATTTTGCCAAAATCGCTCGACCTCTCACTATGCTAACTAAAAATGATGTAGCCTGGTCTTGGGGACCAGAGCAAGAAGCTGCGTTCAAGGAGATCAAAAACAGACTCGTATCTCGACCAGTTTTAGCGCTTTACAACCCAGAATATGCTACTGAAGTTCACTGCGATGCAAGTAAACTTGGATTGGGAGGGATACTGCTTCAGAAACTAGATGAGAAATCTCCCCTTCGACCAGTATCGTACTACAGCCGGCAAACTACGAAAAGTGAAGAGTTTCTACATTCATATGAGTTGGAAACAATGGCTGTTGTAGCTGCACTCAAGAAATTTCGTATATACTTAATCGGGATATCATTTAAGGTTATGACTGACTGCAATGCACTGAGATGTACTCTGAGTAAACGAGACTTAATGCCGAGAATAGCGAGATGGTGGTTACAACTTCAAGAATTTGATTTTACCATTGAATACCGTCCCGGAGATTCAATGAAGCACGCTGACGCTCTGAGCCGAAATCCAATATCGATAAGGAATGAAATGGATGACTTGGAAATTATGAACATAAGAACTGAAGACTGGTTGCATACAGTTCAGATGACTGATTCTAAACTCAAACTCATCCGAGATGTGTTGGAGACAAAGGAAAAAGAGATCAAAGAAATTGTTAACAATTACTGCATAAAAAATAACTGGCTATACAGACGGGTGGGCAAAGATATGAGATGGGTTGTACCACACGGTGCAAGATGGCGAATTTGTCAACTATGCCACGACGAATCTGGTCATTTTGCTTTTGACAAAACATTTGAAAAAAATGAGTAAAGAATATTGGTTTCCTAAAATGAGAAGATTTGTAAAAAAGTATGTTGCCGCTTGTATGAATTGTGCCTTTAACAAGAAACCTGCTGCTAAAGAATCCGGATATTTACACCCGATACCAAAGACCGATAAAATCTTCCACACTTTGCATCTAGATCATTTGGGTCCCTTTGTTCGAAGCAAAAGAGGCAATGTATACATACTTGGAATAATAGATAGCTTTAGTAAGTTTATATTCGTTAAAGCCGTGCGAGACACTAAATCAAGGACAACTGTAAAGGTTCTAGAAGACATATTTGCTACTATTGGTAATCCAAAGATAATAATATCAGACCAAGGTACAAGTTTCACTTCAGCCGAATTTAAAAATTTTGCAAACGCGATTGGTACAAAACACGTCCTCAACGCCGTAGCGACACCACGTGCAAATGGTCAGATTGAGCGTTATAATAGAACTATTTTAAGCTCACTTGCATCAATGAACCATAATCTTGACGAATCTGAATGGGATCTGAATATACCCAAACTGCAGTGGAGTCTTAACAACACTATCAATAAAGGCATAGGAAAAGCTCCAGCGGAAGTTGTGTTTGGTCATAGAACCACAAATGCTCCAGAGGAAATTGTCGATACATCATGTGAACTAGAAAGAGAAGATATCCGTCATGATGTAAAATTGACTATAGAAAAACAGCAAAAAGCTATGAAAGAACGTTTCGATAAAAATAGAGCACCCACTAAACTGTTTAAAGAAGGTGAATTAGTCATGATTCCGAACTATACTCAAGAAAAAGGAAAGAGCAATAAACTAGCTCCAAAATTCAAGGGACCATTCAAAATAACAGCTGTTTTAGATCATGACAGATACGAGGTATCTAGTATAGAAGGGCACGCTACTCGCAAGTATAAAAACATATTCCCTGCAGATCATCTAAAACCTTGGGTAACCTTTCACTCTTCCCCAACCGAAAGCGAAAATGATAGTGACACTACTGATTAAAATTAATGTTAAATTAATCGTTTTAGAAATACTAATATATTCGTCTTCTGAAATTATTGCATGATTATTGCATGTTGACGTTCAATGTAAATGTTACATTTCGAATTAGTTGTTATAATAATTAAAGTTACATAGTAGTTCTAACATGTTTGTTGGTTTTAATGAATAAATTAAATAATATTCAATGGATTCATGTTATTATTTTGAAAATGCAAAATCAGCAAAATCCCTGACTAGTATGTCAATAAATTGAATCCTGTATGAGTTCATTACACTTCCTATCCATAAAACCTGTTTAGATTTGGAGCGATGCAAAGAAGTAACGTACAGGAGGCCAAAAGTCCCAGAAGGAATAGTGGTACATACGTGGACTACTTCGTAAAATAAGCGGTACCCGCACATCTTAAGCGGAGGAGGCCGAAACCCAAAGTGGGTAAGCGGTACCCGCACATCTTAAGCGGAGGAGGCCGAAACCCAAAGTGGGTAAGCGGTACCCGCACATCTTAAGCGGAGGAGGCCGAAACCCGAAGTGGGTAAGCGGTACCCGCACATCTTAAGCGGAGGAGGCCGAAACCCAAAGTGGGTAAGCGGTACCCGCACATCTTAAGCGGAGGAGGCCGAAACCCAAAGTGGGTAAGCGGTACCCGCACATCTTAAGCGGAGGAGGCCGAAACCCAAAGTGGGTAAGCGGTACCCGCACATCTTAAGCGGAGGAGGCCGAAACCTGAAGTGGGTAAGCGGTACCCGCACATCTTAAGCGGAGGAGGCCGAAACCCAAAGTGGGTAAGCGGTACCCGCACATCTTAAGCGGAGGAGGCCGAAACCCAAAGTGGGTAAGCGGTACCCGCACATCTTAAGCGGAGGAGGCCGAAACCCAAAGTGGGTAAGCGGTACCCGCACATCTTAAGCGGAGGAGGCCGAAACCTGAAGTGGGTAAGCGGTACCCGCACATCTTAAGCGGAGGAGGCCGAAACCCGAAGTGGGTAAGCGGTACCCGCACATCTTAAGCGGAGGAGGCCGAAACCTGAAGTGGGTAAGCGGTACCCGCATACCAGAAACGGAGGAGGCCGACATCTGAGAGACAAGCGGCACCCGTATAAGACGCAGGAGGCCGACCCTTAAGAGGAAGAGCGGTACGCGTCACAATATGACCAAGGAGGTGCTTTACATAACTGGTAATAGAAAATTTGATTATTATATTTTTTGTGTATATGCATTGACCAACTATTAGATGATTTTATGAGTGTATGAGGCCATACACGAGGACAGATGGCCGGAGGACTGGGGACAGTCCTATACTACAGGATGACCGAACTGTTAGCTTCTGGAAATTGGCGTCAATTTCTAGTAATTAAAAATTAGTTTTTACTTGTTGTTTTGTTAAAAACTTTGAACGTATAATTAAAAATAAATATTATGCGCTGGCAGCACCAAGGCTGTCGGCGCATACGACGAAAAAAAAAAAAAAAAAGCAGCCATGTTGGTTATGGGGTTGGTTGTTTGAGGGTTTATAAGAAAAACACGTTTTTGGAAGATCGTGGTTGGTAAAAACTATTTACAGAATTATCATCTTCAGTAAAAGTGTGAGTGGGATAAAATATTCTATGGTGAGTTTTTAACAATAAGGTGTACAATAAAGTATTTTCTTTCATTCATTCATTCATTAAATCATTGGTTTCCCATACAAACATTCATCGCCAATATCCCTTCAAGTTTTATTTTCGCAACAAAAAGTAGCATTTATCCTTCTCCAAGGTCCCAAAATACATCAAAATTGGTTTAAGCGTGAAAACGCAACAGACAGAAAGAAGTTAGTATGGATATAGTATATATTGTATGGAGTAGTATGAAGTTAGTATGGATATAGTATATATTGGAGTTTTATACGATCTGAAATTCTAGAAAGCGTTGAAGCTAATTAGGTATGACGGGATCGTGGAAAAAAAATAGGTACCTATTGTTTTGTAAATGGATCGTTAAAAAGAATAACCAGCCTTGTTTTCTTGCATTTCTTTCCTGGCGGCTATCGCGAAGGAACAGGCAGTGATCCTTGTGATTTTAATGAATAAATTAAACTTGACTTTGAAGTATAAATCCGTTGTCTCTGCCTACCTACCGGGAAACAGACATGACTTTATGTATAGATGTATAGTGAAGATGGTCCACGCTGTAAGTAATTCATAGATAGCCTATTTCTGCCAGCGAACATTTATGACTTCCGGTTTGAAGGGCAGCAGCGCCGGTGAAATTACTGGCAAGTGAGACCTACGACTTCCTTGTCCGAAACTGAAATGAGACTACGCATTTATAATATTATAGTTGTATAAGATAGGACAGTAAGGGAACCTAGTGGAATAGGCTAGTTGGATAGGTTAGTGGGATAGTATAGTAGTATTTATGTTATAGAGGGAGGATACCTTGCGTGTAAACACAAGTTTTATACTTAGTTAAAGCAAAGTACCCAAGTATTTGACTGTACATCATACAAGGTTTTATGTACATTTATAAAATATACACTTAACCGTCTATCTTACAACAAGATCAAACATATATTTTTAATTTGTGTGCCAATGTAAAGTAAACCTTTTTTGAAAATAAATATTCTTTATTATTTTATTACTAGCTTCTGGCGTGGTACCCGGATAAAAAGTATCCTATGTGTTATTCTGATGTATAAGCTATATTAATGTAAAGTTTCATTAAAATCCGTTTAGTAGTTTTTGCGGGAAATGGTAACAAACATCCATCCTCACAAACTTTCGCGTTTATAATAGTAGTAGGATTATTATGTTTTTTTTTTAATTATGTTGTACTTAATGTAATAAAGTTTTTATCTAACTACAGTGAGATATTATCGGATAGCAGGATTAGTAGGATATAATTTCCGATGAAGGCAACACTAATAATTAATTTAAAAAATTCTGACGCGCGACTTTTATTTCCCATCACTAGTGCCCTCTGGTGAAATGTTATGATAAAACTTATCTAAGAATCATCCTTGAAGACATACAAAACGATTTCAAAATAATCCGATAAGACATTTCGGAGATGAATGGTAACAGGCAAAGAAATAAACAAACAACCTCATAAAGACAAATACATATATGGGCTTCTGTCTTGTAAACAACTAAATTTATAAACAATGTAATACAATCTTGGAAGTAAATTTTAACGTACTTCTAATTGTAAATGAAATGATACTTTGAATGAAATGAATGATAATACTTTATTGTAAACCTTATGATATAAATAAAATAAACAATAACACATTAAGAATAGGTACAATGGGTGGTCTTATTGTTTAAAAGCGATCTCTTCTAGACAACCTTGGATGGAGAGGATTATATATGATTTTGAAGTGGCCGGGTGTACTTTATAACTTGTGTGTATGTTTTAGTTGGGATGACAATACTATAATTTGGTATCTTGGAGCTGATGTGATGATGGAACCAGGAGGTGGATAGTGGAACTCTTCAGTGGCTACTAGTAAACTCCTCGAGTTTTGGCTCGATTGTCTGATGTTGAAACCAGGAGGTGGATAGTGGAACTCTTCAGTGGCTACTAGTAAACTCCTCGAGTTTTGGCTCGATTGTCTGATGTTGAAACCAGGAGGTGGATAGTGGAACTCTTCAGTGGCTACTAGTAAACTCCTCGAGTTTTGGCTCGATTGTCTGATGTTGGAACCAGGAGGTGGATAGTGGAACTCTTCAGTGGCTACTAGTAAACTCCTCGAGTTTTGGCTCGATTGTCTGATGTTGGAACCAGGAGGTGGATAGTGGAACTCTTCAGTGGCTACTAGTAAACTCCTCGAGTTTTGGCTCGATTGTCTGATGTTGGAACCAGGAGGTGGATAGTGGAACTCTTCAGTGGCTACTAGTAAACTCCTCGAGTTTTGGCTCGATTGTCTGATGTTGGAGCCAGGAGGTGGATAATGTTAGTGTTAGTGCGTGATACAAGCGTGATACCTTTTATCCGGGTAACACAGGGGCGAAGCAGTGACTAGTTTTACCTTTGTACATAAAATGGTAGGTACTTTATTATTATGAATGGAGGAATATACAATAGTTTCGGTATCTATTACGTAATTCACTACAATGTTATAAAAGCAACGGTCAATATATGGAGCAATGGTCAAAGGTCCCCATATCGACTCACCCTGAACTTTATGATAGGTGATTGAAATTGCGTCTCTCTCATTCAATGTGAAGATATGCACAGTGCGAGGGAGACGAGAGACAAAGGCACTAATATAATGGTTTCGAAGAATAAATTTATACCAAAAATATCAACTTCAGTGAGCCACGAACCCGCGACCACTTGGTACGCGGGGTCTATAATTATAATAGATGTTGGGAGGTCGCGGGTTCGAGTCCCGCCGAGGTTGATATGTTTTTGCATATTATAAAAATCTCGAGATACACTTTAAAAAACAATTAACCGGCTAGAAGATTTTAAGAAAAGATTTTTTTCCTTTTTCATTCACTTATGATACCGAGGTCGAACCGGTCCTGGCTTTTCATGTATTTTTCCACTCGAAAAAGTGATTTCCACTGAGGAAATAAGTTAATAAGCGGCGTTGGGGTTGCATTCTGGCATGTGGAATGCTAACTACTTGCAAAACGTGGGCATGTGCGGGCATGTTATGTTTGGGCGTGCCTCTGACTACCCAAAAATCTACGCACTGATTATCATTCTGATGATGTCCTTCATGGGGAATACAGTCGTAGCTAAACAATTGCTTAGAATCTTTATAAGTAAGCATGTAGGTAGGTATTTTCAATGTTCATTTATTTATTTAATTCTTTATTGCACACAAACAATGTACAAAGAAGACTAATGCTATACAGAATAAGGGAAGTAGTTCAAATAGACCTGATTTATTTGTCAATGCTACAGTTTTCGGCTTTTGCAGTGGCATATCGTGGACAATGGGCTTGGAACTACTTGCTATGATCAAAGAACTCATAGGGAATACAGGCGACACCGTCTTTATTTTACAGATACAGATATTTGATACAGCGTAATAAATACATATTATATCAGCTAAATTCGGTTTGGTAAAGCGCCATCGCCATGTTGTGATTATATAAAACGCGTGTTAAAAAGTAAAATCAGACACCGAGTTAGCAATAATAGCTTGTAATCTCAATATTTATCAAGCTTTGAACAAAATAACAGCTCTTTTCGCTTGACGTAGGAACATCTTTTTCCTAAAAGCGACGGGACACCTTCCGTTTTTATTTTATGATAAAGGTTATGGTGGCATACGTTATCTATATAGCATAAAAATGACTACAGATTATACACCAATTTTATCAATATCAATTTGATGTACAATATTACAATAAGTTACACTCGGGTGTTTGGTTATTTCACGTGGTGATACGTGTTTCTTTGGTAATTTTGCGATTGTAATACCTAAACAGACTGAATGTGTACATAGGGTACCTATTAAATGTTTTTTTTTATTGGATGACAGATAGGGATAAATAGTTTTGTCTGCCCCCTGTTAATGACGAGGGATAGAACTTTTTCCCCAACTGTCACCCTAGGGGGACAGAGCGGGGTGACAGATGATTCAAGAATAATTCAAGTTTTCCGAATTGGCCACACCGACAGCCGTCAACTATAAATGTTGATCGTGTTCGCGAAGGTACTATTAGTATTACATATTTAATTAGCTTCATTTCCATTTCAATTGGATGCTTGATTTATTCTGTTTTACCCCTGAATTGGGGTTCGATGCCCGCTATTTCGTCCACTTTCTATTTTTCTTGTTCCATTTTCTGCTTCACCGTCTGACAGAGGGTCGATTTTCTAAAATTTCTTCCGACACTGTAGATAACACTGTTTTTCTTCTAAGAGAACTCTCTTCCAAATTGCAGGTTCCTATGACTCGCATAGGTACTGTGGCTAACCTGTGTTACCTACGGTGCCGACATGTGGACACTCACAGCAAATACCTCGCGCTTAGATTTCCCTTGAAGCTAACGCAAAATCGTCAAGGTAAAAACTTGTCAGCAGTCACGTGACATTTCCACAACTAATGTAATTTCCATACAATTCAATCTTTCCGCATGCGTTAACGCCAACAGAAAGTGGTATTTGTCTAGACACTCTGGGCTAATCCGCCAGTTCAAGGTATATACGGATTTTATCTCTGAAGGATAAAATCTGTTACGAGATTATCCGACAGAAAACGAAAGTTAACTTTACTGTTCTCCAGGATGATCTAACTAAACAAAACAAAAAGCTTCAATTTAGAAGTACACTGGGCGGCCTTGAAATAATAATACACCCATCAGCCGCATACATAGTACTGACCCAACGTTTCGTGGGTATTAGGAACAACGAATACCGTGGTACCTGAACACGTAGACCCGGAACAAATATCTACATGTTCTGCAAACATTTGTCCCGTAGCGGGAATTGAACCAACGCCTCTTGCATAGCCATATCATGGGCATGTTAAGAAATGGTCTTAGACCGCCTTAACGTCTTACTTAACAATAATTAGCTTACACTAACAGGAAGCACTAGAGCCTAAGTAACTCTGCCCTCAAAACCTAATACATAGGTTTTGAGGGCAGAGTAGATTATCAGTCTGTCAGTACTAAAGTTAATGATTTTCTATAAATTACCTACCATAATACTCCATAAATAATATGATTGGTTTCACATGAATTAATTAATTAGTGAAAATATGTACTTTATTTGTCTACCTTATGAAATAAACAATAACATATTCAAATCAAATGCACATACAATGGATGGTGATTTCGCTTAAAAGCGATCTCTTTCAAGAAACCTTTGGATGGAGAGGATTCTATGTGATTTAGAGAGTTCTACATAATTTGTGAATTATGTAGAATTATGTGTGCACCATCTTTTAGGTGCCTACAAATTATACTAAAAAGCGAGGACTATTTATTAGGTACATAGATGGTATTTATAGGTAGGCTTTTAATATGAACCCATATGAACCCTGTCTAAAGATGCAACATGTGGGTAGGCGTTTTACCTAAACAAACTGGCACTCTAAAATAAAGTTAAGTAGGATTTTTTGTCCGTCAGTAGGTAGGTTAGGAGTAGGTATAAATGTTGCACCTATTTTAAATCGATTTGTTCCACATTCGCCCCACTTGTTTGCCCCACATTCCAAAAAATTCTGCTTTCGCCCCATGTCAAAAATATTTCCGGTTTCGCCCCACATTACAAAAGGTACACATTACAGAGGCAAAGTACAGTTGACAAATAAAACCAATTGATCAATGTTTGTAAAAACATGTATGTACTTAATTATACTGTAACTTAATCATAAATCGCAGAAGTTATTAATTAGATAAAATTTTAAATAATCAACGGTTATGTTGCGCCAAGGTAAACCTAAAATATAAATATAGCTGGCAACAACGTACCTGTCTGTTGATCTCAAATTACATATTAACTGCATATCGGCCTTTTTGATATGGGGACCTTGGCCTTTAGATTTCTTGGTATGGTATTTACCCCTACCACGGAATAAATTATTAGTACCTGCTCCTGGTCATAGATACCTATTATTTATTGATGTGTTTAGGAAACCCAACAGAGAAATCACAGTAATTATACAGCTATTAATTAATTACTTATTGAAACTAAACAAAAAAAAACACTGACTGTATTGCCACTGATGGACATCCTCAAATACATACTCAGTAAGTAGATCTTTGAGGATACCAAGTAGGGGGTAGTTAGAGACAAGTTCAAATATTACATTTGGATTTGGTATCATTTGAAGTTCGTTAATCTCATTTTTGGGCTGGCAAGTTTAGTGTTAACATCCGAAGATAAACTTAGGTGCTCAGCTTATTTTACCTTGAAAGTTGATTGAGAATGACACCGGTCTGTACCCCTGCTCAGGTAGATTTGAAACAAAACATATATTAATTAGTTCTCATAATTATCTCGTCATGTATCAGTTTCGTCTAGTCTAGACATGAAGTAACGGCCGCACCGGCGCGCGACACAGCGAAGCGTGAAAAACTGCGAAGTGGAAGCTTCGGGTGTGTTCGGGTTATTCCACTAATCCCCCCTGAGATATCTCCCTTAGAGGGGAAAACTGAACTTTTTATGTTAAAAAAGTGCAGAAACGGCCCAACGCTCATAGCACAGATTAAATTCACTTGTATGAGAACAGTTACCGTAGACGGCCAAACTAAACTGTCACTCATAAAAAAAAACCTCTCATTGTCCTCTTCCAGTTTCCCTTAAAGTAAATAATACATTTTTATTTTTACTATGTGTTGGTAAATCAACGAACACTCAGCTCTTGGCCTTTCAATCCCATTCAAGGCAAAAACTAAGCGCACACACTACGTACTTAACGTGCTATATATATGTAGATGTTACAAAGACATGTCCCCGCCGTTATCGCGCCGGTCTAACCGCAGCTTAAAATTGCTAATAATTTAAGCTGCATCTTATTTTCCTTGAACAAAGTTACCTTTATAACTTTTGAGACAGATGGACAGATAGTTAGATAAACTGTTTATTGTGCATAACAACAATTTACAGTACAAAACACAGAAACAGAATAAAAGAACAAAAAACAAGTAAACGCACAATGGGCGGTCTTATCGATGAAAGCGATTTCTTCCATACCACCTTAGGACGGAGAGAACTATTTAAAAGAATGACGGTGTTATTGCCTGAGAATATATGTATATATTTACATACAAATTAAACATTATTTAATTACTATCATGGTTATAAATATATCTTTTACTAAAACGGTATATTTACAATGTGATTTACGTATGATAGGTTGTCGGGTGAAGGAGCACATCAGGAAGCCTAAATCTAAGGATTTCTATCATAAAGAATAATGTCTTAGACATGTCTGTTTTGTTTCTATTGGTTTTCGCTCTCGTGGCCCGGATCCGTCATAGTACTGTGCGCATTTTTGCATAAAAGTAATAAAATAACACATATGCGCTCAAACACTGATGAAAGCCAATTCAAGTCATTCCATTACATTGACGCATCAGTTCAGTTACACATGACATCATTTCTATTGCTCTAACTGATCCGTTGTGATTCACTTGATATACTGCCAGTATCTACTGTTGATATACTGCCAGCGCTATATATTGTAATGTTGTTAACAGCTGTTTTATAGCCGAAATATAGTTTTAGCAGCTTTTCATAGTAAGACAATAGTGGTTTTAGAAGTTTCCAATATCACGATTCTAAAACGATTGTATGTAATATTTTGTAGAAAAATCTGTCGTGCTTTCGTCGTTTATAGAATGTATGATATTTTTATTAATTATAATGGATTTAAATATTAAATTAAATACAAATAATTTATTTCTCAGAATACCAAAAACTTTTTACAATATAACATAATAGCCTGTATCGCGGGAAACCGAAGAAAATTTACTAATTAGTATTTAATGGAGAAAACAAGCGAGACTTAGGTTTTATAAGAAAACAGATACTTATTAAAAAATAATATAAAAAAAGAAAAAAAAAACATTGTATTGAATTGTACCTACTTATCTAATATCATATAATATCATATTATTATATAATATTGACATGTGACCTACCAAAGGTCACATGTCAAGCCAATCTATTAGAAAACAAACAATTTAATTAGGTAGGTACATTCATGAAACTGCAATACTAATGTAAAGTTCGCCGACCCCTCCAATGTAAATAAACATTGATTCTATTTGTACCCTACTATGTTATAAGTATTATTATATACTGCAGTACCTATGCCAAGATTGGCTAACTTTGATCTGTGCCAAATGCGTCCTTGTGCAAGCTAGAAAGGAATTTTCTTTGTTTCGACATCATTTAATTCTTGGCTTCGGCTAGGTTTCTTGGTCGTGGGTTTTTTTCCACAAAAACTGCTATTTAGGCTTGTCACAGTTCACACGACTTCTTGCATTGTAAACTAGGAAGCTCGATGCTTAAGAGCTTGAAGATCTAGAATAACAACGACACCAGTCAAAATAAAGTAAAAGACGCGGTGGACGTCTAGTGCTAATTATAAAGTCACACGTGTATCGAAACGGGACAGGTTATTAACACCAGACGAGAGGCAGTCATAGACAAAATTTCTTACATTAAACTTAATATGAATAAAAATACAAAAGTATAATGGCGGGCCAACGGGTAGAATGTCTTCCTACTCTGCGTTTTCGTCCAGTTCAGGTCCTCCTGACAAATACCTCACACTTAGTTTTCCTTTCACGCTAACGCAAATGCATCAAGGAAAAACATGTCACATTTCAACAGCTTATGTCATTTCCATGCAATTCAATCTTTCCGCTGGCGTTCACGCCAACAGAAAGTGATATTTGTCTAGAACCTGGTCGCCATTCAATTAGGAGTCCTCTCTCGCTACTAGACAAATCTTGCAATCGCATAATTGGTCAGTCAGATTCAGATACGCATTTCCGCTTCGTTACCGAACAGTATCGAATTGACTTGTTGACCGTTTAGAGGTTCTAACGAAACGTCAGCAGGAGAATAGTAAAGTACGTGGTATAGTCGTAATTATATTCTAAAATGACACCAAACCACGGTAATTTTAATTCCATTGTTAGGTGTCGTTTACTTAATTTAAACAGACGTTATTATCAACTTCACAAATATCCTTATTGGATTTAAAATGTCTACTTGTCACAGTTATTTCCAGTATGACCATCATCCAATTTGAATCGCATCCAATTGATTTCGCAGTCATTGGTAAATCATTGACACTGATTGGATTGATGGATGGGGTAAGGTTGTCTGGGGTTCCAATTGAACATCATATTTACTATTTCAAAAAGAGGAGTTTTCAATTTAAATATTTTTTACTCTTGAATAGGATCCACAGTCCCGGTTGGCCAATAAAATGTTACATAAAAATATATCATATTACATTATCTCTTTGAAATAAATACATAATTCCTTTAGAAAATTTACGCCGATTATTCTATGATGCTTGGTCCTATTTTAATAATATATACTGTTTAGTTAGGGGATAACATGTAGGGTCTCATGAAAATATGATCTACATCGGATCAGTAGGTTTTGCACAAAAAACTACTTGCTGATTCGCCGATAAGTACTGTATGGGAATATTTTTTTTTATTTAATATAATCCTTTTGAATCACTTTTTTTGGACTTATCAACCGAACATGTAGCTAAAAAGTTATTGATAAAGAAGTGAGGTGAGTATGAAAAAAACTAAAAACTGCCAAAAAGTTTTTTATTGGAAACTGTAGTCTTATTTGAAACTAGCTGTACCAGCGACTTAGTTCGCGATTGCCATCCCTGCCGACTAATTATTCTTATTTGACCACAGTTTGTCCCATATTAAGCAACGTTGTAGACTGCGGTGAAGCACTCTTATGAAGAAAGGAGCTTTTTAAATTGGATTTGAAAATTCCCAGGTTGTATTTCTCAGAAGACAGTAAGCTAGGATTCAAAAAAAGAATCATTAAAATCTGTTTACAATTGGCGAAGATATCGCGTAATAATCACACACGATAAAAAACATACAGTCGAATTGAGAACCTCCTCCTTTGAATTCGGTTAAAAACTACAAAAATGATGGAATTTAACATCGATGTAATTGATCTAACAAAAAAGAATGAATGAAATCGGACTACGCGTTAATGGTGAAGTACAAATTTTGACTTTATCCCCTCTCCCAAGGGGGCCGTGCTGTATTTCGAGATAAAAAGTATCCTATGTCCTGCTCCGTAGTATAAACTCAAATCATGCCAAGTTTCATTTGTATTCATTTAGTAGTTTCGGCGTGATGCGCGTTCCAGATACAGACAGATAAAAATAAAAAAAAAACACATTTTTGGATTCAGTATCGACAAAAAATATCTTCAATGTACAGAATTTGACCTGTTACATTCTCATTATAATATAGATATAGATTTGATTAAGAGAAGTTCAGAATATAACCTCAAGGGAGAAACATGTCTCTTTCAATATTGGTTCATATAAATAATACGAGTAAACTAAGGATCTATTCTAATTTCGATCACGTCAATGTCATTCATGTTAGTATTGCCTACTTACATAATTATTATATTTTGTCGTATTAACAGCAGATTACACATTTTTATGTAAGTAATAGAGTTTATAATTAAAGGCTCTTTATTTATTATATATAATTATTTGCAATGAATAATATTTATGGTATGTTGTTTCATGTCCAACGATATGTTTGTGTGCAAAATTACGTGCTAGTTTTTTTTTATCGTCAAAATATTATTTGATAAAGTACGACACTAATGAATTGTTATCTAACAACAGGGCTTAGAACGTTTTCGAAGGTGGTTCCTGTAATTGCAAAACCTGATTTAAAATAAAACAATAAATTTAGCCGTTATTTCTTAAGTCTGTCCTTGATCCGCATTCAATAACACTGTCCACTTGAATAAGGTCAGATTAACAACTTTATTTGAATATAACATACTAGCCTTTGCCCACGGTTTCGCCCGCATGTTACCCGAAAAAAAAACAGTAGCCTTTTATTATTCTATGTTACGAACTATAACTGTTCCAAATTTTATCAAAATTGGTTCCACCTTTTGGAGATTATTAGCAACAAACATTCAAACTTTGACATTTATAACATTAGTAGGATATTATTATTTACATTCATGAAACAAAGATATACTGAAATCGTATTCGGTGATGCAAGCCCGCCTTGAAACTTATAGGCCTCGTACTATTTTCCAATCGTTTCATCTTTGAATAAAATTATAATAAAGACCGTAAAAATCCTCTGCTGGTTCGACTATGACCTTCACCGATCTTTACCGCCGACTTCCCGCAATCTTTAAGATGCCATAATAGACCCATCGGGCGGGGGTATTCATATAGATATATATTGCTCTCATTTACACAAATTAGTATAGACTTTAAAAGCATACAATGAGATCCATCATGTAGGTTGCATTTTAACTGTTTTCAATTATTGTGGTTTAGCTACAAATATAATTCAATTATAATTATAAAAATGTCACTTACAAAAAATAAAAGTCTTCCTCAACTGCGTCGTCCAGTCCAGAAGAGAAATTCGAGAACCTTTTTACTTCAGAGGCTGTGGGTTCTATCCCTACGACCTTCAGATCGGAGGTCGGATTAGGCCAACACGCTAGTTTTATACTTACTGCCGTCTTCAAATAGCTATCGATGTTTCAAAATCTATCGATTACTACGTAAATCACTCGTTTTAGAAACTACAAGTATAACTAGTAAATAAAACTAACCGGTATGGATTCGCAGACAGGTTGACATTAGCTTAAAATTAGTTATTTTGGCTATGCATAATCAGATCTTTGATCAGCGATCTCGCCTTCAGATTATCATTTCCAGTGATAGCAATACGGATAATATTACTGACTCACCAATGCTATATTTCTTCACGAAATTGGTGGGCCTATTTTCAACCGTGGACTTTTACAGGTACATTGATGATCTTATGTTTTTCAAATAAAAGTACACTAGTGGTGTAGTGGCTAGTGACTTGCCTTTTCATGTATTATAAAACTTGCGCAATATGCTATTGTCTGAACTCGCAAACATTGAAGGAATCCTAAGGAAATCGTCAAGACAAGGGCAGAGGCGAGATGCACTCGCCTCTGCCCTTGTCATATCCTTTCGACACAGTGTTTTTTTTTAGTGTCAATCATTAGACTCTTTCTGGGCTACCATACTTCAACCGTTTTCCTAATCACACTAACAGAATTGCAATGAGGACTAACGCATTTTAGCAATGTCTGAAACTTTTTAGTCTTGACATGTTTGTTGACTTTAATTTCCCATTTTCAAGTTTTAGAAGTTTTGGACATGAATCTGTCATAGCTGCCCATAGATATATTTTTAGTAAATACTGTTAACTGAACTATCCCTGATTGAAAGAAGACGAACATTTGTAAACTCGCTGTAGCCACTTGTAGACTCCAAGGTATACGCTTTTATAACAAACTCCCAAGAGATATACAAATATTGACAATTTATAAATGTAAAAAGTAATCAAACAAAAACTTTACTAAATGACTTAATAATTATGAAATATTATTAATATATTGGATTCTTATATATGATAAACAATCTTGGGATTGAAGATGCTCCAACTCGCCTACCATTAGAAACGCCTCGGATAACGCGCGTGAAACTGTCGTAAAATCCAAACGTGAGGCAAGTAATGAATAAATACTTGAATGTGTGATATCTAATGATTTACATAACTAAAATAAATTAATTGTGAGTTTGAACTTGAATAAGTTTTTCCAGATTTCGTGAACATATAATGCGTGTGAGTAAATCAAGCGTATTTTACCCGCTACGTGAAAAACCTGTATATAATGTGCGTTTGCCAAAAGAGGTTCTGTGTTTCGTTTGTTTGCTACCATTTATCTCCAAATTATCGGCTTAACGGATTTAATTGCGTTTTCTAGATTTCTTTTAAGTACTACCCCTATAAACTCGCAAACGAAGCTTCAAACGGGTCGACTATTGCTCGATAAAACCCTAACTATTTACCACGTATATTTTTTATTTAAAGTTGAGAGGGTTTTTTGGGTAAAAGAGATTTCTCTGGACCGTTTTTCTATTTTCTATATTGAATTTGCTACCTACCCCCAATATACAAGTTATTAATACGCGTACGGGGTGTCTGAACATCTGCTCTTTGTGAAACTTTTTCCTATAAGTTTTGGTCGAACTTTCATAATTCCACGAGGGAAGCTGCGAACACAAAGTAGATATCAAACAGTAAGGATACTGGAAACCAGTATCTAACATTGACACTATTGATGCTGTGAACTGGAAACCTATTTATCTTGATGAATACGTTCGGAAGGTACATTACCTTCACAAGAAAATATACATATATAAAAACTGTCTATCTATCAACCGTACGTAACAAAAAAAAACATCCAGCAGTCACATACCTACATAGTCCTGACCCCAAAACTTGGATTCCTTATATCCTTGTGTTATTCCCGTGCTTCAAGTCCAAACATTATGGCTACCGCAATTATAGGTCATCTGGTCGAGCCGCCGCGCGTAACTTCCCCACACAACTATCCAAACCCAAGCGGTCACAAACTTAGGAATCGAAGAAGAGCCACGGTGTGCTTCCCGTCGCTTCTAATTTAGGGTTATAGTGGAAAGAAGCGTACTTGACGAAATCAGTGCGGGCCCGCCTAAACGCGCGACACAAGTCAGTATTGCTTGCTTCGTGCGGAAGTATTCACCACTCAACTGTACGTGGTTCACTAAACCGTGTATGCTGAAAAGGTGGTGGAATTCCTTAAGCAGAAGACCGGTCTTCTGCATAATTCTACCACCATTTGAGTCCGGACTCAGCATGAGAGTCGAGAAGTTGCAGCCTCGCCGTAATGTGAATTTCAATTATTTTTTTATTATTTTATTGTGAGAGTACCAACTAACTGCCTGTCGACCTTTATGAATGAGGAGTTTTGGTCGAAACGTTTCAAGTTCAGGAGGTTCATTGGCCGCCTGTTACGAAACACCACGCAACGATAATAAATTATTAAGTTTTGTTGTATATTTTTTTGTATGTTAGTCCATAAGGTATGAGCCATTGTACCTAATCATAATTTGTGCAGTTGTTGCCAGAGATAAATGTTATATTATTATTAGTACATTTAATGTAAATTCACGTGTCTATAATGATGCTTGTGACTTTTATTTTGACTTACAATTGAAAGCTGCCTCGGTATATATACCAGTGACGAGAATTTGACATCGTTATTTTCTTCAGTCTCCTTACTTCTTACCTACTGGTTGTGTCTATATTGTGCTTAAGTCTGAGAGTATTATTGTTCGCGAAGGTAAAGGGGATGTGAGCACGCTTAAAGAAAAAGTTTATGAAGTGGATCATATAAATTGAATCAAAAGATGTGGGTGTGTACTTGTTGCGAATGCGAACAAATAATGAAAACCGAGAAATATTCTTTAGCAAAAATATATTGTAAAGTTAGTTACAATTTACTTTTCTCAAAACTCTGAGTTCTCTCAGAAAAACGGTGAAGGAAAACATCGTGAGGAAACCGGCATGCCCTAGAACCAAAAATTCGAAGGCATGTGCCAACAGTTAGTGTTCCAATAAGCGGCGATGGGCTTGCAACCTGTCACGTGGAATGCTTACTACTTGCAAAACGCGGGCATGTACCGAATGTAATGTTTGGACGTGCCTCTGACTATCCCCTACTTGGTATCCTCAAAGATCTACTCACTGAGTATGTATCTGAGGATGTCAACCATGGGGAAGACAGTAGTGAGCGTGTTTTTTTTTTCTGAGTTCTCTCATTTATTTTTCTCATTTCAGAGTTCAATTTACGGAACGGAACAAATGTTTGTAATAGGTTGGGGAAAAAGTTTCTTCGCATTTTTTAAGAAAATTCAAAACATTTTTTAATATAGTTTATTTACATTTAACTAAAGTATGTAGGTACCATTTTGTTCGATAACTTTTTGCCATTTTGTAGGCAGGGACATGATCCCATTGCTATAAAAACTTTGGGGCTTCTGTTCAAAATACCGCGACAAGTGGTTTTGGCAGTCCTCTCGTGATGTTAACCTGACACTGCCTAAAGAATTCTGAAGAGACCGAAACAGGTGGAAATCTGAAGGTGCAAGGTCAGGACTATACGGCGGATGCATTAACACATCCCAGCCAAACTCTCTTAATTTTTGCTGAGTGGCTAAAGATGTGTGAGGTCAAAAATGGTCAAAAATTTCTTCAAAAATGGTTCGGTTTCATTACGTCGTAATAAAGAATCACAAATGAGAACACGGTTCATTAGGTTTCTTTCAGTGAGCTCGTGAGGTACCCAAATATCGAGCTTTTTTGTGTACCCAGTTTTTTTCAAATGCGCCAAAACTGTTTTGTGGTCAATTCCCAGTTCTTCAGCTACGTCGTAACTACTGATATGCCGATCTTGCTCCACTTTTTCAAAAATGGCATCCATTTTATCCGTAATAGGGCGACCAGAGCGACGTGCATCTTTGACATCAAAATTTCCGGATTGAAAACGCTTAAACCAAATTTGTGCTACTCTCACAGACACTGCACTAGGTCCATAAACATCGCAAATTTTTTTCGCGGCTTGCGTTGCATTTTTACCTTTTTTGTAGTAAAATTTTAAAATGTATCGAATTTCTTCATTAGATTCACTCATCTTAACAGTACGAAAAACAAATAAAAATCACACATTTTCCTAATTTGAATTTGGAATTATCTTCTTTAAAATTTAAACTTTTAATGATACCAAAACCAGCTAGATACAAATAGTATAGCCAAAGATATTTTATTACAAGTTCATACATACAATAATGCGAAAAGACTTTTTCCCCAACCTAATATGTTCTGCAGATATTTGTTCCGGGTATGGGTGTTGCTACCACAGTACCCATCGTTCATGATACCTACGACAAGAAATCTTAGTACGGAGTCAGGACTATGTATATGTATCTGTTGGATTGGTTATTTACTAGACACGGCTAGTAAATTAATAAACACACTGCCCTATATACTGCCCAGGGCTTCGCCCGCGTGGTACCTGATTTAAAAGTAAACGATGAAAAGTAGCTCTCACCGTTAAGGCAGATGCGAATATGCATTCGCTCGACCGTTTTTTCGTCGACTTTTTGCAAAATTGGTCTCCATGAAAAGCCTTTTTTTTAACGAGGGAATATAATACCACCATAAAAATCCATTCTAAATATTGGCGTAAGAATTATTGAGATCGGATGAGTATAGTTTCGGAGATTATCTCCTACATCCAAACTAACAAACTTTACCTCATTATTATATAAGTATAGATCGGTTATTAAGAATCGGTTTTGCACGCCTGCGCAATCAGAACTAGATCTCATTAACCGAAATTCAATTCTGATAAGCCAAACATGTAAAACGATTATGATAATCTTCTTAAAGTTGTCTAATTGTTGCCATTGTTTAAACAAGTTGCCTCAGCGCCATGCAAATCACGTGTTCCTAATGCTACTTAATCATCGTAGATAGGATACTTACGTGTTTTTTTTTATATTGTCTGTTATTATAATTAGTTTGAATCACACGGTAATGCATATTTTAATTTGTTTATTATAGATAATATGTACTCATGTTGTAGTTAAAATTGTTATACCTTATACTGGCATTATTTTATAATTATTTGATGTAAAACCTTCGCCGCTAATACAATGTCTTATGATACTATATATTCAAAGGTGGTCTGGAAGAGATCGCTTCTATGTGATAAGACCGCATTGTCCTTTCATAAGAATCATATTCTGTTAATATAACTTATAGGGCGTCCTCAACGCACCATCTCATAAAATGTGTTACTGTGTGACTCGGACACAAAATATTCGGACACAGTGTCCGAATTGACACATTTTAATTTTTATATCTTTTTTTACTGACAATTCGGACACCATCTTATTATTAAAGCTGTTTACTACAGTCAGTAATTTTTTTATAAATGTATACTTATGAAGAAAATAAACGTTACTAAAATTATTAGAGTGGCTTTAAGGCGACATCTTTCGGTAATAAATCGCCTTGTTGACGTGTATCACTGTAAGTCGCCACATTTAACTATATTACATACTGACTGTTATTTTATTTTACCTGCCTAGTTAAATATTGTTTCACGATAAAATAATTAAAAAACAAAAAAAGATAAAATTATTCAACCAATGTTAATGTAAGTACCTATTTCCATTATAGTATAATCTATTATCATATTATACCGACACTAATTATAATGTTCCTCTCCATACCTACCTATTTATTACTCATCTTTTCGTTGTGCACTCTTGTTCAGGATACAGTGAGATTAATAACACTACGAGAACCTAGAATCTAGTGTCTAAACAAAACTAACATAGGTCTTAGATACAACTAGTTACTATTCTACCTACTCAGTTTGTTATGTAAAACTTTACAACTATTATAAAAGCGAAATTTGTGAGAATGTATGTTTGTAACTCTTCCACGCATAAACTACTGAACGGATTTTAATGAAACTTTACGGTAATATAGCTTATGCATCAGAATAATACCTAGGCTACTTTTTATTCGGGTACCACGCGGGCGAAGCCGTGGGCAGAGGCTAGTAATGAATCTAATCTAATCTAATTTGTGTCACCACAATCATCCGTGACTGTCAATCACTCAGAGTTATATAATCTTTTATATACTATTGTTTTATACTTACTTTTTTTCTAATTAATCCTTCGTTGGCTTTTAATAGCTTCGCTTTTTAAATATGATTATGTCCTTAGGTATCTATTAGTTACGTTGTCTGCTGAATACATAAAAATATATTTTTAAATCGCCATACCGAGGTCAACGTCGAATTCGTAAATCGTTGGTACTGCCTTTGTTCTGTAGCTAAGGTTATCGCAAATGTTGTCTAATAAAAATCGCGGACCACTCAGGAAATGGTTCGGCCCTAATATAGTCGGAGTCGTGCGCAGTACAAGCCAGTTCTTTTACGATAGGCCCCCGAAACTAGTAAGCGGAATATTTCGCGTTCTTTGTGACATCATGTGCCAGTGACCCACCGAGGCCGCGACTCTTATAACATTAGGCTGGTATATACTGGTATATATGACTATACCAAACGTTCCGACCTATTTTCTTCTTTTTTTTATCGTTCAGTTTTTGACTTATGTCAAACTAGACTATTTGTTTTACTGAATCGATTTATCTCGAACATTTATACAATTTGAAGAAGCAGATTGATATAATGCTTGTAAAACAATCAAACAAACATGCTCACGACTGTCTTCCCCATGGTGGACATCCTCAGATACATACTCAGTGAGTAGATCTTTGAGAATACCAAGTACCCCTTACTTGGTATTCTCAAAGATCGACTCACTGAGGATGTCCACCATGGGGAAGACAGTCTTAACCATTGTTTTTTTTTTGTTTTACAGTCAATCTTTGTACATCATTCTCAAAATTTTTAGTACTTAACTAAGATGTTATATTTTTTCTGCGGTAAAGTATTTTCTATCTATCCATGTGTCATATTATCTTGTTTTGCACCCTAACTAGATCTAGGTAAGGTAGATAGTGCGTCTACATAGCGCTTGTGGTTGACTCTCAATCATTTAATTCCTCACGCATGCTCGCCGGTTTAAATATATTTCATAATTTGTTCTGCGTTATAAAACTTACTTTAAATTGCCAAGATTAATTTAAGATTCCTTAAGTAAGGTCATTTTGAATTCTAATCTCGTCTTCGTTTTATAACCTGTGTGTTGTGTACATTAGTAATTTAATGGTGCCTACTTAATATTCTGCAGCTAGGAATTTTTTTATGTATTCATTGGTGCCAATGAATCTTTAGAATTTAGATTTTTCTTCTAGTTTTATTGGTCAATTCCATTTTGAGATTAACATTCCGAGAGCCATTTGACGACGGTATAATCACGTAAATACCATCCTACCTGTTGGTATTAACGTGATTGTACCGTCGTCAAACGGCAGATTTTGGGTATTTAAGACGCTGAAGTCGAAAAATAAGTGATTATATTTTTAGCTTTTGCACTTTTTTTTACTACTTACTACGTATATACGTATATACTATATACTTTTTTTATTTTTCCACGATTTTACTGAATTTTCTTTATAAATAAATGAATTAGTTACTTATAAAATCAGACTTGCAAAAAGCTAACAGATATTGATGAAATTTAAAATCTTATTTATTGTATCCAAATAAAGATTCTTGTTACTTTACTTTATTGAAAAGTAAATCGTTTGAGGGAGAAAACACCAAGATCGTGTGATTTTTGTTTATTTTGTGCGAGCGCCACGGTCTTGCTATTATAAGCTTCAATTGAATGATCTTGCGTTCGAGATTTGTACGTCTACTACTTTGATGTTATGTTCTAATTCAGCAGCAGTCTTCCTCTTAAGGTACGCGTAAATTTCCCGGTGGAAGTGGCGATCAGATACCGCGAAGTTGCGTTTAATTTGGATACAGATTAATAGTCGTCCGACGACTATTTATGGTTTTCTTCTGAACGCAAATAATTTCGAATTCATGACTTTACATTTTGGGGGTCTAGCAATGCCATTTTGAATAGTGGTCATTTTGATAACAACGGTGAGATTATTGATTTTGATTAATTCAATTAAAACATTTACTAAACAGATTCAAATTATTTACTTTTTTTTTAAATAGTAAAACAAAGTTAAAAGATTATATGAAATGTTGATAAGGAAAAGTTTTAACTTCTCTGAGTAAAGAAGCTTATTGTAGGTCATCTTAACAAACCGTCTATTTGTTTAGCTTAACATTATGCTAAACTCGCTTGACGGATTTTCCTTATTCTTACAAAGCGTTATCATTATACTTATAAAATCGTTTGTCCTGACTGACTGACCTACCAACGCACAGCCAAAACTACAAAGCCTAGAAAGCTGAAATTTGGAACATAGGTTTATTTTATAACGAAAGCTTGTGCTAAGAAAATATTTTTGGAAATTTCATTTAGGGAGTGTGTATGAGAGTATCGGGTTTTTTTAAGATGGTAATTTGAAAATTGGAATTTACTGGCAACACCTAGTTGTATATATAAAATAATTCGTATAGGTAGGTAGATACCGAGTTACTTATAGACAAAGAACTTTGTTTTTGTGTAGGACAAAGACATACAGAGGTCATTATTTGACCAGTACTGTCAATAAAACTTGTATATCAAAAGTATGTGATATGTCTTGAAGTTTACCATTCTATTTATAACCAAACGTGTTTTATGCTTTGTAATTTAAGGTTCAATTTATTCGAACTTTATCTTATTGTTTATCTTCCTCCCATAAAAACGTTAGAACTATATTTGTATCAATACAGCGTAGATACTTTGCTGCTTTGTGGATTAAGTTTTGTAAAATTTGTACACTATTAATTTTATTTTTGTATAGGACACGGTATTCAGCTGTTTTTTTTAGTTTTACCGTGTTAAATTCGAGGTTAGGTTAGTTGCTAGGTAACTCTGTGGCTATCCTTGAAATAGGAGGGCGATGCTACGGCTTACACACGTTAATATGTAAATGCGTGAGGATATTAAAGAAATAGAGGCATTGAAATAAATTGCACAACATTTTTGATTATTTACGCATATTCGTCTTATTCCATTGGAGGTTTGCATTGTTTCCGCTTTTAACCGCCGACGCAAACAGAGAGGTGTTATATCTGTGTATATGTCTGTGGCATCGATGCTCTTATGCGGATGAACCGATTTTGATTTAGTTTTTTTGTTTGAAAGGCGACTTGCTTGTTCTTAGCTATGATTCAGGATAATCTGTTCAGCCGTTTAAAAACCATCAGCTCTTTTCTAGTTTATGAAAAGATGTGACTCTAGACACTTGAATTTGAATAATGCGATTTTTTGCAATCGATTAGAAGAGATATGTCTTCTAAGATGAATGAATGAATGAATGAATGAATGAAAATACTTTATTGTACCCCTTATGATATAAACAAAATAAACAATAACACATTAAGACAAAGGTATAATGGACAAGATGGTTCTTAGGCAGGTCTTATCTCCACAAGCCACTAGAGCTAGAGGGCGTTGCAATCGATGATGGAAATACACGTCAGGGGTTCTCCAATTTTGTAAAAATTACCTTGTTAAGACGAGCTAATACATGGCAATAATCTTTTAAAGTCACATTTTCGAAAAGGACAAATCTTTTCGCAAATTCATTCGGTCGCCATGTCCCCAATGTTTTTCTTGGTCACCCTGTGCTATGTCTGAGTGTGAATTGGGTTACCCTTTAATTACATTAGCAAAATGTCGTGTCATTCATATTGCGAGCCTCAATGTCCAAAACTTCTAAAACTTTAACAAGGATAACTTCTCGGACTAAACATCCCACGGTATCAAGGTATTACAGCTTTTTAGATTCTGCTTGCTGATCTTGGAAGCGTTTGACATTAAAAAGTTTTTATGAGTTGAGAACCCTGAATCGTGCAAATGGGATATTTCCCTGTTTCCCTCTTAGCAATTTTACGTTTTGTTTTGTGTCTGGACTGTTTGCGAAATGCTCGTCATTCTACGGTGTGGAATTTCGATCGAGTTTTGGCATTCAATTATGAAGTTTTTTAGGGTTCCGTACCCCAAAAGGAAACGGAACCCTTACAGGATAACTTTGTTGTCCGTCTGTATGTCTGTCAAGACAGTGTTTTTTCCAACTTTGATGTACAATGCGATACTATTCATTATATTTTCAGTCACCACTTACAAATCTGGATACAATTTGATATTTAAGTAAAAAATAACTTTGATTGGGCTACCTAACTAATTTAGGTATGTATACTGTTATTATAACCACAATATCACTTATAAAACACAATAATATAAGTAATTATAGGTTTTGGATACTGAATTTCGGGAAAAGCTCGGAAAAAACTGCGAGACACGATTCCTGAACTATTTATAATATGTACCTACAAATTTGTACGGAACTCTCGGTGGGCGAGTCCGACTCGCACTTGTCCGTTTTTTTATGTTATGACGGCACAAACAGTCTTACGGCCCATCTAATGGAAAACGGCTGCCGTCGTTTATTGACGATGCTTCTGCAGGACTCTTTTTAAATGTTTTTGAAGCGGTTCATGTTATATTTCAGCGGAAACAGCTCATTCCACAGTTTAAATGTCGTTTTAGAAAGTACTTAGTGCTTAAACTAAATTCAATTCAAAACTTTTGACTGTGAATGATGGCATTCCCACTTAGAAAATTTAACATCCCAACTACATAGTATAAAATAATTACTACGGCGTCTGGCTTGCATGTAGCATTCTCCACATTGCCACGCTCACAGACTGATACGTAGTGGGTAGAAAGCCGTTTTGGATTATTCCCATTCTCGCTACAAGTAGGAAAAGTTAGTGGAGAGAATGACAATAACCTAACGAACTCATTTTGGATCACAGATTAAAAATCTAAATATCCGTTTTGGTTACCGTGAGTGTTGGTCCACGTTCCTAATACAATAAAATAAAATAGTTTTAAGTTTAACGGGTCTTAAAATATATTGTATATATGTATATATATATATATATATATATATATATAATAGAAAATGCATTATTGCACACGATAAAGCAAGTACAAAGGCGAACTTCATGCTTATTACATATAGCATTTTCTTCCAGCTAACCTTTGTGTAATGAAGAGTGAATGTCATCATCATCATCATCAGCCCACATTAGTCCACTGCTGGACATAGGCCTCTCCCAATACGCGCCACTGAGCCCGATCTTCGGCTCTTATCTTCCACTTACTGCCCGCTGCCTTTCTTACGTCATCGCTCCACCTAGCCGGAGGGCGCCCCACACTACGTTTGCCCAGACGCGGTCTCCACTCAAGAACTCGTTTACCCCAACGGTTGTCGGTTCTTCGGCATATATGACCAGCCCATTGCCACTTCAGCTTACTAATCCTCTGAGCTATGTCGATGACTCTAGTTCTCTGTCGGATAATCTCGTTGCGGATTTTATCTTTCAGAGAAACCCCGAGCATAGCTCGTTCCATAGCTCGCTGTGCAACCTTGAACTGGTGGATTAGCCCTACTGTGAGTGTCCATGTCTCGGCACCGTAGGTCATCACGGGTAGGACGCACTGATTGAAGACTTTAGTCTTCAAGCATTGTGGTATGGGTGACGAGAAGATTCGACGTAGTTTTCCGAACGCTGCCCAGCCCAGCTGGATCCTTCTCTTGGCCTCCTTCTCGAAGTTGTGTCTACCTAATTGCAAAATTTGACCGAGGTAGACGTATTCTTGGACAACTTCAAGTGGGTGGCCTTGTACGACGATTGGCTCCGGGTTTATGTTCCCATTGAACATAATTTTTGTTTTATCCATGTTCATCCGGAGACCAATTCGTTGAGAAGAGTCGGCTAGGCCATCTAGCATTCCCTGCAGCTCCTGCAGCGACTCCCCCATCAGGACTATGTCATCTGCAAATCGTAAGTGTGAGATGTACTCGCCATTTATGTTGATGCCCATATTTTTCCAGTCCAGCGTCTTAAACAGATCCTCCAATGCGTTAGTGAACAGTTTTGGAGATATGACATCTCCCTGTCTCACTCCTCTGCGCAATTGGATGGGATTAGACTGCTGGTTCTGTACTTGAACACTCATTGTCGCGGTTTCGTACAGACATCTCAACACTTCGATATAACGATAGTCAACTTGGCATCGCTGCAAGGATTCCAAAACAGCCCAGGTTTCGATGGAGTCGAAGGCTTTTTCGTAGTCCACGAATGCTAAGCACAGGGGCCGATTATACTCCTCGGACTTCTGTATAATCTGCCGCACTGTATGGATGTGGTCCACGGTACTATAGCCGCTTCGAAACCCGGCTTGTTCCGGAGGCTGGAACTCATCGAATCTTCTTGCGAGACGATTCGTGATGACTCTAGAGAACAACTTGTAGACGTGGCTCAGGAGTGAGATGGGCCTATAATTCTTTAAAAGTGTTTTGTCTCCTTTCTTAAAGAAAAGGATAACAATACTCCTGTTCCACGCCTCCGGAGTTCTCCCACGGTAAATGACAGAGTTGAAGAGCTTCTGAAGTTCCCTTAACACTGGGACTCCTCCTGCCTTCAGAAGCTCAGATGTGATGTTTCCGTTTTTAAGTTGCCTAAGAGCCATCTCGATTTCATCCACGCTAACATCCGGCAGCTCATCCGTAAAGTGGCGCGTAAGTGTGGCTCTGGAATCGTGAATATCGGGTTCAGGGCGGGGAGCATGTGAGTCGTACAGCCGGCCGTAGAAGTCCTCAATCTCAGCGAGAATCCGCGGCTTAGACAAGACGGTTAGACCATTTGCTGTTTTAAGCTTCGTCAGATGACTCCTCCCAAGCTGCTGGTTAAACACTTTAGACCCTCGGTTCTGCTCAATAGCCTTCTCAATATAGCCTGAAAGTGATACAGGTCTACGCACCGACTGGAGCACACCCAACTGAAGAGGTAGAGGATATGTACGAAGACATATCCAAAGCCCTTCATAACACCACCAAAGTTCACTTCAACGTCATCATGGGGGACTTCAACGCTAAAGTAGGAGTACAGACTCGCGGTGAATCGAGACTAGGGCCGCATGGTATTGGTAGTAGGAACGACAGGGGGCAAATGCTCGTTAACTTTCTAGAGCAAGAGGGGCTCTTTTTAATGAACTCTTTCTATAAAAAGAAGCCCCACAGAAAGTGGACGTGGCGAAGCCCCGACTCTGTCACCAAAAATGAGATCGACTTTATCATGACCGACAAAAGACAAATATTTAGGGATGTCTCGGTGGTCAATAGGTTCAATACCGGAAGCGACCACAGAATGGTCCGAGGCACCCTAAGTATCGACGTTCAGTTGGAGAGGCGGCGCATGATAAAGTCCACGCTCCGACCTAACCTACTGCAAATCAGTGCGGGATCCGAAGCCTTCCAAAAGAAACTGGAAGATCGATTCGCTGCCGTGGAAACCACAGAAGACGTTGACGAGGAACTCCAAAACATGCTAGGAGTCGTGAGGGAAGAGGGCGTAAAATTCTGCAGCATGAAACGTATGGGTAGGAAGTCTGAAGAGTGAATGTGTTTCATGGAAACTGTTTCATAAAGAAAAAGAGAATTCTCCGCTAGGGGTATCCATATTGTGTAGTTTATTACTTCGTATGTATGTTATTATATTTATCTAGTAATTTGTAATCTCCTCTTGTATTTAATAATTACGTTTACCGCCAACCATTGCTGGAAGAAAACTCTTTTTAGGGTGAAGCTCGACTTTGTACATGTAATTTAATTCTGCAATTGAATTTATCTCATTGTAAGTGTTTATTTGTGTGTACAATGGAATAAAGGACATTCTTACAATTGCATACTTTCCGCTCCATCCCAAGGCAGAGATTTTAAGCGATAAGACCGCCCATTGTACGTTTAGTTATGTTTATTTTGTTATCTTGTGGTGTACAATAAAGTATTTTCATTCATTCATTCACATGTGTCCTACGGCCTAGGCTGAAACTACGTAATCTTCGATTCGTACCTACAACTGCAATCCGTGTGGATTTCGTACCCTGTAAATGTTTTCGCAATTCTTTCCTTAATAAATTCTTCGTTGACTCCGATAAGGCACACACCGTGAAATCCCATGGCGGCGGCATTTGTTTACCCCGCGCAAGGTCATGTCAGCACAATGTCGGGTCGAAGTTTCACTTTCGCGCACAATACAACTCAATGTGGGCGATGCCGCACCACCTATTACTGGAACTGTGGTGTTTTCTACATACTAACTGTTAGATCGACTGTGATGCCGTAGGTATGCGTCGATACTGTTTATGGTGTTTTGGATGTAATAATGTACTTATAGCACGGCGCGGAAGAAAGTGGTTTAGTGGGCGGTATTTTGAAGCTACTACCCAATTTGATGGTCGATTGGAATGAAATCGAGAGCGGAAAGGATATGCCATTTAATTATATCAACAATGGTCAATGGTAACCTAACGTTTCAGTAGTACAAAACTGTTTAAAAGAATATACAAAATTGTAAATATAATGCAGCGTAACCAATTTATGTGTGGGTGTTGTGGTACCACGGTACTCGTGGTTCCTGATACCCACGATACAGTAAATCCTAGTGCGGGGTCAGGACTACGTATGTGTCTGTTAGAAGTTAAAAAAAGAGCATTCTTCAGTATTATTGTGACTTATGATAAAATGAGTAGTTAAAGAAAACTAAAAAACCCGCTATTTTCACGCACTAAAAAAAGAATTCCACTATCCACCTCCTGGTCCTATCATAAGATCCTCGTTACCAAGCCCAATCTATTCGACTCGCAAAAACGAATCATATGAGCCCAAACTCGAAGGGTTTACTAGTAGACACTGAAGAGTTCCACTATCCGCCTTCTGGCTTCATCATCAGATCAACTCCTAGATACCAAATTAAAGTATTGACACCCGATCTACATATACAAAGTTTAATTTCGATACGATATGGACAGTTAGAAGTAGGCTAAAGTTGACAAGATTTGAAAACATTGTTTGTTAGTTAGGTACCTACAAGCTAATATATATTGTGTTATATATAGATCCATTTATTGAAATTAATTATATATTCAAATATGACGTCATAAGAATGAGTTTTAGTGAGTACAAAATCGTAAAACATTTTTTCACATAATAAATTTTCCAAAGAAGCTTGGCGTTTATCGCTATCGTAAAATATGGAAACGCCAACGCCTACTATTTCATTATATTACTTATAATATTGGTACTAATTAATACTTCGTTTAGTTTAAGTATGTGAAGTTTCTACACGTTGTTGAAATAATATAAATGTTATGTAAATAATATTATATTAATATTAACTATGGGCATCCTCAAATACATATATTTGAGCATGTCCATACATTATATTTGGTACATGCCCTCGTTTTGCAAGTAATAAGCATTCCATGGGACTGGTTATGGGCTTGCCTATTATCGATCGAGTGTGGTAAATTTCCACTGACAACTTAATGTGTACAAGGTAATCAAGTCCATTCTGTAGGTCAGGTTTTCGGATTGTCTCGAATAGCTTTAAAAATTCGCCCAAAACTTTATGACTCCGTTTTATTCAAACCCCAGGAAATAGTGACAAAAAAAACCTGCAAAATGGTGAGAGTTGATCTTAATTATCCAAAATATGAATTTAGGTTTACTCAAAATTGTCACAGGTAAATTCTATGGGCGGTGCTAAAATCATCATCATCGTGTACAGACTGTCTCTTCCCACTGCTGGGTATATAAGCTTGCGCCTATCAACCTAGGTACGATCTGTGATTTTATTTAACTTACATCTAATAAGAATTTATAATATCCTAAAAATTCTTCTTCGGCTTTGACTTGAACGCACGACCTCCCTTAAGTACGCCTTAAGCACTTTAAAAACTAAATAACTTATATCTAATGTTTGATACCTACTTAAGTAGGCCTTGTAGCTTTAAACAAGGCCTACTTAAGTAGGTATTGTAGCTTTACACATATACCTAAACTAGGCCTGTATTATAGATTTATTAATTTGTTCCTTCCTTAATAATTTCAACAAAATACAATATTTAGTAGAAATTTTCTATTAATACTATTTGAGTTATTTCAAACTACCCACAACAATTTACACAGCCGGTTATTACAAAACTCAACTATACAAAATTGCAAAGTATTATTCCTTCTTATGTGAAAAATGCGATTGTTGAAACAATGCAGCATAGCAAACTCATAAAAGTCTAGTCTCAGGCGATAGTGTGTTAATTTAATGAAAACCTTAAACTGTGTAATCCTTTGTGAATCCTATTGCGGGGTCAGGAAGTCTGTGTCCATGTTAGATCACCCACGGCCTGGTTTTTCATTTAATTAGTAGCTAAACTTTGGCAATGGCTTAAAACACGAACTAAGAGGCACGAGTACTGTGAACAAAAAGCGTTTAATTTGCAATGATCATAAATAAATAAATAATTTTGGACATATTCACACAGCATCATCTAGCCCCAAAGTAAGCAGAGCTTGTGTTATGGGAACTAAATGTTTGATATACTACTTATATATATATATATATATCATGACATATGCTATTAAGTTCGAGTGTAGGTCATAAAAAAACCTCTCATTGTGAAGCGATAGCAGCAATGGCGATCGAATGCTGCCTGATCGCTGCGTCCTGTCAAAGTTTGCGTCGATGTGTACCCCTGTACTCCGCCATACTAATGCTGCTGCATTATCTGCTTGTCACCGCCCGCCACCGACATCCACTGATTCATTTTCCGCGGATCTGAACTCGAGAGTACCTTCAGAGTAACACTTCTCTTTTTACTTGTATCGCCAAATATATACCAGCTCCCAGCTTAAAGCTTGTCCGCCTTAACGGTTGATCAAAAATACATAATTAAAATCCTTACAATATAATATGCCCAAAACGACTGTCACATCCCTTTCACTTTTACCACAAAACCATTTTGCCCGCCTACGCTTTTGACTTGTCCACTTATGAGGGGAGTAGAATAACGCATAGTGATATTATTCAAAAGTTTTAGACATGCCATCTACTAAAATCCTACGCGAAGTACTGGAAAAAAGAAATTAACCTTTATTGGCATTAATCGCTCATACTTTTGTACTTTCCTAAGAATAAGATTTTGTTTATTATGTTTTTCATTCATTCAACCATGTCCCATAGTTAAAAATGAAAACGCGTCTTAGCTTCAACATGTGTCAAAATAATCTGTAGCTCCTGTCAATCTGTTCCTATGTCCTTTCCTCTCCGCTTGCTCCGTGAAATTCCCCGCTACCACTTATCCCTTGTACACAGCATCGTTATGAGCAATATAATTGAAATTATGAGAAACCAACCTCTTATCTCGGCTTAACCGAGCACAGTTTCGAGTCGGGAGAATCGGAGAAGTCAGTTAATTTGTCCTCGCCCGCCTTCTCTTAAAGCTTACGCCATCAAAATTTTCGGCCGTCGCGCCCCTGTTGCCTAGTGTATAATAGGTACGTTATAATCGCGTATGACGTCAAGGTCTGAGCCAACGACCCCGGCAAGGCCAGATTGTCCGTTTACGAGGTATCTGTCTTTGAAGCCTGTGTGAGTAGTTTTTTTTATTGCGGAAATAGGAAGGCGCGAATCTTCATTCAGATGGTCCTTGAATTTGGAATTTCAGGTTACGTGCTCGCGTTTTTTCTGGTACGTCTTTGTTAAGCTATTTTACGTCTAGCTAGTCTATGATTGACAATGAGGTAGTGTAGACCAAGTCCGTAAAGTAACAATATATATTAATTTAACTGCAATATAATTTACAAATTACCATTACCACTGAAATTACCATATCACCATTAATTTTGATTCTTGTTCTGCTAATTATTATTTTTTGGTTTATTAGGTACCTACTCCAAATTAGCTTAATAAACTGTAACAAATTTTCCCACGTTTGTAAATTACATAATTATAAGACATCAGATGTCAAAAAAACGAATTCAATTAACGGGAAATTGGTAAACAGTAAATATGAATTTTCGTCACCCATTCTTTTTATCCAAATTTTAAGATTTCCCTCAATTCATGGATCCCATCATCAGAACTGGATTTAGATAGAAATGGGACTAATCTGAAAATATATCCTTTCAATTAAAAAATATTTTTCCAACTCGGTTTTTTAAATGACGGAGTTCTGAGATAACAAACATATAAAAAAAATATAACCGAATTGAGAACATTCTCTTTTTTTTGAAGTCGGTTAAAAATAAGTCGTTTTCTCACTTCATTTCTTGACTATGGCTTGTGACTCATATTTTTTTAATTGGAAATTAATAAATTTATCAGGTATTTTAGACTCTGTTATTTCCCAATCAGATCTGAAAAGGGCTTATGCGTCATGTTTAATTACGACGAAGAATGAGACAATTTATTCAATAAAAGGAAACGTCGATTTATTTTTCAATTTAAAAGTTACCTATATAAATTTTTTTAAGGCAGGCTTTGAACCTACATCACTTCTGCTTCTAAATACATTATTTGTAGTATTTAGTAAAGTATTTTGCACAAGTTTTATAGCCGTTATCAATGTTTAAAATATTTGTATCGCATGGTGTGCCAATATTTATCTAAGACAAGCAAAACCGACTAAAGTCTAGATTATTTTGTGGTGTAGGACCTGCACTGACCTCGGTACAGGTCGGCTTTGGCCGATAACGGTTAGTTTGCTTAATCGACTGTTTAAACTGTTGGTTTAGGTACGGCCTTGAACGTGTGAGTGGGGTCATTCCAGCTCAAAATCCAGTAATACTGAGAAGCTATTCGAAAAAGACGCATTTACCATTTTTGCCAAAATTAATAGAAATATCAGTATAAAGTGATCGATCTGTAAAAAAGACGCATCTGATCATATATTTCATTTCTCCCTATCATTCCTGAACAAAGTTACCGCATAAGCAAAAGGGCGTTTCTTCACATTTTTTTATTAAACTTAAATATTTTTTCTCGGCATTGTGTTTGTGTTATGTGTGTACAAATTTATGTTATTTTCGAATTGGAGATCAGAATATTTGTATAACAAATAATTGATCATTTTTCAGGCCTAAGCCATTCGCTCTACACGTTCGTTTACCCTCCTGTTATATCAAAAGCTAAGTAAAAATATACAATATGATTAAAAACATTAGCTTCAACAAAAATCGTCCATTAGATATTGAACCTGGTGGAACCCATCCCACGGGGTGCAGATTTCACTTAACCCTTTTCATTTCCGTGGCCGAGTCCCGTATACATCGACGCACCTACATAGCAAAAGTAAATCTTATCCTGTATTATATAAGGGACATCGAGTTGGGATCAAAAGGGGTGTCCTTACAAATAACGATAATATTCTAAAACTCCATTCCATTATTATTTTTACCCCGATATAAAAAGTAACGAGTTTTAGCCGCGCCGTGTGTTTACTTCTTCCGCGTGCTATTTTGAGCCGCGCCCTACCGTAATAAAGTTTAAATTTTAGTAGAGAAGGGAAACAATTAGAATCGGTTTTGGCTAAGTGAAAGGGTGTATGGGTTTTTGCGAACATTTCCGCGCTGTAGGTGTATGTTTAATAAACAAACGAAGTGGCGTCTAGTTAGGGCTTAATGGTCGTTGATTAAATTGTCTGTGCCACCATGTGACACTTGTAAAAGTCCATCCATCCTGTCATCCCTACGATTTACATCAATTTATGTTTGCAAACTTTGCGGTGTTTGTGTTTAAATTATGATAAGGGTTCCGTTATCACCCTTCAAAAAATAAAAGTATCTACCTACATGTAAAAGGCAACTACTTTGAAATATAAATGAAGAGTAACGTATTTATAATATGGGAAAGTAAGTAAGAACAAGGTAATTAAATTAATTTCATAAAAAACCTGTTTTGTACTTATTTTCATTTTCAAATAACGGACGAACTACCCGACAGACTTCACATACACATCTACAAGAAATGTTTTAAGTAATAATAATAATGCTGGACAGTTTCACACAGCATCATCTAGCCCCAAACTAAGCAGAGCTTGTATTATGGAAACTACGAGTACATGACTGATTAAACTACATATATACTTTTTTTTGTAAATACATACATATTATTTGTTCCGATACGATATCCGGAATCCATCTTGAGTCAAGCACCTGTCTTTTTAGCGTTTTTACTCCTAGCGACTTCCTCCCTTCGACTTCCGGCGCCACCATCGTCAACATTTCGGTGAGTCACAAGGTAACGTCCGGAATGGCTTACAGCCTTTACTTCATTATAGCGTCGTCTTTCGTAGCGTTAACACGTCTTAGCAAATATTAGTCTGATTTATTTTCAGTTAATTTAAGTCATTATTTAATCCTCCCTTCGTTATGGAGAACGAAACCGAAAATATAGAAGGAAATTGTGATAATGTGGAGCAACAAAGTGATTGTTCTAACGAGCACATGTCACGAAAGAGAAGTCGTTCTCGAAGTTCGAGCAGTGAATCGTCGCAGGATTCGTCGTCGGATAGAAGGAAATTGAAGCGGTCTAAGCATGTAAGTGATTTAAAATTTGAATTTCTGTCGCAACAAGTTGCTTTTTTTTTGACTAATTTGATTTCGCAAAGATGTGAGCCCCAACCTCAAGCGAGTGCGGCACGTGTGCCTGAGGTAGTTGACGAGTCCACAAACGATACAACTGATGGCTTTGGCTTGCGCCCACCACCAGGCACGGACTATGCGAATAAGCAACAGCTCCAATTATCCGAATTATCAACTACCTTAAAAGACCCGCCTTTCCCGAAATCAAATGATAAGCATTTAGAAAAAATTACTCAATTGCAACGATTCAAATGTAATGACTGGCATGCGATTAGTTTTTCGGAGGCTCAAAAGAAATACGTCACTACTCCCGGGTTCGTAGAACTAAATGTAAATGACGAATTGAGGCGTTTTCAAGCTGGCTCTAATGAAGACCGTTTATACCTATTAGAGAGAACTTATGCAGCATTATCTAATGCTATTTTGGCACAGAAAGAGGAATTACGTTCGAACTTGCAGAGTTTGGTAGACTGGTCCAATGATAAGGCACACCACTTTCGCCGAAGTCGCTTTTTGATAAAATTGAACAAGTGTTTAGTAAAGATTCTAACTATTCAAAAGTGACCGATGATATATTACAAATATCTTGCGGCAGGCGAACTGATTGCATTAGCATGCGAAGAGAAGCATTACTTAAACAAATCCCCGAGGATTATCACTATGGAGCCTTGCAAAAAATTCCGCCCAGTGCTGAACATTTGTTTGACGGCGACTTGCTTGCTGCCTACCTACAGAAAATTGGGGGGGCCGAAAAACTAACAGCTTGCTTTCAGCAGACACAGCAGACACAGCAGTACGTGTAAGCAGCGAGCTTACACGTACGATAAATCGAAGCCATCGACAAGCAAGCAAACGAACGATAATTTTCGAAGAAACGCTTCAGCCTCTAAAGATAAGCTCAAAGGACACGCAAAGTCATCGAGCAGTAGTGGCAGCAAATCATTCAATGCCAAGACCAAGCAACGCTTTTCAAAGGGTAAGAAACCAAGATCTCGTTCACAGAATAGAAACAATAACGCATGACTCGCAATTATTTCAGGGCGGCTGTCTAAAGCAATATTTACATGTATGGGAAAATTTGGGAGCTCCCGATCATATATGCAAGCTTCTGAGGGGAGTTCGTATCCCATTTGTAATGAAGCCGCCCCTGATATATCCAAATCAATCCATAATAAAAAAATACGAGACAAAGAAAAGCTATCACATGACACAACTAATAGAAAATATGTTGGAAACACATGTATTGGAAAGGGCCGAGATCAGTCCCAGCTATCTGTCAACATTTTTTCTAGTATCGAAAACAGACGGATCGTTTCGCCCTATTTTCAATTTGAAACGGCTAAACCATTTTGTGAAGCTAAAAGGGTTTCAACTTTTCAGTCACTTTCGAATACCAAGTTTTTTACAGAACAAAGATTGGATGGTGAAGGTGGATCTGAGCCAGGCATATTTCCACCTGCCAATGGCCAAGGAGCACCAGAAGTTCCTGAGGCTCAGCTACAATGGCAGTCTTCTCCAAATGACCTGCCTACCCTTCGGCCTATCATCAGCACCCCGAACGTTCACCTCTCTCACGAACTGGATAGCCGAATACCTGAGGAGCTGCAACATCAGGTGCGTGGTATATCTCGACGATTTTTTGTTGGTGAATCAATCCTGCCAGGTTTTACGCGAAGACATAGCATTCATGATGAACCTAATGAGACAACTCGGCTGGTCTATCAATATGGACAAATCTGTACTTGTTCCGACTCAGCGCCTAGAATTTCTGGGCGTCACTTGGGACACCATACTCAACACCAAGTCCCTGTCAGAACCGAAGTGCCATACGCTACGCAGAGCACTTCTCAGTCAGATGTCCAGAGGCAGTTGGTCCCTCAGACAGGCCCAGTCCCTTCTGGGGAGACTCAACTTTGCCTCATTTGTTGTACGCAGAGGGAGATTGCACTGTCGAACCCTCCAATTTCACAGTCGACACCTTCCCAAAGAGCATCCCTACAAACAGGTGAAATTGCCGGAACCTGTCTTTACCGAAATGAGGTGGTGGATAATAGCAGCGCAGGGTTCACTTCCGATACATACAGACCCGATCTCACACCTGCTTACTACGGATGCATCGGACTTCGGCTGGGGCGCTCAGCTGGGAGACGCGAAATTGTCGGGTCAGTGGACAGAACGACAACTCTCCTGGCATGTAAACCTCAAAGAGCTGTATGCGGTCTATGCAGCAATCCAACAAGAGCACAGGCAGCTGCAGAATGCGCACATCTTGTTACAAACAGACAACCGCACAGTCGTAGCTTATATCAACAAGGAAGGTGGAACCAAATCAAAGAAACTTCTAGATCTGACACGCAAATTGTTGTCAATTTTAGATCAATTAGATGTTCATCTGACGGCACAGTACCTCCCAGGACGATTCAACTGCGAGGTAGATGCCCTATCACGAGGCAAAGTCTGCCCAGAATGGCACCTAATGTCTGCAGCAACGAGGGACATATTCGAGATGTGGGGCACACCACAAGTAGACCTATTCGCTTCGAAGACAGCTCATGTAGTAACGAGATATGTAACGTTGGACACGCAGGACCAAAGAGCGCAATTTCACAACGCGTTTCTTCGCCGATGGGACTACAGTCTGGCGTGGCTATTCCCTCCACCAAATCTAATACCCCAGGTGTTGTCGCAGCTGAACACGGCGAAAGGTCAGTACATCTTGATCGCTCCGAAGTGGAAAATGGTGTTTTGGCGGGCAGACCTTCAAGCCCGGGCCCTTCAAGAACCTTACAGCATTCCGAACCTTCCACAAGTTCTGGTCGACACGAGAACAGGAATTCACCCACCAGAGATTCAAGATATTCATTTGGAAGCATGGCTGATTTTGGGTGGACAAACGAAATCAAAGATTGGTCGATAGAAGAAAGGGCCCTATTATTGTCAAGTTGGCGAAAATTCACTATAAATACCTATAGACCTGCTTGGAATAAATGGAAAACTTGGTGCGTATCTCAGAATATTTCTTACAAGAATCCAAGCCCAGAGCAAGTAGCTCGTTACCTGGCCTATCTGCACAGCAGCGAAGGTTTGGCTTATCGGACAATTTTGGTCCACAAATCTGTTATTGCTACTTTTACACATTTATCAGGAAATATTGATTTGTCGTCAAACTTTTTTATCAAACATATTCTTAAAGCTATTTCAGTTGCAAAAGACAAGAAAATAAAACCACCTATTTGGAATGCAAAAAGTGTACTAGAATATTTAGAGAATAATTCGCCAGATGAGAGTAATTTATATCAAGTATCTCGACGTTCCGCGATATTACTGTTGCTAGCGTCAGGACGAAGAGTGCACGACCTCACACTGCTGGGAATCGATGCAGACAGATACATTGACGAAGGTAATGCGATAATACTTTTTTCTTGTTTTGGATCGAAAACAGACGACATTCATCACAGGCAATCTGGATGGAGACTAAAGGTGCATCCGAATAAAAACCTTGACTGTGTATATTGGACTCGGCAGTTAATCAGCATTTCACGAGATCGTCAGAAATCAGGTACTTTATTATCAGAGCTTTTTATAACTGCCAGAGGACAACCTAAGCCTGCTTCCAGAACAGTGATCGGTGGCTGGATCAAGTCCGTACTCAATGATGCGGGTGTGGAAGCCCCACCAGGCTCTGTGCGCTCTGCCGTAGCGTCTCTAAATTGGCTAGAAAAATTTCCAATTGATCAAATTCTTGAAACAGGAAATTGGAGACAAGAGCATACTTTTAGGACATATTACCAAAAAGAAATAATTAATCAATCGAGTTATAATGATTTTACCAATTCAGTTTCTTTGTCAAATTTCTTTGAACCAGTGCGGTAACAGTTTTGATTATGATTGTATTGTTTACGATTAAGGTTGTATAATGTTATACAGAAAACATGATTTTTCTTAAATAGGTAGTTTTTTATTTTATTAACATAACACATTATAGCGTCATTGTAACAAGGTACCTACTCGTAGCTACCTACATGGCTACCAGGAGATAACAAACACATCACTCAAGATGGATTCCGGATATCGTATCGGAACAAATAATAGAGAGTTTTAACTAACAATAAAACTTACCTATTATTTTTCCAACGATATCCGGAATCCAGGTAAGGCCTACCTGGTACATCGTGAGTATAATGAAGTAAAGGCTGTAAGCCATTCCGGACGTTACCTTGTGACTCACCGAAATGTTGACGATGGTGGCGCCGGAAGTCGAAGGGAGGAAGTCGCTAGGAGTAAAAACGCTAAAAAGACAGGTGCTTGACTCAAGATGGATTCCGGATATCGTTGGAAAAATAATAGGTAAGTTTTATTGTTAGTTAAAACTCTCTATTATACATAGAAAACACCCAGACCCGAGACAAATATTTACAGATCATACAAACATTTATCCCGTGGCGGAAATCGAACCCTACTGCGTCTGAGACGGGCCTGCGCCCACTGTACCACAGAGGTCGTCGGGCAGTAGGATCGGATAGCATAGTGGGATAAGATGGGCTGGATTGTTTGCGACTTTAGTTGTATAAAAAAACAACCTAAAAAAAGTTTGTTAAAAATTAAAAAATAACGCAATGTCTCAATAAACGCGATTCGTCACATACGCGTCCTGTCACATCTGTACGCTATTAATCAAAACTTGCTTTTTGCATGACTTTGGTCTATTATAATTCTAGACCATTTTATATCATTATCAATTTGACATATTCAATTTATATATACATTTAATTGTAACTACTTAAATGTAAAAATATACACGATCAAAATGACGAATACAAAAAAGTATGTAAAAATCCTTATGTAATTAAAATCAAAGTCTTTTATATCAATATTCATTTCATTCATTCAAACTGGCGCAGCCATATTTGCTGACAGCCCCTCCGCAAACAAAATGCAACAGTTTGCAAGCCACTTAATCTGTTGCCTTTTTCAAGGAAAACGCTAAATTACTGTTGCAATGAACAGTAACACGATATTTGACGATGTCGCGAAAATGGCTGTGCAATAAGGAGGCTTGTCAGCAAATGGTTTTTGTAGTAAGGCAATTATTGTAATAGATAAAAACTTGAAATACCAACTACAAGGAGTTCTTCAGGATTTATGCAAAAAACACACGTCTGATTCCGTTTTCATGACCACACTGGGATCATTCCACTGGGATCCTAGAGTCATCCCTCGTTGCGGCGGACGTGAAGCCGTCTGGGACGCAAGAGGCGCGGCTTCGATTCCCGCTGCGGGACAAATGTTTGTAATCTGCAGGTATTTGTTGAGGGTCTGGGTGTTGTGATACCACGATACTTGTAGTCCTTGATACCCACGACACATGGAATCCTAGTGTGGGTTCAGAACTTTGTGTGTCATTTTTGATATCCTTACAGAGTCAAAACGATTCAGCCTGAACCATCCGTCACAGAGTAATCGGTATACATACAAAACAAAAATAGACCTGATTTGATAATGTCCTTTTTTTGACGTTCGGTTAAAAAGTGATCGTTGCGCGACGGCTTTTGATTGTTTCCAAAATAGCAGAAGACAAAAATAACCCTGAACACACTTCAGCCTTATATCAAATTTTCATATACTTATACTGTCGTAAAACCCTTTGAAATTCATCCACAAAGGAGACGTGGCCACGCAAAATTTAGCATTCAAGAGGGTTGCCAGTAACATGATATCGACTCATCTAAACTTCATTGTCGTTCGGCTAACCCAGTGGAAAAATGAAAAGGTTTTCAGACGTGGTGCGCGCACATGATGCGTGTAATGGAGCTGGTTTAAAGTCCCTTCATAAAAACATTATTTGTCACGGTTCTTCTGTCTGTGGGATCTAGGATTATCTAGGTATAAAGAAGAGCACTATATGGTGCTTCGATCGCAACACCGAGACCAGAAACAAGTATAAGCAGATCATGCAAAACGGCGACGGAAAACTTCGTGAGGAAAACGGCATGCCCTAGAACCAAAACTTCCAAGGCATGCACCATCAGTATAGTGTTCCAATTAGCGGCGATGGGCTTAGTATTCACGTGGAATGCTAACTACTTCATAAAACGCTGGCATGTGCCTAATATAATATTTAGTTGTGCCTCTGACCCTTCCCCCTGCTTGGTATCCTCTAAGATTACGCACTTAGTATCTGAGGATGTATCCCATCATGGGGAATACAGGCGTGAGTGTGTATAATTTGTTGTTGTTTTCGGAAACATTTGTCCCCCAGCGGTTGTCGAACCCGCAGCTCTAGCATCTGAGACCACCACAATACAAAAGAATACCAAATTGCATGAATTCGATCCTAATCCCAAATTGAATTTAGAATCGAGTGTAGTTCATCTGTGTGTAGTGCAAGCTACACACAGACCTAGGAGGCTAGGTTCAACAATACAATAACGGATGGTTAGGTCCAAATCAAAGCTTTTGAGACATGTTTTCATAGGAATCTGTCATCATAATCAATGGTTAGACTTGATGTTTATTTTGTTGGTGAACTCAAGCCTAAGTGTCAAATGTGGTGTAAATAACGAGATAAAACGGGGGTAACTGGCGTAAGGAAACTGGTGTGACAAATTACTTCTACATATATTGTTTGACAACCTCTGTGGCGCAGTGGGTGAAGGCATGCCTGAGACGCAAAAGGAGTTGCGAGTTTGACTCCCGCCGCGGGTCAAAAGTTTGTATGATCTGCAAAAGTTTGTATGATATTTGTCTCGGGTTATGGTGTTTATGTGTATAATATGTATGTATCAGTCATGCAGTTCCCATAACACAAGCTCTGCTTACATCGGGGTTAGCTGATGTTGTCTGAAAAATGTCCAGATGCATTTGCTAAATGTTATTCTAATCGTTTTTGACTGTTGGAAATAAACCCCATATTTTTTTAACGAAGATAATCTATTAATTTAATGTCTGTATGTAGATTTGCAAGTTTAATAGCTCCTAAACAGCTTTCAATTAAGGTGGGGTGGGCCGAAAAGTGGGAACTTACATCACCTCTTTGACGACCTCTGTGGCGCAGTGGGCGAAGGCTCGCCTGAGACGCAGAAGGTTTGCGGGTTCTATTCCCGCCGCGAAACAAATGTTTGTATCTGCGAATATTTGTCTCGGGTCTGGGTGTTTTCTATGTATAATATGTATGTATTTACAAAAAAAAAGTATATAAGTAGTATATCAATCATCCAGTTCCCATAACACAAGCTCTGCTTACTTTGGGGCTAGATGACTGTGTGAAAAATGTCCAGCAGCATTATTATTACCTTATGTGACGTTAATAAATTAATATTAAACAACCAACACGATGTTATGGTTGGAGATGAATAAATATCGTTAAATTGACAAAAGTTGCAACGCTGGCTTGGTATCCTTAAAATAATATTGCAAAGTATCATTTGTAAAAAAATTCTGTTTAGCAGTTCTCAATAATTTGAACAACATATTTTTCAATACAATCATGTTGAAGTGTTAATCGTTCAGATTTTTAAATAGAGTTGTATTTTAGAATAAATCGAACGTAATCAACCGTTTTACGCGCAACCACACTTTTATGAGCAAGCACTATCTATTTGAAATCCGGCTTCCAGCCCGTCTTAATTGAGGTATAATTATATTGAGATTGACATTGGGTACAAGAAGTGTCAAAGCAGCAGATGACCACGACCCTTATGTGTAAAGTTTTTCTTACACAAACACTGAAATGGGTATCAAACTAAAATGTTTCCAACCTGCTAGCTTTCCAATCCACGAAAATCCCACTGATGGTTCCTATCTACGAGTAAATGTCAGTAGATTCGAATTTGGAGAATCTAGATGGAGCGCTTTACAAAATACCGATTCTTGTACCAGAAGGTCTTCCTTGATGATAATTATTCTCAAACATTCGTTATTTAATTATTCATTGTTGATAGAACAATGTCGAATATTTTAGTTAGCCACTTGTGAAGATTTAAAGCAAATTATGCTGTGTCAAGGCGTCGCTCGGGTCAAGAATGAGCGAGTGGAAACGTATTGTACCTTAGTGATGTGGAAGAGTAAATAATAGTTTTTATGTCAGAATGATTATAATTTTCAAATCGAAAATCATATTTCAATTTGGTTTTCCGAGCAATGACTTTATACATTATCAGTTGCAACATTCTTTTTATATTACTTTTGCAATAAAGGTATTATCCGATTTAGATAAAATTTTTGTATTATCACACTGGAATTTCATGAACAGCGTAGATCAAACTATTTAAATGGACCCTGTGACGCGGTCCCTTATAATGTCTATACAAAACAAGATCACCAGTTGAAAATGACCAGGAAAATTTAGGTCAAATACAACTCTGGTGCAGTTGAAGCTAATGGTGTCTCGATTAGATTCAACTGCGCAATTGGACGACAATGGCATATTGATTAACCACGATTGCGCGATTCTAGGAAACAAATCCTACTTTCATGCATAATCTGTGCATTGGTATTTCCAGTAACTAGCGTATGTGTTCGTACTGTCACTTTCATTATGCTACTATGAGGAAAAAACATAGGCACTGGTGCACAAATGGTGTCTTATTGGTGAATTTGATTATTCACATTATAAGAGATATTACACGTAACGTGCTATTATTATCACTCACCTGATGAAGTCTCTCGGAATGAGTCGAAACTTAGTCGTGAAAAATCCCTTTTTTACAATATGAAGTGTTGATCCGGTTTCAACCACTTATAATTATAATTAGAAGATAAAAATCCTCTTATTTTGCCTGTGACACTGCTATCTTCTATACTAAGTTCCTAATTTTATAAGCACAATAGTGCACTTATTTTGTACAAATGATTGATATAATTTATAAGAGATTAAATCGACTTCAAATAACGGGAAATTGATAAAAAGGACAATAAGAAAATTAATCACGCATTTTTCGAAGTCGATTAAAAATCGAAACAGGCGACGAGTAACTGGATCTTTGCGACATTTTTTTTTATCGAAATATCTATAAATTGGTACTACTGGGTATTCAGTACGTACTACGTAATTTGTTTCGGGGAGAAATTAAATGGATTTGGTAGACGACTAACTGGATTTTGCCACTTTACTTTTTACATGGTAATATCAATTAGGTATTCAGTACGTAGTGTAAACTAAAACCCAAACTCCTTAACTCAGCGTTTATTGCATAATGAATCTAGATGTTACACTGCATACTTAAGTTTGATAATTATTATTAATCTTAACCATTTTCTCAATAATTATTCTGACCGGTGCCACAGAACAACTACCCCCGGCGCTGTGTCGCGTCATCGACCATAGACCGAATACCCATAGACCATAGACTTGAAACCTTGAAATCAGTGATCAACCAAAGAGCATGTAAGCTCTTAAATATAATAAAGTAATAATATGTGATTATTAAAGTACAATATCAACATCACGCCATCATAAATTGTGATTTGTTTACAGTAGTATTGAGTAATCTGTTTCTAGAATAACAGATCCTAACTAATATTGCGAGTTTTAATCGAAAAATTACATCAACATTTTCTTGAATCTTTCGCTAAGTTATTTTCTAATATCTCTACCTCCGTAATCGATAATCGTGCAACTGTCCCATCACTAAATTACAAAACGTCTTCAGTTCAGTTGACCCTTCAGTAGTCATAGTCACGAATACGACCTAGTTCTTGTTGCCACCTCACGTTAGGAAATAAATTTTACGCGTAATGCGCGTTTTTGCGTAAGATGCCATTTTGCATATTACGAAACATGTTTTTCATTGTTCGCGTCAAGGTGTCAGTTTTCGGCCACCCAGGTTAATGTGAATTCCTATTTTGTATGTAAAAGGTAAAAAAAAAAAACTACCTACCTTAACTCTGAAATTGGCTTTACGAAAGACGAATTTGCTTAGACCATATCAGTAGGTATGATGTAAGCATCAGTGCCTAATGCTCCTATTGCTGTTTTCCGATTGATGGGTATGGTTGCCGGTGTAATTACAGGTACATGGGACTTTTACCATTATGTCCCAGAGACGGCAACGTTGCAAGTTGCCACTTTATCTGGAAGTCACTGCTTTACCAACGTTTAATATAACAAACAATATACACTTTCATGTAGTTACTATTAATATGGCCACAGAATACGGGCTTGTGTGATTTGACTTGTCAAACGCTCGCCACCGAGTGATTTTCAGATAAAGAATAGGGGGGCAGCCCCCTATTTACCTGCACTAGAATTACAATAGGACTGAGACAGGTATTTATTGTGTCAGGCTTAGCCAAGCCTAACAAATGAAAATGCTTAGTCATATTGTAAAAATGGGAATTTTCACGTGCCGTGCTATCGGTGAAGGCACCGACTAAGTTTCGACTCATTCCGAGAATCTTCATCAGGGTGAGTGATCGCGACGCTCTCCCTCCGCGACGAGTCGTGCACTCAAATAAAATAATAAAAAAGAAACCCGCAACCTTCTGCGTCTCAGACGGGCAGTCGCCCACTGCGCCACAGAGGTCGTTAGACAACGACTATTTTATTTTACGTTAACGCCTGCGGAAATGTTGAATTGTATGGAAATGAAATTAGCATTTGAGATGTCACGTGACTGCTGTCAAGTTTGGCTTTACCAAATTTGCGTTAGCGTAAAAGGAAAACCAAGCGTGAGGTTTTTGTCTAGACACCCTGGTCATGTCCCAGCATAATATCATGCAGCTCCGCACCCATGAATGGTATACTGATAAGCTACGGATGGTATAAACTTTTGCATCTACTTGACCTTTGGTTAAAAGGAGATGGCCGCTTTATTGCAATGCTGTCATTTTCTAAACATCATCAAAAGTTGAGAATCGATTCTCTATTCATCGGCGAGTCTCATATGTTATTAGAAATGGGATAGATTCAGTTTATAAAATCGTTATTACCATTTCATTAATCGTTGACGATACACGTTATAAGTCCGTAAGGCTACCTTAACTCGTTGGTAAGGCTTTGGTCATTTATCTGAAAACATTTTCTAGAACCAAACATTCCTTTAGAACGCATTGCCTGTCACGATAAGGAAGGCCCAGTCTCTACTCTAGCCGCATTCAAAACTCGTGTGAAGCTCTTTTATCATAGTATCGCGCAGTCTTGCCGATACTATGATAAAAGAGTATATATATATATATATATATCTACACATTTATTATATATATCGGCGCAAAGGCGTTATTCTGCTTCTACAATGAGTCATCGGCGCAGAACTACGAGTTACTTAACGAATCATCACTTAGATTGCCAAATTACAGTGTAAAATCATTAATTATTAGCCGATTATTATTTGATTGTTGTAATCAAATAATAATAAGGTTATTACTTAATTACGTAATCTAGTTGTTATTTTGACCATGTTTACCTTCAAAACTATTTGTAAACTTAAATGATTAATGCTTGCAGGTAGTTTAAGCTTGTTCGCACAAGTTGCTTGCTCGAGTCTTTGTTTTTGCATAAATACTGGCGACGGACCGAGTACGATTCATTCTCGCTCAAGCCGTCGGACCGTACAGACCTCGCAAGCCTCTGTACAAGAATAAATTAGAAGAATATCTCCTGGGGTTTACTTTCGTCATCAACTATGAGCGACCAGCATGCTGGTGATGATAGTGACGTTAGCATTGCTGACGTCACACTTTTTAAAGACAATCTTGGAGCTTCTGCGTCATATATATGTATCTTAACATATTTATTATAGATATATGTATGTTGCAGTTTTTATTATTGTTTATTTACAACCCCGCCGCCACGCTCTAAAATATTTGATTATCTTCTCCATCTAAAGATTGTCTGGAAGAGATCGCTTCTAAGCGATAAGACCCCCATTGTACCTTCTTAAGAATAAGATTTTGTTTAAGTATTTACATTGATTCATTCGAAGGCAGATGCCATTGGTAAGTGTTTCAATAGGCGGCGATGTCACGTTGAATGCAAACAACTTGCATAAATCGGTCAATTACACAGCGTTACATGTGGTAGTTAAAACATTTACATCTGAATAAATAACAGCTCCGATTCCTTGAGGCATAAAAAATAATTTTCTTATCGCGTTTCGAGGGCTGGGAAAAGTTAACTGTATTGTGGTATGGTAAAGTTAGAATTTGCGCGAAAAAAATTAACTAACGCTTTAGTTATTTTAATGTGTAAACGTAGATATCTAGGACGTACGATTCAATAACGCAAATACTATGAAAAAAAAAATATGGAGCAGAATCTTTCAGAATCATAACTGTGATCGTCTACTCAAAATAATAAAAAAAAAACTGGGCACAGTATCAAAGTCAAAATTATTCATTAAAATCACAAGGATCACTTTTAAACGTCGATTTTATCTAATTCCTGTTCCTCCGCGACCAAGCAAGGAAAAAGGCAAGAAAACAAGGCTGGTTATTCTATTTGAAAAATCTTTTTACCTACATTTTTATATCGAGTTTCTTTTATCATCTAGCCCCAAAGTAACCAGTGCATGGGATTTAGGAAGGCTCAACCGAATTAACCATTAAGATACCATCGGTCCGATGGTATCTTAATGGTGCTAGGTCAGAAAATCAATGCTGCTTCTCACATGTTTGGCACACACGGCACAGATGGGGCTAATATGTATTTGTATTGTACATTTTGTATTGTTCTTTGTTGTTGTATCAAATAAAACACTCTCTATTCTATTCTATTCAGTAAGTGGGTAAAGGGAGTTAGTGTTAGGTCGTTCGTCATAGCACTCTTAAGAGAAGACCTACTGGACTTCTCCAGGCTGTTGATGAGAAATTCAAAATGTTCTTTTACCAGTTTAGCAGGTCGAATCCGCCTGAGATTCCATGTCAGAGTCGTATATGAGGTTGAAACAATCAGCTACAAAGCGAATGGGCATTATGGAATTGAAATTATCGTGGTCTGGTATAATTTAGAATATTTACATATTTTTTTTGGACGATAACGTCATTAGAATTATTCTCACCGAAGCGAATGGACATCGTTTAGGTCCTCTGTATCTCTATAAAGATCATTATATCTTTAAAATGAATTCGCAATGAGGATATTCTGAGAATCGCGAGTCTTATTCGGCGATAGTCACGCGTCGGACTGATCGGTGTGGATACATTCGAGATCTTGTAGGGCTGCGACTCGAAGATGCGAGCTAGCTCACTTGATCATGAAGCTATGAATCAGCGTTTTCGGCAATCAACGTAGGTCTTAGTTATGGCGAAGACGTGTGTTGATTCAGATCACGTTCCGATGAATCTGTCGTTGTATATTTCTTTTTGTTTTGTTGATTTCGCTTCAAACATATGTTAGAGACGTTTCTAAGCTTAACAAGATAACAACTTGGCTAGATTTATCTGTTTGGTTTCGACGAGAGTATTAATTTGTATTTACTTTAAGTTGATCCCTTATAATACAGATCTTTGTGGCGCAGTAGGCGTAGGCCCGCCTGAAACGCAGAAACTTGCGGGTTTAATTCCCGCCGCGGAACAATTTGTTTTTTTTTTCTACAACTATTAGACTCCGTTCGGTATACTATTATGTACAAATGAAAATGTATATAAGTTGTATAACAGTCAAGTAGTTCCCATAATACAAACTCTGCTTAGTTTGGGACTAGATGATGCTGTGTGAAAAATGACCAACATTATTATTATTAGGTATTATTATTAATAGTGTTTCTATTAAATTTTGTATACCATTCGTTTTATGCGATCAATGTTTTAGGTTTGATTAAGTGCTCAAAAAGCTTTAATTTTTTTTATTCCTACTGTTATTATTGTAAGAGTTGATGTAAATTAAATATTACAATGTATTTCTGTCAATTAGGGTAACACAATGCCCAGTTTAAAATCTAACCTGAAATGCTTAAACGTAATCGCAATTTGATGATATTTTTAAGGTTCAGTATTGTGACAGCAGATGATGATATTTCAGAGATACATCTCTTTCAGTATCAAAAAGTTCGAACGAGTTGTTCATTCATCGAATAATTATTTCAGTGCTACATTTTGCGCAGATCTTCGAGTAAGTCCAGGTGAACGATCTAATCGAGTTGAAGGCCAGCAATCGTTTGGCCAGGTTTTTTATCAAGTTATTAGTGCTTGCTTTAAGTTGGTACGTATGTATGGGCTATCGACCTGCCGGCAAAAAGCGACGTACACAATGATTCTGGTCGGATTCGGCCGGTTGTTTTGTTTAGATCCCAACTGCGCAGCGATAGCTTGGTTTGATAGTAGTCCGGTTTAACGTCGCTCTTGCAAGAAGCCCGACCACGACATTTTACAGTCCCGGACCAAAACCAGACGATCCAAGACCGTTGGTTTTTCCAAGACGATTCTCGCAGTCGGGATCTTCGCGATCGCCGAATGATGAGACGAGACGTATCCTGTGCGTCTGAAGCATACACACAAATACAAAATACTAACTACATACTACAAAATATCGATTTCTATTACCTACTTATAAATTAGTGCTTACAGAGTTTGGAGTCTTCTTTTAAGCAATTATATGCTTGTATTAGGAAATCCCGCTCTTCCATAACATTTTTATAAATTATCTTATAAGTTGTACCTAATAGGAACAATAAAAAGGAAAAAAAGACGCATTGTGTGTGTACGTGTGTGTGTGTGTGTGTGTGTGTGTGTCGGGTGTGTGTGTGTGTATGTTTTTGTGTGGCTTCCTTCAAAATCTCAAGTCTGGGTGATGAAGGGGATCATCCCACTGTTGCTTGAGAGTGTCTGTTAACTATAACTTTATTGTATGTAAGATGTACTCTATTTCGTTATAGTTTTTGTACTACCAGTTGTTTAAAAAATACATGGAAATTAAAGAGGAGTATTGATTTCTAGATAAGTTAAATGTATGCATGAATTTTATCATGTTGTATCTGTTAATATGTTTAAAGTCAGACATCAGAGTGTTTAATTAAGGGAGTCCTTAAATGTTGTCCTTTCTAAAAGTGACATATGGAGTCCACTGAAACAAAATCGTGTTGTTTTGATTCCATCAAATAAATCCATCGAACGCACCCCAAATCGGAAATCCGCATAGCCCGAGAATTGAATATAAAGTAGACATGCAAGCGGAAAGCACTGAATTTTGATACAGTATGTTACAAAACCCTGTCCGGTCTGTCAAAGCCTACTTGAATAACAATCCTACAAAAATATTGCAGGTTGTATTGTTATTTTTAATCGCAACGCAAGTACCATTATTACAATTTATCACTAAAATATCTTATTTTATTGTAACGTGCTAGTTTGCATCACATGACACTAGGAGGCGCTGTTATATCAGATGGAACATAGTTATTCGAATTTGTAATATTCAACGTTTAATTAAATTCACCGGAAATAAATATACCTACATACAATTTTCTTAAAAGAACATCTACGTGATCGCATAAATATCGATACCTTTTCGGATCGGACGTGGTTATTGTTTGTCAGAACAGAATAAAATAATAGTTTTGAGGCGTATGTATGTATGTAGGTATTGGTTTCGTTTTATTGCCCCAACAGGTGCTACGGAAATTCATTTTATAAGTTCTGTTGGGGAAGTATTGATGAATTCAGCTGATGTTTAAAAGTCCCGATAAACCTGTATTTTTCACTTGAATTTAAAAAAAAATTATTCATGACAATCTCTTTGCGACTTATTGGCTATGTTTTTGTCAGGAAAATCCATGTGTGCACGACCGGTTTTGAACTGACGACATCGACATTTAAGTCTGAGGTGACAATTAGTTTCTACATAATCTGTGTTACAAAATGCTCTAGCAAAATTGCCATAGGAACGTGACACATATTTTGAAGGCTTAGCAATGTTAAAAATTTTGAACGTGGTAAAATTTTTACCACTTTTCAAAGTATACGGTCTTAATACGAAATCTAGAGTTGATTTAGAGTTCAACTCGAGTTCGGTCAGTGCCGAGTTTTTAAAATATACTATATTAAAAAACTATGTTATAGCAAAGCAACTAAGGCCTAAAATATAATTCTATATGAATAAAAATCAACTGCCGCATGTATGAGACGAAGAAGGTTGCGGGTTCGATTCCCGCCGCGGGACAAAAGTTTGTATCATCAAATATTTGTCTCGGGATCTGGGAGTTTTCTATGTATAATATGTATTTACAAATAAAAAGTATATAAGTAGTATATCAGTCATGTAGTTCCCATAACACAAGCTCTGATTACTTTGAGGCTAGATGATGCTGTGTAAAGAAAAAAACTAGAAACGATTAATGAAAGATCATTACTTGAGAACTTGAGACCAAATTGGCTGTTTTTTTTGTTGTGTTTTTCATTCTAGATAAGAAAAATTTTTTACCAACTGGAGCAATAGCAAGTGCCGCAAGGTTCGAGGTGCTTGCTTGTCAAAATCACAAAATGGCGACAAAAATATGATTTCTTCTGAGATCAGCGCCATCTGTTTTAATTTCTGAAAGTTTGATTTAAGGTGGCCGTGAAAACCCCTCATAGTCAGGACAAGGTTTGTATGACAGATTTTTTTGCAAAATCCACTAGAGAAGTTGGAAATTGCGTGCAAAGCCAGTGACCCGTCTCCGTGCCCGCTATTAATATAAAACCGCGGATTGTTCATTTGACGTAAATATACGTCATACCATAAAAAAAAACATACTGTAATTTACTATTGGCTCTCGAATTAGGTTGAGTTATGATATATATAAAATAGGTGCCTTCCTGGTTCATCTTTAACCAGTTATTTGTCATCAAACCTGTTTTTGAAACGTCAAACAATTTTCTTATTTGTTCCGGGTCTGGGTGTTGAGGTACCACGGTCCTCGTAGTTTCTGATACCTACGACACAGGGAATCCTAGTGTGGGGTCTGGACTATGTATATATCTAAACTGTCCGCTATGTTATTTTAACATTTAATTTTGAACCTTGTCGATTGCAGTAACAATAAAAGTCTTGAAAAGCATGATTCAAAAGTCTCTCTCCCAGTGAAAAACCATTGATTTTAATCACATTTCGTAATGTGACCCATAGAAATTGACAAAATGAAACAGTCGAATATTAAAAAAATATAAAACGAACGGAAGATGCGATAAAGACCCGTAAACAATTTATAATTTTGTCAAAATATGTTTCCTCATTGCTATTTTGAGGGCTGGTTTGTAACTTAGGGAAAGTTACAATAAATTCGAAACTCAAATAAAATAAATATTCATCAGTCACATAAAAGTCCTTTTTCACACTGAGAATTCCTGTATAGTAAGTATCAAAAACTACAAGTACCAAAACACTTAGACCCTTAACAAAAATCTCCAGACCATACAAACATCTGTACCACAGCGGGGAACCCACACCTCTTGCGTGGCAGCTGCCTAATCGGCCTCCGCGCCGCACTAAGTTAGTAAGGTTAGATAAGTACACTTAGCTAAGACCTTGATCTTAAAACATCTACATCTACACTAATATTACAAAGAGGTAAGTTTGCAAGTTTGTACGTTTGGATGTAGGAGGTAATCTCGGAAACTACTCATCAGATTTCAAAAAATATTTTACCAATATTTAGAATGGAACATCAGGGTGGAAATAGGGTATTTATTATCTAGATAAAAATAAATAAATTTTCGTGAAGTCCGATTTTGCAACGTAAGTCGACGTAAAAACGGTCAAGCGAATGCGTTTCTTACGAAAGCTTCCTTAACGGTAAGAACTACTTTTTACAACGCGGGCGAAGCCGTGGGCAGTAGCTATATTTGATGTCTTTGATACATTACGTAAAAAAAACAGGTGTTATCGTACCCGCGACTCACGACTATGCTGGTAAATTCGGATCACGATCGTGTCTGAATTAAAACTAATTGATAGGTAGGTGGCGAGTAGACTATTTTGGTGGGATCCTTATCCGGGGCTAAGGTGTTGTCTCGTTCCTGTGATTCTTAGAAGGCACCGTTAAAAACATAATAGACCAGGGGCTAGATACCTCACGCTTCGTTTTCCTCTCACGCTAACGCAAATTTGTCAAGGAAAAACTTGACAGCAGTCACGAGACATTTCCAAATGTATTTCCATACAATCTTTCCGTAGGCTTCAACGCCAACAGAAAATGGTATTTGTAGCCCCCTTGGGCACAGCTTTACGTGTTTTTATGGTTAAATCTACGTTTACCTCATTCCACCATTTCATACTTTAATTTTAGTATTCGTCTTTTGATTCCATTTTATTCTATCTATCCAAAGGTTGTTTGGAACAAATCACTTAACGCTCATTGAACCACGTATGTTTATGAATTCTTACGTTTTTGTAATTTTCTTTGTTGTGTTACAAAGAATTTATCTATCTATTGATTATAAACTCGACTACTGATCAGGGTAGGTACCACACGATCTAATTATAATATTATGCACTGTTATATGTACCTATACCTATAACAAATTAAAACTTAACTTCATCATCACGTTATTTTAAAAGTTGTGTTTTACCTACTTTAATCTAAAAATTAGGTATTCTCAAAGGAAAACTACGCAGTGTCAAGGTGTTACCGAAACACTATTTGGTCGAATTAACATAGTAATGAATGGATTTTTGCATAATTTATGCTAAATCAGAGCGTTTTAATCGAGAATTTGTCGAGGACCGCGTAGCAACTGCCTTATATTAGTCTGTCAACACACATTGGCATAATATTCAACCTGCTGACACCCATGTTGTCACACCTACCTATACAGGGTGTATAGGTAGGTGTGACAACCTACCTAAACACCCTAGCTGGGGTGTATATAGCTGGGAAGCCTGTATAGGAAGCTAACCTATAAATCGGTTAACCGTTTCAGAGAATAATGGTTACAAACAAACGAACCTATAATGTGCAGCTAGCCTACAAAATTGTCATACCAATTATTTTTAAATTTTGGTAAGCCTAAACTCTGAACAGTAGTATTGATACTTTATATATGATAATCATAAAGTGCTGATGACTTAAGCTGATTTACTGTTTTATGTAAATCAGCTTCATATCTTTAAACTCTGATATGTGTAAATTCAACAGTAGGAAACAAAATACTGTTTAGCTCAAAAAAGGTTTTCTAAGGCCCTGATGATGATCCCTACTGATTCTCACGAGGGATCGTCAGAGTTCCGATCTGATCTGATCTCGGGGACACCCTGTATAACATTCCGAGGTGCCTACAGAAACAAGATAGCGCAAACAAAACATTACAGAACCCAAATAGGATTCCCTGTTATGAAAACCGGAAATGGTTATTGGATTAGCATAATCCGCGTGGCACAACAATCGGGATCGGTGGAATCAAAAGTTTTCAGATGTATAAACGCACTCATAAAAAAATGATTCAAAACTGAACATACATACTTTTTGATGTGTTGAGGAATATTACAAAAGTTTGAATATCGAATTGTGTGAAAAAATCAAATACTTAAGCGTATTGTTTTCTTCAAAATGTTCACTAACTTTTTTTTATAATTAAGTATGTTTACACAAAAAAAAGTTTGCCGTGCTCGCTTTTAATTATTTTAGTTTTTAATTATTTATTTCTTACTAATGGCAAGCTCCACGGTGCACGGTGTATTAGGTCCAATATCAAAGCTAACCTGTTGAATTTATAAAATACTGGTTTGACCACTTCAACGTATTTAAGTGTTTTATATATATGTATTTAAGTTTATTTTTATCGCGAATTCGTCTTGGATGTCTAAATAGTCACTGCGTAGTATTTTTAAACGAATTTATTCCGTGCTCGAATAAATAATAATTCATTTAAAACGGTGAAGGAAAACATCGTTTAGTAACCGGCACGCCTAGATCTAAAAGTTCGAAGTCTATGCAAAACGCGGTCATATGCCAATTGTAATGTTTGGATCGTGCCTCTCATCACTTGGTATCCTCACGTATCTACGTACTACGATCTGAGGATGTCCACCATACACTAATGTGTCCGACCATTATCTTAGACAATTGTCTAATGTTTACAACAGAACCTTGCCAGATGTTCTCATTGAATTTTTCTTAAAAAAATCCAAAAATCTATCCACCTACTCCAAGGATCATTTTTATCAAAAATCCAGGGGCTCCATAAAGTTATGCGAAGTACAGTCACCTTGAAATTTTTCATGCCTATACTATTTGTATTCTTAATGTATAAAATATGTACTTAAGTAATTAAATATTTTGTTAGACAACAAAATCTATAATGACTTTTTGACGCATAAGTTATTAATCTATTTATATCGATGACGTCCACTATCTACGTTCATTTTTCATCATACGTTACGTAAAACAGTTGCTTAGGTCAAGTATAGATTCTAGAAAATGCCAGCCTTAGGTATCCGGCACCTACGCACCTAATCCAATAGTGGCATTGATCTTGTAATAGTTGTCAGGGGCAAAGTTCATGGACACACCAAACCACTTTCCGATACTTGGACGGATTCCACCCAAATTTTGTAACTTCGTCTTACCTTGCATCATCTGTCGATAAAAAGTTTATCGATAACATTTACGATGGAACAGAACAACCCTAGTATTGCTGTATCGGTTCCCTCTCTATTAATTCGTTTTTAAGTAGGCATTTATTGTCTGATTGTTGTACAAGCTTTTGAAATATTTTAATGTTGAGATTTAAGATGTAGGTTTGGTGTTGAGTTTGTTAATTTGGGTCTGACTGTCTGTCTTGTGTCTAGTCAACGCGGACGTAGTATAAAAAGATTAACCTCAGTAAGGTTAACAGAAAGTCTTTGTGTTTATTTATTTACATATTTATTTATTGCTGTCATGTACATATAATAATATAATAATAAATAATGTTGGACATTTTTCACACAGCATCATCTAGCCCCAAACTAAGCAGAGCTTGTATTATGGGAACTACATGACTGATAATACTATTTATATATTTGATTGTAAATACATACATATTATACATAGAAACCAGACCCGAGACAAATATTTGCAGATCATACAAACATTTGTCCCGCGGCGGAAATTATCATATCGTTTTGATCCAAAACATTACAGTCAATATTTAAATGAATAATTATATGCAAATAAAATATTATGCACTTCTAAATGTTATTTCCTTGTTCCAATACAAATTTTATTATACATTATTTAAATATTCGTTTGGATTTTTTGACTTGATCAGTTTAAGGCATACAAAACGCTTCAAGAAACTTTTGAATATGTGATTTTATGCGCAATAGTTTTCAGGGTTTTTGGAATTCATTAATCACAAATTAACATATTAAAATAGTTCTACAAATCGGAATATACCTATTTAAAATAGCAACTCAATCATTGATGAATTTACATATACCAGCTTTTGAATATTTCGGTGGGTGAACTACGCATTTACAGGTGTTAGGACGTCTCGTGGTAATATAAATGGCACGTCCGTACTGTGAACCCCAATCGAATGGCACTGAACAAACTGAATAATAAATTGACGAAGTACAAACATACGTTCCCAATATCGTTCCTTTTTGAGAAAATATCTGAATATTTAACGCACGAAAGTATGTAGTTGTCAAACATAATTATTGCATATTATTCAATTCAATATATTTTATTCCATTTAGATACAGTTATTGTACACTTGGAACATACATTTTAGGTACATAGTATATTCTAGAGAAGAAAAAAAAAACGAGTATGTTACGTACAAAAGTTATCAGCCAAAGCTTCATCAATATCATAATATGATTTTGACATTAAAAACACCTTATTTTAGAATTAAATTCCTTAAAATATAAATATCTTATGTAAAAGCAATTTATTAAAAAAAAATATGCTTACGAATAAAAAGCTGTTATCAACTTTAGCTAGTGTATGCAAACAAACAAACAAAAAAAAATAAACACGCTCACGACTGTCTTCCCAATGGTGGACATCCTCAGATACATACTCAGTGATTAGATCTTTGAGGATACCAAGTAGGGGGTAGTCAGAGGCACGTCCAAACATTACATTTGGTACATGCCTACGTTCTGCAAGTAGTAAGCATTCCACGTGACAGGTATGTAACATATATATTATGTTTATTGTGTGTATTGTCATTGTGAATGTTATTTTCTAATTTGAAATTGTCAATATGTAATTAAGCATTAATTATAATAATAATAATGCTGGACATTTTTCACAGAGCATCATCTAACCTCAAACTTAGCAGAGCTTGTATTATGGAAACTACATGAGCGAGTTACTGAGTTACTACTTATATAGTTTTTTTTGTATATACATACATATTATACATAGAAAACACCCAGACTGGAGACAAACATTGGCCAATCGTACAAACATTTGTCCCACAGCGGGAAACGAACCCGCAACCTTCTGCTTCTCAGGCGGGCCTTCGCCCACTGCGCCACAGAGGTCGTTAATATATTCACCAGTAAATGTCATATCTAAATGCTTAAACTTTAGTCTGCACGATTCTAATTTGTCAATTTGCAATATAAACCTTATCATAATCAAATGTTACAATCATAATCTCTACGAAGCAAAATATGTGTAAAAATCTCTTAGTGATAAAACAGCTTTAATGCTGAGGAATAAAGTTGCTTTTAGTTGGTGTAAAATTAAATATATTAAAGTTTACTCACTGTAAACGCATACTGTGTGTTAGCGGTGACTGATTAAGACGAATTAACTGTAGGATGGCCACGAGTCCGGACAAATGTTGGGATAACTCTCGGTTCTTAAGAATTTTATCAATTTCCTGTTGAAGAGAAACTGGAAATTGATCAAATAAACGTATTTTTATTAGAAAGTACAGCCGTTATCAGGCCTGGACTGGAAGGAAATTATCAGTATAATCCGTTATCTAAAAACCATTAATAAATATATATCTATAGATCGTTTGCAACGGTCTTTAGATAGCTAGCTGTTACATCTGTATTTTTGTATATACCTACTTGTACATAGTTGTATGAATAAATATATTCACATTTAAAAAAATAAACAATTGGATAAAATGTTTAAAGACAAACGTAAATGTAAAAATAATACATTATTTAAAATACTCAAGTATTTTTTTCTGTAATTGTGACTGGGTCCATTGAACTTTATGGGTGAGATAAAGACATGCAAACCGGAAATCCGGATATCCGAATAAAATATTGGAATGTTGCCTTATTTAAAATAACACTCGGTTTTTTATGATAGAAAAACATTTATTTCTGTTTTTTTCTTAAATTGGTTTCCTACAGTGTACGGCAGATTTTAGAGAATTGAACACGTAGGTACTATTAACTATCTTGTTTTTAAAGTACGTTATGTTTTTGTAAGTAGTTCGCAACATAATCAAAATATTCTACGATAAAATAGCACATTTCTCAACGCCATGCCAGTCCGCATTATATATAACAGGCAAAATAATTAATTAATCAAAACACAATAAGCAAAATAATTCAATAAAAATATCAATAATCAAAATAGAAATAATAGGCACAATACAAACTGTCAATAAGCAAAATAAAATTAATTGATACACATGACTTCTAGCAAAATAGCATTAAACTGTTCACTTAATTTTTTTATCTAAAACACTGCCATGGAAATATTTTCTCACAGTGAAAAGTATTTTCATGGCTTCTCAGTTGCAATGCCATTAAATGCCGCAAAACTGCGAAACGGGTCCATAAAAATATTTTTTAAATAATTTCAACCGCTTCAAAGAGGGCTCGACCGTCCAGATTTTTTACCGACCACCCAAAATCTGCTCCCATTTTGGTCGCTGTCCGAAATAAGAAACAAACATGGCGACTGCAATTAGGCGAGTGCGGTCAACGACACGAACCTTGGCATTGGTTGATACTTACGTCACCGCGGACTGGCCAACCTGTCAATAGTTGAGGAGCTTGCATTGTGGATGATAAATTATCGCGCAATGCACATCATACATCATAATTTTGACAATTGATAAATAGATCAGGAATAGAAGGGGTTTTTATTAACAACACCGATATGTAGATTTCCTTACGAACAGCTGATCACATGACAACTAGTCGCGATGGTGGTCTGGAATAAATCGGTTTGAGCGATAAAATCGAATATTGTCAATTTCGTTTGTTATTGTTTTTTAAATGTTTTTGAGTAACTAGAGTTATGCTAGTGTTTATATATCTATCTATCTAGTCCGAATAAACTTTGGCGCACTGACGCTCAAACCAAATAGAATTGTGTTTAAATTTACTTTATGCATGTTTGGCCCACACGGCTTAGATGTAATAATTATTAATTAGCTGAAAATCTCTTCCTCTTTGTCTTATATCTAATTCTATGTTACTGTTATCTATAAAGTGTCTATATATTTCATTTATTTTGTACCCGTCTTTTCTGTGCGTGTTATTGTGTCAAATAAACTACATTCTTTTCCGTTATCATCGCCATCAGCTTGAAGTCCAGGGCCAGGCAGGGATCCTCCAATATTTATGCTATTTTTTTTTAATGGCTCAGTAACGTGGGATGCCTCTGGTGTTGCAAACGTCTATATGCTACGGTAACCGCTTACCAACAGTTGAGTGGTAAACCACATTTGCTGTATAAAATAAGACCTGGTCCGTATTATGTATCTGAAAGTCATTGCATAACCAACGTTTAATAAGTCAAATAATTTACACTTTCATATGGCCACTGAATACGATAGCTTGTGATGATCATTTAACTTGTCAAACGCTCGCCACTGATTGTCTTTCAGATACAGAATAGAGGGGCAACCCCCTTATTACCTGCACTAGAATTACTATAGGATTCACAAATAGGTATTCATTTCGTCAGGTTTAGTAATGTCTAAAAGTTTCTTAAGCCTTCAAATGAAAATGCTTAGCTCTAGTATTTTTCAAACTATCGCAGAAAAAAGAAGGCTAGCAAAAAAAAAAACATTATAATGTATACACAAAATTTCTGTATTTTAATGACTTTTGAAATTCGGACACTGACTCCTACTCTATGTGGTCCAACCTGTCAATAGCCAACAAAATTGGGCAATTATTTTATGGGGAATATTATGTTATTATTGAATACGGTTTTATAACCGTGGGACAAAGTGTTTGTATTTGAACGGAGGTGTTTCATCCGTTTTTTTCTACGTCTGAGATTGATTTAGTTATTCTTGAGTTCTATAACAAGCTGGGAAGCCATTTTTTTATGGAAAACAAACTATCATACACGCTCAAGACTGTATTCTCCATGACATTCTCAGATTCATACTTAATGCGTAAATCTTTGAGGATAAGAAATAGGGGGTAGTGTTTTCGCAAGTAGTTAGCATGAATTATTCCACTTTGCTCCACCATGGCGCCCCACTGATCAGGCAAAGTGGAATGGCTTAAATTTTGCAGTGCAATCTGCCCCACTAATTCGCTTTAGTGGGGTAGGTTACACTAGCCTACAAATTAGGTGGATCCTGCCCCACTAGGGTTGGTACTTAATAATAAGAGTAGGTAGTATAAAAGAAAAAAAAAGAACGTGACAGGTTGCAAGCCAATCGCCGCTTATTGGAACACTAACTGTTGGCACATGCCTTTGATTCTGGTTTCGTTTACCGTTTTAAGCACGTTTTAATTAGTTTCTTTGTGTTGAAAATCCATTAATGCGCCACGGGTTTCGATCGAACTCGATCGAATCCTGTGCGTGTGTATAACTTCACGTTATTTGCGCGATCAAATAACGTGAAGTTATATCATACAATAACTTCACGTTATTGTATGATAACCATTAAAATATTAAGATTTTATTATTTTTTAATAATCAAAGTTTGCTTGGCAGAAGCTCGCTAATTAGCGATAAGACCGCCCATTGTAAAACATTGCCAAAATTTGTAGTAATTATCTAAGCTGATATATTATTTGGTGTGAAATAAAGTAATTTATATCTATCTATCTATATATATGTGTGCCCTGTTATGTGAAACGCTATATATGTAAACATATCCCGTTCGTATTCAAAAAACATTGCTTTAATTAGTTTTGGAAATTGACAGAACTTTACTGTTTTATAAAACTAAAGTGGAAAACGAGCAACTTACGGCTCACCTGTTGGTAAGCGGTTACCGTAACCTACGGACGCTTGCAACACCAAAGGCTTGCCGACCCTAATACATAACGGGTCATGTCACAAGTCTCATGTGTCTCTTATTTCATTTCTGAGCTAAACATTTAATAGTTGGAACTTAGAAAACATATTGGTAGATAGATTTATAAATCAACTAGCTTCTGCCCACGGATTCGCCCACGTTGAACCCCGATAAAAAGTAGCCTATGTGTTATTCTGATGTATAAGCTATATAACTGTAAAGTTTCATCAAAATCCGTTCAGTAGTTTTTGCGTGAAATAGTAACAAACATTCATCCTCGCAAACTTTCGCGTTTTTAATAGCGTGTTTGTTTTTGCACACATTACAATTTTAATCTGACGATAGTCAGTTTTGTACAGTTCTGTGTGTGTTATATTCAAAATATTGAATTATGATTTGGTGTTGGTCAAGGACTGTAGTAGATTAAAACGTAACTGGGCGGATTGCAGCAAGGTTCGATTTATCTACGAGCACTTTACAGCCACCCCGTCCTTCAAACAGGAACTGGGTATATCCGTCCATCGGATATATCAAGCCTACAGGATATCACAGGAAATAGTGTGAAGCGGACGTTGGGAGGTGAGCCTGTGCCTCCCTACTTCCTCTTTACACTCTGCCGTAGAGGTATTCGTCCCCGGTCCGTTCGCATCGGCATCATCAGCCGCGAGAAGTACAATGCAAGAGTTGGATAGGTAGCATGGGGTTAGATATAAAAATGTTAATGCTGGACATTTTTTCACACAACGTCATCTAGACCCTATCTAAGCATAGCTTGTACTATGGGAACTATATAACTGATATAATACTTTTTTTTTTGTAAATATATACATATTATTCATAGAAAGTACCCAGACTCGAGACAAATATTTGCAGATCATACAAACATTTGTCCCGGGGCGGGAATCGAACCCGCAATCTTCTGCGTCACAGGCGAGACCGACTTCATTCGGTGGGTCTTTGGTATCTTCATTTTGGAGTAAAACTAAATTAAACTTTTATCTATTGCAGGTACGAAGAACGGTAGTCTAACCAAACGTCGGCAACTCTCGATAAAATGTATGAAACAATCGCGCCCGTAATCACCACGTGCAAGGTTTGTGTACGTGAACGGTGCTGTATGTGAGAGTAAATTATATGAGAATAATCCGTTGTTCTTGTCTATTCAATTTGTAAACAATCTTACGAAACTTAAATGACGTATTGCCATATACAAGAGCAAATTAAGTTGCCATTTAAATCCGGGCGGGGAAAGGTCGTATCGGCGGGAAGGTATGAGTTACCCTTCTGTAAGGAGTACTGTTATTCTGTGGTCTCACTAAGTCAGCAAGGTGCTAAATATGAAACTGAAATCGATCACGATTTAACGAAACTGCATTTCTGCACTGAAATGTGATATTTTGCACATTTTTGCGTTATTGATGTCATTAAAGTACCCAATACTCAGTAATTGGGTAAACGGATACTTTATACAAAGGTTTCATTCGTTTATGTATATTTATATCACATTTGATTTGGTATGTAAGTGAATGAAATCATCGTATTACCGACCATTTGTATGAGCTGTGTCTAACAGCGCAACTTATAGGTGAAATAAATAAGTAATGCTGGACATTTTCACACAGCGTCATCTAGTCCCAAACTACGCAGGGCTTGTATTATGGGAACTACATGACTGATATACTACTTATATATTTTTTTTTGTAAATACATACATTATTATACATAGAAAACAACCGGACTCGAGACAAATATTTGCAAATGATACAAACATTTGTCTCGCTGCGGGAATCGACCCGCAACCGTCTGCGTCTCAGCCGAGCGTTTGCCCACTGCGCCACAGAAGCGTCGTGATGATTCTTATGAATGACGCAAAAATGCAAACACATTCACGACTGTTTTTCTCAGGATGGACATACTCAGATACTCTCAGTACGTAGTCTTTAAGGATAGGTACCTATATACGATTGTCTAAAATAATAAACGGCTTATCCGATTGAAATGTGTTTTTTGTAATCGATTTGTATGACTTCAGAGATGGTTTACTAGAAATTTATATACAAAAAATAAATTCTACTACTATTATAAACGCGAAAGTTTGTGAGGATGTATGTTTGTTACTCTTTCACGCAAAAGGAACTGAACGGATTTTGAAGAAACTTTACAGTAATATACAGCAGAATAACACAGGCTACTTTTTAGCCGGGCACCATGGGCAGGGGCTAGTATTTTAATATGACTTTCTCTAATCAATGTTATTAGTGCAACCGTTTTAATTATAGTAAATAAATAAATACAAATGGACCAGACAGAATTATCCTTTTAGATGAATTATAATTTATGTTAGACGGCTAGCGCTTTGGCTTTGGTAATTACCTATAATTTATGTTATCATTACAGGTACCATAATGGTGTACCAGTTATCTAAAACCAGACCACCACCAGTGACGGTGGTCAGTGTTCACAGCTACAAAAACTAGAGTAGCTGTTGATTCATGTATCGGCATATATTTTTTTATTTCACATTTCAAACGAACAATTTCAGGTTGCCGACCTGCCTATCTGCAATCGATCTCAATCACGCGTTATAATTAATATTCGACAGTGCTACATATAATGACATGTACGATATACATATAATGAAATGTATGATATATATATACATATTATGCCAAAATGGCTTGTCAGTGGTCAATCAGTGCTACTTTAGAAAGTCAGGCGTGAGCGATTGGTTTGTGAATTGGTTCCGAACAATAGTAACTTTTTTTTCATATAACTAAAGTGGCATAAAGGAAGATGATAGGTATCACGCTGAGAGACCAGATAAGGTTTCCTGGCTTAGGGATCAGACTAAAGTCACAGTCGTTATCAAAGTGGCAATGGGCGGGTCACGTTGACAGAAAACAAAACTCGTGGTGCAAAGCGCTGGCCGAATGGAAACCATGGGATGAAACACGCCCACAAAGCAGGCCACAAATGCGTTGATACGACGATATCAGAAGAAAAGCTGTAGTGAAATGGATGGAGACCGCACAGGACCGAATGAAATGGCATCAGGAAGGAGGCCTACACCCTTAGGGTAGAAAGAGGCTAAAAAGAAGAATAAGAAAAAAGTGGCGACCGTCAGACAACGAGTGAAAAGTCACATTTCACTGGCATCCATCCTTCAAACCGGACACAGCAATGCGAAAATCACTGCATTATTCATTTTGAAAAATGTATAAGTCGAAGAATGATGATATACTGATGTAACCCAAAAAAAAAAATAGCTAGTGAACTGTATTACCTAGGTACTAAATAAAGATATTTTTTATAATATATTAATGCGAATTATAGTAGCAGTAACATCAAAATAGATAGATAAGATATTTTTTTAAAATGGTGTCTATCTGGTGGGGGGGCTTTCCTACACTGCGTGGTCAGGCTCGACCTAATGGCGACCAGTAATTGAGAACCTGTCTTCCCCAGCGGTTGTCGTTTCTGCAAGCTTGCCCATTGCCACTCCCAAGCTATATAGCTTGCCCATAGCCACTCAAACTCGCTAATTCTAAGAGCTATGTCGTATCGGATTTGATCACGATACTATCGTAAAAAAACTCGAGCACAGCTCTTTTTATAGCCCGTATGCATGAGGTCGTATGTATGATAATAGTTAGCGATCAAGTCTCAATGGCATCATAACGCGCACTGATTGTAGAATTTCGTTTTGAGACTCTGCGGTATCTGACCAGAAGTTATGGCGAAGTTCCCCGAATATTAAAGTATAATTTATCCACATACTTCTCTTCTTTGTTTTTTCATAAGGTAGCCGACATCGATCTCTAATTATTTGTAACAGTATATGTTGCAACACCCTTTTGTTTTTCTTAAATAATTCACACATTTCATAATAAATTGTAAATGCTTTCTCCCATTCTTTTCAAAAATTTCCGTATGTCACATTTGTCAAATTGTTTTCAAATAGAAATGGTTGGGGTGGCCTCAACATTGACTCCATTCTGACAGATTTATTTCTTGCACTGTATTTTATAACCCGTATAACAATTGTTACATCAATATTGGTTTTCTTCACATTTTATTCAGTTCTATCCCGTTGTTAATAATGTATATTTTTTTCCAGTCTTGATAATCAGTATCTTTTCTAATCGAACTCACAGACAAATAATAAGTTTTACCGTTGCGAAGGATCATCTCATAAGGAAGTGCTCGAGTTGAAATACAATCTCCAAGTCGAGGAACCCTAAAATCTACAATGTATGCAAATAGTTGCGAGCCGGACCTGTGCGATAGCGCGTAGGTCAGGCCGAATTCAGAGATTAACACATTTCAGTCGCTACATTTCCATAATACTTACAATTGCCCGCTGCTTCATACGCCATATTAATAGCCATTTGAACGAAGCCAGATGTAATAATCTAAGTTAGAAATTAATTTGTACAAAGGTACTTATAATCTATGAGGCATCTTGATGGTAAGAGACTGCAAAGCTTGGACACGGTCGCAAGGTCTACCGCATGTATTTCGGTAAGCGCTTCCAGCTCGCTTAGAATGAGCACCCAAGACAACGTTTTGTCTAAGATTGAGAAGACAAACACTATTCCTGTCTCCTGTTCTGTCAAACAAAAGAGAGTGACAAAATATTTTTAGTCTTCTCGGCGGTAGACAAAACTGTTGCCTTGGGTCTTCATGCTAAGCAGGCTGGAATTGTTCAAACTTATTCCCCCTTCTCCATTCTTCTCCATTCCACCCTTATATTGTGGGCATACCGTCGATGCGCTATCCATCCTCTTTTATTATAAGGACAGCTAACGAGTGGAATTTCTTTCCTGCAAGAGAAGAGTTCATAATCATCTACTGGGTGACCGTGTTAAGCATAGGTTTCAATTGCGTTTACCATCTGCGAGGCCAGGGTCTGTGACCCAATGCAAACCAATTTTTAATAACATAATAGAAAACATTTGAACACATATTTGCAACCAAATTCAGCCATTTTGTCAAACAGATATTTTCTTGAATTATTACCGATTCTTTATGTTTAATATTGCACTATCTTGTTCTGAGAATTCGTTTTTTAAGGTTAATCTGTGAACCTGGTTAGGTTAAATGACAAGATAATATGCGGAACTGACCTAGTTCAGTTTGTTCTGATAAATTCAGATTCAGTAGGTACCTAGTTGACAGTTTTTTGCAGTTTCTGTTGCTAAGTTAAGTATTAGTCGGCATACGTTGTATGTATTATAATACCTATTTATGATATTTAGTGACCAGGAAGTTTAAAAATAACTAATTTGTTGGTCATGGATCACTACCTAACTAATTCAAAAATGAATGCAGGAAAAGTTTATGGTAAATAAATAAAAATAAATAATAATGCTGGTCATTTTTCACACAGCATCATCTAGTCCCGAAGTAAGCAGAGCTTGTGTTATGGGAACTACTTGACTGATACTTAAATACTTATTTTTTTAAAATTCATACAAATTATACCTACATAGAAAACATTCATACCCGAGACAAATATCTGCAGAACATACAAACATAAGTCCCGCGGCAGGAATTGAACCCGCAACCTTCTGCGTCATTTGTGTCATGAAACCATAAACACAATAACACATTAAGACAAAGTTACAATGGGCGGTGTTATCGCTAAAAATCTCTTCCAGACAACTTTTGGATGGAGAGGATTATTATGTGATTTTGAAGTGGGGTAATTGTGTAAACTACCTTAAATAATATTATAAGTAATAAAAAATACTACAGCAAATATTATCTAAATAGTATTGTATTTCCAACATCTATCATCGAGAAGTTTCTATACCCAGTCTACTCTGCATTCGGACCGGACACCTCATAGCTCATTGTTCCAGTACATTCCAATCGCATTCGGAACCGAACCGTTATTGGACGTATAAAAAATGTACTCGTGTACATGATAGCAGAGATATCATATATTTGGTACATCTGCCTGTACCATACATGTTATCTACACTAATATTATAAACAGGTAAAGTTTGTAAGTCTGTATGTAGGAGGTGAACTCCGAAATAACTCATCCGATTAAAAAATATTTGTAACAATATTTAGAATAGACTTTCAGGATGGACATAATGATATGCTGTAAATTGTCTAGTTAAAATAAAGGGACTTTTCGTGGAGACTAATTTTGTAACTTAAGTCGACGAAAAACGGTCGAGCGAATGCATTTCTTACGAAAGCTGCCGGAACGGTAAGAGCTATCTTTCACCGGCTTCTTTTATCTTGGACGCGGTCGAAGCCGTGCAACGGAGAGTTTTTTTTTTATATAAAAAGTTTCAAGTTATTCTTGTCATTGGTTCTTTCGTATGTATGCGACTGTGGTTGATATATTAAAACTTATTTTCAGACTAATGCTAACTACTAGCAAAACGCGGGCATCTGTCAAATGTAATCTTTGGACGTGCCTACGACTACCCCTTACTTGATATCCTTAAAGATCAACTCACTGAGCATATAATCTGTGGCGCAGTGAGCGAAGGCCCGCCTGAGACGCAGAAGGTTGCGAATTCGATTCCCACCGCGGGACTAATGTTTGTATCTGCGAATATTTGTCTCGGGTCTGTGTGTTATGTATGTATTTACAAAATGAGTCATGTAGTTCCCTTAGCACAAGCTCTGCTATGGGGCTAGATGATGCTGTGTGAAAAATGTCCAGCATTATTTATTTTATTTATTTAGCGTGTCAACGCAGCGCACATCCCTAAGAACAGCAAGTGTTTTTTCCAGAGATGTTATCGCTAATTATTTTTTGAGCGCAAAATGTCACAGAATCCGTTACCAGTATTACAGTGTGCACAAGAATGCAAGTCTCCTTCCGGATTCCCTGACATTCTATCTATAGCTCACACTATGTGCCACCATTCTGTGTCTGACTCGCCGTACTGAATGAATGAATCAGATAGATAGATAGATAGATAGATAGATAGATAGATAGATAACACTTTATTGTACACCACATAATTCTTACAAATAACACAGAAAATTACAAGCTAATCGCGGAAGTACAATGGGCGGTCTTATCGCTTAAAGCGATCTCTTCCAGACAACCTTTGGATGGACAGGAATTGACATGCACGATAAAGGACGGTGGTGTATAGACAATAAAAAAAACAAACAAAGTGACGTTATATTAGATAAATAATAGTAGAATATGCTTTCATTAAATCTGTCTGTTGTAATTTTTTGTAATTTGTGCAATGTAGTGTTGATAGCAAATTAATGAATGAACGAAATCACAATCCTTCTACTATTATAAACGCGAAAGTTTGTGAGGATGGATGTTTGTTACTCTTTCACGCAAAAACTACTGAACGGATTTTGATGAAACTTTAGAGTTATATAGCTTATACATCAGAATAACACATAGGATACTTTTTCTCCGTACCACGCGGGCGAAGACGTGGGCAGAAGCTGCCTTAATTTAATTAATAAGTGAAATGAGCTGAAGTGGCAGTGCTCTGGTCATAGAAGAACCAACAATTATTTATGGTATCAAATATTGTGGAGACCGCGTCTTGGCAAGCGTAGTGCAACAAATGGTGCGGGTTCGATTCACGCTGCGGGACAAATGTATCCATGTTCTGTAGATATTTGTTCCGGCTCTTGGAATCTTAGTGTAGAGACAGGACTTATATACACACATCAAAAAAGTTTGCGATTATTTTGAAAACTTGAAATATATTTTCCTTAATCTTTTTACTAAAAATTAAAAATTACACAATGCACAAGAACATGACATGTAACTTATAAAGGTTATCAATAAAAAAAAAAGAATTAATAGTATCTCAACATTTCAAAAAATATGTTATGTTTTTAAACGGATCGTTAAACTTTTTAAATTTGTATGTCCCTTTTTGGGTTAAAAAGGCACGGTGGTCTCCGTGGTACGCACGGAAAATAAAAGTCCGTTAGTCCGTACGTAGATAACTAGCAAATAATACGACTGACTGTAACACGTTCACGTACGAAACTACGTACCGGATGTACGGTCAGCAACGCAACGTTATTATACTACTGCAACGACGGCCTGGACAGTGCAAAGTTCGTTCTATTGATTGACTTTTGAATCAAAAGAGTGAACGAATCGGTCATCATCAAGACTTCGATTGGCGGCAGTGTAGTTGCAATTAAATGCAAGATTATTCAAACATTCTCTACGCTTAGTGTTTGTAAACACACAAACGGGTAATTTTGTTAACCGTGCTGAACGTTGCATACGGGCAAAAGTGCTAAAATTTAAGTTCAATTCTATTATGAAATGCATAATTTAGAAATTACAAACAACAATCTTGTTATACTCGAATGTTTTTTACATCAAATTACTTTGTTATATTCATTTGAATGTAAATAAAACTACCTTTATCTTTTGATTCCATTTTATCCTGTACATACAAAGGTTGTCTGGAAGAGATCGCTTTAAGCGATAAGACCGCCCATTGTACCTCATATATTCTTTTTTAATTCCCGTGTTTTTGTGTTTTACTTTGGTGTGCAATAAAGAGTTTATCTATCTATCTATCTATCTTTCTTTAGCCTACTTTTTTTTAAACCGTCACATTCATAGTCCTGATTCCGCACTAGGATTCCCTGTATCGCGGGTATCAGGAACTACGAGTACCATGGAACTCGTAGTTCCTCGACTTAGACACGGAACAACTATTTGCAGAACATGCAAAAAATTGTCCCGCAGCGGGAATCGAGCTGACATGTTTTAAGTCGACCCGGTCACTCGCCCGCCGCGCCACCGTGGTCGTCAAAAGCTAGGTTGTTCTGCGATCGGTACATGAACTACGTTTCAACACCGGTACCTGCCTACACTAGTTTAGTTATCGTGCCACAGAGTATATCACAGTGACTCCGTATCGGCACATATCATTCATTTCCAACTGGGTCAAAATGTCAAGCAGTTTTTTTATAGATAGTGATGAAATCTGGTTATCTTTAAGCTGATTCGAGTATGGAGTTACGACGAAAATGCATACCAGTATTTGCACGCATTGTACGCATGATAATACTAGTCGTTTGCCCAGAATCGCCTCGCGATTTATGTATTAGATCCTAGCTACTTTTTTATCAATAATATACCTTCGTTTGGCCATAATCTCATCTGATGGTAAGTGATGATAAGGCCGACGATGGAGCATGAAGGGATAGAAGATCTCACTCTTACCTTTGGGAAATAACACTATAAATAAACACCCAACACATACATAGTCATCATATACCTTTCCTAGAATGGCATTGGAAGATCCTAGAATCATTAAGAAGAAAAACTATCAAATTGACGGCTTGAATGATACTTTGTATGGGTAAGTTGGTAAGAATAACTGACTCTTTAACATTTTACTATGATCTCTATATCCCTAATTATCGATATATCCTGGGAAATGAATAAAAGACGTAACCCTTTTGTTTGTTCTGACGGTTTTAACGGCAACCTTCGGACAATAAAACATAAGTTTATTCTACTTTGGTTGCCGAATGTATCGATAGGGACGGCGTTGTTACGATATAATGAGAAAGAAAGAAAGAAAGAAAGAAGTCTTTATTTGAGCATTTTTTTTTAACAATTCATTTCAAGCTTAGTCTAATTACTTAAATTAACCAACACCATAATAATCTACTTAAAATCTACAATATAAAATGCTACAAAATGGCGTCCGACTCAGCTTAATGTTGTAATAGCTATTGCGCATAGCTATCACAACGCTGATCTTCCGTCGAAACCAATCAAAAGCGTCACGTACACTAACACAACAAAAAATAATAATAATAAAGACAGTTAATATGAATTTAAAAAAAAAATATAAATACCTAAATTAACTTAAACCTAGTCCGGTTGCCTAAGTGAGAGAGCAGTGGTGGTAATGATAAAACCTTCGCACTAAAGGATGGACAGTTCATTTTTGAGATCTTCAGAGCTTTTCTGTTGTTCTAAAATAAACATTTTCAGTTTAGCCTTAAAATTTTGAAAACACTGAAGATCCCGTATTGGTGGAGTATTAGAGCTTCTGCGAAAGGGTTCGTCCGGGGAAGTGCTACCATCATGCGTATTTCTGCCTCCAAGCAGTAATGGTCTCATTGCTGTGTTCCGGTTTGAAGGGTATGGTTGCCGGTGGAATTACAGACACATGTGATTTTTCTTCTTGATATCTCAGGGTGGCAACGCGTGACTGATACCTCTGGTATTGCAAGCGTCCATAGTCTACGAGTACTGCTTACCACCAGGTGGGCCGTATGTTTTTTGTCTCTTTAGTAGTAAAAAAAAGAAATATTCGATAAATCCAAAAATATTGAAAACACCAGCAGGTTTCGTAATATACTTAGTAACCAGACACGACGGAACGATCTATAGATAGATCATGTGATTTAGATCACTACAAGACGGAAGCGTCCCAAAAATACTATCTGCATTATCACGCTGAATGGTAATGCTAATGCGCTGATTAGCAATGATCCAGTTAGTAGTCTGTATGTTTTTATTATACATAGTCCCAATCGCACACTAGGATTCCCTGTATCTTCAATATCAGGAACTACGAGCACCATGGCACCAAAACATCCAGACCCTGTATAAATATCTAAAGAACAAGCAAACATTTCTCCCGTAGCGAGACTCGAACCCGTATCTCTTGCAGCCGGCTACTCGCTCGCTACGCCTTCGATGTCGAACTTTAGAAAACTTTCCCGGTTTGAAATAAAAATCCACTCATTCGGCATTTCCGTGTCCCAGCTCTATTCGTAACTAGTTTAACGTGCGGTAAACAAGTTATATTTATTGTTGTTCGTGGGCGGTTTACGATCGCAGTTTGTAAACATCGATCTAGGGATGTTCTGGAGCTTTGACACTTGAAATAGTTTGTGTGAGAACGGAAAATGTACCGTACAACATTGAAAATTGGCTAACTCTGATTTACGTTGATTTGCTGACGTTTTGTATCGAATTCAGCTGTATTATTTCGAGCGGGTAATGCTCAGATGAAGATCTATGAAAGCCGTATTTGTAATTTTAATTCGATTTTTTGAACGAGTATAAGTTCAATTCTTACGATATAGACAGATACGGCACTATCAGTAACCCTACCCCACTAAGAATCTCATTCGACGTATATTTTTTAATATCTATGAGTATACCTACTTAGTTATCTGGGTCAGTTGACCTTTCTATAGATCGTTTGCAACGGTCTTTAGATAGCTAGCTGTTTCATCTATATTGTTTGTATATACGTACTTATACATATATGTATGTTCATGGAGTACTTACTATGAGCGCTAAATGGTTTATCGTACATAGTATTCTATTGTTGTACATAATCACACAATCTTGAATAATCAAACACGGAAGAAATACTCTTTTCTTGACATATCATATCAGTTTTATTTTATTTTGATATGAGAAGATCTGCTTTTGGATGATATATCGATAGATTAGTAAAAAATTCTCATACTATCTGGCATTGAACATATTCCCCCAGATTATTGTCAAAAGTTACAGTGTAAAGTTTTTTTTATTGTAGATTAAAAACTCTTTTATAGATTTAAAAGATTTTTTATATAACATTTTATTTTTTAAATATGCTTCTTAGAATAGAGATAGCCGTGTTGGCCTAGTGGGCGATACCCCGCTTCTGATCCGCAGGTCGTGGGTTCGAACCCGGACGTGCACCAATGCATTTTTCCACTCGAAAAATGCATTATGCATCATGTAGTTCCCGTAATACAACTAAGTGTCAGTATGACATTTCTTTTGACATCTAACCTATCCTGTCATAAGTCTACTGGCATATTGCTTGGAAGGCGCCAAAAATGCAAATAGTACAACAATCTGAGTGAAAATCTCCTAAAAATTGTATCTCCATGTTTGAGTTTAGTTTTTAAATGCGGGCATTATCGCGTGTTTTTATTATTTGTAAGTAGGTAATTCGAATTGTGATTAGATATATATCTTTACACAAATTACACAAGCTTCAACGTTTGTGTACATCCGGTGTTATTTTACGACGGTGCAGTAAACTGCAGTGTTTACAAACTGTGTAATACGTATACATATATATGTTGCTGTATCGTGTTTGTATGGACGATAAATCTATTGATTTTGCGATAAAATTGGGAACACTGATAACCTAACGCATTTGTAGGGTTGTCTTCTATACTTTGCATGTAACTTCATCCATTCTTGGTATCTTTTTTGCATAACGTATATTACGTCCTCTTTAATTTCACCCATATTTCTCATTCTGGTACTCTAACAGTGAGATGGTATTACACATTTAAGATTTAAACAAATGGTTGACGACCTCTTGGCGCAGAAGGTTGCAGGTTCGATTCCCGCTGCAAGACGAATGTTTGTACGATTAGCTAATGTTTGTCTCGAGTCTGGGTGTTTTCTATGTATAATATGTATTTATTTACAAAAAAGTATATTAGTAGTATATCAGTCATGTAGTTCCCGTAATACAAGCTCTGCTTAGCTTGGGGCTAGATGATGCTGTGTGAAAAATGTCCAACATTATTATTATTATTAAATAATAGCATGACATTTTAAATATTTGCACGCCTGCATCCAAGCTGAGTACATCCACAATCATAATGCTTAAAGACCTTAATTATAAAATATGTTTTCTTGCAAAAAGATTTGATTGATAGAGTTGCCTACTGTCACCACTCGATCTATTGAGAAAACATTTTTTTTTCTAGCCCACTATGCTGTCTAGATTTTATCGACAAAGCATATAAAATGTTTCCAAATAAAACTTAAATATTTTTCTTAATTCTTTCAACACCAAGAATGTAAGACGGACTTAGAATGCAAATCTAAATATGTCGGTGACGACCGCATTGATTGTATTTCGCGGTAGCACTTTGCATGTCGGCCGTAATCGGGGAAAACCGTGACAATAACTAGGTATTCGGCATAAGGTCTGGTGTAGGCGTAGGCGAAGCGTATAAAGGTGAATACAGACTGGCATCACGTATGACTTACTCCGATGTCTGATTAACACTCAAAAAACTGATACATATTCCTGACCCCAGACAAGGATTCCCTGTATGGAATCAGGAACTAAGAGTACCGTGGTACAAATACCAGACCCGGATACCTGCGGAATATGTATATATGTCCCGCACCGGCATCAAACCAGCATCACCGACCGAATTCGTTAAGAGTAATTTAATGTCTACAGTTTCAAATAGCTATACTATATATTGAAGTGACAATATATAATATCGTTCAGTTACTTAAATATTGTTTAAATTTGAAGAAATATAAAAATAAACCTTCATTTTCAAGACCCATTTTTACGTTTTATTGTCGTATAATTATTTCAATTTATGAAATAATTATACGTCGTTATTATTATAATTATTTCATAAAATGAAATAATTATACGACATTAAATGTCAAAAAACCGACTTCAAATAACATAAAATTGATAAAAAGACAGTATAAAACCAACGCGCGGGTTCGATTCCCGTCGCGGGACAATATGTTTGCATCTGCAAATATTTGTCTCGGGTCTGAGTGTTTTCTATCTATAATATCTAAGTATGTATTTACAAAAAAAAAGTATATCAGTCATGTAGTTCCCATAACACAAACTGCTTACTTTGAGGCTAGATGATGTTGTGTGAAAATGTCCAGATTTATTTATTTATTCTTATTAATCTTTTTCCACAAAGGTTATCTGGAAGATAATGCTTTTAGCATTAAGTTCGACTTTGTTCTACTATTTTGTGTAATAAATAATTTTCTATCCATCTATCGCCCATATCTAATGGGCGTTATTATAGCGATATCTTCGAGACAACCTTTTCGGTTACATGAAGTACCTACCTGAAAATCGGGTGACGTCACTTACGTGGGCGGCGTGTGAGTACGTTGAGAACGCTATACATTCTAAGAAATATATACATTTCTTAAAATGTATAAAGGACGAAGGTAGTTTGATCCTTCTGGATGTCTAGACAAATACCCCTATCTGTTCGCGTTAACGCCTGCGGAAATATTCAATTGTATAGAAATGCTAGTTGAAACGTCACGTGACTACTGTCAAGATTTTCCTTTATAATTAACGCCTGCGGAAAGATTCAATTGTATGGAAATGTCATGAATTGTTGAAACGTCACGAGACTACTGTCAAGATCCCCTTTCAAACGTCATAAGACTACTGTCAAGATTTACCTTGATAAATTTGCGTTAGCGTGAAAGTAAAATTAAGCGTGAGGTATTTGTCTATGCGCACTGGTGTGTTCGTCTCAGGGCGCTTATTATTTATTTTCAAAGACCCGCTCAGCTCTACTCTCCGCTCTTGCGAAAACAAACCAAAGTAAATTTACGGTGTTTATGATAATTTCTAGCTTTTGTACGTATTATTAGGTGGTACCGTTTTGTGATAACTGTGTGATATTTTTGCATAGCGTTTTGCATTTCGGAATGCGGGTTCGTGCAGTACAAAGTCTGAATTTTATATTTTTTGATCTATAATAAGATAATTTGTGGTGTTTAGTTGTTTTAATGACGAAGTTTTGGTTAGTCGAATTGCATTGAATTTTGAATTTATCACGAATTTTTCGCAGTAATTTCTGCATTCAATTTTCATTTTTGCATGTTGACGGTTACAGCTAAACGGAAACGGTTATAGTGGGACTTTTGATTAACCACCTAGTGTTTCATTTTATTTTCTTTTATTCGCATTTTGACATTAGCCTGTCCTACCGTATGCTTGTCTGGTCTTTCTTCTTCTTGCCCTTGTCCCACATTACGTGGGGTCGGCACAACGTATTTTCTTCTTCCACGGTCCTCTCTCAGCCGTCATTTCGGTACTCCTTTACCCATATCATCCTTCACACAATCCATCTTTTCTTTGGTCTACTAGACTGAGATGGAGGGAACTCTTATTTTTCACACATTCGTTTAAGATGTGCAACCAATCAACTAAAATAAATAATTCTTTGATTAGTACTTTTTTTCTATAAACAAGTTCACCATTTTCGATTGGCACCACACTAAAGCATAATGAAGGATCATGAAAAAAATAACCAAGCAGAGTTTGTTGCCTGATTCTTCTAGGCTTGGTCGCGAGCGAGGAATCGGTGTATATTCACTTTAAAATCACCTAGTTTTTAAAGCTCTTTAATTAACTGATCCCGCTCTCAACTCATCCCACGGGATGAGTTGACCAAATAATTAATTTTGATTTGTCAACTGATCCCGCTTTTAAAAAAAGATAAAAATTAATGTATTCTTTGGGATATATGTACACACGTGAACAAAAATCTTAGGGGAAAAAATGACACACCCTTGTTTGGTTACCATACTGATATATAAAAAAATCACAGTCGTTTGATTAATGAACAAAAAACTAGATCTAAATAAGTACCTACCTAGTGTAAATATTTGAAGCGCCTTATACCTAACTCGTAGGATACTGCCGCTTAATTTTTTTATCTAACGGTATCGGGCTTTCGATTGAGAAGTCGTGAGTTCGATTCCCACCCATTACTGAAGCATTAAGTTAAAAAAAACATTCTTGATTATTAGCGTGTCTATATGATCCTTGTGATTTCAATGAATAAAAACCTATTGACTTTGACTTTGACTTTGGTATACATATTGATGGGTGACTGTTAGTTTAATTTAGGTACGTTTAGCTTTCAGTCCTGTCTATAGTCTAGTGGGCGATAACCCGAATTCGGGGTATCGCCCACTAGGCCAACACGGCTTACTGGAATAAACTACCATTTTAAATTAAAAAGGTAGATTCTAAAGAATGAAAAGAAATTTCAAAATATGAACTCGCAAAATCTTGACGAGTTGTTTTCATAGTTTATCTACCCTACCTTCAAACTATTATTAAATGTATAAGTATAAGCCCCTATAAATATATAATGATATATATTAAGTAAATGTGATTAGATATATAAAATAATATTGTATCTATTATATGCATAAGCTGATAAAAAAATGTAGCACGCTTACCGCCAATCACAACATATTGGGTTGGCTGGTAGAAAATGCTTTAGCATTAAGTCCGTCTATTGTTCACTTCTAATTAAATGTGCAATAAAGAGTTCATAAATTAATTTCGGAGTCGTATGCATTTAGTCGTATCGTGTGTGCAGAGAGTGCTAAAGGTGACCTTTCCGGAACGCCGGCCGGCGGAACGTTCTACTTCCGGTGCGACGGGCACCGGACATTCTTCCCGTAGAGTACTATATACTCTGTAGATACTGGGTCGTTCCCCGCGCGACCTTTGATAATGATGTCTAAATAATGTGTTGCTAGAACAGTTTTATTATTAAACGCCGAGGCGGCGGAAGGCTGCTTAAAAAACCATTTAAGGTTCAATGAATCTGAAAATGCTCCGATGAGGCCAACGGCCTAAGCAACCTTTGATATCATGTTTAAATATTGTACTTGGTGTGTACGCGAACGCGGTGAATCGGCAAAAAATGTTTACTTTGCTAACGTATTTTTGATATGACATGTGATGGTGTGAATAACGCTGAATCGTAAACGTCTTTTTCTAAGAAACACGTGAAATATGATGTTACGATTTTAACCTGACTTGCATTGGACGCTAGTCATTCATAACACGATTATCAACTTTACAACTCTTCACAAGAAACATATTCATATGCGGCCGAAATCCATTAAAAAATACAAAATTATTGTTGTTTTTTTTTTGGGCCTAGTTAATAATCGAATAGCTAGACATAATATTAATTTGCTTATATGTATAACAGCTTAACGAAAACCATATAGCGCTTAAGAAAATTGCATTATTTTTGCATTTAACTTCAATGTAGGAAGATACATTGTTAACTTTTAAAATAAAAAATAACAGTTTGTCACTAATATTTTTCCTGACATTTTAGTGCTCAACATATTCCAAGCGTGTCGTCGTTTAAGAATTGAGTCCAATTTTCTATAAACAACAGCTTTTCGTTTGCCTTCTTTTTTTTTTTTAGTTCTAACATATTGTTTTTGCATAACCCTTGCATAACCCAAAAATAATTCTAACTAAAGGTATGCTTTAGTTGAAAATATTTTTGTAGCAGATATTCATCTTGCCTATATTGTAATTTGTAATAACACCGACTGAAGCTATAATTTATAGATCGTAGGATGACGCTAGGATGACCATTACTGGTTTTCCTTCCATTACGGTTCGCATCCGTTCGTAAGTAGACCACACACTTTGGTCCCAGGGGGTTTGAGATGAAAGTAGGTTTATTAAACTTTTCATAACGATTTTTTTATTGGCTTACTGGCATTAGGAGTCATGCTGGTTCATACCTTGGTTTTTGCGATACCATAGTTTCAGGGTAAGTAGATAATATATAAATCCTTGAATACCTTGTATTTATGATGTACTGGTTATGTTGGAATAAATCTTACTACTATTATAAACGCGAAAGTGTGTGAGGATGGATGTTTGTTACTCTTTCGCGCAAAAACTAATTAACGGATTTTGATAAAACTGTACAGTAATATAGCTTATACATCAGAATAACACATAGGCTACATTTTGAACCGAACCCGTGGGCAGAAGCTAGTACTCTTTAACGTCCTTACGTTAAAGAGCGTAAGCTCCGTTAAGCTCCTTAGCTTAGGAAACTGACAGAATTTTCCTAGATTTCTTGGCTTGATTTGTACTTTCGCATCAAGTTCGTCCCAAGTTTATTAGATTTCGTATCAGCTTCGTATTGGGTTTGTACAGCCCACCAGAAGGTCGAATAAATGCAGTGGAGATGAGAGGTTTGAGAAATATGCGTTGTCCGACTTCGAGAGATATCAAAATCAAAATACAATCAGAAATCAGAGTACAATTGAAAAACGATGATGTCTGCAGAAGTATAGAAACTGTCGCAGACGCCAACGCCCTCCTCCGTTAAAAAAGATTGAGAGTTCCGGTCAAAGTGATCGCACAATCTATTATAATAAACAAGGAAATACAAGTAAAAAACTAAACTATTGTAGTTAATATAATATGTGTGTGTGCGAGGGGGGATATGTGTGTGTGTGGGCGGAGGTGTATGGAAGATAGAGTAAGGAACAGTGATAAGAGAGCGATGTGGATTTACAGAAGATAAAGTGACAAGTTGAGAATGGTGCATCTTATAATAAACAAGGAAATACAAGTAAAAAACTAAACTATTGTAGTTAATATAATATGTGTGTGTGCGAGGGGGGATATGTGTGTGTGTGGGCGGAAGTGTATGGAAGATAGAGTAAGAAACAGCGATAAGAGAGCGATGTGGATTTACAGAAGATGAAGTGACATGAGTTAAGAAAGGTACATCCTTCCTACTACTATTATAAATGCGAACTACTATTAAAAATATTAACCCTCACGATACAATTGATTGTGTACGTCGACTAGTGAAGTAGATACTTTATTTACCTACGTTTATCTAATCGTGCACGGAATGTACATGCACCGAGTTAAAAATTAAGGCACAATCATAAAAAAAATAACCACGTACGGTATCTGGAGCACAAAAACGATAAACACATTCCTTTTAAGGTAGGATGCATTGCATATGAAACCGTTATCCTTGTCGTAGGTACCTGTAGTACCTAACTACTGGTTAGTGAACTATAATATTTTGCTGGCATGTATCCAAGCGTTCTGAGTATTTTCCTTGAAGTCTACTTATTTATTGGCATGTGGTTTAGTAAATATTCCAAAAAGCTGTACGAATACGGAATTATAAAATAGTTTTTTTTTTTAGTTTACAGGCATTTTTTTTGTGAGCCTTGTTGGGCTAGTGAGCGGTCGACTTTCGAAGCGGAGGTCGTGGGTCGACCCGGTCGGGGATCTTTCCACTCGAAAATTTTATTTGCATCATAAACCGGCTTGCCCTAGAATCACGATGGGCTTGCAATCTGTCACGTAGAATGCTAACTACTTGTAAAAGGGGGACTTGTACCAAATAATATATTTAATTAAATAGTAGTCATGGCTATTGTAACACAGTTAAAACAACGGCAAAATAAAAAATAAAAAAATGCTGGACAGTTTCACACATCATCATCTAGTCCCAAACTAAGCAGTGCTTGTAGTATGGGAACTACACAACTGATAAACTACCTATATACATTTTTTGTAAATTCATACATATTATAATAGAATAGAATCTAAAAGACAAATATTTAGATCATACAAACATTTGTCGCGCGGCGGGAATCGAACCCGCAACCTACTGCGTCTCTAGAGGGTCTGCGCCCACTGCACCGCAGAGGTCATCTAATAATAAAAAAGGTAAACGCGATAAAGCGCTTAAAAATATTATATGTGCCAAATATAATATTTGGGTATGCCTCTGACTACTTCCTGGTACCTGGTACTGGTATCAAGGATACTGAGTATGAATGTGGATGTCCGTCATGGGGATTACAGTCTTGAGCCTGTTGTTGTGTTGGACTATCTTGATGTTGAGATGATGATGATCTGCCATGCTAGAGAAGGACACAGGATCCGTTGGAAGACTTTGACCCGATGACGTCACAGCATTCCTTCCAAGGAGGAAAACCATGGCGGTTCTCAGAACGCACCACGGTCCCCGTTGCAATATTTATACACCGACCATTCACCAGAAATAGACCAAGTGCTATGCAAAATAGAACCTTACCTCATGAGTTTAGGGTTCCCGCTTGAGGTCGTTTTTTGATTGGTTCGTGTGACTGCAGTTGGTGCGAAAAACTGGTGAGTCAGTGAATCTATTTAAATGCAGTTGCGGTTTTGATAAAAATATTTTAATTACAATGTTACTGTTAATTTATTCATGTAATCCGATTTAGTTGAAAATATACAGACAGACAGAAAAAATAAGGAGAAATAGATGTAAGGATTTTCCAAAAAAAAAGTTTTTTGCATTATTATGCAAGTATAATTGTGGAAAAGTAAAAAATAAATAAACAATAGGTTGTTATCGAAACTTTGAATGGTGAGAAGTTAAGAATATAAACTGACAGAAGAAAGTGGACTTAAGTTAACGTTTGAACTGAAAGAAAGTTCGGTGACGGATGAATGTGTATTTATCATAGGTAATAAAAAAAAAAGTATCAACACACAGTGGCCATATAAATTACATCGCTCTTGTCCTATCTTCATTCACCGAATCCCAGCAACCTTTGTGATATCATCGAACCATCTAACTATTGGTCTTATAAATAGGGTCTAGGTCGCGCAATGGCGTATAGAGACCAATGGATGCTCGGTGTTTCATTACGTTAAATCCGGAACGAGAAAATCCGTAGAAGTCCTCTTAGAATGCTCTTAAGCTAAGCACTTAGAATGGATAAGTTGAAGTAATAATAAGCAGACCATGTTAGCTCACAGAACCAACAACCACTGAGGAAGAAATGTTCTCGAATGAGGACCACGAACCGGAAGACGCAGTGCATGGTTTAGAAAAAAATGATTTAGCGAAACACGAAAAAAAATACGAAATTGGAAATCGGTGACCATTGGCCATTTTTATAATATTTCGTGCTCGTCTGTTTAACCTGAGAACTGCTAGGATTGTATACACAATATAATCTATTGTGTCAGATCTGTACCTCAAGTAGATTAAGCTAAGACTTAGGCAAAGTCCAAGTGGCAGATTTATTAAGTTAAAACACACCTAAGTCTTTGACTAAGCTTGGGAAAGGCTGTCATTAGTCACTAGGTGAAATTAAAAATCTACCTCCAGTTCAGCTTCGGACGCTGGACGCGCTTTTACCCACGTGAGTAAAAGCCATTAGTGTAACAAATAGCTACGATTAGTTCGCTAAATACAATGATTTGTGTACTTGTTAAAAAGTTTTCATTTCCACATTTTGGCGTCTATTATTTGCGAAACGGTTATTAATTTAAAACACAAAAATAGAATAAATTAAAAACAAAAATTTAGATCTAGACAATATTCCAAAACATGTGTTTTGGAATATTCATACTTATATTTAACACAGCAAAATATAACAGGTAAGTAGCTACATATATATATATATATGAAATAATACATAAGTGCAAGCTACTCTTTTGCTAGAGCAGCTAAGATTTCCTTTTTAAACTTGAACATATTATTATTTAAAACATCAAGTGAACTACAATTATTAAGTAATAGATCGTTGTATAGGCGACACATACTGACTAGTGGATTAAAGAAAGATGTATTGTTTATAAAGACTTTTAAGGCGAAGGTGTTTGAGAAAGAATACCGAGATTTAATTTTTGTATTAAAGTTAATAAGAGAAAGTAGGGTGGGAGAGTCGATGTGGTGTGATGTGTTATTACGTAAATTTGACAACAGCCATTTATTATTAGTTTTTTAGTATATGTAGGCCTAGGAGATGGAGAGACGAGCTGGATACATACCTTGAGGAGCTCCAATTACCCAGCAATAGATATCAGTGGAAATAGGGATCGGAGGCCTTTGCCCTGCAGTGGGCAAAGGCCTCGAAACAATAATAAATAAATGATTCGGCAACTTGGAACTGAGTGATGGACCTGCTCCAGCGGTAACCTGACCAGCCCTATAATTCTGTTAGCAAAACGGGTATGGGCAACGAAACTATGCACTAAAATATTATTTCGAAAGGTTAAGTATCAAAAAAATCTTGAATTTGAAAGGGTTACCCCTTTACCTTAACTTAAAGGGAAATTAACTTAGAAGCATAGGGCTTCTATTATAGGAGTTCTTATATCGTTAAATGTCAATGTTTGGATGCTTAGAAGTTTGTTGCTATTAATCTCCGTAATGGATAGTGATGCTAGTTTTTGGTCGGGATATAACGCGGGGGAAGCCGTAGGCAGAGGCCAGTGAAAGATCAATGATACCAAATCAAGATCATTTCAATTCAATTATTGTTTAGGTGACCTATCAAAATGAATGCCATCGTTTGTTTCCCATAGCTGTTTTGCTAGTGGAATTAGCGGGCGACTATCCTCAAGCGGGCCTCGGGAGGGCGGCGGTACATCGTGGTATGTGCCGCCGTTTAGCACCGCGAGGCTGCTGGGGGTGGTTTTCCAACTACGCCCGGGACGTGCGAAGGGCGTTATGCGAGAGGGGCACCGGTGCGTTCCTTTGGAGAGCCCATCAAGGCCGGCCACCGGGGGGGTTTTAGTGAGTCCATGAGTCCGTGAACCTCACATAACCCTATCACATCCTCAATGTGGGTATCTGTTAGCAGATTTCCCCCTCGTCACAAAGTAAAAAAAAGGCCTATGGCGTAGAATAATTAATAATACAAACGTAACTATGTTGTTTTTGGAAAAACTGCTTTCATGCGATTCAATATTTAGGCTGACAATGAAATATAATGAATAAATGAATGATACCCTATTTATATTTTCTTGAACACAACAGTCACATGCTTAGTTCTTACCCCAGACTAGGATTCCCTGTAACGTGGATACAGGAACTACGAGTACCGTGGTACCAGAACACCCAGAATAAATATGTGCAGAACATGTATAAGGATTCAGAGGGTACAAATATAGAAAAAATTACTTTGTTGGGTGTTACTCTGTATTTCATCCTTTAACACAACCTTATTAGTCGACGACTCTAACAAGACTGCCCGATCACTCATTTTTCAACTACCAACAAAACTTTTTATTTATTACAATCAAATAATCTTACTTTCTATAATTTTAAAATAATTTAACTAATGATTTTTAAATATTATATTCTGAACTAGTTTTTAATAATTCAATTTTATAAAGGAAAGTGGTGCTCGCTTTACAATAATCAATTACCTGTCTCGTTATTTTATATAATTCAATAATTCCAGAAAAATACATTTTATTGTTGAGTAACGTTCATTAAAATAACTTTAACGATTTATGGTAAACTATTAATCATAATTCTAACACATGCGAACATTTGTCCCGCAGTCGGAATCGAACTCCCGCTAACTACTCGCCCGCCCGTAGTCATTCATTAAATTTCGGTGGGACACACATATATATAAGCGAAAAAAAACCTTAATATATGAGAGTCGGGAAAAAATAAACGACATATATAATAACCTAACTTTCAATCCTATGACGGGCCATCAACATATTTCAACAGCAGCTCACATTATTGTAAAGCAGTTTTCCCACATAACCGTCAAATTTCCGACCATTTGTTGACAATGGCATGGTCAGGTTATGCCGGTTAATAGAGCATAACAATTGTGACATATTTAACCCTATTTGACTATTATTTCAGCTGCATTGACGTTTGGGATCGCGCTTTCCAAACGGTCACTAAAAGATTCAAGTTCAAAGGCTCACATTATGAATTACAAACACTTGTTTTTTTTTATGCAACGAAAGTGGTAAATCATACGGTCCACCGTAACTGGGAGGTTACTGTAAGCTATGGACGCTCGCAACACCAGAGGTTTCACTCGCGCGTTAAAAACCCATCGAAACGATGATCGATTGTTTTAAACTCAGCATAGAGGCTCAGAACAAAATGCATATTATTTCGTCGATCGCGGTACCTGTGAAAAAAACGGTTTATTTTCTATAATATTCAACCAAAATAAACAACAGGAAGTAGCCGGTAAGTTCAAAACAAATGCAGTCGTTGACCTCAACTTGCGAATATGTTTCGAATAACATATGCTATGCTAGTATCTGATGATAAGAACATAATGTATTTCTAACTTTCGCTATCTGATAACATGATTATAAGTTTCTAAGTTTATTTATCGCGAGACCCGTTAATAACGTACAACCTTGTAAGAACTTGATCATATTTATTTTATAAGATGCCAGTGTTGGCATTATGTATCCGAGGATGTCCAGCTTATCCATAGAGTCGTGGGCGTGTTTTTTTTATATGATGTTGTCGGTCCTTCCTTAATTAAGGGCCTTCTTAATCTGCGTCGTCGTAGTCCGTTCGTTACCATATTTTCGTAGGCTATCTAATCGAATTCGCTTAAAACCGCGCCATATTTTTCTAACGTCATAATTTCAGGAATTTCCTGTTTCCTTGTTTTCAGTGCGAATTCTAATTATTTTACTGATAAAATACAAATTGTACAGTCACCAGCGTAAGTGGCTGTATAGCTATGAGCTAACGCCAACCGATGTCGAAGTTTATAAGTTTACTACTGCCCACGGCTTTGCCCGCGTTATACACGGATAAAATGTAGATCTTAACGTCAAGGCAGCATTTTCGTCGAATTACGGTACAAAATTGGTCTCCACGAAAAGCTTTAATATATAGCCCTGAAGGTCCATTCTAAACATTGGTGAAAGTATTTTCGACATCGGATCAGTAGTTTCGGAGATAACTTCCTATATGCAAACCTACAAACTTTACCTATTTATATTATTTAGCCTTCTGACATGATTTACACGCGTGAGCTAACATAAAAGATAGATTTTTTTTAAACACACAAACAAACATTTGACGTAAGAACATTTTTGTTTGTGTGTTTCAGTTGACTATTTATATCCGATTGTAAAGAAAATAGGCAACACTCACAAGAATAAAGTATAATGACATAAGAATTAAGTATTTTAAATAGTAGTCATTATATTTGTTATAGAAATCAAGAGGTATACTTATGGTAACTAATTAATTAGATAAAATTAATGACAAAGTTTTTGAATTGGTGCTTCTATAGATTGGTACTAACTATATTAACTGACTTGGTTTTACATCTTACATTTTTTTTGCGGTAACAGTATTGCGTTGCGAGACTTATATTTTTTCCATCTTTCGTTTTTTGATGGGATTTCCTTTGCATGAACTTTTGTAAGCTGACTGTACTCAATTCACTGGGTTTATTTTCAATGCAATTAGGAACATTATTATCCCACGGGTAGCAGCGAACGATAAGAACAGGAAGGTTGTGGTGACAAATTGATTATTTAAGCTATGGTCTCATATCAAGCTTCCTGCATACCCAAAATAAGATAAATTACTTGTTTTGAACCGTTAATCAATAAATAATTAGTCGTGTTATGGGTTTTCCTGAAGTTTAGGAACCTATTTTGATGAATGAGAGCATCGATCAATATAGGTTCCAAAAGCCTGCTATTTGATATTTATTCCGGGTCTGGGTGTTGTGAACTCCTTGTTCCTGATTCCCAATGTTACAGGGAATCCTAGTGTGGGTCCAGCCTATGTGTGTGACTATTGCTTTTTTTATTGGGAACAGCAGAGCGATCACACTAACCCATGGCTATCGATATGGCAATCAATCCATAAATTATCTGATTATAAGTTATGTAAACGGAACGTCCAATGGGGAACCATTTTTTTTCATTCGCATTGTCCATCTATGGCACATCCAGCCTACAAATAAGCGTGATACGATTCATCCCATCTGTTTTTTACCCATTAGTGTGATCGGCCCTACTGTACTGTATCTGTTAAAACATTTTCTTTATTTCTTTCTTACTAAAGCTATGGCCTGAATGGAGGTTGAAGACGGCCAAATAACAAAAAAAGTTTAAAGGTTATGTGGAAGATAGAAAAAAATAAAACAAATAAATTATAACTAAATAAAAGGTACCTACTATGAGCGCTCTGATCGCTAAAATCTCTTCCGTACAGATTCAAACAAAAAACAAAATATACTCGCACACGACTCTTCTGCCCATTATTGATATCTCTAGAATTCAGATACATTATCAGTGAGTAGATCTTTGAGGAAACCAAGTAGCTGGTAGTCGTCCAAACATGACATTTGGCACAAGTATATTTGCAATACCACGTGACAGATAGCAAGACCATCGATCGCCGAAAAAAAAAAAAAATGGTGAAAAAAGGAAACGTTATTCGAAAAGCATCGTCGTAGAATTCTATTGTAATTTAAATATATTTATACTTTGGACTTTTCGATCAGCAAATATTATGTAAATGCAAGTTTCTTGTCAATAACGGTGGTATTGTAAATTTGTATATCATATTTCCACAATGACCTGCATACCTGAGTTTGAAACAGAGTCATCATGTTACATGAAATTCCTTATAATTGCAATAATTGTTAAAACGATTAAAAAACATTTACCACTATTTACTAAATCTAATGGCAATGTACTTACTCACTTATTTGTAACTCGCTCTAACCTCAACAACACATTATTGGCATTATAATTAAAATACATATTTTTAGATTTAGCATACAAAAAATACAGATGAAACAGCTAGCTATCTAAAGACCGTTAACGATCTGATCCAGATCATTAACAGACGGAAGCGTTCCCAAAATACTGGCCGCATTGCCACGCTGAATGGCAATGCTATTGCATTCACCCAGATACGAGCCAGTTTTCTGGTCACGCGTCGCTTTAACCAGTCGCACTGAAAGACTGAAGCCTTCGATTCCCCGTGTATACATGAAATAGTTACTATGACCTATTTCTAGCGCAAGTATTTGTATGATTTCAAGGATAAAGTTAGTTTGATAAAATAGTTCCTGGTATACTTTGCAAATCTCTAGTAAGCAAATATTATAGTTTCCTCAAATGTATTTGTGTTAAATAGTAAATTTGTGGACGCCACATAATACCTACATTATGCAAATAGCACACAGCGTAGGTAAAATTCTTGGTATTAGTAATATTATTGGTTACGCTTAAAGCCTTGTTGGGCTAGTGGTGTGATTTACGATCCAAAGATTCATACATTTTCGGATTCTTCGGTCGGAGTTGATGGCTTATCAGACACATATATAGTTCTGAACCCACACTGGGATTAAAACCTAGACCCGGAACAAATATTTGCAGAATATGCAAACATTTATTCCACTTTTTTTGGGAAACCATTGGGCATATCACGTGCTCTAAAAGGCGAAGGAAATCATCGATGGCAGATACAATTGATCGCTTTTGTGTTTTAGAGGGCATGTTATGCTGCCGGTCTTGATTAGATGTAGTAAACGTACCTTGTCTTAGACTAAGAGAAAAGGGTCTAAGTCATACACTACTAAAGTTGAAATCATGCATTTCGCCCACCATAACTTACGTTTGCAAGAACTGAGATATCTTTCGTGCTTTGCCGACCCTGAGGCATTACGGGTGAAGTCTCATGAAAATAAATAATTGATTTCCATTAACCACGGCAAAGGCCCCTAGTTGAGCGTGGCGATAAAATCAATCTAAAAAGCTTCCTTGAAATCGTGCTAGATTTAAAGAGAACTGCATTCTAATCTGTTGAGCCGTTTAGGAGAACAATTATCATTTTGTTCAGGAAAAATAAAAACCGTCTCCAAATAACGGGAAAAAGATAAAAAGTCCAATATTAAATGTCCCTTATTTTCCTTAGGGATGGTTATTTGAATTAAATTTATATGGAACCCTTGAAGTATATTATACCCTTTAAAAAACTAAAATCGGCTCACAATTGGCGGAGATATCGCGTAACATAAATACAAATATTTTTTTAAGTCCGTTGGAAATTGTAACAGTTTCCATTTCACCACCACACTAATAAATACCATTTAAACGAATTAGCGTCTCGTTAAAAAAAACGACGCACGAATATTAACAGAAATATTCGTGCGTTGTCGGCACCTACGTCTTTTAAAGCGTCTCTCAGCACAATAAAATCCATTACTAGATATTTAATAATTGCCGAATATTTTTACTAAAAATTATTGATTGTACTGTATACCTAGATACAGTACAACCACGTGAATACATTCGCAGACAAATATTAGCGTGAGTATTTTGACAGATGAAAGACTTTTGTTCCGATGTGTACCGATCCAAGATGGCGGATGTCTGGAGGTCATGTAACTGGTTCGGCTCTTTTGTTCTTGCGTTTCTGTATTCCTGACCTACCTTTGTGATTTACTGGCCCAGTGTCAGGGGTGTCGATTAACCGCCGGAAACTTTAACGGTAAACTGCGAAAACATCCCTAATAATTATTTATTGTACAAAGAAATAGCAGGAGCTAAAATATTGGGTAAATCATTTTAATACAATAGCGTTTGAACTAGTTTTTTTTTTCAGAAAACCTTCGATTTGAGAGATGTATGTGATGATTGGATACCTAGTACCTATTCTTAAATAAATTAAGACCTAAAAAAATATAAAAAAAAATGATATAATACTTACTAAGATTTTAAGAACGCTATTTGATATAATAATATTGCATTTTCATTGCAACTTAGCAGGTACGTACATTTATTTTTCTTTTCCGCTAACCCTGTCCTTTTCTAACACGAAACAAAAGATATTGACAGATTTAGCACGCTGCTAAAGTTAGCGAGTGATTATTAATAAGAGGAGTCAGTATTTGTCGAATATCTAGCAACATACAGTGAGACATTAACAAAGTAATAGTATGTATATCTTTATTACAAAAATCATCATCAGCAGCCTGAAGAAGTCCATTGCCTCAACCAAAGAGTACCATGACGAACGATCTTGGGCTATCTCCCTCGATCGATTATATCATCACCGTTAATCGGATACACTGGTGACGTTTAGACGTCACCGGTTCTTGGTTGCCATACTAAAACCGTTTGCCCCAGCGGTTCTGAGAGCTGTATGGCCTGCCCATTGCCACGTTAACCTCCTAATCCTTAAGATACGGTGACTTTGTCCTGCAAATTTGCTTCTTACAAAGTGTTTTGTGAATAGGTTAGGTCCCATTTCAATTTGTATTTCTCACGTTACACCCTTCATAATGGGCGTAACTTTATGATGTTCTCATAAATAATTTATAGGTAACTTTGTAATGACTAGGTTATAAAAAAATAAAAGTTTTCATTGACATCTGTAAGTAAATAAGCTTAGTAAACATTTGTACAGTTCAAAAATGCGCGCTGTAATCTATATTATATTAGAATTGTGTATTCCAAAACAATTGCTAAACCAATACAAAATAAGATTTATAAAGTGCAATTCATGTGTTTTTTTTTTAGAATATTATTACGTCTATGCCACGTATTACGTCTATTCACATGCTGACGTTTGGTCGACCGTTTGGAGGTCCTTCCTCATGAGCACCGTCCGCGACCACGACCGTCGTAATAATATTCTAAAATGATACCAAACCACGATAATTTTAATAATTTAATAATAACTCCTAAAGGGTGCATCAGTCTTCTGAGTTATTATTAAATGTAATGGCTATAGACTGTGTCTATATTGAATTGTTTTTCGTTATGATTAATAAACACCCTCTATAACATGCGAATGGTTCTGAGGGTCAATAAATCTGTACCTGGATTCTGGAGTTGTCAAAAAGGGTCTCGGATTCCACACAGATTCTTGAAAAGCTTTTTTATTGTAATAGGAGTTCTCGTTGAACATAAATGTGAGATGTTTTAGGTACATATGTAGTTTTAAGGAAACTCGTACAAAATATTGTTCGTTGAATTTGCGTTTTATCTTAAATTCATGATACCTACGCTTATATTAATAATTGTACATTAATAATTAAAATTTATAAAGTACTTTTAAATTAAATATTAATATGCGTACAATGATAAAATTAAAAAACGAAAATAAAACTGCATTTTCTTTATTCAATTGTTTTAGCAATAATACCTACCAACGACTCTTTTTGGGTCAATATTTGGTTTATTTACAATATTTGGTACAGAATACATACAAAAACTCACCGTCAAAGAGACCACAGATTTCCACTTGCTACGATCCTGGCATACCTCTTAGGTTTCAGTCATTCTTGTTACATGTATAAAGACCTTTCTCCATAATATAGTATAGGTATAGAATAAAGTAAGACGTAGTTTTAGATTAACTATTTAAAAATACAAATTCCGAAATAGGAAGCCTTCACTGTGGAAGCCAAAACGTTGGGATGATAATTTATACGTAGTAGAGCTTCTGTGAAAAGTCTCGTCTTCTCGGGAAGTGCGGCCACCATGCCTATTTCTGCCTTCAAGCAGTAATGATATCATTGCTGTGTTCCGGAACACAGCAATGATATCATTACTGCTTGAAGGGTATGGTTGCCGGTGAAATTACAGGCACCTTATACCTAAGATATTTCATCTTGATCGCAACGCGTGATACCTCTGGTATTTCAAGCGTCCATTGGCAACGGTAAGCGCTTAATAACAAATGGGCCGTAAGTTTGCGTATGCCTCTTTAGTAGTATTAAGTTTATTTTCAAGGTTGCATCTAGGTTGGTAATGTACCTTTCTACTTTCACTCTCATTATGTTGAAAGTCCACAGTTCAAGTGCCCCGGTAGGCGATATGCCCACGCGATCCGCCCACGTTCCGCCCTACAGTGTGGCGGCTGTCTTTATCTGTAGGTATTAGATTTTCCAAATGTCATCATTGAAACTGGCTAGAAACTTGTCCCTTCATGTTCGTTTCGTGGCCGAGCGCGTCTCCGAAGCGACCATCCCTTTTTTTTCTGTTTGTGCATCTGTTTGATCAGTCTTCAGATTATAAGCAGGTTTGGTGTGGGTAAGGCTTGTAAGGGAAGTGGTCCAGTGATAATTTCTCCTTTTCTTTATGTATCATGTCTGTCAAGTTCCATGTTGTGTTGTCTGAAGCGACCATCCTAGCTAACTAATCTAGTTATTTCTTTGTCCGTACTTTGTATCAGACTGACATATTCGAGACAAATGCGAGCAACGAAATGATTTTTTGAGTAACGTTTCTGTACTTCGATTCAGGCGATGTACTCGTTACTTGTTAACGAATATATATGGCTTGCTACATCTCTAATGATACTGTGCCGCCAATGCGCATCCCTATGAGTTCTTCCGAAAAACCGCCATATAAACGGGCGCCATATTATTTAAAAAAAATACCGCCATATTATTTAAAAGAAATAAAAAAGTTTAACGGGTCTTTATCGCGTTTACCATTTTTATTATTTTCCCGACGTTTCGACTGTATTGCAACAGCCGTAGTCACGGGATCACTGGAGTTTACGGAGCTATCGTCGACAAATAAAGGCATAAAAATGGTTCGCTCCGCACTTTGCGTGCGCGCAAGATGTCCATGAGAATTAATTGCAAATGTGTTTTGCATGATACATTGCGGCTAATTGGACGGAAAAAATATTTTAATAAAAATGAGAGGTTTCAAGGGACACCCGGATGGAACGAAGTTCCTTTCGATTAATTAGTAAAGGAATTGTAATAATTTTTTTTTTAGCAAGCCAACTTAAAAAAAAAAAAAAAACTGGCTTGCTTTCTATAAGAGAGAGAGAGAGACAGACAGAGAAACATGCGCACGCCGCACAGCTTACAATTAGCTTACTATAGCAAAAAGTGTCGTTACAACTTTTCGTGAGAATTTTTTCCGTCTAGCCCCCTTTCACAACGCGCGATAAAGAACTTCGTTCCAATAGGTTTACTTAAAGTTAATTAAAGAGATCCCAACCCATTTATGTTACATCATCTTCTTGTCCTTATCCCACATGGGGTCGGCACGACATGTTTCTTCTTCCCCTCTCCTCCATCAGCCGTCATCTCAATATTCACACCTTTCTTATCCATGTCATCCTTCACACAATCCATCCATTTTTTCTTTGGCCTACCTCTGCTTTTATTTCCATCTACCACATTCATATTTTTAATTATTTAATTGCGTGTTCTATAGAAGTAATTCTTCTGCTGACGTTTCCTTGGTTCTGAAATCCAGCAGCGAAACGTCAGCAGGATAATAGTAAAGTAAGTAGCGTAGTCGTAATAATATGACGACCTCGATGGCGTAGCGGCGGGTAGCTGTGACGCCAGAGGTGCGGGTTCGATTCCCGGTGCGGCACAAATTATTGCATGTTCTGCAGATATTTGTTCCGGGTTGGGTGTTTTAGTACTAAAGTACTCGTAGTTCCTGTTACCCAGGATACAGGGAATCCTAGTGTGGGGTTAGGTCTATGTATTTGTCTGTAAGGTCAATAATCGCTGATAACACAATCTTCATAAAATAAACCCTAAATACTATAGTTTGGAAAATACACACATATTAACTCTCATTTCCTTGGAAAACAAACTTCCAGTCAATGCATTTTCAGCTGTACCATTACAACATTATAACTTATTTTCCACTGCACATTGTTATCAGTTTTATGACACGTCAATGCTCCGGGTCGAACATAAAAACACCTAATTGTATCGCCTAGCGTCATTTTCCGAATTTCACCTCTATGCTGTAAAGTAAGGGCTTGTTTTCGAGTGCAGTGTTTTATGACAGACTTAACCACGGTTATAACGTAAAGAGACGTCTTGCGTGGGCGGTGTTCCATTCATAACTGGAATGACGCCACTTATTCAAATATTGATATAATAATAGAAATAAGCTAATAGGTAGGTAGTATTATAATTTATGTTTTTTTTAATATCTGTTTTGGTCTTAAGTATTTTAGTAGGTAGCTACTTTGGTACATGGTACAAACAGTTGCTGTTTGTCTGCATAACACTATTTATTGTTTTGGTGTCCGCACATAAGTTATGTTCCGAACCAGATTTAAACTGTATAATATATTATTATAATTATATATAACTAGTATACACATAATTAAGATGGTGGCTTAATAAATATAGGAAAATAATAATAATATAATATATAGGGTGATCCAGCAATTCAAAGGTACGTGGAGTGTACCATTTCAGTTAAAAGCGCAAACTCCTGGTTTATTCCTGTATGTTCTCCTGAACAATAATGTTAGACATTTTCACACAGCATCATCTAACCCTAAAGTAAGCAGAGCTTGTGTTATAGGAACTACATAACTGGTATACTACTTATATACTTTTTTTGTAAACGCATACATATTATACATAGAAAACATGGGAATACCCAGACCCGAGACAAATATTTGATCATATTAGCTTAGCAGTTTATTGGGACTGGGATTATGTTGGATTGGATTTTGTTATTTTTTTATATAACTAAAGTAGCCAACTCGCATACGACTCACCTGTTGGTAAGCGGTTACTGTAACCGATGGACGCTTGCAACACCAGAGGTATCAATCGCGCTTTGCCGACATTGAGATATAACGGTGGAAAAGTGTCATATGCGTGTAACTGTTAGAAGAGTATGGCACTCTTACTCTTCTAACCGAAACACAGCAATGCGAGCATTACTGCTTAGCGGAAGAAATAACAATGGTGGTAGTTACTTATCCGGACTATCTCTTTCATAAGGAGCTCTACTTCTCAAAGTTCTTGGCAAAACATGATACCTTACTAAAAATGTGATCGAGCGAAGCGAGTTAGAAAAAGAAAATGGCAGTAAAATCATCTGTTTTTGGTAAAAGGGATAACAAATGATCTGTTTTATGTAGTTATGGTTTACGATGTCAAACATCTTGTTCGTTTAAAAGTAGTCTTAGGGTTCGTACACAATCCAAAATACAGCTTACTTAAAGGATGTTTAAATTTTTTTAAAATTTTTAAATTTTTTCCTGTTTTTTTACCATTTAAACTTGTTTCTTTTCATGGACAAAATCACTCTTATATTAGTATAGATTGTCAGGTTAGTATACATATTGTGGAACATCCTGTATAGTGCAATCACGGGTCCTATATAGGCATCTCCTAGAATACGATCATATTAGACCTTGCATTAGACACGCTAATATGCTAAATGTGAAATATGAGTATCGTAATATTTGGACGTGCCTCTGACTACCCTAATGCGACGTATGCGCTTACTTTTTCAACACAGAGATTAAAGCCGTGAACTTATTTTTTCTTACTATTAACATGAAAATGACTTTTTCAAATAAAAAAAAAACAAGAAAATGTATCATGCTCACTCACCGAAAATTATCTTAATTATGTGCAATTTTGTTTAAATTAAATTACTAACGATATCAATGTGCTGAAAACTTGTAGGAGTCAGTAGACCGTGCGCGCCATTCACAAAAAGCAGTGTGTGATGTCACCTGCTCAATGATATAGACTCATAGACTCTTCAGACAGATCACACAACCGCCTAATATGGAGATAGACCATATTAAAAGCCTGTGCATTCAGACGGACCACACTACAGCTTCTGAAATAGACCATATTAAAAGCCTGCGTCTACAGACGGACCACTACAGCTACCGGAGATAGGCCATGTTAAGACCCTGTGCCTACAGACGGACCACTACAGCTACCGGAGATAGGCCATGTAAGACCCTGTGCCTACAGATGGACTACACTACAGCCGCCGGAGATAGACCATATTAAAAGCCTGTGACTTCAGACAGACCACAAAAATGAAGCCTGTGGAGATCGCTCTCTCTGCAGATGCTTGAAGTTGCATTGTCGGACCACAAATTGGAATGTATTAGTACGGTTAGTACGGTTAGTACGGTTGGTCGGACGAGCTAAATAGGGTCGCCGGCCCACCGTGGACAAGAGCTGCACGAGAGAGGGAAATGGAAATAACTAGAGGATGCCTATGTGTAAAAAGTATACGAAAAGTGATCAGAGTTTTTTCGTAGCTTTTAAAGGCATTCGTTCTTTATCGAACATCTATTTCGACAAATTTAAAAAGTATAAATTTAAGAATACATATAAGGTGTATCCTACTTAGCTGGTAACATAATTTATAAAATATGTGTAATTTTATTTTTAAGGTTTTTATTTAAGTTTCCTAAGTTGCATCGATAAAAACCAGTTGTGCAAAAGCGCCCACATGCGTCACAGTCTAAGCGTTAAAAATGACGCGCATTAAAACTTTCGGAAAAGCGGTCGTGCGAACGACGCCTTAATATTTCCTTTAGTCATATGTGATTCCATTTTACATTTTATTCCAATGACAATGCGATGCAATGAATCCGATATCTTTGAATACTTTGACATTGTCTTAACATTATAAGGACGTCTGAAGTTTTAAGCCCGCAAAAGTCGACCTTCTTCGCTACAAAATACTAATACAATTCCAACTGTATGGATTGTTTTAAGTTTGCAGATACATATACTTTTTCGTGAATAGGTAGGTGATGTTGTAGTCGAACCCGGCCAGTTCAAACTGGGCAATTTTAGCATTGACTCGAGCCCCGTTCTAGTGGCGATCAGATTCTGAGCCAAGTTGTATGTACTGTACGGCAACGAGCGTTTACTCGCGCAATCAAAGCGCACGTGCTCAAAACGGTGAATGAAAACATCGTGAGGAAACCGGCATGCCCTAGAACCAAAAATTCGAAGGCATGTGCCAACAGTTAGTGTTCCAATAAGCGGCGATGGGCTTGCAACCTGTCACGTGGTATGCTTAGTATTTGCAAAATGCGGGCATATACCAAATGTTATGTTTGGACGTGCCGCTGACTACCCCCTACTTGGTATCCTCAAAGATCTACTCACTGAGTATGTATCTGATGATGTCCACCATGGGGAAGACAGTCGTGAGCGTGTTTGTTTTTTTTTGTTTTGTTTATCAAAGCTAATATAAGTAGCGTATGGTCGTTTCCAGGCTTCAAACTATGTCTAAATAGAATTTCATCACAAAATGCTCAGCGGTTTAGCCGTAAAACATATATTTCCGATACAAATAAACTGACTTATTGATACTTATCGGTATATTATATTATGGCCAAATCACACAATATCATTATACTTTATGTTATTCTGTTGTTTAAGCTACATTACTATAAGGGAATATTTTTTTATATACAAATTTCAGAACTTTATTGCACTCTCTAAGCGTTAGTTTTGTAAAATTAAAAAATACGTAATTCATTATTTACTTTATAGTTTATTTAAACCGAGTTTTGAGTGAATCTAATAATTTTCCATACAAAGTTTAGAACTCAATTGCAAAACCCGAAAATTAAATAGTAGTTTTGAAAAAATAAAAAAAAAACGTGTTTTTATTATTTAATATTTTTTGAATTAATCGAACCAGAACAGGAAAAAATGCATACAAACTTTAGAACTCCCTTGCACCCACCCCCCACCCCCGAAATCATTGATTTTCGAAAATTAGATTAACCTATGTGGTATTTCAGAACCTAACCTAAACGTAGTGTTTACGGAGATACGCAGTAACAAACATTCACACACACGCACACAGACTTTCGCATTTATTATATTATAGTAGGATATCATGTAAGTAAATATACCTACTTTATACATATTTGGCTCGACATTGAACTGTCTAGGTAGATGGATCAGCAAGGTGCGAGGGGAATATATATTTCAGTTTAACTTATAAGTAGGCTATTCTAAATTATATTTTGTTGTTTCAGTTTCTTAACTTTCATAAACCACCATCATGTTTGTGTCGCTTAAAAAAACATAGTACCTACTTTCGTAAATAATTACGAAAGTACCTACTTTCGTAATTATTTTTCATTATAAAGTAAAGGATGTCAGATTTCAGAAGATCTCAAATTTTAATAAAAACTAAAAAACTAAAACTGTGATTACCAAGAAGGGGATAGTCAGGTGCACGTCCAAACATGATGGCACTAGCTGTATAAAAATGAGGTACCTATAAAACTAAATATGCTAATAGGCTAAATATTAGTCAAACGTAGGTTTCACTCAGAATCGACCTTTGCCAGTAACATCTACAATATTAGGTATGTTCTATATGTACTATGAAGTGTGAATACGATAAGGCGGCCTTGGTTGATTTCTGTTATCTACGAATTTAAACGTATAATTATGTGTGGTCTAACTTTGAGATATTCGTGGTTTAAGGTATGAGCGGTTTGCGTCCGAATTCGTGCGAATTCGCTGTAGGTTCATAGATGTCTACGAGTCTATGTGCTTAAATACATTCATAAATTCACGTCTGTTTCCCGGAGGGTCAGACAGAGATCACGAATTTCCACTAGCTACGATCTTGACAAACATCTTTTGTTTCATTCACTCTCATCACATTCTTCATGCATTCGTCGATTTAAGGTACTCTTGACATTTCTCTAAGTAGAACGTCTCCAATTCCGCGTAAGTTTGCGGAAATTGATAGAATTAATATAATTATATCAATTTGCAAAAAAGGTCGTTACGGCAGCGCCTCTAGTGTGTACTTGGAAGCGCGTATGTATTCTTTTAATGCTATTAAAAGGAACCACGCCACTAAATTCAACATCGTGAGGAAACCGGCATGCCTTAGAACCAAAAAAACGAAGGCATTGATTAGTATTCTACTCTACTAGATGCCGATGGGCTTACAAACTGTCACGCGGAATGCTAAAGTATGCAAAAACGTGGCCAAATGTATGTATGAATAGCCTCGGTTAATATTCTACTCTACTAGATGCCGATGGGCTTACAAACTGTCACGCGGAATGCTAAAGTATGCAAAAACGTGGCCAAATGTATGTATGAATAGCCTCGGTTAATATTCTACTCTACTAGATGCCGATGGGCTTACAAACTGCCACACGGAATGCTAAACTATGTAAAAACGTGGGCAAATGTTATGTATGAATGGCCTCGGTTAATATTCTACTCTACTAGATGCCGATGGGCTTACAACCTTTCACGCGGAATGCTAAACTATGCAAAAACGTGGCCAAATGTATGTATGAATGGCCTCGGTTATTATTCTAATCTACTAGATGCCGATGGGCTTACAAACTGCCACACGGAATGCTAAACTATGTAAAAACGTGGGCAAATGTTATGTATGAATGGCCTCGGTTAGTATTCTAATCTACTAGATGCCGATGGGCTTACAACCTTTCACGCGGAATGCTAAACTATGCAAAAACGTGGCCAAATGTATGTATGAATGGCCTCGGTTATTATTATAATCTACTAGATGCCGATGGGCTTACAACCTTTCACGCGGAATGCTAAACTATGCAAAAACGTGGCCAAATGTATGTATGAATGGCCTCGGTTATTATTCTAATCTACTAGATGCCGATGGGCTTACAACCTTTCACGCGGAATGCTAAACTATGCAAAAACGTGGCCAAATGTATGTATGAATGGCCTCGGTTATTATTCTAATCTACTAGATGCCGATGGGCTTACAAACTGCCACACGGAATGCTAAACTATGTAAAAACGTGGGCAAATGTTATGTATGAATGGCCTCGGTTAGTATTCTAATCTACTAGATGCCGATGGGCTTACAACCTTTCACGCGGAATGCTAAACTATGCAAAAACGTGGCCAAATGTATGTATGAATGGCCTCGGTTATTATTATAATCTACTAGATGCCGATGGGCTTACAAACTGTCACGCGGAATGCTAAACTATGCAAAAACGTGGCCAACTGTATGTATGAACGTGCTTTTTGCTTCCCACCAACATGGTAACTTCACAAATCTCACCTCAATCCTACACTCATTTCTACGGAATGAGTATAGGTCTGTGTATGTCCATAGTACGGATTACAGTCGTGAACGTGTTTAACGCCTCCGCTCATCACTTGGAACACAGAACGGTTACATGGCAACACTATTAAATATTTTACAATGTAATACGATAACGATAACTTCATGCATGTCGATGATTTCTACATTTTCGGATTATTTAACAATTAATTTAAAGTGAAACTGAAAGTATTTCCCTCGTACTACGAGTAGGTAGGAGTACCTACATATTCTAACGGAAAAGTCAATTAAGCCATTATAATTTATATTTTTTACCTATGCTAGATACTAATTGACTGGGATGTGAGTGAGAGCTTGCGTGTACCTACAACACTAGCATAGTTTTTTTGAGTCATATTAACACAAATGGACCTATTTGATTGTCTGAGCTGATAAATGGACTTAATTTAATAAAGCCGTGTAAATAATTTGATTGTTTTTTGTATTATATGTGTAATTAATGTTGACGACCTCTGTCTGTGGCGCAGTGGGCGAAGGTCCGTCTGAGACGCAGAAGGTTCCGGGTACGATCCTCGCCGCGGGACAAATGTTTGTATGATCTGCAAATATTTGTCTCGGGTCTGGGTATTTTCTACGTATAATATGTAGGTATTTAGAAAAAAAAGTGCATATGTGTATCACTCATGTAGTTCCCATAATACAAGCTTTGCTTAGTTTGGGGCTAGATGATGCTGTGTGAAAAATTACCAGCATTATTATTATTTTATTATTATTATTAATGTAATTGGTTGACCCGTATTGATTACCTTTAAACGAATCGAATAAAATAAAAAATAAAACTTTCCGTTGTATAATGTATAGTCCAGTCCTACCGCAATATGTCACTATGTAACCGTCCAAGGAGATCGTAAAATACCTACATTATTGAATTATAATATAGACGTATTATGTTAATTTATTATTTATGAGACTCTATTTCTTAGAATTTGTCTAGATATTTGCTTATAAATTTTTCGTTACGCAATTCGTTCTGTCATATTCTTGTCGGGTTTGGTTTGTAAATTATTATTAATTAATTATTTTCAACACACTTTATTTTACAAAATAAACGCCTCCTGGTGACTCGTGGCGATGAAACCCGATTGTCATGCAATTTTGCAATTGTTTGTTTGCAAAACAATTGCAAAATTGCATGACAATCGGTAACGCCGTTTTACGGCCGAACGTCTATTGGAACGCTCCCTAGAATGTGGCGATAAAACTTATCTAAGAACCACCCTTGAAGTCTTACAAAATGAAAAACCGATAAGTCGTTTTGGAAAAAGATGGTCACAACAGACAACCTCTTACTTTATACATATATACAGGTACCTCGCGTCACTTTCAAAAATAAACTAAACAAATAATAAATGTCACGTGCCACCACTATCTATCAAAAAGAAAGTCATAGTTTATCGTATTAATTAAGTTACCTAAATGTTTTTACGCTTTACTTTAAAATGATAAAAAAAGTAGTCAAAATAAAAAAGTAAAAACACAAGCGGATCGCCTGTGATGTCTTTCAGACGCCATACGTAGGTTTTACTTTCAACGTCTCGTTTCTCAATTTTGTGATATCTATAAACACCATAATCCTCTGTGTATGTTTCCGGCTAATTAGATAGACGCTATGTAATATAGACCCTCCAAATTTCATGTTTAATCATACCCTAAAGATCCCCGTTAGTCGATCGACTAGTTCTGGCTAGTTCTGTAATTTCATCGGCAACCATACCCGGGACACAGCAATCAAAACATTACTGCTTGGCGACAGAAATAGGCATGAAATACTTGGAAACAAACTTGCGTTACGATCTACCAGATGGTAATAAGCTGCCTTCACCTTTTGACATCTGCAACAGCCCGCTTAGCATGAGAACCCAAGACGTTTTGCCTACGATTGAGAAGAGAAAAAATATTCCTTTCTCATGTTCGGTCAAACAAAAGAGAGGGACAAAATATTTTTAGTCTTCTTGGCGGTAGATAAAAGCAGGCAGGAGGCATTGCTCATTTGTTGACTGCCAAAAAAGATAAAAGATATCTTGTGTACTACCCGCTTAAAACCACATTTATTTTAAAAAATGAGTATTTGTTCTGGACTCAGAAAGAAAGTTCTACTTGAAAGCAGAACTTTGGCCTAGCTTAGAACCTGCGTAGGTACATATCGGCCGGAAGGGACGTGAGTAAATAAAATGCAACTTTAAACTCTACTGATAAGTTGCTTGCTGATAACCTACCGATCTCTTTATTTTGTTTTATTCGGTCCATTTGCGTAAATGAGATAATTTTTGACTTTCAATTCGCTAAAGGACACGTGATGTTTCGTGATTATTTCATAACCTACTTGTTGTAAGTAAGTGATAACATTTTTATAAGTTTGAGTCATATTGGAGGTTTTATGTTCGGATAACGCCATGAATTGATGAATTTTGATCAAGTGGACTTTTTAATGCCTAAAATTGATCAAACCTCCTTGAGCCTTTTTACAGTAATAATTATTAATATTATATTTCGGCACTAACTGTTCTAAGCCTGTTCCTCTCCAAATTATGTGACATTTTGTTTACTATTTAATGATAAATCGAGCAAATAGATCAGCCTATTCACATTTTCAATAGGAATGTTTAACGAACCTATTAATAACAAAGGTTCATTAATAAAGGGCCGATTATGCTAATTTGGGCAAAATGTATGAAATATATGTAAGCAGGATGACGTGAAGGCATTGTGAATAATGTTTGTGGCAGTTTGAATATTAATTGATACAAAATTAGGGCGTTTTCAATACGCTTTTAAACCTTCTTGTACCTGGAAGGGCTTGCACGTAAACAAGTGGATTCATTCAAGCGTCTTCTCTACTCAAGTAAAATGATCTAAATATGGTACCGTGTTGTGTAGAAGTTCGTGGGTTCATACACTGATGTCCTATAGGAGATAATAATGCTGGACATTTTTCACACAGCATCATCTAGCCCCAAAGTAAGCAGAGCTTGTGTTATGGGAACTGCATGACTGATATACTACTTCTTATTTTTTTATAAATACATACTTACTATACCTGAAAACACCCAGACCCGAGACAAATATTTGCAGATCATACAAACATTTGTCAATTGGAATTGAACCCGCAACCTTCGGCGTCTCAGGCGGACCTTCGCCCACTGCGCTACAGAGGTCATCTGATCTGACGGTGTCTATTATACGGTTTTTGATAGTCGTGAGTATGACACCCATGGCGGGTTATGAGTTTACTGATCGCATATATTTTCAAAAGTTGCGTCAGCGCGGTTCAGAACAAGATTTTTTACGACTGACATACAGTTTTATTTTGTATTCAAAATATAAACGAATTTGTTTGTTACTAAAAACAATTAGGACTAAAACACAATTAAATTAAATGTGTCGCATTGTATATTATAACTCTATAGTTTCAAAACTCCCTTCCGATTAAGGTCACATACGAACTCAAAAAAAAAAATTGGATAACCAAGTATATTAAGTTGGACAGTTATCGCCGGAAATACATTCAAACATAATATTGCCGGTTTGCACAAGTACTCAGAGATCTACGTTCATTTTGCTAACTCTTTTAACTAACCTATGTTGCCCCATTGTTTGCCAAAGGCCTGCCCACACTTCTGCCAGTCACTTCCATCTTGAACCACCGTGGGCCAGTCCCTCTCTTAGGCGTCCAGTTTGTTATGCCTTCTTTGTGGTCTGCCGCGACGCCGCCTTACTCTGTCAGAGCTAATTTCGGCCCCCAGCTAAAATGCATAGGTAAAGCTTAAAATTGATCTGTTACAATTTGTATTCTCTCAATTAATTATGTGTTTTGTTTTTTTATTACAATTATTTATAATCTGACAAGGTTTATTTACAGCCGCTTAAGAATATTATTTACAAAACCAAGTGTGTATGTTTCGAAGATTAATAAATTATATGACTATGACATTTTGTTTCAGATCTACAAAGGTCTGGATGTGGTGACTGCTAAGGCGAGTGTTCAGGAGAGGGAGATGGCTCGCCACCATCTCCTGGACATCCTGGAGCCGCATCAGATGTTCACTGTCGTTGACTTCCGGAACAGAGCGCTGAAGATCGTATCCTTTTCTTAATTCGTATATTCAAGTATCAATTTACCGTTCAAAACTCTCATAGATTTAGGGACGAGCGTAAATCTCACAAAAAAAAGAGTTTTATTTAAATTTATTTCATGATAATCGCTTCGTCGAAATATTCAGGAAAAAATACGAAGGTATGTTTTCGGTCGGTCAAATTTAAAGATATCGTGGAGCATATAAAAACGTAGGTGCTGAAAGAAATCAATATATTTCAGCAGTTTCAATGACGTTGTCTCGTAGAATAGTTGAATAGAACCCGGCCCGAGCCTCTTTGCTGCTTTTTCTTATGCGTAGTTTTTAATATGTTGAATGCGAGCTGATTTAATCACTTTCATACCAATCAAGGTATATGTAAGATACCTACATATACCGGCCGGTATATGATGTCCACATTGTCCACTGCTTTTTCAACCGGCTTCTAAAAAGAAGGATGTCATCAATTCGTCTGTATTTTTTCTGCGTATGGTTCGCGATATCTTAATTTTTAACCTTTTTTTTTATTGGGTATGGTTCCATATAAATTTTATGAAAAAATACTACCCCTAAGGGTGAAAAAATAAGGAATGAAATTCATATTGGCTTTTATTTTTTCCCGAAAAATATAAAGTTATATGTTTAGAGTCTCAGTGGCATTGCCAAGCCTATTTTATGATCACCTCATTTGTATTTTTCTTCATTGTTTTAAAGACATTCGAAGTTCACTTCAAGCCCTGCATATGTAAGGAACTTAAAGATTTTCTTGGGAGTGATAAGTTGTAGTTCATCCGGGCTGAGTATTGCCGACCCTGAGACATGACGGATGAAAAGTTTCATGTGCTTGTAATTTCAACGGCAACCATACCCTTCCAACCGGAACACAGCAATGAGAGCATTACTGCTTGGCGGCAGAAATAGGTATCTTTGTAGTACTTCTGCGGATGAGATCTTTCACAAAGACGTTACGTTTGTGCATTAACGGTCCATACTGTTCTGAACAGACAAAAGTGTGTTTCGTTCTTATTACAGTCTGAGACAATGTTCGGACTCCTGAGTGACTAAAGAACGCCACGACGAACAGGCCCCGTTCCTGGTAGTAATGTGGTAACGAAAATATTGACAAACTACATACCACTCTTCTATTCCTTTTCTAAGCCAATAACGACTTGTTTTTCAGATCCACAGTTGAACAAACGTTACACAATAACGAGAACGTAATTAAATTCCAAAATTCTGTCACATTGCACAAACTGAAGTGATATCACAATGACTGCGTAAATACAGGCGGAAAGGCGCCAGGTCTAAGAGGAAGGACAATGCAATAGAGCCCACTTCATGTATTCGAATCTTGTAGTTTGTCACAGGTACGAACACCAATAAAAATTCCAGACGCAGTCACAACAAAATCAAAGCGATCCGAAAATACGATAATGATATATACTAATTTTCAGTCGGAAAATAGTTTTAAAGTTTGCAACAGTCGTAAATGGCTGGTATTTGGCTTACCCCAAATCAGATGATAAACGAACAAGATAATTCACATTGGGTTATGTAATACCTATAATATCTGTGGTAACCCATAACCTATAGCAAGCCGATTTATAACCAATACCAATACTGTCCCGTCATATTCCCCGGACAAGTCCTTTCACAGAAACCCTTAAAAAAGTCTTCATTTTTACAGGCGCTGTTCTGTATTTTCTCTCCGAACCTCAGCCTTCTCTGTGGTCTTATAGCTGAGTGACTATTCGTGTTTGAAAAGTCTTCTTGTTGGATCAGTTGCACTACTCAACTCATATAACCGGGTTCTATATATCTCTATCCTACATAAGTGATGATTTGTGTTCTGTAGTTTTGCTCTTATTACTTAACTAGCTTATTCGCCCGCGTGGTATGTTGATAAAAGTAGCGTATGGCCGACTCCCAAGCTTCAAACTATGTCCATAACAAATTTCATCACAAACGGCTCAGCGGTTTAGCCGTGAAACATATTGGTATAGACACCTATATAGGTTTTTTTTTTATACCACCAAGGTTGCAAACATACATACCTGTTGGTAAGCGGTTACCGTAGACTACGGACGCTTGCACCACCAGAGGCAACACACGCGATTTACTGACCCTTAAAAAAATTTAAAACGACCTTTTTGAATAACCTCCTTATTTATCTTAACTTAGTTTGAAACAATGAGAAAAATCATAATAACTTTTTTATAGCAGGCTCTTAAAAAACTAGAAGTATGTATACCTAGAAGTATATGAACCTAATGCTGGGTAGGTTCATATTGTACCCAAACAGTTAGGTAGGAAGTCAGCGAGCCAGCCTTGCAGAATTGCCTGATAATTTACCATCAGCAACCGAACAGAGAATGTAGGTAGGTAGACTAGTCTAGGGTTGTCAACTCTACTATCTGGTCGTAGAAACTCAGTCGAGCGTGCCATTCTTTCGGGGACAGCCTATTCGCAGCATTAGATGTATATCGGTTAGTTATAGGTAGATAGATAGATTAATAATAATAATGCTGGTAATTTTTCACACAGCATCATCTAGCCCCAAACTAAGCAGAGCTCTCTATTGATATTGAGTGAATCAATATATCTAATGGGACTAAGTAGCACAAAAATCTTCTCGTTGTCACTATGTTTTTTGTTTGTTAAAATCGTAGGTATTTATAGTGTGCATTTATCTATTTTTTTGTGTGAACCTGTCCTTTCTGTGCTTTGTAGTTGCCAAATAAATAACTTTATTTCTCTTATATCTTTATTACACACATATAACAGAATTAAAAATAGCTTCACATAACATATTATAAGTAACTCTTCGAACTTTTGGACTTATTTAAAAAGGAATTTGAAAAGAGATGGTGTGACTGCAATAATGTGGATTTTTTGGGACACATTCAAATATGATTTTGTACTTAAGTGTCGCTCTCACTTCAAAATTAACAATGTTTTAACAGTAATTTATTTGAAAAAGTAGTAATTTAGACTTGAATAAAGGCTTACACTTATTTGGAGCTTGTCACAATTTTAATCATAATGTTATGCGAGTCTTCCACGTTATCCAATTAAAAAGGTTTTTTTCCTCCTCTTTGAGGGTCGTTCACCGGCGTAATCCGCTTGGTCGGGTGCTTCCGCTTCTCAATACATTGATATCAATGTTAGCTGCGGCCATAATCAATTCCGTACCGTAATTGATGGTATTAACACAGAATAAATAATAGAACTACGTACAGTAGAATCAATCCCTTAGAAAACGCGTAGATACCGACAACCGTAAAACCTTAAGCTGTCCAAGCCATTTTGTTTTAAACCCGCAATGGATAAAGGCGTTTTTACATTAAACCGAGGGCATCAAACGTCGGGTGCGCCGGCGGCACTGCTAGGGTTGTCATGCCTTGACTACTGAATCAAAGTAAATAAATAAATAACGCTGGACATTTTTCACACAGCTAGTCTAGGGGCTAAGTAAGCAGAGCTTGTGTTATGGGAACTACGTAACTGATATACTTTTTTTTTTGTAAATACATACATATTATACATAGAAAACACCCAGATCCCGAGACAAATATTTGTAGATGCAAACATTTGTCCCGCGGCAGGAATCGAACCCGCAACAGAGGTCGTCAAAGTGGGCTGTAGATATATGCAAGTAGGTGTGCCTATAGTTGTGAATTTTCATTTTTTTTCCATAATACGCCGGCAAAATCATTGAATAAATAGGTAATGCGGTAACGCGCGCGTATCACTTGCAGTCCCTTTGAGCGGCATCCTCTGATTTGGGAGCCGCCGGCGGCGCTATCCAAGGTCGCAGTTACGTATCCCCAACTAAACTTCATAGTGAGTAGGGTCTGGTATTAATCGTGAGTTTTTTCACCGCACTGGTTCTGTAAATGGTTGTCAAAGTTCGTATAATTTTTTTGATCACCACTGCCACTGCATCGATTTGACGGTACCTTTAGTCGTATCATAGATTATTTACGACTAAAGGACTATTGATAGACCTATAAAGATGCGATTATTTTCAGAAACATAACACAATAAATGGTAAAGCATAAACAATAAACATGGACAATAACATAACAATAACAGACTAAATAAAATCCCCCATAACAAGCAACATCTTAGCCCAAGATTTATCTATTTTTTATGACAATTCCTTTCACTCCAAAAACAGATTGATAACCTAATGGAGCAAGGAAAAATCCCGATAGTCGTCGGAGGAACAAATTACTACGTAGAATCAATCGTTTATAAAATATTAGTAGAAGATATGAATGATGAAGAAGCTCTGTTATGGGATAAAAGTAGACGGAAGAGAAATTTGGAAGACTTTGAACGTGAAGAGGTTTGCAAAAGAGTAGCGATAGATGCAAATACAGCAGAAACACAAGCGAGCACTTCTAAGATTCATACAGGAGAAGGTAGCGTTGAATTGAATATAGAAAAGTTAAAAGAGGATGTGGACAACGAGAAAAGTTTCTCAAACGATGAAATACATGAGAAGTTGAGAGCAGTCGATCCGGCGATGGCCGCGCGTCTTCACCCGAACAACAGAAGAAAAGTTCTGAGGTAAGTTCCTTACATTTCCATTGAAAATTGAAACAATATCTTGATTTAGGTTGAAATTCGATCTAGATTACCTAGGGACGTTGATCGTGCTGAGAGTTATTTCCTAGTCAGCTACTTAGGTGGTTTCAGCTCATTTGAGAATTTTAGTTTTTTTTTAAATTCAGTTGATTCAATACTTCACAGCGACAATACTTTTATTTGATAACATGGGATATTGTGATAAAGTTATAAAAAAAAATTTTGTATATTTATTTTAAAATACCAAGTATGATTTTGAGTTCCAAGGTGAGTTATTTTTATGAATTCTACTCATGTGCCTTCAAATGTACATTTAAATCTGTCAAATAAGAAGCGGCCGTGACAGAATTAACAATTTGCCATTTTAATATTCATAATTTCATTCAATCAGTGATGCTCATAAAAAATTCCATTAAGCTAACATTGTTACGTCGACCGCTTGCTAATTTGTATTCTCACTTTTATATATATCCATGAATGTTTTATTTTCACAGTTTCCGGCTGTTACTCTGGCGTATCTTTGAAAGAATTAGTATAGTCAATTGCAGAGCAATTTAATTATGAGAAGTGACTATGTTTGCGTAGTCGTTTTGACCAGCACGGCGATCACACGAACCCATGGCTATCAAGATGGCAATCAATCCACAAATTATATCATTATAAGTTATGTAAAAATCAGCAAGGTTAAATCCCGTATCCATTTGGATGGGTGGCCAGTAGTGGCATTAAGAACTACGCGCTTTTGTGCTTCGGAGGGCATGGACATTAAGTCGCGGCCATAACAGTCGATATGCCAAGTCAAAGGCCTTCAGGGTCTCTAGATCATACGATCTTGCTTGCTTGATACAGTTATGTAATGCGTGAGCGTTAAAAGAAAAACTGAGAAACTACTCTTGATATATTGAATACTTTTGAATCTTTTCGAGCATTTGCCAAAAATAGATCAATAGAATAGGATATATTTTATATGACACACAAAAATGCACAGAAAAGACTTGGGGTAATAAATACAACAGAATAAAACTAGTAATTTGCCACGAATTGAGAACTTGCGATCTCATAGATTATAAACTTTCTGCCGATTAAGCTCATATTTGAATTTAATTCGAATATTACCTACCAAGTTTCATTAAGATTTAATTAATCGGTTCAGCAGTTATCGTCGGACAAACAAACATTCATGCAAATGCCGAATTATCTATGAACACTCAGAGATCTAATCAAATTTAAAAACCTTATTAAAAAATAACTTAATAAAAAGGCATACCTACTATAAAATATCTGATTATTTAGACGATAAAAACTCTTGGGATTGGAAATGCATCAACTCGTTGTTTTGTAAAAGGATAATTAAAAAGAATAACCAGCCTTGTTTTCTTGCCTTTCTTTCCTGGCTTGGTCGCGGAAGAACAGGCAGTAGATAAAACCGACGTTTCAAAGTGATCCTTGTGATTTTAATGTATAAATTAATTTTGACTTTGACTTTGACTTTGCGAGCAGCATTAATCTGCCTCAGATTAATGCTGCTCGACAGCGTGACATGGTAAACGCCGATAACTGTACGCAAAAAAGATAATGAAAGTGACAAAAATTAATCGCAACAAACCGTTTTTATGAATGAATCGCCATAATTGTTTTCTTTTCTTTTATACTTTAATTAAATAACCGTATAAGATTTTAAAATAAACGCTGCGTCTTTGTGTTAAGAGCTACGGGCATGCTTTGACTAAGTTATTCTTGTCTTATCTTTGAATACCAAAGTCCAATACAAGTATGATCTTAATGATCATGTAATTCATGTTATAATTATGTAATCATATGTAGCAGAAATGAAATAAATATTTATAATATCCCTAAAAGTTTCAACCTGTGCGGGGCTGGAACCCGCGACCTACGTACGGGTATTATACCAACTTATCTAGTCACGAGATCGTAGTCAGCCTGGTTGATTTTCTTGACATGTTTTGTCTTGAAGCGCCAAAACTCCACCTACAGGGAAAACTTTGTAATCATTTAATAAATAAAGTAACATTTAGTACAATTGACGATAGGTGGCGCTTTGCTTAATTAATGGATATTTGGTTTTAAGCACTATATTGTGGGTTATCACATTAAAAACCAATAAAGCCAATAATCTCTACAAATCCATGAACTATTCGTCTGTCCTTTTCTTCAACTTAGTATTTATAGAGACAGAATCTTGTCCTTCCTTCAATTGGGAACAATAATTCTAATTGCATGACTAAATTAGCTTTCGCTTTATAGGCATTTAGGCATTATTTCACGCTTACAATTTCCATTTATTGATTATGCTCAGGTAACTGTTGAGTAATTGATTGTAATTAATAATTTTATCAAAATTGCTCTGATGACAGCGCTGCAACGTTCCTAGGTTTGGTGCAGCATAGGTTGAGATAGGGACCTTTTGACCCCACACAACATCTTTTTTTTTTTTTCGTAATGTTTCTATCTCTCTATGTTTGTGTTCATTTGTTTTGTATTTTGGCACTGTTGTAATGTGATAATGAGGTCAATAAATGTTTTTTTTTTCTGAAGCGAGACCACCGTAATTATTTTATTTTCTTTGCTTTAATAAATCAGCTTATATATAAACCCATGCCAAACATCGAGGCGAATAAAGTGGGATCTTTTACTATCTTGCAATTAATGATTTTACATACATACATACATAAACTCACGCCTGTTTCCCGGAGGGGTAGGCAGAGACTACGGATTTCCATTTGCTACGATCCTGACATACCTCATTTGCTTCATTCACTCTCATGACATTCTTCATACATGCTCGGTTTAGGGTACTCTTGACCTGACCTTTTTCCAGAACATCTCCAATCTGGTCAGAGTACGTTCGCTTGGGTCTACCCTTAATGATTTTAAACATCCCATATTATGTATTGGGTGGCATACGAAGCATGTTCAGAAACGAAAAAAGTTTTTATAGTGGCTACGAATCCTCATAATAAAAATATTGCAACCCCTTATTTTTAAACTATGGTATAATAATGTACTAGTCTCTGCCGACGGCTTCGCCTGTGTGGTATCTGAATATAAATTAACTTATCTGTTTTTGTAGGTCGCGAACTATACGTGTTCCAAATTACATCAGCATCGGTCCAGCCATTGAGATATTGAGCAATAAGCATCAGAACAACTTTCACAATTATAATACTAGTAGATCCGATAGTATTCTCAATAGTTAAGCTTATACTAATACCACATTAAAGACCGCAAACTTTTTTTTAATGGAGTCTCATATTATTAACAATTTAAAGTAAACCCTAAAATACGAAATATCATTGCGCTATATTTTTAATTTTCAGATAAAGCCTTGTTGGAAATCGTCTTCTTTTATCTAGAAATACTTTTAATTCACCCCCTCTCGGAATAACATAAGTACATGTTCTTTGGATGATGATGATGATGAGGGGTTTCCAGATTTCACAAATGTTTAGAGAACATTAATTTATCGATTTATAAAAGCTTATATAAATCGTATCATGTACTTATGTTATTCCGTGAATTAAAAGTATTTCTAGATAAAAGAAAACGATTTCCAACCAAAAGTATTTGACTTTGACTTTGTTAGTGTAATTAGGGGCCGGATTAACAATTAGAAGTATCTCTCCGTTCGGAGGGATTTCGTGCGGAATCAAAAGATTTTAAAGTTTGATCATCTCCCGTCGCAAATCTCTATACGCCCCTTCCCATTTTTGCAGAATTTTACTAACAAGTATTTTACAAAATAGATTGTACTGTCCGAAATAAAATCTTTAGATTTGATTTGATAACTGTCAATGTAAATTTATTTCACGGAATTGATGAGTAAAAATTTTCGTTTCTTTTATAATAAAAATATTTTATATCCTTAGTGTTTAAATACTACTATCAATTATCTAGGTCTATTTAAATATGTGCGTTACATAATCACTACATTTTATTATTTTTGTTTTTAACACATATTTTTCTACAATACACAAAGGTTATCTGGTAGAGAATATTTTTTAGCATTAAGTTCGCCTGATTTTCTATCTATCTATCTATTATATACGGACAACTGGAATTACCCAAAATGAGGTGCCTTCCTACGAAATAACTTACATTCAGAGATTACACAATAGAGTATTTTTCTTTACCATAGATAGCAGCTTCCTATCTTTAATTTGTATGATAACGTAGTATCCGACCTCGACGACATTTCCTGTTTCATAATCATTCACGTATTTAGTATCCTCTTCGTTGAATAAATTTATCCTAAAAATAACACAACTACTTTAATAAAAGCTACTTCGCTATTTCTAAGCATTTTGTTCCGCACGTTGTTATATAAGGTCATTTAAAAAAATATATATCAAAACGATCTTATTTCCTTTGATTGCAACGCTCTTTACTGACTTGTGGTGATTAGACCTAACCACAGATATTTTAATAGACCTAACTAAGAACCATCCTAGAAGATATAGTAATCGATTCAAAATACCGCGTTATTCCAATTCACGAGTCTAGATAGTCGCATCCCTTCATCAATTAGAAAAGAGCTGATTGATGATCTTCTAAACAAATTTTGTTGAAAAATAACTAAGATAAAAAAAAAACAATCATAATCGGTTCTTCTGTTTGGGAGCTACAATACCACAAAAAATAGAACACCCCTATGTTTACGTCCAGATTCGAAAAAGTAAAAATCAATTTAATTATCTACCTACATTATTTTAAACTATTCAGACAGGGTAACCAAAGCTGACGACATAACCTTGTTGATAAAACAAAAAAACAAACACGCTCACGACTGCATACTCCATGATGGACATCCTCAGATTAGATTAGATCTTTGAGGATACCAAGTAAGGGGTAGTTTGAGGTGCGTCCAAACATTACATTTGGTACATGCCCGCGTTTTGCAAGTAGCATTCCACGTGTTGTGTTGTCATAAGGTTGTTTCGAAGAGAACGCTTCTAAACGATAAGACCGTTGCACATTAATAAGAATAAGAATTTGTTTATCTTGAAAGATAGACCTTCCGTCATAATATTCCTTCCCAATATCAGTAGCAGATAGCTTCGATATAAAAAAAAGATTTTCTTATCTAACTATTATATAAACTTAAAGAAAAATTGTTCACTACCTACATTTATTTACGTAATCTTTACAAACTTTGTAAGAAGTGTGTAAGTAATTTTTTTTTTGTAATCTTGTTTGTTTGTTGTATACAATAGAGTAATTTCATTCATTCATATTGTAGGTACGTAGATACAAAAAAAATTCTATAGGTAACGTATTTCTAGTTAAGAGTCAGCTGCAAATAAGTAGCCACGCATCTCTTTTGCACTTTTGTTTTAAACTTAAAGCCAAGATATTTTTTATATATTTTGTATTTTGTTAAGACCTAGTGGTCTAGACTGATACCACTTTCTGTTGGCGTAAACGCCTGCGGAAAGATTTAATTTTATGGTAAAAAAGTCAAGGTAAAGATGCTGCCTTGTTTACCTTGATGTTTTAACTTGGCAAATTTGCGTTAGCGTGAGTAAGCGTGAGGCATTTGTCTAACCCCTGGACTTAGAGGCATTCGCGGCGCCTGAGCCAACGCTAAGAGGCCTTTTTGTACGAATAAATGGTAATCGGCTGAAGGTTCACCAACGATTCATTAAACGGTACTTCCGTGCTATATGCCTTTATCACTTCCACCCTTGGAGCAAAGGGTCCGCTCTTGCGTCTCCACCCCCGACCGGCCGGCTAAGGCAAGCCGTGGGTCAGGGTCACTGTCAAGTACCCACCAGTAATGGGGCACCCAGTAATAGGGCTACGAAGTGTCGCCACGCACCGAATTCTCGCCACAACCACGCCCTGCAGGATTATTATTAACTAGCTTCTGCCCACGGCTTCGCTTGCGTCGTATCTGGATAAGAAGTAGCATATGTGTTATTCTGATGTATAAGCTATATTACTGTAAAGTTTCGTCGTAATCCGTTCAGTAGTTTTTGCGTGAATGAGTAACATACATCCATCCTCACAAACTTTCGCGTTTATAATAGTAGTAGGATAGGATTAATTCACGTGACAGATTGCAATCGTTGACATTTCCTAGGAACTTTATTCGTAGTTTTGATCAAGATCGTTCAGAACCTGATTTAATTCTGTCGTTTGTATTCGATCCAAACAGGTTCATGTAACATCTTCTGTCACATTTTGATGATGATTGATGGAGTTGATAACATTTTGCTATTGAACCTTAACCTATTGATTTTAGAAACATCTAGTCTTCTTCAATCCGGTGAAATAACTGAAACGGATAAATTGGTTTTCTTAAAAAAACTACTGTTAATTTATGTATTTAATTTATTAATTACTTTCATGTTCATAACATGGTTTGTATAGGTCTTAAGTAATACATTAAATAGGCAGGTGATATGAGCCCTGTAAGGGCGATCACGCAGATGCGTGTTACAAAATACATTTAGTAGTATGTATAATAAAATTTAAGGTTTCATAATCAAATTAAATAACATTCATCTAAACTAGTTTAATTTTCACAATAGACGGTCAATAACATATCGAATCATTATCAATGACTCCGTTATTAATGTGAACTCTAAACAATAAATTGAAGAAGCTAATAATAACTAGGTATTTTTATTAGCTTTGAGGGGAAAAAATCTTTTGGGTTTTGTGTTGCGTTGGTATACTAAGTTTTACATGCTGGTCATCCCATGATCGTCACCTTCATATCACCAGCTGTTAGACGTCCACTGACATAATTAAGGGACTAATTGACGACCTTTGTGGCGCAGTGGGCGAAGGCCCGCCTGAGACGCACAAGGTTGCGGGTTCGATTCCCGCCACGGGACAAATGTTTGCAACTGTAAATATTTGTCTCGGGATCTGGGTGTTTTTTATGTATAATATCAGTCATCTAGTTCTCATAATACAAGCTCTGCTTACTTTGGGGCTAGATGATGCTGTGTGAAATTATGTCCAGTATTATTTATGTATTTAATTAGCATAAAAATCTTCAATTTGTCTCTATGTTTATATTTGTTAAAATCTTAGGTATTTATAGTGTCTATTTATGTATTTTTAGTGTGTATCTGTCCTTTCTGTGCTTTATTGTTGCCAATTATATAACTTTCTTTCTATATGTAGAAATACACTGCTAGATATAGGCCTTCCCCAAAAGAGTGCCACGACGAACGATCTAGAGTCACCTCCATATCCCGATTCACCGCAACCTGGGCCTCTTTTAGTGATCACGAAACCTAACACGTAGATAGCGAAGTACTTGACGCGAGCATATGCCATATATATGATGTTCATATATGTAGATTTATTTAATACATCGATAAGTGATACATTTAGTTATAATTTAAGTCATTACTTTTTTACCTATATCTTAATTCTAAATTATTAAACTTATTCTTTTTTTACATTTGTTTCTACCTCATTTATTTACTACCTTCTGCCCACGGCTTCGCCCGCGTGGTACCTAGATAAATAGTAGCCTTTGTGTAATTCAGTTGTATAAGTTATATTACTGTAAAGTTTCATCAAAATCCGTTCAGTAGTTTTTGCGTGAAAGAGTAACAAGCATCCATCCTCACAAACTTTCGCGTTTGTATTAGGATAAACAATGACCTTTTTTTTATATACTCAGTTAATGTTGTTCTGTTTTGTCGTTTACCTTAAAACTGTTTTCTTTTTCTTTATACTAAACTTTCAAACCTATAAGTGGAAACTTGTAATCAGCCGTCAGCTTAAATATGTGCGTGGCATGTATTTTTTATATATTTTTCTATTATCTTAGCTGTAAGTTTCCCAATTTTTTTTAAATTAAATAATGTTTGTCATAGGGAATACATTGAAGTCCGTGTTAGTTTGTTTTTTTAGGCCTCCAGAATTTAGACTGCTGTTATCAACACGTCTGTAACCATAGTTACCTACTTTAGGATTGACGAACGGTTTTCAAGCTCAACAACCTACCTAATCAGATTACTTACTCAGTAAGTACATAGCTATATAAATATTACGTTCGCTACGCACACTCATAGATAGGCACCTACACCAACAACTGATAAAATAAAAATGTGCTCAAAAATTGAACTCAATATGTTCCCCAGTAACATAGCTCGCTCACGCGGCTTACATAAACATCGAAATTGAAGGCCGTATGACATGATGACATAAAACCGAAGGACCAGCGTGGCTGAACCCCCTCCCCGATCTATTCGCGTATCAGAAACGGGGAAGTGTATTGATGTCGGCAGTCCAAGTATGGCTGGTCGTTCTGACTTCCGTAGGTCGTTGACCGCTGTCAAGGATTTCGCAGTGAGCTCGCGCGGTTGTTAGATGACCTTGGTTCTACTACCCGCCACTAGAATGACCATTAATTTTGCGGAAATTCGCAGATCCAAGATGGCGAATGTGGGTTGTCGTGATCGAACAATGTGTAGGCTTCGGACAGGTCTTATGAGTCATTCCTCCAGCCTTTTGTAGGGTTTTGAAGTATTTTTATGGAGTTATGGACATGCTTAATGTTAATTAAGCTTAATCAATTGCCGCCTAGAAGTTCTGATGTGATTACTGATTGATAAATTATATTTTCAATAGTGATTTGACTGGTAAATGATATCCGTAGCTTTAATTTTTATGGTCTATTAAATAAGAGTAAGGCAGTTTAATGACTTCGTTTAAGGACATCATTACATAAAAAAATATGGCCGACGCACTTTATATAAGGAAATAACCAACACCCGGCTCTATGAGGAAATAGAACTAGTACGTGTACATACATAGTAATTTCATGGACACCCCAGTGTATATCACGCGGGGCCCCCCGATAACCCCGAATTTATTTATCATCTGATTACTATATATTAGGAAAACTAGTACTAATTTTGTCTTTGCGCGATGGTGAATTATCATAAAGGCCATGTAGGGCCACTTCTTATATGTCACATACGGACTTGGGTGTTGTGGTAGGTACCACGTAGTTTTTGATAACCACGACAGATGATCCTAGTGTGGGGTATGTGTCTGTTGGGTGACGAACAGCTCGTAGATTCCTTTAATCCTGATAAGATTTATGTTTCAAAACAATATATTAAACGTATATGTGAGGTATAAAAGAATCAATTAGATTTGCTTGAATTTTCCGCTTACAAAGTTAATAACTAACGTAATGTTGTTAAAAAAAATATTGAACAAAATGACGTGATAAATTTTAAAATGTTCTAGTTTGGGTACTTACAAATAAAAAATATAACAACAATAAATATATCTCACGTCTATTAATTCCAAGACTTCCACAGATTTATCTTTAATGTCTTTATTTAATTTCCATCTTGTGTTTTGCCCTGTTTGTGTTAGTTTTATGGAAATAGATTTATTTGTAACCGGCCTCCCGCGATACAGGCTCGACCTAGTGCGGGGACCAACACAAACTGTTTCGTAATTCTAAATTATTTGGTAAAATAAATGTAATTTGTATCTTTATCTCTTGTATATTTGCTGTTGGCATAGGAGGCCAGCACAAGGTTACCCTTAAACAAGCGTTTACTTGTACAGAAAATTGTATAAGTAAACGCTTGTTTGTAAACTTGTACGAAAAATCGGGCTAGGGTAGAGTATATAGTATATATCCTGGACAGCCCAGCCAGAACTGGGTTTAATGGAGAAAAAATCTCCAACGCTTTTAAACGCCAGCTGGAAGAGAAACGTAGAATCCAAGTTCTTGAGCAAATCTTGGTCTTCTGCTGTCCCTTTTTTACAGCTACCTTTGTGTATGTGTCACCATCATCATCAACAGCTTGTAGAGTGATCTTGGGCCATTTCCATCCACCGAAGCAAATAAATTGAAAGTTGGGTATTGCAGAAGAAATATCTTAATCGAATAAATGCAGTGGAGATGAGAGTTTTGAGAAGCATTTTGTGTGGTGTGTCTTTTGCCTTTATGACATATAGGGTATCTTACGCCATAAGTTCCACCCTTAACCTTAACCCCGTAAATATAGTCGGTATAAGACCCGGTTATTCCACCTCAATTTACTTTACTTCGGTTCGCAGTGAACATAATTCCCTCAATGTCAAGATTGCTCCCGCTGTTCCTATAGTAACGGGCGGGTGGGTAGGTTGGGGAGGTATGGGGCGGGGGCGGAAGATACAAAACGTGACTTACACGCGATGTTCCGAGAGCATCCAGACGGAATGCAAGAAAGCCGGAGAATATTTAGAAAATTCTGGTCATTCTGAATTGTCCAGCTTCGAGGGTCCTAAACATGATTACAACGTTGTAATAGCGTTCTCAATCGCAAAACAGGATTTGACATCCTTGTCTGAATTGAATTTCAATATTTGATGGTTAGACACCAGGTTATAGGACTTGAAAGCAGTGGCCCTGGATTCCAAGTGCTGAAAACATTCCTTCGAATTGACAACCTCGATTCAGCTTTTAAACTTCTCGTCGCATATCAATCGAGGGATATCGTCCCACGATGTCTTCGCAACAAATTCAGAGTGATAAATTTATGATTCACTGGCCCCGGACTCCAAGTATAGAAGGCCATCAGAATTGTTCCTGCATCCGGCTTTTTATCTTACATATTAATCGAAGGATATTATCTCACGACGTCTTCACGTCCTTTCGGGGTGACATTATGATCGACTCCACTGTGTGCAGTGTTGGCGCTGGCGTTTTCGCGAATTGACCGGCTAAAGCTCGTCGTGAGACAACTCTAGTAATAATTCTGAATTTCTGCCTTCAAGGGCGCGGCAACAATGGCGGACGCGATTCAAATATGAATATTATCGTAAAAAGTTGCACAACTCACGAAAGGGCGGGAAATGCGAATTTACTTTATTGGCATTGATTTGAATCATGAGTTGTACGGGCTTGTGTCTATGCTTAGATGCGTTCATCTCCAATTTGCCTCTTTCAACTTTCAATACATCTTGCATCTAAGGCATACATTGTCATGAAACCTCCGATCGCCGTAAAGCAACTAGTTTCTGTTATAAAAATATTTATTTTTAGGGTTCCGTAGTCAACAAGAAACTCCTATAGTTTCGCTATGTCCGTCCGGCTGTTTGTCTGTCCGCGGCATAGCTCAGAGACTTAGTACTAGAAAGCTGTAATTTGGCATGTTATATATATTAATCACGCCGACAAAGTGGTAAATTAAAAATCTTGGAAATAATTGTTTTTAGGTTACCTTCCCTGCACGTAAAGTTGGGATGTTTTTTTTCCCGTCTACCTCATGGTGTGGTGTGTCGTTGGATAGGTAATTTAAAAATATTGATGGTGTGTGAAAACTATTTTTTCGATTCAGGTATCCATTTGCGAAATATAATATGCTAATTTTTGTAAGAGTCAACTGTGCCTCCCTGCCAGCTAAGCGGTTATTTTTGGGTATGTGAAAAAAAACAAGGCAATACGAACATAACGAAGTTACAAAGGAAAACTATCACAGCTTAGAAGGCTTTACATATTAACGAGTAACAATCTACCAACATACAAAATGTACTTGGAGAAGAAAAATAATCATACAAATTCCATTGAAAACTACTTATATTGAAGTTGCTAGTTGTTGACGTAGTTCTGATCTTGGAGACAAAGCTTTAAAGAACTGGATATCAAATACTACCAGAACTGACGGTCTTCTTCTTCGTCATATCATGTTTTGCCCCGTTTGCATACACCGTCTTCTGAAGCCTCGCACAGGTCTGCCCCGTTTGCATTTACACCATCTTCTGAAGCCTCGCACAGGTCTGCCCCGTTTGCATTTACACCATCTTCTGAAGCCTCGCACAGGTCTGCCCCGTTTGCATTTACATCGTCTTCTGAAGCCTCGCACAGGTCTGCCCCGTTTGCATTTACATCGTATTCTAAAGCCTCGCACAGGTCTTTCGCAGGGCATGTGTTCATGTACTGTGGAAAAGACCTTTGTAGTATGTGGTATGTTAAGGTATCCTTTGTGGTATGGCTCTGCAGTCACATTGTATTTTTTACAACTTTAGTAGCAAACAAGCATACGGCCCACGTACTGGGAAGCGGTTACCGTAACATATTGACGCTTGCAACTCCAGAGGTATCGCTCACGCGTTGCCGACCTTGATAAATAACGGGTGAAAAGTCTCATGTGCCTGGTCAATTTACAACCCCTTGTAATCTTTCGTTCAGTCCGTTCCATGTAAAGGTTGTCTGGTAAGGCGGTCTTAACGCTAATTTGCGAAAAGACAGCCCATTTAAAGTTCATTTAAGCTGAAATATTTGGTGTGCAGTAAAGTATTTACCATCTTATATCTATATAATTTCGTCGGAACACATACCTTTCTCCAATTTGAAAACACAGCAATGCGAGCATTGCTGCTTAGCGGCAGAAATAGGTATGGTGATGGTACTAAAATGTAATTGCAGTTTCTCCATTTAACTAAGTAGTGGCTGCACCAGTGGAGGTAAAATATATTTTGTCCCTCTCTTTTGTTTGACAGAATAGGCGACAGAAATAGTTTTTGTCTTCACTTTCGTAGACAAAACGTTGTCTTGGATGGTCATGCTAAGCGGGCTGGTGACTGTCATACGTAATGACAAAGTATATAAGTAGTATATCAGTCATGTAGTTCCCATAAGCTCTGATTAGTTTGGGGCTAGATGATGCTGTGTGTAAAATGATTCAAGCTCGGCCTATTGAGAAATTGTGCGTGACACATGCTTAAATTTCAGCTTTATTCAGGTCATGCCTACGGAAGTGGAGCAGCCTGGCTCTTATTAAACATTTGGCCTTAATTCAAGCTCTAGATGAGGGTAATGACTAATGAGGTATCTGTCAAAGTATCATCATTCATTACCGTAAGTACGCCCCCTGATGATGTCTGGCGTTAAAACTTATCTAAGAACCAATTCAGGAGTCATACAGATTGATTTTGTACTAGCCCTCAATGATGGTAATTAGGTTAAAAGTATGATCATTCATTACCCCTGATGACGTGTGGCGTTGAAAATTGTCTGAACCTTTTATGGAGTCATACAAAACGTTTTTTTATAAAAAAACTGCATTACAATCGTTTTACTGATAAATAAATTAGAGCCTTTTATATCATCTGTTGCAGCGTACCCTTGTGACTTATAGCAATACAACCTATGTTACAACAATCAAAACAAAACAAACAAACACGCTCACGACTGTATACCCCGTGATGGACATCCTCAGATACATAAGTGATCCCCAAAGATCTACATACCTCAGTGTCTAGATTTTTTGAATATCAAGTGCGTCAAAACAATATATTTGTTTTATTTAACAACCTCTGTGGCGCAGTGGGCGAAGGCCCGCCTGAGACGCAGAAGGTTGCGGGTTCGATTCCCGCCGCGGGACAATTGTTTGCATCTGCAAATATTTGTCTCGGGATCTTGGTGTTTTCTATGAATAATATGTATGTATTTAATAAAAAAACGTATATAAGTAGTATATTAGTCTTAGTACTTGTCATCCCGTGACCACGGCTGTTGCAATACAGTCGAAACGTCGGGAATATAATAAATAAGGTAAACGCGATAAAGACCCGTTAAATTTGTAATTATATTAGTCTTTTTTTTAATTATTGGCACATGACAAAGTTTGCATACAGTTAGCATTACGCGTGATATGTTGCAAGTTCATTGCGGCTTATTGAAACACATAACTGATTAAACATGCCTTCGATTTTTACACAACATAAAATGCCTCAGGGTTGTCTGGAAGAGATTCTAAGCTATAATACAAGATTATGACTTTAATAAGAATACAATTTTGTATATTTTGTTATTTGTTTATAGTGTACAATAAAGTATTTTCATTCGATCATTCAAATAAAAAAATAGGATCTTAAGCACTTTTATTTTGATGGACTTACTTGAGACTACTCAAACAAACAAGTCCTTCTAAATTATGGCAACATTTACCATCAGAATCATTTATTTTCATGGGATTTCTTTGTATAGCTCTAGCTAGGGGAATAGCCAAATATTTCCGCCCTCCTAATTATATTAGGTGACGTCACGACCACAGATTCAATATCAGTACCACTCTGTTGCTAACCGCGCCGCCCATAGATGTAGCAACGTTATGACACCTCAATATTTAAGTACAAACACGTATTTCGTAGAAAAAGCGGTATTACGCCATTCAAGATTTTGAGTGGCAAAGGTCAGTACTTAAGTCCTAAGGTTAGATTTAAATGACAATTTACCTAATAATGGGCAAAAGTACATTTGATGTCCATGACCTGTGGCCCTTGTAAGCAAGACCCATAATTGGACCAGCTAATAGGAAAGTTTCCACATAAATTTGTATACTTCCTACTAAAATGGGTAACCTCGAATTTTCCTGCATAGTAATGTACAAAACGTGTTAAACTCGAAAAGGGGACACACCAATTCGATCTAAACTATTATTCGATTTTAAAGTTTTAGTCGTTTTGGACATTGCTTTAGCCAGGAAAAATTTGTATCATATAGTCGTTTGTATAGTCATTTTGCTGGTATAATGAATGGGTTTGGTTAATTGGGATTCTTAGATATGTAGATTCCATCGCTACTATAAGCTGCTACAATAGATTCTGGAAAGTAAATGGCGAAAACAAAATATTGAGAAAAAAAAATTACGTATACTATACCACCGAACATTACTAGGGAGCGCTGGAATACATAATGGCGGGCGAGGCCGGCTGCGACGCAAGAGTAGCTGGTTCGATTGCCGTTGCGGGACAGATGCATGCTCTACAGATACTTGTTCCACGGTCCAGACACCCACGATACAGAAGATGCTAGGGGGGAGGGTCAGGACTATGTAAATAATGCTGGACATTTCCACACAGCATCATCTAGCCCCCAAAGTAAGCAGGGCTTGTGTTACTTGTATACATTTTTTTTATAATATTTTAATACATGTATGTGTGTACGTTGGATGTTTTTTTATCATTGGTCCATCAATATTTAACTCGTTTACAAAAGTCTACTCTAGCCATTCCGATGTCCTTGTGACACTGATATTGGCAGATAAAAGGTCGTTTTGTGAGCGCTCGCCCTTGACCCAAAAACTTTCTGAACAAGTACAACCTTTTACATCCTCGAAGTACCTCACATCCTATAGACGTTGGATCTTGTTCATGTTGAGTTTATTTTATGCTTTATGGATTCAAAATGGCGTTGAAATGACCCCTGTAAGAGAAGAATAGAATTTTGATCAGATATCTACTAAAGCATTGAATGATGTAACCGGTCTGGAAATTGAATACGTGTCTGTATTATTAGAAAGATTTTGATTTTATACTGTTTGGAATTTATGACAGATACCTGATGGCAACACATCTTCTAAAAATATGCTTATGACTTCGATCAGCATTTAGAACAGAAGAAGATTTAGATGAAACAATGATTGGAACTGCCATCGAATATTGGTTCGACGAATTTTCAATGATAAGTTTAGGAGGTATGAGCGTATTCATCTTTTAAAATCTTTAGGGCAGACAACGCATCAGCAATGACCTGGCATTGCTGATGAGAATTGTATGATATCTATAGCCGACAGTTACCATCTAGCAAAATACACTTCCTCACCAATCTATTGGAGTGTAACGCACTTATAGATAATATATTCTTGTCTATTTGGCTCAAAATTGAAAAATACGAAGGTAACAAAGGGAAAAGTAAGGTTTCTTAAAATACCATGACTTACCATACTTGACAACATGAAAAAATACAGACTTATCTATCGGAGTGAGGTTTCCTCACAGGTGAAGGCTAAAGGTGAAGACAGAGTTATACTTTTACGGTCTTTTATATTTTTAGCGGCGTGCAGCCAATGCTTTCCTTCAATATGTATTTCAAAATAAATAAAACTCTTAAGCGTCTTAAGAGAGCAATGTTTAGTGAATGAAGATGTAGTAACGAGAGTTGAGAAAGCTATGTTGATATGGTTTGGGCATATTGAAAGGATGGATGAAAGAAGATGTTATGTATGTGTGCGTGAGCGCGCGCTCCATCCATTGTGTTGTACAATAAACAGTGCAAAGCTAACCAGCGTTCGTTTAACTTGTCTGCCTCTCGGTCCTCATATTTAACAGTGGCGACGATCTACCCGCATTAAAAAATAAACGTATTAAAATGTCTAAATGTGCACAGTTTGGAATCCTAAATAATTTCGACCACAATGTACATACATGGAAAATATACAAGGGTCGTATAAACCAATATTTTGTGGCAAACGACATCAACAACTCGACAGATGCAGCAGGCAAGAAGAGGAAAGCGATACTTCTCAGCGCACTCACTGAGGGTACTTATAAATTGGCAACGGATTTGGCACTGCCTAAAAACGTTGAAGAAGTACCATATGAAGACTTCTTGACACTTCTGGATAACCATTTCACCCCAAAACGGGTCGGGTTTGGTGAGCGTCACAACTTTTATGCGGCCACTCAGCTACCAGGAGAAACTTATTCACAGTGGGCAGCGAGACTCCGAGGGCTTACAGAAAAGTGTGACTTCCTCAACGTTGAAGAAGCGCTCCGCGACAAATTCATAATGGGCATGCAGCCCGGGCGAGAGAAGGAGAAGCTGTACGCGAAAGACCTGGCGGACCTCACGCTGGCCAAAGTCGTGGAGATGGCGGAGAACCTGAGCCGCGCGCGCGCTTCTGCCGTGGCCAGTGCGGGCGCCGGCACCGCTTCCGCTTCGCACCTTTCCGTGTCCACGTCGCAGTCGTCGGAGAATCAGCTTTTCAAAATCTCGAATGATGGAAAAAGTGGAAGTGTACGAAAAGTGAAGTGTAATGTATGTGGTTATACGAATCACAAATCGTCAGAATGTAGATTCGCAAATTATATTTGTAAAAAGTGTCACGTAAAAGGCCACTTGCGTAAAATGTGTACAAAGGTGAATTACGTAGAGATGGATTGCGGTGACGAGGGTGTCGATGGTTTTGGATCAATTAAATCCAATCGTGACCTTAACTTGATCTACACTAATGTTATCCACTCTAAAAGTATTTTTTAAAACAAATCCCGGGCCGTTTACGTAACAATCTTTGAGGGGCAACTACTGGACTATCGACCTGTGGTGCACTCTGGGCATTGATCTCGGTTTCCGCTTCTAGAAATTCGTCTTCGGAATTTGTATGCTCTGCATTATCTATATCATTAGCACCCGCTAGTTGCTCGTTATCCTCCGTCCGTTGAGGGTCGCTTTCGTCCTCCCTAGACTGAGAGAACAAACTAGGTTCGTATAGTTCTGCTCTCCTCTTTCTGACCGTAACGTTAGACGTGAGAGTTGGTGAAGATAATTCAGGTTGGGGTGCCGTCATCTCTTCTGGTGCAGTCGGCGAATGTATACTCGTGGTAGGCAGTAATAGCGGCGCCGGCGACGGCGGAGGCGACGATGGAGGTGACGGCGCAGGTGACGACGCAGGCGACGGTGGTGCATACCCAGGTAAGTCAGCGTTTGAATTTGGAACATTATCTCCATGATTGTTAATTGTCCCTTTATATAGCGTCAGCTGATTTATGTGTCTTTTATAACTTTCTGAGCTATAAACGTCTTTTATTAAATACAAAACTTTTCCTATTCTCTTTAAAATTATTCCCTTACACCATGTGTGATTTTATGTCCAGGTTTGGAGTTCCTAAAACAATAGTAAGTGATAATGGCACAGCTTTTTGTTCACGAGAATTTGAATCGTTTTGCGCCATAAACGCCATTTCTCATCTGACGTCACCTGTTTATCACGCGCCTAGCAATGGACAAGCCGAAAGTTTTGTAAAGGTAGTGAAGAAAGGAATAAAGTCTTGTCTTTTGTCGAGCCAAAGCGCGAAAGATGCATCGGTAAAGTTATTAAAGTATCTTATGGATTACCGTAACTCTGTTCACACTACCACGGGTTTGTCTCCTGCGCAATTGGTATTCGGTCGCAAGTTAAGGTCACGATTGGATTTAATTGATCCAAAACCATCGACACCCTCGTCACCGTCTATATCTGACCGCGTAAAAAAACAACAGTGTATGCAAACTGATCGTCTTGAGAAGATTATAAAATATTTCAAGAAAAATGATTATGTACTTTACAAAAAATTCGGAAATAAAACGAATTACACATGGTGTAAGGGAATAATTTTAAAGAGAATAGGAAAAGTTTTGTATTTAATAAAAGACGTTTATAGCTCAGAAAGTTATAAAAGACACATAAATCAGCTGACGCTATATAAAGGGACAATTAACAATCATGGAGATAATGTTCCAAATTCAAACGCTGACTTACCTGGGTATGCACCACCGTCGCCTGCGTCGTCACCTGCGCCGTCACCTCCATCGTCGCCTCCGCCGTCGCCGGCGCCGCTATTACTGCCTACCACGAGTATACATTCGCCGACTGCACCAGAAGAGATGACGGCACCCCAACCTGAATTATCTTCACCAACTCTCACGTCTAACGTTACGGTCAGAAAGAGGAGAGCAGAACTATACGAACCTAGTTTGTTCTCTCAGTCTAGGGAGGACGAAAGCGACCCTCAACGGACGGAGGATAACGAGCAACTAGCGGGTGCTAATGATATAGATAATGCAGAGCATACAAATTCCGAAGACGAATTTCTAGAAGCGGAAACCGAGATCAATGCCCAGAGTGCACCACAGGTCGATAGTCCAGTAGTTGCCCCTCAAAGATTGTTACGTAAACGGCCCGGGATTTGTTTTAAAAAATACTTTTAGAGTGGATAACATTAGTGTGTACCTACATATATATATTTGTATTTAAGGAATTATTGTACTAGGGGAAGGAGTGTTATGTATGTGTGCGTGAGCGCGCGCTCCATCCATTGTGTTGTACAATAAACAGTGCAAAGCTAACCAGCGTTCGTTTAACTTGTCTGCCTCTCGGTCCTCATATTTAACAGAAGATTAACAAAACAAGTATACAAGGCGAGCGTGAATGGGAGTGTTGGAAGAGGAAGGCCTCGGCGAACGTACTCTGACCAAATTGAAGACGTTCTAGAGAAAGGCCGCGTCCTTAGGTCGTTTATTTTGTTCTTAACGGACGTTTTGGACCCCGAGATTTTTATTCCTCTGCATTTTATGCACTATTCTTGGCTGTGTTAGCTAAAACCTCGTGAGATGGTCAGATCTGGGTCCTGTCTCCTGTCTCCCGCGTACCGTAGGTGTGACGCAATCGTACAATAAGGAAGCACATTCAATTGTCCATGCGTAAGCTGGGCCATTCTCAATGCAAAGCATACGTTACGCATTATATTTCATGTCTAAATTTTATTACAGTCAGACATACTTATGGTATTCAAAGTTGAATGAAATGTTTTTGTTCGGCACGGCATTGGAAAAGTATTTAGAAATATAGGATACGCAATTAATGTATAAATGAACAGGAATGCCCCACACCACAATAATAAAAAAAACGCCTGTTTAATAGATAATAGATAGATAATATAGATAATGCTGGACATTCTTCACACAGCATCATCTAGCCCCAAACTAAGCAGAGTTTGTATTATGGGAACTACATGACTGATATACTACTTATATAGTTTTTTTTTTGTAAATACATTTTTATTATGCATAGAAATCACCCAGACCCGAGACAAATATTTGAAGATTATACAAACATTTGTCCCGCGACGGGAATCGAACCCGCAATTTTCTGAGTCTCAGTCGGGCCTTCGCCCACTGCGCCACAGAGGTCGTCAATTAATATTGTTTGTATATTTTTTAGAATTGTAATATAGTAAGGACCCCTCTAGGGTAAAGGCCTCCTCCGGTTCTTCCCAGCGGTCTCTGTATATTGCCACTTTAGTCCAGACTTCTGTTTTTGGGAATCTGTTTATTACGTAGGTCTATCTACGTAGGTACCTACTTTTTTATACAGACACACAAACACACGTTGCTCGTTAAATTAGTGTTGATGGCATGACCTAACTTGTCTATTCGTTCTGAACGGTTCAGCGACGTTCCGCATAGTCGCCATTTGGATGGGTGACAGATACTGTAATTTCAAACGGAGCGGTTCTTTTGAACGAAACGTTTAACCGTCCAGATTGGAACTAAAAGCGAACTACTGTTTTTTATTTCAAATCTTGATTTTGTTTGAATTGAATGTGCTAAATAAAATCTAGCGAATAACCCCGCTCCTAGGAATGTGGAGTATTGACTGATTTATTGCAATGTAATGAACACCAACCCTTTATATACTATACGAATACGTTTGTATATACGTATAATAAAAATGTAGTGCGTCAGACCGACACGCGCTTACATTGCCGAAAATCTAAACTTTAATGGAGTGCACATGCAGTAGACTTTGCACGAGCACCGAGCAGCCGTATCTAGTGAAAAACACGCTCACGACTGTCCCCCCATACTCAGTACACAAGTCCATGAAGCACGACGTACATGGCACGTGCCCGTTTTGTGAAGTAGTAGCCATCGCCATGGCCATCGCCGCTTATTGGAACACTAAGTCAGGACTCAGTACGACTTTTCGTTTTTAGGGCATGATACTTTTACCGGCTACTTTTTTTCCGGTTATAACGCGGCCGAAGACGTGGGCAGTAGTTAGTAATGATATATATGCATGGACTCAGACATATCGCTTTAATTACCTCTTTCATGGTCACGGGCAATGAAATAGTTGAATTTGGCGTTTGTTGCCGTCTGGGAAGTGGATGGTTGATTTTGAACAGGAAGTCATAATAATTAATAGTTATTCTATTTGAAAGAATTGTCCGCTCGCCGCATTGTAAGCGAGAACTTATGGAAATTTTACTGTGTAATAAAGTTTTTCTGGTCCTGTTACAAAATTAGGTTTTGTACACGTAATTATCAATAAATTTAAAAGGTAATTATTTACATTAAAAAAAATACATTTAGCATCCAGTATTATTAGATTCGTTTTATAAACTTTTGAAATCGCCCATTCCAGGCCATTTTTTGATCTCACTTAAAGTTTTAGGAGAAAAAATATTAAGGTTGACATACTGTTTTATTATACTACTAGCCTCTGCCCACGGCTTCGCCCGCGTGGTATCCGGATAAAAAGTAACCTTTGTGTTATTCTGATGTATAAGCTATATTACTGTAAAGTTTCATCTAAATCCGTTCAGTAGTTTTTGCGTGAAAGAGTAACAAACATCCATCCTCGCAAACTTTCGCGTTTATAATAGTAGTAAGATTTATATCTACCCGCATGGCGCGTCTAACAGTGCCACATTTATTGAAATCACGGATGCTTACTAATCAATGTATGCTTTACCGTATGAAAAGTGAAAAGTGTAATATATTAAATAAAAGAAAACATCGTGAAGAAACCAGCAACAAAGTTAGAAAGCATGTGCCATGGTTTGCGTTCCAATAAAGCGGCGATTGCAACCTGTCACTCGGAATGCTAACTACTATACAAAACGTGGGCATGTGCCGAATTTTTGAACGTGACTCTGACAACCCACTACTTGGTTTACTCACAGACATGTTTTCTATGCATGGATCTTAGAATGGGCATTTTGGGGACGACAAAAATTAAGCATGTTTTTAATTTAACTACAGGTTTTATGAAAATTGGTCGCGCATAGTTTCCCCAATGTGATTGCAAAAAAAACAATATTGTGGAAAAAAACAATGTTGAATGAATCAAGTGTATTTTAATCGCATAATACGTTTTTTTTTTTACTTTTAGTAAATGTCACGTGAGACATTTGCAATAAAAGTGCTAACGTTTAAAGTAGAAAGTTTACAACTGCTGTGGCGGGAAAGGAAAGGGAAAAAGAAATTATGCATGGCAACACAGAACAGATTGGTTTATGAACGGCAAGATGTCGCTGTCACTTTGACGATTTGTGAGGTATTATATGTTTTATTTTCTCTTCAATTTAATATATCATGTACGTGAGGTACAAAATTGTCTTGTTGATATTTTAATTGTACAAATTCTGTTAAGACTTCCAGTTTTTTGTGTATCTCTTATTATTTAAGATTTCCCGTCACTGACCCATATCAAAGTAATACCTTTATATGGCATGAAAATTACTCGCCTTTGTAATTAAAAAACCATTTGATCACTGATACGATGATTTAATGAATAATAGGATCTGTGATACAAGATAGTTTCGCCTGAAACCCGCCTCAAATAGATAATTCAAATGAATTATCGGTATGAGTCGAAACTTAGTCTGTAGAACTTCATCGATAGTACGGTACGTGATTCCCGTTTTTACAATATGAAAGATCAAATTCAGTTATTGGAATAAATAATTCGAATTAATTGCTAAAATCCACATGTATATTTCTTCGTTCTGAGAACACCTACGCCACATGACAATATGACACATGGCAACCTTACACTACGCAGATACGGCGCCAAAGTCTGACGTCACTTCCGCTTCATTCATACCGACGCTCATTCATGAAACCAGCGGCACAACTACCTTGATACATTCAACTTTATCTCTGAAATCGTAAAGTTTAATTTGCAGCTTGAGCAATCAATAATTATTCGGGACAAGTTAATGTCCTTATTTGTATTCTGCTAGCATTTTATAGGTGTTGGTAGTTTAACGACTATTTTTTGCATAATGTTTGTACGAGTCCAAGTTTTTTTTTCAAATAAGTTTGTATAAATAATTATTTAAAATAAAATAATAGACTGTTTGGCTAATAATAATAATAGTGATAAGTAATTCACGATTATTCAACACGACTTAGTTAAGATTTTATCTATGTATAGTGATTTTTAAATTCTGGTCTATGCAATAAAGAGCTGTCCATCTAACTATCTATCTTAAGATTTAAAAGGATTCTAAATCATATTATTTTTTTACGAGATTAGAACTGTACCTCTTCAAAATTACATCTAAATCCGTTCAGCCGTTATAGAGATGGTTATGTTAACAAACATTCCAACCTCTAAACATCCAAACATTCGGATTTACAGCTTAAAAAACACGCTCACGACTGTAATCCCGGTGATGGAGATCCTCAGATTCATGCTCTGTGGGCTGATCTGAGGTTGTGGTGAGGTTATTTATTTATATATTTGGTCTACCTGTGGGTGTTACAATAATACTATCTAAAAATAACAAGCATATTATGGAGAGTTAATGTACAACCAGTTATATGTGGATACTGCATGCTTAAAAATATCAACAGGAAAGACAACTTAAGTAACAATAAAAAAAGAGACAATCGAAGTGAAAATTTCACTACCTACAAGCAAGATATTGAGTAGGTAGATATTCACCTACAGTGAATAAAAATACAAAATGAGTTTTAATAATAATAATGTTTATTTCAGACCAATGATCCATAATTTGTTAGTATACAAAAACAACTTATAAAACTATGTTAGTCAACACAAGCAAATAAAATGATACATAACACCTATAAATTAACCTACCTAGACACTAGGCGAGAGGTCGGCTTGAGCACTACCAGCCAGTGTCTCATGTAGCTGGAGTACATATCCTCTGCAAGAACGGTCAGTAAGCTGTTAGTGTCCGCGCGTGCGGCTTATCAGGGTTGCGGTTCTTTGTCTCATGATAGCAAAAAAGTCATCAGCATGATAGCAAAAAAGTCATCAGTGCGTGCGTCTGCGAACATCCCTCGCTACAGTATCGCGGCAGCCTAAACAGCATCCTGAAACCGTTGTTGTATTGTTTTACAGTTATTTTTACAACTTGGCGGTGGTGAAATTGACACCCAAACTTTGAACTTATCAACTTATTTTTAATTACTAAAACATTTATTCATACAACTATGTACAAATAGGTATATACAAAAAATACAGATTAGATAGCTCAACTGATCCAGATCACTACCAGGCGGAAGCGTTCCCAAAATACTGGCCGCATTGCCACGCTGAATGGCAATGCTAATGCGTTGACCCAGATAAGAGCCAGCTCTCTTGTCAGCTCTCTTTTCAGTTACTTAAATGACAAGGTACTTGCCTTATATATTCTATTGAGTGAATTATTTAGAACTTGTCAAGTTCTCTGATAAGAACTTACGGAACATCGGTAGCTTTATTGATAAAATATTTATCTGAGCGCAATAATTGTTTAAGCCTTGCTGATCCTGGGGATGGGAGAGTTTCTGCCTAGGACTGTTGAGCGGTTTCGTGGGTCGAGGAGAGGAACTGGCTTACGGGGGATTCTACGTGGGACTTTGAAACAAACTTTACCTAGGAGGAGAAGGCGCTCAATTCTGTTGTTCAAAATTTTATACAAAAATATAAGGTCTAGCTGATTTCGACGTTTAAAAGGGGCAGTGAGAACGTTGAAACATTATACATATTTGGAACATATCTACGTTTTGCATAGTAGTTAGCATTCCACGTGACAGGTTGAAAGCCCATCGCCGCATATGAAACACAAACTGATGTCACGTGCTTTGGATTTTTTATTAGTGCGATTCTGCTATAAAATATAAATATAACGACGCCCTCCGCATATGTGGATATAATGTACTAAGATGCCCTTGGGATTTCGACAATGGATACCAACTGCGTATACGCATGTTTTTTATGTTTCCGCCCAAGTGCGTGAGGATTTTGTTAGTGGACAAGGACTCGTACAAGCTCTAGTAATGATAATGTACCCTGATAGAAGTATTTTATGTCATTGTCACGTGGACGTTTTTATATGATCCATGTGATGAATTAAAATTTCTTGTTTTGACTTTGAACCTAATAACGAGTGGAATATGTTTTTTTTGCTGCCATATTTTAATAGAAAATAATAAAAGATATAAAAGATGGGCAAACTCTTTGTTGTACACTTGTTTATGCTCACGGCTTCGTCTGTGTGGTCTGCTGGACAACGTTGTGTTGGAACTATACTCAATCGAAAATTCTCAGTTAAAACACGTATCAATTAATAATCTTCATCGCCAATTATGGTACCCCGATGAAACAAATTCACTGATACATTAAATTATTTAAATAACTCAACAGAATATTTGTGTATTAATACGTGTTTATTTGTATCAGAACTATGTTTCTTTTTATATCGGTGAATCACAAGAGTGAAGCTCTCTTTTTGAGTGAATGGTTATAATATTTTACCACATACTTAATAAAATATGAGTAATTTAAAGAATTATATGAATCAGTGAATATGTTCCATGGTGGTATTTATTTAGCGCAGGCGCCTGTACTAAGCCATGTGACTATCGCGTAGAAGGTTATACATTTTGATAGCTTAAGTGTGACGCACGTGATGATATGCCGTTGCTAACCGGAGTGTCGAAATTATCTACATTTTGATAGCTAATCTATTGTGGTAGGTTCGTAGGCCTATGGCAATTTCGGTAAAATCCTAACGGAATTTGAATTAAGTTTGAAAAATGTATGTACGCGTTGACACGTGCTTCAAACGGTGAAAGGTTTCATACTTTAAAAATAACTTGTAAGCTAACAGATACATTGCATACATCAAAAAGTTTGCGATCATTTAACGCATTTTTTGATTTGTCGAAATATTATGAAGAATTATATATCGAATTGTTTACTTGTTAAAAATACAACATTTAGAATAAAAAAGTAAAATAATTCAACTTTTTAAAATTATCTCAAACTTCGTGATGTCCTCGAAATAGTAAGACGATACTGTCGCCTATTGACACCAATGGCATAACTTTGAAGCGCTTTGGCATGGCTCTGCGACCGTTATATTCGGGACACCTTAACGTGCACTCCACTAACAGTTGAGCACTAGCGGACTTCGGGTGCCTTTATTTGCAACCGGCCGCAAAAATACAACCAAGATGAAAAATATAAAAACAAAAAAGAACATCAGAATCTGAATTTATTTATATAAAAACGTTAGGTAACAACCTAATTATCATATTAAATGATAATTATGTAATTATGACGACAAAATTAATGTACAATATATTTATGATATTCTAATAGTCTCACAATAAGAATACTAATTATATTTGGTCTTAAGTTTATAAGTAGTATATCAGTAGGTCCCATAATACAAGCTCTGCCTAGTTTGGGGCTAGATGATGTTGTGTGAAAATGTCCAGCATTATTATTATTACTGTTATACAAGAGCCGAGCCGTAAAGGATCAGTCCCGAGATAGTATTTTTCTAACTTTCGACTGTATTGCAAAAACCTTGGTCACGGGATGATGGGATGTACGGCTGTTTCAATACAGTCGTAACCTTGGGAAAATAATAAAGGTAAACGCCGTAAAACTTAAAAATACACTCCCGAGATATTTTGGCGTACAAAATATCTCGAACCCAAACAAGGACGCTAAAGAGTTCGAGGACGCTAAAAGTAGGAGTTCGCGTATCTACTTTTAGAACAATAGTGATGATAAAAATTCTCGCTTAAGCGAAGTAAAATTAAGCAATATGTTTATATTACTATAGACACTTAATACAGCTGTGTTAGCAAGTTCATTTTAAAATCCTTGACGTGTTTTCATCGTCTATGTAGTGCCCTCTAGTGATAAGTGGCGATAATAATAATAAATCTTAAAAATACAAAAATCTATTGTTTAAAAAAAAAACACGCTCACGACTGTCCCCGAGGTGGACATTCTCAGATACATACTCAGTGAGTAGATCTTTCAGGATACCAAGTAGGGGGTAGTCAGAGGCACGTCCAAACATTACATTTTTTCGAGTGGAAAAATCCATTGGTGCACGACCGGATTCGAACCCACGATCTCCAGATCAGAAGTCGGAGTATCACCCACTAGGCCACTGTATTTAAATCGAACAAGCCGTTTCGGAGTTAAATGGTAATATACAAACATACAAACAAACAAACTCTTACGAGTCAGTACGAGTTTATGCTAACGCACTCGTTAGCATAAACTCTAACACATGAAGACATGAAGTATTTTTAGTATGTGCTTTAGATTCGTTCGATCTTCCCAATAAACATAATAGTTACTTCTCCAACAAGGTTCACAAATAACTGACCGAGGCTGTGAAACCAACTCACGACTAAACGACTCTATTAATGAAAGCATGTGTTGACTCCTAATTAAAAGGAATTATAATCCGAATATTAAGAGTAATGTAGAACAAGCTCTAGCCGCTGCGCGCGGTTTTGCCTGCGTTGTTCCTGCGGATACTGCTGGCTTATCTGTTATTGTAGGTCAAGACTGGTTCTAAATTTCATCCGAATAGGAATCGAAAATTTAATGCATGGGTTTGCATGAAAATACATCGGTGAGTGTTCCAATAAGCGGCGATAGGCTTGAATCTGTCACGTCAAATGAACTTTCAGTTACTTGGCTATGTGACAAATATAATTTTAGGACCTACCTGCCTTTGAACAAAAAAGGGAATGTTATTATATTAAAGACACTGTCAATAAATCTATGCAAATCACTAAAATGTTAATTTGTTCTTAGCAAGGTGTTCGCTTTTATAAAAAACTTCCAAGAGATGCACGAAAATCGACAATTAACAAATTTAAAAACGTAATTTAAAATAAACTTTATAAAAAGGCATACCATAAAATATCGGATTATTTAGATGATAACAACTCTTGGGATTGAAAACGCTCCAACTCGATAAAAAATGTAGATCCCTATTGTTTTGTAAAAAAATAATAATAATAGCCAGCCTTGTTTTCCTGTCTTTCTTTTCTGGCTCGCGGAGAAACAGGCAGTACATTAAACCGACGTTTCAAAGTGATCGTGATTTTAATGAATAAATTAATTTTGACTCTGACTTTGACTACCAGTGTCTGCGTACTGAGTATTTATTTTAGGTTGTCCCCGTCCCGTCCCGGATTCAGCACGGATAGGTGTAGATAGTTCTAAAAGCGTATAAATTCTAATCAGCGTCATCTCTTATCATGCTTCACACATACTTTACTCGCCGTCATCGGCTACTGATGCCATTGTTTATTTAAAGCCTCTCCCACACAGAAGCTTTTATCACCAGCACCAATAGATTGAGCACCCGAAACAATCTTTGGAAGAGAAGACAAACATTTTTTCTCTCTCTTTTGTTTGTTGGAAAGAAAACAATATGAGACTTCAACTCACTAATTCTGAGCGCTACCTCTCAGAATTACGGTGTCTTTTATTCAGCTTCAGATTTCCAAGAGACCCAGGACAAAAATCTGGTGAACATGCAAACATTTTTTGGGCATCAGGAATCGAACTTTTAGCGTGACATCCGGCCACTGACCGCCCCGTGCCGAGGACGTCAAATTCAGCCTGTATTTCTTAAGAAACTGCTCGCGGTTCGATAGTATGAACTAGGCCTTAGGCAGTTAGTTTCTAATGCGCAGGTAATTAATCGTCTGCTTCCCACGCCCGTGTCACTATTCCCTACGTGTCCCATCACTACGTGGACTGTTTACATCACTAGAGAAACTTAGTATAATGACAAAGAGATTCGTTGCAGGTAATTATTATGAAACAGTTTTAAACGATAAAAAAATGAGGAGGTTGTAGATGGTTTAGACTAGCACAGGATTATGGTGGATGCCACAAACTGAAGGAGGCCTATACCTGGGTATAAGACTTCACCCAATACTGGTATTGGGTGAAGTCGGGCTGTGGATGATGATGATACTGTTTCATCCATTGCTATGGAGGGGCTGTAATCGGAATGGTCTCGAAAACATTATCTCAATGATAATATCTGGTAGTTAAAAATAGAGACAAAAAACTCTTGCAATCAATATTAAGGAGATTCCCTGGCCCAGATTAGCACATCAGAAGTAGCAACACAAATATCAAACGAAAGTTCATGGTATTAAAGTTTATTAGCTAGTTTTACAGCATGCGCAAGACCCTCTTATAAAGTTAAGTGTTTGAAATAGGACAAGACCTTATTTATTTAGTGTGTACTGACTCAACCACATTATCATGTCAGACAAGCATTGTTGCGTTCCTGGATGCGAGGACAGTGTAGGTAAGCACTCATGTTTATTATAAGATTAAATTTAATAATACAATTATGTACAAGTATACATAAAATAGATATCAAATAGCCTAGCTATCTAAAGATTGTTGCAAACGCGCAAATGGCTCTTACGAAAATCCGCTTTCACAAAAAAGTGAGAAAATCGCATTTACTCTCTAAAAAACAATTTCTTTAAAAAAGCCTATAACCTATGAACAGTTTGTAGATATTCGTAATATCTATCCAGACATTAAAAAAAAGCGTCTTTGTCCTTTAGGAATGGAAAGCTTTTTTTGCTGTTTTGTTTTATAACATTGAAGTAAAATTTGTAGAATTATGTAAAATGAACAGATTACAGATAAAAGGTCCATAAATAACATTTAAATATTCCAAACATTTACATTAACTTAATTATAATTTAATTCTTTATTGCACAAGGAAATAAGTGTACAAAAAAGAGATTGTATACCTGCCAACCTCAAAGGTATTTTTATGAAGAAGATTGACTCTCAAACTCTACTACTACTACTTCTACTAAGACAAGAATTCAGCCAAAGATGACCAATTAGTCCTACACTGCGCCGTAGCCTAGCCAATGTTGTCTGTAAAACAACTACTGACCGTGAACCATTTCAAAATATTTATAAAAGTACTCGCTACAATGTTTATCTGGGTAATGGGTATTTAGGTATCGGGATTATAGGTCAAGACAAATCATTTTAAGACCAATGCCATAGAGAGAGGCGCGAAATTTATTGGTGTCAGGGCAAAATAAAAAATACTAGCGGAACGCCCATAACTTTGTTCGTGTGGTTTTTTATACAAAGTTAAAGAAGCCGCTGCATACGTCAGGGGTTGAACTGCTATTGTTACTAACAGCTTAGAAAAACTATTCAAATGAGCCAAAACATGATTGTCCTTTTTTGCCTGTAACATAGCCCTGGTAGAATATTAGTTTACTTACAAAAAAGACCCCATGCATATACGACAGTATTCGTTTTTTCCATAAAGAAAGTCACATCTTTCCTGTAATCGCAATGCAATGTTTTTATTAAATACAAGTTTTCAAAAGATTCATACGTGCAGGGAAGTATTTATATTTAATCCTATCCTACTACTATTATAAACGAGAAAGTTTGTAAGGATGGATGTTTGTTACTCTTTCACGTAAAAACTGCTGAACGGATTTTGATGAAACTTAACAATAATATAGCTTATGCATCAGCATAACACATAGGCTACTTTTTATCCGGGTACCACGCGAGCGAAGCCGTGGGCAGAGGCTTATATTATATATATAGAAGTCTTGCGCATTGCCTATTCCGGTTTGAAGAAATGACGGCAGGCGACGCATCAGCTATTCTTCTGCTGTTTGTCGCCAAATATTTTTTTTCATCATCTATTGCAGCGTTCCTAGTGTTTTGTGGCAATAAAACCTAGATTTCATTTATTTACACCATATTATGGCAAGTCATTTTAAAGACATCATTCATTTATTCATACAACTATGTACAAGTAGGTATATACAAAAAATACACATGGAACAGCTAGAACATGGTCTAGCTATCTAAAGACCATTGCAAATGATCTATAGATAGCTCAACTGATCCAGATCACTACAAGGCGGAAGCGTTCCCAAAATACTGGCCGCATTGCCACGCTGAATGGCAATGCTAATGCGTTGACCCAGATAAGAGCCAGCTCTCTTGTCACGCGTCGCTTCGACCAATCGCCCTGATAGTCATTTTATTAATTTGATTTCAATATTACACATGAATTTCATTGAAAATTATTTGCCTATTTGTCAAGAGCACACACTACCCAATCTCGTTGTCTTGCAAAAATAAGGATTCTGCTAGAGTCATATTCATGAACTAAGTCAGTAAAAATTTGAGTACTAGTTGTCAAGAGCATACACTACCCAATCTCGTTGTCTTGCAAAAATAAGGATTCTGCTAGAGTCATATTCATGAACTAAGTCAGTAAAAATTTGAGTACTAGTTGTCAAGAGCACACACTACCCAATCTCGTTGTCTTGCAAAAATAAGGATTCTGCTAGAGTCATATTCATGAACTAAGTCAGTAAAAATTTGAGTACTAGTTGTCAAGAGCATACACTACCCAATCTCGTTGTCTTGCAAATATTAGGATTCTGCTGGAGTCATATTCATGAACTTAGTCCCTAAATAATTTGAGTAATAGTTGTCAAGAGCATAAACTACCCAATCTCGTTGTCTTGCAAAAATTAGGATTCTGCTAGAGTCATATTCATGAACTTTGTCCCTAAAAATTTTAGTACTAGTTGTTAAGAGCATACACTACACTACGTTGCTTTGTATTTTTTTGCAAAATGTTTGCAAAAAATTGCAGAAATCTACGAAACATGCCTAAAGAATTACAAATCGATTGCCAAAAAACTGCATTACCATCCGATAATCCTTGACTGGGATTTATGGTAACAGACAGACAAACAAACAACCTCTTATGGCAAACACATATCCGTCCTTGCGTCATAGGTAAAAAGAAAACGAAAATAAACTTTTTATCAATATTTTTGTTATGTGCATTTCACATTAACGCGCAGTTTTTAAACTGAATATTAAAAAGATTTAAAAATGCATGCAGGCCCCGACGAGATTCGAACTCGTGATCTCCTGTTTACTAGACAGGCGCTTTAACCAACTAAGCCACGGCGCCTCGAAAGCTGCGAGCGAAATTAAGCAACCGTTACGAGTGCTCACATCTCCCGTTAAATTTCAGTGTGTAGAAAATAAAATAAATATAGCACACGCCTTTCAAACTAGTTTATTTTTTGTCTGCTTAGTAAATTAATATTCTGGGCAGTGCAGTGGGCGAAGGCCCGCTTGAGACGCAGAAGGTTGCGGGTTCGATTCTTGTCGCGGGAATGGTGTTTCCTATCTATAATAAATATGTATTTTCAAAAAAAAAATTATATACAGTAGTATATCAGTCATGTAGTTCCCATAATAAAAGCTCTGTTTAGTTTGGGGCTAGATGATGCTGTGTGAAAAATGTTCATCATTATTTATTTATTTTTAAGGTACTTATACAAGAAAAAAATACTTATGCCGTGAGTTGAAATGAGAGCATTAATAATGAGAGATAAAAGCTTACTCTAAACTAAAGTAACACAGATTATTTGATTCCATCTGGTAGTGATCTGGATTAGTTGAGTTATCTATAGATCAAATGACCTATGTATTTAAATAAAATAATATTTTTTTCACCAATAACATTTCAGTAAAACATGTCTAACACAAATTATAGATATATATTAGACACTTTTGTATTTAACTAGTAGTCAGTTGCGATGCAGAGGTGCGGGTTTGATTCCCACTGCGGGCCAAATGCTTACATGTCCTACGGGTCCGGGTATTTTGGTACCACCGGTACTCTTAGTTCCTGATAACCACGACACAGAGAATCCTAGTGTGGAGTCAGAACTATGTTCTACTATAGTTCTAGTGTCCTAGTGGGGTGTTTATTCATTTTTTTGCTATTTATTTTATCATACTTTTTATTTATTTATTTTTCTGATTATTCGTTTACCTTTAAAACTTTTAAAAGACTGAACTTTAACATTATTTGGTAAATAGTATATGTATATTTTCATACTATAAAAATTTAATGATTATTATTTTCTATAAATAAACATTTTTTTATACAATGCAGTTCTTGTTGTGAAATAATTCATAATACGCTCGCCATTTCTTAAACCACGTCGATAAATATAACTCTCCTTCTTGTATAACTGCATGTGTTGATTCACAGGAATGAACTAAGATTGATTATGTGGCTGGGGGTAGGCGTTTACAAACGGATGCACACACTTTCTACCCCCTGGCTACCATTGTTCTATTCAAACAATAGCTCACCTTCGACATATCGGAACAATATTATTATTTTGAGTATTGAGCGCTCAGATATTCCACAAGTTGGGAAATATAAGATTTTATCGAGCTTAAGCGTAAAAGAAGATGGTTCCTTGTCAGAATTTCAACACAGCCCGTTATTTTGCAGTCGAAATTATTATAACAAATAAAAAACTCATATTATTTTTTGTAATAGATTTTCTAAGATAATCTAAGGGATTTTTTGACGTTATATTTTTGAGGCAAAATTGTAGATAAGTGGGTAAAAATCAGTCATCTATAGGATGATAGGCACAGGTACAAATATACTATGAAAATACGTCATTTAGAAGGATATTAATAGTATATAATTTTGCTTGTACCTACGATTGAAATGAAATGATAAAAATGTATTCAGTGCAAATTAAAAAACCACAAACTATGCAAGAATATTATTGTGGAAAAATTAAGAAACAAAAACAACAGGAATTATTTGTCTACAATGCCTCTATGGTCCCTACCTAGACAGTTCAATGTCGCACCAAAAAGGTGTCAGCTCTGCATAATGTAATCTATAGCGCTGTTATTGTGCTAACCGGGCTTGAGGTTAAACTATTTTTGGACAGAAAATTAACAGATATGCTCCTATTCTTGTAAGTTAAGTATTATGTAGTTCAGTAAAAAAAATACGTATAATTCACACTATAATCTAAAAAATATTTTTTCTTTTATCAAGACTTATACAAAAAAGACAAAAAAGACCTGCTACGCCGTATGTTTTTCGGCATCTACTAGTATTTCTAAAGAAGTTAAAAATCCGTCAATCTAATTTATTATGAGGTCAGCTGGTTCATATTTTTTTTAAACAATTAAATATTTGATCAACGCGTACGACACGGAAAGCTCAGCAAAGTTTAAAAAAAAATAGATTCTTATCAACACTTAAATTGGTATAAACACCTCCTCGTTATTCATAAGCACATTAAAGACACTTTATAGTACATTATTAAGTTTTCTTATTCAATTGATATTAAAAAAACAGGGAGCAGACCCACCATACCCCTGGCCATACCCCTGGGGGTATGGTGGGACGAAACCATACCACTATAGTAGTGTTGGGAATTGAAAATTTTTATTGGTTTTAATTTCGCACGGATTTAGGATAAAAAGGGGGTGGAAAGGGTGGACCTTCGGACTAAATTTAAAATCTGAATAGGTTCCATTTCGGTTCTGGCACTCGCCGGCCGCTGCCGCGGTGGGTCTGCAGTGAAAAAACAAATGCTGGACATTTTTCACACAGCATCATCTAGCCCCAAAGTAAGAAGAGCTTGTGTTATGCGAACTACATGACTGATATACTACTTATATACTTTTTTTGTAAATACACCCAGATTCCCGCAGTGGGAATCGAACCCGCAACCTTCTGCGTCTCAGGCGGGCCTTCGCCCACTGCGCCACAGAGGTTGTCAAAGACTTACAGAGAAGATATACACAGAAGAAACGCGAACCGAAAAATGTTATAAATTTACAAATAAAAAAATAAATTTGTTAAAAATATCATAATGTAACCGCTGACAGCGCATTCAACGAAAACGCACTCTACCATAAGAGGAATGCATCCATTAACATTTATAGAAATTATGGACATTTCTACGACTCTCAAATGATAACAGCACGACTATAACTATCAGGTTGGCAGTATGCCTGACTGCTTCCAAATTTATTAATAACACGGTAATGCGATACAGAAACTTTAGTTTCGAGCCGGCCAACTATAAAATATAATTATACTTGAAAGGTCTTATTAATAAACAAAAGAGCATCGTTTTTTTTAATTAGATGTTATCTTGAGGAAGTTCTTAGATCATTGAAAGCTTGGACATGGTCCCTTGACTCTTGAATTATCACGCCGCAACTATCCGTTTAATTGAATAAACCCATGTTTGCTGTAGACTATGGGTGTCGATTGGTTATGGCTGATGGTTACGTATCTAAATTTACTAAAATAGATTCTGGCTTTGTTTACGTGGTGTCTGGAAAAGTAGCCTATGTTTTATGCTAGGTTAGAAACTATACCCGTTCCTGATATTATCAAAATATTAACATTTCCCAGTTTCCTCACGATGTTTCCTAGAGATGTTCTCCTTTGCTACTTAAACAGAAGCTCTCGCGTATAAACTTAAGTCGAATTAAGTAATTAACTAATCCACACATTGCTGTCACAGTGTATGAAGATCAGTGTACCGTGGTACGCAGTGTCTCGCGTGAGAACGAGTCACAGTAAATGAACCAGTCAAAATATAAACAAGAACAATGATGTGTCGGTCGATGGGGTACATTTTTACCCGGGACATTATATGCGTTTACAGTAGAAGGTTGTTTGTTTGTATGTGCGTGTTTGTCTTGTGTGTGACAAACACACGCACACGTCAACGACACACAAGCCGTTTCAAACAACTTGTCTTGTGAATAAAACATTTTTGTAATTAACCATTTCGTCTTTAGATAGCTCGCTGTTTCATTTGTATTTGTATATACCTACTTATACATAGTCGTTTGAATAAATGTATTAATACAGATAAAAAAAGAACATTTCTTAAGTTAGTTTAAAGTATAATATAAATTTACATATTTATAAAAAAATATGTAAGTAACATCAGCCAACATCAGCCATCAGACACACACAACATGCACACACACACACAACATTACAAGACATAATACATGGAACAAATAACAAATAATCTAGGAGCCTAGGTACTACAGCAGGCTCTTTAGTCAACTGATCCCGCTCTTAACTCATCCCACGGGATGAGTTGACTAAATGATTAATTTTATTAATTTTGATTTGTCAACCGATCCCGCTTTTAAAAAAAGATAAAAAATAATGTATTCTTTGAAATATATGTACAAAGAAAAGTAAAGTATAAAATAATTTGAAGATAGAGACAGTGACACAAATTATTTATAAACAGCTCTAATGAGCTGGGCCATATTCACTCATTGCAATGCAGAGAACCAGACATCTAGGACCAAACAACTCTTAATTCATATAGTTAAATGTTCACGAAGATGAACTTAATGAAATCCAGTTAAAAGCCAATCTACCCTCCGAGCTGAAACATCTATATTAGGGGCGTGTTAAGTACCGTAAGCTAAGTAATGAAAGGTGGAGTGATGTGACTGTTTTTTGGTCCAAGTTAAAAGGCTAAAGAAAATGGAAATTATAAGTCAATGATACTGCGACAACCTCGGTGGCGTGGCGGACGAATAGCCAGATGTGACACAAGAGGCGCGGGTCCGATTCGCGGCTACGTACAAATTTTGAAAATTTTGTCTCGGTGGTTTTTGATATTATGTACAAAAGTTCAGTTTTCTCCATAAAATCGGATAAGTGGTAAAAGCATTCTGGTGTCTGCACGCAATAGGCATGATGACTGATTTAAAAAAAAACACGTTCCATAATGTTCTGACGTGCCTACTATTACCAAAAAATATATTATTTCTGCATGAACTTTATGGAAAAACCTTGCAATCTATAATTTGAAATTTCCGCCAAAACGCTAGGCGGTGTCATGACGTGACGTCACTAGCGGACGACATGTCGTCCGCTAGTGACGTCACGTCTATGTAAATGTCAATACATCGACTGTAAACATTGGGTTCCAATGCAACAGTTCAGTTATTTTCCGTTGTTAATATGGATTCTTAAGTATCTATGTGGTGTGCATTTCCACAGTGCGATAAAACTTCGATAAAAACCACTTATTTTGTTAAGTGTGTTATAAATTATTTTTGGAACGAAGTTCTTTATCGCGCATTGTGAAAGGGGGCTAGACGGAAAAAAATCTCACGAAAAGTTGTAACGACACTTTTTGCTATAGTAAGCTATTGTAAGCTGTGCGGCGTGCGCATGTTTCTCTGTCTGTCTCTCTCTCTCTCTCTTATAGAAAGCAAGCCAGATATTTTCATTTATTTTATTTTATTTTTTTTAAGTTGGCTTGCTAAAAAAAAATATTACAATTCCTTCACTTATATTTTTTTTATAACAAACATAACAAAATAATTAGCTTACTCTTGCACGGGAAGATCCAACAGCTATATGTTATTAATTATAAGGCATATTAATTATTAATTTTAAAGGTTATAATTGTACTCAATTAGAAGTTTGACATTTCTAAATTCAAACTTCTAATTGAATTTAATCGCAAACCAAATTCTTTGTTTGATGTCAGAAAATCTCCCAGCATCAACGAATCAACTCTAGGAAAATTCGAAGAATCCTCATGGTAAATCCTTGCTCCATAGCTAACGTTCATTTCCGGAACACAAGACTAGGTACCTGATCATATGGAACAAAAAAAACTTGCAAAGCGCAGGTGATAACAATTAAAAAGTGGAGAGATTCGAAATTCAAACGAAAAAAAATTATATTTACATCAACCTGTACTGTCTTACTGCTGGGGTTATTTAATTTATTTATTTAATCAAATAAAATATCAATCTCACTCTTAATATGAAAATAAATACGTTATTCTAAATCCTTGAATCGTATTTATTAAACAGATACGTTATCTTAATGATACTGAATTCCTGTCATTACAGGTCGAAATGGAGAGCCAATTAACGTAATAAAATTAAATAAGTACATATATTTAATATTTTCTAAATTACCGTTAGGGAGTGTTTATTACTACCAAGGTCCAATGATATATATTTTAATAACAATAATATATATATTTCAAAACTATATGGGTTTACAATGAAACTTAGACATATAGTCTAAATTTAGTCAAAGACATTTAGTGAAACTTTTATAAATCTAGATAGGTACACAAACTTGATAATCTTGTTATTCACCAATGCTTAATTAGGTAGGTAGGTAGCTAGTTGATTAACAAACAGAAAAAATAATCAACTAGCTGCCTACCTACTTAATTAAGCATAAGTTAATATTGTTTTTTTATTCCCTGGTTCGATTCACTCAAAACATGGTAAAAGTAAACCTTAAAGCAAACGACAGAGTTGTAGTACCTATTGTCTGTTCGATCAGGACAATAAATACTACAACTGTCCTATCAAAATTTTCGCAATCAGTATGAAAGATCAATCGCGCAGTCATAAAGTATCCTCACATCCAAAGGTTTTTGGATGTGAGGCAAAAACTACTGAACGGATTTTGACGAAACTTAACAGTATTACCTTAGACATACCTTAGACATCAGAATACCACATAGTCTATAATTTATAATTTTATTGTGTGATTTGGCCATCATATAACGATACTTGATACTTATTATCAATTAAGGCAGTAAAAATATATAACTGTATGTTTCACGGCTGAGCCGTTTGTGATGGACATAGTTCGAAGCATGGAGACGGTCATACGCTACTTTTATAAACATACCACGGGCGAAGCCGCGGGCAGAAGCTAGTGTCAAATAATACTTAAATAATAACGCTGCGTTCCAAGTCACTGTCAATGAGATATTTTTTTTATTATAATTTTAATCATTAAAAAAAAGTAGCTACAAGAATTCTACTTTCTGATCAAACTATTTACATTATAATATATGGGTTTGAAAGTTAAAATTTATTGTTATGTTTAAAATAAAGCATTTGTTTAGTTTGATATATAGAATTGTTATTTAAATAAAACAACGAAAACCCCATTACTAGAAGCAATTTATCTGTAGGTGGTATTTCTGGGAATAGTTTCTAATAATAGAAATTATTCCGAATCTGAGCACCAAAGCTCAGTTTGGGAATAGGTTAGGTGCGATACGTTTGGTGCTCTGAAAATCGATGCTCTTTTTGGGAATACCTCACATTTTGCGCACTGATCCGTTTGTAGGTACATTCTCAATTTTCAACTATTTGTAGTATTTTGTAGTGCCAATTTTTTGTGTTTTATGGTTCCGTACCTCAAAAGGAAAAAACGGAACCCTTATAGAATCACTTCGTTTCCCGTCTGTCTGTCTGTCAAGACCCCTTTTCTCAGGAACGCGTGGAGATATCAAGTGGAAATTAATATCAAATACGTAGGTCTACGGTGCGGAGCTATAAAAAAATGAAGCTTCTTAGTCAATATACGACCATTTATGCGACATATATTGATACTCGCAAATAAATCAAAACCAAGGCAAAAAGCAAGATCTCACAGCTTAAGTAAATGAGAAAGTCCGAAAATCGTTGTAGTTTAATCACAAACTTTTTTTTTGCGATTACAAACTTACATTCGTAGTTGGAGAATTGACCGTGGCGTATATCAATGTATGAGAGAACATTTATTCAACTACAAAGTTAAGTTTGTCTCTTTTCGTTAGAGCAATGTTTGGTGCTTTCATAGTTTATGAACTTGAGTAATGTTAATTATGCTGGTAAATATACAAGCTTGTACGGAAGCCTCTGTGTCCGAGTCAGACTCGCACTTGTCCGGTTTTTTTTTTAAAAGGTTGCTTTTGCTTGTGACTTGTTCCACATACATATAGCATGTACGGTACACGCAATAGTGCGCGCATTCCAAACCAAAGCTACTTATGAAAGCCCCGCGCTAAGTACCTAGCCGACAAGTGCTCGGGCGGACAGGTGGCAGTGACAATGAATATTGTGATTTTTTAGACATTCCCGATACACATATAATAACACACGCTGACAATCGAACATCTTGTCTAACATCTTGACCGAAACACATATACTGTCTCCTTGCGTCACAGGTAATAAAAAGAACGTGTTATTTTGATCATGTTGGTTTGACGTAGGTTAGATTTGTATGACGTAGGTAGATTTTCTGTAATTGATTGTCTTCGAAAATGTTTAAAGTTATGTTATTTTGTATACTAAATACACAAATCGTAAAGTATTTCCTATATTCACACAGGATAAACGATGCTAAACCCAAACTAAACAGAGCTTGTATTATGGAAACTACATGATTGATATACTACTTATATACTTTTTTTTGTAAATACATACATAATATAGATAGATAACACTCAGATCCGAGACAAATATATATTATCTTATTGTAAATGCTTAAAGATGGTCACTCTTTAAGCTCACGACTCCATAGTAAGCCCGATTAAACTTTGAGGAAGTCACAAGTCTTATCACCACCAATTTATATTGAACTCCGTAGCCCCTTTTGGTGCTATCAACAAAAAACACCGATATTTTACCTACGGATCCTCTTAAACTGGTTCCATTGTATATGCCTTCCAAAATTATAAATATGGTGTTGTGTATAAATATAATTGTAAAGTGTTTTTGTTATTTTTATTACTAATTAACGTGAGAAAATTAACGATCATGGGTATGTTTTAATTGTGAGCTACAACAGTGTAAGTGAATTAACAACAGTGTTGGTTTATACAATAGCTTGGTTGAAAATTGTTGTTGTTATTATTTTTCTAGTTTATTTTGAAAACGAATGAGGATGAAAGACCTGTTAAGACTTTAGTCCTCGAGTTTCATCCTCACTTCAAGATGAACTTTGCAGATCTATATACTGCATAGCAAAGGCAAATCCAAACATTACATTTGTAACATTACATTTTGTTGTTGTTTTGCATAGTACTTAGCATGTCACGTGACAGCTTTGATAGTTCTTAGAATGTCACGTGACAGATTTGACGATATTAAAATCACGTGACAGCTTTGATATCATGTCACGTGACAGCTTTGATAGTACTTAGCATGTCACGTGACAGCTTTCCTAACCCGTCGTTTACGAGACCGCGTGCAATTGTTGAATTGAAAAATCCATTGATCCACGACCCGCGTAAACACTCATTTTGCCAGGCTTAGCTATGTCTTACAAATACATTTTTTGCTAATAAAAGTATTTGTACTAGTTTTGGACATTAAAAAAAAACACTCAATTGACACTGGGTTTTAGTCAGCACCCAGATCTATATGTTTTCCGTATTAAGGTAAGAGTCAACGCCACTATACTTGTTTTTTACCTAAAACTATCGTGAATTCGATCAAAGTTAAAGTCAATATGAAGGTACATTGAGAATACAAAGATCATATAGAAACGTCAACTTATAAACTACGTTAATTTAAAATTTTAAAGTGATTTACGCAGACTCCTTACGCGCGTCCAAGCTTAGAAGAAACAGTCTGCAAAGTCCGCTTGGTTGTTTTTTTATGATCCTTCATTCAGCTGTAGTGTGGTGCCAATCGATTATCAGCGAAGGTGCCTTCACCTAAAATATTAGCATGTGGACATTCCCGTTATCCAATATTAATTGTTTTCCTTAGTTCTGCATAGTAACGCGTAAAAAACCGTTGGAAAAAAGGCTTATCGCTTCAATGTCGGGTTTTCCTTAATCCGGAAACTATCGTATCGTATCGGCCACTAAAAGAATCGTTGTGGTTAATGGAAGATATTAACATTGTACAGACAATAATGGTGTTATAACTGTGGCACAAATATTTGTCCCGCGGCGGGAATTGAGCCCGCAACCTTCTGCGTCTCAAGCGAACCTTCGCCCGCTGCGCCACAGTGGTCGTCTGTATTGCACACCAAAGCAATTCTAAAATATAAAAATGTACAATGGGCGGTCTTATCGTTAAAAGCGATCTCTCCCAGATAACCTTTAGTTCTTCTAAATTATTACCTAATTCTAGATCTAAAATAAAATAAAAAAACACTATACATACATAGATTCCTGATCCAGGATCCACTGTGCCGTGGGTATCAGGAACAATGATTATTGAACGTTGAACGTTACCGATCAGTGGTTAACACATTGCAAAACCATCCAATGACAATCCGATCAATTTAGTAAAATGATTTGATTGGCTTTAAAATTATGGGAATCGCCACGTCACTATTTTCAGACCTATTGGAAATTGGCTACTTGAACGCTACAGATCTATAAGGAATGCATAGCTAGGGTAGACAGAGGCAAGTACTTAGTGTTTCATATCACAGATTGCGAGCTCTTTGCCGCTCATTAGAATAATCATTTGACGACCTGTGGCGCAGTGGGCGAAGGCCCGTCTGAGACGCTGAAGGTTGCGGGTTCGATTCCTGCCGCGGGATAAATGTTTGTAAGATCTGCAAATATTTGTCTCGCGTCTGGGTGTTTCCATGTATAATATGTATGTATTCACAAAAACAAAAGTGTATAAATGGTATATCATGTAGTTCCCATAATACAAGCTCTGCTTAGTTTGGGGCAAGATGATGCTGTGTGAAAAATATCCAGCGTTATATATTTATTTATTTGATAAACGTTTCTAGGTTTCCTCACTATATTTTTATCCAATCAATTTATTTTAATGAGCTGACTGACGTCAACCGGTTAGTTGTGGGATTCGCCACGTCACTTTTTTCAGACCAATAGGAACTTGTATCGTGTGGCTACGAATTTACGTACACCTGTTACATGTTTTTTTTTAAATGTGATGCAATACTTCTAAAGTATCCTCAGAGATCCTCGGATTCATCATTATGGAGATCTGTGAGTATACCAAGCAAGGGATCGACAGAGACTCGTCCAAACATTGTACTCGTAGTTTTGGATACCCACGGCACAGGGGGCCCTAGTGTGGGGTCAGGACTATATATGTGTCTGTTGAAAGTTTTTTTTTTATCATACAAATATGTGCAACTATGGTAAAATACAGATACAGATGAAACAGCTAGCTATCTAAAGAACGTTGCAAACGATCTATAGATTGCTCAACTGATCCAGATCACTATCAGACGGAAGCGTTCCCAAAATACTGGCCGCATTGCCACGCTGATTGGCAATGCTAATGCGTAATGTTTATTTATTTATTTAGTGTTTTGTAAAAAAAAAACTTAGCGCAGAAAAAACTCAAATAAACGCTAAAAAATTATCAATCACTTCATTCTGATTTCGTGACAAAACAACGCATATCCGCTATGGTTAGTTTCACATTAAGTAACAATTATTTTTTATGAGGCGTGACGAGCAAACAAACTTAAATTGGTTCACGCCTTGCTTTACCTTTCAAGTTGTTCGTATTATGAAGGGATGTCCTATTTATCGATAAAAATAATAACGATAGAATAACTAAAAATAATCTTTGTCTTTGAACGTCCTGAAGTATATTTTGCTTTAAAACCGTTTATAGTTGATAAAATGTAGAGGTAAATCATATTAACATATGAATTTTAAAACATGTTTTACTACAAATTACTTAAACAAGTTTATCATTACATAACAATCGCAATTTACAGACAGGTTAAAATGTCACACAATATTATTTTGGTAAAAATTACCAATCAATCTAGTTCGATTTGATTGGTCAAAATCGCATGCAGTTCAAGGCTAAACTACGGTAGCTTTTAATTAATTGGGATGACAGATTTATAATGAGCAGGTTTTAGAGCAGATATAAAAACTTATAATGTGACACAGATTCTTCTTGCCCTTGTCCCACATTACCTGCGATCGACACAGATTATAAACCTCATTTGACGGGTCATACCCGTTATAAGGTTTATAATCTGTGTCGATCTAAAACTGTGTCAAGAAAAGCGGAAAAAGAAGCCTGTTTGTCAGAATAGGTTCGGTATCGCACCGACCGGACCGAGTTCTATGCTGCATCCGGCGATTCCCGTGACTCCGATCTACATGTTAAACGGTAGACTATCGTAGGTCGGTTAGCGAAACCAGTCGCGCCCACGTCGCAGTCACTACACTACAAAAACTTATTTATCTAGATAAGTTTTTGTTCTGTATCATTTTATACGTATTTTAGTTTTAAGGTATTTATCATATGGGCCTTGTATTTGTACGTGTACTTTGCACTCAGCAAAGTACTTGACATAAATAAATAATTATTATTATTAGCCAATAGGTTTAAAATTATAAAAAAACTGATTTTGCGTGAAAACTGGACAACCAAACTAATTGAAATTAGTTCAATATTTAACTTAAAACGTAACAGGGATCGGCTTAATATTACGTCTTTAAATTCCGTGAAAGCTTTACGATGTTAACCTGGTTTTCGAAATGGTCATTATAGAGACTAGACGCAAGTTAAATTAAAATAGAAATTTCATCATCGATGCGTAGACGAAACTAATAATGCCCTAGTCACAGAATAAAACGTTTCTATCACAAAACGTATCTCTTAGTCTATTCACGAAGAAATACTTATAAAAGGCGCTCTCTCTTGCATAAGTTGAAATGTAAAGTATTTACGCTCTATCACTGTGAGTGACCATGTTTGTGACGTCCAGTATCTCGATAGTATTATGGAACTGGAAGATGCAATATTAGCGGCATCGGAATGTTTATATATAGTTAGGGTCGCTTCTTCTTCGGTTTTTCTTGGTCACCCTGCGTTTGGTCAGTGATCTGACCTGTTAATTCTTCACGAATGAATGGTTTATTTTTGTGTTATTCTTGAAAATAATTGATTTTGATCAATTTTATTTGTATAATTTCGGTTTTAAAATATTTTGTGTAAATAAGATGTACTACGCACAATGGTAATGGAACCAATGAAGTTATACAAAATAAACAGGTAGGTACGCTTATTAGTGACAATTTGCTCCTCGAAAAATGGTAGGTGCTGTAACATCCTGGACCCCGTTGAAAAGCCTGATTTTCAACCGTCTTCATGACTACTTAGAAAAGGTATGAGGTATAGTGTCACTGAAAAGGACCTAGTGATCGATAGTGAAAGTATTGTACATCATATAAAACTTTTTCTACACAATACATGTCTTTTTTGGTTCTTGGACAAGCCGATCGTTATGTTATGCGTAAACGTTTGCAGATGTTCTGTAGACTTTTGTTCCGGGTCTGGAGTCTTTTGGACAGCTGCTCAGATAAATACTGATAATACATTTCGAATTTGCGTCATTAATAGCTTTCAACGAAGGCCCTCGAAAATACGCGTGATACGTTGGCGATCATATTGCTGGCAAAAGCTTGTAAAAAATTGCGCGCAATTCAGTGTAGAATATATTTATAATTAGAAACGCCAACAGACAAACTGCGTATAGATACCTAAGTATCCTTATATTGTTTGATGTAACGATAGTTTCTGATAAGATTTAAACATTTATTATTTTATATTCTTTTAGAAAAAACTTTTATATAATATTCAAAAATTAAAACGTTATATTAATAGGTTCGTTATATTTTGATCGCGCCAATTTAAACGGGTCTTGACCATAAACGTTTTCGACCGTTGTAAGGTCACGTCTTATCGAATACGCACTCAATTTATCGTCATAGTCCCACCTCTAGTTCAAGGCGAGTCGCGCTGAAGTTTCCATTTTGCCTCCGTTTCTGATACTACTGGCGGTAGTTCGAGCAGTAATAAGATAATGGGTTTTAATTAATAATTATTCATTTATTTATTCAGATAACTTAATAACCATAATCGAACCAAAATTTGTAAGTAAGTTACATTATGTCTTAGTGTAAGTGCAATTCCTTATTTGAAATACATTCATTCAATTCAATAACAGATTCATCATGATTATAGAATTAATCACCAACTCTATTATCATGGTCCTTTACCCTAACAATCGAGTACCAGGACTGGTCATTTATAGGGTAAAGGAGGACAAAAAATAACGGAATAATATTGGGTACGATACTTTTACCCGCGACTCAAAAGGTGGTATGTGTTTGGGGTAAGAGTTTATGCTGTTACTGTTTTTCGCCGCAACATATAATAAAACTCTAGCAAAAATATTACAGATGGTAAAATTTTTGCTCGAGGAAGGTTCTCAGTTTTTTTCGCAACTCCTGACTGAAATGACGGAATAAACAAGTCGGGGTTTAAAATTCCTTAAAAAACAACTTGCCCTAGGTTAAAATTTTATTTTCATAATTCAGTCTAAAGGATACATTTCGTGTATCCAATAAATAAATACATTCGAAATCATCCTAAATACAAATATTTCACTGAGATCATTTTAGGTATTTTTTTTGTCTTTGTTAGTTGAAAACATTGTCTGTTGACATCAATTTAAATAATATATAATAATAATGCTGAACATTATTATTATATTACAGCATCTTATATAGCCCCAAATTAAGCAGAGCTTGTATTATGTTACGTGACTGATATACTACTTATATATATATATATTTTTAGTAAATACATACATATTATACATAGAAAACACCCAGACGCAAGACAAACATTTGTCCAGCAGCAGCAAACCCGGCACCTTCTGCGTCTCAGGTAGGCTTTCGCCCACTACGCCACAGATGTCGTCATTATTAAATATCTTCGAGTAAGATAAAATTAGATTAAGATTACTATTATTATTATTATTATCGGGCTGCCAATGTACAGGTTGTATGAAAACTTACGCTGTTTTTTTCGATGTAAACTTTCATATTGAATTAGTATGCCTTACCCACTCTTTATGTTACAAATTTCTCAATCGTCGATATTGTTCTTATCGTCACCGAATATCTATGTGTTCTTGTATATAAATGGTGCGTTATGTATTTTTTTTACGACTTTTATAAGGCTACGATTCCAGTATACGTGCTACGAGACCGCTGCGATGCGTGATTTGCAATAATACGCGTGGTAAATAAACTGCTGTTTAAAGCAGAAGCCATCTTCCGCCTGACACGCAGAATGATGCTTTCGATTCGATTATTTCGGTTCGATTCCCGCCGCGGGAGAAATGTTTGTGTGATCTGCAAATATTTGTCTCGGGGTATGCGTGTTTTCTATATATTATTAACTTAAGAGTTAGTTTTAAATACCTATTTCAAATTTGTAAACTCCCAACCGATATCATATCCCCCGGAAGCGACTAGCCACTCACGACACGGGGAATCCTAGTGTGAGGGCTAGTATTCACAAACCCTTGATTCATTTTTGTATTCTCAAACTACCTACCTACTTATTGCTTAAGAAGCTATTAATTACTGACCAAACCTACATTTATAAATTACCTACCTATTATAAAGCATACTTGCCTACAATATTAATGCTATTTCTAGCTATTAAGAACCTGCTGTAAATAAGAAGGAATGTCTCTTGTGTAGGGTTCAAAATTATCAAGATAAATAAACGATATTTGAATTTATTTTGTTTTTTTTTAATAAAACTTGCATGTTTTTCCCATAATACTTAGTTTGGGGCTAGATGATGCTGTGTGAAAATTTCCAACATTATTTATTTATCTTAGTAAAAAAACAAACAAGTCTGTGTAAGCACAGACGCGATTATCAGAATCAAATTTCCCGAAGAAAAAATTGACCATTATAAAAATTTAGACTCTTTGCTTCCCGTGATCAACCTGTGTTCGCATAGCAATTTTTCAGTACGGTGATTCGGTATATTTAGTTTGTCGTGTATACTATGAATATGGACCTTTTTTGCATCTGAAATTGAAATAACGGTAAGGTATGGTCGAGTAATAAAAACGGTAGTCGCATTTCTACTGACATATATATTCCAGTTACCCCGTGGTCACGGCTGTTGCAACATAGTTGAAACGCCGGGAATGTTATACCCGTATTTAAAAATAAGGTTGGTGTCATGGAATTTCAGCAAATCATAGCTAGCAGTAGTCTGCAAGCTTTACCGCCGTAGTACGTGGCCTAGCTACGCCATTCATGACTTAGTTCGAAGTTTGTCATTCATGCTGTGGGCACGACCTCACGCGAATGTTAAGTTTTGTAGATTTCGCAATAAATTGAATAGAACCAAGGCTGGTTATGTAAATTAAGCTTTGACACGTTTTTTTTGTACATGCAAATTAAGTGGCAAACAATCGTACGGGCCCACCGTGAGCGGTTACCGTCTGGTATACCAATAGCAGAGGTATCGCTCGCGTATTGCCGACCCTGAGACAAGGGTGAAAAGTCTGATATGCCTGTTATTTCAACTATATCTACTAACTAGAACATATCTACATATATCATATGATATGTAGATATGTTCTACTGTGAGGTAGTCAAAGGCAACTCCGGATATAACATTTGGCATGATTTAAAATAATATAACAAAATAAAAATGACTAAACCTGCTTAATTATTTTATTATTTAATTCCAAACCTTTGGTGATACCTTGCCTACCTACTTTACTTTATTATATCGTCTCTACTAGTTTTGTTTACATAAAGCCTCGGCTTGCCTACCTGTTGCTATAGCAACCTTTCTAAGGGTATATACCCTTAGACAGGTTTCATGTGAGATATCTATTTATAAACACAATCTATGTACCTACCATGTGAAAGTAATAAGTGTATTGAGTATTAAAAAATAAATCAAACAAACACGCTTACGACTGTGATCCCATGATGGATGTCCTCAGATCCATACTCAGTACGCAGATCTGTGAAAGTACCAAATAGAGGGTAGTCGGAGACATGTCCGCGTTTAGCATATTGCCCATCACCGCTAGTTGGAATACCAACCGATGGCACGTGCCTTCGATTTTTTGGTTCGAGGGATACTTCATACTATATATTTTTCTTCGCCATTTTGAGTTTGAGTTAAGCGCACATATTTTTTTATATAAAATTTTATTGGCTAGACATTCATATAAAAATCGTAGAATATAATGAATTGATGATGGAATGATCCAATATATCAACAGAGCACAGAAAAGTTAAGAACAAACTAAACTTTATAAATAATACATAATTATCTATTACTATTATTAAGAGTTAGATTTTTTGTGCTCGTTAGTCCCATCTGTGCCGTGTGGCCAAACACGATCGTAATCCTGCGTAGATTTTAAACTATTTCATTCAACAACTCACATAAACATACCCTCTGTTTTATAAACACTCGCTAACTCGCAGCGTGCTAAAAGTTGACAACCTCTTTCCTTTTTTTAATGTTGGAAAAGGGTTAGAGTAAGTGAGTTGCTAAGATAGCTAGTGATAATGAAAGAGAGGGATAGATATTAACAGCGATATAATGAAATCGACGTCATCGTCATCGTCAGTAGTCTCGAACACGTTTGTATGATGCGACCTCTGTGGCGCAGTGGGCGAAGGCCCGCCTGAGACGCAGAAGTTTGCGGGTTCGATTCCCGCTGCGGGACAAATGTTTGTAATGTCTCGGGTCTGAGTGTTTTCTATGTATAATATGTATGTATTTACTAAAAAAAAGTATATAAGTAATATATCAGTCTTGTAGTTCCCATAATACAAGCTCTGCTTAGTTTGGGGCTAGAAAATGTCCAGCATTAATTATTATTTATTGAATTCAGGTATCTTACATAAGCTTATAATTCTTTATTGCACACAGAAATATAAAATACAATGGCGCAGGGAAAGAGAGAAGTTTTTAAACTGGTGCACAAAGGCAGGAAAGGAGAAATAAAATAGTATACCTAAAATACCACTATATGAGAATACACTATACATTATACATACCTATTTGGACTAACTATAAACATACAGAAACCGAAAATAAATCTGACTACTATTAAACGCGAAAGTTTGTGAGGATGGATGTTTGTTACTGTCACGCAGAAACAATATAATATATACAATATAATCATATTACATACTAGCTTCTGCCCACGGCTTCACCGTGGTACCCGGATAAAAAGTAGCCTATGTGTTATTCTGATGTATAAGTTATATTACTGTAAAGTTTCATCAAAATCCTTTCAGTAGTTTTTGCGTGAAATAGTAACAAACATCCATCCTCACAAACTTTCGCGTTTATAATAGTAGTAGGCATAAGCATACAACACAGAGTAAGCGATATTGTTCTTTCATATTAGATTTGAAAATGGTCAGCGATGGGCTGAAGTTTTAAAGCAAGCAACAAAAAAATATTCAAGAAGGACTAGGGCATAAACATGAAACATTACAAAACGTAACTATGTCTATTTACGTGACCTATTTGCATAAACCTATAACCTTCTAAGTCCGTTTTTGAATGTACGTGGCTTCATTCATTCAGGGCGACCATAAAATGAATTGCTTTACGAACGTCAGAGTAACAATGAACTGGAGAGAGGCGGATGTGTCTATGAAACGTAGGTGTGAACATCTGCTGTAGTTGGCTGGGTGACTGTTTACACCCTCCCACGAATTTTCTTATCACCAAAAATAAAATTAATTCTAGCAAAACGCGGGCATGTGTTTGGACGTGCCTCTGACTACCCCTATTTGAGTATCTTCGAAGATCTACGGACTGAATATGGAGCTAAGGAAGTTTCTTTATGGGAATATAGTCGTATGATTGTTGTTTTTTTTTGTATTAATTGTTATGTGCCGTTGCGCAAATCTCTCCTTACTTGAAAGTAAACAGTCCCCTGAAATTTGCTTACGCTGGTAAGGTAAACTGTCTTCCTCATCGCATATTGCTATTCTAATAAGGAACCATTGTTTAAAGACCTTAATATTATGGTAACTGGATTGACCTTAAATGCGGAGACCTTGGAATTATTTATTAAAATGGGTAATAGTCGATTTGAATACCACAACAGTGTGTCTGTTTGTTTGTTGAAATAAGTTTTGCAAACGATAAAAATCAAGAGAAACTTGTCACGTAGGTAACTTAATTTAGTTCTGTTTTTTTTAGTAAGAAGTTAATTTGTCATATCCAAAATGCTTTTATAATTCAGTTCCTAGGACGAAGGTGAGTCAAGTTTAGATAAGTCGTCACCGTCCATATCAACGCACGCCATCAAATTTAGTAGGTCAAAACCGGCTTGATAAAATACAACTTTCGCAAAAACGTCCAAAAACCAGAATTTATCAAGATCTTACAACATACGAGTATTTAATTTTGTTGTCAAGCGGTTTCGCTTTTATTAAAAAACCTAGTTTGCTCGAATGAAATAGAAAGCAAACAAGTTTTTCCGCTTTGTGTGTTTTTTCATACAAACTTTATTTACCCGCTCCGCTTTTTTTTTCAAGAAGAGCATTCTTTTCGAATTTCAGCCTGCTTAGCATGAAGACCCAAGACAACGGCTTTGTCTACCGCCGAGAAGATAAAAAATATTTTTGTCCCTCTCTTTTGTTTGACCGAATAGGTGACAGAAATAGTTTTTGTCTTCTCTTTCGCAGACAAAACGTTGTCTTGGGTGCTCTTGCTATGCGAACTGATCTCTAAGATTCACGGTTTTGATTCTGTGTTGGTTGTCAGTGACGTCGCGATTTTGTATTACCTAGATAATGTCTTAATTAATCTACAAGAACTAAAAGCTAAAGAGGTAAAACGAGTTTTTCAATACAAGCAAAGTCGCATGACAAAATTAAATCGATAAATATTAAAAAATAAAGGCCGATGTTGCTAGTATTCAAATTGTGTTGCCACGGACACCGTACACATAATAATTTATTTCTAGGACATAGGATGGGCCACACAATATTTTGAAACAATTTCTACAGTTACAGCTTTCTAAAAGCGTGTGCTAAATAAATAAGTATCATTTCATAGGAGGCATTTTATTCATGTCGCCTTCGGCTTTCTGTAAAGTAGCTTACAGTTAAAATATACGTTTAAATGAAGCTTTTGCAAATAAACTATTAGTTAGAAAATACGTAATCATATTTATGGGGCATTGCCAAAAGAAATCCAAATTTACAAAACAATTTCAGTGGTTTCCTATTAAAAGTCTTTGAATTGGTGACCTCAATAAAGATTGAAAATGTCCCTAAAATAATATATGGCGATAATTAAATGTTTGCGTCAAAGAATAAAAATTCGCCTTCCGTGTTTATTTGGCGACAGTGCTTTATAATCTTGAGGGTCATACCTAAATTAGTTTTTTTTAGTTCTTCACAATTTATTACTCAGAGCGTTGAGAGAGTTTAGAGTAGTGTTGTTTTAAAGTAAATCATAGCTAGTAGAATTTGGCATTGAAAATTATAGAAAGATAAATCATTTATTTGCAACTACTTATTGATAAGGTATATAACTAAGATGGTTACACTGCTGATGAGGTAAGGAGCTACAAATTGGGGTAGGACTCAGCATAACGCGCCGCAGACTTGATGTAGGTAAGTAGCGCGCTGACCTTCAGATAGCAGATAGCTTCGATATAAAAATAAAGATTATTTTTCTAACCAGGTACTTATATAAGTTTAAATAGTTCAATACATTACATACATCATCCTATTGATGTAGACGTAAAACTAGTTTCTAAATCGTGTGTAGATACACGATTTAGAAACTAGTTTTACGTCTGGTTATAACTGGATAGTACTAGTAGGTTGCAGGTGTAGGAGTACCCTGGAACCTTGTCATACTGAAATCGATACTGTGGCAAATTGATGAAATGAAGTATTAATCTTCGACGTAATAATTATGATGTGCGTAATTGGTTCAAGTTTCTCTATATTCTCAAGAAAAAACCCATGGGTACTATACTTAAAAATTTTAGATCGTTACATGGGTGTATTTCAAAGAGATTCCTGTTTAAGGTGTGTTTCATACCAATTTCTAACGCAACAGCATTAAATTAAAGTTTATAAAAGCATACGCGAAACAGTGGCGCTTACGAAATCTGTGCTAGAAAATATATCTATATATCTGTTTTCTTTTGAAAATTGACTAAATCAATACGTAAAATATTAAAGACTTCGAGTCCAAAACAATACCAAATTGCACAGATATTTTGAAAAATCTAATTTAATGTTTTAAAGACAACGCGCGGGTGATACATCTTGTGTGTAAGATCGTTTGACACTTTTACAGTATAAAAAATGGACCCTGCCAAGCCCTAACCTACTTGTTTAAAAGCACGCAAAATATACCGCAATCAAATATATTATCTACCCGGTGACATTGAATTGTTGGTACCATCTGCCTTGTGTCCCTTTTTACTCAATTTATTAGATTAAAATAGAAACTTTACTAATGAACTATCATCAATTCGTGACAAAAATAAAATGGTACGTTTTTGTTAATTTATTCTCAAACTGATAGACATAGTTTGGTACCCGGATGTCTGCGATATTTAAATATCTTGAACATCGCAGGCGATCTCGATGGTGTGGCGGGCGAGTTGCCGGTTGCGAAGAGGTGCGGGTTCGATTCCCGCTACGAGATATATATTTGCATGTTCTGCAGATACTTGTTCCGGGTTTGGGTGATTTGGTACAGGGAATCCTAGTGTGAGTCAGGACTATATATTTACTATTGGGCGTACATTGTTTTATTATTGAATAATTATATGCTTCTGTCCACGGCTTACAACTTGACGGCTTAACGACCTCAGTGGCGCAGTGGGCGAAATCCCGGCTGATACGCAGAAGGTTGCGGGTTCGATTCCCGCCGCGGGACAATGTAGGTATGATCTGCAAATATTTGTCTCGTGTCTGGGTGTTTTCTATGTGTAATATGTATGTATTTACAAACAAAAAGTAATGTATAGTATATAGAATAATATATAATCATGTATGTCAGTTCCCATAATACAAGCTCTGCTTAGTTTGGGGCTAGATGATGCTGTGTGAAAAATGACCAGCATTATTCCGGAAGATTTTTAGCAACAGACATCCATACCGTAGCTTTTATAAAATTAGTAGGTATTATTAGATAACCTTGAACCGCCTAATAAAATAAATCCCCACATGCTGTCATCTTTATAAAGTTGCGTCGCAGTTTCAAACTTAGGACTTTATGATTCCGTGGTATAGACTATTTTTGATTGTATTTTAATAATAAAAAGGCCTACATCAGGGCTGTCGAGGAATCATAACTTTAAAAAAACGTAAAATAGGTAAACGGACTGAATTTCAAACTCAACGTAAATATGTTTTTAATCAATGAAATCACAATTAATAAAAACATATTTATTGCAAGACGAAACATCGGGATTACAATAATAAAGTAAACGCGATAAAGAACCGTTTTTAATAAGGTTTTAGCTAATATTACTTAATAATTATACAATTATTAGCTTAAGCTGTAGCTAATAATTAAGTTTACCGTTTGCGAAAGTTTGAAACATTCAAAAACAGCTAAAACTTCATACATAAGGGAATAATAAAAAAGTAAACGCTATAAAACCCGTATAAAAGCTAATTACTTTTACCGAATGCAAAAGTTTTAACTTTACGATTAAAAACTAAAATACGGACAGTACTATTAAAACTAATCCTTTTAATTGTGCGCGTGCTTATTCACACAACATTTTTAAATATAGTAATGAACATTACGGACACCCGTTTCTACATCAGAATTCACCTTGAGATCGTTTCCTACATATTGAATTTGTTCCCACTAACGCGGCCGTAATGTTACGCAGACGAGCCAAATTGCCGATAAATTCTAGTCTCTTCCTCAATTATTCGCTAGTTTATTCGCAGGATGACTGTACCTTTGTATTTTTATTCAACATTGATATAAAATATTGTAACATTGAATGAATGAATGAAAATACCTTGTCAAAATGGTTTTTATTTATTGGATCACAAGTATCGTATAGAAACGTCATCCGAAAAAATACGTGCATTTATTATTTTTTAAAATGAATTACATCGATATCTAATAATGTGAATAAGCCTAGAAGAATCAGGAAACAAAATAGTTTTTATATGATTTTTCATTCAGCTATTATGGTATCGTGCCAATCTTTAGTGTACACCATATGAAAAATAAATTAACTTACAAATTAACAAAACTACAAAATTTAAAGTACAATGGGCGGTATTATAGCTTATAGATATCGCTTCCAGGCATCCTTTTTAATATTTGTATTTTAGATTCTACATTGATTAGTTATTGCAATTCATGATCCTGATCCACCGGGATTTTTTGTTCCTTTGTCTATATCACAATTGTATGAGTCCTGTAGAACAGAAAAGAGAACACTATTCTGATGACCACAATGGCGCGTCGAACAACTATCAGCTGACCCGAGCCAAATATTTTGAAATCAGACAAACATTTGTCCCGCAGCCGGAATCGAGCCCACAGCCTTCTGCATCTCTGTATGAATCTTGTAGAACAGAAAAGAGAATAGGATTCTTACAATTGTACGTTCACTTAGAATCCATTCAACGGTATACAGTTGCTGTTTGATGCAGTTCGTAGCATGTACCGTAGCAAGCTACGTAGCGGCGCTTGCGCATCCGTAGCCTTTGCTACAGGCGAAAAGTTACCAATGAGTAGGTACTTAAGGTTCGTAGAATGATGATGATATGAATGATGATGAATGGTGATTTTGAGAAAGGCCTTTAGAGGCCTTTTGAGGTTATCCTCGGCCTTTCTCAAAATCACACATAATTCTCTCCTTCCAAAGGTTGTCTGGAAGAGATTAAGCGATGAGACAGTATATTGTTATTAATTATTTTGTTTATATCACAAGGTGTTTTAATTAGTTTATATTTTTTTAATCAGATGACGGAAATAATCAACGAAAATGTAAATATCATTGCAATAATAAACGCGTCGTCTCATTATCTTAATAACCTGACAGATAGCTTTTGGAGTTCGACCTGATACCTAAATATCTGCTACGAATGTAAACAAAACGATACATTGAATCATTTTAGTAGGTACATAATATATCGATGTAACAACGATGCAAATGCGTTCAAATATTCGGCATAGTCAGTTCACGCAGAAAACTTGTCAATTTTTTTATACAACTTAATATCAAACAAGCATACTGCTGAACTGTTGGTAAGCGGTTACCGTAACCCATGGACGCTTGTAACAACAGAAGTATCACTCACGTATTATCGAACCAGAGACATATTTTTTATATCGTCTCATGTATATCTTTGTTTTGATATAGGTATCAATAGTGTTTTTGGTTTTTAAAGTTTTATTTATTATCACTTAAGGGAAATCACAAGGTTTTTTAATAACCCAAAAATATTAGCTGCTATATAGTTTTTCATGTAAAACAATAATGCAGCTCGTAACTTTCATTTTTGTTTTTCACAGCCCACATTATAATATAATATAAGTATATAATATAATTATATAGGTACCTATATCAATAGGATAGGAAATATTATTTGACATCTCATACAATATCATACCTGGGGCCGTATCATAAGCATTTTTGTCAGTCATGTAGCCAATACCGCTAACGGGATCATAACGCGTTTAACGATACCTCATTCATCAAAATCCATACAGCCATTTGGATACTACGTTATCATAAAGAATCTCACAAACAATCTCACAGACATACTCGTGCATACTCGTATAGACACGTGAGAAATACATAACACCGCGAAGGTTTCGATTATGAGCGTTGGTAGGGTAATGAGTATGATTCGTACCTATGAACTATTTTCCTATGAGTCACGTGGTTCCACTGCAAATGAGCTTAATTGAAAGAGAACCGATGCGCGAGCCCGGTACAATCCCCATACAAACGTAGTCTGGACTATTTAATTTTTCTCTAATATCTGTTTGTGGCGTTCAGTTTTCCATCAATCCTACGACCTCTGTGGCGCAGTGGGCGAAGGCCCGCCTGAGACGCGGAAGGTTTCGGGTTCGATTCCCGCCGCTGCACAAATGTTTGCATCTGCAAATATTTGTCTCGGGGTCTGGGTGTTTTCGATGTATAATAAGTATGTATTTACAAAAAAAAAGTATATAAGTAGTATATCAGTCATGTAGTTCCCATAACACAAGCTCTGCTTACTTTGGAGCTAGAGGATGTTGTGTGAAAAATGTCCAGCTTTTTATTAATAATTGAATGGTTTTTAATAAATAAATAAATAATGCTGGACATTTTTCACACAGCATAATGAAACAAAACCAAAACATGCTCGCGACTATTTTCACCATGATGATCATCCACCAGATCCATGCTCAGAACGCAAGTCTGTGAGGTTAGCAATTATCTACCTGGTAGTCAGATACATATCCACATACGTTATTTGGAACTTGCCCACGTTTTGCATAGAAGTTAGCTTTCCGCGTGACAGTTTGCATGACTTATTGGGACACTAGCCTTTGGCCCACGCCTTCGAACTAATAGTAGGAGAGCATGCCGGTATCTGCGCGATGTTTTCCTTCACCATATTGAGCACGTGTTAAATCCAACGTTAGTTGGTAAAAAATATAACGGTAATCTCAGAACCCGTGATTGAAAAAAGGAACTAGGAACGCACGCTACTTCTTAGAGTTTTTTTACAAAGAAATAAAGTACTCTGTATCTTCTATCTAGCTCTAGCGTACGATGCCCTTCCATAGATTAGTCCCAACACTGTATAAAATTAATTGAATTAATAAAAAAACAGGACCAAACTACGTTTGTTTCATACAAAGCGCGGTGCAGGGAAAATGTAGTATTAATTTAACAACGTAAATAGGCACATGTTGGCTGCAGCTCGTAACACGTGACCCGGTTGCAAACATTGTAAATCAGGGCCAAAGTTTGTTTGAAAACAAATCGTTTTGCAATCATAATCTTATTTGACATTGAGATTACGCGGGGTAATTAAGGCGGGGTGGGCAGAAAAGTTAGTATCTTTCATCACATTGTTATAGAATGGAACAATGTAAAACAACCATGCTTTAAAGCATGGTTTAAGTAGCTTATTGCTAATCGAATAGAAGTTTCAATACTGATGGCTTATCACAAAATAAACGCTAAATAGAGGCTTGTGTTATGCGATGGTGAATGCGTCTTAAGTCAAAGGATAGCCAACTTAATCTCAATGTTTAAACGGTCAAAGATTCCCGGTTTATCTATCTACTAGTTTTTAGGTAAAATCCGCGGAGTTCCCAAAGTAATAATTACAGGAGCACAGGTGACCAGTTTTTTTTTTTTTAAATCTCTCACAAAACAGGTTCCACCATAAATAGTTTAGGGACATATCTAAGAAACCTCTTTGAGAGAATATAAAGATACTATAACAATAATTATTATTTCTTCACATGATCTCATAAATATAAAATTGAAATTAATTCATTGAATATCATAAATTGAAAAAAATACTAGTAGTTCGATTTACTTTCGTTTCGTAGCTTATTTTGAAACGTCTAATATTTTGCAATACACAATCGATATTCAGACTGCTACCTTAAAATGCCTATTGCAAAAGCTAAGACGCACAGTTTGGCAATAATTTCATAATGAAATCACTATTAGCCTACATTCTAGCGAAACATTCATATTTAATTCTGTGCCCAACCATTGCGTCTATTTCCAACCCGTATCTCTGCCGGCAAAAGTTACAGTCCAATCTTCCTACCTTACAATTTCAAACCTTATATTCAAGACGCTTAGTTTCATCGCTTACAGCAAATCCTACTGATATTCTAAATGCGAAAGTTTTGATGTTTAGACGTTTGTTCGTAATAGTCGTAAAGGTTCAACTGAATTTGATGACAAGTGGAAAATAACACATTCATAAAAAATAATAATGCTGGCCATATTTAAGACAGCATCATCTAGCGCCAAATTGACTGGTATACTACTAATATATTGTAAATACATAGACTGTATAATTATACATAGAAAACATCCAGACCGAAACAAACATTTGTAGATCAAACAAATATTTATCCCGCGGCGTTAATCTAACCCGCAACCTTCTGCGTCTCAGGCGGGTCTTCGCCCACTGCGCCACAGAGGTTGTCAAAGAACCATCTTCTCCACTAAAAATCCTTTTTTGGGTGTAAAGTCAAATTGCCTGTGGATTGTGCTCGATCCAGTGATTTGAGTCACAATTCAATAGATGACCTCGATGGCGCGAAGTATAGTCAGAAACTCTGACTCATGAGGTGCGGGTTCGATTCCTACAAATGTTTGCATGTATGCAGATATTTGTTCCAGGTCTGTGTGTTGTGAAACAGGGAATCCTAATGTGGGGTCAGGATTATGTATGTGTCTGTTTTTTTTTTTTTTTTTATGATTTGCAAGCGAATTTTTGTATATCTATATTACGACCTCTGTCTACCTATATTAAGACAAATCCTGTGGAATGACGCGGCCAAAGTTCTAGGCCTTCCACTAATTACATACAATCGCTACCTGACTAGGTACAAATCACTGTATACACATGGTACTCCTATGTACTCACTACCTATGTAATGTATTATTGTATAAATTATTATACCTATAGACTTATATTAAGCAATTTGACAAAACCAAGTGAACTATGAAGTTCATACGGTTAATAAATGAGAATATAACATTTAATAATGTATGAATATTTAATATCTTACGAATAATGAATTGGTAAGATATTAAATGTCAAAAAACAGACTTCAACCGAAGGGAAATTGATAAAAAGTCCAATATAAAATTTCGACACCCATTTGTGGTGAACAAATGGGTGCCTAAGAGTGGGTTCTTTTATAAAATATGTACGGGACCATAAAAAAGAATCATAAAAATTTGACATTCCTATGTAATAATGAGTTTAATTATCTGTGGCGCCGGTATCGTGCCTGACGATAATATTTAACAATAATCACAGTACCACGTAGAAGCAGACGTGCTCATAGAGTCAGGGATAAAAGTGATAGGCAAAGGTAGAGACAAAAAACAAACACGCTCACGACTCCCATGAGGTAGATTCTTAGATCTGTGCTTCCGCAAATCCGTGAGTTAGTCAGAGACATAGCTAGCTTTTCGCGCGATAGATTGCAAGCTCATTCGCCGCTTATTGGAACGCTAACTGATAATAATGCTGGACATTTTTCATACAGCATCATCTAGCCCTAAAGTAAGCAGAGCTGATTGATATACTACTAAATATATATTTGTTTATATGTAAATACATACATATTATACATAGAAAACACCCAGAACAGGAAAAAATATTTGCAGATTATACAAACATTTGTCCCGCAGCGGGAATCGAACCCGCAACCACGCCTGTCCCCGGAGGTACCCCGGCTTCGGTACCTTCGTTACCTTGTTATATCCTGGCATATCTCTTTTGCCTCATTCCTCTCATCATATTCTTTATAAACGCTCGGTTACTCGGCCTGGTCTTTTCCAGTTCGTCTCCAATTTGTCAAGATGTTGGCCGAAGTCTGCCACAGCTGTCAAATTCACGCTTGCTTTGTAAATCTTTTATCATTCATCCTTTCTTCATGTCCAAACAATATTAGCAAACTTTTCTAAGCACTCGACCCCCATTTTCTTCAGCTTTATACAGCTCTCTTATCACTAAAACGTTAATCTGCAAATTTTCTGGGACACTTGTATCGTAAACAGAACTACTTGTATATTACCTGAAAAAAAAAGTAACCTTATTTTATACTTAACATTTCTAAACGCGATTACCTTGAATTCTCATAAATCTCGCCTTCCATCTACTAAACCAGCATTGTAAATTTATAAGCAGTAGCACAACGCATGTTAAACTATGAAAAAAAAAACATAAAATACTGTTCGACGGTGTGCCATTTTAATCCATCGGGTACCCGCATCCTATAAATGTAATCGATGAATCGATTACATTTATCGATTAATCGATCGATGGATCGATCCTATAAATGCCATTAATAATATTTTACATCTAACAGTGATAGGTTCTGCGAGCTATTACAGCCTGGCCATAGCAACTTCAACTTGCTTTTTCTGAGAACTATGTCAGTGACCTTGTTTTGAGTAATATAAACATGATATTTAAAACATGCTGGACATTTTCACACAGTTTCATGTAGCCCTAAAGTAAGCAGAGCTTGTGTTATGGGAACTACATGACTGACATACTACTGATATACATATTTTTGTAAATACATATATATTATAACTTTTAAAACTATCATGGTTATAAACAAAATTTTTACTAAAAAATGGGATATATACTATGATTTGTGAGTTTGAATTTTTCCCGATATTTCGGCACATGTACCATGATGCACCTCTCGATCATGTACCTACATTCAAACTCACAAATCATGGTAAATATGCCGTTTTTTAGTAAAAACATACATAGAAAACACTTAGACCAAGACAAATATTTGCAGATCATACAAACATTTGTACCGCGGCGGAGATCGAAATCGCAACATTCTGCGTCCCAGGCGGTCGTCAAATATTCTGATATCTATACGTTTTCATACATACAATCAACCAATTGGACATATTGACATGTGAACCACTCAGTCACGGAATCTTCTTGCACAGCATCCGAATCTAGTCCGAACTCGTTGATGTGACTTCTTTAGTTAAATTCCAATAGATTGGAAAAAAACGTGACTAACTTAGTTTTCAAATAAGCAAGTTGATATGGAAATTTACAGAATATATAATTTGCAGAGCCGACAACTGCTGAGGGATAGAGATTCTCGAATAGCGACGGACCAATGCCACATCTACAGTTTGCGAATCTTTAAGAGTTGCCTCCAAAGTTTCCAAAGTTGGACATCTGCAATATCCTGTTACAGTGTCACCGGTCGTTTCTTTGATCCGTCCAGCTTGTTGTATAACACATAACATCGCTGTAAGTCCAAACATCCGTAATTACGCCGGCAAATCTTTTTATTTTTAATTTCCTAGTACTAGAATTTGGGGCACGCGTGGGTGTTCCAAATGTTTACGAGGAAACCAGGTGAAATTACCTACCGGTAATGTGTCGCTTTTATTAAACAGTGTGAATGAATTTATTGAAAGTGGATGTAATAATTTTCAGTTGTGTAGAACACTAGTATAGTATCATAATATCAGTAGTAGAACTTTCTAGTTCTGGCCACGGTGCTACTCGTTTAAAAGTAGTTCAACACCGCCTACTGGAATACGTACAGATTTAGCTTCTGAAACTATCACAGTTATTAACCTAATTTCCACTTAAAACGGTATTCAAAGGGAAACTCAATAATAATGGTAAATATCCCGTTTTAAGTGATAATTGAGCATTTGTTGTGTCCCTCTATTATTTATCAGTGACACGGTCTCCGTATTTTCTTGGTTAGTGGGTCGATCGATGGGTCGTTTCTTGGTAGGTGGCTAGACTGATGTAAGACCTTGTTCTTACTGCTTTGATAACCAGTGTTGAGAAAGGATTCAATGTATTTCGGAGAGGAAATACTCTCCGAATCCTCTCAACTAGATGAACTAGAACTATACTAGGTTTACTAGACTGTACCTAGATGTTATCACAGTAAATACTTTCTAAGCTCCTAGTTACTAGTACCTAGTTTGACTTTTGCAACAAATCTCTTTCGCAAAATCTACAAAAATCGTCTAAAATACCTAAAAAGATAATTAAGTATAGCTTCTATATGACGACCTCTGTGGCGCAGTGGGCAAAGGCCCGCCTGAGACGCAGAAGGTTGCGGGTTCGATTCCCGCCGCAGGACAAATGTTTGCATCTGCAAATATTTGTCTCGGGATCTGGGTGTTTTCTATGTATAATATGTATGTATTTACAAAAAAAAAGTATATAAGTAGTATATCAGTCATATAGTTCCCATAACACAAGCTCTGCTTACTTTGGGGCTAGATGATGCTGTGTGAAAAATGTCCAGCATTATCCAGCATTATTATTTATTCTATAACTTTTCAATGCGAAAACCGAATTGGATTTGCTGTTTTGACTAATAAGCGAAAATGTCGGCCGAATAAATGGGGTGAGTCGATTACTTCAAAGATTATTGGTAAAACTGTTTACATACTCCATTCAGATAATATTTTCATGGATCCACGCCGGGAATATCCTCTGCACAACTAAGTAAAAACTATTCAAGTATACCCAAGCAAAAAAGATTAATAAACGTACATAAAACAAACCTCTGAGAAAATCTGCTACTTTTCTGATGTCGGTTCTAAATTATGTATAATTCGTCATGAATATCTTTATCCACCCTAATCACGACAAATAAGAAGCGGTCAAATATGGCGCCCGCCAAAAACGAAAAACAATAAAAATGGAAATTTGACTTCCTGATATCTCAATATGGAGATAATACTCACCATTTGTAAAGAGTACTAGGTTTTTAGTGGACCCCGAATTCTGATCCTGTCGACCAAAATCTATATAAATAATAATATAAGACATTAAATGTAAAAAAACCGAATTCGTCACGTTATTTTGCTTACTCAAGGTGATACTCACTCTTTCGACTAAAAAACAAAAGTAAAATAACCCACAAAAAATGTTTAGGTTACTCGTGATTCCATGAGATGATGTTTTTTGAGTTTTACTGGAAAAGTAGCGATACCTCAGTGATAAAACTTTTATGGGACCACTTCGGGATCATTTTCTATACAACAACAAAATAATAATCAAAATATGTAAACAATTGGCGAATATATCAAGCCGAACGCAGATTGTCCAAGAAAGAACGACACGTAGGCCCATTCATCAGTTTTATCTTATAGGAATCTCTTATAAGTTTGGAACGATGTGAATATAATAACACAGAAATCTTGATACTCACGATACAGGGAATCATAGTGTGGGGTTAAGACTATGTGTATTCATTTATTTATAAATATTTTTGTTAAAAATACTTTGTGATTTATTAAAGTACCTTGTGATTTATTAAAGTAACACTATGTAACACACTAGCTTCCGCCCGCGGTTTCGCCCGCGTGGTATGTTGATAAAAGTAGCTTATGACCGTCTCCAAGCTTCAAACTATGTCTATATCAAATTTAATCACAAACGGCTCAGCGGCATAGCCGTGAAATTATATTTTTTCCGACTTACTTGATACTTATCGCTATCACAGATATTATAATAAAATAATAGTCGTTATATTATGCTAAATCATACAATATAATTATATATTGTAGCATATGTGTTGTTTTGTTGTATACGTAATATTACTGTGAAGTTTCATCAAAATCCGTTCTGTAGTTTTTGCGTGAAAGAGTAACAAACATCCATCCATTTTTGTATTCGCGTTTATAATAGTAGTAGGAAGTAGGTATACAGATTAATATTAGCTATCAATGGCAGCCCATACGCCTTGTGACGTGACCATAGATAATAAAGTGACAAACGCAGTGGGGGCGTAACCGCCGTCCTTCGCTTTGTCTCGCCTAAATATCATCGGCAAATTACCATTTACAGATCAGGAAGTGTCTATCAACATATTAATAGTCATTTATAGGACACTAGTTCTACCTGTTGCACCGGTATTGTGTTACGATTTAGAAGAATGCGTTATATATGTAAATTTACTACTGTGAAACTCGTAAATTGACGATTTTAAATATCCGTGAATGCTGCTGTCTTTTATCGAAAGAAACTTCAGAGGTCTACAAATCATTTAGAAGAAACCCGTCTGGCTCCGCACGGGACATTCAAATTCGGACGTATCCGTTGTATTTTCCAAAAAAATCATACAAACTTTGAATTGACAATAACGAACACATCAAAAATACCAGCAAAATCAGTCAAGCCATTCTCGAGTGATGATCTTTCATAATATGCGGCAATAGATTTTTATTTATATAGACTTTACGAATTTCACTATCTGGAGAACGTTGGGAAGAAACGCTTGTTGCTTTCAAGATCAGTTTGGACCAATAGACTTTTTAATTTTTTAATACTTTTATCGACAAATCACTTTGCAACTTCTGGCGGTGGTTAATTGCCTGCTTGGCGGCAGAAGTAAGATGGCCATGAATAGACCTTCCCTTGATCCGTCCGGGGCATACCAAATGCCTCTCTTGTATTAACGACTTAAAACAAAAACTACCAATAAAGATGTCCTAACTCCGTTGAATTTCATAACAATACCTTACGAAAAGTGAGTTCCGTATTAATTTGTGCGATTTGAATTCTCGTCACACGTACGGCAATATCTATGAGATATATCACCCGCGGTTTTTTCCTCCGCTCTAGGGCCCCTAATCCGAGCCATGGAGATATTTTCGCGACAATTCTGTGAGGCCATGAAACAAGCGATATAACATTGAATTTAATTTTTGATACAAATAAATAATGCCATTTGTTTGATCTGCAAAATAACTTAATTAATATTTGGTTCGGGGTGTTTCTGGTGTACAAAATATTCTCTGAAACGTACAGTATTTTTAATATGTCTTTAGAAAAACCGTGTTGAACGTGTTGGCCTAGTGGGCGATACCCCGACTTCTGATCCGGAGGTCGTCGGTTCGAACCCGGTCGTGCATCAATGGATTTTTCAACTCGAAAAATGTATGTGCGCATTAACACGTGCTTAAAACGGTGAAGGAAAACATCGTGAGGAAACCGGCATGCCCTAGAAGCAAAAATTCGAAGGCATGTGCCAACAGTTAGTGTTCCGAAAACCGGCGATGGGTTTGCAACCTGTCACGTGGAATGCTTACTACTTGTAAAACGTGCCTCTGGCTAACTCCTACTTGGTATCCTCAAAGATCTACTCACTGAGTATGTATCTGTGGATATCCACCATGGGGAAGATCGTGAGCGTGTTTGTTTGTTTTGTATTTTTTTGTATCTTGTATTATTCGTTTTATTAACGGGGTTTTTTGCACGTTTAAATCTTTAAATGAATGGTATGATGTCATCCGGCTAAATACAGGGATTGTAATTGTAAAGAAAAAGCTAAGAACACGAATGAATAAAAAGTGAAAACCATCAATTTGTGATAAAATATTCTATAGTTCAAAAGCCAAGACTGAGCTCACAAAGGAAGTAACAGGATAAAGATAGAGGAGAGAGATAAAGATGGAAGATAAAGGATAGTGTACATTCCAGACTTGTTTTACGAAGGGGCATGACTTCCAGTAAACTTGTACTCTCTGTTCCTGGCTTATTTATTATGTTGAGATTCAAACTTAATGAACTATATAAATATTCTGCTGTAACCTGTCTTCATTGTGTGGCACCCTTCGGACCAGCTGTTGCAAACGGCTGCTAAATTCTGGAGCACAGACAGACATGGAGTAACCGGCATTTTTAAGCTCTCCCCAATAAACTGACCATATTATTGGAATCTTTTGATCTATTGAAATATAATGCAAATAAGTTTTACCAAACGTAAAGAGACGTTGAATAAAATTGCTTGTAATTACACGACTTTCCTAACAGGTTGTACATACTTTTGATGTTATGTGAATCGTCGTCACAGGAGAAATACTAAATAAAAATAACCATATATTTCGTTTTGTTTAGGTTATTTTTAATTAGCACAGTTTATCATTAACACTCATCCATCGATCTAATGAGATAGAAAAAACAAAAGATAACAAATTTTGACAAACATTGCTTAAAAACCAAATAATATTATAAAAAAAATGAGAGGTGTCAAGGGACACCCGGATGGAACGAAGTTCCTTTCGATTAATTAGTGAAGGAATTGTAATATTTTTTTTTTAGCAAGCCAACTTAAAAAAATAATAATAATAATAATAATAAAATAAATGAAAATATCTGGCTTGCTTTCTATAAGACAGAGAGAGAGACAGACAGAGGAACATGCGCACGCCGCACAGCTTACAATAGCTTACTATAGCAAAAAGTGTCGTTACAACTTTTCGTGAGAATTTTTTCCGTCTAGCCCCCTTTCACAACGCGCGATAAAGAACTTCGTTCCAAATGCGAAAGTTTCAATGTTTGTTGCTAATAATCTCCGTGAGTTTTCCGAAATTCCATCACGAAAAGGTATTGTCGGAAGATGAAGTTTATATCGAAAAAATAACATAGTCGTCTGCGTTGCCGGCATTTTAACTCACAGTAATTCCACAATGCTAAGCTTTAAGGCCCTGTACCTTGTAATGAACCTCTAAGCTACCCGCTGCTTACATAGCGTCACTGACCAAGGAATCGATCGCAGTAAGTCGTCCCTAGAAGACACGCTGCGAATAACATTAAAACTCGTATTTATTGCGGCTTATGGCCCAGTGCAGTACAGAACCACAGGCTTAATAGACGTTGTACACACACGATTGTTTTTTATAAGTCCAATTTGGTGTCTAGTGGTGCACTAAAGTCACATTTCCCGAAATTGTATTCCTAGATGAGGAACGGGAAGACGAAGGTTTTATGTAAAACTTGAAAAAAATATGCTTTGTCTTAAACTCCTTGTGGAATCAAATGGAATGATCCAGCTTTCCTCAATTCCTGTGAAAAAGAAACAATACAAAGGTATTTAAAAAAAAAATACTATCCCGATGCATCTGTTTATAAATTGGAGTGTATTGCTCTATGGGGAATACGCAAATACAGATGGAGATTTAAGCATGGAAATTATGTTATCTGATACTTTTATTGTGTTTTAAGGGTGGTGACTGCAGTATGAGATTCTTCAAAAATGGCGTTTTAATTATTTTTTTACAACTAAAAACATTTATTCATACATCTAAGTAGATATATACGAAAAATACAGATGAAAAGCTAGCTATCTAAAGACCGCTGAAAACGATCTATAGATAACTCAACTGATCCAGATCACTACCAGGAAGCTACGTTCCCAAAATACTGGCCGCATTGCCACGCTGAATTAAAAAAAATATAGATTCAGCATCGCTCGTGTGTTGCCTCTGGTGTTGCCAGCGTCCATAGGCTTTGGTAATCGCTTACCAACAGTATGCTTGTTTGCGACATAGGTGGTATAAAAAAACTTCGCAAATAAATATTATTATTATATTATTAATATTATTTTCATGAGTGAATGCCCGTGCTAATTGGGCGTTGGCGGTGGCGAACAAAAACCCGTTTGTCAGTGTAGACCCTTTCATACAGACGCTACAGATCGCCACCGCCACTGCGCCACTTCGGGCTTTTATATTGTATGACGGAGGCAGCTCAAGATTGCTTGTCGTGGAAAGAGGAAGTCTATAGTAATGGGGCGTATGACTGATGAAGACTTTTTTGACTGTATTAAAATATCCAAACTACTTTAAACGCATAGGTATCGCGATGAATCGTTTAGCAGACAACAAAGGGTTCATTTTGCGACTTCAGACTCCAGGTCTAAGTTCCTTGACCGTCTGGTTTGGATGATTTTCGCAAAGTATTCTGCTTTTTGTTTTCGATTCCTTATGGCGAAATTACTATCAAAACTGGGATGGGTGGCCTTTGGTTGGTGGCAATTATATCAGAATTATAAATACCATTGTCCAGCGGCAAACGGTGGTTTCCGAGCTTTGGGACATAGCACTAGCTTATTGCAAAGTTAAGAAACTGACGCTTTTGAACCGACTTTCATAGAAGTAGGTCGTCAATGCATTTATAATATACTTGTATTTTATATATTTTATAATTAGTACTAGTAAGTACTGTCACTATAATTTATCTATGCTGAATTTATTTATTTTTGCTGATATTACATTTCCCACATGCCTGAGTTTAGCCCATCGCCGCTTAGCTAAAAAAATGTGTTAAAAGTTAAACGACATAATTATACATAATAATGGCGGTCCCATTCTACCTTGTTTTGTTTATGAATCCCTGTGACTTTGTTTTTTTTTTGTGTGCAATAATGGATTAATCTTTCTATATATCTATCTAATATATATCGACAAAACATCAACAAACCTCCAATATATTGTGCTGAAGGACAACATACATATTTGATGGTGGTAAACATTAACGAACTATTTATCTAAACACCGGCCGCGACGCAGTAGAATGTAGCCGCGTTTAAAATTAATAACTCTGCGCGCTAAACTAACCTAACCAGGACAAATGCCTCATGCTTAGTTTTCCTTAGCGCAAAGACATCTCACAAGCTAATGTCATTTCCATACATTCATGTTTCCGCAGGCAACGCCAACAGATAGTGGATGTTGTCTAAGGGCCCAGATTTCGTGAAGATCCCGCCAAAACTTAGCGAACGCCCAATGTAACAGAGCGTGTAATAAATCATGGCGGGTTCCTACAGTACCTCCGCACTCAACCCTCCGAGGGCGAAAGGGCGTCCGGCAAGCCTCGGTGCGTGCGTACCCGCGAGACAACCACAGAGTAAAGTGCAGAATGGACAGGGAACGTATAAAATGCCTATACGCATAACACTAAAAAAATATATATAAATTTATCATCAAAGAAAAATATTTACCTGTTTAGTTAAATTGTTGGGATTGTTTTTCTTTTTTTGATAAATGTAGTTAGTTTGACATCAGTCTCTACTCGATAAAATTAAATTAAAAAAAAATTGAATGACTTTTGCTAATAATTTCAATGACGCCTGTCATCATCATTAAAAGCTTGTAGAAGTCACAAGCTATTAATGTTAATGACATAGACTGTAAAAACTAGTACATTTCTGCGTAATTATAAAACCGACTTAATTTTCATAGCGGTCTCTAGTGTCTTATGGCGATAAAACTTGTCTATGAATCATCCTATCATACAAAACTCCTATAGCATAGTGCTGAGTGGCGGCCGTTTTTGCTGTCAAGCTTAAACTTTTTAATGACCCAAACATATAGACTTCTTTTATGTGACACAAATCGATTCTGTCTTTATATTTTTCAAACGCATTTCAAACAGATAAGAAATCACACAAATCGCCGGAGTAACACACAAACAGCCTTAAGGCAAAAGCATGTACGAGCTTATATCGCAGGTAATCATTTAAACTTAGGATTCCAGGTCATATCTGCAGAGAGTCCCTTAGCTAATCTTTGACAAAGAGCAAAGGGCGAGAGTGCTAGGGCGCAGACGACCCCCTGTCTGGCCCCCGTTTACTATTCTAATCTAATGTCGAACGACGTATTAAAGGAAACGAACGCTGAATTAAAAGTTCGACGTAGAAATCGCTCGAGGCTTGAGTTCGACAAGTCTGCGATATTTGTTGATTGAAAAAGCTTTTGTGATTTCGAGTGATTTGAGTGGAAATTTCTTTTATTTATTTGTTTGTCTACATTTCTTCTCTTATAATATTACAGATAAGTTAAGGTTTGTTGTAAGTTTGGATAATCGCGGAAACTACTCATATGATTTCAAAAAATAATTCACCAATATACAGAATGGACCTTCAGGGTGGACATATATAGTGGCCGTATTTTATCATGTTAAAATAGAAGGACTTTTCGTGGAGACCAAATTTGCAAGTCGACGAAAAATCGGTAGAGCGAATGCGTTTCTTACGAATTTTCACACAGCATCATCTAGCCCCAAAGTAAGCAGAGCTTGTGTTATGGGAACTTCATGACTGATATACTACTTATATATAATGTTTTTTTTTGTAAATACATATTTATTATATATAGAAAAGACCCAGACATGAGACAAATAATTACAGATGCAAACATTTATCCCGCGACGGGAATCGAACCCGCAACGTTCTGCGTCTCAAGCGGGCCTTCGCCCACTGTGCCACAGAGGTTATATGAATTACTAATTGATTTTACGCTGACATTAATTTGACTTTACCTTATTTATATATTATTGCCTATTGTTTATATCGTTATAGCTTTTGTCTGTCTGATTGTATAGTTTTAAGTGATTTGTGTATGTGTAATATGTCATCCTTTATGTAACATTAAGTATACAATATATATTTTGTTAATATTGGAATAAATAAATACAAATACAAGTGGAAACAGGCGTGACTATATGTATGTATGTTGGGTGTAAAAAATACACATATTTCGGCTGATATTGCTTTTGCGAGAAACGAGAAAAAACCTAGACATTTTCTTTAGACATTTTCTGACCTAATACAAATCCGAAAATTCACAAGTTATTTCGGCTTTTATATCTGCTTCGGCTTTTTGTTCGTGTTTTGCTTTGTTGTCAGTATTTTCCTTTGTGATAAGTTACTTGTCTGGTTTTCGTGAAATTCGTTATTTTCTGTGGTGTTGAAGTATTTGATAAGTGGAATACATGAATATTATTGTAGGCAAATCTGAGTCTGGTGGAAAATATTTTAAGGCATATGTTTACTGTTTCGGTTTATGGCTCTCATGCATTGGCTGATTTTTGCATCTCAAACTGTCACAGTTTTTGGACCACAGTTTTTTTTTAAATAAATAACTAATAAGTTGGACATTTTTCACACAGCGTCATCTAGCCCCAAACTAAGCAGAGCTTGTATTATGGGAACTATATGACTAAATTGGATATAACTCTGACATTATTTCACAGAGCATTTTTAATGCTTAGCTGATTTTATGATAATTCTAGCGAGACCTTTTGTAGTCGTTAAAAATCCTTCATACGGAGAACACAGATGAAATCTTATTCATATAGGTACTTCATACGTCTCCATCTTAGGATACATCTTTACTCGTTACATATAATAAATAAAAATACAAGGTTTCTTACATAACTGTATATAGATATTTTGTTTTTATGTTTTTTTTTGTTATTTTATTAACGTCATGAGAGAGTCATGATGAAAATAGAGTCATGACTATAAATCTACAGCGTAAAAACTCTATATTTTTAATGTCGATCTTTAAATAGAATTAGTGCAATGAAAAACGGTCATACACTTACTGGCCCGGTATTTGTTTCCCACGTAGTTTAGAAGTGGGCCATAATTTACCCATTGTGTTTTCCTCGTTTTTATTTTTAAACGGATACAGACGAAAGCGGTGACGAAACGGCTTCTTAAGTCCACCGTGTACTGAAGCAGCATCTGTAGCAAAGTTGACTTTCTACGATCGTTAACAATCGATCGAGCGACCGAAATTAGAAGACCTCTTTAGAAACATCAGTACTTGTTAAATGCTATTTGTCTTGGGTCTGGGTGTTTTCTTTGTATAATATGTATGTATATACAAAAAAAGTATATAAGTAGTATATCAGTCATGTAGTTCCTATAATACAAGATTCTTTTTAGTTTGGGGGCTAGATGATATGTGAAAAATGTCTTGCATTATTTATTTATTTAGTATATGTATGTGTGTATAATATGTATGTTTGTTTGACAATACCTCGAATGACCAATCATATTTTCATGTATCACTGGATTCCAATAACATCCGCTTAAGAATGACGTCTCGTATTTCTATGTAAATTTACAAAACTCATTTTTCTTAATAAATCGGACGATTTTTGAGATATTTATAACAATAGGTTATTGAGGTTTGAGTATCCACACGAAATATCAGAATTGACGTTAGATTTTCTATAAAGTAACACACTTTTTACAATATAACTATATATAGCCATAATATCGAGGGTCCCTACGTAAACTATCGAAAGTAAAAAAACACAGTTTTTTTTTATTAATCTATATAATTATTTAAAATAATATCTTTCGAATGGTAAAACAATAATTTTAAAAATAGTTATAGTTTTTATTTTAGCTACAAGTAAAGTATCGAACATTGCTGCAGTACTCCGTCGTAAACTCCCGAATCTCTAGATTCGCGCATTTACACGGGAATTAAAGATGACTGAATAGGACGAAACTACGAGATCCGATTGTTTACGCCGCGAAATTGCTCATCTTGCAAATCAATCACAGGAAGGTGAAAATAATGAACCCAGTAAATTTGTTATGTATTTAAATTACAATTTTAATTAGGTATAAGGTTAGCAAGTAAATATTAGTTTTAAGAAAAAGATTTCTAAGTATATTGACATGTTTTTAAAGGGTAATTCTAGGTATTAAAATACAAAATTTTTATTACTCAGTACCCTAGTAAACTATCGAAACTCTCACTTTCTAGTATATACCACGGAGTTTCAGTGCAAAGTGGTGTCGAATGTCTTAGTTTCGATACTTTACTATGAAACTGATGTTAATGCATTTATGGAAACTGCCAGTTTCTATAATTTACGTCGACGTAGATGACTGGAACACTATGGAAACTAGTACTAATCAACTGTTTACTTCGATAAAAAAAAATTAATCGCTATCGAATCTAGAAACATTTTTTTTTCTTCCTATATTGTGTAACTTTTTTCAAGTTTTGATGAAAAATCCTTTGGAAACTACGAGTTCCACGTAATGTCATTCTACTCTACTTTTGATGCTAAATTAATTTGTTATGTGTAGATAATTTGGTCATGATGTTAGAAATCATTAGTACCTACCTACAAGTCTAATTTACCTAATTACATGTTTTTTTTTTAATTAGCCTGTTCACATGGGTGAATCGCACTTAATAAAACCCTATATTAATTATTCGACGATGAAATCTTATCTAAAAGAACATGGTTATCGTCATTAAAACATTACTTCACTATTTAAAGAATTTAACGATCAAGAAAGCAGCGATAGTAACTCTGTGATTCCGGATAGCAACGAAACATCACCGATATTATCTCCCACATACCCTGATTTCAACACAAAACAACCAGCTTCTCCTAATATTTTGCTTTTATCTGCAGTATCACCACAAGTTTTAACGAACCACTGATAGAAAATATTGACACTTCACATGATTCTCAGACGACTTTAGCTGCAAATAGCGACGGAGTAATTGCTCTTATCACACAACGAGATTTAAATATTTTGGAAGATAATGATGATTTATCACCGAGGTGCTTAAATTATTCTCAGACGATATCAGCCACATTTAGCCTAGCTCCGGTTTCAAGCGTCAATTCCGTTGTGAAGATTTCAGACTGTGGATCTTCATCTTCTGGAAACTGTTATATGGAACAGCATTGAAGAAATATCAATAAGAAAAAATGAATCAGACTGTATTTACTTCAAGTAGGTACGACTTCAAAGGTGAATACCACTGCCTGAAGACTCTGGTACGAAAAAGAAGGAGGGGTCAGATAAATAATTTGATTAGCAGCTCGGTGTTGAAATATGCATACCATGATATCCTTCCAATTCCAGAACTCAATACAAAGACATTATGCGTATATTCATTATGCAGTTCTGGCGTGATCCCTAGGGGATATAACCGATTTTTCAAATAACTGTAATACAGTGCCAGTCTTCGGAGGATGCAGATAAGTCTGATTCAATGTCAAAGTCAAAGACAAAATTCATTTATTCATTAAATACATAAGGATCACTTTAAATCGTCAAGATGGAGAAAAAAACTCTAGTCTAAAGAGTCTAGTTAACTACTATGTGAAAAAAATAAGTTTAATAAGATAAGAGAATCCTTAATCCACGTTTAGGTGAGTTAAGCTAATTATTTAAATATTTTTCATGATTGGTATTTTTACAGAAATTATTTTATTCTTTGGTTTATTAAGAAGAAGTTTGTGATTTAGAGTTGTTTCTTGTGGCATGAAACTACGAAATTATTAACTTCCAATGTGAGACTGATAAACTAAATCCACTTATGTTAATTGTTTGAATATATTTTCTTGCTGAGTATTTTTGACAGAAGTTATTTCTATTTTGTTATCGAAGGCTATGTTTATTTTATTAGATTTTCATTATTTTGTTATATTGTGATTTGGAGTTAACTTTCTTATATCATGAAGCCCCTAGTAGGTACCTACCTCTTAATGTGAGACTGATAGAAAAACTAGACTAAATATTTCCTATAAGTAATTATAGTAACCAAGTTAAATTATGGATCTTAATACTGTAAGTTTAGGATATGCCTAATAAAAGTGATCCAAAGTGTACCAATAAAGTTTTTTATTATTTGTACTGCCCTATTAGTTATTACCCACAGATAGAAGCTTTGGAGTAACACAATAAAATTAGATTCGATAGGCAAGACATTAAACATTCGTTAATTTTACTCCGGCGTAAGGTATCGTAAGTGCTACATTCGATATAATATCTTTATCAAGTCCCAAAGTAAACTATTGAATCTTGCAGATTCGATACATTTTTTGGGATTCACTTCGATGTAAGCTATCGTAAGTCAATTATCTCTAGAACTACATAATAATTTAAAAAAATACATTATTTAGATTAAACCTATTTATAATCTTACTTTAACTGTAAAAAATCATAATTGTAGGACTTATAGTTAGTGAGTAATTAAAAAAAAACTACAAATAAAATCTTTAAATTGATCTCCTGTAAACTAGCGATTTTGTGATTCAATAGTTTACGTAGGGACCCTCGATATAGCATCGTAAAATGTCACGCCGGACTATGCAACAGCGCTCTAGTGAGCAGTGGACCTAATAACCTGCGTCGGAGTTTCCGAAGAATTTTTCCGCTGCATTTGCCTATTTTAAAACTGTGACATGCCGCCGGTCGGTTTTGCAACCTGCGTGTTGTGTAGATATCTATGGAAACTTTATAATGCGTGATCCATAATTACTTTTAAATAACAATAGTCTTAAATCTTTACAAATTAAATGTAACTTCGTATGTACATAAATTAAAGAAGTGAATACATTTTACATTCATACTACATGTACAAGTAGGTATATAAAAATAATACAGATGAAACAGCTAAATATATAAAGACCGTTGCAAACGATCTGTAGATAGCCTAGCTGATCCAGATCACTACCAGACGGAAGCGTTCCCAAAATACTGCCCGCATGGCCACGCTGAATGGCAATGCTAATGCGTTGACCCAGATAAGAGCCAGCTCTCTGGTTGCTTCGACCAGTCGCCCTGAAATAATTTTGAGGACGCAAAGGGCCCCGGTTCTCCGCGGACCCAAAGTCTCAACCCCAAAAGGCTCAAATAAGTAAGCTCTGTCGCGAGACTTCTATATTTGCGCCTAAATTAAATGTAGTCAAATATATCCTACTTATTGGCGTAGTTTCTCTTGTACACCAACCTAAACTTTATTTAAACGGTCTCTCTCTTTTACTGATGGCAATAATTTCACTCCTGTAAAATTAGTTTACGTCTCGCTCTTCTACTTTTTAGTCAGCATGTTTTGAAATCATGATTAAAATATCAGTCATGTAGTTTCCATAACACAAGCTCTGCTTACTTTGGTGCTAGATGACGCTGTGTGAAAATGTCCAGCACATATTTATATTACTTACAAATTCAAAAAGAGCAAATTACATGCTAATCTCTAAAGTACAATGGGCGGTCTGGTCTATTCATTAATATCGATCTCTTCCAGACAACCTTTGGATGTTTAGGAATTTGTGTGAACGATAGAGGACGTAGTATATTGGTTTTAAGGAATTCTCAGTATGTCTTAATAATAGTCTTATTACAGAAGCAGCAAAGCACTGCGTAGACATATTAAATTTCTAGAAACATTTTTATAGGTTCAGCAAAGTTTTAATGGAAATTCTTTGGATCATCATACTAGTCTACTATTAATATATCTTACTACTATTTGATATCTCGGTGGTGTGGCGGGCGAGTAGTCGGCTTTGATACAGAGTTAGATTCCCGTTGCGCTTACCCCTAAAGTATTATTTTAAAAGCCAATATTTTATGTTTTCTGCCTACATAAAATATTGGCTTTGATGGTTAAGACTTGTTACTCACAATATCGTGGTGCATGACATACGCAGAGGTATGCCTATAAACCAAGCAGTGTGTGAAGTCGGTTTTTTTTCTTAAAACTCGTGTTAAGGGTACTCACATGAAACAAGTGTAAATAAAGTTAAATATAAATAATTAAGCCCATAGCTTCTGAATGATTATATCTTTATGATTCAGAGTTCATTAAAATGCACCAAAAATTCCAAGTTATCTACCCTCGTGCGTACTTTATGACTAAACGCTTCCTTAACTTTAATGGGATGTTTAGTTTTAATTAGCGGTGCATCCATCTTACGCAGGGAACGGTCACTTTAAACGGATTAAAACAAAATAAAAACGCTCACAACTTATTCCAAATGATAGACATCATAAGATATAAAATCAGTGCGTAGATCTTTAGGATAAAAATTCAGTGGCACGTCCAAACATTTTATGGCACATGTCTTTGAAGTTTTAGTTCTGGATTAAGCCGGTTTCCTCTATATTTTCCTTCGTTGTTTTGGGTACGCGTTAGTGCGCACGTACATTTGTCGAGTGAACAAATCCATTGGTGCACGTCTGGGTTCGAACCCCAGTGGTTCTTACTTTAACTTAAATTTTAACTACCCAGTAGTTAAAAATTTTATTCCCGCTGTGGGTCAAATTTTTGTATGTTCTGGAATTATTTGTTCCAGGTCTTGGTGTTGTGGTACCACGGTACTCATAGTTCCGGGTATCCACGACACAGGGAATCCTAGTGTGGTGTCAGGACTATGTATGAGACCATCGGGCTTTTCATTCTTCCTATCGAGACTCCAGATGTTAACAATACAGCTCCTTAGAGATGTTATTGACATGATTTTTTGTATCCGACCCAGAAATGTTTACGGAATCGGAGCCCGTAGGAAAACCTACGGTTAAAATAAAGTAGCATGCCAACTACTTTATAAGCGCGAAGACCATAATTCACCGCAAAGGATTACGAAGCCTGCATACTGTCACTTATCATATTAGAAACCAATAGCAAGGATCATAAATAAGGAGGGTGGCACACGCGGTGCAAACGATGAGGAAAACGTCAGAAAAATCCTGTATCTGTTGAAAATGTAAACAACAAAATCGTAAAACTAGAGTTGTAAATTAAAAGTACTATAACTATATCTGGCGCCAAGCAGTAATTCTCACGTTGCTGTGTTCCGATTTGAATATAAATGCCGGTGAAATTACAGGCACACGTAATTTCACCGGCAACTTACGTGTAATTTGACGTGTGAGACTTTTCACACGTCATGTCTCTGGTGTTTAAAGCGTCCATAACTACGGTGACCGCTTACCAGGTGGGTCGTATGTTTGCCACTTTACAAAAAATAAATTCACGAGCGCTGTGTATTGTAACTTGTTTACTTAATGATAATGACGTCATCATATTAATCATCAACTGCATCTAGAAGTCCAATGTAAGGCAGATGCCTCAAAAATGCCATGGCGAACGATCTTCACTACCACTCACCACCGACTTATCGCGACCTTTAAGATGCCATGCGTTCTTCGGGTAAAGGACCTGCCCATACCCTGTTTCAGTAAAGACAACTATTCTGTCAACTTATTAATATTATGCAAAAAAAAAAATTTTTAACGTAAGAAAATATTTATTTGGAAGACCGGAAAGGAGACATCATCTTTGCACTAAAACAGGCACATAGGTACTTATAATAAAAAAACTGTCGCCTACCTATTAAAACATGATGTAGGTAGGTTTCCTAACAGGTAGGTACTGTTGTGACAAGTGAGTACCTATTAACTGTTAAAAGTCTAAAGAAAAAAATCAATTCTAAATGATTTCCGTCGCTCATCGTCGGTTTGTGGGCGTCATTCGAGAACCTTCCCCAGCGGTAGCAAGCCACTTCATCTTGCTGATTCTAAGAGCTATATCGGCGACTTTAGTTACTACAGATATCCTCGTTTCGTAGTATATACACATAGTATATACCATTCATAAACTACTACAGACTTGTACATCAGACGGTATAAAACATAACAGCACTTCTGTGCTCGAACAAAGTGAAAAACATCATTTGCATGTAAAATTTCCGTTTAATTAGTCGAATGTTTATGGTAATGTCTCGCGTATGGGGGTTCCACGAATCTGCCGCCATCATGGAAAGGCGGTGACACAGTGAGATATACATTCAGCTGTTGGATCTTCTTCGTAAAGATCAAAAGCGACAGCCCCCTGATTTCAGGGTGCTTACCGTCGTTTATAAATCTTACCGTCAGGCACGTAATTTTATATGGCAAACAAGCATACGGTCTACGGTAGCAAAGCGAACATATTGTATTGTTTGTCCGATGCATTTAAAATTAAAGATTAATAATAAAATATTTTTCTATCTTTGATACGTGCTATAACGCGACGGTTGACGTACTCCGGTAACAGGCGTAAACCTGTCATCAGAGCTGTCAAACGGAACTTAAAAAAACACCCCATCCGGTAGTACCGGCCTGTCTGTCAGCGCTCTAAAACGTTGACACTAAACCTTTTCACTGTATTAAACAGTGAAATGTTAAGTAGTAGGGGTTAGTTCGAGACAAGTGCAGTCATTATTATTATAATCATTATAACGCACGTCCTCGTATCTCGTAAATGTGTTTGCAATCATTACGTTGTCATCAATCCATCTAGCTTTCTGAGAACGAGGAGTTCTTCGGCTCGACTTAGGCCACCATTTGTTATGAATTGCATTGCTTGTACGGCGGAAAAATGGTCGGCTGTGACGCAAAAGGGCTCCCATTGCGGGATATGTTCGCATGTTCTACAGATGTTTGTTCCGGGTCTGAGTATTGGTACCAGGGTACTCGTAGTTTCTGATAGCCGCGACAGAGAGAATCTTAGTTGGGTCAGGAATATGTTAAGAATATGTTTATTTGTTAACACGGGTTTACACTGAGACCTATAAAGGCTTAAGCAGGGCCGAAACCAACGCCAAGTGGCCGTTGAAATTGTCGCATTAAAATGTGTCATAGGTATTCATATTTATTGCTCTGATGTACACAGTTTAGTGTAGGTGTTAAAATAATAAATAGGGAGGTAGGTAGGTACATGAACTTCGTTAACTTTGATTTCGATCATGTAGATTGTTAAGTAACGTTTTTTTAAGCTGTGATAAAACTTGAAATATAATTGATTCATTTGTCATCAGGTTGAAGAAATCATAAAAAAGTCACTCACATAAACATAATCAAATTCAATTACAATCTAGTCAACGATATGAGCTGTTTAACTATTGAAATTGTATTTTTATAATATTATAAAATTCATCCGCATTGCGTCCAGTGTGCCTTCAACTTAGGACGTAAATACTTAGCATTCCTCGTCGGATCGACCGCTTTATTCGATAGCAGCTATATTTAGAACTGGTAATCGTTTGTAGGGACCGTTCGCAAGGTGCCTTAGGATGCACCGGTTCTTCATTCCTCTTGTCAATAGTTCTAAGGATGCACCGGTTAATTTCTTTTGTTAATGGTTCTTAAGAGGCACCGGTTCATTTCTCTTGTTAATGGTTCTTAAGATGCACCGGTTCATTTGTCTTGTTAATGGTTCTTAAGATGCACCGTTTCCATTTATCTTGTTAATAGTTCTTAAGATGCACCGTTTCAATGCTCTTGTTAATAGTTCTTAAGATGCACCGGTTAATTTATCTTGTTAATGGTTCTTAAGAAGCACCGGTCCTTAAATCCTCATGTCAATTGTTCTAAGGATGCGCCAGTTCATTTCTTTTGTAAATGCTTCTTAAGATGCACCGGTTTTGCATTTCTCTTGAAGGAACGTTAATGGTTGGACTCATTAATATGAAATATTTAACATGTAAAGTTAATATTTAACATGACCTAAAATAACACTTAGGCTACTTTTTCCGGTACCATGCGAGCAAAGCCTTGAGCAGAGGCGAGTATCTTACAATCTATTCAAAATCTTAAAACATATTTTCATAAGGCTCATGGTGTTACATCTATTCTAAATTAACTAGTAGCTCCATACCCTATTTTGTAGCTGTCGGTCAATTAAAAGAGGTATCATATTACACGGTGTTTCGTTTATAGTTTTAAGTAATTGTTTCTCACGAGGGTTTCACACCTGTGTGGTGAACCTGACTCGAATTACATGTTAATTATGTTTCTATTTTATTATACGGCTACCGTTATCTGGAATTACTTCGTGAGCTGCGTGAGTAAGATTTTTAACCTAAAAATCTGAGGCATTTGCAATCATTTCGTATCCTAATAAGTGGCGAAAGGCTTGCAATCAAAGTCAATAGGTTTTTATTCATTGAAATCACAAGGATCATATAGAAACCTCAACTTAAAAACTACGTGAATTTAAAATTTTAAAGTTAATTAATGCCGATTCCTCGCGCGTGACCAAGACTAGAAGAATCAGGCAACAAACTCTGCTTGGTTATTTTCTTGATGATCCTTAATTCAGCTTTAGTGTGGTGCCAATCGAACAAGGTGAACTCGTTTATAGAAAAAAATACTAGTCAAAGAATTAAATCAAGCCTAAAAAGTATCTACCAAAGTTCATAAGACAACACACGATAAGACAACACACGATACGCTTTATAATAATAATAATGCTTAACCTATTCTTAAAAAAATATGTTACCACAGATATGCAATTTGACAATTAAGCTAACGAGGGAGCGGAGCGACCACATCTGGCCATGCAGTTTTATCGTCAATATAGGCATTTAAGGTGTAATACGCCTTCTTTATTAGATTGTTCTTTATATAAGATTTAAATCTTAATTTAAATATTAAAATAATTTTAAAAATTTAAATTTTTAATTAATATTTGAATAGGCTCGGTTACATTTACCGGAAGCTTATTATGAAAGCGAACAGAGTTTCCCATAAAAGACCCATTGGACTTTTCTAATCTTAATTTCTATTAAGATTAGAATGAGTAATTTACTTTTGTTTCTTGTATTAATATTATGCACATCACCGTTTTTTATTAGTTTTATAAAAAAAAACTAATAAAAAAAAGGTGTGCTCTAATTTTATGCGTGTACATTAAGTTTTCATAAATATACTGTGAAGTTACTGTCATAATGTTTATTTCTATAAATCGTTCCTCAAAGAGTCAGGAGGCTTCATATTATAAATGCACGTATTGCTCTTTTTAAAAAAAAAATTGTTTGAATATCTGCTGCCTTCCCCCACAGTAGGATACCATATGACATGACACTATGAGAGTAGCTGAAATTTACTAAGTTAGCTGTGGCTTCATCAGTGAGATGTCGATTTGTTCTAACTGCATATGCAGCAGAACTAAGTCTACCTGCAAGTGCTTCTATTTGCGGACTCCATTGCAGTTTTGAATCAATATGGAGTCCTAAAAATATAGTAGAATCTACAGCCCGCAAAATATAATCATGAAAATATTATATAATTCATCAAAATATAGTAGAATTTACTTACATACACTACTTACATAAACATACATACATATGTATGTATTTACAATAAATATCCAACATTATTTTATTATAATTTATTTATAATGGATGGAGGGCTGACTACCAAAACAGTTTTGAGGTTCCCTAAGGTTCCTGAGTTTTGGTCGTCAGCTCTTAGTCAATAACCTTATCAAAATTTGTTCAGTCATATTAACAGATAGAGTAGACGCAAAATTTTATCTAGGTACCACGAGAGCAAAGTTAAGGGCAGAAGCTAGTTACTTCTATACACAGAATAATATAATATAACTTATACTATAATCCACTAGTATATATATATAATACTGACTAAAAGTATATGTAAGCTAAGTATACTTTCTGTTCAACATCCAAATGCTGAGTCTGGTTATTCCACCGGCAATATCAATTGCCTATTGGTAGAATATTTCAGAGTACCTACATATTTTATGATGATAACTTAAGGTGTATTATGACGCTCTTTTCATGCAAACATACTTCAAACCTATTCCACAGGCACTATCGATAACCGATAGATAGATTTCACAGTACCTACGAGTACCTATTTTATGCTGAAAACTTAAGGTAACTCATCATGGCGCTCTTTTCATAAAAAGATACTTCAAACATAGGAATGCGAGTTTTGATCGTAGCTTTAAAACTATACTGGTTATAGATTAATATCCCCTAAGCCTAGGTTTTATTCCATTCGTTCTCTTTTTATTTTTTTATCGAAACTCAATATAATTTATAGTAAAATTTAAACAAGAATAATAATTAAATTCATCATCGATATCTTCCAGAAGTCCACCGCTTGATTTAGGCCTCTCTGCTAAAGAATGCCATGATGAACGGTCTTGAGCGAACTTCATCCACCGTCACGCCATCTTTAAGATTTCATCGATTCTTCAGGGTTATGATCCGCTACGTAGTCGCTTTCCAAGACCATTTCTGCCCCAGCGTTTATCGGTTCTAAATACGCGTGTAAGACCTAAAATAATTTTGTAGAGTTTAACCTATGTTAAATTGTAAAATTGTGATCTAAACATGCGCTGCTAGATTTGGAGTATGTTGGTATGAAAAGAGAATCATGATGTGTGATGCCTTAACATAAATATGGATACTCATTATGTAAGAGAAGTTTATGATAACTAAGTAATCAGTTTTAAGCATTTTGTGATGTAAAATACGAATGTTATTATCGTTGAAAATTTCAACGAAGTATTCTTTGCATATTGACGCTCGTGGCTTTGTGAGACTTTGGCGTAGCTATTTTTTAAACGGCCTAAAAAATATATATATTTATTTCGCTATTCCAACAGTTTTTCTATAGTGTGAAGAGGATATCCGTACTTGTATTATACATGTATTAGTTTGTTTGTTTGTTGCTAATAATCTCCGAAACAGCTAGATCGATTTGGATGACATTTTGAAAATATGATTTTAGGATTAAAAGTAGCCTAGACATAGGCTACTTTTCATCCGGGTACCGCGAGAGCGAAGCCGTGTTCAGAGGCTAGTCTTATTTTTTTTTATCGAAAACGGATTAAAACTTTTCCCTACAATCTTAAATAATAGTGATTCATGCATAATTTTCGAGTAATTAGTGAACACATTTTTAAAATAAATTTATCTTAATTAAAGGTAAAATGTGTTCCTAATGGTAATTCTTTGATGTGCAGGAGAAAATACTTTAAATCGTGAAAGTATTTTTTCCAAAATTATTAAAAAGCTACTTACTAACTGGGCGATAGCACATTTTTAAAATTAATTTATCTTAATTAAAGGTAAATGTGTTCCTAATGGTAATTCTTTGATGTGCAGGAGAAAATACTATAAATCGTGAAAGTATTTTTTCCAAAATTATTAAAAAGCTACTTACTAACTGGGCGATACATTTATGTAGATGATATTTTGTTTTGTATGGACAGAATACCCAATTCAAGTTATTTTTATTTACTTGAAAAGGTCTTTGGCCTGAGCACCATTGCTATAAAAAATACACCTTGAAGTAAATCAACCTGACTCGCGGTAGAGCCATCTGTCATACCAAGACATATGGCAACTTTACGACCCTTCGATTTGTTTATATCGTCGTCTCCGTCGCTCTTGGGCTAATTAGTGCTGATGGCTCGCTCTCTCGCAGTTTTCCTTCAAGGTAAGGAGTAATTGAAACTGAACACTGCATGCGGGATAAAGTGAAAGGACTTGTCTTGGCATAGAGTATATATAGACTAGAGGTGAACAGATGATTTTGACCCCAAAACTTGTATCGTCAAACATTCTACCCTCATCAATTATATATTTTCACGTACAAATAATAATCAGTGGTTTCCCGTAGCCTGAATTTTGAAAACTAGATGACGTATTACGGTCATATACTCTGCAGTAGATGACTCCGCACTGAAATGAATGTCAAAAACCAGCTTTCCACTTGGCAATATGCAAGTTTGTAAGAGTTTATATCAGCCGCATATGAGTTTAGGTACTAGTATGTTTGTCTGTCACCAATTTTCCCCAAAACGGATTAACTAACCGATTATAATTCAGATATTTGCATGACTTCAATAAAGGTTCTTAGAAAGGGTTATAGGTACAGCCAAGTCGGAGTAATTTGTAAAAAATAACTTGTTGTAAACAGTTTCATATTAACTCGGCATCATTGTAACATAACTTGCAATACCTTTCTCGTTTAAAATTAGCTTGAAATAATAATGCGAAAACTAATAATCACGCAGCAATAACTGTTAAAATAAATTAAACTTTATAGCTTAATTTATTTGACAGTCATCTGTCTGAGAGTAATGAACGGCCAACGTTTGACCATGGCCATGAACTTTTCCACTTACAAAACCACGAAATTATAACATCAAAACAAACGACAACTACGAAACTGACAGTTAATTTGATTATCCCCGGCTGACATCTGACAAACAGTTGTCTCAACTTGTCTCAGTGAGGACGCGAGAAGCTCGTCATCGCTTGTCAACTCTGTAACTAATTGCTCTTTGAATTTTTTTCCCGCAATTGCACAGGACGATGACCTCTCCACAGGTAACATAGTAACTACTATGCCCTTGCGAACTAGGAATAAAAATAAGGCCACTCTTCACCGCAGCATCGCTGGATAAGAGCGTACGCGATATTTTACGCTCTTTACATTTTTACGCTCCAAATCACGAATCGTTGTCGTTGGTCAAAAGCCGGCGGAAGTGGAACGCACACGTCTAGCAACTCGTGGGCAAAAACTACCACAGATTAGATCCCACCCAACGCAACTGCCCAGGATGAGATGGCAGGACGTCAGAACTCAATAGTTGCGACTTTTGGAAAGTCAAAGTCAAAATTCATTTATTCATTAAAATCACAAGGATCACTTTGAAACGCAAAATATTTCGCAAATGCAAAATAAGACTAGTAAGTTTGTTACTGAGTTGTTACCACTGTTTACGTTTCGTAACTAATTTAGTAGTATAGTTGCCGTTAAATCAGAGTAAATACAACGGCTTTCAGAATGCTGAGGCAATATTAGTTTGGGCGTAAAATAAAGCATAGGTCGCGTCTATGCTTTAGTCGACAGTATGCCTAAGTTGTTGTAAAGGTCCTTTGTTGTATTATGAGACTCTGCCTTGTTGTTAAAGTCGGTTAAGCTGTAGTGAAATGGCAAAAGGAAATGGTGGGCACTTAAAATATGATTTCAGATCATTTGCGGTAGTGCTTGATTGATAGGTCAATTGAATGTTTAAGTTATAAGGCTTCGTTTATGTAATTTGGTTAACTTTAAAACAATGACCGAAGACGTGTTTTTTTCTTAATGCAACCTGTCATGTGAAATGCTAAGGACAAACATTATTTTTGGTTTATTATATATATATATGGTCATATCTTATCAAATGATTATAATGTTTGGAGGTGTCTCTGACCTCTACCCCCCCTACTTAGTTTTAGTGTTTTACCGTTGCTCAAAATTTCTAGCTACAAAAATTATATATTTTTTTAGTAAACTGTCCTTCTGCTGGGCAAAGGTCTCCCCTTTTTTCTTCCATGCCACTCGGTCGATTGCCACCTCTGGCCATTTGGATTCGAATGCATCCAAGTCGTCTCGCCATCTATTTCTTGGTCTTCCGCGGCGACGTCGTCCGTTATTCGGCATCCACTCAGTAACAAGATTTGCCCAACGATCTGGATGTATTCGAGTCACTGCGCAATCCTACTTTAAGCGAGAAGTCTTCTTGCCTACTTCAGTTATGTCAGTTTTAGTTCAGTCAGTTATGCAGCACGTATGACGGTGTTTCTTATGCTATCTTATGCTCCTAGAATAATACTCTCCATCACTCTTTGGCAAATCTTGAGTTGGGACTTTTGTGCTTCGTTCAAGGACCAAGGTACATAATAATATATAATAATAATACTAGTCATTTTTCACACAGCGTCATGACTGACTAATATACTACATGACTGATAAACTACTTATATACTTTTTTTGTAAATTTCGCATTTCATACATATATAAAACACCCAGATATGAGACAAACATTTGCTAATCATACAAAAATTTGTCTCGCAGCGGGACAGAACCCGCAACCTTCTGCGTCTCAGGCGGGCCTTCGCCCACTGCGCCATTCGCGTACAATGTTGACTACTTAGTGTTGAATTAAATGCCCGGATATACACTTTTTAACTTTATTTTACTTGATTTAATGAGATGACTTCACAAGCACTTCCATTGGTGGAGATACGAAACAAGAGAGAGCAACACAATAAGGAACTGTCAAACTCAAATTGGGACATTGACAGTTATGACGGGAGACTCAAATGGTGTTATAACTTTTGAAAAAAAAAAACGGGGTATTTACCATGATTTGTGAGTTTGAATGTTTCCCGATATTTCGGTACAGTTGTATGCACTATGATCACGGGAGGAAGTCTTTGCGGGTTGTGAATGTTAGTGGCAGATAAATCGATCTACCCTCTTTCTCTTTTTTATTGAAAAATACCACTTCCACAGTTCCACTGTCACATTCGAGTACATCTCGGCTCCGACTCATAACACTAAACAAAAATATCAGGATACATTCAAACTAACAAATCAAAAAAAATATCTAAATATCTCGGTTTTTTGTAAAAATCAAATCGTGTTGTTTATTTTTCTTCAACACTTAGTACTAATCTTTGGCGGATAAACGCTTTAAGAACAATACGCTTTTAGTGATATTTATCAATTAGTTTCAGCCTCGGTTTCAACTGGCAGTTCAACCCATAACAGTCCATTTTAGCTATGTTTTTTTTAATATCATAAACACACGCTTCACGGATCACCGCCCAAGGCTCGCGTGGATTAAATCCGAAGGGTCGAGGTGTATAAGTAATAGTTTGATACTCCAATAAAGAGCACGATGCGATTGTTTCGTAGATTACACGGCTGTCCGGTCATGTCATTGGTGATTTACCGTGAAGTTGTACGGAGTTCGAGCTCGTGGAAATGGCCGTGACCTGTCTATATCAAATAAAATAATAATGATAATGCTGGTCATTTTTCACACAGCATCATCTAGACCCAAACTGAGCTTGTATTATGGGAACTACATGACTGATATACTACTTATATACTTTTTTTTGTAAATACATACTTATTATACATAGAAAACACACAGAATCGAGACAAATGTTTGCTCAACATACCAACATTTGTCCCGAATCGAACCTGCAACCTTTTGCGTCTCAGGCGGCCTTTCGCCCACTGTGTCACAGAGGTCGATTATAAAGAGGTAAAGTTTGTAAGTTTGGAACAGCTGTTCCGTTTTATTTTAAATATTTCGCTCATATTTAGAATTGACCTGAAGATCCATTCGAAACGAACGCTGAATTAAAAGTTCGACGTGGAAATCGCTCTAGGCTTGAGTTCGAATTTTGTAGAAGGAAAAAGCTTATGTGTTTTGTGTGGATTTTTTTGGAATATTTTTTTTGTTTCTCTATACTATCTATACTAATATTAGTATATTAGTAAATAAAGAGTTGAAGTTTGGATATAGGAGGTAATCTCCGAAACTCATCCGATTTAAAAAAATATTTCATCGATATTTAGAATGGACCCTCAGGGTGGACATAGGACATATGATAGTGACATATTATTCCGTTAAAATAAAAGGGCTTTATGGGAACCAATTATCCCCTTGCATGTTAACCCGGATACTACTACGCGGGCGAAGCCGTGGGGCGTGGTAGCTAGTGGGGTATATTTTTTCTAGAAAACCAACCTCGATTCTGTATTCCAAGCACTAAGATATATCGGTTGATTCGCAAGTGGTTTTTTTTAAATTTTAATTAAAAGAAAGAAAAGATACCAAGATTTATATAAAAGAAATCACCGACGTCACTACATACCTACACAAAAACTGTACATAGCACTTGAATTGAGAATCTTCCTATGTTTGAATCTAAATTACATGATCAAAAAGTTATGTCTAAAATAGAATATGTACAATGTTTTTAAGGTTGTATCCTCTTGAGTCCTACCCACCTAGCAGTGAGATTATTTATCACAATTTCTTTGTTTTAGAAATAAATTATAGGCAGATTTATATTTTCATAAAATAAGTCAATTTCATCAACAATTTCATTGATCAATTTAAATACAATTTCAATTTACAATTTTCAATTTCCAATTTCCTCGCGTAGTTCTATTTTAGATTTTATAATTAGAACACTGGGCTTTGAATAAAATATTCCATTCTCTCCTGCCGCGAATGTTTTAGAACCAAAAATATCGCAAAGTGAAATTTCATTCACGAAAACTAGGTTAATAATCCTTTTATGGAAAGTAACTAGACCCACTGGATGATGCTAGGTAATTATAGGATAAGTATGGCTGCCGCTTGTCACATGCTGCGAACCATGTGTTGGATGCTTCCGCCATCGGTGTGTGTCCATTGTTGGATACAGTACGAGTTTCTTTGTTGCTATGTGAGTTTATTTGTATTGTATTGTGTATGTGTATTTTATTTTATAATATATATAATATATATTATAATAAAACACTGTTGTCGTTTTAAAATTTTAGTTAATAATGCATTTTTTGTTAATATGTATATAGTTTTTAAATGTAACAATTTGGTTCACCCGTTATGTTACATTTAGTAGTAAATAAAGAATTTGAATTTGAATTTGTGATCTAGCGAGATTCAATTGCTGGAAAAAAATTCGAAGTTTCACTGATAGCGATTGCAAAATTCTAAAACTAATAAGTTTTAACAACTTAGGTCCTTACTTAATTTAATTTGAAAAATGCTGGTCCATTTTACAAACAGCATCATGTAGCCCCAAACTAAGCAGATCTTGTATTATGGGAACTTCATGACTGATATACTACTCACATATATATATTTTTGAATACATGCATATTATTATACTTAGAAAACATGCAGATCCGAGACAAATATTTACATGTGATCCACGAATGCCTCTTAGGTTCAAAGGAAAAAAATACAAAACGTTCATAAGAGACCTGTTGTATGCAACCACAGGGATTGATGAAAGAAGAGTGCACGCAGCTGAGATGCGAATGTTGAAATGGATGTTCCTAGAATAGACAAAATAAGGAATGAGTAAATCAGGGGAAGTTTGAAAGTAGCACCCGTGACGGAAAAGTTGAGGAGTAATAGGTTAGCAAGTTATGGGCACGTCATGAGGAGGGAAAAATGTCACATTACGTTTTAAATATTAATGTGGATGTAAATAAAAGTTGAGTTAGGCCAAAGAAATGATGAATGGATTGTGTGAAGGATGACATGGTTAAGAAAGGAGTGAGTACTGAGATGACGGCTGATAGAGGAGAGTGGAAGAAGAAAACATGTTGTGCCGATCTCACGTAATGTGGGATATGTATAATAAGATGATAAGGACCCGAGACAAATATTTGTCCCGTGGCGGGAATCAAACCCGCAACCTTCTGTGTCTCAGGCAGGCCACAGAGGTCGTCAAATTTGTAACTACTGACACGTGCGTGAGTCAGAGTTGTCACATTAACTCAGGATTAATTTACTACGCAGGTAATTTTATACTGCGCATGATTGAGATTTACCGAAACTTAAATTAAAATGCCTACTCAGCATACGTGTTTGTTTCTAAATATTAAACACCTAACGCACACATACATAGTCATGACCTTGCTCTAGGATTCCCAGTGACGTGGGTATCAGGAAATAAGTACTGGCACCACAAGACCATATTAATTAATTAAATAATAATTTGAAATAATAGAAAACATATCTTAGTAGACAAAACAAGCCAATATCAACGTTAACTCTATGTGTAGTTTTTTGTAAGGTTTAGTATACGAGTCTAAGTATAGGTATTCGTACGTTAGATAACTATAAAAACGTATTACAATGGAAACGCGCCATAATTTCGTTGACAAATCTCATATTAGAATACTCGGCCACACGGACCGTACTAATGTTTAATTAATTATCATAATATTAATATTGTACTTTGAATAGGTCGCTTAACATAATAATTAATATCAACCAAGAAACTAGCTACACTTGCCGAAAGATTGGACACATGATTTTGACACTTGTCTCCATGAAATAGCGAGCGATTTCCTATGTTTTTTTTTAGTTTTTATGATCGATATAATGTTGCCATATGGGTGCGGCTGCTTTTGTATGTATTTCATCAAAATCAATCATTGAGAAGATGCTATTAATCGTGTTTGGATCATTTAATATTATATTGTTTAGTCAATAGACACTGTTAACGCGTCTAGTCTGGCAATCTATTAATCAAGCTACAAGTACTGTTGAGAGAATTTAAATATTTGTTTATTTTGATTGACTTATCTAATAGATAATAAGTGGCGAATTATGGCTCGTAGCAACTGTACTTATCGGGCGAGATATGACGGCTTCAAAAGTTTAAACGAGGAAATCCGTGAAAAAGCAAAGTCTTAAAGGATTTTTTGGTATTTTTAAAAAATATTTTTTTTTTGCATAGAATTTAATAGGAAGTAGTTTATTTTGACTCAACAACAAAGAACAGAAAGGGCAGGTATAAAATTAATAAAATAGACATTTTATAAACAGGTAACATTAATATTTTTAGAAAAACACAGAGGCAAGATGGAAGTTTTTTGTAAATTAGTACAATAGTAAAATAGTAGTTATATATTGCATGTAATTTAATAATTTAATTTTTTGACGAATCGTCATCTTTTGTTTATTCTTTTTTTTAAATCAGATGTCACAATCTGTTTTAGTTTTTTTTTCTCCGTAGTTTTAAAATAAACACCATAACTAAACACCCTTTGGTAGAACTAGCTGGACTACAATGAAAGACCAACACCTTATAAACCAAGTTTTCACAGACAGTGAAATATTTATTTATTATTTATTTCATTTTAAGAAATTTCCCACTGCTGGACAAAGATCTCCCCCCACTCCTTCCATTCGTTCCTTTCCTGTGCAGTAAAATAAAAATATTAAAAAATAAAATATATTTCATTTCATTTCTGAGAATCAGAACACACAATATTAATTATTGTGATTATTTGTATCTTGTTTTGTTGCAAAAACAAACTCTTTTCTAGTCTATTCTATAATATTCGGACTATCATGGCTTCTATCCTATCTGAATATTCTGTATACATTGTTGTATTCTTATTTGGTTGAAAAAGCTGAATTCTTACTAAAGCCAAAGGTGATCTCCTAGCTGGAAGAGCAATTTCAGATTGCTCTTGTCTTTACGTCCATTAATTTGTATATACGTATGGCGTACTAAATCTAACAGCCATTTTTTAATACGAACGTGAAACAGCTGTCAGACTCGTCATTGATGGTTGATAACGCAAAGATCATTTCATCAATGTCAGCTAGACCACATCCCGAGTACAGTAAGAAATATTTTTTAGGATTCCATACATCATTGGCTCGACTTTAAAAATAAGTTCTTGAGTAGCGATCACCTTTAAGAATCTTTGTTACCACGGCCGCTCTCGGCGCCCCACCGACACACCGCGTTGCATCGCCCGCCCGTGTTAATACTTCTTTTGCTTTTGCAAGTAGATTGGCAAAAGAAATAAAGCAAAAGAAGGCTGTAGATTGATGTTAAATAACCTATATCCTTCGTCATGAATTGGGCAAACTAATACAATATTATTTTTTCAAATCGCCGAATAATTCCATATTATTATATTAGCGCGTTCTAACAAAAAAACAAACTCTTAATTTTTATTATCAGTATAGATAAATAGATTATCGTCGTCGTTTCATGAACTTAATGATTCTTGCGACCAAGAATTTAATTCTCCATTTTAATTGTATACAATTACTTGATATTAGGTTTTTTTTTCTTTCTTTATGCCTGGATCAGTAAACACATTCCTCCCAAGGTCAGAAACAAACAAACAAACAAACGTTTCAGCTTTATTGTTAGTAATTATTATAGAAGACACAGCAGGATAAAATCGTTCAATGCACATTGAATTCTTTCGCCACACTAAATATTTCACCATCGGTTATTATGCTACTAGTGACCGCAATATATTTTTAGAAGTAGAGCTCCTTGTAAAGAGCTCATCCTGGAAGTCCTACCAGCATACCTATATCTGCCGCCAAGCAGTAATGCTCGCATTGCTGTCCAATTATAAATGGATGCTTGTGAAATTACAGGTATATGAGACTTTTTATCCATTATGTCTCAGAGTCGACAACATGCGAATGATACCTCTGGCATTTCAAGCATCCATAGGTTACGGTAACCGCTTACCAACAAGGCCGTAGGCACTTTAGCCACTTAAGTAGTATATAATAGAAGTCGGTGGATGGAAGTAGCCTAAGATCGTTCGTCATGGCACGCTTTGGGGGAGTACTCTGTCCAGCAGTGGAGTTCTATATGTTATGGATGATCTAGAATCTCGGCCTGTGCTAAATTTTTGGACTTGCCTTTTACTACTCGAAAATTTTATACCCATTGTGGATCTGATAATACCTTATTATGGGGATATACAGCGAGCATGTTTTTCAACTCACGGAACACACAGAACGGAAGTCTTACTTGCACTTGTCCATATTTTCTTCTTGCGGCATAAACTCGTTCGAAACATCCGCTAACTTCGATTATCCATCAAGAAAAGAGTAATAAAAAATCGCACGTGCGTATCGTGCATTCCTGTACACACCCGTGCTTTTTGCACGCTAAATAAATGTAGATATGTCATAACTTGTTAGCAAACCAGTCAGTTTAAAGTCGGGGCTTGATCAATCGGTGCTAACTTTGTTTTAGCCATGGGAACGGTGTAGGGTTGGCAGAAAATATGTGGCTAGTCAGGGATTTTAGATGAGTCGGTGAGAGTAGTTTTTTAAACACAAGGATCGACATTATGTTCATAACCTTTTAACCCAATCGAGCTTGATTTATAATGGGACAATGTTAGGACCTAGGGACACTTCGAATAGTCGTTTTATAATCTAAACTAGCTTCGCCCTTCCGCGCTATTACTTATTTTGCTCGGTTCCTATAGGTAGATGTTAGCCTTCTTCAAAAATAGAGCTAAAAAATGCAAAAATATTTTTTCAAATCCGACAGGTAGTGCCAGAGATTAGCATGTTTAAACAAAAAAAATAGACATCAAAGTAACAAACTCAAAAACAAACAAACACGCTCACGACTGTCTTCCCCATGGTGGACATCCTCAGATACATACTCAGTGAGTAGATCTTTGAGGATACCAAGTACGGGGTAGTCAGAGGCACGTCCAACATTACATTTGGTACATGCCCGCGTTTTGCAAGTAGTAAGCATTCCACGTGACAAACTCTTCAGCTTTATTTTTAGTAGTTTTACGCACATACCTTGCCTCCTAGGCTTTCAAGCCAGCCTACAAACGGCTTTTTTGCGATCCATCATTGTGCTTTAGCGTTGTGCCAATCGATATCTAGATGAACTCAATCATAGAGAAACGGTATCAATAAAGATATGTAAAAAATTAAAACATATCAAACAAAGTTTGTAATTACCACGTTTTGCATAGTAGTTAGCATTCTGACAGGTAACAAGCTCATCACCGCTTTTAATATACTAGCTTCTGCCCACGGCTTAGTCCGCGTGGTATCCGGATAAAAAGTAGCTTCTTTGTTATTCTGATGTATAAGCTATATTACTTTAAAGTTTCATCGAAATCCGTTCAGTAGTTTTTGCGTGAAAGAGTAACAAACATCCATACTCACAAACTTTCGCGTTTATAATAGTAACTAGCTTCTGCCCACGGTTCGCCCGCTTGGTATCAGGATAAAAAGTAGCCTATGTGTTATTCCGATGTATAAGCTATATTACTATAAAGTTTCATGGAAATCCGTTCAGTAGTTTTTGTGTGAAAGAGTAACAAACATCCATACTCACAAACTTTCGCGTTTATAATAGTAGTAGGATAAGCGGCGATCCTACAGATACTCGTATTTTCTTATGAAGACTTAAAAAAGGATTTACAGGAGTTTTTTCCAGATAACGTCTCTCGACAACACTTGGTATTCTGTTAAAAAGTTTCGCAAAAAAGGTTCACGGATTATAGTACCCAAAATGGCAATCGCCCCGTCAGTTTTTTGGATAGCTCTTTGATGAAGTTTTATTCACACGACGTAGGAGTCTTTGACTGGTTGAAACCACAGTTATTTTGACTTACAAAAAGACTAACCACTTAGTGAACTGACGTAGACATGTTTAAGCCAAGGCATGACTAGAAAAAACATCTACCCCCGAAGAAAGACTGTGACACATGCATGAAAAAGTCCTTAATCTTTTAACCACATTTGACAAAGATAAGGCATTTTTACGGCCGCCTTTAGTACGTTATAATCCTACTACTATCATAAACGCGTAAGTTTGTGTGGAGGTATGTTTGTTACAGCTTCACGTAAAAACTACTGAACGGATTTTGATGAAACTATACAGTAATATAGCTTATACATCAGAATAACACATAGGCTACTTATCCGGGTACCATGCGGGCGAAGCCGTGGGTAGAAGCTAGTAAGACATAACTCGAGACATAAGTCAATAATGATTGCCCAGATTATTTTTTGCCCAGTACCTATTTAGATCAGTGACCGGCCCGCTTATAACACATGAAACATCGCTATATATAAAGTCTAATTTTCAGGTTACTGTCCAAAAATACTAAAACTTGAAAAAATAACACTTCTAGACTGGTCTTTCCCATTTTGAAATTGCTTTGTTTATTTTCTGTCCAAAAAGTATAATAATAATAATTCAGGACATTTTTACACAGCATCATCTAGTCCCAAAGTAGTATTTGCAGATCATACATTTATCACGCGGCGGGAATCGAACCGGCCACCTTCTGCGTCTCAGACAGGTCCTCGCCCACTGCGCCACAGATGTCGTCAAATCCAGTATCCTTGTAACAACGTGTCCTCTCCATCATCATGTCTGCGTCAGGTGGTTGACAGACTGACGGATCATTTATTATCCCCTGCGTGGTCTGACAGACCATGGGTGACAATACATTAACAAGCCATTACAAACCTTACTACTTTGCAATAAGTTCCTACCGGTACCCAACGAATTATTTTTTCAATCTAAAACGGTAGGCCATGGAGTCAATGACCGAGCTTTTTCTAGTTATGATTTTTTGTAACGTTTTCGTTTTTGTATCGACTTGTAGATGTACCTACGTACCTACTTACTGATGGATAATTATCATTTATATTTCAGACTTGTATGTACCTATAGTTTTTTAGACAGAATTTCAAGGTTCTAATAAACTAAGAGTATGTTTCCGCTGGTAGTATTCTATGTCCAAGAGACTGGCTCACCTCAACGAGGCGTTGTCGCGTTGAGTAAACTATATCCAAGCCACTGGCTCACCTCAACGAGGCATTGTCGCGTTGAGTAAACTATGTCCAAGAGACTAGCTCACCTCAACGAGGCATTGTCGCGTTGAGTAAACTATATCCAAGCCACTGGCTCACCTCAACGAGGCATTGTCGCGTTGAGTAAACTATGTCCAAGAGACTAGCTCACCTCAACGAGGCATTGTCGCGTTGAGTAAACTATGTCCAAGAGACTAGCTCACCTCAACGAGGCATTGTCGCGTTGAGTAAACTATATCCAAGCCACTGGCTCACCTCAACGAGGCATTGTCGCGTTGAGTAAACTATGTCCAAGAGACTAGCTCACCTCAACGAGGCATTGTCGCGTTGAGTAAACTATATCCAAGCTGAGGTGAGCCAGTGGCTCACCTCAACGAGTCGCTGCCGCGTTGAGTAAACTATGTCCAAGCCTCTGGCTCACCTCAACGAGGCGTTGTCGCGTTGGTGCGGTAAATCCTAGGGTACTGTGTTTTTTTTTTATATTTTCTATTTATAAATAAATAAAAACTTATAAGACACATTGTCGTTTACTATATTGCTTTTTTTATGTTTTATTTCTTAGCATGCGAAAATTCGAAGCAGGAAAATAATCCCGGATTTAAAGTATAGGTAAAGGGAATGTGCATTACATTCTCAGAATGTAAGGAACTGTTTATTCAATGGAAATCCTTTCACTTCATACTTGATGTCCTTATTGCCGATTAAAATTCACGGCGAAGCTGGGCCCCGGGACGTGGAGCATACCAAAAGCATTGAGTATTCACACATAAAAAAAATACTTAAAAGCCGTCATTTGAAAAGACCGAAGAAATATGCAAAAAATACTTGGAATAATAAATAAATAAAATATTAAAATGTTTTCACACAGCATCATTTGGCCCCAAACTAAGCAGAGCTTGTGTTATGGGAAACATATGACTGATATTATACATAGAAAACACCCAGACCCGAGACAAATATTTGCAGATTATACAAAAAAAATCAGACATAAAGGCATACCCACTGCGCCACGGTGGTCGTCAAATAGACAAAGAAAAGTACGCAATATAAATAGTCTGGTGTTGCAAGCCTCCATATACTACGTTAACCGCTTACTACTAGGTGTGTCTTATGATTATTTACCACCTTGGTGGTTTAAAAAAAACATTTGTAGCAAAATAATTTCAGCAACGCTCTTTTAAATTCCGGGTTACTTTTAATTTCACAAAAAAGCCGGAAAAAGATTTGAACCTGGCAGCACTATTAGGGTTCGCTTGAACCCAAAACTGTATTTAAAAGTTTAAGATATGGTAATCGAGATAAGTAGAGGTCACATTTAATCTAATAAAGATTCTGTTACTATAGATAATTAGCAATCAGGGTCAGGTTTCTCTGAAATTAGAGCTAAGTTTCTGAGGGGAGCTATCTCAAAGTTGATCAGTTAGTCGAATGAAAAAAAGTAATGAGAATCGATGTATCGGGGATTATTCGTCTCATTCGATCCAATCAGAACAAATGAAATGCTATCGGATTCCATAGGACTATTACTATTTATTTACTATTTAAATCAACCACCTTAATGAAACACTTACCTAAATTAGCACAATATAAAAGATTTGATTTATTAGTAGCATTAACACGTTCTGAAAACGGTGAAGGAAAACATCGTGAGGAAACCGGCATGGCTAAAAATTCGAAGGCATGTGTCATCGGTCAATATATAGATAAGCGGCAATGGGTTTGCAACCTGTCATATGGCATTCCACATGACAGGTTGCAAACCCATTGCTAACTACTTGCAAAATGCGGGCATACACCAAATGTAATGTTTGGACGTGCTTCTGACTACCCCCTTCTTGGTATCCTCAAAGATCTACTCACTGAGTATGTATCTGAGCATGTCCACAAAGTGACAAATGTTTGTATGATCTGCAGATATTTGTCTCGGGTCTGAGTGTTTTCTATGTATAATATGTATGTATTTACAAAAAAAAAGTATATCAGTCATGTAGTTCCCATATTACAAGCTCTGCTTACTTTGGGGCTAGATGATGCTGTGTGAATACGTCCAGTATTATTTATTTATTTCTATCGGTGTCGTGTCGGGGTGAAATAAGCGTCACAGTTCACTCGATAAATTTCAGTGCTCCGATATCGTTAAGTCTTTATCGACGACGATATATCGTTATGGAAAAATTAAAAGCCTTTAGTCTAAGAAGTAAGTTGCCCGTTGAGTAGAAAGTATCTAACAGCGATGAAAGTACTTTGTAGTTAAAACAATCGGCCTCATGATGCAAGTTACTTCAAAAGATTGAACCTCGGTATTATGGTCGCCTGTCCCTCATGGAACTACGATACTCAGAGAATGCGAGAAATCTCTTCGTATCCTCTATCCATTGCTACCAAGCAACGGCCTCCGCAATCCTCTGTCAAAAAAAAAACGCAATGGACCATAGAATAAACAGTAATTGGCTACCTGATCACAGTGTAAAATAATAATTAGTACGCAACTTTGACTCGGAATTCGGTACACAAAAGGCCAAGGAACAAATAAAACTGTCTAGATCGTGCGCGCGCATTCCAACGCGTACGCGCCATGGGAGCCGGTAACCATAAACATAGTAAACGCGAATTCAGTGTTTCAGCTTCATAAAACACATTTTATACACTCACGCACACAAACGAACACACCAGTTATAAGTTTTATCTCGTTTACCTTTTTTATTATTTTCTCGGCGTTTCGACTGCGTTGCAACTGCCGTGGTCACGGGATGACTCTGGTGAACTCACCAGAGTCGATGACAGTTGCTGCCAGATCCTTTTAATAGAATTAAGAAACACTGTTGGTTGTTACATAACCTACCTACTCAAGGTTTCCTTGTGCCATAAGAAACGAGTACCAGGGTATCTAGACAAATACCACTTTCTGTTGGCGTGAACGCTTACGAAAAGATTGAATTGTAAGAGGATGACATTCGCTGTAGAAATGTCACGTCTGTCAAGTTTTACCTTGACAAATTTGCGTTATTGTGAAAGGAAAGCTAAGCGTGAGGTATTTGTCTAGAAACCCAGGTAACACAACACAACAACCAGAACGCGGGTAGTTGGCTGATTGAGGTGGCTCCTGATTGGCCAGCTGTGGACTTTTACAGAATCTTGATATCTGCCAAGGCCGGACCGGAGCAATTTTCCAAGTTGAGCCACTAGACTAAAAGTATACTCTGTTCACGGAACGCAGTGTTGGTTTATTAACTTGTTGGGCGCCTGAATAGATGTCGTGATTAATTCTATTGTTACGCACTGACGCAATGGAGACATTTGTAATGGTTCAGTACCTAAAAGGTTTTAGGGCCATCGCTCCTGATGATCTGCTGATAACGATGCAGTTTACGTAGAAGTGAGGACAGCTATCTACATCTGCAAAATTACTATTGAATACGGCATGTTCAAGGGAAAAACTGATACACGTACGCACAAACAATAATTTTGGATTGTATAAGAGGTTTGAAGGATATGGGTACCGGTGACATTACAAGATATTTCACGCCTTATGTCTCAGAGTCGGTAACGCGTGAGTGGTACCTCTGGTGTTGCAAGCGTATATAGGTTACGTTAACCGCTTACCGACAGAGGATGTATGCTTGTTTGCCACTTTAGTTATGTAAAAACATCTTTGGATAGTCTAAGAGACAGATCGTTTAAAAAAAACGCTATGACACACCTAAATCTTTGCTTATGCATTTTTTTGTGAATATGTATAATATGTATGTATTTACAAAAAAAATGTATATAAGCAGTATATCAGTCATGTAGTTCCCGTAACACAAGCTCTGCTTACTTTGGGGCTAGATGATGTTGTGTGAAAAATGTCCAGCATTATTTATTTATTTATTATTTTACTTTGGAGACTTCAAGACATTTCGGAATGGTATGACTGTTAAATTATTTGTTATTTCGCGTTTACATGGAACATTTTTTTTGCCAATATAAATAAACACTAATAAATGGCATACCGAAAAGGAATGATGTCATCAGTTATCTAGACGAAGACAAACGGTTTCCGGTCTAATCAATGTTCGGGTGCAGTGGCGGACTGAGGAAAGCCCTTATGACCTTATCATTATAAACTGCATAATAATATGAACTTGGAGGCGTGGCGGGCGAGTGGCCGGCTCGAGCACGATTCCCGCTGAGGGACAAATGTTTGCATGTTCTGCAGATATTCGTTTTGGGTCTGGATATTGTGGTACCACTGTACTCGTAGCTCCTGTTACCCACGATATAGAGAATGTGGGGTCAGGAATATGAATGTGTCTGTAAAAAAAGTACATACCTACCGCATAAACGGCGGCGTAGCCGATTTTCCAACTGTTTCGGTATTTCCAACTGGCGGTGCTTAGATACGAGTAGGGTTTAAATATGTAAGTCGAAAAAAAAATGTTGTGAATATAAAATATTGATGGAAGTATTCATTCGTGTTATTATGGAAAATCAAAAGATCTCTTCTTTACCTCTGTAATCGACTTTTGCTATCAAATTCTTCTAGGTAATGTCGCGCGAGAGAAATCCTGTAAATTTTTAATTTCCGTAGTTTTTAAGTTTCGTTTCTATATGATCCTCGTAATCCCAATGAATAACTTTAAAAATATTTAATTTAACTACTGTTTTCCTTCTAAGGTCAGAAGGAAAATCAGACACTATTTTCCTTCTGACCTTCTCACCAAATTTTTGTCATTCCTTTGAATTAATTAATGAAAAACCTTAAACATTTTCAAATTAATGGTACAATGGGCGGTCTTACCACTTGAAAGCGACCTGTTTCAGTAAACCGTTGGATGTAGAGTACTAACCGTCTCTCGTCCTGATTCTCGGTTCAGAATGGTTAGAATCCACCCAATCCATCCCTGGTGAGGACACGTGCACTACGTCAGTATCTCAAGAGCGAATTAAGGACGGAGGTTAATAATTTGTGCGCAAATTCGCTGAGACGATGAACCTGCGATTAGATTCTGAAGGTTTTGCGAATTTACTCAATATACTAATCGGAATTTTTTACCCGCGATGACAGGGGCCCGTACATGCTTTTCCCATAAAATATTGTTTGTTTGTTTATCTCCGAAACGGCTTATCGGATGTCAATGCGGTTTTACAGTCGATTTGTATACATACAAATCGTTTTTAACAAGTATCTGTATTTTAATTAACGTTTTTAAATAATATTATTGTCCTAGGATTAAATGTACACTATTATTGTATATAATTAGAATAGTTTTATCTCGTAAATAAATACCTTTAAAAAGAAAGAGTGACGTGTGGCGTAAAGGCATATCTAAAAACCCTTCGTAAAGTACCCCTTGGTGTATCATTATGTGTCTGTATACATACTGTTACATAATCTGTCTGTGGTGAAAAAAAAACGAGAACATTAGTACATCAGCGTTTGCGGATGCTAAGAACTATCATTGCCACTTCAATTTGCTAATTCTAATAGCAGTGTCGTTGACTCCACTTCAAATTAATGCAAAAATGGTGGTTTTAAAAATGTATCTCCAACCGCATTGTAGACAGACTGGCAGACAGGTGAATTCCCATTAAATTAAGTAAATTACGTGTGTACTAACGACCAATTCTAACGTCTTAATAGAATCAGTGTGTTAGCATAACGACAAGCACCTCCCAGCGCTGAGCTAAATGAGTGTATAGTATTGACCGTGATGGATGAAAAAAAACGGACAAGTACGTTTGAAATTCAAAAATTATGGTTCCTAACTATTATTAAATAAAAAAATAGCTACTAATCACAAGAATAATTAAGTCGTCTTCGTCATCATGTGTTGTTTGCCATGGAACAGTGACTTAACTTTGTTGATTGTTAATGGTATCTTATGGCCTCCCGCGATACAGGCTAGCCCTCTTGCAGGAACCACCAGAATGTCACAATTGTAATATATTCTTATTGGTAAATAAATACATTTGTATTTGTATTTTGTATCACCAACAGCCTGTAGAAGGTGGTCATAGTACTTACCTAAAGCATGCCATGAGGAACGTTCTTTGATTTCTTCCTTTCAGCAACGTTGTTGCAACTTCTAAGATGTCTTTTTGACCTTCCTACTCTAAGTCGTCCCGTTCGTAGCCGCCATTTAAAAACCTTTCTTCCTAGCGTTTGTCCGTTCTATTTCTTTTCTTCCGTTTGTCGGTTCTACTTTGTCTAAGAACAATGGATTTAAGGGCCAGTATCCTCGTATCTTCACGCCGGCCGGTGCGAGATGTCCTGTCTCGAAGCCAATCCTGTCCTGTCTCTCGCGAAGAATCAGGCAGCAAACACGGCTTGGTTTTTATGAACCTTCAGTTAGCTTTATAGTGATGCCAACCGAATAAATTGAACTCATTCATCAAGAGAATGAAAACTTTCGCAGATTCTCGTTATTGATTTTGAAGAAACGGAAGAATATTACTTTACTATGTACATACTTAGTAATATAGTATAACCTAATCCAAAAGAAAGGGATCCATCTAAACTAACAAATATTTGAAGATACGTAGGCAACTAAAAATTGTACCTACACAGTTGTTTAAATGAATAAATCTAAATCGAATCTAAGTTTTAGTACAAGTATGAACTTTTTACAACCACTTTTTACCTAAACCAAGCCCGAGGAACCCTAAAAAACGTAGACAACAGGTGTTCGTCCATCGACCTCACTCGCGTGATGCCACAAAAAACAAATGTTAAAACGCTCACTAAGTAATATTGTGTGATGAATTCATTGCTAGCAGGCGATTATTTCATGATTCCATTGAGTGGCCAGTATTTTATACTTCATTTTGCCTATATATTTTTTGGTATATCTTTTCGTATTGCATTTAAAATTGTGTTTTTATAGGGTTATCGACAAATAACATACGCCCTTACTTTTTATTAACTTTTTGTGGCTTTTATGTCATTGCGGCCATGAAAGGCCTATTTTGTGATTGCCATTCTTCGGCCCTTAGGGGGCGTTCACAGTTCACCGCTCAGCCCTGCAGCTGTTAGGAACTGCAGGATCTTTTTAGGCGATCTTTTTAGATTTATTTAAGTGTTACTATATCATTAATGAATTTATACATTTAGAGTAAGGAATTTAAATGTTTTTTTTTTTCTTTTTGAAATTTTACTACCTTCTTTAGTTTTATAGTTTTAAGTAATTTCGAATACAATTTTTACAATTCATCAATTTTTCTTTTGTATTCTTGGAATTTCGGCTTACTTTTAAACTTTTCTGAAGTTATATTTTTTTTTAAGTTTTTATAAAACATTAGAGTATTATTATATCTGATATGAGAATGCATTTGACATTTCAGATCAGGTTCTTTACGTATACGTCCTAATGGGACTTTTTATTTCCAAAAGAGCTGGTTTAAGAGTCGTTTGTATAATAACTTCAAAATTTTCTAATATGAATTTCGATTTAAATTCCAACCAAAATACCGGATGGCCTTCCTAAATTTTGTGATCGCTGTTCTTGAACCTTCCTTTCCCAGCGTTCGTCGGTTCTGCGAGCTATAGACCTGTTCATTCTAGTTTTTATGTACTCAACGCACCCATAACAATCTTGTGTAAGTTTTCTCTTCTCATTAAAACACTCTTCATTCCCTTAATACCAAGATGTCATCGTTTCTTAAAATACCGGATAGCCTTCCTAAATTTTGTGATCGCTGTTCTTGAACCTTCCTTTCCCAGCGTTCGTCGGTTCTGCGAGCTATATACCTGTTCATTCTAGTTTTTATGTACAATCCATAACAATCTTGTGTAAGTTTTCCCTTCTCCTAACAACACTCTTCATTCCCTTGATATCAGAACTTGCAAATGTTCACGATCAAGGCGCAATTCCTTACGAGATGTCGATCGATTCACAACAAATCTCAACTTTTATCTTTTGTGACATATAGCTGGAGAGTAGCCATGGCTGGTTTATTCCGCCTAAATTAAATTCATATTTATTTTTTGTTATTACCGTTTAGGTAATAACAAAAATAAAAAAGACCTTTATTTCCCCTAAAAGAATTCATTGGTATTATAACTACATAAAAAAATTACCTATGATAAAAGTTGACATACAAAAAAATTGTATGTCATTAATTTTATTAGAGGTAATAACATAGTTCGTCTTAAACATCGGAAAAAATCGTGAGGCAATCGGTTAGTGTTCCAATAAGATGGGCTTGAAACCCGTCACGTAGAATGCTACTATGGAAAACGTGGGAATAAGCCAAATATAACATGTTAGCGCCTCTGACTACTCCTATTTAATATCCTTGTGGTTATATATGGAGATTAATGTGTTATCGGTCGTTTAAACTACAAGTATTTTTGAAAACGCTTAGTATTATCACTGCCATTTGTCTGGTCCCCCGTCCGATGTACCGATGACGTCTAGAAGTCTAGGAAGAGTTTTAATTGAATTTACGCGATTCCTCATGGGTTACCAAGTTAAGAAGAATCAGGAAACAACTCTGTTTGTTTATTTTTTCATGCAATAATGATCTGATTACCGATGATAAGCTAGCTGTGTCGTTATCACCTGTGATAATAGCTTCCAAGTTATCAGATCCGGTGGTTGAGATGCTATCACAACTTATATATTTCTAACCAACTATACTTGTACCAACTTGCAATCAGAGCGTTCAACTTTTAATGCTTTTTATGGAGAGCCTAAGACAGTGTCCAAGCTAAAGGTTCTAAATATTGGATGTCAGTTTCCCAATACGACAAAGAAATAATAATAAAACACACTCACGACTGTATTCCTCGTGATGCTGATAGATACTCAGTGCGTAGACCTTTGAGGATACTGGTAGGTTCTAAGTATTGGATGTCAGTTTCCCAATACGACAAAGAAATAATAATAAAACACGCTCACGACTGTATTCCTCGTGATGCTGATAGATACTCAGTGCGTAGACCTTTGAGGATCATGGTAGGTTCTAAGTATTGGATGTCAGGTTCCCAATACGACAAAGAAATAATAATAAAACACGCTCACGACTGTATTCCTCGTGATGCTGATAGATACTCAGTGCGTAGACCTTTGAGGATCATGGTAGGTTCTAAGTATTGGATGTCAGGTTCCCAATACGACAAAGAAATAATAATAAAACACGCTCACGACTGTATTCCTCGTGATGCTGATAGATACTCAGTGCGTAGACCTTTGAGGATACTGGTAGGTTCTAAGTATTGGATGTCAGGTTCCCAATACGACAAAGAAATAATAATAAAACACGCTCACGACTGTATTCCTCGTGATGCTGATAGATACTCATTGTGTAGATCTATGAGGATACTGGTAGGTCGGAAGCACGTGCAAACATCACATGTGGCAGATGACCGCGTTTTGCAAGTAATTACAATTCCACGTGACACGTCGCAAGCTCATCGCTGTTTGGCACTGATGCCACATAAAATATTATAAATAAATAAATAAATAAATACATAAATAAATAAATAAATAATGCTGGACATTTTTCACACAGCACCACCTAGCCCCAAACAGAGCTTGTATTATGGGAACTACATGACTGATATACTACTTATATACTTTTTGTTTTTATTTTGTAAATACATACATATTATACAGAGAAAACACCCAGACCCGAGACAAACATTGGCTAATCGTACAAACATTTGTCCCGCAGCGGGTATCGAACCCCTAACCTTCTGCGTCTCAGGCGAGCCTTCGCCCACTGCGCCACAGAGGTCGTCGATAAATAAATAAACACATACCTAGTCCTGACACCCACACGAGGATTCCCTATATCTTGTGTATCAGGAACTGCTGGTACCGTGGTACCGCAAGACACCCGGAACAAATATCTGTCGAACAACATTTGTGGCGCGGCGTCCACATGGCTTCAAATTTTTGGTTCAAGGGCATGCCGGTTTCCTCACGATATTGTCCTTGTCCGTTTTGAAAACATTTCAATGCGCACATAAATGTTTCACATTGGTGTGTCTTTATCCTGTTAATGATACAGGCAGATGTTAGGCAAATCGTATCATAATCAATGTAGATTACCTAGAACTGGCTTGTATTATCTAAAGGTAATACAGGATAAAAGCACTAGCACACCAACTTGTGAATTATGTGGGAATATCTGAGGAAAATCATATCATCGACCTACAGTGTAGATCTCAGATCTCCCAAAACGACTCAATAAAATTCATCACATAAAAGTGATTTAAAAAAAGATCCTCTGTTATGAGGTGCGATAAGAGGCGTAAGTGCCATAAAAACGCGACAGATACCTCAGTTCGAAGAAAGTATCGTTTTACCTATAGATTTAGGAAAGTTTAAAAATATACCTGATAACCACACTACTGGGAATCCTAGTGTTGAATAAAGACTATGGTTTGCTAACAGCAAATTTTAGCAAAATAAATACAATTCAGATAATTTCCAAAGTAATCAGTCAATCACTCGAGAAGCGTTAACGGTGAATTTGTACGTGAGTGTATAGATGTGAAAGATACATGCAGACCTTTTCTGAAAGAATCACTGAATCATTTGGAAAGCGGAAAGTTAACAGTTTTATTTATATAATACTGCATTTTAACAAAACAAACTAAAAGATTTTCTTTTTAGGATGATATTTTTTCTCTGTGCACGGAATTAAAGTAATTTTTTGACTTTAATATTCGGTTTACTTATTAATTTGAGATGCCACATTATTCACATGATTCTTTAGTGAATCGGCGCAAATCTACCTCCATCTAAGTTGATATCTCTAAGATCAGTGGCTCGGTGGACAGGCTTAAGAGTTTGTTTTTATGAGTTTTTAAGTGGCCATTATTACGATAGAAGGCCGAACTTAACGTCTTCATTCTACTCGTAAGTCTTGAGCTTTACACGGTAATTTTTGGTGCCTCGTTTAGACTTGCTCGCTTGCTCGTCTTGTTGTCAAGTGCTTCTAGGATAGCGTCGCGCGTATGTAGGTAAGTGATACACTAGAGATGATAAAGATAAACTATGCCTATGTCATTGGAAACAAATGTATATGGCCTTTCATGTATGTTATTTTATATTTTAAATAAACTTTAAAATTTAATTTAATGTCTATTTTTAATTAAATTTAACTGCTCGGTACTCATTTTTAGTTATTTAAGTTTATATTTTTATTGCGTCTTTTTTTTGTGAGTGATTATGTATAGTTTAAAAAGTATGCATAATCACTCACATAATCTGCATAATTATCATGTATAGAGTCCTGCTCTTCTTCTGTTATTCAACAGTTTGTCGACCAATGTTTCAGACGACATTGTAAGGGGAGCAGTGAATCCGGCTAGCACAAGACCGACAGAAGTGGCGCTATAGAGATGAGATCTTTACTCAGCAGTGGGTGTTACCGACTGATTAGATAGATAACGTAGACGTGATGGGTGGCGAACTGTGTGTAGTTCTGCTGCAGATAAAGTGCAACAGTCACTTGCATCTGTTTTAGCGCGACTAATTAATGTGCAGTTTAAAAGAGCATGATTCAGATTAATATTGGTGCAGAATATGATAGTGACGAATACAAGGCAATAAAGATTAAAATTAAAATACTTTATTTTGTGTCAAATAAAAGATACCGGAGTAAACGTAAGAGGAGTTATTAAGAAAATGAGATTGACAACAAAAACGGCCGTCACTCAGCACTATGTTATAAAAGCACTTTGTGCCACCAAAACGCTGGTGTGCGTGCGGGCCAGCAACTGCGATACGCGGCATCTATTTAAATACTATACAGATACAAAATTGGTCAACAAACTGTTGAATAATAGAAGAGCAGGATTCTAGACATGATAATTATGCAGATTATGTGAGTGATTATGTATACTTTTTAAACTGTATAAAGACGCAAAAAAACTAATATAACTTAAAAATGATTACTTAGAGACTTATGCTGCGTTTGACAGAACGGTCATCTGTAGGGAGAGGAATTATTGTGAAAACCCTTTAACAAAATTGATTATGTTATGATATCGTCACCAATTATCAAAGTAGTAAAAACATTATGACAATGTTCTACAAATTAATAACGTAATTAAAGATATTGCCACAACAAAAATTATTATCAGCTTTCTAAAGATTTCCAATTTTCACTAAGGTCATAATTGACGGAACCTATCCTACGAAAGATATAAGCACTAATCATATCTTCAGCCAATCAAAATTTTATAGTCTATTAATTCCTAATTAGTAACGGCCGCACTTAAAGAGTTCTTAATAGTTGATTAAACAAACACTGCTTTGTGATATGTGTATTTTTTTATCTAGAATAGATATTCATTAGTTGTGTTCATAATCACAACTAATGGTAATTGATGATATGGCCTTCGATGGAGCATAAAGATCTAGAAGATAACTATTCACTCTTACCTTGAAAAGACAGATTGTATTTTACAGGAAAGACAGACAATGGAAATGTTTTCCATTCCTTCGCCGTGCTCAGATTTGACTGAGCTGTGCGTCTGCTTTTCTTTATTACACACAAATAAACGCTTATAAAAGGCAGAATGAAATTACATATACAAAGGCGAGAGAGGTAATTATAGAGGTAGGTTCGTTTCCCTATGTGGCTTTTCGATATGTGAAAAGGAGATGGTGGTATCAGATCATGTAGATCCTGGGCTCATTCCCCGAAATGTAATCTGTAGAATATCGATAGGCATGCAAAATTGCGACGGTGTTCTAGACTGTGCATCTTCTCCGCCATGTGTTGCTCGCCTATTAGTCTGAATGCTCTGCGTTCGATCGAGTCCAAGGAAACACCAATCCAAGGTGTTTTGCCAAGCCATCTCAAAAGTGGCAGTAGTACTCTATACCAAGGGTCTATACAAATACCTCACGCTTAGTTTTTCTTTCACGCTAACGCTAAATTTGACAAGGAGAAACTTGGCAGTAGTCACGTGACTTTTCCACAGATTTCCATACAGTTCAATCTTTCCACAGGCGTTAACGCCAACAGAAAATGGTATTTGTGTAGACACCCTGACCGGACTTGTGCTTGATAAATATTTCAAATGCAACAGAAGATTTTTTAAGCTAAACAACTGTTCAGAAATCTTTATAGCTAGTTGTTGGGCAACTTAAAGAATGCCGACAAATAGTAGGTACCTACACGTAAATAGCATAGAAAAGTTTTTATTGACTAACTTTAAGTACCGTACCTACATAAGCGAATCTAATGCTAGAAAATATTATCGTAAATATAACCTTAAAGCAATAAATAAACGTACATCGTAATTTCACGTAAATACCTATATTGATAAAATGACTTGTTTAACATCGTCTATTCTATTCGTTTAACATGTACTGATTGTGGCAATAAAACCTATTTAAAAACAAGTTCATCCATCCTTATATACCAACAAATAGATTGCAAAAAAATATTTACATTCAATAAGCCGTTTCGGAGATAAATGGTAACATACAAACAGACAACCTCTTATGGCAAACACATATACGGACTCCGTCGTATCGGGTATCAGGTCATCAATGAGAAATGGAAGTGTAAAGGTCCGTAAATATTGAAGGGTTGACAGTGGCAATTAGAATCATACTATACTGCGAATTCGTATGGAGGGGTAAGCACTGAAGGCCCGGTTAAATTTAGTTTGATAGCGGTGGCGCTGGTTGTTAAAGTTCTCGTCAATGTACTTACTGATCGCCGGTGGCGAAAGGTTGGCAAAGTTTGCTTCACCGTCGCCATGGCCGCGCCAGTTCACGCGGGCCTTAACATGATAGCAAAAGGATGTCAAAGTTGTTGAGCGAACTCTGACAAACTTTTGGCTAGCATTTTTTTTGCTGCCGCCACTGGACGTCCGTTTTCAAGCAAGTTGATCGCCATCGTCACTGACCTAATTTACCTCAAATTTGATGGCAAGTACCTGGTCGATCTAAACGCAGCATCAACACGAAACTATACAAATTATGAAATGTCGCGAGGATGTGGTGTCACAAAGGTGTTATGAATAGGTAACCTGATAGTTATGGTACTCTGATGATGGCCTGTAGGTATGTTTGGACATTTTACTGGTTTTTTTTTTACGTTTTCTACCCTCACAAAGTAACTTTGTGTCAACTAATAAGAAAATAGAAGCGATAAAGGCCCCACGCAGCATTATAACGGTCATTAATAACGCAGTGTGTGTTTGCGATATCTGTTTTAAGTACATTTTGTATTAGGTAGGACGCATGCGATCTTACTCACGGCTGCGCTATTAACAATGCGATTGAAGTGTTCAGTTTGACACTAATTCGAATTGCGATAAAGATCTACGCATCTAAGTAGGTATGTATCTAAGGTTATCCATAATAGGCAATGTAGTAGTGAGCTTGTTTGTTTTTACTACTTTTAATTGAGTCTAAAATTACTTTTGCTTGTCAACAGGTCTATAGAAGTTTGGCTGAAGTCCGGCCGTCGGCACAGTGAGGTCCTGGCCGAGCAGAAGATGAGTGAAGGCCAGCTTCGAAGACCTGGTTCCACCATCATACTGTGGCTGAAATGCGAACAGGTAAAATAGATGAGTTCGTCCAATATGTTTTAGAAAGAAAACAAAGAAGAATAAAAAATGACAAAGTCTATTGGTATTATGATATGACGACTTCGGTGGCGCAGCGGGCGAGTAGCTGGCTGCAAGGGTTCGATTCCCGCTGCTGCACATTATGACCTGCAAATCGTTCCGGATCTGAGTAGTATCATGGCACCCTTAGTTCCTGATATCCACGACACATGGGATCCTAGTATGGGGACAGGAAATGTCCTCTGCCCACGGCTTCGCCCGCCGGATAAATTAATGCCTGTGTTATTCTGATGTAAAAGCTAGTTTCATCGAAATCTTTTTTTGTAGTTTTTGTATGAAAGAGTAACAAACATCCATCCTAGGATAGGATGTTTATCATTGATTAATTGAATAAAGGGAAGCCATTAATCGGGAAAGAGATAAACTACTGATACATAGAATAGTCGGACTAAAATAACGAATAGACCAAAACTCATGATATTGCTAAGACCTATAGTTAGGTGCCAATGTTGATCCATATTGATAGATAGATAGATAGATAAAAATGTATTTGTTACTACAGACACACACATACTATATACATTGTTATTTTATTTTTAACATAAAAAAACATATTCAAAAAGTAAGTACTTAGAGATAAATTAGTTTGTGTGTGTTGCAGCATAACAAAAAGGCCATGGGTCAGTGTTTTTTTTTTTCTTAAAAGCAGAAACACTGATTTTCAACCAAAAACCTGATGAGACCAAGCAGAACGAGTTGCAAGTGTACCTAGCTACGAATTATTATGGTTGTGTTGCAAGTAGTATTCATAAATTACTAATTATTTTTTCATATTTCCTATGTCAAAAACAATTGATCGGAATAAGTGGAGCTTAGCGAACCAAGAAACAAAATTATTTCACTTTTACTATATCTCGAGTTCACCTTGTTCGATTGGCACCACACTATAGCTGTATGAAGGATCATCAAAAAAAAACAAGCAGAGTTTGTTGCTTGATTCTTCTAGGCTTTGGCGCGCTAGGAATCTGCGTAAATCCAATGGAAAATTTAAATTGACGTTTTTAAGTTTACGAAAACCCGCCTGAGACGCAGTAGGTTATGGATTCGATTCCCGCCGCGGGACAAATGTTTGTATGATCTGCAAATATTTTTCTCGGGTCTGGGTGTTTTCTACGTATAATATGTATGTTTTTACAAAAAAAAGTACCTATATAAACAGTATATCACGTAGTTCCCATAACACAAGCTCTGCTTAGTTTGGGGCTAGATGATGCTGTGTGAAAAATGAAAAATGATATTTATTCCTACAAATTTCGTTTACCTATAACTCTTTGAGTTTCAGGGTTGCGTTCGTTGTTTTTCAAATTGTACTAGTTCATTTGTTTTGCATAAAATACAGCTGTTCTGTAGTTACTATCATTAGATATGTCTAGCTTTTTGCGACTAGAAAAAAAGGCTTCGCCATTTTAACCATTACGATTATAGATTAATTTGAATGCATTCTACCCACGTTATTAATAATGGCTATTAGATTCATTTTCAATTTAGTTTCCAGTTAAGATTATGAGAGAGTTAATTACTCGCGTGATAGGGTAATGGATTAGAATACTTATTTATTATAGTCGTTGGGTCTGGTGTTGCCGACAAACTGTTTTTTTTTTTTTTCAAAGTCACTGACTTAGAAACTTTTACGTGTTTCGATTAACATACTATGAATGCCGCTTGATATTTTCATAAAGTTTGCTATTATTTAAAAAACAGGCGATTGTAAAGTTCAAGTCTTGAAGTGGTTTCGTGTTCCAATACAATATAATATTTATGGCCCGCGATGCAAGAGGTAGTTTGTTTGTTTGTCTGCCAAATGGTTCCAAATTGCCCTGTGCGACTGCGCATCGAATCTGGGCAATGGTATGGAATCGTTTTGTATACTTCAATACGTGATGAAAACACGGGAATGTTTTACTTAATAGTTTTATAGATATAATGTTTTTATTGCTTCATTAATTCTTTATTTTATTATTATAAAATCCTACATAAGTGCCTTATAAGTTTTCTGTGTTTGTCATAGATTGCATACTTACACAAATGAAATATAAAGAAAGTGTTTTTAAATTGTCTACTCAATTATAGCGTTAGATGTCGAATGTGTCTAATGGCCGCCATTCCGTGAAAATAAGTTAAAAAAACGTAAACAACGCGGCACCTGCGGGTCGTGATTGGCAGGTGCGGCGCATGCGCAGTGCCCGGCTCGCCTCTGCGCACAGGACCTGGCCTTTTTGCCGCCTTAACCCTTGCACATGCCTTCAGGCAACATTGTTCCTTTATTTATAAATATCAGAAGCTTTTATCTAATTGGTGCCACTATTTTATAAATGGCGTAGGTTACTAATATTTATCTTGGCTAATTTGATAGGCTTCGTTAAGAATTTCAGGACTTTAGAATAGTTTTTTTTTGTACTTTGGACCCAATTGTTTCCTTGTTTTTTCTACGTAAATTTCAATTTCAATTTTTAGCTTTTATTTTATGAACTAAATTATTACTTGTTTAGGTACCTACCTATTTTTGATAAGCAAGTCATCGGCCGACCTCGTACATCTGCTCATTCTTAAACATTTCCTCAGCAACTCCTTATCATGCCATCTTTTATTTATTTTTATTTTAAACAAAAAAACAACAGAATACCTACGTATGAGCATGTGACATCTCCGTATTTAGAAATGGTTTTTACTATTTCTAAGCAGATGGTAATTTCAATAATGATGCATACTTGCGCATATAAATTGAACAGGTGTAGAGGCGTTGGATAATTAATCGGTCCGCGGTTACAATAATAGGTGGTCAGTGTGAAGTTGGATTAGGACATTAATGCTTATAAAACACATTGCAAGTTAGAATATTTAAAGAGTATAAAAATAGTATACAACCTATACCTCACATTAAACCAATGTGAGGGTTTAATAATGCAGATTATTATTTAAAAGAAATGTAGATTATGCCAAAATGTTTCCCGATAAACAAGCTCGCTTAACCCACTTTGAGATGGTGGATTTGTCACAAGTATCTGGCCCTCATTTACACGCATTGGGATCATAAAACATATTCTTATAACTTCTTTTAAAATATAACTTTCCTCCTTTATTTATTTTTTATGAGCATAGTATTCCACATAAGTATCTACATTATCCTTAAACATTTATCGACAATTTCTTAAGATAGGATTCTACAGATCATGTAGGCATACAAGATGCCGATGAGATGATAAGATCACAAGTATTGTCACCCCATAGTGAAGGGCTTAATTTAAACAATATTGAAATATCAGTTTTTATAAGTAGGTACCTGATGTTCGTTGTTTTTTAAGACTTGTGGAAAATATATGGATGCATTTTTCACGGTACAGTAAACAGAAAAAGAAAGACAAGAAAACATCACAGACAAGCAATCACTGTTAAATCGTTGTTATTGTAAACTAAATATTTGATAACATGGTAGTACGAACTATATTTATTTATTTTTTCGCTTCGTATCTGATTATTTTATGATTGTATATTCCCTCATAATATAACATTAATAGTGTCACTGACCAATCAGGCCATCTGTTATGATTTGAATTAAAAAAAAAGCCTACAGTAGATTCGATGCGCCTGTCAGAAAGTCCCCTTCGCAAATATTTGTAAATACTAACCCCTTGACGAGGGTTGGTTATATTATAAATGTTTTCCTTAAGTATCGAGTTCCGTTGGAATTCCAAGTAATTGTAACACAGAATGGATATTGATCAAGCAGTATCTATAGTTGTTTTTTTTTTTAGTATAACTACGCTAGAAACTACCTAATATTTTTTTCTACACAAATATTTCCTATTTCCATGATACAGGTACTTTCAAAATTACAGTAACTTTTGAAAGTACCACCCTCTGGAGTTTAAAGAATAGACTTTTTACGCAAATACGGGCGTAATACTGGTTGTAATAGTACTAAAAAGTTTCCATTATAGTTTTCATCCAACTATGAAAAAAATATGTGAATTAATTCAAAGTGCTAGATTTTTTAGTCGTTACACTAAATTTAAGTGTGAAGTTAAAAATTATAAATAAGTATTGTTTTTTTTTCGGCTTGAATTTTCTTCAGATCCTAATTTCGTAACAGTCTCGTATAAACTATTTGGGTATATATACTGTGTATGTTTCTTTCATAGATTACTGTGCTGGGGGTCTCTGAGAATTACGAAGAATGTCACGAAATTGGATTTCACGATATTTTTTTGCTTGTCTTGGAAATTCTAACATTAAATAAATTTGACTTAATTCAATTGCTACTGCTTTATTCGTATTTATTAGCATTTCCAATATTTAAATGAGCTGATATCGTTGGTAAGTAAACGGTTTTTTTTGCAAGAACATTGTAAAACGTTGTTTTATGTATGAAAGGTCAACAGACTATTCTAAGCTATGCTTCTACGCAGTTTTGGGGGATCGATTGTTGATCTATTGATTTACAAAAAATCGCAATTTTCCTCCTAAACAATTCTCAATAGATTATATATCATCAAACCCTTACTCCAAACAAATCACAGTATCCCGTCCTAACGAATTTATATTCTTTATTGGTACTATTTTTTTCAATGCTTACAAAACAAAGTCATACGAGGTTTTCAACGTTTTTGTTTTGTGAGCATTGAGTTTTCTCCAAAAACGGTATTAGATTAGAAAATTCATTATTATTATAATCTACAAAATTAAAAAAAAGTCCGTGAGCGTTTGCGTGATTTACAAATAACCCTGTATATAAGAAAGCTTACTACTTTGTAGTTATTTGGTCAATATAATGTATAGTATAGCATACACATTTTCACCTGCATCCTGATGCGAGTTCATCAGACTTAAGGCAGGACTACAAAATCGTCCGGGGCCGTTTGTAGCACGCGAGCGACGTTTGCGTTCGCTCGTCGCCACCTGTTGTGTGCGCACCCTATGGTGGGTACAGGCTGCTCTCGTTTCTTCAATTTTTAACTACCTTGTCACTGACCTTACCCAGGTGACTAAGAAAGATCCAGGGACATGATAAATTAAGCTACAAAGAGCTACTAAATTATCTACGATATTGACGAAAAACAGCGGTAACTAAGCGGAACTTTCAACTTTTAAATACGATGAATTCAGTTTACAAAAATAGTTGCAAAATTCAATTAGAAATCAGAACAGAACATTAAATTGCTTGAATGTAGATAGATTGCAGTTTACATCAAATCATTCATAATCACTCACTAACTTTAGCAGCGTGCTAAAAGTGGTCTGCCTCTATCCTTTGTGTAGTGTTAGAAAAGGACAGGGTTAGATTTAGCGACCTGCTACGTTAGTGAGTGATTATGAATGATACTTGATGACGTTTTGATACTTTTTTTACATCAACATGATACGCATTAACCAAATTTTTTAGGCCTTACAGCGAAGTTATAAGAAAAATAGAGATAGCTTGTTGACTGATTCTTCTGAAGAAATATGCACTTTATCTCAGGACATGGGCCCTAACCATTATGTCAATGCCATAGCCTGCTCGATAGTAAAAACGGGATTTGACATCATTGACTCAATTCAATCGCTATAAAACTTGATGGTTAGTGATCTGACTAAATGCAGGGTGCCCAAGAAAAAGCCAATCACACGGCGAAGTTTCAAATTTTTTGAAGACGCCAGGTGTTATTTAATTCGTATCCCCCTGTACACACGAGTTACAAAACAGAACTTGCGGCAAAACACCTGCCTTTTCCCGTTTTTACTTTTTTCTCTTTTTTCTTTGTCTCCATCTTTTACCCTAACTTGGTTGAGTTTAATAACCCGACTTGCATTGAGGTAGGTCATTTTGACCTCTGCATTTTTATTTTTCTTGTGTTTTTTTTAGCACATCCGGAACACGGAATGCTTTTACGGCATTCGTGAATTCGTAGCTAGTACAATATTAGTTTTTTTATTTGTTTTGTACACGTAAAACAAATCTTTATGTAAGTACATATGTTAAACAGTAAAAAAATCTTCGCCTCTTAATCATACATACGTCAAATATCGTTATCGGAGCACAGATAAGCGCAAAAGTCTTTTTAAGAGGGTCTCCGAACGATAACTGCTGAACAGTTATAAAGTTTTGATAAAATTTACCTACCTAGCATAGGTAGGTATATACTGAGCTAACACCTTTTTGGCGCTACATTGAACTGTCTAGAATCTAGATGGACAAAGAAGGTGCGTGGGCTACCTATTTGTTTTTTTTTTTATTGTACCAACATCCTATTTTTATGTGTAGATTATAGGTATCTTGGTTCGTTTGTTTTTGTTGTTTTTCATGTGCGAAATAAACGTTTTTGTTAATTTCATATTTTGTTGAAGGCAACTTGTCAAAAGACGATTAAACTGAAACTTTCTGTAGTCACTTTACTTTTTACTTTACTCTACTGCGTGTTATTTTCGCTGATCATGTCCCATTTGCTGAGATTCAACGCTGAAACTACTGCGGCTATTATATTTCCATGATAGCTTCATAAACTCCAGTCCATGGCTGTTGCAAAATATAATTAAAAGCGGTAAAGACCTGTATAAAACTTATATTTAAACTATATCTATAAAAACAATAGTTCAGTTGGTACCTTGCATACTATCTCTTATTACTCCGGAAATCCTCAACCCCACTACTAGATTGTGAGATTTCATCTGCAAATGTCCACTGGAAAAACTGTTTCGCATATTCCCACGGTATTAATTTATCTTACATAAATAACAAATCTGACTCAGGCCAGTGTCAAAAATTACATGAAACTCCGCTCAATATCAAAATTCTGCCTAATCCTACATTCGTATGGATAGATTAATACAGGTCAAAAAATCTTAAACAAAGACATGTGACAGTTTTATTTATATTGTTTATTTATTTAGAAAATCAAATTTAAATCAATTCTTATGGAAAAGCGTTTAAAAGAAAAGGATAAATATTTCTACTTTTAAAATGATCGCAAACTTTTTTACGAATGGGGAAAGTAGAAGAACATAAATAAATAAATAATGTTGGACATTTTTCACACAGCATCATCTAGCCCTGAACTAAAAAGAGCTTGTATTATAGGAACTACATGACTGATACTACTACTTGTAAACTTGTTACTTTTCAAACTATCTGACAAAGGCTACTTTTTACGTAACATTTCAACGGTCATTGCCCAGTTGTTTTGGCGTCGTCATCGTAAAATTACTTTTTTTTTTTTCAATTTACGTAAATCAGCTCACGCGAATTGTCGATTACGATAAATGAGTTTACTACCCAATTAAATTATCACACCTAGGAATCGCGTGATCGATCGTTTGAATATCTTAAAGATTGGGCTGCAACGACATATCTGCATTCGACAGGCTATTTAGTTTGCAGAATCTACAAACGCAAACCATGAAAAAAAAACAAAGCAGAGTTTGTTTCCTGATTCTTCTAGGCTTGGTCGCGTGCGAGGCATCGGCGTAAATTCACTTTAACATTTTAAATTCACGTAGCTGACATTTCTATCTTGTGATATCAATGAATAAAAACCTTTTGACTTTGACTTTGACTTTGACTTTGAAGAAAGATTCTCGAATAACGACCATGAACCACAAGACGACGCAGTGAAAAATACCTATCACTCGATAGACCGCTGACTAGTGGTTGCGGAAAATCGATGGGTAGAGGTGGCTCGGTTGTTTGTCATGGCACTCTTTATGGAGGCCTATGTCCCGCGGTGGACTTCTTTATACAGGCTGTTTTTTTCCATAATTAACCCCCAAAGTTCCAAAACTTTATTTGCGTATATTCATTACCAATACTTGACTTTATTAAGTACAGGTGAATAACAAACGGTCGATCCCAATTACAGCCATATACGGATGTCTCTTTTTTTAAAGATTAAGCTGTCTAAAGTACTACCTCTGTGGCGCAGTGGGCGAAAGGCCGCGTGAGACGCAGAAGGTTGCGGGTTCAATTCCCGCCGCGGGACTAATGTTTGTATAATCTGAGACAAATATTTGCAGATGCACACATTTGTCTCGGGTTTGGGTGTTTTCTATGTATAATTATGTATGTATTTACAAAAAAAATATCTAAGTAGTATATCAATCATGTAGTTCCCATAATACAAGCTATATGATACTGTGTGAAAAACGTCCAGCATCATTATTAAAAAAAAATGGAAAACCGAGGCGTCGTCTTTTACGACTGTTATTGGGACCTGGTGGTAGGCTGTGGTCAATGTTTCTCGCGCTTTTGCACGGCTCATAAAAAATCGTCAACAATCGCCGCCGGCCTCACTCAGATCGCTTTTACTTGCGGAAATAAATAAAACACCTTTCGATTACATAAAAAAACCGTGGCTAGAGTCGTCGATAATAAAATACATTATAAAACCGAATACTGGTGTGAGAATTGATTTTTGCCCGCAAGAGGTTGTTTGATCTCAAAGAACAACCGTTTAAGAAAAATCTAAGCCAATAAACCCGGTCGGTTTTTTTTGGAATCTATTTATATGACTTCAAGGATGGTTCTTAGATTAATTTTATAACCACAAGTCACTAGGGGGCGCTACAATAGACGATGGAAAACACGTTGTTTTTTTTTATATTGCAAACACACACGCACACACACACACACACACACACGCGCTCACGACTGTCTTTCCCATGGTGGACATCCACAGATACATACTCAGTGAGTAGATCTTTGAGGATACCAAGTAGGGGGGTAGTCAGAGGCACTTCCAAACATTACATTTGGTACATGCCCGTTTTGCAAGTAGTAAGCATTCCACGTGACAGTTTTGATGTTTATATGTTTGGTTGTTTTCTGTTAATATCCTCCGTAACGGCTGGACAGATGTGGGCAACATTTGGAACAGGTATAGTTCGTGACCTAGAATAACATATAGGCTACTTTTACCCTGGGCAGAGGCGAGTTTTGTATAAATCCTGGTTACGCGTACTTACTTCGAAGGGAATGTTCAGAAATCGGTCCAGACTCCCGGCTAATTCATGGCCTAAATAGATCACACTTTATTGTATACCACATAATATGTTGCTTACAAATTCAAACAGAGCAAATTACAAACTAATCACAGAAGGACAATGGGCGGTCTTATCGCTGATAATAATAATCATCATTTATTTCAGGCAACGACATGAACAACCTTAAAAATGATGACAATGGGCCCATAACATAAATACCTTAAATACTAACTCTGATGTTGGGGTATTTAGCTATAATATGTATGGTTATTTGGCTTTAAACTGTTAATCCAAGATAATCAAGAAATACCAACCTCATATCATATTATGTATAATTAGTAAATAAACATATTATAATATGAGGTTGAATTCTTGTAATACCATAAATTCAACCTCGGCGTGACTCGAACCCGTCACCAATAAAACAACAACGGATTATCTTGGACTAACGCTTTAAAATCAAATAATCATACATATTATAACTTAATACCCCGGCAGCAGATTCGGCCATTATTCGGCTTCGCATTCGACTCGCACAATCAAGCCGGACTCATCCGACTAGTTCTAAGTCCTAGGTGTCGCAACTCTACGGCCGTCACCGGCGCGTCTAGTTTTTCAATTAGTAGGTAGAATGTTGAGTCAAGGGCGGTCAGGCAGCTGGCTTCCTAGTGAATTCTAATACGATTGCGAAACCACGACTGTAATGCAGTGTGTCACTTCGAATCGGCTACAGTGTAAAATATGCTGTGCCGAGTTCGATAACTGTAAACAAAAAGAAACCACGCTGCACCTAATCCCAAGTAAAATTTTTGAGACTAAATCTAACCTTCTGGTACAGCGCCATCTATGTGTCTTTGAAAAACTAATAGGTTGGGGAAAAAGTTTCTTCGCATTTTTTAAGAAAATTCAAAACATTTTTTAATATAGTTTATTTACATTTAACTAAAGTATGTAGGTACCATTTTGTTCGATAACTTTTTGCCATTTTGTAGGCAGGGACATGATCCCATTGCTATAAAAACTTTGGGGCTTCTGTTCAAAATACCGCGACAAGTGGTTTTGGCAGTCCTCTCGTGATGTTAACCTGACACTGCCTAAAGAATTCTGAAGAGACCGAAACAGGTGGAAATCTGAAGGTGCAAGGTCAGGACTATACGGCGGATGCATTAACACATCCCAGCCAAACTCTCTTAATTTTTGCTGAGTGGCTAAAGATCCACTTTTCATCACCAGTTATCAGCTTCTTCAAAAATGGTTCGGTTTCATTACGTCGTAATAAAGAATCACAAATGAGAACACGGTTCATTATGTTTCTTTCAGTGAGCTCGTGAGGTACCCAAATATCGAGCTTTTTTGTGTACCCAGTTTTTTTCAAATGCGCCAAAACTGTTTTGTGGTCAATTCCCAGTTCTTCAGCTACGTCGTAACTACTGATATGCCGATCTTGCTCCACTTTTTCAAAAATGGCATCCATTTTATCCGTAATAGGGCGACCAGAGCGACGTGCATCTTTGACATCAAAATTTCCGGATTGAAAACGCTTAAACCAAATTTGTGCTACTCTCACAGACACTGCACTAGGTCCATAAACATCGCAAATTTTTTTCGCGGCTTGCGTTGCATTTTTACCTTTTTTGTAGTAAAATTTTAAAATGTATCGAATTTCTTCATTAGATTCACTCATCTTAACAGTACGAAAAACAAATAAAAATCACACATTTTCCTAATTTGAATTTGGAATTATCTTCTTTAAAATTTAAACTTTTAATGATACCAAAACCAGCCAGATACAAATAGTATAGCCAAAGATATTTTATTACAAGTTCATACATACAATAATGCGAAAAGACTTTTTCCCCAACCTAATACGTATTAAAAAGAATCCCTTAATTGAGCAGTCACTCGAAAACTTTCTAAAAAACAGTATTATAGCCGTACATAAATAAATAAACAACGAACTGCCCCTAAATCTTGACGTGGGGGCCATCCATAAATTTTCATGATTCTTGAAGCCCTCCCCGTCCTTGTCACATATGTGTGGGGGACCCACTGTAGTTTTTCGCTAGAGTAGAAGACGATGTCACACTATGTTGACCCCCTCCCTCCCCCTTAACGTGTGACGTAATTTATGGATGGCACCCTATTAGAAACAAAGAGTGCCACTTTATTGTGGTACACCCAGACCAGAAACAAATATCTGAAGAACACGCAAACATTTGCCCCGCATCGGGAATCGAACCCACACTTCGTGCATTGCAGCCAACAGATTACAGAAGTCGCACGCAATAGATTACAGAACAGTGTCAGTTTTAGTTTCGTCAGTAGTGATTCTTCAGAACATAGTAACTGTTATATTATCTGTGGTGATGCTGGTTTTATGACCGCTCTCAAGGTCAGACTAGACGGTAACTAAGCGGAGTCAAAAATTGTGTATTTTAGGAAAATGATGCGAAAATTTTATTGAGCCTTGAAGGCCTCTGGCTTCCAGGAAATAAAACTGGTCAAGTACGAGTCGACTCGCGCCGACGGATCCGACGGATCGTGTCTCGTTTCTCCATGGAACACTGTCAAAGTTATATTTAAAGAGGAAAAACGAGGCGTCTTTATTTGCAACTGTAGGGAGTTCGCCCGCACTATTGTAAGATTTTTAATTTATTATCTGTGAACGGAAAAGGGACGTCACTAGAACGACACCGTCTCCTCGTTCTAGCTTCCTTTTGGCCGGCAGTTGACTTCTTGTATCCTAAGACGGATGAGGTGTGAATAAACGTTTTTATGCCTACTAAACAACTATATAATTGTTGGAACACGCCCTAAGAACGAGTCAGACTCATGCACCAAGAATTTCGTACCACAAATTATGAACACGGTCTTACGGATGAAGTATTTAAAAGATGTTTAACGAACCACTGCTTTGTGTCATTCTAATATGTGTCATTTCAAATTCATCAAAATAAAACAAAACATTGCTTACTTAAACAACTGTTTAAAATCTTTATAAGTATGTTCGATCATTGATTAAAAAACAATACATTTTTTTTAGATAGGCTTGGGTGCAAAATTTTTGAAGTGACTATATTACGGTTAAAAGATACAGCTCTCTGGCAGACAGACAGGCTTAGAAATACCGTACCTAAAGGTACGGAACCCTATAAACCAATGGAGATTTATGACAAAAAAATAAAATTTTGAGGCGTAGGACCAAATAAATGTATTCTATGCAATAGATAGATACTTGAGTACAACCTTTCTGACAATGTTACACAGGCTACAAATATTAGTAGGTATTAAAAAAAAACGCTGGTTTGATTCCAAAATCTATTAATTTATTTTTATTACTTATATGGTAACTAGTGCTATTTTTAATGAATAATTATATTAACCTATAATCTGCTAAGTAAAACTCTCCCGTTTTACCTTCCACTCGGTCCATTGCCACCACTGGATTCGAATGCATAAAGGTACTCTACGCCATCTTTTGGTTTACCGCGGCGACGACGACGACGATTACTATTTTTGTAATTATCACTTTTCATTAATTACTATATTATAAATTACTATTATGATTGAGAACCTACGATAGAATAAAGTCTAGGTACCAACAGAACCTAATCCCCACTGACTCGTTCTTAAATTGATTGATGAAAAAGAGATTAACTTTGAGAGATTTCTTTGAAACTCACGAGTACCTTTGGAATTAAGTAATTGAGATATATATATTAAGAATTGAAACCTAATGCATTTTTAATAACGTTGTATAGTTCGTGAGCTACATATAAACAGTAAAAAGCTATTATATCTGTAGCTCGGGTGATTTCATACTATATCTCACATACTGCTCAATTCTGATTGATTGAGCTGTATGGAGGACGCTATCTACAGCTGTACATATCCAGTTAGCTGTTAGAAAAACGCTTTGCTTCCATTTAATAAAACGTGCTCAATTGTGAAGCAACTATTTTGGACCTAAATTTCAAGTAAATATGCTTCTTCCAACAGATGCGTTTTGAGAACCTCAAAATCACAAGGCCACATTTGTATATTTTTTTTTCAAAAGGGTGAATAAAATAATGAACACATGTATACCATTAGAGTTGTTCAAAGATCCGTGGAGTGTTCCATGCTAGGAATCCATCTCGTGGACCAAACATCGAGATAAGACGCCTCACTAAAGTGGAGGATGTAGGTATACAGATTGCGAGGCTCCGCTAACTTAAGAAATTGTTACTGATACATGAATAAAAAAATCTTACAATTGTAGATATAGAATAGGAAGAATGTGTCCTCAAGAGTCTGTGTTATCAGGATTTTGGTCTAGCATCGTTTTACGTTTAATTGGAGATGGGCAGGGCATTTAAAAAGGCGGGAGGGTCATAGATGAACCAAAGCAGTCACGGAATGGTGGCCGAGAGATATGCGGCGGGAGGCAGACCAACAGCCCGATAGTCAGATCATATTTTGAGGGCAGTAAGTGAGAATTGATAGAATGCTTAATTGAATCGCATTCCACATTAACATTCGTATCCTTATGTATTCTATTTTATATCTTCTAAGCTACTCACTGAATAAAATCAATTTATCAACTCGCTCAGCCGTACTCAGATGTATTTATGTACACAGGGTACCATGTACCCCATCTTTGACAGGGTTCCCTGTGAAAGATGGGGCACGATTTATGTCGTTGTTCTGTGTTTTTTATTCTACTATTTATTTCAAACAACGGTCATGGCATATTAACCCAGTAGAGTGTATTATTAATTCGACAACATTAACATTATACTTACATAAATTAATTTATATGATAACAGACTATAGACATTCATATAATTTCCAAATATTTGATTTTTACATTGAATTAAAGCACGGAGTTATTTTGATGTTTAAGACGGTTTATAAGGCGTAACGGAAGAAATAAGCAAGTTTATAAAAACGCAAGTACGCGTTTTCGAACGATGCACCAGGATTAAGCACGCTATTCACTAAAGCATCACTAATAAACTGGTTCAATGTGTGTCCGTGTGAGGAAAGGGTTTCGTGGCACAATCATGTAGCCCTTGCAAAAAGGCAAATTTTGAGCCAAACATCATGTTTTAACCCTAATCTCAAACCTAATGTTAAAAACAAATCTTACCTGATATGGTTTCAAAAAATCCTATTCAACGACACCCTACTCAAGGGTGTCGTTTTTTTTTTTTTTTTCACTTTCGTTTGTCACATTATGTTACCAAAATCTTTAGAACATAACTTAAGCAAACTGTACTGCATTCATATTCCATATAACGAAACAAAATTGTCAGCATGGCCACTGGGGATTTTGTGGACACCTTGGGGGGAATGTCCTAGCTGATCCAGGCCTCAAGTAATAGTAAGACGATAAACTTAAATGGTCTTGGTCGCAAGAATAATTTTGTGCATAAAACGACGGCGATTATCTATCTATCTATACTAATAATAATTTGGAGTTTGTTTTTTTGTTTGAACGCGCTAATCTCTGAAACAACCAGTCGGATTTGAATAAATATTTGCATCAGATAGCCCAGTTCTTGAGGAAGGTTATAGGCACTCAAGCATCTCCTTAACATCACGTTTACGATCCTAAGGAGCCGAGCAAAAGAAGAAATAACGCGTGCAGGCGATGTGACGCGGTGGGCCAAGAGCGGCCGTGGCACAGGTAGTTTCAATATATTTGTAATAATACAAGATTTTTTTGGAAAGTATTGATAACTTTAATTAACTTTAGAGAATAAAACCTTTCTAAAAACCATCCTTGTAGTTAACAAATCGATTGAATAAAAACACATTTCAGTGCGATAGCCGTTTCAAATATTAATTATATTAGACAACAAACAAACGAACTCTTCAACGCAGAAACGGTCAAACGCATAGACGGGCTCTACACGTTTGTTTTAATTTGACTTTGTGTCCGCTACTTTGTTTCAACGCTTTAGTGGACAGTTCAGTCCTTCCATCAAACACGATACCTAATTATTTAATCGTCAAGTACCCTCTTATTAAATTTATTGTGTATAATTTGGAGGTTAGTTCTGTACGTTATGGGCGTCAATAAACTTTAGGGGTTCCTTTTCTTGAAGTTACCAGTTGCATGTTACGAGTGTGTCACCAGTTTTATTCGCAGCATAATAATGACGTTAAATTGGCGTTACTTGTAATTTTCAAGAAATGGGCCCGTATATACATCAGATAATTTGAAACTGGTGGAGCTCTCAAATAAGCAAACTGAAGGGGCAAATGCAGGTCATATACCAGAACCGGTACCAAAGGTGGACTTTCTTGGTTCCAAGCAGCACCAAGAAAGTCCTGCACTCGATGACCTAAAGTCGGTGGATGCTAGTTAATCCCGACCGTTCGTCATGGCACTCTTTGAGGAAGCCTAAATCCACAAACATAATTTGGTCAAGAAGTAGTCTTATATGTTCATTTCATTCATATATGTTTTCGCATAGAACCTTGCCTAAGTCATAGCCCATCGTGAGATAGGCATAAATCCTTTAGTGCACGTCAGGATTAGAACCCAAAACCTTCGGATCGAAAGGCGGGGTCAGTAGTCACTACACCATCAATACAACTTATCAAACCCACTCAAGCATCTCCTAATTAGTTTCAAGTACAATTTTATACAACAAACTTGTTAGTAAGGAACAATTGCATTAAGGATCCATTGACGGTGCTACGGCCCATTGGCGACTATTTACTGCCAACAGCGAGTGCTATCAGAATAATAGTTCTTTAGACATTTTCATTTGTAAAATATTCATGAGACGAATATAAATTACGAAATTTGTTAAAAAAGTTCTTACGTTCAAGACCAACTGCAGTGGTATTTTAGTTTACGATTATATTCATAATTTTATTTATTGCTCATCATAGTTATGTATGGATATAAAATTCTTTATTGCATTTCAAATAATATTTCAGCTTAGATAAGTACTACAAACTTCGTCTATTTTGTATAATCCATGCAAAGAGCTTGCTGGACGCGGACTACTTAAAACTCTTTATAGATTAAGTCTGAAGCTGACTGACAGGCGCTGCAACGCGATGTTGACGCCATTTACCAGTGGAGCGACGTTAACAAAATGGAATTCAATACAAGCAAATGCCATGTGAAAACTTTCGTTCTAATGTTGCACCCAGTTTGTTTCGATACAAAATTAACGATGAATCCATACACAGAACCTACTTAATGAAGGACTTGGGTGTCAAAACCTACTTAATGAAGGACTTGGGTTTCAAAACCTACTTAATAAAGGACTTGGGTTTCAAAATCTACTTAATGAAGGAAATGATTAACCTGCATTAAGTACGTTCTGTGTATGGATTGATCGTTAATTTTGTATCGAAACAAACTGGGTGCAACATTAGAACGAAAGTTTTCACATGGCATTTGCTTCATTAAATGGGTTTCAAAACCTATTTAATGAAGGACTTGGATCAAACGTGACATCGAATGCTCACTTTTCATGAACACATAGCTGCTAAGGAATCGTTCAGACGTCTCGGTTTTGTATTTAGAAATGCTAGTGATTTTGAGAACGTTCATGTCATTCGTCTTAACTTTTCGGCACTTGTTAGGAGTAAATTGGAGAGCAGCGTTTGTGTGTGGAACCCGCACGAGGTTACGTACATACTTATGTTGGAAAAGGTCCAGATGGCATTCCTGCGGTTCCTCTATAAACGCTGTTATGGATACTTTCCCTCCTTTTACTCTACTAAGTTTCTGTTGAGAAGCCTAGGGTATAATTAATTCAGTGGAGGCACTGCTATCCTACGATTAAATAACCACAGTCTACAAAATCCTTCACAACAATAGTGAAGCCTTAGATTTGAGCAATAAGCTGTGCCGACTACGTCCCGAACAATATAATTTAAGTTTTTAATTAATGTAATTGGCCCTCGGCCGTGTTAATTAAAGTAACAGATAAACGAATAATGTACAACATTGTATTTTGTTAGTAACACTTTTCTTAGCATAGGTTATGGTCGAGAAGTGGACGTCTTCCGGCTAAAATGTTAACATTCTGTCGATTTATAGGTTACACAATACTAGCAAAAGCGTCAAATAAAATTCTAAACAATATTTTTGTTTTGTTGTGTTGATCATGCGGTTGGAGTGAAATTAAGCAGAGACATAAAATTTGGAACAAATTCATTAAATAAATAATGCTAGACATTTTTCACACAGCATCATCTAGCCCCAAAGTAAGCAGAGCTTGTGTTATGGGAACTACATGACTGATATACTACTTATATACATTTTTTTTGTAAATACATACGTAACATACAAAGAAAACACCCAGACCCTAGACAAACATTCGCAGATACAAACATTTGTCCCGCGGCGAGAATCGAACCCGCAACCTTCTGCGCCTCGGACGGGCCTTCGCCCAATGCGCCACAGAGGTCGTCATTATTTTTATATTTCATTTATTCATGCTCAAATAGACATCAGCCTGCTTAGCTTAGGTTATAGCTGTAGGGTGGACTCTGTTAGTGCGCTGAAATTTTTGTTTAGAAATGCTGATTGATTATAAAATTAAAATGTGTAGTTTATAAAAAACTAACAATAAACACGCTTTTATCACGCATTAAAAATATAAAAAATAATTCCATTATTCACGTCCTGGCTCCATCAGACCCTCGTTACCAAGCCCAATATATTGGACTCGTAAAACGAATCATATGAGCCCGAACTCGAAGGGTTTACTAGTAGCCTGAAGAGTTCCACTATCCAGGAGGTGGATAGTGGAACTTTTAAGGTAGGTATCAGGCTCCATCATCAGACCCTCAAAACTATTCTATTAGATTCGTCAAATCGAATCATATGAGCCCATCTCGAGGGATTTACTAGTAGCCACTGAAGAGTTTCACTATCCACCTCCTGGCTTCATCATTAGATCAGCTCCAAGATACCAAATTATAGTAATGTCATCCAAACTACATAAACATACAAAGTTTCATGTCTATACGACAATAAGAAGTTGGTTAAAATTAACTTCCAAGATTTGATTACATTGTTTGTTAGATAGTTACAAGTGAAACTAATATAACCTTGTTATATTAGTAAAAGATATTAATTTTGTTAAGGTACAAAATAATTTCATCTCAATAATAATTTAAAGTAGACGCCTTCAAATAATAATGCTGGTCATTTTTCTTAGCCCCAAACTAAGCAGAGCTTAATATTATGCGAATTACATGATTGATATACCTGCTACATTATATTATTTATATAAATACTTTTTTTTATAAAAAACATCAATTTTAGCGCGGGAAGATTTCTCATTCGGGCTTCAAATGTTTGACCTTTGAATGCACAAATATAAATCGATCTTCCTTCATCATTAAAATCTCGAAGCTATCAGACAAAACAACAAATACCTTTGCTAGTGGCAGTACACACTCCTTGAACCAGCATTACGTTACAATCACTATTGCATTGCATGAGTCACTTCAATTATGTCATTCATTCAGTCGGGTGCAACCGTGTCAGTGGGCTGGGACATAGCCAGCCGAGAATAGCTAGCACACTACACTTACAGCTCGATTACACTTAACCAGGATCCAATTACAAAAAAAATACAACGTATTGTACAGTTTTTTCAGTTTTGTAGCCTGTTTTAACACATTATTTGTTAAAAATTAAAAAATCAAAACATATTGCCCGATTTAAAATTAACCATGTGATTTTAATAAAAATAAGTAAAGTATTGATTTCAACTTTGAGATAGGTTTCTGGTCAGTCGGTCTTCGGAACCTTATAAAGCCATTTAATTTTCATACAAGAACTACTACTTATTTTATTTATTTTAACTTCTTAAAATACTATTTATCGCAAGTTATCGCATATATGAAACGAAATAAACTTATTTGTTTGAGATAGCTAGGTACTTACTTAAATAAGTAGAAAAGTTTAGGTACAATTCCTTTGAAAACACAATCTGACCGTACGAAAAACTAAACAGGTATTGAAACGCTTCAAACCAGATTCAAAAATATTTTCCTACTGATCCTAGAAACTGCATTAAACTACTATAAGTATTTATTTCTATTAAAATAAAACTTTTTCACTCTCAAGGACTGAATCATTCCCTTTCGGGATAGAATACTAATACACCTTGTACAAGCTATATTTAACTAAACCGAGCGTACAATTAAGCGAGAGCAAACTTATACAAGGTGTCCAGAAAGGGTATCGGGTATTTGTTTTCGCGCCATATTCGAAACGGGGCGTCTAAAGGGAGCGGGGAGGGGTTCGTGGCGTCCGCCATTTTGTGAAGTTTTAGTCACGATGGAACAGTACTCGGGGACGCATCGCGCATTTTGCGTACGAGCGTATTATCGTAATGGTGATTCAATAGTGACTGCTCAACGTCTCTATCGTGTGGAATATCGTACACGCCACGCGCCAAGTGACGATAGCATTAGGAAATGGATCAGGATGTTCGAGAATACAGGTGCGACAGTAAAAATTCAAAACTCTGGTCGCGATGAAGAAACAATTAAAGAAGTTGAGGCGTCGGTTCGTCAAAATCCGTCTTTATCCATCCGAAAGCGAAGCCAAGCGTTGAACATCAAAAAATCGTCTTTACATTCGTCTTTACATGAAATTTTTTGGTCCCAGAGTTGCAGGAGTTTGCAGGTTTCAACTCAAGAACGTGGTTCCAGCAAGATGGGGCCACTTGCCATACCTCAAATGACTCAATGGAAGTTGTTAACGAATTATTCCCTAATAAAGTCATTTCGCGAAGGGGTAACATCAACTGGCCTCCCAGAAGCCCCGACCTTAGCCCACTTGACTATTTTGCATGGGGATACCTTAAAAGTAAGGTTTAACAAAATAATCCGACGTATCTAACCCAGTTGAAGCAAAACATCAGGTCAGAAATGGCAGCAATATCGATAGCTATGTGTCAACGTGTTATCGCCAATCTTCGTTCCCGTTTAGAAGAGTGCCAGCAACGTAACGGTCATCATTTGGATAACATCATCTTTTCCAAATAATTCTCCAATTCATATGCTAATAATAAACAATAAACTTTTTTATTGCATACAAATAACTTTTGTTTTATTGAACTTACAAATACCCGATTCCCTTTCTGGACAACTTGTATATTAAGTTGGAAACACGTCATTTCCTGACTGTTGACTTTTGTTGCACTTTCTGTTGACTTTCTCAAAGCGGTCTTGCCGCTCAGACAGGCGCGAAGATATCGATTTGAGTGATCACCTCTCTGGCCCAACCATTTGCGTAAAATAAACCAGCTTGATCATTATAAGCTGTGGCCGGGCCATCAATGGAGTCGATCGTAAACCGTTTGTAACTCGATTGTGGGTGGCGCGTGAGTGTATCCGGAGCTAGTCTGACATTACTAAAGGATGTCCGAAGTAGATTACCTTTCATAATAAGGTGTACTACAACTAATGTTTTTTGTCGTAAGTGGCCCTTACTACGGTGTTTTATGGAATAGTACAGATCCCACGTTAGGATTCCTTGTGTCATAGGTATCTGGAACTAGGACAACCACTAATCTAAATACATCTAATCCGGCATACAGTTACGCTCACCGTCCTGTCCGACGGTAAGCGGCTACCATCGCTTGGCAATATGCAACTGCATAGGCATAGGTCTCAAGGTGTCAATGAGACCTATACCCTAACCCCTAACCAACGGCACGTGCCTTCGAATTTTTGGTTCTAATACGTGCCGGTTTCCTCACGATGTTTTCCTTCTTCTATTATGTACCTCGTAATAAAAACTGTATCAGCTGGCGCCTATCAGAAAATGATTGTCTGAAAAAGGGGCTGGGGCTGAACAGTCCATTTATGACTATGATGATTTTTTTGCCATAAAATGTACTGATTTTTGTGTTAGTTAGAATTCGAATATTTTTCATGACATTGATTTTATTGATTGATTAATTTAATTTTTTTAATGAAATAAATATGAATTATGTAACTTTTTATGACTTTTCTTACTTTTAAGGTAGGTATCATGACCTTTTAGTTATAACTTGACTTGTTACTATTTTTTATTAATAAATTAACAATATACTATAAACGACATTGAAAATGGTAAATAGTTACCATATAAAAAATAATATTTAGCGTGCGTTATCGTTCTGCTATTATAATAAGTCTTACACGCCTTTTCCCAGCACTGCACATGTGAATAAAGCCACTAAATAATTTCAATCATTATAATTATCACAGCCATAACTAGTACAAGGATAGAAGTTGCATGCGAGTACAGTCAGCGCCATAAGTAAGGTATCGAAGGGCAGCCTTCGAGTTTTTTACCCGCGACGGAGCCCGTATATGCTTTTGCCATAAGATGTTGATTGTTTGTGTGCTTGTTTGCCTACTGTTACTATTATCTCCGAAACGACACATTTTTTTTAGACTATTTTACAAACAAAATAACGGCCCACCTAGTGGTAAACGGTTACCGTAGCCTATGGACGCTTGCAAATTGCAAGCGTCCTCTGGTCCAATATCTCTGGTATGGCAAGTTGCAATACCAGAGGTTTCACTCACGCGTTGCCTCCCTGAGATATCAAGATGAAAGAACTCATGTGTTTGTAATTTCACCGGCAACCATACCCTTCAAACCGGAACACAGCAATGGGAACATTACCGCTTGGCGGCAGAAATAGGCATGGTGGTAGCACTTCCACGGACAAGCCCTTTCACAGAAGCTCTAGTACTATACAATTATCGGATTTGTATGCGGTTTTTCAATCCATGTGACATACAAATGTATTGCAAAAACCGCATCAATCCGGGACCTAAACAATCCGGATAAAACCTATCTAAGAACCATCCCGGATTGTATGCCGGGTGCGGCATACAATCCGGGATGGTTCTTAGATAGGTTCTTAGATGGTTCTTAGATAGGTTATTGACAATGTTACTAACTTGTGACGATAAATTGCAATCGATGGTGGAAATACACATTAAAGTTCAATTTATTTAAATGTAATTTGAACAATTATGACAAACAGGCATTACGACCCACAGATGGTAAACGGTAACCATAATATAGTTCCCAGGGGCCAAACTAGGATTCAAGGGTATTTAATAATAATAATAATAATAATGCTGGACATTTTTCACACAGCACCATCTAGCCCCAAACTAAGCAGAGCTTGTATTATGGGAACTACATGACTGATATACTACTAATATACTTTTTTTTTTGTAAATACATACATATTATACATCGAAAACACCCAGACCCGAGACAAATATCGGCTAATTGTACAAACATTTGTCCCGCAGCGGGAATCGAACCCGCAACCTTCTGCGTCTCAGGCGGGCCTTCGCCCACTGCGCCACAGAGGTCGTCTCATGTGTGTAGAAAAATACATATTTTAAGGTTTTTCTATAACTAAGAGTACATTATCATACATCGTATTAGAACGCATATGATTATAGAGGTCGTAGGACATACACGCGCAACCTACATGACATAATAAGCGTGTTGCACTGAATGGAGGCATGTACTGTCAGCCTCAGCAACTGGTTACTGCTCTGGGTACTTTTACTCGTAGATACATTATTTTTAAAGGATTTAAAAAACTTAGTACGAAAATCTATTCTACTTATTATGATGGGTAACCAGTTGGTAACATTAAACTTTACCGTAGGTTTTGTGATCTTTCGGTACCCCACTATACAAACGTATGCTTATGCTTGTTTGTTTGTTTGTCTCTACGATGATAATTTGTGAAATTGTTGTCCGTACGAAAATCATTGGTAAATGGATATGATGATTTTGATAAAATTTACAGGATAGTGGGTTAAAAACGTTCTACTCGTAGCTGGGGAAAAAACATAACAGATTTTAGCAATCGTCTTGTGTGACTCCAAAAAAATAATAAATAATACTGGACATTTTCACACAACATCATCTTGCCCCATACTAAGCTCAGCTTGTATTATGGGAACTACATGAATCTCAAACGCTTGTTATATATTAAATAAAGTATATGAGCCGTCATTTGATTCCATTTTATCCTGTCCACCCATTGTACTTTTATATATTTATGAATTCCTGTATTTTGTATTTTGCTTTGGTGTACAATAAAGAGTTAATATATCTCTCTATCTATGAGTAGTATATCAGTCATGTAGTTCCCATAATACAAGCTCTGCTTAGTTTGTGGCTATAAAATATGATGTGTGCAAAATATCCATCATAATTTATATAAATTTAATCGCCAGACATCTAGGAGGCGATGCAAGAGATGATGGAATACATAGGTCAAGGGCATTTAAGTAAATAATACTGCACATAGCTTAAACACCTCAACACCTAGGCCACTCTTAGTGGCAGGTTTATACGAAAAAAAAAACATTTATGTATGCCTAAATTATGGCAAAATTTAGGCATACATCTGTTTATTCTTCGTCGTTAGATTTCCGTGGCCACTATCAACAAATTTCCCTCGATAGCCTTGATTATGTAATGGGTTTTTACTGTTTCTTTACCCTAATTCAATAATGCTATAGATAGCAAATTTATCACTGAAAATATTATCTAAATAATTAAGAAATTCGTCACATTAATATCCGATAAAATTCACCGAATGTGGGTAATGTGGGTTAGTCGAGTTACCGATTAGATTAAAATCAGCAACTGTTTTTATGGTATCCAAAATTTTGATTGAAAACTTTGGTAGGTGTATGCCCGTATCTTTGGATTTTTCTAGATTTTTGCGTAGTTACATCTATTTAAAAGTTATCGTTCCAAAATGTGGTGCCACACTAAACATAATTCCTCACTATTCTGTAATATCAGTGTGTGTTTATGCTTGTTCTGCGTTCACTGGGAAAATCCATGTACTGTACCTACGTTATTCATAAACCACTATTGTTAGTAGGAAAATCTATATTTAGTATGAATTCCTATAATAATCTCGGCGCAGACCACAGCCTTTCATAGTTCACATCCTTATTATGCACTTACACAAATAAATGTAAGTAGTTTAGTGTGAAATACAATGTTTCCTTTGTTATTAGTGAATAGGGCAGACACGTGTTACTAGATTAACTCTTTTTCGGAACAAATATTTGCAGAACCCTTGTATTGGCTTATATACTCTTTAGGGCAGGGATACACAGACTTATTGAGACTAGGGGCCACTCGGGCAAATCATGAACTGATGGCGGGCCGCCAGAAGTATAGGTAATTAAAGACAATAAATAATTGATAATAGTGCGCTTATCGGCATACCGATAAGCGCGAGATTCAAATTACTTTTCGAACATATTTTTTTTGGTTTTATTCTGGAATAGAACTCACCGGCGGCGGGCCGCATGCGGTCCGCGGGCCGCGGTCTGTGCATCCCTGCTTTAGGGTATGCTGTTATGTCTAGCAGTGAATTATCTGTATATTGATGATTTTAGGATATTATTACGAATATACCACGTACTTTAACTACGCTCGACGGTCGTGAGACGGGAACTGCGGTACTCAGTTCTCGTATCACTGGCGTGCTCGCGGACGGTGCTCATGAGGAAGGACCTCTAAACGGTCAACGAAACGTCAGCAGGAGAATATTAAAGTATGTGGCATAAGTCGTAATAATATCCAAAAAGATATCAACCACGATAATTTCATATCTATTGATGATTTTCATTGACCGTCCTATTACGTTTACATTATTCCTGTTAATCCAAAGGTTGTCTGGAAGAGATTGATATTAGCGATAAGGCCGCCCATTGTACTTCCGTGATTAGCTTGTAATTTGTTCTTGAATTTGTAAGCAACACAATAGTTTTCATACAATAATGTGTTTTATATCTGATCGCCTGAGACGCAGAAGGTTGCGGGTTCGATTCCCGCTGCGGGATAAATGTTGTCTCGGGTCTGGGTGTTTTCTATGTATAATATGTATGTATTTACAAAAAAAAGTATTTAAGTAGCATATCAGTCATGTAGTTCCCATAATACAAGCTCTGCTTAGATTGGGGCTAGATGATGCTGTGTGAAAAATGTCCAGCATTATTTATTTATTTATACATCTTTGTTTTAGAAAGCTCACGATGAACGCCTGAACTCTCGAGTGGACGCCATGCTGGAAGAAGGACTGATAGACGAATTGCTGGACTTTCACGCGAGGCACAATCAGCAAAGGATACGCGATGGAAAGTAAGTGAATACTTCAGAAGCTCGTCCAGGGAAGTAACCTATTTATGTCACGAAGCAGTAATGCTTGCATTGCGCTGTTCCGGTTCGAAAAGTATACTCAGCAACGTTCTTTACTATATGAATATATGACTGTTAGTTGCATTTAGAAACCGACCATATTGCTCCATTATTTTCAAACATTAACACAGAATCTTCATTCATTCCATGAATATCCTATGGATGATATTTATAATTCGCGGCATTTTGTATACACGGCTGGAAAGGCTCAAATACTAAGATCGTATTCCGAACTGCTTGAGTTTTTCAAAATGTCATCCCTTGAAAAACGTCGAAATCAGCTAGACCTTATATTTTTGTATAAAATTTTTAACAACAGAATTGACTGCCCTCCCCTCCTAGGTAAAATTTGTTTCAAAGTCCCTCGTAGAATCCCCCGTAAGCCAATTCCTCTCCTCGACCCACCACCCCGCTCAACAGTCCTAGGCAGAAACTCTCCCATCCCCAGGATCAGCAAGGAATTTAACAATTATTGCGCTCTGATTGTTTTTTTCTCAATAAAGCTACCGATGTTCCGTAAGTTCTTATCAGAGAACTTTTCAAGTTCTAAATAATTCACTCAATAGAATATTTAAGCCAAGTCATATAAGTAATTAAAAATAAGTTGATTAGTTTGTAGTTTGGGTGTCAATTTCACCACCGCCAAGATGTAGAAAAACTGTAATACTCATCTGTAATAGTATTTTAATTCACTGTAGGTGAATATCTTCCTACTCAATATCTTGCTTGCAGGTGGTGAAATATTCACCTCGATTGTAGAATTCTTTGTTTTTACTTAAGTTATCTTTCTAATTGTTATTTTTAAGCATGCAGTGTCCACCTATAACTGGTTGTGCAATAACTCTCCATAATATGCTTGTTATTTTTATATTGTATTACTGTAAAACCCACAGGTAGACCAAATAAATAAATCATTAATATTATAGTCAACCAATTACAAGCAAATTTTGTTCGTGTATTTGCACTTTATCTTTCTTGGTCATTCTGATAAATCAGTTTACGTGAAATGGGCCCGGAAAAGAACCAATGTGGTTCAAAAAGTGTGGTTTTAAAAGCTGTTCATTACTCTACCTACCAAAGCAGATGCAAAACAAAACAACTCGTTATTTTTTTCTTTTAACAGAACAATATGGCCAACGATCGATAGTTAATCTATACGAAACAAAGGGCATTCGATTCACACAAATTACGTCCGTGAAATTAGAGGTGTTAAATCAAACGTTCGCGAAATGCATTGGGTTCGTTGTGATGAGGTTGAAGGAATGCTTTTCTAAGGTAGGTATTTTAACTATTTTAGAAGAGGTACAAAGAGATTTTATTCTTTCTAAAGAATATCTGTAAACAAGCCGGACATTCAGCGGCACCTACCTACTTTAATTTGTAGGAACATGAAAATATTAAGTAGGTACTCATAAAATGATAAAAATTGTCGATTTCGATATATTTCTTGTAATTCTATCAAAACAAAAAATCGAGAAAAACTAAATAATTACTAGCTACTACTCTATACATCATTCATCTACATTTACAATATAAAAATACCTGAACAAATATTTTACTGGTCGTGAAAACGAAGTAAAAGCCAATATTTACCATCTAAAAGTATCTCTATTTACATAATCACAAGGATAAAATCAAGAAATATTATTTTGGAAACTTCAACGTTCTGAAAGCTCGAAGGTAATATTAATTAATAGGATACATAATTCATTACATTTTAGTGAGAGGATAGGTAAGTTAGGTACTTACCTAGACAAGCATATTGGCAGTTCCGTTATAAATTACCAATTAAAAATAAGTTATTTCATCAACTCTTCGGTTCACGAACCAACCTCATCAAGTTATCGTAGTAAAAATTAAAAGAAAAACATGAGAGAAAAAAAGGCGCGCAAAAACAAAATGGCGGGAACGGGCAACGTCCGCGGCATCTGCCGTGCAGTCTATGGTTATCCTTGTGTCAATACAAATCAGATTTCAATGCGAAATGGGCTTTATCGCACCCGTTCGCTAAATTCAATACAGCTTGTATGTGAGTTATTCGGAAAATTGGGGTAATTATATATAATAATGCGAGTCCATATATCAAATTCCTATAGGAATGGTGTCGGTTGGTTTGAAAGTGATCTTCATCTCGTAAAGAAAGAAAAAAAATACATTTATTGACCTCAACACTACAGATGACAATATACAGAAAAAATAAACACAAACACAGAAAGGTTTAAATATTACAAAAAATGCACCAAACCTAAGAAAGGTGCATGGTTTTTATCAAATGCCTCTAGTACGTAGACGTAGTTATAATCTCTTTGCTATGGACGTATTATAATCTCGTGGACGAGATCCTCCTAAAACGTCCCAGTCCAGGAGTGAAATATTTTTAATCTGTGCTATTGTTATTCTGTGGCGCGGTCTATGGTGTCATATTGCATGCGTGCCTCCAGCAAGCCATTATTGTTTGGTACTTTTAAATAACTATTTTTATTATTGATTTTAATGGGAAAAAAAGGTAATTAATTGCTGCTTTTAGGTCAGCCGGCATAAGTTTACGTTAAAGTTTGTAGTGAAGGTAGGTATTTAGTTTTTTTGTTTGGATGTTGGTTTCGACAACTGTAGTAAGATATGATTATATCGTGGCACTGTTTGGGACATGAACTTTGTCCATATCTAGTCCAGCTGTGAACTTATGTCAGTGCATTGCAATCGAGATTGTGCCTATCAACTTATTGAATAGGTACAATTTCAGTATTTTAAGTATCAGTCACTTAATTTAACTAGGAAAAAGACAGTAGGTAGTAAAAACTTACAATATTTTATATTTATATGTTAAATCATGTTGAAAAGCACCTTTTTTTCATTACTAATAATAACTGAAATATTTCGATTAACTAATAGGTAAAGATAGGAAAGTATCAAGAATATTTAAATAGTGGACGAAGGTGCGTATGTAAGTGCTGGACAGTGTATAGCGACCGCAGTTTGTCTCATGTTTGATGATATGACAATACAGATCTTAGACTCGTAGTTTAACCCTGGAAAAGCCTTTTAAAAACAACATCACAATTAAAAAGTAGGTGTACCTTAGTATATAGTTTTGGTACAAAAAAAAATCAAAATCTTTTTATTTATGTAAATGTTTACAATTCTACTATATCTAAAATTTTGGACCTTCTACTTTAAAAAAATCTTTACTTCTTTACTTTAATTACATGGTTATGAATTCCATTCTTCATCGCGTTACTACACCTACTTTCGTAAAAGGAGGTACCATCAGCCCTACAAGAGTCGAGAGTCATTATCATTAACAGCCTGTAGTCTGGAGGAATTCAATGCGGGGTCTGGCCCTTTGGGCCTCCGCATTAAGAGTGCCTTGACGAACGATCTTGGCTACCTCCATCCACTTCCCGGTGTCATCGGTCTATTGAGTGGAGAGCTTTTATTGGCTTCGAATTGAGAATATCCTCCTTTTTTAATTAATTTAATAAATGTCTAAGCCGCTTAGATATGATCAAAGCTTAGATATGACATCAAAGTAGCGTTGCCACGATCAAAGTAGCGTCCAAGAACTTAGTCGTCCAATCTACTTTTTTTAGCAGACTTTGATCGTATTCAATATTTGGTAGAGTAAATCTTTTAATTATAAAAATCGTGTGATATCCCTTACCTATGGGCGGATGGGTTAACACTTACCTTCAATATATATTCACCAAATCTGAAGTAGGGAAATGGATCTACACATTTATACTGATGAGAATTATACCTAGTCAAATCACAGAACTTAGTTCCATTATTCGACATCGAAATGTATCCTGGTGTACACGCGCTGGTTCTTTTCTTGCTTGGCGACCACATGTTCGTGGATTACGGATCATGATATGGTCAATGCGGCGAGAGCAGTAACAAATTCGCCTGGCTTATTGGAAATCCCACAAGTTCTTATAAAAATCAGCTGGAAGTGACATCAATTGAAGAATTTCTGCCAGAATTCGGTCACATCGCTTATTTCACTACGACGAGGTTGAAGCTTTAACTAGTGGTAGGTAATCATTTTAAATTGAAAATACGGCGCATAAAGCCACTGTCATTCATTCTGAATGAATGAATGAAAATACTTTATTGTACACCTTATGATATAAACAAAATAAACAATAACACATTAAGAAAAGGTACAATGGGCAATCTTATCGCTTAAAAGCGATCTCTTCCAGACAACCTTTGGATGGAGAGGATTATATATGATTTTGAAGTGGCCGGAGGTGTACTTAATAACTTGTGTAAACCTTAAATAATATTATTATAAAACATACTACAACAAATACAATACTTATACATACGAACAGTCGAAACTCAGCAAAACAGGAACAAGCTTAAACTATGAATTGTAGGATAGATAATATAATTTAACGCGAGCTTTAAATATGGCTAGTGACGATCTACCTTTTCGTAGATTTATTTACGTTTCGTAACTAATTTAAAGGGTCATGAGAGATTCTAAATTAGTTACGAAACGTATGTTAAAGGTGGAAACTATTGGGTAATTAAAATCGTAAGTTTTGCTAGTTATCACTGTTATTCGACGATTTGCTGGCATTTCGTAGCTTATTTAGAATTTCTTCATCATTATAACATATTTTAAAGAAAATCTGAGAATATCGACGAAAATAGCATTTTCTTTAATATATGGATCATATCTCTGTCGTACCTAAAATGATTAAACATATTGACAATAATTTGTAATGTCAACATCCAAATATAACTCGATAACTTCGGTTTACAGGTTAGCTGAAAGAAAACTCTTGTTAGGGTTAAGACTGCATGTCGTATGTCCTATTTTTAAGTTATTATCTGTATTCTATCTGTGTACAGCTGTGTATCTGTGTATACGTAAGCGGATGAAGACCAACTTAGAAACGGAGAATATTCTCAAAAAACGATAAAGTTTATATTTTTCCTAGAGATACGAGCTCTATGAAAAATGTAATGAAAAATTTTCTAGGATAACTGCTTGGTTTCGCCCGTTAGCGCGTTCGTCGTGTAACTAGTTTTTACTTGGTGCTATTAATAACATATTTAGGGCCGATGTGAACCGCATTTCGTTAAGGTGACCCCACACTGACACCACTGTTTCACGGCCAAATTCACTCCACATCCGAGCGATACTTCTAGGTTGGCACATGTGTCATTCAACTACCTACTTTGTACGTTTTTCGGAGCTCTCTCTCTTTGGAGTTTTTTATTAGATACTGGAGCGTGCAGATCGTAGAACCGACCGCCGCTGGCGAAGATAGGTTCTCGTATGGCGACCACGAACCCGATTACATGTTAATTTTGCGGGATGTCAGTGTATTGAGGTTGCCAAAGAGAGTTTGTCATAGCCATGTCATGAATGGTACTCTTTAGGGGACGCCATGTTGTTGATGAGATCAACTTAGCAGTAGATTTTTTCTCTCCGCTCTTTTACTGACCTACCTAAATCTAGTCCTAAAATCCCTCTATCATGTTGGTTTTTCATCAATGTATGTCTCAAAAAGGAGAAATATTATACAGGTCGGTTGCGATTGTTCAACATGGTCAAAACAAGCTTATGGCCCTTTTGTATGATGTACAGGGGCTGATGTAAAAATTGTTCGACAATTCAAAACAGATTGAGTTGTATAAATCATATTTTTTTTACTTAACATTCACGATGATTTCAATCGATTTTTCCAGACCACCCGACTACACAAAAGGAGTCTTCCAGACGCTCGGCTTCAAGGAATTCCACGACTACCTGATGCTGAGTCCAGATGAGAGAAGCACGGAACTGGGAAAGAAACTTCTAGAAGAAAGCATCGAGAATATGAAGATGGGCACCCGACGCTACGCGAGAAGGCAGAATAAGATGATCAAGGGGCGATTCTTGGAGCATCCTACGAGAGAAGTGAGTTTATAAATAAATAAACGCCCAATACAAATACTTTATTTTTAATAATTGAATGTGCCTTAATGTGGACTTAGTCCACACTAGGACTCCTTGTGTCGTAGGTTGCGGGAACCGAACCCGCCCCTCTTACGTCGCAGCTGGCTATTTACCCGCCGCGCCACCGAGGTAGTCCGTATAGTACAATATATCTGTGTCCGATGTTATAGATACTTAATTGACTCAGGTACTTACTAGTATTAAGACTTAACTTTGGTCTCACACGTCTAAGAATCTCCTCTACGAAAAAAAAAGGTAAGTATTATAATATCTGGTGACTCAGGTGTGACTTTGCTTTATACATACTGACAATTAAATTAATATATATTATTTGAATGTAACCTAGGTAGGTTGCATTTAAATAATGTCCTTATTAGATTCTCTTGGCATTATTGTACTAAGTTCCAAGATATATGTACCTAGGCACGTTTATTATTATTTAATTCATTATTCATAGATATTGTGGGAATCATACCTAGAAATCCGCATCTTATTCACTTACATAATCAAAACGTGTACCACGAGCCCACAACTAGCAACAGTAGGTTACCTACCTATTACTTAGAAAAGTAGGATTTTGTAACAAAGGTATAAGCTATACCTACTTAAAACAATATATTTGACTTCAGAAATAGTAACATACTTACATAGGTATACTCGTATTATATATCTATAAATAACTACCTACTTAACCTGTTTTATTCGTGCTACGCAATAAAATGTCTTCCTTAGATCAAAGCTCTGCATATAGCTACTCTAATGCCAGGTTCGTAATAAAAAGAACATTACTCATAATGTCACAGATATCCAAATTCTCGTACACAAAGGTAAATGTACAACTTTTAACCTGTGCTTGTTACAAGTAATTTTAGTTGTAATAGTGCCATCTAGCGGCGAGTTGCATAACTACTGTGTTTGGGTTTTACCAACCAGAACCAAGGTTGAGTTTTCCTTAATGGTTCTTGCTGTAACGAATCCCTAATTGACACGCCATCTAGTGTAGCTACTCTACGGATATTTGCGAGGGATTTTGTGAATTTTGTTTCAACGATAGATGGCAGCAAACGTTTCTATTTTGTTTCAGGTTCCACCGATTTACGAATTGGACACAACAGATGTTTCCAGATGGGACGAGAACGTGAATAATAAAGCCATGCACATTGTTGAGAGCTATTTGAAAAATATTACTTGTGATTTTGAACCACTGAAACCAAATGTGCCTGAAGAAAAGAAGAATGCTGATGGGAATTCTTATAACTTCTGCAATGTCTGTAATAGAATATTCTTGGGAGATAATGTTTATGCAATACATTTGAAATCTCATAAACACAAGAAAGTTCTCAAGTTGAACAAGAAACTTGAAGAACAATTGAAAGAGAAGATACCAAGTGAAACACAAAATATTTGAAGAATTAGTGTTGTTTGTTTGTTACAAATATCAAATAAAAAAACATATAACCATCATTATTTATTACATTCTACTAATAATATTTACAAACAAAAACTATAGGCATAACTCCTTCACTGAATTTCCTTTCTCAATATTATTTTCTGCATCATTATTTTTAGTTTTTGGTGCTCTATAATCGTAATGCTCATATTCAGGATATTTTTGGATAATTTCACTGTAGGCATTGCATATTCTGGCAAATTCCATGTTTGCGATTTGAAATGGTCTTGTCACTGGATCTATGTCGGCCATTTGGTACATTTTTAATGCCATTTCTTCTCTTACTTCTTCAGGGAATAGGGTTTGGGCCCCTCTTATTGAATACTTTTGTCTCATGGAGAATATTTGCCGTACTACTTTCTCCACCATTTTAAAGGGATGCTTTATTATAGGATATTTGAGTGGTGTGAGGGTGACAACTCCGACATCTACATCTGGTTTTGGCAAGAAAGCAGCGCCGGGAATATCAAACTTGTAATTTACGTTGCACAAATTCTGGCACATAACAGACAATCTACATCTCTGGCTGTTCAAGATTCGAGCTGCCATCCTTTCTGCTACTTCCTTCTGAAATGTTAGAGTCATTCTTGTACGCCCGTAAGCCCAAGGACCTTCTTGTTTAGACATCATTTCTAACCATCGGACAATTAAGATTGTGGACACGCTGAATGGCAAGTTTCCAACTAGGTTCAATGGTGGTGGTGAATCAGTCCAGTCTCGTTTGGTATCAGCTGGTATGTACTGTGTTAAATCAGTCTTCAGTATGTCTCCTGTGATGATGTCCATTTCAACATTATCTTTGCAAGCGTCAGCGATGAGTTCCAAAGTAGGTATGAAGCGAGGATCTTTTTCTATCAGGATGACTTTTCTTGGAGCTTGTTGTATGATGGAGCGAGTTATCCCTCCTGGGCCAGGACCCACTTCACAAACAACATTCCCAGTGATGTTACCGGCCGCGCGCACTATCTTATCTATTAGTCGGGGTTCCATGAGGAAGTTTTGAGACAACTCTCGAAGGGCACGAAGCTTGTAAAGCCTAATGACATCTTTAATACTTGGTAAAGGAGGCAATCTTACATTTAGAATTTTTTTAACTGCTGCCATTACTGCTGCACCTTTACGGGCTCGTTGAAGTCGTCAAGGAATGTCTCCTGCTTTACTGCGTAAATGGAATACGCATAAACTCCCAAAACTCCGAGTCCGATGGACAAACCAGTGATTCTGTTTTTCTTTGCGATCAGCTGTAGTTTCTTAACTCGCTCCCGATTCTTCTCTTCAATCAATCGCATGTATGCGATTTCTGCCTCCTTGAGCACAGGATCTTGTTTTGTGCCGGTAATTTTCGGTTTGAAATCCGAATCTCCCATTACGAAATATACCAAAATATAACCTCAAAACGAAATTGTGATACTCTATTGAGTGAACTTACGATACGAACCAAAACTCAACTCAATCATTCAGCAGACCACAGGTAACAAAAAGCGACGCAAAAGATCGAATGATATACAGATGCCATATTATGTCCAAAGAGGTTGGAAAAATGTTAAAAAGAAATGTTACTAAAAATCTGAAATTTGGTTCAGAGATAGGTATATATTTTTAGCTGTTTTTTCTACGAAATTGTTTTAATTTCGTTCGTCAACAAGGAAACAATTTGTTTATGCATTGAGAACAGCTGATGTCCACATAGAAAAAAGAAATGCGCGCATGCGCGCCGTCCCATTGCTACTCTCTCCCTTGCACTTGTTGCGTTTACACGCACCGGAGTGGCAACTTCGCAAACAGTCAGACAACAAAGTATTTTTCTCCAATCAATTTTCGTCGTGCGAAGCGGTTGCTTGTGCGTCAATTTACAGACCACTTGCGAACTTTGTTGTGTTTTGTGGAAATAAAAATGCCATTTATTTCGAAAGATTGGCGGTCTCCTGGTGAAGAGTGGGTTAAAACTCAAGAAGGCTGGGAAAAGAAGAAGGTGTTGGAGTGCACGTCTCAGCGGTGAGTTGCGTAAATAAACACGATCCTTTGTTCGTTTGCATGCAACGCTTCGGACTATTTACTACAATGATTACTAAACTAACTTTTGAAGCTTGTTTGGTGTTTTTTGAATTGCGTTTTGTATTTCTTTTGCAGATATCCCGCTTTAACTAACTTTAACACTGACGATCGCCATCAAAAGCCTTGGTGAGTGCCTGTTCTGTTCATTTGTTGTTTGGAATCAGCTGTTCCTGTTTTGTCTACACAGCTGTATTGATCTGTGTGGCTTCTATGTAGTACCTACTTAGCGGACTTTGTGAAGCATTCTCTGATTCTCACATTGGTCCGTCATTACCTATCTAAAGGTACCTACCTACATTTATGTATAAGTGTGTTCTTGACTAGATAGTACAGGTAGATACGCCTATAATAACTAGGTACGGTACCTACTATCTTCATGATTGGTCTAAAAGTTTGATCGCTCTAACATATTTTACTGAAAACTGTGTGCGTACCAAAGTACCTACATAATTTATTCTAGTCTAGTTCATAATTTATTCAACTGCCCCAACATCCTGGGTATTTCTGGATCATAGAGTAGGTAAGCAAATTATTTGTTTTTTTCATGTTGTGCCAAAAAATGTACCTATTTCGTGTCATTTCTATCTGTTGCCTTGATAAAAGATGATTTAGGTACTTAGGTAGGTTACCTACCTACAATCCAAGACCTTCACTTCCATTTCATTCAATTGTGCGTGTAACCTAGGTAAGAATATGTAGGTACTAAGGTCATATAGGATTAAATGAGATGTAGGCCGTTCTTTTAAAGACACCTACAAAAGTATACATAAAGTCACGCCTGTTTTCCGGAGGGGTAGGCAGAGATCACGGATTTCCACTTGCTACGATCCTGTTCATTCATCCTCATCACGTTCTTCGTCAGTTTAGGTAACTATTATCCTGGCCTATCCCATTCACGCTGTCCTAGGTAGGTACCTGCCTAACTAGGTGGTAGATAAACAAGAAAAATAAAAACAAACAATCTGTGACAAAAAAGGTGAGTATACGATAGTCATGCGCCTTTTCAACGTATGAATTATCTTTAACTAAATTATCATAACGTAAGACTCCTATACGTACATTAGTCAAATAAAAAATGATTTTTTATTTAAAAATTTAAACTGGTATTTGTCTAGCCTAGTAATCACTGCCGCTAACCTACTTCCGCTCTAGCTTTCCTAGGTCGATATAGCTCATGAAATGAACCTGAAATTTCACCACTATGACAATCATATTCCAACCAGTAACTTACATAGTCATTTAAATACCTACCTACATAGAAAATATGCCGAGAAATCACATAATGACTCCTGCCTGCCTCATGTCATGACGTGCGACTATCACTTCATAATCACTTTCTAATCGTCATACTAAGGTAGGTATGAATACCGAGATCAAAGCGATCAGCAAAAATCCCGAATATCATAAATACCAAGATCCAGATCACAAACTAGATCAGTGAAGATGCCCTCTTAAATTTACATAAGTAGATTATTCATGGAGACCCAACATATTACTGTAGAAACTGGTACAAAGAAACAGATAACTTCAGTTCAAACGCTGCCAAAACTTGTATTCCATGCTATTCAGTGAATTGGGTCAGTCAGTACAGTAGCTAGGCAATATAACAAAAACGAACAGACCGCTTTTTGTGCGAGGAAAACATCAATTTACTCTTGGAATAATTAAAAAGAGAACCTACGTTTGCATAGTTTGTTCAACCGATTCGTTGCGGCGCCCATTTTCGAAAACTTTTCGCCATGGCTATGAACAACGCTTCTATGTCAAGCGCCATAGAAGTTGATGGCACGCCTATTGTGCCATCAACCATGTATATAAAAACACATGCTTTTTTTTGCTTTTTCTCTGGTTTAGACTTGATTCAAGTTTAGTTGATATCAAACTACGGTAGTGTACGGTACGATACGTTATTTTAAATAACTAGATACGTGGTAAATCATGATAGTTTTGTTCTAGACAGACCCTTCTAAAACTTAATTTGAGGGTGTAACAATCGTTTTAAAAATGACACCAATCTAGTGTGATAAGCCACAAGTTAAAAAATATATGACACGCCTGTCGTAACGAACCGGTTAAGGATACAGCTTCAAGGTCTTCTTCAGCAGCATATAACCAAAACAATGAAGAATCCTTAACAGAACAACGGTTGAAAATTTGCTACGAAATTATTAACGTCCCTTGCAGGAAAGTAGGACCTACAGCACAAATTACACAAAGTGCGCGTCCTGCAGTATTGGAAAACAAGCCATCAACATATTATTGCATGTACCTAATTACCTATGCTTGAAATGAAAAATACATAATTATATTTAAACTTAAAAATGTGTCCTTTATTCAAAAGGGATGAGGTTCTGCCGCTGATCAAGCTGCCCAGGGTTTAGGGTCGTTGACACATCTGAGCTGCCTTTCTGAGGCCGAATATCATATAGGGAAACTCGTATAGTCCGAATAGAGCTGTTGTATGTTGATGTATTCGGCTCGTTCTCAGGGCATACTGGAAGTTTTTTTTTAATCCGTAAAAGATTGGAAATGTGTAAATGTTTACCAAGATTGAAATTCAATTTCTTCAATCGAGTTCGAGTTAAATACAAGTGACTCATGCATCACGGGTGAACAAACGCACAAATTAAACTGCAATACTGGAAATGGAACACTCGCTTCTCGATGCTCTCTTTGCCTAACTAATGGAAATCGTGACCCAATCTGTACGGTTAGATTGGATTGACTCGCTTTGATAGAACATTCACTGGATTGGATGACTATTAAGTATTCATGTGCTAAACGGATTTTCTCTGCATGGCCTGATCTCTTGTGGAATTAATATTATCACAGGTTATTCATATTTATTTAGTCTCTAAAATAATTTTGATCTATCCCACAACCTATAAGTAGTAGTTCAACATTATTGTATTTTTTTCTTTTTTAAATCGTTGTGTGAACACTGACTTACTGTTTCACTAACTGAACACAACACAACCTAAACCATAAATCCTAGAGACCTGAATTTTGGAGGGTATGTTCTATAGGGCGTGTAAGGGAAAAAAAAGGAAATCCCAAAATGATACCCATAGAAGGCGCTGAAATTTGTATGGAAAAAACTTATTTGTGGAAGCATCTTACTTGTCATAAAACAACAGTTACAAACGAGTGAACTATACTTTCTTACGTAATGGTAAATATCACAGACTACTAGGAAGCTAACGCATGTGAATATTTACACATATATATATATATATATATATATATATATATACATATAACTAGTGGCGAGCGGCCAATATACGTGTGTTTGATTAGGTATGTAATTCTGAAGGAAACCGGGTAAACAACAGTGACTCACATCACAGTGGAGTTGAACAAACTCTTGCAAATGATTAAATAATCAAACGTTTGGGATTAGTATCGCTCTGCCAAACAACGCGAATTTGGGTCGATGTATGTTTCAAGACTTGTATCTCAAGTGGATTGCTTTCTTGATTATGATGTTGATTTATGAGGGTTGCTTTTATATTATACATTTGAATTGCACTTGACTAAGTTGTTTTTGATATTTAAGATTTTTTTCCAACCAAGCCACAATAACACTCTCTTTTTAAAAACTGATGATCCTGTAATATTTAAAATAATGCTATTCCAGCCTGATTCCATTTCACATCTATCGTTCTGTTGCTCGACCTGAATTATCCACATTTCTAAAGGAATTGAAAACAAACGAATCGAAATAACTCCTCCTGCAACCATAACTGATGCAAAGCATGCATTGTTTTATGTTTGTTCATTGGAGCGTATTCACCCAAAACCTTGTTCGACACAGAATAATAGAAAGGTTCTTCGGCTGCTCCCAGTAGGTACTTCCCATATCTAGTGCAAGCTAAATCCCTGAGTTTTCAACGCTGAATTGGGTCAAGGCTTTGCGGAAGTTGTGTGAGCTACTCTAGGGAGACAACTCTCACAAAGATATTTTGAAATGAATGAACATTCGCTGATGGAGATTCATTACTTTATTGTGATGTTTTACGACGGAATCTCGGATCTTCGTAGATGAGAAGCTATTTTATTTGTTTCAAGTTAATTATCGGTTGATATATTCATTAATTCTACTAGGTTAGATAGGTATTCAATCATGTCTGTATGACCAATCAATTCGTATCTTGTTTTTTTTTCTTCAAGAAAAAAAAACGTTTATCGATTGATCGTTTAAGATGGCATGTTGTAAATAATATATGCATTCTGTGTTCCGGTTTAAATGCATTGCCGGTAAATGCACGTGTTACTTACGTCTGACTACCTTATGTAAAGAAGTATTATTTTAATTTGGTTTGCCTAGGAAGTGTATGTTGTTGCATTGGCAGGGCTCATAATGCCTATTAAACATGAGTTTCAAGAGCAAAGTTTGTAGATAAAATCTACATAAAAAAACTCGAATATGCATAAAAGAAACCTTTACGATATGCAATAAATTATTTCAAAAACGATATTATACATGTCTTCTGTGTTCGTAAGCTCAATCGCTGACTAAGCATCGTTTGTTAAGTCTTTGCCTTTTGACAATGCGGTATCCAGCTTATCCATGGCCGATCTTGGTAATGGGTACCGCACCCACAGACTCACATCAAGAAACGCTTTACTAATCTATTTTCGCTTTAATCGAAGTCCTTAGGATGCGGCGCCCATCGTAAAGGTCGTAAAGTCTTATGTCGTGATAAACGTTTGATAAAATTATACTTGGAAATCCTTTCAGAGTATTCAGCTTGTCATCACCATCACCTTGAGTAGAATTAAGCACCAAGAGCTTAAGAAATTCCAGTACCGAAAGTTGCGTTACTTAGTACTACTGAATGTATCGTCATTGTTCATAACACACTTTTCAGAGGAAATCTTGATTCAACGAAAACAATACTTCATTGAAGGTAGATAAAGTACGACCTATAGGTAGGTTCTACCTTATTACCCTTCAAAATAATCTGATGCGACTCCGCAAAAATCAGAGAATTGCCTGCCGGAATCTATATCCGTATTGGAAAAGCTTTGAAGATCGAATGTAATGTATCTTCATAATACCCTCATTTTCATAAATGAGGTAAACCTACCGTGTTTCACGTATGTGTTTTCCTACACTTTCGATGAAAATGTGCAAACGTTAAAGTTCAAAGCTTGGAAACTGATTTTTACATTGGAAAGTGTTAAGGGCCAAAAGCACATTTGTATACATATACAAACTTATATAATCTTACTACTTTTTTTTTTTAATCTTGCTGCGAGTATTATGCATGTAAATGTATTTTTGTATCATTACTTAGTAGACAATTTATACTTTCAATTACTTTTTAATTATGCTATGATTGAAGCGTGTTTATGGATTTTTTTTAGCACTCAAACTGATCATGACTAGGCTTTGCTTAATTAACTAACACTGATTTGTATCTTTCTGGTGTTTTATGTGTTAATTTAAATTAAAAGGTACAAAACAAAACACTGTTTAGCTAAGTAACTATTTAAAATCCTTATAAGGCCTTTATTTTTCAATAATTGAGGTATCGTTTGGCGCGCCATCTTGCCAAAATAAAAATGTATAAGTAACGCGAATTATCTATACTCACATTTAGGTCATGGTCGCAATTCGGCAGGATACGACCCACATACCTAGTACCTACCTATTGATTAACGAATCTTAAAACGGACACTGTTAATTATACCCGTTCTTACTCAGCTCTTTGCCAGCTAAGTAATTCAGAATTAATTTATAAGTGGACTTAGACATTTTAATTACAGAGATTTTAAGTGCGAGCAAATATTGTTCTTAATTAAGATCGTTTTTTTTAAATATGTGTAGGTACTCTCACTTTTGGGGCAGAAAAGTATTAAATTCCGTTTTTGTCACTATTATTTAAAACATCCAACAGTAACGTACTTAGTCCTTATCTCACACTCGGATTTCGTGTCGTGGGTACAAGTACTTACCATATGGTACCATAACACCCAGACAATACAAATATCTGAAGACCATGTAAACATCCGCAGCGGGAATCGAACCCGCATCTCTTGCGACTCAGCCGGTTATGTTCCCGCCGCGCCACCATCTAAATCTTAAGATTTATAAGGAGACACGATATCATGTCTCCCTATCTACGTTTCTATCTGTGGTATGTCTCAAGCTATATAGTTTGGTGGCATTCAGTGTTGATAGATAAATAAATAGTTTTTTATTCAACACATGCAAGTAAAAATTACAAGTAGGACAAACAATTTAAAAAAACACAGTAGAATACAATACGTGGGTGCTAACCCAGTACTTACGAGGTTAGTCTATGCTGCAGTGGTAAATATGAGTTGGAAAGCTTATTACTGATCCGCCAAGGCGAAACAGCACTGATTTTCAGATATTAAACTTTATTGACGTTGCCACATATTATATGATTTGGTCATAGTAATGACGGTGTTTAAAAGTTAAAACAATCTTAGTAGTCAGTAAACCAAAAGAAAAGAAACAAACGACATTTCAATCCGTAGCGGAAACAACTTCTTTCAAGAGCCATTTACCAATTAACTCATTATGGTAATACGACTAAATTACATCGCAATCTGATCTCATGAATTGGTATAAGAAGCATGACCAACTTAGTTTTGCATTACTGCACCTCAAGCGCTTCCAGCGAAATGGACTTTAGTATGTAGTTGATAAAGTTTAAAATCATTGATGATTTTGCTGACTGGTTTAGAGAGTGAAAGTCCCGTGTGCTTTATTTTCATCTGCGGAAGTTTAAAAATAGTTATTTGTGTTTTAAATTATGTCCAGGAACGAACGTCAATAAATGTTGGTGCTACACGTGAAGGAGATTCAAAAAGCCAGAAAAAAATATCTAAGCCTCATGAATAAAAAAAAACAGTCAAAGGCTGTTCTATTTTGTCGTCGACCCGTGGCAAATTGTCTAGTGATGAGTTTTTGATGATATTTACGTAATCAATCAAGCTTGCCGCTGTTTCAGAATAATATAAAATATACAATGAAAATAAACTGCCGAAGACGTATCGTGGTATGCTATGCATAAATAAATAAATGGCAGCTCGGAGAGGCTCCTATGATTAACCCTAGAACCCTACACTATCTGGCGTACTAGTTATGCTGGGGTACCCCATACAAAAATACCTGTGGTTATTTTAATAAATACATAAAACTGACACTATTTTTTTTTAAATAAAATAGTAGGAACTTGACATTACAAATCAGTTTTATAATCTAAATTTTATATTAATTTGAACATACTCAAATTTCTAGTGCTCCAACCAAATTGGTATTTTTCACTTTACGCACATCGCTTTTTATATTGTAATTTCTGGAAAAAAAGCCACAACTTCTTTGGGTATAATAGTAAAAGAACTTAACGGGTGGCACTCAACTAAAATACACGGATACTCAATCTCAACTCGATAATGATATAACACAAACATAATTCATTAAAAACAAACAGCCTTGAGATGCCCCAGCACCCCATGTAAGGTTCTAGAGTTAAGTACATAGAAGATCAAGTTATTCGTTTGTTTATTGGAAGACATAAAAGACTAATTTTCAAATTAGTTCTCTAATTCTTCGCTCAAAGAATTTATACGATCAGCCAGCAGAAATATATTTCCCGAAAATAACACGGATTATAAGAATCCGGAAGACATTTAAAACAGTTCTATTAGAGCCAGCAATTCTTAAGCAACATTCTCTTCAAATGTCACAGAAATAAAACGCTTTATGTTCTAAAATAGGATGAAGAAGTCAGACAGACGTTAAAGGTTGGTCGATGTCCGAATATCCTTGGCGCTAAGCCAGGGCAGAGCATGCCTTGCTTGGCAAAAATGGCTAATGCAGTTATCGTTGCTTGAATTATTGAACTGAACTAGATAACTTTGATATGGTGTACGTTGTTAGATTTAATATTTCTACCTCAGAATCATGAAAGGTTTAATAAATATGTAAATTATTTTATATTCATGTGTCACCGGTTCTTTCCTGGTAACCTGCCTGCTTAGCATGAAGAACCAAGACAACGGTTTTGAGAACACAAAAAATATGTTGTCCCTCGCTTTTGTTTAACAGAATAGGCGACAGAAATAGTTTTTGTCTTCACTTTCGTAGACAAAATGTTGTCTTGAGTGCTCATGCTAAGCGGGCTGGTATTACGTCAATGCTGCCACTTTAAAAAAAGGAGTGACGGAAATCGAAATATCTATCAAAACTTATCGGTCCAGCCGTTACAAGATACCTCTGCTAAGTAACATTAGTAAAAAGGGTTATTGTTTCAGTTTAAATTATATCATTCCGTTCGTGTTTATCGCGTGCGTCGTCGTCACAAAACAATATTGCATCCAAAAACCTCTAGTATTTCATTTGCGCTCTTTGTTATATCGTGAAATACACGAGTGAATTGAGTAGCACTCTGCTCTGAGACAATTGTTTCGTATAAGCGTGGCCTCATGTGCCTTTAGCTTTCATTTTGGTTTGGTTTAGTATCGACAATTCGACAGGTTCATTCGCATCTAGATCTTTAAGTTTATTTTTGTTGGCAGGTCGTCAAAATGTTGCACGTGCTGTGTTTTAATTCCACTAACGTTGTCCATTCGATGATAACTCGATAATGTGTCACTGCAGGTTATAGTTGTTTAATGTCATTTCTTCCTTTTAGTTATTTCTTCCTTTTCTCTTATATTGCAAAAATAGTGTTATTTAAAAGAGTTTCTGTTAATTCGTCCATCTATCAATGGCCGTCCTTGTAACGGCCGTCCGTCCTAATAAGTATTGTTGAGTCTCAAGGATGATGGAATGGCACGGGGCCAATAGTTTCGAAAACGTAAGTATGACCTTTTAAGGATCAATAGTAGTTCCATTTGCCATCTATTAAACATAACCTTGCTGTCAGGTCGCGACAAACGGATAGATGCAAGTTCAACTTTTATTGTTATTGATTTGACCTTGTGTTGACGCCATTTAATCCTAGTGCAATGTTGCGAAGATTTACTGCTGTTGGGTCGTTTTCTACCGGTAGTTAGGATTAAAGGTTGCCTTGCAGTTCCTTTGTATTTGTAATTGTAGTTTAAAGTGTGGTTTTAATCTGATAGATTTGGTGATTGCATCGCGTCCTAATAACGATACGATTTGGTAATTTACCTTGTCGAAAGTCTCTTTGACTCGGTGGTATAATAATAATAAAAAATCATTTTAGGTTATCATATTTTATATACAAACAAATTTCCCTATTGTTTGGCCTCCCCAGTTTACTCCATCTCTCTCTGTCTCTGCCTATGAGCATCCATTGTTTCCATATTCTTCTGTAAACATATTTTCCAGGCTAGTATATAATGTATGGGTAATTCTATGAATTATACGAATATGATAGTATCCATTGGTCGCTTAACCGCATCTGCGGTTGACCTAACCATCAAGGTTCAAGGAATTGAATTATGAATGAAAACAATAATGAGGTGTTTTGCCACTTAAAACAATGTTTTATTACAGAATATATAAAAAAAAAACAGGAAAAAATTAAGACCTATTTTAATTAACGGTAAATTGATAAAAAGTCCAATGCTGCAAAAGTCTGCTTACTTTGGGGCTAGATGATGTAAAATTATTATAGCCGACAACGAACGCTGTCATTTTACACACGAGTCGACCCGGAATCAGCGTACAGCAGAAGCGACTAGTCCAAAGTCACCAGCGTAAACTGGACTCTATCATTCAACCACCCCGCACCAAGCTTCGGAGGATGCACAGCTCTTCTCAAAATGGTGGTTTAAGACTCTGGTACGAAACATCACCAGCGTAAACAGGACTCGAAACGGTCGTTTCTTCAAGTCCTTTACACGTAGGAGAAGGTCTTCCTAAAATGGTGGTCATAAACCGATTCAATTTCGTCGTATTATTTTTGGAATGCTCCAAATTCTTAGTTGCAGCAACTCGGCAACTGCTTCCTTTGCGAAATGTAGATGTTGTATTTGTATAGAGAATGGGGTTAACTGTGTCTTATGTATTTATTTGCTATTGGATTTTATTTGGATAGGCAACGTTTACCGGTAGAGGCCAAAGGATAAACCAGAGATGGCTTAGCTTTATAGAATGGATGGAACACAAAATAGTTGTCAAGTGATTGTCAAAGTTCGTCACCGATTGTCACTGCGTCAAAACTGACGCAGTGACAATCGGTGACCGACCGGGCCTAGTCCTTTGATAAGCAAGCATACCAATACGGTCAGTATTCTTCGGTATTAGGTATATAGCATCGACACTAGAGTATAATATTAATTCTATGTTTCGTCCAACAAGCATTAGGTAAGGTATGGGCGACGTGGTTTCCTAAATGAACGACTCGACGGGCTGTCAGTTTTCCCGAGCACGAATGTAGTGTATATGCCGCGCAGATACACAGATAGCAGCCTTTACAGCTACTTCGTGAAACGCTTAGCCGAATTATAATCCGGCTGGATTAGGGCTACCAACTTTTTAGTCCAGGGCCCTAACCATCAAGTCTTATTGCGATTCAATTCAGGCAAAGATGTCAAATCCCGCTTTGAGAATGACAAAGCTTTAACAACGCCATAGCGTCTTCAATCCAAAGCGAAATGTGACATCTTTGCCTGAAATTAATCGCTGTAAGATTACAAGGATAGGCCCCAGGTTCCAGTTAAAAATAACATTTTTTTATAATGGAGAAAAAAACCGAAAATACTTCTATAACTTTGTATGCTTCGAGTCTTTAGATATATAGATGGATAAATTCTTGATAGCATACCAAAGAAAAATACAAAAACACAGGAATCCATACATAGTCTGGACGTCAATACGCCAAATTAGAAAACAGCGCTGTTTAGAAAAGCGACTAGCCGTTATGTAAAAGAACGGATTATGTGCTTTGGCTGCTACATAAACAAACATTCATATCGTAGGCACTACATAATTGCAGTCATTAGGTACGGGAAATGGCAACGCACCTACTTAGGTATTTATGTCGCCGCAACGAATGCGGAAAATGTATTTTCTGCTTTCTTGCAGTTTTATTTTTGTTTTTATTTCAAACTTCACATTTGTAGCCCCCGCGGCTGCTTCTAATGAGAAACTAATGTTCTGTAAGTTATTAACTACCTACATCATTTCTTATTTATTACAATGTTGCACTTTACGAATGCATATCTAGTCCATTGGAGTTATCCTTTTCTGAAACCTTCCTTTTTAAACTGAGAACCTGCTTTAAGTGGGCTCTAAGTGAAGGAAAACGTCGTGATGAAACTGGCATGCCCTAGAATCAACAATTCGAACGCATGTACCATCAGTTAGTGTTCCATTAAGCGGCGATGGGCGACGTGCAACCTGTCACGTGGAATGCCGACTACTTGCGAAAGTGCCAAATGTAATGTTCGCATGTGCTTCTGACTAACTCCTACTAGGTATCCTCAGAAATCGATGCACCGAGTATGTATCTTAGGATGGCATATATCGGGAATACAGTCGTGAGCGTGTTTGTTATTTGTTGTTCCTTTTTAAGGATTGCCGGGGTAGTAAGAAACGCATACCTACTTAAATATTTATACCAGACGACGGTAAGAATACCAGGATTATTTCAAGAACCCTGGGAAATCACCCCAAAATCTTTTAAGTTACGTTAGTATACTTCACAAACGAGTACAAATAGGTTGTTATTCCACATTTGCGGAAACGCCTCAGAAAAGGTTAGTCCGATCGAACTCCGACGACCTTGCTGTGAGTTACCCTTGGTATAGTGATAAATGCTACGGCTAAATCGGAAAGAGAAATAAACTTTCTCTCTATGTTGACTCCAGGAAATTGAATTTACGCAACAATGAACCTCATGCACAGTGCTATATGCTATATCACAAACTCAACAATTACCAACATAATAACATAACATAGAGAGAAATAAACTTTCTCTCTATGTTGACTCCAGGAAATTAAATTTACGCAACAATGAACCTCATGCGCAGTGCTATATGCTATATCACAAACTCAACAATTACCAACATAATAACATAACATAACATAGAGAGAAATAAACTTTCTCTCTATGTTGACTCCAGGAAATTAAATTTACGCAACAATGAACCTCATGCGCAGTGCTATATGCTATATCACAATCTCAACAATTACCAACTTAATTGTTTACACGGGACACGGGATATTTACCCATGATTTGTGAGTTTGAATATTTCCTGATATTACGGCACAGTTGCATGTACCATGATCACGGGAGGAGCTGATGTCTTTGAGGGTTTTGAATGTTAGTGGCAGATAAATCGATGTAGGTACCTTCTTTCTCACTCTTTTATGGCGAAAAATACCATTACCACTTAGTAAACATTTTAAGAAAGAAAAAGAAAGAAATGTATTTATTTGGCAACAACAAAGCACAGAAAGGACATAACTTAGTTTGTTCATAACAATGTTTCAAAAGTTATACCAACTTAATTCATTTATAGAAAAAGAGTACCAACTAGTACCTACTCTTTTTCTATAAATGAGTTCACCTCGTTCGATTGTCAAACTAAATCTGAATGAAGGATCATCAAAAAAATAACCAAGCAGAGTTTGTTGCCTGATTCTTCTAGGCTTGGTCTCGCGCGAGGAATATCCGCAAATTCACTTTCAAATTTTAAATTCACGTAGTTTTTAAGTTGACGTTATGATCTTTGACTCTGGGTCCTTGACTTTGGATTACACAATTAACGACTACGGTGACACGAGCGGGCAAGAAGCCGGCTACAATACAAGAGGTGCTGGTTAGATTCCCGTTGCGGGACAAATGTTGGCATGTTCTACAGATATATTAGGTTGGGGAAAAAGTCTTTTCGCATTATTGTATGTATGAACTTGTAATAAAATCTCTTTGGCTATACTATTTGTAGGTATCTGGCTGGTTTTGGTATCATTAAAAGTTTAAATTTTAAAGAAGATAATTCCAAATTCAAATTAGGAAAATGTGTGATTTTTATTTGTTTTTCGTACTGTTAAGATGAGTGAATCTAATGAAGAAATTCGATACATTTTAAAATTTTACTACAAAAAAGGTAAAAATGCAACGCAAGCCGCGAAAAAAATTTGCGATGTTTATGGACCTAGTGCAGTGTCTGTGAGAGTAGCACAAATTTGGTTTAAGCGTTTTCAATCCGGAAATTTTGATGTCAAAGATGCACGTCGCTCTGGTCGCCCTATTACGGATAAAATGGATGCCATTTTTGAAAAAGTGGAGCAAGATCGGCATATCAGTAGTTACGACGTAGCTGAAGAACTGGGAATTGACCACAAAACAGTTTTGGCGCATTTGAAAAAAACTGGGTACACAAAAAAGCTCGATATTTGGGTACCTCACGAGCTCACTGAAAGAAACCTAATGAACCGTGTTCTCATTTGTGATTCTTTATTACGACGTAATGAAACCGAACCATTTTTGAAGAAATTTTTGACCATTTTTGACCTCACACATCTTTAGCCACTCAGCAAAAATTAAGAGAGTTTGGCTGGGATGTGTTAATGCATCCGCCGTATAGTCCTGACCTTGCACCTTCAGATTTCCACCTGTTTCGGTCTCTTCAGAATTCTTTAGGCAGTGTCAGGTTAACATCACGAGAGGACTGCCAAAACCACTTGTCGCGGTATTTTGAACAGAAGCCCCAAAGTTTTTATAGCAATGGGATCATGTCCCTGCCTACAAAATGGCAAAAAGTTATCGAACAAAATGGTACCTACATACTTTAGTTAAATGTAAATAAACTATATTAAAAAATGTTTTGAATTTTCTTAAAAAATGCGAAGAAACTTTTTCCCCAACCTATTATGTCTCGTAGTTCCTGATGTAAGTTATGTATGTGACTTCTGGTCATTTCATATTTGTGGAAACAACCAGAAGTCCGGTAAAAAATGAGTGAAATACCTAGTTACTTTGTAACGTTTCAAATACGAATCTACAATCTAGGACGAAGTCTAGGCGTGAACGACCGTTTATAGAACCCGTACCAGCCTACTCAGCATATCCGTGTAGGCCCATCTTCTTTAACTCCAACCAAACCATCCATGTTACAATGTTGTTGCATTCGTAAAGTACAACATTGTTATACCTGCTTGGATATGATTTGAACGGTTGTTTTAGCATCAGATATTGTGTATATGCTTCTTCATAATATCACCGACTATCAGCTATAAGCACAAAATTCAAACGCAATTCCATCGTATTATAGTTTATAACAGCATTCGCAAGACAGTGGCGCTCATAAAAAAGTGAGAAGAATAAACCGAATATATACTTTTAAAAAACTTCTGAACAGTTTGTAGGTAATATATTTTCGAATGTTTTCCAAGCGCCCCGTAGAATCAAAACAGTTTTTCGTTGGATATTGCATTTTTATTTTACATTGATTCATAAATAGGTACTTATACTGATATAAAATGAACAGCTTATAGGTACACATCAAATGATCATAAATATCCCGCTGTACTATTTTCCAATCATCTATATTGACTCAAACTTTAAGTTAGAGAATAATTTATCTAAAGATGATCAATCAGCCCTACGCTACCATGCGACTTAAGTGCACGTGGCGTTGCCTTAGGTACTCTACGAGTACCTCTAATCTATAGTCTTTTTCTAGAAGTGAGACCTTCGACCAATTATAGATGTCTTTATAAAACTGTATGCTGCCTATGAAAGACTGACAGTCATTCGCAGCACTCCATTATATCAAGATTGCCAATTTGTTACGTAAAAACTTTCTAACGACCAAGCGATATTGTTCTGAATGTCTGAGATTACATCAAAGTAATTCCATTATTGTTATTTCAATAAAAAATATCACAAAAGATATAAATGGATGTTAATATTATGATGGAGAATTTAATTAGGCCTTATATGTCTTAGATCATAGAATTAGGAAGACATAATGATTGCATGCACATTACATAATCAATACATTAATACACCTAATTCAAATTTTTCGCGCATTATTAAACTACGTTTCTAATACATATTTACCGGATGAGCAGAGGTCATCGCGTTGGGGTCACGATTAAATCGATAGATCACGAAATCAATAGTACGACTTATTTCTTTAGGGGCAATATTTCGTTGGATATTCTCAATTTTAGACCCTCGATATTGAAAATAAATAATACTTTTTGCTACGGTAAAAGCTATCGAAAGGCGTTGAAATTGGATCTTGGTATGGTTGTCTGCGACATAATGCGGTAATAAGGTCTTCTCTACCCAACGATGTATGGCTAATTTGCCATACATAATTTGCTAATTTGGGATGAAAGTAACCTGGTTTAGAAACGACAAAATAGAAAGGCAAATGCTATATTATGCTATAATGCTATGCAGGCCTTGCCTAGTGAGGGATCCAATAATATGGCTTCGAATCAGAATAAGTTCTCTGCAGAATATGAGTGTTCTGATATTCTATGTATCTCCTATTATTTTAGATTGTAAGTTACCTAAGAATGTCCAAGATACTCTGTTTTTGCAGTAATAAATATTTTTTCTTTTTTTTATATACTAAAATATTGGTGTGTTCTTGTCACAGGTCAGAAAACGAGGATGCAGAGAAGAATTCAGACGACTTCTCATCGAGGATACCTCCACATTGCCACATCACAATCAAATGTACCAAAGAGGTGAGTATGAGGACTTTAATTTCATTGATAATTGACTTGGTATTAATAAAATGAATACCAAGGACGATTTTGATCACGTTTACAGGACAAAGTAGAGTAAAAGCAGAGACACCTCTCTGCTTATAGTTTTGGGCAAAGTAAACATTTACTTTATATTATTGAAAAATCAAACACTAACTATATTAGCTTTATAACTAATGTTATACAGCTGGCTGGTACCATCCATGAAACACACGATCTAAACATACGTAAAGTGTGCGTTATAAATATAGGGTTTTGGTGATGAAAATTCTAGTCCACAAGTCCCATGTCCCATAGAAAATTCTTAAAGCCAGGGATAAAATTATAACGGGGAATAATCTTCGACGTTTTCAGGGTACTACGTCTCGTAGCTGTCAGCTTGGCATTTTTACGCCGCCATGTCAGCCGTTTTAGCGTTTATGGTGGTGAATCCTCCATTTCTAGAAGGGAAGATATTCCACGGGTCTGATCCATCTCATCCACTTGTCCGGGGTCCTAGGACCGACAGTTGTTTGTCGGAGGTATTATACTATAATGTTCAAGTTGCGGTTAACTCCACTTTCAAGATCTAGACACACATATATATATATATATATATATATATATATATATATATATATATATATATATATATATATATATATATAATAAAGGTTACAGTTACATGGTTAACTATATTGTATAATGGTACGCGTTCCTCCAGTTTTAGAAATTATTACCAAAGCAAAAACTATCTTCCTTCACAGATAGCAGGATTCAACGGCCTATCAGAAGCAGTTCGTCGCTTGGACTTCTCGTCAGCCGTCCGTGACGTGAGGCGGTTCAACTATATCTGTGCCTTACTGGAACTATTGCTGGGAGGGCAGAGACTGACACACTTGCCTGGTGCTGCACAGAAGTTGCTACTGTCTATGTTGGAACAGCTAGCTGATCAGGGTAAACATCTATGCTTATATTAAGGAGCTTTTGACTAGTAAAACAAGAATAAAAAATGTACACGGTCAAAAATAAAATATGTGAAAGACATGTGAAGAATCGCCCTTATGCCCTTAGATGCCCTTTTTTACTGATCACAATATTTAACTCAATTTTAGGAAAAATGGTAGATGCGCCCTTTTCTAACAGGATTACAGTATTGATATCGTCATAACCGGCAACGTGTTTACATTTCAGTGGCCTCATCCAAACAGAACTTGAACGCACTCAGGGCTCTCCTGGTAGCACTCACCTCGCTGCGAGAGGCGGAACGCGCCGCCTGCTGGGGCAGACCTCTTGGCTCCAGAGCGCTGTGGGGTCACCACGATCACGCTATCGCCAGGATCAATCGCATCGCCAATGCGATCCGCATTCAAGAGGTAATTAACTTTTACGTGGCTGCGAAACTTACAAGAGAGAAGTGGATGAGAGGAGAAATATGTTTATACATCTATGAAACAAAAATATATTTAATACTTCGGCACAAACAATGCACTACTGGAAGGAATAAATTCTACCAATCATCTTGGGCGTCCTTATCATGTGGTGTATATATTTCTTCTATCTAACCAGTTACCAGCTAGAACTGGCAACACGCAACTGCGGAAAAAAAAACTTCAAATCGACCAATAGGTTATTATTGACCAAGCTCGTGTCGGATCATGTACAGTAAAGGCCTCCGAAGTCAGTACGGATTTAGGACTGTTACAGAGGTATCAGTCATAAAGACAGAGGTGTAGCATGCGTCCATGGGTTACGGTAACTGCTTACCAATAGGTGGGCCGTATGCTAGTTTTAATAACTTTAGTTGTAAAAAACACAAACAATGACTATTCACATATTACAATTAACAAAAATGTATTATATTTTTTTACTTATTTCGTAAGTTTTCTAAATTTTTCTAAATTTTGCCGGTGTTAGCAATATGTATTGCCTACTTACTGCAGGCCACTAAATAGTCTCCTAGTAAAACAGCTCTGTCTAAGGACGGACAGACGAACATAGTGAAATTACCTGGTCCTGGGCGCCTACACAAATACCTCATGCTTAGTTTTCCTTTCACGCTAACGCAAATGCGTCAAGGAAAAAACTTGGCAGTACTTCTCACAAGCTGATGTAATTTCCATACATTTCAATCTTTCCACAGGGATTAACGCCAACAGATAGTGGTAGGAGCCTGGCCCCTTGAAAGATTGAACTGTATGGAGATGACATTAGCTTTTGAGATTTGACTGCTGCCAAGTTTTTCCTAGACTCATTCGCGCCAACGTGCAAGGAAAACTTAGCTTGAGGTATTTGTCGGCCCCCAATATATATCTAAACAAATACATCACACTTAGTTTCCTTACACGCTAACGCAAATTTGTCAAGGTAATATTTGGCAGCAGTCACGTGACATTACCATGAAAGTATTATATTATCTGTGCCGTGAGGTATTTGTCCTTGGTCCGTGGAGCTTCGAGCCCTAAAAACAGTATGGATTATATTTTATTTCATTTTCAGCCTGGACCAGAAATAGTGCCTAAGCTTCACGACATGCCTGAGGAGTGCATCAGGGAAATACTGCTGAGGATAGCTGATCACAGGGATTTGGATGTAAGTGTACTATTAGGAGTGTCACATTATTAGGAGTTTTTGAGTAACATTATTTTGAGTATTTTATTGTTACATAATTAGATGTATTAGTGTTAGTAATATTAGTGTACTATTATCAAAATAATAAACCTCGATGACGCGGAGATTAAACAAAAAATGTGTTATTTCTCCAGTCAGCATCTTCAGCGTGGAATGTGATGGCGTCAGTGTGCAGCGAGCAGAGGATCTGGCGCTCGCTGGTCACCTTCCACTTCACCCCGCAGCAGACGGAGGCGGAGCTGGCCAAGCTGGAGGCCAAGGGCGATAAGGAGACTGACTGGAAGAAGGTCTTCCATCAGCTGAGGAAGTGAGTCTTTTCATTTCGAGAACTATTATGAATTATACCATAAATGGTCTTCACGTGAAGATTCTCCTTTAACAATATCACAGACTAGTAATTTTCACGTAATAAAGAAAAAAAAAATTTTATTATTTATTCTTACAGGGTCTTACAGGGAATATCTAAGAACACTTGCTAGGAAGGCTGGAAAAAATAGTTCCGCAGTCTCGTACTCAATAGCCATTTTGTTAGTGTAATTAGTGGGCAAGCCAGTTCACTGAAAAAAAACCATCCGTTTGAAGACTTGCTCTTATATTGTTGATTAAGGGAACTCTTGAATTAGATTTTGTTTTATGCAATCGATGAGTATGTCTTCTAGGATGGTTCTTAGGTATGTCTGATCTCCACAAGTCACTTGTGGGCGTCGCAGCCGATGATGGAAATACACGTCAGTGGTTATCCAATCTACTCTTAATGTATGTGCTGTTGTTTTATTTTATTTTATTAGCAAAAAGTAATCTTTATTTGAATAAAGAGGTTTTATTTAAAACACATAGTAGAAGCGCCATCTATAGTTTTTGTTCTTGTAAGCTGTGTGCTATGTGTCAGAAGTATAAAACTTCCTAGTGATATTAAAAGGATAATATAATTTTATTTGGTAAATCCTTTATCATATTCGTTTGTATTTAATCTACAAACCCTGATTTAAGATGCGTCTAGATCGGCGTAGGTACGTGGAACGTCGACCTTAATGAAATACTCGCTGTGGGGTGAAATTATAGAGTATTCTCATTTCCAGGGCGTATGGTCTACGTGAAGACGCCCAGTATACCGAAACCCTGTCACTCTGCCGCCACTGCAAGTGTCTTTTCTGGCGGTCTCTTGGACACCCGTGTATTGCTGATCAGGTAAGTTTATTTTAAACCCCAACCAACAGTTCAATTCATAGTGTCGACCGTGGAATCAGCATTATTGTTACGACTAGCTCGTAGGTTCTGGATAAAAAAATAAAGTCCAATAATTGAACACCAAAACAAAAAACACAATAAAATTACACAAATTAAACGACCCCTGTGGCTCAGTGGGTGAAGGTCCGCCTGAGACGCAGATGGTTCGATTCCCGCCGTGGGACGTTTGTGTGATGTATAAATATTTGTCTCGGGTCTGAGTGTTTTCATGTATAATATGTATGTATTTACAAAAAAAAACAATTATATAAGTAGTATATCAGTCATTTAGTTCCCATAACACAAGCTCTGCTTACTTTGGGGCTAGATGATGCTGTGTGAAAAATGTCCAGCATTATTATTATTTATTATTATTATAATGCAAACGAAAACATTACAACACTATCGTACGATAAACACTTCACTAATAGATAACGTTTACGAATCACTCTGATTGGTAGAAGTCTAAGAATCGAATCAGCTTCTGTCCACGAAACGATAGAAAATTAGCCTATGTATTATTCTAGGTCCATAACTATATTCAAGTAAATATTTTTTTTAGCCTACTTTTGGTATATATATATGCACCCAACATTCACATACTATAATAGTATACGCAAGTCTTCTATGTGGGTCTTACTATGCAGTCAGTATACCCTTTATCTTGTGTATCAGGAACTACGGACCCGGAAAATATACACATGAACTCATTTTTTTTTTTAATTTGTTCCAGTGCCCAGAATACCGCGAGCGTTTGAAGGAGGCCGGCGGACCTCTCCCGCCGCACCCCGTGCCTCCAGCGGCGTTCCTAAAATTCTTCTCGCTCTAAATACCTACGTTTGTATAATGGCATGCGTCTTTTGTCTATGGACTGAGACGGAAGCGGATGTTCAAAAAATGCTTATGGGCAGTTGGGCTTGGAATAGAATAGGATTGAATAGCAGATATTGCTGAGTGAAGTTATTCTGCGTCCGATCTTGATGTGAATGGAAAAAAATCAATGCAAAATTCGTAGGATTCGAATACATGCATGCATGGTAACATTGTGAAATAAAATGATTCTCACGCAGCTTATCTTTCATGAAACGAAACGGTAGTACTTATAATTTATTTTCAGCATGTTTAAATCGATGACAAATTCATAACATAGGATATATAATTATGTGAGATATATATAGCTTGGATACAGTAGGTGTATAAATTATATAGCCCAGATGTGTGTATTCGGATATTATTTTTGAGTAACAAAAATAATATCTGTGGTTTTCGTTGACTGACTATGGAAGATCTCAGGCAGATTGGCCTATTTCACATTATAGCGCAATCTAAAAAAAATTACTCATGTAATTTTCAAATTGGAAGTGCAAACCAATGTTCTATAGCACTTCGTTGCGATATTATTATGCAGCTCTGTTTATAGAAAAATATATAAAAAGAAAAAAATGTGTTCTGTATTGCATAGAAAAGTAAATTTAGCTTATATAAAGTATTAGGTAAGTAGGCGTAACTATTAATAAAATGAAATACAATGAATGTATTTCAGTTTACTAAAAACCCGACTATGTACCTATGGAAAAATACCACTTAACCTGATAGGTATATACTTCCAATTCGATGCCAAATTCGTAAAAAATCGCCATTTTAAGTAATCACATCTTTTTCTACAGCAGACTGATTTTTAAAACCATTTTTCTATGGCATTGCGTTAAACCATGACCTATTTTTAAATACGTAGTCGGGTAAAAAGTAACATCACCAGTGAATTGTGCAATTTAAATGTTTGATAATGTTGTTTGCTAAAACTTGTAACTGTGCTTTTAAATTAAGTTTTTGTGTGCATGAGGTTTGACTCTTAATTATAAACAATTTAAATTAATAATTAAAGGTTTGACTCATTACCTATTGCACTAACGCTATGAAAATGCTTTAAAAAAACTCGTACTTTGTGATATTCCCAAACTAAATGTATGTACATTGAGAGTGTTGTTATTTGTACATTTTATTATCTGTTTGTTTTTCTTTTTAGTTTAAGTAATTTAACAAATTAATATTAAAATTTATTATTGCATAGCCGTTTTGAAAATAAAATTATATTTTGTTTTCTAAACGGCTACGCCATAATTTGATATTTATGAGTCTTAAAATACCAGTAAATGAAAACCAGTTTAAACATGAAATACACCTATAATTAGTTACAACCAATGCAAGTCACTACTAAAGTTTTTTTTTACATTTAGTAAAGTAGTTCTTAGCTATAAATGGTTGATCATGTAGTGTACCTTAATAAAATATGCAGCTGTAGAATGAAAAAAGAAAGCAATATTTTAATACGAAATAGAATCTATTTTCAGTACATGGCACTATCATGTACCCGATTTTTCTAAAGGTTAGAAAATATTCTGAGTACTTAGGCCTAAGGAATATTTTCGGTAGCTAATTCTTACTATTTTCCTGGGGCCATAAACTGGTCCTATTTTTTTTTAAAACCTGTGTGGCGCTGTTGGCGGATGCCTGCCTGAGACGCAGAAGGTTGCTAGTTTGATTCCCGCCTCGGAACAACTCTGGTCTGGGTGATCTATGTATAATATGTATCCCATAACACACGCTCTGCTTAGTTTGGGGCTTGATGATGCTGTGTGTAAAATGTCCAAAATTGTTTATTAATTTCAAAGAAAAATAAAAAAAAGGCTAGTTAGGTAAAGTCTACCGACATATTATCTATCTTTCATAGATTACAAATGCACAGAGTAGGAATTCTGCGTTTGCGTGATAATAGTAGAAAATGAATGCTTCTGTAGGTTATTTTACTATGCATTTTTTTTTCATACCAGAGGGTCAAACATCAAACTGCCAATAAAAACACTTCATTTTAATAGCAAATAATAAATATCTAGTGATTGGCTGTGCAAACCATACAATTGTGTTCAAATTGAAAGAGTATTGAAATTTCTAAAGGCTATAAAACCTTAATATTCTGCATAAGCCTTGATAGTTGTTGATATTGTGATATTTTAAGATATATTAATATGATGGCTTCAGTCAGATGACTAACCTAAATTTATCATACAGACAGATGGCCTAGCAGGAGGATCTACAAGGTATCTGAGATTATTATCTGACTAGCACATTCCTGTTCGTCCCACAAATGGGTTAATGTCCGGTGGGACAAACAGGAATACAAACAAATGGATTGTCATGGGTTCTTAACTTTTTAAGATTTCATAATTTTTGCAGATAGATATTGACAACTTCTGTGGCGCAGTGGGCATAGGCCCACCTGCAAAGCAGAAGGTTGCGGGTTTGATAACCGCTGCGGGACAAATGTTTGTACGATTAGCTAATGTTTGTCTCGGGTCTGGGTGTTTTCTATGTAAATTATGTATGTATTTACAAAAAAACAAAGTATATAAGTAGTATTCAGTTATGTAGTTCCCATAATACAAGCTCTGCTCTAGCCCCAAAGGGCTAGATGATGCAGTGTTAAGCTTTATTATTATTATTGTTATTAAATTTCAGAATATTATGATCTAAATATGTATAGTTTACCTACTACTTGTAGTAACTTGAAGTTTGTTGATCTATTAGGCTTTTGTAGACATTTAGCTGCTTACCTATTAATTTAAGTTCTAGTTTATCTGTGATTGTTTTTTTTTTTTGCAAGGTAATTGTTTTCTTTGCTGTGTTCTCCAATGTATTAGATAGTTTTACTTCTCATGGTATTTTGAAATAAAGTTATTTTGAATAAGATAAGTCTTGTCTTCTCTATTTTATGTTCTAGTTTAGACTCACAAATAAAGCCTGATTTGTTTGATCCCATTGATCTTTTAACGAGACTACAGGAAATGTAATTAAATTTACACATATTTGTTTTCTGAGGAGCCTGGTCTAGCCCATTTTTGGTATGTAAATAGGTACCTGGGCAAAGAATATATGCTTCTATTTACAATAAAATTTTATTATGAGATACAATTTGTACTCTTATTTAAATAAACTTTGAACGAATACGGCAAAAGCCCATTACACTATGAAAGTTCAGTTTTTACATTTTCACAGTGCCGAACTAAATGTTTCAATTTGTACACCAAATCTTGAAGCTGCTGGCTTCCACATGTAAATCTGACATCTTCGCCAACGTCAGTCTTCAATATCACAGTGTATAAAAGATTATCAGAGCCAGATCCTGGAGTATTCGTGGGTACTTCAAGCTTCCACTCTACATCAACAATGTTGGGCAGAACGCCCTCATTTTGATTGCCGTATCCCATCTGGATCTCATCCATGTTTGTGAGTTTGAGGCGGCTATAAACACATTGTATTTTCTTACAGAATGTACAGTTTTGTTTGACTCAAAACCAATTTAAATTAGAAGTCAGAGAAGCCATTATGCACTCCAGGAAAGTTCTCCGTCCGTAAGTCAGGAAAAGTAACTATCAGTTGCTGTGTCAGTCAGTGTCAATTAGTGACAATATAACCGTATATTTTTATAAACTTCACTTCACTTCTTGATTATGGCTTTTGCAACTAGACATTTGTCACAATTCTGCCAATGTCCGTTTCATGACAGTTGTCATAAACTTTTGGAGATGACGTGAGGTTACAAAAAATATATTTTTATGTTAATCAGTTATGAAAGGATTAGAAAGGATAGATTGAAGACAACTTTTAGAGTCAGAAAAGATGATAGAATTATTTAACCCTTTAAGGGGCCGATGCTCCTGGCTGGGGGAATGAAAAAATAACACTTGTATGTGAAAAATATTTTTTTTTTATTAATTTTAAGATTTTTTTTTTTTATAAAACGTGGTGTCGACATATTCGACACGGCCCTTCAGAGTGTATGGAACTGAGCAAACCATGGTACAATGCACAATGGAACTTGGCATTTTGTGCACTGTATTTTGGATGTTTTGTTAAGGTTTTTGCTGCTGCAAGCTCTGCACCTTCTGTATTTGGGTAGCTCCATTGGCATGTGAGACCTCACATCATTCAACCTCAGTTCATCAGGTATTCCGTGAATGGCCTTCTGTCTACTTGTTTGCCCTTTTCTCGTCCTTTGCCCGTCCTCATCACTCTCATTGCCGTCTTCGGAGTTTTCGCCGTCTGATAGAGCAAATAAGTCTGCGAGAGCATCTTCCAACTTCTCTAATGGGATCACCTATAATAGGGAAATATTAAATTATACTTACTACCTAATATTTAATTGTAAAAATTCTATAAAATTACATTATAAATCCTACCCGAGCCCTGGGCTGCCCGCCCAGGGCTGTCGTTCCCGTGTCGAATATATCGACGTCATAATTTTTCGTTGAATATGTATGTAAAAACGTAATAATTTCTGAAATTCTGAGTTAGCTGCAATATTTATAATATTTAGAACAAATCATAAACTTACCTTTTTACTCATTTTTCGCGAAGATGTTCTTGGATGAAATTTGCACTTCAGAAAACAGCCAATTAAAGACATAAGATGTCATCAGCTGTCAATGTCAGCCATACTTTTTATTTTCTTTTTGCGTTTCGTTTTTGCTATGAGCTGTCCGAATCGAATACAGACTATCGCAGTACCAAACTCCTAGCAGTTTAAAAATAAATCAATAAAAAATATGTTTTCGAATATATCGACAGAGCCCCTTATAGGGTAGTATAACAACCCAATATTATTTTAGCCTTTGGTATAGACCCCCAAAAGGGCAAACAAGTAGACAGAAGGCCATTCACGGAATACCTGATGAACTGAGGTTGAATGATGTGGGGTCTCACATGCCAATGGAGCTACCCAAATACAGAAGTTGCAGAGCATGCAGCAGCAAAAACCTTAAAAAAACATCCAAAATACAGTGCACAAAATGTCAAGTTCCATTGTGCATTGTATCATGCTTTGCTCAGTTCCATACACCCTGAAGGGCCGTGTCGAATATGAGGACACAACGCTTTTTTTTTTTTAAATCTTAAAATTAATAAAAAAATATATTTTTACATACAAGTGTTATTTTTTCATTCCCCCAGCCAGGAGCTTCTGCCCCTTAAAGGGTTAAGGAGTGAGGTAAAGTGGATAAGAGGGAAACTGAATAACAGGGTTTGAAGGTTGAGAAATTTTCTTAAGAATACATGGAATTTTATCAGAACTACGAAACAAATCTAGAAGTAGATATAATTTAGGAAGAATGGGATGATTAGAGTTCTGGATTAATTTAAAGAAGAACCTATCAGAAAGAAACTGCCGACGCAAATTTAAAATGTTTTATCGCTATCACTTCCGAACCTTCAATATACACATCAAAATAAAAATAAGCTAAATCGGTCCAGAGTATGTAACGCTACGCTAAATCGGGGCGAGCCGTTCTCTAGTGATGATCTTGTATAAATGCTTCAATTGATTTATATAGATGTGAAAGTATGGTTGTGGGATGTTTCTTCTTCGTAACAGCTGAATGATTTCGAGGAAATTTATACACAGTGGTATTTATGTATGTAACTTATTTTAAAATAAAAAACCTTTATAATAATTGAAATATTTTATTATTAAAAATGTTAGTTCAATAAACAACTTTACGAAAGTCGTAACATTTAATTCACATCAAAAATAATTCAGTTTATTCTTATGCTAAAATTATAATTCCTTAATAATTTGTCAATAAAGCTTATAAAAATCGGGTAAATGGTAAATTGGCAATAATCTGTAAGGCACGATATGAGTAAGTAAGATACATTATCATTCCTCAATAAATGGGTACTTACTTGTTTAGAAAGAAGCACAATGTTTATATTAATACCTATATTCACTCATAAATCATTAGGTACACATACCTACTTATCTACATCAATTATCTAATCAAAATATAAAATAACGTACTGTTTATTTTGGTGCCTCACTATTCATAAGGATTCAACTAAACATCTTGAAACATTGTATGTAAAATAATAATCTCAAAAACATTTAGTAATAATATATATATATATATATTGCACACAAGAGATTCTATTTTCTAAGCAGTGTTTTGGGACTACTAGAGTTTTGATTTTTTTTAACTTTATAACTGTTTCTCTTATTCTACAATGTTATGTCTGTTAGCACCAATTATGTGATTATTATATAAATCAAAAATTAAATTACCTAAGATTAAACAACAATAAGAATACTGGCAGTAATCTTGTTTAAAAAATTGTTTTATAAATGGATGTTTGGATACAATTAGTAATTGATGCAATATTTTTACATAATGGCACTTCATTACAATAAATACTGCAAATAAAGGGTTTTCTTTTTGATTTTTGGAAAATGTTAACTAGCAACAAGCATCCAAACTTTTGCATTGATATTAATAAGATAATTTTATGTAGTACTTCCAATTTTAAATATAATTTCCAGAAAATTACAATTCTATTCTAATTTGAATTCATGATGAAGTCATGTGTCTTCATCATGAATTCAAATGCAGTATTAAAACCTTTCATAACATTCTTACAATAAATAGACATGATTTCACTCATTCTCAATATCTTTAGACTCTGTCATGATGATTCATTTCATTTTTGATTTAGTTCATAATAAGTCAATTGTTATTGGCCTTTTCAATAATGGCGGGAATCGTCAAAATACTTTCGTTCGGTTTATTACTATCAAATCAAAATCATATACTCTCACCCCATAGAATAATATATTTTATGTAGGTACTCTTTCAGTATGGCACACAGATTCTTAGACTCATTTTCACCGACTTCATTATCAGGGAACTCGTGAATACAATAAATTATCCCATACCTAACCATGTTTTATCAAACAAATCTGGAGCGTTTTCAAGATTTTCATAAACAAACACTTAACATAACTTAAGAAAGCACTTTTTTCGCACATATTATGACATGAATCCAGTATTGTAAATTGGTGTCTTGTAACTAAAAGTTAAAATTAGACTTATTTATAAGTTAGCCAAAGTAAGCGCTACATTTTCTTATGTTAGCGATTCATTTTCTCATGATAGCGCTTTACTTTCTCAAGTAATGCAAAACTATGTACCAAACTGCCCCCAGTTTAAATATAAGTTCATTCAATTGAGTAAAATGAGACTCCTTTTAAACCAACTTCTAAAAGTTGTGGTTTTTCATGTTTATGTTACGCGATGTCTTCGCCAATTGTGAACCGATTTCAATTATATTTTTTTAATGCGTAGGATATTTACTTTGAGAGTGGTCCCATACAAATTTTATGAAAAAAACCCATCCCTAAGTGTGAAAAAATAAGGGACGAAATTTCATATTGGACTTCTTATCAACTTCCCGTTAGTCGATATTCATTTTTTTCTGAAATTAAAAGTTATAAGTAACTTAGTACAGACATTCGTTCAAAAGAATAAACTTTTTAATTTAAATAAACCAAAAGTTCACTCTTTCACTCAAGCGAATCATTCTACTGGCTGTTGTGTGAAAGCGGGCACATCTTAGCGTTTCATTTTCTCCAGAATAGGCAGTATCATGTCGAAAGTGGGCCGTTTCCCTGGATCCTCGTGCATGCATATCTTGATAAGCTTCGCGATATGCGGAGACACTCCTGGAGGGATCGAGATGCGTAGCCCCTCTAGTCCCACCTTCATACCGCATTCCATCGGGGAGAGGTCCGCGAACGGAATCTGAAATTCCAGTTAATCTTGAAATTTAATATGTAAAATCTCGGCAACAGATAGGTAGGTCTATCTGTTGCTGTACCCTTAGACAGGGTTTCTTTGAACACCTACCATGTGAAAGTAATAAAGTACATGTTTACATTAAAATATTATATTCGTTCAGTATATTTGCATCCAATATGTCGGGGGAATGTGAACTTGGCAAATATACCTATAAACTATTAATATCTAGGTAATGGGCGGTACCCCGACTTGATCCGGAGGTCGTGGGTTCGAACCCGGTATTGTACCAATTATTTATTCCACTCGAAAAAATTAACGTAACACGTGCTCAAAACGGCGAAGGAAAACATCGTGAGGAAACCGGCATGCCCTAACAAAAAAATCGAAGGCATGTGCCAACAGTTAGTGATCGATGGGGTTGCAACCTGTTACGTGGGATGCTAACTTGCAAAACGCGGGCATGTACCAAATACAATGTTTGGACATGCCTCTGACTAACCCCTACTTGGTATCCTCAAAGATCTACTCACTGAGTATGTATTTGAGGCTTTCCATCATGGGATATACATCGTGAGCGTGTTTGATTTGTTTGTTTATCATAAAAAAAGCAACATGTTACAGTTAGGGCCTTACATAAAAAGATTTTTAAACAGTTATGTTTTCTACTGTTGAATTCGAAATACACATATTTTACCTAGCGTTTGTCGGTTCTGCGATCTAGGCCAATTGCCACTTTCGTTTTTCCGGAATACGACATGCAGTGACACTACAAGCATAGCGACCAAGTCTCAGTGCCATATAAAGAACAGCCTGTTGGCTGTTGGCTGTAACACATACATAGTCCTGACCCCACACTAGGATTCCCTGACTCGTGGGTCTCTGGAACTACGAGTAACGTGGTACCAATACATCAAGATCTGGAACAAATGTCTGCAAACATCCCCCAAACCCCTCGGTCTTTTATTTAAAATTAAAATACGACTAAATTACCACTGTTTTTGTAAATTTTGCGGACGTTTCGGTGCCAATTTAGAAGCTCTTTACGAGCACCGCCCGCGATCGCATCCGATGGTAGACTGATCGTATTGTCTAGGCATGGAAATTATTGCTAGACCCATGACACGGTGACACGTGAAGTGTCGCCGCCATGCTAAATAAAATCACGGTCTAATAAAATGTAACAGGTGTTTTCGATTAATGTTTCGATTAATTATTCCGTGCCTGAGGGAGGCAGCACCTGGAATCTACAGGATATCCAACTGCTCATCAATTCATGATGAGGATTTTACATGCTATCAATAATTATCAGAGGTATCGTGTTTGGGCCCATTGAAATGGTATCAATGATTAGAATATAGATAGATGGTGATCAGAATCTAATGATGGAACAGGAAAGAGTAATGAGGATAAATTGGTCAGGCATCATGTGGAATTTGATAGCATGTAGTTAGTCACCTCTCTGGTAGCGAGCTCCCACAGCAGCACGGCATAGCTCCACATGTCCGCGGCCTCCCAGTTGCGGCGCGCGGCCGGCTTCAGCAGCGCCTCTGGGGCCATCCACGCAGGCGAGTACACGCGCCCCTTCTCTTGGAACGAGAACTTCGAGTCCGCCATGTTGATGCGGGCTGTTAGGTCTTCGTCGATCTGTAATCACGATATAAATACAGTGAACTCCCGGTAATCCGGCCCCTGTCTAATCCGGCACCCCCTGTAATCCGACATGGTTTATTATTTATTATTGAATATTTTTTTGATAATATTCGCTAATGCATGATTAAACAAGTTACAACTTGTACGCATCATCACTATTGTGCTCGACGCGTAGGGTCGTTTATTATGTATGTCAAATTTAGTTAATTTACTAAATTTGACATACATAATAAAGTATGATTTGTACTTCAGAGTACATATATATAATATAAAAAATCTTATCATTGGATCTGTAATTTGTCGGATTACAAAAAAATTCGGACTATAGGGGGGGGTCTTAGGCAGGACTCTATAATCCGACAAATTCGATAGTTCGACACTGCCCTGCAAAATGTTTGTCGGACTACCGGGGGTCCACTGTACACCAAAAACAAAATTTAAGTTTTTTTCTTGTTCTGTGTAATTCTGCCATCTATTGCAGTGTATCTAATTTAATCTCATTATGTACAGTACAACTGATAAAAACTAGACGCCTTGAATTAGACAGTTTGGCTGCATATAAGTCTATAGGCGCAGCCGTACGGATAAGTATGGTACGTACCATGATGTGCTTGCTATTCAAATGGAAGGTGGGCAGGATCTTGTCCCTGGGCAGCGAGTGCAGGTAGGCCATGCCGCTGGCGACGTCATGCGCGAGTCTCAACGCGGCGGCCGCGTCCACCACGACCCGACCTCCCGCGCTGCCGACGCCCGCGCCCGAGCCCGCGCCGTGCAGCAGCGAGTACAGGGAGCCCCACGACATGTACTGCGAGATTACCACCAGCGATGGTGGATCCACGCAACAACCCACCTAGAAAAAACAATAATTTCATTTTTATTATTATTGATAACATCATTTATTTTAACAGTAGCATTCTTGTGAAAGAGATCGTCCGGGGAACTACCACCACCGTAACTATAAATGATCTAAAAAAAACTGAAGGCAGGTTTCTGATGTAATAATGCTCACAGAACCGATAAACGCTGGGGAAGAAAGGTTCACAATTGGCGACCACTAACCATAGCACGCAGTTTAGAAAAACGACAAAATCTCAGTGCCGTAGATATATCATACACTGTCTCACCTATCTTATTAAAAATCAATTTATCTTATAACAGAATCAATGCATACCACAGGCAGAATATTAGGATGGGAGAATATCCTCAGTTTGGGGAATTCTTCGTTGAAGTCTCGCTGGACGCGCGGAGTGCATTCCCTCACGGCCAGGATTTTGGCCACGATGTCGTTCTTTTGCCATCTACCGCGCCAGGTTTCACCTGAGGATAGAATAAGATGAATTAATTGGAATAAAAACTGAATGTGTAGCGTCTTAATATACAAAAAGGTCTATCTGGTACTGCTTGTTAAATGACACTCGTAACACTAAGATGCTTGGAAAATCCTGCTAATATTATACATGCGAAAGTTTTTATGCTTAGATGTGTATTTTTAAATATCTCCGTAACGGCTGAACCCATTTGTATGAAATTTAAAACAGGTATACCTAAAATAACGTGCCTGGATAAAAAGTTGCTTCGCGCGAGGCGAAGCCGTTGACAAAGGCGCGGGGCGAAAACGTTGGCAAAGGCTAAGTAGAATTGATTTATGTATTGAAATTGATAATTTATTAATTTATCTTAAGTTATCTGACGACTTCTGTAGCGCAGTGGGTGAAGGCCCGTCTGAGACGGAGACGGTTGTGCGTCCGATTTCCGCCGCGGGACAAATGTTTGTATGTTTGCAAATATTTGTCTCAGATCTGGTGTTTTTTATGTATAATATGAAAGTATTTGCAAAAAAACATGTCATGTATATCCCATAATATAATTTTTGCTTAGTTTGGGGCTAGATGATGTGAAAATGTCCAGCATTATTAATTTATTTATTAAAATCAGCATGCTTACCAGAAGGTGTGACCGCGATCCTGGTATGAAGGGCGAGCTCGTTGATATTGATGCCCTTGTGCCGTGAGAGCGTCGCGTCGCGGCTTCGCGTCTTCAGTCCGATCCAAGACTGGTCCTTAAACTGGATCTTCTTGAGATCCTGGTTCTGATTCACCGCCATTTCGTGTAATCTGCAATTAGATTGTAAATTACTTGTCATGATGTCCTTCAATTGTAACGTTGCCAAGTTACCGGGAGAAAGCTGATGCTTTATGGACTTCTATTCGGAGATGCCATAGACATATTCAATGATACATTATAAACTTTTAGTCAAAGATGCATTAATAGACATCTATTCAAACATGCCTCATAGACTTTCATTCTTTATTGCCTAATAGACTTTTGTTCAAAGATGTCTTATAGACTTTTAATGAAGGACAGCTATAATAGACTTTTAGTCAAATATGCATAAAATACTTCTTTTATTCCATGATTACTAATAGACTTCTATTCAACAATGCCCAACAGACTTCTACTCATATTTGCTAAGGATTTCAAATTAAATATGTCTAAACTGCTTGTTACTAAGAAAAAGGTGGTGGCTGCTTTTATCAAAAGCTGAGATCTAGCTACTTCTGACGCGTTAACCATTGCACATATTTTACACACTAAAAAAATGTTATTAGCGCGTCTCTACAAGTTAAAAGGAACCAACCCTTCAAATTTCGGGTCACTCTGGACGGTTTCTGTTTTTTTTTCATAGGTTCATAGGTTGAACATGATGTTTCTTGTTATGGCTGTGCGTTATTTTTCCGTTAGTCAGACACGCAACAATTAAATACATTTAGCTTCGATTATTTCGGTTTTGAGTTACCTCTGCACAAGCTGTCCCCTGGTTTTGTCAAGAGGAGTGTCCCCATCCTTATTGGCCATAGACACGAGCCCTCCGGCCATCACCAACTCCTGGGCAATGTCTCCGTAGTTCCAGAAGCAAGCATAGTGGAGCGGCGAGTTGCCATGCTCGTTTGTGAAGTTCACATCCACTCTGTTCTGTAGTAGCTGGAAATAAAAAATAAAAAAAATATATTATCTACAAAAAAAAATATGCTCACTTCATTAATGAAGGACATCCTCAAATCCACAGGTACTCCGTCCATAACCCAACATGGGCTAATCAGAGGCAAACTATGATATAAAAAATCTTTTCACAATCTTTTGGGGTTGTTTTCCTCGTGTGATAAATCATCGCACATGCAACAGGATAGAAAACAATAAAACTTTGTATAGGCAGAGTAATTTTGTATAGTCAGTTCTTCTTTCATACCTTTGCTGCTATATCATCTAACATTCACAACCAGTCACCAGACCTATTTGGATGGGTTGTGCAGAGGACATGTTTAGATGTCAAACCTGGCAATTACTGAATAAATAATATTAATCTTTAAACCTTTTTTAAATGTTTACATTACAATATCACTTACTTGTGAAAAAAGTTTACATAGGAGTAGGTACCAATATTTTAAATGTTAAGTCAGGTTGGCTTAAAAAATCGACACAAGGGGGTTGACCTTTCAAATAAATTTGCTTTTAAAATACTAAAAGTGGCTACAATGCACAGAACATCCATATGGGGATGTTAGTGGTAATTTTTTCCCCTGCTTAGAAATTTGTGTTTTTCTTGTACTCAGCTTTATGAACCACTAGCTACTGCCCATGGCTTCACCCGCCTGATACATGGATAAAAAGTAGGGTTTATAAGAAACACATTTGCCTGACCATTTTGTAACCTTATGTCGCAAAATTGGTCTCCATGAAAGACCTTTTATTTTAAGGGGATAATATAAGCACACTAAATTCTAAATATTGGTGAAATAATTTTATAAAAAGGATAAGTAGTTTCAGGGATTACTCCTTACATACAAACTTTACCTGTAATATTAAATATAGACTTCAATCGACGAAAGTTCTTAAAAAAGAAGAATTAAAAATAAAAAGTTTAGACTTACCAAGAGAACAATAGATCTGTGACCATGTGCTGCTGCTAAATGCAGGGGTGTGTCATCCCCCATGTTGGTAGCATTGACCCTTGCACCTCGTCGGATCAGCATCTCAACTATCTTGTGGTGGCCTTCCTTGCATGCCCAGTGCAGGGGGCTGAAGCCATGGTCATCTCTGAAAATATGGGTTGTAGACTTTAAGATGTGAACATAAACTGTGTGGTGCGGAACTAAGCTGAGACAGGTCCTGTTTGGTCCATATGGCACAGATGTGACTATTGAGCACAAAATATGTTCCTCATTGTCTCTGGTGTTTGTAAAAAGTGTCTATTTTATTTATTTTGTGGCTGTCCTTTATGTGCTTTGTTGTTGTGTCTACAAAAGCACTTTCTATATATATATAGCTTTTTTATATTATAGTTATTTTTTTTCTTTTTCTATTCTGCTTCTTGGCAATCTGTTTATACAACAATAGTCCAATTTGATGGTTGATATGTTTTTAATTCGTTTTGAGGGAGATCAGTCCAGTGAGTGTTCTCTCAACTTTTGTCTGTAAATCTTTCTGCTAAGTTTGGGATGCTATGTCTCATCAGTCTGGAGAATTGAAGGGTGCAGGCTCCTTGAAGCTGAGCAGCAAGTTCATTTCTGTGTTTGTCTAATCTAAATTGATAGTCTTTGCTATAGGATTCAATTTCCTGTTTCACAGAGTTGATCTTAATGTCCATGTACATATACTTATGTGTGGAGGTATTTTTAGCATGTTCCATATTGTTTTGCTCTGAAATCTTATTTCAATGTTGCTTTGACTGGCAGATCCCCATAGCTGAATACCGTAAGTCCATGTCGGTTTGATAATACATTTATAAACTATCATTTTACTACAGTCAGTTAGTTGGGATTTGCATCCAATCAGCCAGTAGATGATGCAGATTTTTAGGTTGAGTTGTTTTCGCTTTTCGGTCCAGATGTGTTTTTGCCAAGTCAGACAGTTATTTTATAGTAAATCAGTAACAAAGAGTAGACTAGTGGTGTAGAATCCCCGACTTACACTCAAAGGGGTTTTAAATCCCATCATCCACCAAGAAATATTTTCATGTGAAGAATTAATATTTATGTACCTATGTAATGCTAGTGCTCCCAAAAAGTGAAGAGTAACATTGTGAGGAAACCAACATATTCTAGATGCCTCCTTGAATGTGTTGGTAGGATTCAGTCATCAAATGTTTGACCTTCTAAAAATATTAACAGGAAAATGCCAGCAAATGAATAGTTACTCATTCAGTTAATGGAATTTACATTTCAGGTAAAATCACTTACAACAGTAAGGTAAAATAGGTACCAATTAGCTAAATTTTTTGTTGTTCATGACAAAACTTTTCAATTTTTAAATGACCACAATATTAATCAATCTATTCTGCTAGACTCTGCCCATGGATTTTCCCGGATGGTACCCCAATAAAATATGTGTTATATCACAAATTTAATCTGTTCCGAATTTCATCCAAATCCCTAAAATACATATCATAGATCATTGAAAAAAACATTTAATCATTCACATTTATAATATTAATAGTTACATCATTTAAATTAAATTTGTATAAAAAAATACTCAACACAGGCAAAATCATGAGGTATAGCAATGGTTTCTTAAAAAACATCCTGACTTGTCCAATGTGTTCATGTTTACAAAATTACTTACTTACAAAAATAAACATGAATAGACAGCAGATATACATGGTCTATCTTGAAAGAATTTCTTGTGGTATCCGTTCCATTCTAAAAACATGAATCTTATAAACCTAATACCATCGTCAGCTTTGGTTTTAACGCCAACGTTTAGACGAATGCTGACGCATTCCACCAGGCCATGACTACATTGTGGGCGTGCCTCTCAATGCCATTTACAGAACATCTGGCCGTCCCATATGGGTACTAGATACTTGATTATAAAGGGAATTAGTTAACCTTACCCCTGGTTCATGTCATGTTCGGTATCATCTAGCCAGACTCTCACTTGAAGGGCATTTCCTTCTCGACACCACTGAAATATATCTTCCATGTTTTCAGCACAGTTTCGTCACTTATTCGGATGAAAGCAACCAATTTCAGAACAGCACTTGAATTCGTAACTTAAAATAAAACGGCTGAAGAAAAACTATGATGAATAACGCGAAAAATTAGTCAAATTTGCAAGAAAACAGATTTTTACATTTCGCAATCACCTAAAATAATGTATAACCCGTTCAAATTAAATTGCGTGTGGTGCGGTGGATATTAGGTACGAAAAACATTATCCTACTCTGTTTCACAAGTCATCATTTGAGCTGTCTGTCTCTCTCGGTTCACTCTTTATTTTAATTGGATACTTAAGTGGACCTACAGTATATTGTTGCCAGCTTTCAAGATAACTTTTCTACCATATTGGTATATTATCATTTTTTCAGGCTATGGCTGCATTTGCAGTAACTAGTCTGCTGGAGCTGCCTACCCCTACCGTAGGTATTATTTTTATGCTCAGCTGCCTGTTTAAATCTGATGATTGATGAATGAATTTGAGAAGCGTTTAATAATAACTAATGTGTATTTTTGTGTAGAAAATACTAGGTAGTAACAACCACACACAACAGTCCTGACTAAACATTTATCCTGTGGGATAAGTGTTTGTATATTTACTGTATTATACTGTAGTAGGGAATCAAAACCACACCTCTTCCGCCTCAGCAAGTGGTCGTGCATTCACATTTCACAATTAGTTTTTGGATTCCTATGTAAGTAGGTACCTACTTCGAATGTTCTGCAGCTTTTCTGTGATATGATGAGAACACAATATTTCCAGCTATACAAATTCCCACAAGAGTGTAAAAATGAAATACATTGTAAATTGTAAACTTATGACTAGTCACAGCCTAGAGAGCTGTTCCAGCGAAGTGCAATGCTTAAAACAGTTCTCAAATCTTAATATTTATTTACTTAAAAGTAACTTAAAACAATAAAATAATCTATTTCTTTGCAAAAGTTATCTTCATTGCATGAGTGGGTGTTATCTTGAATCCTTGGAGCGCTTCTTTCGCGGCGGCCGATTGCATTTCGTTGGCGAATTCCACAAACGCAATGTCATGTCTGTTGGGTACCAGACGGACTTCTTTGAAGCCCGGGAACCTGAAACAAAGATTAATTTAACCATTTGAATAAATAATTTTTATTACTCTGCTAAATCCTACATCTACTGAAAATGAAAACTAGCTTCTGTCTACGGCTTCGCCCGCGCGTCACCGGGATAAATACTAGGTCACTAATCCAAATTTCAGCCAGAATGGGTTCAGTCATTACCGAGATATTTAGCAACATATATCCAATCATCTTAACAACATCGCGTTATGCAGCAAGTGCATTTACATCTTTAAGAACCCAGCTTTAGTTTTTAAATAAATAAATAAAGTTACTTACTGGTTGAACAACATAGATAACATCATTTCCGATGTCTCATCAGGCAGATTCGTCAAGAACAGAATCTGGTTAGGAGGTTGTTCAACATTGACATTGTTGAGCAGATTCGTAGCACCAATCCCATGTACAGCCCCGGGACGCCCAACTTCCTTGTTCTTCTTCTTCTTGGCATCTTCAATACTTTTGGGCAGTTTGGGGCGTTTGGGTCGCTCTTGGAATGTACCCTTTACTTTGGCAATTAGGTCGCTGTCAGTCTTACAATACTGGATTCTCTGTTAACAAAGTTTTGCATTTAAAAACAATGTTTTTTTTATTTTTTATTTAAAACTCCCACTTGTTATCTTATAGACATTGCAGGTAAAAATGTACCTGCAATGTCTAAAAAGTTGGGTATGGCATGTTATATCTTATCCTTTCATCATTTATACTACCCATAAATGGAACTAGCAAAATTACTAAATAACCTTATATTTTTTTATGCAACTGAAGCAAACAATCATAGGGCCCATCTATTAGTAAGCCATTACTTAAACTTATGGAACCTTGCAACACCAGAGGTATCACTTATGAAATACAGACCCTGACACATAATGGTTAGTCCCATTGCTAGTCATAGCAATGGAAGCATCATTGCTTGGCTGCAGAAATAGGTATCGCAGTACTCCTTCCTCGGACAAGCTCTATTTCAAGGAGCTCTACTACTTCATAAAAAAAATTATATAACTTACCATAGGCTTATCATAGAATGGAAACCCTTGCATGCTTCTCAAAGCAACGGTAGCACTTGAAATCTCTTTGAAAATAACAAAGGCCTGCCCCCTCATCTTTATTGTTTTCATTGCGACAATGTCTAGTATCTGACCGAACTGTGAGAAAATTGCATAGAGGGATTTTTTTAGCTCCTCTTTCTTTATTTTCTCATTCAAGTTGTTGATGTAGATAGTGTGGTTAGGTCGAATATCCATTGCTGAAAAAAAAACAAAACAATGTTGACTGGCTGGTACATAATTATTAACATGCAACAGACACATACTTGTCCTGACTCCATACTATGTTTCCCTATATATTGTAGATACCCACAATACAGGGAAACCTACCAGGAATTACAAGTACAGTGATACCATATCACCCAGACGTGGAACAAATATCTGGAACCCGCAGCGAGAATCAAACTTGTACCTCTTGCATTGCAGGCTACTTGTCCACCGCACCATTGTGGTTGTCAATTATCAATATCATCAATCTATTATATTATATCATCATAGAAATCAACTGCTCAACAAGGCCAAGCTCAAAGAATGCCATGATGAACAGTCTTGACCTACCTCCCGCAATTCTAGGGGTGTGCCTACATGATTTTGACGACCTCTGTGGTGTAGCCTGGGACGCATAATGTTGCGGGTTCGATTCCCGCCGCGGGACAGATGTTTGTATGATCTGCAAATATTTGTCTCAGGTCTGGGTGTTATCTATGCATAATAAGTATGTATTTATAAAAAAAAGTATAGAAGTATTATATCAGTCATGTTAGTTCCTATATATACAAGCTCTGCTTAGTTTGGGGCTAGATGATGCTGTGTGAAAAAATATACAGCATTATTATTATTTTTGGATAAGCCAGACACTTTTAGAAGTTTCTATGTTGTGTATTCTTTTTTTTTAAAGACAAGTATTATAATTTGGTGTGTACCGTTCGTTACCGGCACCAAACGCTAGGTTACGCTTAGGCTTACCCTACCCCACAAGATCATGAGTTAGCATCTCTAGTAAGTATATGACAATATCTTCTAAACCTAATTCAGAGGTTAGGTTACAGAGTATTTTTTATATATATATATTGGTGTTAAATACTGCCGTAGTTTAGGAACGCATACTCCCAAAGGCTAAATTTAAAATAGAACACAAAAACATACTCATTTAGTGAGAAAAAGCTCTATTGATGTAGGTAACCTTAAATTTGGCGTCCCCGCGCGTCCAATCCGAGATAAAATGTAAATTCAAAAGAACTTCACTGCACTTCTCTCAATCACAACCTTCCTATGTACGGTAACGAAACTAAGTCATGAATTTTAAAATGAAAACTGTATGCAAAATCAGCAATATTACCAAATTTTGTTTCGGCTTTCGTTCGTCATCACAGACAGTATGCCGTACAGTCGTTTGACGTAGTATCTCTTTCATAATAGTCTGTGGTCGCTTGGCATTATTTTTTTTTGATGTTGCCAATATTAGTTATTACAAGTCCCCAATTCGTGTAGTTAAAGTAAACTATAGATTTGTTATTTTTCTAAGCTATGAAAAATAAACTAATGAACCTTTTTATTATTCGCAACTCTTTTTAATGTTGTAACACTCACTTGTAAATAATATTGAAAGAAAATGCTTGGGTAAACCCTATGTTTAATTCTGCTTTGTAAGACTTACTAGTGGTAGAAGCTATTCCATCCCTACTTATTATGTTTTGATTTTTGGCGCGTTGTCAAATTTTATTATATTTTTTATTTCGTACCTAGTCACATCCGATAGTTAGATCCTTACACACAAAATAATTCAATCTGTCCCGCGTTTAAATTCTAATCCTTGCTAAAAACACAAAACAGCTCGAGGCTTATTAGAACTCATGGTAAACATGCACGACCTTATAGATTTCGAAACTGTTACACCGGAATTATGGATTGCCAATGAAGAAGCATGGAAAGAAAGGCTTTTAAAGCTACCGAATTGGTATCAGGTATGTAAAGCACATCATATTTTTTACCCATAACTCAAGAAACTTCTAAGACGACCTCTGTTTAACCTTAACCAACTTGTAACTACCAGAATTTAACTAAAATCTTGTTAATCGTGCCATGGCATGGTACTGATTGTCTTGTGCAATTATCTGTTCGTAAAATCGATCTACATTAATTTTAATATTAATTCACACTCGCTGCTGTGATCAACTCGTAGTCCTCCGCTATTTAAAGGAGTTGGGATAGTTGGAAGCAGTATAGAAGGGGGACAATGCATAATATGACAGGGCAGATTGGTTATGCCGGGTCTCTGACATTTGCATGAAATTCTGTCAATTAACATGCTAAATTTGAGTAAATTATTTATTTAATTATAGACAAGTAGCTTTTGCTGATATGTCTATGTCATACAGTGTTGGATCTAAAGTCTTTGTTTAAGTGTGATTCACTTATTTTAAGCACTTAATTGTTCTTTCATAGCCAGTTGTAGAGCTTGTTCATAAATGTGTTAATAGAATTCGCGGAAACAACATTAGACGAAGACCGCAATGATTCTAGCATCCTAATATTTAATGTGTGCACCCATTCTGGACTCAAGAACATGCAGGTTCTTCGCCATTATATGTTTTTACGGTTTGAGAGCCCTAAGCATTTTGTGCACACAATATTCTCACATGATAAAATCCATGCACTACAGGGTTTGAACCCACAACCTTTAGTTGTAAAGAGGCCACTACTAGTGCTTTAATTTTGATAATTACTATTTATGGGTTTATCACTGCCATCTACAAATAAAACAAAAAGTATTGCATACTTGATTACAGATACCATTAATAAATTCAAATGCCTCCCACAACTTGCCAGATGGCACGCTGGTGCGATTCCGAGGAATGATACAAGATATGCACAACCCTGAGTTTTACTTTGAAGAGTTTGAAGTCTACAACTCAAATACCAATGAATGTAACATGAAAAGTGGAAAGTATAAGGACACTGCTCATATACTGGTAAGTTGGTTCTCTTTTTAAGAGAATTGATTCATAATATAACAATATAAACCATACAATAAGCATACAATAATTAATCTTTATTTAGAATTTGTATGAGTTTCCCTGCCGCGTTTTGTTGGTATGTCTTTGAACCTGAAGTTCAAGTTCATTTATTTATAATAACAAATACTTGAGAGGTTTCTAGAGCATTCATAATCATAATATTATAAGCTAGGAGAACTAAGTTTATAAACACAACTAGCCCACGAATTCGCCCGCGTTTTATCCTTACCTTGGTTGTTTTCTTTTCAACTTATTTTGCAAAATTGGTCTCCACAAAAAGTCCTTTTGTTTTAATGTGGTAAATAGCTAAATATTTCTCAAATAAATTGAGTAGTTTCGGAAATTACCTTTACATACAAACTTTCAATCTTTACCTCTTTATATTATAATTATAGTATGAATAAATGTTAATCCAATAAAACACAACTAATTAAAATAATTCTTTGTCATACAATCCTACTGATATTATGCTTGTAAAAAATTACAAAGTTTGTTTAGGTTTTTGGATGTTTCTTGAAACTAATCTCTGTAATGGTTGGACCAATTAGTGTGCAATTCCGTGGGCAGACAATATTATTTATTAATGTATGTATAAATCAATCAGTGTAATATAATATAAATAGATAGTCAATTTTAAGAGTGGGTTTGACTTCCACTCCGGGAAAAACTGCACATTCTTAAATATTTAATGTGGTACCACAGTACCTCGTAGTTCCTGGTACTCACAACACACAATCCTAATCTGTCAGGACTATGTCTGTCTGGTGTTTATTATTTGTTATTACTATTAGCAATATTCTTATTATTAATTAAAGTGATATTTCATCAGGAAAATGAAAAGATAAACTACACTCAGAATCTTAAAAGCTCACAGCGTCATACAATGGTTGTGGTCTCAATACCCGGCTACAACAATTGGGCACAGCAGTTGGAAGACAAGAAAAACCACCTTAATCATTTGGAAGACCAACCAAACACTTCAAAACGTTTGACAACCAGCTTAAAACTAAAACGCAGTTATGAAGAGGCAGATGAGGATGCAGATGCTATGGAAGTTGAGATTGATGGGAACAAGGAACCGAGGACATCAGAGAATATTGATGTAGCTGCTAATGTGGTGTCAAGAGAGCATTTACTGAACTTTCCATTGCCTGATGTACAGAGCAAATCTTGTATTGTTAAGGTATGAATCAGTGTCTCTTAATTCTTGACACACTACACTAAAAAGACACCAGGGGGCAGTGCCGGCCCGAGGCCAGATTTAGGTTGGAGCGAGATCAAATTTTGGCGCCCCCTATGCGCCGTCACTTATAAAAAAACACATACTGCACTCCTCCCTAAGAGTTTGTGCTGGTACTTACGTAGATACTTTTTTAATAAAAATAAAATTATTAAAAAATCTTGCTATAACCTAATAAGTAATTAATAATAAAATTATCTGAACAAAGATTAATGAAATTGAAAAATAATGCAATTAAACTTGTAAAACAATCAAAATAAAAAAGTGAAAATAGAGTACATATTAAAACTTTCAAAATAAACTCCCTAAAATATTTTAATTAAATCTCTACTTACGCACCTTTGCATTTGGTTTTTTTTTATTATAATATCCTCAAATAGCTTTAGCTAAATAAATTTTAATAGACAGTAATGCTAAAATTAATGATTTAATGCTAAGGTCTGAAGGACTGCTTTTGAGTGACCATTATCAACATCTAAAAGAGGTTTTAAACAGATAACCCCTGAAAACTCTAATCCTGAAATATTACAATTCAATCAAGTGTTTTCTCCAGTTTTAGGCACGATTCCTTTCAATTTTCCTCGGTTTTATTTAAATCATAAAGGAAAATCCAAGTTAATAAATGACATAATTGATGAAAAGTCCTGACATCGTGTTTTTATTGAGTTTATGGCGGTGTCTAACATTGGAAGAAAGATAATGATTTTAAATAATACATCTGGATTAATTGGCACGTCATTTTCACTTTTAAATGAACATCAACATTATTTTTCCTTGTGCAGGTGATAAGGTAGGTGAGCTGTAATAAGAGCCTGTGGCAGGCCAACGTCTCTAAAATTTTGAAAAAAAATAAACATTTGTGTATCAAATTTGTAGCTTCTGACAGGTCAACTCTTTAAGATTGCAGATTTGCTAACCAGATTAATATGGAATAAAATACAAAATCATACCAAATGATTAGCGACAGCAAAAACTCAAACTTCTTCAAATTGTTTTAGCTTTAGAACTCGTCAAGGGTCATTGATTGTTCATATTCTTCTTCCAAGGCACTTTTTATATGAGAATAGGTACTGGTATCGGACCGGTTTCAAACTATTGACTCTAATTTCCCATCTTGTCTCACAAATCTTTTTTAAAGTTAAATTGTGTATATGTTTTGAAATAACTTCCCACCTATTAGTAAAAAGAGGCCCGTTCTCCACTAGAAGAAAAAGGGCTTCTCCACTAGAGTCCTTCATAAACTTATAAGTTATAAAGCATTCACGTAAACTATTCACTTATGTCAAAAAATCGTTATGCTCGTCGGTTATTACAATAATTCTTTGCAGCATAGATTAGACAACCTAGATTTCTAATTTTCTAGTTGAATTATCATTGAATTATCGCTTTTTGTATATAAAAAGATTTTTTTACAGTTATTTTTCTATAATAGGTATTTAGGCGCCGCACCTCAGTAAAATAAGAGACTTAAAATAAGCTATCGAAAGGACGAAGATATATTTCCGTTTATTTTTATCTGTTGATAGGGTAAAAACAATACCTAACAATAACCGTCGTCTCATGTGATTAAGAAATATAATTAAATAATAAAATTTCGCTATGACACTGAGATCTGTAAAAAAAGGCGCCTGCTGTGACTAAAGCACAGCGGCGCCTCTATTTTTAAAGGAAAATAAATATCAAAAGAAGCATTTAGCAGTTAAATTCCTTTAAAAAAGAGACAAAATTAACATGTCTAAGAGGGCGCCTAGGCGTCCTAAATCGGTGCCGCCGGCGCCGGTACTCTGAGAGTCAGGTACAGCAACTCAGTGGTAAAGAAAAATCAAATCAAATATCGAAAGGGGGAACGCCTTTTAGGTAAAGTTAATTTTTCTTTGACAAAATAAGAAAGTGATGGTCTCCCGGGGCACTTCAAGTAAGCAGAAGTGCATTCGAAACGGAGGCGCCTTTGGCATTAAGGGCGTCGCGGGCACCCAGGATCCTTCGCCAAGGGCCATGGGGCGCCTTCCGGCGCCCTCTGATCCTTGGCGCCTAGAGCGGCCGCTCCGTTCGCCCTAGGGACGAGCCGGCCCTGCCAGGGGGCCTAGACAAATACCACTTTCTGTTGGCGTTAACGCCTGCAGAATGATTGAATTGTATAGGAATGACATTAGCTGTGGAAATGGGCTGCCAAATTTGACCTTGACGAATTTGCGTTAGCGTGAATAGAAAAGCAAGCGTGAGGTATTTTTCTAGATGCCTGTGATACAAAAAATTTAGTTAGCTTTTGATAGCACAGTTATCCAAGAATGTTATAACAAAATAGATACAGGAAATTCCTTAATTTGTGATCTTGACGTCGTAAATAATGGACAAGGGTAAAAAGAATTGTAAATTTCGTAATTGTCCATTAACTCGCAAACCATGTGATTTTTACTGAATATTTTTTGTTGTTTTCTTAGTAGTTACGATGCCCCCCACCCGTAGGAAAAATGTTAGCTAGTCATTACACCCTGTACACTAAAATGGTTGTTGTCTTAGGGGCCAGCCCACTGACACTTCTCTCATTAAATCAACAGATCTACGATGAAAACGACAACCTCAAACTGAACAACATGGTGGAAGTGATCGGGTTCCTCTCAGTAGACCCGTCACTCTCCGGTGAATTCCAGCAAGACAGGAACCCGTTACTGGAGCCCGTGAGTGAGACGGATGCAGAGACTATAACACACAACCCACCTCCGAGCTTAGTGCCGAGGCTACACGCAGTTTATGTGAAGAAACTGCAGCATTGCAATCCTCTGGTGATAGATGGCTTCGATCAAGGTATAAATTAAACTAGCAAGATTTATAAGCGAGGAGGTTACTCTTGACATCACTTTATTTCGACGAACTAGATGGCGCGGCGGGCGAGTATTCGGCTGCGACGCAAGAGATGCAGCTTCCGGACAAATTTTTGCATGTTCTGCAGATGTGGGTGGTGCTGCTTTGGTTTTAAAGATATCGTTGCCAGTGAAATTACCGGCACCAGGCACATGTGACTTTTCATCCGTTATGTCTCAGGGTCCGAAGCGCGCGTATGATATCTCTGGTGCTGCAATCGTCCATAGGCTATGGTAACCGCTTACCAACAGATGGGCTGTATGCATAAATTATTGACACTATATAAATAAAAATGTTATTCTAGCAACGGTACTACAAGGGGCCCAAACTGCCAGAGATCATCTACTAAAAGCTCTCAAAGAACTGCTGCTGGGTGATGAGTTGGCTGCCGAATATCTCATCTGTCATCTCATTGCGTGTGTGTGAGTAGCACTTACTAATCCACTCGTTTACCTTATTAGTTTGTGAAAAACTAAGACAATACCGTGTTTGAATAAAAACGTCTTCTGCGTATTATTGAGACCTGCGCGGCTAGCTAATTTTTATTTTTTATGCTGGACAGTTTCTCACAGGATCATCTTGCACAAAACTAAGCAGAGCTTGTATTATGGGAACTACATGACGGATAAACTACTTATATACATGTTTTTTATTGTAAATACATACTTAGAACACCCAGACCTGAGACAAATATTTGCATATCATACAAAAAATTGTCCCGCGGCGGGAATCTAACCCGCAACCTACTGCGTCTTAGGCGGGCCTGCGACCACTGCACTACAGAGGTCGTCAATTAATTAATTTGTGTTTAAAGAACTTACTTCCAAAGAACTTTCATCGTTGTAACAGACATGCATACAATTCAAATGCCAATTCGACCAATTTTAACCACCATGCTTATTTATGCCGCCAAACAGTAATGTTCTCTCTCATTGCTGTGTTCCGGTTTGAAGTATGAGATCTTTCATAGTGATATCTCTAACGGCTTAGCAGTATTAAAAAAACTTTTTCTTCTTCGGAGTCTAAAACCTTACTCTCAGATACTGAGGAAAGCGCATCTGATGTAATTTTACCATTGTGTTTTGTGTAAAAAGCATGGATGCTTGCAGTGCGCAAAGTTGTGTCCCGAGTACCAGTGAAAATTAATGGTCACTTCAGTAATGATATTGTAAGAGTCTAGCCAGGCCTCACGTCACTACTTACGCTACACAAAAACCTCATCAGGAAAGTTTAATAAAATCACAAATCTATGTATTTTTCAGTTACCTCCGCCAAGACACAATGGCGCTCGGCCAATTCTGCCTGAATATCTCGAACCTGCCCACCAGGAAGTATCCTGATTATGCGCGGCAGCTGTACGATATCATCAAGCAATTCGTCACCAAGAGCTATTACCTACCAATGACCATTGAGAACATGAATACACTGTGTTTATTGCCAAAGTAAGTATGAGGTTTTTGACACCCAAAACAAAAGAATGCGAGGATCAGGGCGTCTAGATAAATACCTCACGCTTAGTTTTCCTGTCACGCTAACGCAAATTTGTCAAGGTAAAACTTGGCGGTAATCACGTGACATTTCCACAGCTAATGTCGCAGGCGTTAACCCCAACAGAAGGTGGTATTTGTCCCCTGTATTTGTATTTGTCCCAGTTGGGGGCAAACACTCGATACAATCTCAAATCTATTGTTATCCCATTTCGATAATAAAAAAAAACTAGTCTGTTACATTTCTATCTCAAACTCCAATCTCGAAAGTCAAGCGTCAAAAAGTTTTTATTTTCATTTTTCTAGGAAAGATTACGACTGCAACCGACTTACCAGTGGAGTCTTGCAACTGAGCAAAGACACCCATCTAATCCTGGACGAAACTAAAATGGAGCAAGGGCGTCTGGATTCGACTGGTGTCAACAATATAACTGCTCTGGGCAACCTGATACAAACACAGAAAGTGGAATACGACTTCAAGTATTACAAGATGGAGTTTGATTCTGATGTTTCTGTGCTTATATTGTCGGAGGGAAAGTCTTTGCTACCCGTAAGTTGCATTGTTTAAACTCACACCCAAAGAGGCCAAAGAGTTTATCTATTATATGAGTTTTTTCTATCTTTTCCAAGGATAGATCTATCTATCCATGACTTTTCCATAGATAAATTGTTTATTATTATTTATCACAACTATTATTCAGTAAAACATATAAAAGCATAACTAAAACAACAAAAAACAAGAAAAATGCACAATGGGCGGTCTTATCAATGAAAGCTATTTCTTCCAGGCAACCTTAAGCGGAGGAAATAATGAGATGGTGTTATTGCCTTACTGAAAGATACAGACAGGTTTTTTTAAATACTTATTTTTCAAATGAAAACTTAACAAAAATATTTTTTTGTAAATATGGATACTACTGATTTTGGATTGATAAAGTCTGTTCAATATCTAATTAGGATATTATATGAGGGCGCCGCGGTATTTTTTTCGAAATGAAACGCTGGCCACCGCATCTCTAATTGAAAATTCTTATGAGAGATTTGACCCCAAAACACTTATCAAGTAGAAGAAATTTATATCTATTTGTTTTGATAACTAATTACGATGAGCCTAAGTGGATCATCATCATCATCATCATCAGTGACATGCTTTATCTTTATAAGACTACAGGCAGGGCAATGAGACTAGCGTTTTCATAATACTTTTATTTATTATTTATTTTTAGTCAAAATCAGAAGTTCTTCCGCAGACACAGTTTACATTCCGCAGATGCCACTTGCCTTTGCTCCAAATCAGTCCTATATAATTTTGAACTTCGCCATCCTTGGCTGTTGATGGTGGTCAGATCAAAAAGTATCAACATTTTTAATCATTCTAACAATTTAGATCGTGGGCACACGAAAATATAACAATATTATTATCTTATATTGTATTTCATGTAAATTTAACATATATTTTACAATATAAACCATTAAGAAACATGTAGAAAGTTAGATAAACATCAGTTGCAGCAGCTACAATCATGTTCAGTGTCTTTTATCAGGTCAATAATTTGTTTCTCTGCTGCTTTTTCCCGGCTAAAGAACTGTGAATATAAATTTTCTAGCAGAGCCCTTTAATGGTTTTCTTAGTTTCGAACCCACAAATATTACAAAACAAAAAACCATAACATTACTGCTACTACTGCCACAGAGTGCTACTATCTAGAAAACATGGTACCACATTGCTATTTCACATTTTGAAAAATAGCAATGTGTTATGATTTCCTACCACTCCCATTATAAGTAAACAGACTCTACCCACTGCCCCAAAGAGGTTTCAAGCTGTCGCATTGGGCATCAAATTGAGAACCATTTATTTTGGTCTTTCTATCGAATTTGTAAAAGTCCGGTAGCTTATTTATAAATTTTGTTCACAGAGTGATTACTACTTACCCCTGAAGCCAGAGGAATCATCGCTTCAGATATTCGACGCTATAGTAGAGGCTGCTACGTATTATCTTAAGGAGGACATCATGGACATTATAAGAGCATACCTCACGCATCTTAAGCTGGTCAAGTACACTATCACTGAGAATTTACAGGTAAAAACATAGGGTAGGCTGTTTTAAACATGTAAATTTCTTACATTGAAAACCGACCTTGATTTTCTTAACCAACTTCAACAAAGAAGGAGGTATGTAACACAATTATCTAAGTCAATTGTGAACAGATTTTAATGTTTATTTTTTAATGGAAAGGGTATAGTTCAAATTATAACGCCTAAAATTATTATTAAAAACAAACACGGTCACGACTATTCCCCAAGATGGGAAATCCTTAGATTATATACTCAGTGAGTAGATCTTTGATACCAAGTTGGGGGTAGGTCAGAGGTTGTTTATTTTTTTTATTATTATGTAAAAAAAATATTATATATTTGTTACAGTTCGTAGAGGACGACTTCATAGAAATGCGCAGTAAATCTGACAACGATAATCCGGTGACAGCGGACGATTTACACCGCCTTTTAGTGTTAGCGCGTCTGGTGAGCCTGTCTCGCGGCCTGGATACACTCAGCAAGGAATGCTGGGACATCACCAAGAGTATGGAAGCGGAAAGGCTCAGTAGGGTTAAGAATAGAGTTGTATCTAATATTTAAGCGGTATTTTTTTATTATACGTTTTTATTTTTAATTGTTGTTTGTTTTTGACTGCGATCCTCATCATCGTGTAAAGGTACACTGCGAGCATAGGCTTCAAAGAATGCTCTGACGCACAATCTGGAGTTATATACCTACACAAAATCCATACGAAAGCATCTGTTATTTCCAAGACACCCTCAGTTTATCTTTAATGCTTCTTATTTTATTTCTATTTTGTGTTTTGTTTATTAAGAAAAACTATTTATCTGTAACTTCCCGCGATACAGGCTCGACCTATAATACGGGGACCAACCGCAATTCTATTATATTTTTGACACGACATCGATCTTCCTTCTGCTTTGGCCGATTCGTGGTCGCTATTCGAGAACCTAAGCGAAATGGTTGTCAAAGTTCGCGTGAATAATCGCCACCGTGTCAGTTTGAATAGGCCCTAAAATAAACATTAAATATAGAAATAATGCTCAATATTTTTACATAGCATCGTCATAAATTTTGATCAAACATACGTCTGACGCCACAGATTACACTCACGCCGTATGTGTTGAGTATCCAAGCCTTAGGATATAATTAGTTTGTCATCGAATTAAAAATGTCACTGTCATCGTGACGTGTCCGTTTTCGGGAAAGGCTGCAGCGGTAGAAAAACTAGAATTATTGATTCGCTATTTTCATGAATAAAAATTTAAATTAATTGGAAACAAGGCTAAAATAATAATGTCGAATAAAAACAAGTCGTTCGAAAGTGCCAATAAGGTCAAAGTTGGTGAGGCCGTGTGGAAAAGGGCGTTAGTTGCAAAAGCGGAATGGCCAGACAAGGTTAGTTTTAAAATCACGAGACTTTGGTATTTTTCAATGAAAAGATTACAAAATTGTGTCAAAATTGATGGTTTCTGCTTCTAGGATGAATTCCTCGATGTGATTTACTGGATACGGCAAGTTTTAGGCATCATTTTGGGACTCGGTTGGGGTATCCTACCCCTAAAAGGATTCCTGGGTATATTACTGTGAGAAAACTTTTAAATCTATTTTTCCATAGTTTATGTCCTTCACGCTTATTGTCTCACACTAAGCTTTATACATAGTAAACATCAGTGCTTAGATATGTTATATGAATTTCAGATTTGTGCTGGTAAATGCTGGAGTGATATACTTCTATGTAATGAATTTCCAAAGTATAGATGAAGAGGAATACGGTGGAATGTGGGAAATCACCAAAGAAGGATTTATGACTTCATTTGCTGGGTTTTTGGTAAGAAAGCCTTACATTATCTTTAAAGTAGCTTTTCTGATAATGCATGAGTAAATACCATTGTTTATCTACTGTTTTGGTTCAAGAAAAATACCTATCAATTATGTTCTTTTTATCATAGACTTCTTTTTATCATTTAAAAATGGTAAAATTATTTCTCAATTTGAGTATATCCATTGAACATAGAACATGACTTGCAGAGATCAAGTGGGAATCTGCATTAAAAACAGCAGAATAGAGCATGACAATTGTCCTAAATAAATGGTTATGGGCCCAGCTCTACTGGTTATAGGCCCAGCTATATAATAATAGGTTGGATGTTATTGTAATAAAACTGACTATAATTTCTATGGTTTTTCAGGTTACATGGATAATTGTGTACACAGGCTTACATCGCTCTGATTTATGAGGGTCCAATTTATAAAGTGCAAATTAGCAATGGTTCCAGGTACAAAATAATGTACACAACTTGTACATACATCAAGTGTATGATCAAACTGCAAATAGTACAGTGTGGAATGTTACCTAGATTTGTACTGTCTTGGTTTTTGGTGCATGGTCAAGCTAAACTACATTGCAACCTTCCGCTTTCAGTGTGCAAAGTGCATTAATAATGGTGACAGCTGCAAAAGATGTGATGTAGTGTAGCTTAACCCTGAGATTGTAATTTAAAAATGCATTCGAAAATTGTTTTGGCAAATATTTTATTTTGGTTTTTGGTGTAAGTATAATCAATGCAAGACTTTTTTTTATCATTTTTAAACTATTTAATGAAAATCTTAATTCTTATAAATTTGTGTTAGAAAAATCTACATACAATCAAATTTAAACTATAGCTATTATTATTCACAACAATAAAAAACTTTGTCATAGTTTTATGGTTGTACATAATAATTATGTTCTATATGTTGTATGGGAAAAAAGTTGTATTAGGGTAGGTTAAATTATATCAATATCTTTCTCATGCATACAATTGTTGTATTCAACACTGCATTATACTTGTTACAAATATGCTAGCTAAAAAATCTTAAAAGTTTTTGCATTTCTTTAGTTTACTCTTAAGTATAATATAACTGTTAAGTTTTATCCTAAATTATTTTAAGATTTATTTCTTCGAGAGTGAACAATGAAATAGATAAATGTAATATATTGATTTTACAATAAGTTGGGCATTGAATGAGATCATTTATTGGAATGCCTTAATAGAAAATAGTCATCATCATTATCATCAACATCCAATAGAAGTTGATTGCTGGCCATAGGCCTCTAGAGTGCTATGACAAACAACCCTGAGCCACCTCCATTCACAGACTTCTTGCAATCATTTGCACCAGATGTCATCGGTCTATTAGGGGGATCTTTGCACTCCATTGGGTTTGTGTCTGCCAAGTAGGTTCACAAATTAAAGACTGCGGCTGACTGGCTTCTATAAATGATCTAAATAACTTGATTCAATCAATTCATAATCACCTTAAATATAATGACCAAAATGAAGCAATAATAAGAGTGTGTGTTGTTATTTGAGTGAATTGTCCCCAAGTTTGCAGTGATGTCCATATTTTGAACAAATATAAATGATTGGATTTAAACATATCTTTATAATTTATAATAATGATACCTAGGTACTTCCTTTATTTCATTTGGAAGTTTTGGACCAGATGTAATATGGTTTTCACTAGGGAGTATTTTCTGTAGCTTTCGTTCAGATAAAATCAAACAAATTCTTCAGTCTAAAAGAGAATACTTACACTTACAATATTCGTCACAAGCAGTAAGTAAGTTACAAGCACTTGATACGTCCGCCGCTGTGTCTATCTAAGCTGTGTATGTCTATCGCTGTGTGTGTATCTAAGGGCGGGCACAGATGTGCTGTTTTGCCTTGAACTACGCTGTAGAAAATAACTCGAGCTAAGCTAGTCACGAATCATGCTGTTTCAGCTCGAATGAACGCTACCGATGCATTCTGATTGCTATATTTGCTATCCGATAAGAAATCAGTGACTTATACGTGGTTACTTAAGGGGCAAATGAAGTTGCTGGTGGATGTTATTGGCCGATGAATCAATCTAGCCTCTTCCAAGTCGTTCACCACGAAATTAGTAAAACGAAGTGCTGTTTTTACCCTACCAAAACCCGTCTACCCCATTGCTCAAAAACTAAATATTTAGGATATCACTTTTCAAACTTTCGCGATTAGATAATTATAAGTTTAATAAGTTATACGGTCGAAACGTCGGGAATATAATAAAAAAGGTAAACGCGATAAAGATCCGTCAAACTTATAATATTAGGATATTAAAAGATAATGTTCTTAAAAATAAAACCAATTAAACTATTGATATTTTAATCATTCCTCCAAGTAACTAATACATCGTCCGTACGATATCTCTGTGTGATAGTAGCATCTTTGAACTCCATCCTAGTTCCCGATTGGTATGCCAACGCGCCCGCGTGTGCTATCATAACTCCGTTATCGATGCAGAAACGCTCGTCTGTCGCGAACACCCTGGAGCCACGCTCTGAACACATCACGCCCATCATGTCCTGGAGACGTTCGTTGCAACCGACTCCACCGCATATTAGCACCTAAACAAAAACAAACAAACACGCTCACGACTGTCTTCCCCATGGTGGACATCCTCAGATACATACTCAGTGAGTGGATCTTTGAGGATACCAAGTAGGGGGTATTCAGAGGCACGTCCAAACATTACATTTGGTACATGCCCGCGTTTTGCAAATAGTAAGCATTCCACGTGACAGGTTGCAAGCCCATCGCCGCTATTAGGACTTGTTGAGGAGATATATATATTTTTTAATTTAATTTAGCCTGTACCTAGTATAAATAAAATAAATAAATAATGCTGGACATTTATCACACAGCATCATCTAGCTCCAAACTAAGCAGGGCTTGTATTATGGGAACTACATGACTGATATACTACTTATATACTTTTTTTTTGTAAATACATACATAGTATACATAGAAAACACCCAGACCCGAGACAAACATTAGCTAATCGTATAAACGTTTGTCCCGCAGCGGGAATCGAACCCACAACCTTCTGCGTCTCAGGCGGGCCACAGACGCAGAAGACACTGCGCCACAGAGGTCGTCAAATGGTATTTTACTGGCTGTTTTAGTTGGTGTACAAGAGAATCGACGCCATTATCTGTGCCGGTACTGTCCCACAGCAGGGCACATGCCACCCTCCCCTGCTTCTAATCCTCTGTTTCCTGTTAGTTGGGCCCAGTCCTGGATGTTGGAATCCAGTTCATCCTGCCATCTCGGCCTGGGCCTTCCACGTGGACGTTTTTTTATGATTTTTCTTCAAAACTGATGTCCATTAAAAACATACTAGGTACAGCAAAATATACTACATAATTACATTATACCTACCTATTTTATGTTTATATACAAACAAATACAATACTTATCAACGATGACTTCTGGGATGGATAAAATAATTTAAAGTAAATAATTGAGTCGTGAATGATTTGTCATTTGTGAATGATTTTTTCAACTATGTTAGAAAATGATTTTTCTAACATAGTTAAAAGTTGAAACCCTATGTAATTGCTGGAGAATATGTAGACCTGCGAATACTATTTAAACATTTACTTCCGGCGAAGAAGAAAGATAATTTAGCTGTTTAGAAAGTACCTACAGGCCAATGAGGCCTATCTACCCGTTATGTCTCAGGTACGGCGACGCGTGATTGAAACCTCTGGTGTTGCAAACAACCATAGGTTACAGTAACAGGTGTGCCGCATGCTAATTTACCAATTTAGTAGAATAAAAAAAATTAGTACCTCATCTGACCCGCAATGGGCCATTGCTCGTTCCGTGATCTCCACCAGCATAGCGAATACCGTTTCCTGCAGCGAGTAGCAGAGGTCTTCTGGCGTGTAGTCTTTCAGCAGCGTCTCGATCTTGTCTTCCATGTAGGAGAGGATTCCGGAGAAACTGACATCCATTCCTGGAAAGACAAGTCTTCAAAAACCTCTTTTGACGACTAGGGTGGTTAGGTTCAAATCAAAGCTTTTTGACACATGTTTTCATAGGAATCTTTCATCATAATCGATGGTTAGACTAGACCGTCCGTTTGTTTTGTTTGTGAACTCGGGGTCTAAGGGCCTTGGTAGGTACCAATGACACATATCAGAAAGCGACAAAGTTTTGCTTACTGTGTATGTATCATTTCATATGCAACAGAATAAAACACTTAAAATAATTATAAATTTAATGGGTCTTTATCGTTTTACCTTTTTTTTTGAATGGACAGTCATCCTGTGGCCACGTCTGTTGCAATACAGTCGAAACGGCGGGCAAATAATAAAAAAGGTAAACGCGATAAAGACTCGGTTAAACTTATAATTATGTTATCTAATAGCGAAAGTTTAAAAAGTACCTACTGTTATTTTTTTTTAAAGTAAGCATGTAAAGGTTTACTCAAATGAACGCAGATTGCAAACGGACGCGGTGGCGATCAAATGGAAAACGTTGGTTGTCAAAAGGTCAAACTGTCGGTGGCCGCACCAGTCTGTGCGGGCCTTGACACATTAACTAAGCTAATTTGACAACCTCTGCGGGGCAGTGGGCGATTGCCCCGCCTGAGACTCAGAAGGTTGCGGGTTCAATTCCCGCCGCGGGATAAATATTTGTATGATCTGCGAATATTTGCCTCGGGTCTGGATGTTTTTTTATGTATAATATGTTGTATTTACAAAAAAAAAGTATATAAATAATATATCAGTCATGTTGTTCCCATGATATAAGTTCTGCTTAGTTTCGGGCTATATGATGTTGTGTGAAAAATATCCAGCATTATTTAAGATCACGTGGTTAAGCTTGCCCTAAACTTGCAAACGACGAAGCGTGGACGCGGAAGACCGCCTTCCACTTGGTTGACGACGGCCGAAAAAAACCTTAAAGAGCCCCAACTCGACACCGACGCCGCACAAAATCGCGCAGTGGAGAAAAGGGACAAGGAAGGCCGGCCCCAAGTAAATGGGATAATCGGTCGAGGGATATATAATAATGTATGTCTGGCCGTCTTGCCTGCAGAGTGACCACGGTCTTAGCAGTGGTCAAATCAAAAATATTTATTCGGGTCAAAAACAAAATACAAAAACTTGAAAGAACGGTAATATCAGCAGAAGTTTAAAAAACTGTGTCCCGAATATTAGATCCTAAATATTTCAACTACGAGTACCTAATAGAGGTGTAGTAGGCTCGATTCTCATTGCGAGACAAATGTTTGCATCATCATAATTATCAAGTGCCTGTAGAAGTCCACTGCTAGTAATTAACCTTAAAGAATGCGTTATCAAACTATATAGGGTCACATCCACTGGATGAACCGATGTCATTACGAATACTACGTAATCCTTTCTTTCCCAGCGATTGACGTTACAAAAAGATCCTTGTGATAGTATTTTTCAAACTTTCGCGATTAGATAACATAATTATAAGTTTTACGGGTCTTTTTCGTGTTTGGCTTTTTTATTATTTTCCCGACTTTTCGTCTGTTTCGCGTTTATCAAACAAACACATTCACGACTGTCTTCCCCATGGTCGACATCCTCAGATACATACTCAGTGAGTAGATTTTTGAGGATACCAAGTAGGGGGTAGTCAGAGGCACGTCCAAACAAACATTTGGTACATGCACGCGTTTTGCAAGTTAACATTTCACTTGACAGGTTGTAAGCCCATCGCCGCTTAATTGGAACACTAACTGTCGGCACATGCCTTGAAACTTTATGGTTCTAGGGCATGCCGATTTCCTCACGATGTTTTCCTTTACCGTTTTGAGCACGTGTTAATGTGCACATAATTTTTTTGAGTGATAAAATCCGCATGTGCATCCGGGTAAACTACTTCCAGATCAGAAGTCAGGATATCGCCCACTAGGCCAACACGGCTACCGCGTTTATCACGGGATGATAAACGCGACGAAGACCCGTAAAACTATAATTAGATCCTTGGGATTTAAATGAGTAAAATCTATTGCCTTTGACTTGAATACTAAGAGCTATTTCTGTAATGTTTTCATAATTTGTTTTATTTCCCTGATCGCTTACACAAATGTTTTTGTTATAAAATAGTTGTACCTTTGACACAGTAGGGTAGGTGCAAGTATTTATTCCCCTTCTTAGCAGCTTGCTCTATGTTGTAGCCAGGGCTTGGAGCATTCGATAGTTTTAATACTCTTGCAAATCTGAAATATCATTCAAATAACAATAATGAAATCATGGAATTAAAATTGACGAGCTCTGTGGCGCAGTGGGCGAAGGCCCGCCTGAAATGCAGAAATGCAAACATTTGTCGCGGGATAAATATTTGCATCTGCAAATATTTGTCTCGGTCTGGGTGTTTTCTACCTATATTAAGTAGGTATTTACTAAAAAAAAAGGTATATAAAGTAGTTTATCAGTCATGTAGTTCCAATTACACAAGTTCTGCTTACTTTGGGGCTAGATGATGCTGTGTGAAAATGTCCAGAATTTTTATTTTTTTTAGTTTTCGTGTTTTGGTATCATTTTAGAATATTATTACGACTATACCACGTATTTTACTATTCTCCTGCTGTTCCAATAAGCGTCGATGGTGTGATCTACTATCCGATAGTTTACGAGTTATGAATTTATGATTATTATTTTGTGCACAAATTCTAATCCATTCCATTCCCAAGCGGTAGGCACTAACTTTTAGTGTTCCAATAAGCGTCGATGGTGTGATCTACTATCCGATAGTTTACGAGTTATGAATATATGATTATTATTTTGTGCACAAATTCTAATCCATTCCATTCCCAAGCGGTAGGCACTAACTTTTAGTGTTCCAATAAGCGTCGATGGTGTGATCTACTATCCGATAGTTTACGAGTTATGAATTTATGATTATTATTTTGTGCACAAATTCTAATCCATTCCATTCCCAAGCGGTAGGCACTAACTTTTAGTGTTCCAATAAGCGTCGATGGTATGATCTACTATCCGATAGTTTACGAGTTATGAATTTATGATTATTATTTTGTGCACAAATTCTAATCCATTCCATTCCCAAGCGGTAGGCACTAACTTTTAGTGTTCCAATAAGCGTCGATGGTGTGTTCTACTATCCGATAGTTTACGAGTTATGAATTTATGATTATTATTTTGTGCACAAATTCTAATCCATTCCATTCCCAAGCGGTTTTCTTAGATTGATCTTTTTATGGTGAAGAAAGTTAAGAATGGGTATTTCTTGAAATGAATGCAGAAGTTTTGAAAGTCCTACTTTCAAGTCATAAATCAATAATGAATTCATAAGTCAACTTGCTCATCGAATGTAATATGAGAAGCACCATCTCTGTTTTTTAAAATGGACATGGTGTCCATTATCAGCATGCCGAAATTAGTCAAAACCGAATCCCATCATAAAAACATTTATAAAACTCGACTTTTTTGACACAGCATCATCTAGCCCCAAACTAAGCAGAACTTGTATTATGGGAACTACATGATTGATATACTACTTATATACTTATTTATTTTTTTAAATACATACATATTATTTAATTATTTTTTATGCTCACCTATCTAAGCAGTTTCCAACAGCTATGTCAATGGTCTCCCCAAATATCCGGTACCTCTGTCGGGAGTATGCTATGATCTGAGTGTTACCGCCGCTAACATAGAGAACTGTAGGGTTGTTGGCTTTAGTTATTAGTCGGGCCATCTCTATGTCTGAAATGGATGTTCAGGAATGTACTGCTACTAAGGGGAGGATTGGGGTATAAAGGTTCCCTAATTAGGGAATCTACAAAATCCATTTAGAAACTGTATTTTTTCTTGAGCTTTTCTTTTGAAAAACACTGAATGCCAATTCGAAGGTCGAGAGTTCCAATGAACCACTGGAAAAATTTATGAATGCATTAACCAACACTGAAAACTGTGAAGGAAAATATTGTGCCTTTTATACACTATTCCGTTTATATGTAAAAGGATACGTCCAATACAATGATTGACACCCAGTATTGGCTTTTTCCATAGTTTGGCACAAGTGCGAGCAACAATAGCACACACCAGTAATGGCGGGGCCATTCCTGGCCCCTTGGTGTAGCAGACAACATCTATGTCTCGTGGTTGAATGCCGGACTGATTGAGCGCTTCTTGTAATACTTCGTGAATGTGTTGCTGGTGGTGTTCCGCTGTTTCACGAGGCTGGAAGCCTGAAAACGATCATGAAAATCTTGATGCAGTTTATTTGATTATTATGATTTATGTGTAATCTATGTTAATAATAAAGCTGAAGAGATGGTTTGTTTTGATGTTTGAATATAGTAATCTATGGAACAACCAGTTGGATTTGAAAAATTGAGTTTGCATTTGGTAGCCCAATTCTTGAGGAAGGCTATTTAACATCACGCTATGACACTTAGGAGAAGAGCAAAAATAAAAAACTGTCAGAAAGAGTGCTAAGCGAAAACAGGCGATGCCACTCAGTAGGTCAGGGGCCAAGGGTTAGTTAGTTAGTTATAATAGCTAGTTTATTATAATAATGCTTGTCTTGGAATCATGTATAAGTAATAATCATCACCTTCTTGTCCTTATCACACATTATGTGGAGTCAGTACAATATGTTTTCTTCTTCCAATCTCCTATATCTGCTGTCATCTCAGTACTCACTCCTTTCTTAACCATGTCATAATGTAACTAAATAAATGTATTTTTCGTACATACAGCCACTAAGCTTTGGCTGCTTATAGTGAATAGGGGGGGAACTTTTAGAACTGAATAGGGGCTTATGTTTAAAGGAGGCTCTAACCAACTTTCTCGAGGTTTTAGCCACTTACAGTCTCTCTACGGACTACGAGTGTTGCGGAAAGAAAAGGGCAAATAGTTAAAGCATGGATTATAGCATAAAGATAAAGATATACAGCTAAATAAGCAAATTATTTGTAGACTAACCTTCTCCGGGCGGCGTGATGTAGGTTCTTCGACAATTCGCGAGTATTTCACCATCTTTCATAATACCGATACCTAGCTTATTAGCGCTCCCTTCAAAACCAATAGCTATAACCATTTTTCGAGCAAGTTTTGATACCACAAATTGAATGAAAAGCCTCGGTAAGTGTTTGTTTACATTACACCACCCGATGATTTGACCTATCAACCAGATGTCATATTTTATAAGTATGTTTTTTTTTTTATGGAAAGCTATTGTTTAGCATTGCATTCTACCATATTTTTTTTCCTTACAGGCTCGAATAATAAAACGCTTGTTTTATACAGTGGTTGTAGTTAGTTCCTCTATGGTTGGAAAAACAAAAATGCATACTTTAAAGAGACGATCGTGAAAGGCTATCTATTGTACTAAACGGAAAAGCCAGTGCATTGGCCTGCCTGGAGGTCAAAACTTACTAGAATTGCGAACAATAGAGATACTGTAGGTGTCCTGTCTCTTAGAAAAATCTTGTTTTGTGAAAAGGTCATCTCTATGTTTTGTTGCTAAATTATAATCAAGAAATTGGAATAAAACAACATATTGATTGAGTCACATTTACTGCATATAGAAATAGATCCTGAAAAACACTGATACTTCAAGGTACATACTACAATCATGTTTTAAATGCAAATTATTATAAATAATTGCACACTACATCATAATACGAGTTTTTTAACACTTTGGATGTAAATTACACATTTTAAACTTAGCAATAAAAAGATTATGTACAGTATAGTAATTAAATTGCATGCTATGCAATGACTTGACTTGACTGAAAATAATATATTTTTTGACAAAAATAAGCTTGGCACTACAAGAATATCAAATGATTGTCAGTTCACGGAAAAATACTAAGAATACAAGAGGATTGGGCACTCTCTCTTGTATGGAAGTAAAAAAGACGCTTGAGTGACCGTTATTGGACAATGGTGTCGACCAAACACGTGCATTCCCTGTTTTCTCCATTAGTCTTTCTCCGTAAACAGAATATAGATTAAAATTAAGCCGGAGTGTCCTCATTGACTTCATCCACAAAATCTGCCAACATATCTTCGACCGTAACAGCTTTATCATTAGGAGCTGTTTTGCTTGTATTTTCATCTTCATCCTCGAAAGCCACACCAGCGGCTGTTCCATTTACTTTAGGAATTTCTACCATTACATCTTTTGGTACATCAACTTCGCCATCTTTATTTTTGTTATCAACATCTTGAGAGCTTTTGGCGACTTGTCCACAAGTTATCTGAATATCGTCAGTATCATTTGTAGACGGTAGATTTTCATCGTCCATTTTGTCCAGAACTGTCACCTTTTCATTATTCATATTTGGATAATCGTATGCGACTTCCATTGATATCGGACTTTTGCCATCTATTATATCAGAGTTTTGAAGCAATGGCGTTTTAGCTTCGTTTATGTCATTTTGTGAATTGGTCGGATATTCCATTATTTTTTCAACTTCTGCGTCTGCTTTATTAGTTTCTGCTAGTTTATTATAAGCTTCCTTTATAATGTCATTAGTTTTGGGATAAGCTTGGGTCGTTGCATCGTGTATCGCCAAGTCTTTAATCCCTTGCATTGCTTCATCCTGGCTAGTTAAACTGCCAGTAGCAGTTTCATCGCGAATAGCTGTATCACCATTAGCTAATTCATCATGGACAGGAGTACCAACTGCTGTTTCATTGACAGCATCTAAATCAATCGCCGGTTCATCACGACCATCCAAACCATAAACTTGTGTAGGTTGATTGTGTATCGAATCACTAACATTTTCTACAATAGGTTGACCGACGAAATCAACCTCTTCTATGATAGATTCATCGTCTGAATCTGAGCTCATTTCGACGGAGTGGACCGAGTCTGAGCTGATACTGACGTTTTCTGTGATTTCAGGTTCAACAGTTTCAGTTTCAACGCGAGGTTTCTTGGTTGCTGGTTCATCGGGGATTGTGATGATGGCGTTTGTGGGATCTTCGGAGTTCATCCTGCGAACAAGAAAATATATGCAAAATTTTGAATTTTTTTTATCATCTGTAATTTTTTACCTATTTTCTATGTTATATATTTCAAATAAATTATCTGAATTTGAACAAAGCACTGCTGGTCTCTTTCCGATATGTGTCATTCGAATTTATCACAATTGATCAATTTGTATCTAGGCAAATTATATTCAGTTTTTAAGAGCAGTATTAGAGTTTAGTCGGGGTACGTACCCCGACTAAGATAGGTAAGATTTGTTTGAAAAAGACCTATTTTGCTTATAAATTCAAAGGAACTACATGACTGATATGTAGTATATTAGTACTTGTTATTTTTTTCGTAAATATATCCAGAGGTTGTGAGTTCGAACCACAATTCTCAAATATCTACGCACTGAGTAAGTATCTGAGGATGTGTAAAATGATTGAAATGTAATGAAAATTTGAAATGTAATGTCCAAAACTACTAAAAATAGGAACATCTGACAGCTTAACTAGAATCCCAATGGAAGTTAAAGCAAATTGCAAAATAAGTCGCGAATCAATTCTAGCGATGCACCGCTCAGATTTATCACCGGCCACCAAAAACGGTCACGCGTCAAAACGGAGTATAAATACAGATTTATCGGATTTATCCGCTCGGATATGTCTCCGTCTAGGGCAGCTTTACCTACTATGTTAGTATTTTAAGCTAGTGACCAACTGCTATCGACGTTTCCAGGGTCGGATACCGATGCGCCCACGTCACAGACATTATCTGCTACATAAATAAGTTTTGTTTTGTATAATTTTATTTATTTTAGTTTTTTAAGGTATCTATCATATGGGCCCGGTATTTGTACGTGTACTTTACTATTTTGCTATGTTGCCTGAAATAAATGAATTATTATTATTATAAACGTGCTTTTCGTAGAACGAAGAACTCAGTATCAAATTCCTACCGAAAAATCTAAACCTAGTGACACACATGGAACTCATACGAAACGTTCTAGCTTAGATATTTCCATAAGGATTCTATAAGTACTAATATCTCTATTCTATTCTATAGAATTATAAAGTTTGTTAAGTTTGTAAATATGAATGTTGGAGGTAATCTATGACAACCTCTGTGGCGCAGTGGACGAATTCCCGCCTGAGACGCAGAAGGTTGCGGGTTCGATTCCCGCCGCGGGACAAATGATTGCATCTAAAAAATATGCAAAATATTTGTCTCGGGATCTGGGTGGCTTTTATGTATAATATGTATGTATTTACAAAAAAAATATATTATTAGTATGTGGGCACCAAATGACTGATATTTTTTTTTTTTTTTATATTTTGCCCCAAAGTAAGCAGAGCAGGGCTAGATGATGCTGCGTGGAAATTTCCAGCATTATTATTATTATTATGAAACTACTTATTCGATTTTGAAAATTCTTTAGGTTAAAGAATTTTCAAAATCAGGTCCAACTTTCAGGTTGGACATATGCTGTTTATTATCCCGTTAAATTAAAATAGCTTTTCGTTAAGAACAATTTTATTTTGCAACGTGCGTCGACGAAAAAACGTTTGAGCGAATGTGTTTCTTACGAACGCTGCCTTAGCGGTGAGAGCTACTTTTAATCCTGGTACCACACGGGCGAAGCCGTGGCCTGTTACTAGTTAGTTAGTTGCAATCACACTCCATTAGACCGAGTGGAACACCAATTAATGCCTCAATCGGTGCCAATTCCCCGAGCACGCAGTACTAGTATATTTTTCAGTATATTTTTCTGAAGTACTCTTTCCTACATTTTGTACATATGTACATACAGTAGTAGGCGCATTTTTTTTTCATTTTCGATTTATTTATTTTTTCAGTAATTCTAAATAATGTTGTTTTTCAGTAGTGCACTGTACGGTACAACACTAAAAAAATAAAAAACACGCTTTTCAAAACGTATCATATGAGCCTAAACTCGAGGGGTTTACTAGTAGCCACTATCTACCTCCTGGCTCCATCATCAGATCCTCGTTACCAAGCTGAATTTATTGGGGGTTTACTAGTAACTACTGAAGAGTTCCGCTATCCACCTCCTGGCTCCATCATGAGATCCTCGATACCAAGCCCAATCTATTGGACTCGTCAACAACGAAGTAATGAGCCCAAACTCGCGGGTTTTACTAGTAGCCACTGAAGAGTGACACTACCCACCTCCTGGCTCCATCATCAAATCAGCTCCAAGATACCAAATTCTAGTATTGTCATCCGAACTACATACACATACAAAGTCTCATATCGATACGACAATCAGAAGTGCGTTAAAATTTACTTCCAAGATTTGATTACATTGTATGTTAGTAACAAAATCGTGTTAAAAAACAATACCAACCAATCGATTCCAAGCAGCTTTTCCAAGACCGCCCTATTCCTTTCAGAAACCCTCTTCCTGCCTTCTTCCTTCGCCTTCTCCTTCAGCGACTGGTCTTCAAGCGAGAAGCTGAGAGACGCCGGCGAGCAGTGTAGATGCAGCCTTATGTCCAGCAGCGCTTGCGAGCAGAACTTCGACACCTGCATAAATTATAAATAAAGTTTAAAAAAAAACACACAATGTCGTCCATTTTGCAGATGTTTCGTACTCTTCTAACCTCTGTGGCGCAGTACGATAAAGCCCGCCTGAGACGCAAAAGGTCGCGGATTCATTACCCGCCGCGAGACAAATGTTTTGTATGATCTGCAAATATTTGTCTCGGGTGTTTTCTATGTGTAATATTATGTATGTATTTACAACAAAAAATGTATATCAGTCATGTAGTTACCATAATACAAGTTCTGCTTAGTTTGGGGCTAGATGATGCTGTGTGAAAAATGACGAGCATTTTTTTAATTACTTTTCATCATGGTGGTAGGTTCTACAGCTGGTAATTTACGTATTTTAGATTTTGAATTTCGAGTCGCCAATTGTAAGATATTGTTTGATCAATACCACTGTATATAATAATATTCTATTATATCATAAAATCTTCTAAATATATTTTTGTTAGTAATATTTGAATATAAGAATGCTACTGTTATTTTTCAGTACTGAAAAAAAAACAGTAGCTTTGTCTTATTTAAAAAAAAAATTTACATAAAATATTTTATTTTTAACTTATTAACAAATGAACAATGAACTTTTATCCGTTTGGGTTTCACACCTATTTTATATAATTATATAAACATGTTGTATTCATTGGTTTTGTAATTTGTTTTAAATATTTTTTTGGCTGATTTGGTCTCAGTAAAAAAGTATTGACTTAAATCATAGTTTTTTTTTAAATCACATATTTTTACTCTCTGATTTCAACCATCTCAACCCTGCAGTACTTTAAAAAAAAATACTTATTGCTGGAGTACTCACCTCTCGTTGCGGGCTATTGATAAGTACACTATAAAGTTGTAGGCAGTACTGCGTGGGTGGAGGTACTTTCAACGAGCAGTTCTTGCGACACGCCTCTAAAGCATGGAGGAGGGACATCGCTCGCTCGGTAGAATGGTCGGTGGTCGCGAAGCATTCGCGGACCAGCAGCTCTTGGAATTGCTGGAAACAAACAAGGTACAGTGGAGTTAGTAGAACAAAATATACGGCCGCAGTGACACAAAAAGGTAATAATAATTTTAAAAAAGTAGTGCTCCTTGTGAAGAGCTCGGGTAAGTACTCAATTTTTGCAATTCAGTCAAACATACCATGGTTTTCAGTATGAAAGGCCTCTAGACAATCGTTTTGTCTAACGGCGAATAGAAAAAAATATATAATGTACCCGTAGAATAGTAGTTAAATACAAAAGTTTGCTGTTAAATATCTCCGCAGCGGCTAAAAAGATTTGGATATTTTTTTTAACAGGTATAGTCTGTGACCTAGACACATGGCACACATAATACATGGGCTTCTTTTTATTCGGGTACCAGGTTAAAGAAGCCGTGGACACAGGTTAGTGTAGTAGTCTTAAATTCGAAACGACAAGTACTAAATAAAGTATAATTATTATTTTTATTTTATTTTATTGTTCAACAAAATCAACAGCCCTTATTTATAAATAGTTCTAACCTTAAAAATCTAACTCACGGCCAATTAAAGATTTACATTTTATATTAAAAACAAACTTATAGAATACAGACAGTCTAATATAAACAAAATCAAACAAACAAAATACAACTTACAGAAATTATTAGAATTCTACTTAATTATATAGGTACCTAAAAATATTTTTTAATTTTATACATCCTGGAGAACTTTTAAAACATCTCTTTTAAATGCTACCTTACCGACATGAAATATGTCAGTGGTGTGAAATTTCATATTATTTTTTATCACATAATTATAAAAAACTCTCTATTTAAATTGACTATTATTTTTCCTACCTTCTGAGTGGTTGTCTTCAGGAATATGCCGCAGACAGAGAGGAACGTTTCGGCGCATTCTAAGGCCGCCACTGCTAATGCATCATTTGACTCGTCAGACCTAAAACATACAAAACCTTATTCAAAATTATTGCATTTAGTGAAAAAAAGATCCTTTTTTTATTTTATCTATTTAACAAAATCACACAGCTCTCAAGAAATGATAACTTTAACTGATAAAAACTTTTCTGACAGCCAATTATGGATTTTCATTGTACCTAACCATTAACTTAAGTACAAAAAATCGCGATCACTTAACTAGAAGATATTAAGATTAGTAAGCTATCGCTGACTTTGTTTCAAGCGACTAGAATAATGATACAACCTTAGCGTGTGTATGTGTGTGGGGTGGGTCGGTGTGTGGGTGTCTATTTATGTGTGTGTGTTTTATTTCTTTATTGCCAACTACTTTTTAAACATATCATCAGCATCACGCACCTACTTTTACGTACTAAGTATAGATATTATAACGATTATACCACATGCTTTACTATTCAGCCGTGTTGGCCTAGTGGGTGATACCCCGACTTCTGATCCGCAGGTCGTGGGTTCGAACCCGGTCGTGCACCAATGGATTTTTCCACTCGAAAAACTGATGTGCTCAAAACGGTGAAGGAAAAAATCGTGAGGAAACCGGCATGCCCTAGAACCAAAAATTCGAAGGCATGTGCCAAAAGTTAGTGTTCCAATAAGCGGCGATGGGCTTGCAACCTGTCGCGTCGAACGCTTACTACTTGCAAAACGCGGGCATGTACCAAATGTAATGTTTGGACTTGCCTCTGACTACCCCCTACTTGGTGTCCTCAAAAGATCTATTCACTGAGTATGTATCTGAGGATGTCCACCATGGGGAAGAAAACTGGAGCGTGTTTTTTTTTTTTACTATTCCCCTGCTGGGGTTTCGTTGACCGTTCATAGGTCCTTCCTCATGAGCACCGTCCGCGACCGCGCGACTGAGACGGGAACTATAGTCGTTTTAATATCCAGAAATGATACCAAACCGCAATAATTTCAATGCTTTACCTTTTCCAATATTATTGTATCTGTGCTACCGTGGCCAATTATTTTAGAATAAGTTAGCAAGGTTAGGTACTCACAAGTCATTATTGTCTTTCTCCCCGGGCATGTGCAATGCTATGTTGCTTTCCATCAGCATCGCGTTGGCTAATTTTTTCCGCGCCTTCTTGCTAAGGTTTTTCATTGGTTGCGCGTTAACCTTTTAAACATAATTATTGAATTAATGAATAGATAGATAACACTTTATTGTACACCACATAATAAGTTGCTTACAAATAACACAGCAAATTACAATCTAATCGCGGAAGTACAATGGGCGGTCTTATCGCTTATAGCGATCTCTTCCAGACAACCTTTGGATGGACCGGAATTGACATGCACGATAAAGGACGGTGGTGTATAGACAATAAATCCTTTATTTTAATTTTGTCCGCTTATTATTTTTAAGTCTGTCTATTATATGAGCTTTGTAACTTAAAATAATTATTGCACATCCTATAAAAAAAAGGAAAACACACGATTATGAAAATTATGATGGGAATTAAGACGTGCTTGAAGCCGGATTTGAAATAATAATAACTCACTGCGTCGCATCGCCCGCCCGCCCGCGCTATTACTTTTTTTGCTCGGCTCCTAAGGGTCGTAGTATGATGTTAATAGCCTAAAACCTTCCGCATGAATTGGGCTATCAAATGCAAAAATATTATTTCAAATCCGACCAGAAGGTCCAGATATTAGTACGCGTTCAAAAAAAACAACACATACTCTTCTGTTTTATTATCCTTTAGTATAGATTTGAGGCTTTTTTCTTGACTTCTTCAGATATAAAACGAAGTGCATTAACGTTCTAATATGATAGCAGGTATAGCAAACTAAATAAAAAAAATAATGCTTTAAATGATTGAAAACTGTGAAAAGTATTTTTTTTACTTTGCGATATTATTTGATGATACCAAGCCAGTATTTAAACTTCTGTTGTTTTAACAATTACTATGTATTTTCTTTAACCATACTCTCATATTGTTTTTTAAAATATTGTTCAATACGTCATACGAGGTGGTGAAAATCCACTCTTTTCGGCCCTCCCCACCTTAACTATAAGCATTGGTATTTTACAAATTCATTATAATCCTACCGGGGGTTTTAGTATGTTTTTTAATTCTTACTGTGAGCTGCATGACGTGCTTAGTGGGTGTGACGTCACTGATGATGTGCGCCGTCAGTTCGTCGTGCCAAACGCGTGTCTGTCCCTCCGCCGACGGGCAGTGGACGTGAAGACTGTCCAGCCATTTGGACAAGCTGCTGTACGCTGCGATGCGGACCTTTCTGATAACAATATAAAATAACAAATTAAATAAACGCATGTCTATGCATGGGTTATATACCCCACGATGATGGTATATGTTTTGTAGTATCTATGTTTTAGCATGGTTTATATATGTTTAGTTATTTTTGTAATTATTTAGATACTTAAGTACCTATCTAAATTTACTTAAAGCTACAAAAAAATTGCATTTTCTTTTTTTTATGTACACAATCCTACCTACCTCTCTCTAGCTCAGGGTTTGCTGGAAGAAACCTCTTTTTAGTGTTAAGCTCGCCTTTGTAAGAATAAAGAATAGGATTCCAGCAAGGTCACCAATCCTCAAGGTTAAGATCCTACAGTTTCTAACAGCTGCAGGGCTGAGCGGTGAACTGTCAGGGGCGAAGAAAGCAAGCCACAAAAAGTTAAAAATAATAATTAATAAATTTGTTCATTTTAGTATGAGTTTATTAAGTTTATCTTCTCCTTTATGTAAAATTTATCTCTAGCTCTATAATGTTTTAGCCTTAGGCTGTAAATTTGTGAGTATATTTAACTAGCTTCTGCCCGCGGCTTCGCTCGTGTGGTATGTTGATAAAAGTAGGTGCGTTCTCCAGGCTCGAAACTATGTCCATGTCAAATTTCGTCACAAACGGCTCAGCGGTTTAGCCGTAAACATGAGAATGACATTATCTGAGGAAATGTCACGTGACACCTGCCAAGTCTTACCAAGATAAATTTGCGTTAGCGTGAAAGAAAAAGTAAGAGCGAGGTATTTGTCTAGACCTTTGATTCTTACATTATTTTGTTGTTGGTGTCAGAAACCTCGGGTACCATGCTAACAACACCCAGACCCGGATTAAATATCTGTAGTCTAGCAACCATTAGTTTCGAGTCGGGGAATCGAATCCGCGCGTTTCGCTCCCCCGCCACGCCTTCTAGGTCGTCAGAAGGTGTTAGAAAATGACAATTGAAATATTATTTCTTTACCTGGTCTCTTCACTAGGGTTTTCAGAGCTCCACTTGAGTGTTTGCGTCACAAATCTGAATACAAGCCCCGAGAACGGGATGAGATTTGAACCCAAGCTGAAAATATACAAAATTATAAAGTACACCCCCGGCACTCTCCGAATATTGTGGAATATTCTCCATCTAAAGGTGATCTGGAAGCGATCGTATTTGAGCGATATTAAACCTTAAATTTTTATGATGTTATTGTTATAAGGTGTACATTTGAGTATTTTAATTCATTTATTAAAAATTGTGGAATTAACTACAGCAGGGGTTGCCGAGGGGGGCAGGGGTAAGACTTTTTTGTCAGGCTCCCCCACTGCCTAAAAATAAAATACCCACGCCCCCCTCGGTATATGATATGGGTCACTTATACATTTATTTATATATTTTACTGTAAGTCTATATCAGTCAAGTGCAAGCAATGCAATCAGGTTGTCTAAGTTCAAACCGCCATTTAATATATTATTTGATAAAATTTAAATCCTTATTTTCTGATATTGTTCACACAGCATCATCTAGCCCCAAACTAAGCAGAGCTTGTATTATGGGATCTACATGATATACTACTTATATATTTTTTTTTTGTAAATACATACACATTATACATAAAAACACCCAGACCTGAAACAAATATTGACTGATATACTACTTATACATATACTCTACTTTTTTTTACTATTTTTTCTGTAAATACATACATATTATACATATCAGGAATATAAGGAATTAAATCTTATTTATTATATATTTATGTTATTCACTAACCATGAGACTAGCGCGTCCAAGGACCTCAAAGCCTGTATTTTGATAGTCGTCACATTGGCTGAGTCCTCACTGCCCGATGCACTCAATGCTTGCAGTATCACCGCTAATATCAACTGTGGTTGTATAGGCTTGGGTACCGGGTAGATTTCCCTGTAAATACATTATAATGACAATAAAACAATTATTTTTAATATCAATGTGGTTGTATAAGCTTGGGTGATAATTTTAACCCCCAACGCAAACAGAGGGGTGTTGTAAGTTTAAGGTGTTTATCTGTCATCAAGCACATTCAATGATATCTGTCTATGGCATCGTAATTCCCAAACAAATGGAAAAAAATCGATTTAGTTTTGTTTTGTTTGAAAGGTGTCTTGAACAATGGTGTTCATAGCCATGATATAAGATAATTTCCATGTTTTTGCCACCAAGCCACGCCAAATAACATAACAATAGATAAAGAAGCTAGATAGAAGGTACAGAATTGTCTTATGATATCTGTGATAGAAGATAAACAATTTTTCTTCACTCACTTCTTTTTCAATTAAATAATTAAATAATAATGCTGGACATTTTCACACAACATTGTCTAGCCCCAAAGTAAGCAGAGCTTGCGTTATGGGAACTACATAACTGATATACTACTTTATATAGTTTTTTTTCTTAAATACATACTTATTATAGATAGAAAAACACCCAGACCCGAGACAAATATTTGCAGATGCAAACATTTGTCCCGCGACGGTATTCGAACCCGCAACCATCTGCGTCTCAGGCGGGCCTTCGCCCACTGCGCCACAGAGGTCGTCTGAATTGAAATCGTTCATATATCGATTATTTTTTCAAACACCTCTTGGTTAAAAAATAATAGATTTTTAGGATTCTAAACCACACTCAATCAATGTGTTGACTAAATACAATGCCAGAGCTGCATTTCGTCTACTGAGTTTATTTAGAATTTATTGACTATAAAAATGGTTGAAGGTGTCCCTTAGCATCACATATCATCAAATCACGAAGTTGTAATGCTGATGTCTATAGTATATTACTTTTATATATTTTTATTCCTAAAAGTTTAAACAATACTCACACCAGCATAGCCTGAATGAAGACAAGCACATTTCTGAGCCTTGTACATAGGATTGTAGTCTTATTGGCAGCATTGTCCTGATTGCCAGCCAAGCTGTCGATATTAGTCAAAACATCGTATAGAGATGAGTTGGGAAGGACCGTCTCGTTCTAAAAAAGTATAAAATAACATTTCAGCATCATATAATTATGGCGTTTTCTTACGAATGAACTGGCATGGTCGAAAATCTACAAAAGTTAAAAAAAAATATAGATGCCCCAATTTCGTGATGCAGGATTAACATTTTAACCTGGGTTACGATCCAACTCACAGTTTTTTCTGACTACCCCCTGTATGGTATCCTTACAGATCTGTGTACTGAGTATGGATCTGAGGATTTCCATCATGGGAATATACAGTTGTGAGTGCATTCATTTTTATTTAAAGTAAAATGATACTCACTTGATTCCTCATCGTGCCATACACAGAGTTCTTTGCGAATATAGCATCAATCAATTTATGAGCTGCATCACATAAAGCAATCATCTGTTCCCGCCAGTAGGACTTGGCTGTCGCTGTCCTTTCTTGTGCCAGTCGTACCTAAAATAAAAGAAAAATAATATCACAATCTGTATGACCATTGAGTATATTATAATTTATGCAGAGAGCCTTGAAACTACTCCACAAGCATTTCTATTACAGTAACTAAAGTTTTTTTTTAATAATGTGTATGACCATTGAGTATATTATAATTTATGCAGAGAGCCTTGAAACTACTGCACAAGCATTTCCATTACAGTAACTGAAGTTATTTATTATGCCCAGAAAAACTCCAATATATTTTCTATCATCTGTCCCCTTATGACTTGTGGCAATAAAACCTATCTAACAACCACCCTTTATGTCATACATATTAATTGCAAAATCCATATTAATAAAATAAATAATGCTGGTCATTTTTCACACAGCATCATCTAGTCCAAAAGTAAGCAAAGCTTGTGTTATGGGAACTACATTTTTGTTTTGTTAATATTATATTTTATTATAAAATATTGTAATTAAATTGGATATACCCCTCAAATAAATACTCCTTAAACAATCTAGGTGAAACAACAGGCAAGTAGCAGCTGAGGTGCAAGAGGTGCAGGTTTGATTCCCGGTGAGGGCCAAATTGCAGGTATTTGTTCTGAATCAGGGTGTTATGGTACTCATAGTTCAGAGGCTCCTTATATTGCAGGTAATAATAGAATTAAAATGCACCAACAAGAGAAAGCTCTTAAATGAATGGGGGCTAGTTTACGCATGTGGCTGTTAGCATGTAAACATTTTGGACATGATAATTTTTCATGGCATGCATGGTTCCAATCATCAATGTTGTTTGAATGACCCATATCAAACGGAACACCAATAAATCTAATTCTGCACAGTCTTTTCATGCTTATGATTAGCGGCAGCAATTACAACATGGTACTCATAGTTCTCGATATCCGCAATACAGGGGATCCAAGTGTGGGGTCAGGCCCCTTAGACAAAACCAGTTTCTGTTAGCGTTAATGCCTGCAAGGTTGAATATGCAAATGACATTAGCTTTGAGATGTCTCATAACTGCTGCCAAGTTATTCCTTGACAAATTTGCGTTAACATGAGGTTTTTGTCTAGACATCCTGGACAGGTATATGCAACTGTTGGATGTCTATTGACTAACTTACTTGCTGTACTGCATGTGCACATTTAGCAGCCTCTATGACATTGAAGTAGTTGTTAGAATTCAAGAAGTGAGACACATATGATTCTATTGTGGGCCGATGTGACCCGCAGTACTTTGGGAATCTGAAACAGAATGGCATTCAAAAGAAAGCAGTTTAATTATCATTATCATCATTGTGTAGAAATTTACTGCTGGACTTCATTGATACTGTAATAGTAGTTTGAAATAAATTTATATATAAAAATTATTGTATGTAATGATTTTTTACAAAGTTATATTTTAACAAGTTATATTTTAACAAGCTATTTTTTACAAGCTAGGATACGAGAGGGCTGTGAAGTGCTCTGCGTTGAGAGGTTACGTACCGGTTTATAATATTTTCTAGTGCGCGCAGCCATGGGTTACAATCTGTATTCTTATATTTCGGTAAATTCTGGAAAAAGGCGTTCAAAGCTGCCTTTACTGCCTCGCTATCGCTCGATTCCACTTCTACAACCCTGTTCAAAATGTGGCCTGAAATTTTTTAAACAAGATATTTATTAAACGTTTTTGGTATATTATTTCATAAACTGGTTTGAAAACTTGAAGTACTCACTCATTTTTCCGTTCCAGCACAATCGTTTTGACTATTTTAATATTGATACTTTCGTTTAGTTCACATAACAAAATCAAACAATTTAGTGGTTAGTTCTTTGAATTGAAAAAAAGTAAACAAATAGGCCCACGAGTTTCGATCGATTTTGATGAAAAGTCGTGAACATTGACATTGACATATATTTGACACTATTAAAAAAGTTTTTGAGTTTGTCTGTGATTTTAGGGATGCCCCTTTCGAATCGGAAGCAATCGGTTATACATTTGTAACGAAAAATGAGGGGTTTCTCTATTCAGTTGTTTTTTTTTTTGCTTGAGTTCGCCAATATCATCAAAATTGTATAACAAAATTAGATAACAATTTTTGTTATCTTTTTTTCGTTTGTTTTTGTATAGAGAATGATCCAGAAACACATTAAAAAAAAAAAATTGTTGGTGATAAGAGTGGGGGATTAAAGTCACTAAATAATAGGGTGGCTAATTGTTAACGTATTTTAAAGTATGTTGTATTAGGACTGAGGACTGGGTGAACTAAGACGATAATAGTTTAATCTGTGGTAGTGGATGGTGACTCGTGTGTGGTAACCACAGACTACTAGGATGCTGTGGTCATAGAGGAAATAACCACTCCACTACGTTTAGCTGTGGTAAGATAAAGATACTAGTATCTCCTAGTCTGTGGTGGTAACGGTAAGATACGAATTTCTGGCTGAATTGTGACAAATAGTTACAAAAGCCCTAATCAAGAAGTGAAGTGAGTAGCAATTGCCGTATTGTTTGTGAGAAATAAATAATCAATCTCTAAGAATTATAATTACACCAACGCCAAAAACATATTGGTTACTTTACTTCGTTTAGGCAGTCAGGTGTAAAAAGTATAACGCTAATAACGGGAAGGTGATTAATTGAACTGAAGCTGAATAGAAAATTACCATGGCTACTTTAGATGACAAAATCTTGGGAGAAAAGCTGCAAAATTATTGCAGCAGCAGTGAGGATGACGGCGGCGATTCCGACGATGATAGAAGCGGTGACGAAGAGGGGAATCCTATTAGAAGCGAGGCTAAAACATCCCAGCTTCCTCCCGCTCCCGCCAATAAATGGAACGGCACAGCTAACAATACAGGACCAAAAGGAGTCCTCGAAGATTGGCGCCGTTTCAAGCAGCTAGAGGCCGAAAACCGCGCTGAATTGGAAAGGGAGCGCATCGCTTTAGCAGAGAAACTCACGCTCTCTGTCAAGCCCGACCGTGAAGCCGTGGAAGACAAGAAAATCGAAGAAATCGAAGACGAAATCAATGAGCTAATGGATGAAGAATTTCTGATGCAATACCAGAAGCAGCGTATGCAGGAGCTAATGTCCCAGCTACAGAAACCTCCCAAATTCGGCGCAGTTTCAACTTTGAACACAAAAGATGAGTTTCTTGATGCGATTGACAAGGAAGATCCAAAAGTAACTGTGATTATTCATATCCATAACAAAAAGTCTCGAGCTTGTGAGACTATGAATGGCTGTCTAAATGTCTTAGCGGCAGATTACCTAGATATAAAATTCTGCCGCATATTGGCTGATATAACTGGTATGAGTCGGCTGTTCAGGTCTGAAGGTGTGCCGGCTATATTAGTATATAAAGCAGGTCAGGTCATTGGCAATTTTGTCCAACTTGCAACTGAGTTAGGTAATGATTTCTTTGCTACAGATGTTGAACGTTTTTTGATGGAATATGGAGTTTTGCCTGAGAAGTAATTCAAATGTATTGAGATTTTAATTCTGATACTTAATCTTGTAAGAGGCTAGGCCAAAATAATTGTGTATGCTTGGGCAATGAATGTATATTTGTGAATGTTTTAGATGCCTTACTATGTCATATAACTATGTAATTGTATTAATATACCTATCCTAAAAAAAATAGGTATTTCATAAAAAAATGAATCTTACATTTCCCTTCTATATGTTGTAATGTTCACTGCCTATTTTAACATTTTTGGACTATCCACAGTTAGTGGATGGATCTATCTGTGAATTTGAACTTTTTAATGTGTATTTTGTGCTAGTAACTCAATTTTTAATAGAAATAAGGCACTGATTGGTTACTTACTCGTACCTGTTTTCTAGTTTAATTTTCTTTAGTAGGTATTTGCTAGTGTTATAAGTATAACCCTTTTGTTTAGGCATAGATGAAAAGTAAAAGCAATAATTTTTATTAAAAACTTACAATTTCCAAGAGATTGGTCATGTCCCAATGTGTCTAATTTAATGCTAGTTTATATTAATAATTATTTTATGTTAAAAAGTGTGGGCATAATCCGTCTAATAGCATTTGCCTGGTGCTTGTGTCTAGTATTTATTGTGTTTTGAGATCTACTTATTTATTGTACTCAAATTCAATGTTGCAATCAATAAAAGTTTACAAAAAGTATGAATTACCTAATTTTTTTTTATGTTGCTGTAATGTCTCATTATTTTTCTTTGAAATTGACTTCCAATGTCAACCCTGAGCAAGGTTCAGACAAAGCAGAGTGTGGTAAGATAATCTGACTTATGAAGAAAGTAGGTACCTACCTCCTCTTTTTGTTCTTAGTTCCTCACATTTCCCGCCTTTCTTGATAACAATATATGTTTCATATTATGTAGGAAAATAAAAACTGCATTTATAGCAAAAAAAATTTGGGGCCAAAGTACATTTTTCTTAGTTTGGGGCTAGATGATGCTGTGTGAATGTCCAGCATTATTTATTCATCCTAAAAAGACTATTTCAATTCTCAAATCAATGAAATGGTACTCCACTCTACTTCCCATCAAGCTATCTGTACCCACCGTTTAAGCATTTTTTTTTCTCAGAAAAAACATTATTCTAAGGTAAATAAAACCTATTTGTTTTCTTTGACAGTTCCATAATCTTGAAACACCCTGTAACATTGGCAGTTATCTAAGGCGGTGTAGGTAAAACCATGCTTTCTTTGTCAAATTAAAACTGGAGAAAGTTCGCTTTTATTTCAAGAGCGTTTTTAACAGTTCGAATGATCTACCTTTCCTTTTTCATTATAATAAGAGTATAGTATACGCCACATGACTGCGCGTACGGGTACTTATGCACTTAATTTATCTTAAATACTTAGGTATCTACACGCTCCGTTACTTATTTATTATAAAACATGTGTACTTGTACGTTCACCCTCCTAACCATGCTACTAGATATAGGTATCTTACCAACTTACAGCTTCCTATCGATCCATAAATCTCGGGTGAATAGGCTATAGTAAAGACACAGATATGGTATATGACACAGAATGAATAAATAGGTATACCTACCCTCCTGTTTTGACTCTTACAAACCACACGTAAATACTTTTGACATACCTATCAAGTATTTACTATTTAGAGATTATTCACTTCACGGGCGCTTTCAGTAAGCAGTACACTGAAGGTGCTTGGCCCCAATTAAATACTTAGTACTGAGCCATTAAGATGATAACAATCGTTTTACGTAGGTACGTATCGTGTGAAAGAATACAACCAACATAGTTTGTTGTTTGATTTTTTTAGGCCACTAGTTTTTATGAGATTCACCACGTTCAAACTTCTAAGCTTTCTCAGTTTTTACCAACCAATTGCAGAATGGCGCTTATATAACCTATTAAATACACATTTTAATTTTATTTGAAGTCGTATCACGACAGATATCAGTTCCATGGTACAAACAACACCCAACTATGGAACTAATATCGTAAAGAAGTTATGTAGGTATCAAATACTTACTAAATGTTGAGTTTTTTTTTTTGCGAAATCTGAAATTTAACACGTCAATCTGTATAGAGCATTATGTATCTGTAATACATAATGCTCCTTCTACAAAGCCCCAAAAAAAAAAACAGTGTACCTACCTACGCAAGTAGAAGAGAGGTATGCCAAGATTGAAATGGAAAAAAGTTTTTTCTGTTTTTGAGTTCTGTCTGGCTACCTCTGCATGAAACGTTAAGTTTATTATTGGAATAAGGATATTATTATGATCGTATAAGTATCTACGTCGAAGTCGTGTTTTTTAGAAACGTGACCCAATTAAATGTACTGGCTTTAAGTTTTACGCCAAACTACAAATTGTTTTGACTGTTTTTGTTGGCTACTGATATGAAGACTAAAAAGTAGGTCATAAGATCACTGGTCACGGAAGGACAATATTTTTCCGGATGTTTTTATTATTCACACCAGCATCTGTATACGGGTTCTCCCGTTTAGCAGTTGCCTGTTTTTCAAACTTCATTCAAATTAGTTCAGATGTGACGGAGATTATTAGCAGCAAACATCCAAACTTTCACATTTATAATACTAGTAGTACTAGGCATGCATTAATTATTTCCGAATTTAGTACTAGATGCCACCACAAAAAAATAACTAATTATAAATACCGATAGCATTAATTATAGTTTATTCGTGACATTCGAAAAAAATATGTTCACATACACAATAAAATTGTTCTTATAAATAACTCCCAAATGAGAATGCAATACTTATCTTAAAGTACCTACTAAGATACAATATCAGAAGGTGGAAAATCTAGGGTTTTGGAAATAAACATAGGGACATAGATTAATGTATTAAATATGTTGATGTTTAGGGAATGTCCTACCTATGTAAGTATATAGTTCTTTCCAAATTATAAGCGTTCATTTATAATAGTAACACTTCTTATGTCAGAATAATATAAATATAATCATCTTAAATAGTTCTTTAATATTTTGTTTGTGTTGGTTTAATATATGTAATTTTCTACAAAATGAAATATCCCAGAGATAAAAACACTCATATATCTAAAGGTCGTCACACACGGCAGATGTAATGTTTATACATAATGGGATGTATATATATATATATATATAAGCGTTACATATCTTGGGTTACATAGGTACATACAACAGAATACCTTTCCTTCATGAACATTTAGCATGTTTGCAATATTCAGTGTTTGGTTTTTTGTTTAGTCGCAGTTATAGGTTTAAAAATACCTTCTTACTACCTATTTGTTATTCCATTTTTACTTATCTGTGCTATACATGTGTTGAATAAACAATTTATCTATCTTACATATAAGATACCTTCTATCGAGATGTTTTTGAGATATATGTCCTTAATTAATGTATATTATTATTTACGCTCGGGGCTTTAAGGGGTGAGCCGAAAAATGAGATTTTTCAGCACCATGTGACGTAATAAAACATAACAGTTGCCGTATGCAATGTGATGGATGACCTTAATTCCTATATTTATATTCCATAACTGTATTCCTATATCTCATTATTATTGCTCCTTGCATAGCCCGTTTTAATACATCAAATCCGTACAGTACACGCCACATAATTAAGCAATTGAGGTTGAAAAACGCATTTATGAACAGCATTACATGTAGAAATCCCGCATGCAAATACACAACCTAGAAGACAGTTTCGTAGATGCCTAGGACAGAAATCGGCACTAAATTAGTGCTAAATAACCTACCAAGTAACTTATCAATTTGGTGTTCCCAAACCACCTAACAGGCTACCTACCAAAATATTAGAAATTTTTAATTTTAATTAAATGGGATCTCCTTAATTAGCTAAGCAAATCGACGAAAACAACAATAGTAACTATATTTCAATTTGTAAATGATCTCCAAAAGTTATTTTTTCGTTTAACATGTAAAGATGTTTGGTGAATTACTTTTGGCGGTGTTGTCTAGTGCATTGTTACATGGCTTGTACTGTAAGTTGGTAAGATTCCGCGTATGATGCTACGGAAAAGGTGTTAAACATAGTTTGGAAAATTTCAAAAGTATTATGTATATTGAATTCAGTTTGTAGGTATAGTATTCCTATGTAGTTGCAATCGATATCATTAAGTAGAGACTGGATTATATGCAAGCTAACATGCAAGTGTCATGTAAAATATTATTTTATTACGCTGCAAAATACAGTGAATATGTAATAACTAATCAAAGTTTAAAGTAGCAGGACTTTAAACATAGAATAGGTTGTGAGCTAACATACTCATTTGCCATACATACTCAGTATGCAGATTGGTGAGAACACCAAGTAGGGAGAAGTCAGAAATAAGTTAAAATGTTATATTTGACACTTATTTTGCATAGTTATTATAATTTGTATGCATACATTCTTCAGAAATTTTCCCAACTCGACATATAAACAAAATTTGGATCACCAGTATAGTTAGTGCATAACCCAGTCTCTGATGATATTTTCTGATCATCAATTTAACTAATCTCGACCGCTGCATCCGACATATCCATACGCCTGCGTTTAGGAGGCTTCACAACGGGTTCATCACTATCTTCCTCAATAATCTCCATGTCACTGTCACTGTCATTCTTCAGTCTCGAAGGCCCTGGCATCGGTTCCTTCGACCCTGCTGCTGTGGACGCTTTTTCAGAGCCGTTTTTGGGTTTCTCGGTGGAAGCTGAGGGCATGGCATCGCCATCGGTGATCAGACGCCAAGTCTTCTCTTCGCTTTCTTGCTGGAGACGTACTCTGACCTCGTAATTCTGTAGGAAGTCATCTACAATCAGAGCGCAGCCGTCATTCAAGCCGATCTCTTCCAGGGTTTTTTCGTTGTTATGGTCGGTTTCGCCCGGTTCTGATGAGAGTATGACGACGCCTTTTCCTTCGATGGTAGCGTCGGGCGCTTGCATGTTGAGGCCGTCCTTGAGAGCGCCGTTCAGGTCTTTGAGCGTGAGTTGTTTCAGGTTGCAGGCGAGCGCTACCTCTGGTTTCGGGGAACAGACGTAGCATTTCGGGTTCGGTGGGGTGAGTGCTGAAACAACATATTTTACAAGTTGTATCTTTAATCTTGAACTTAAATCTTTCTCATTGGACTTTAGTATTTGCATTTTAAATAATGTTCGCAACAATTTAAATGCGAATTGTACCGTTTTAAGTTACTAAGTAAGGTTTTAAGTACATTTATGAAATAATACGCTCAAATATCTCATCTAACAACAAGGTCAAACAAATATTATTAATTACATTGTGCCAATGTAAACCATTTTTTGAAAATATTAATAATTATAATATCTAAGAACCATCCTTGAAGCCATAAAAATCATAATTATACGTTTTTTACGGGTCTAAAATAACCTTTTTATTGGGAAAATAATAAAATGGTAATTCATGTTTATTCATGTAATTCTACATGAATTACATGAATAAACATTATGCACATAATAAAACTTACAATTAAGTTAACTGAAAATATGCAAAATACGAGTGTCTAAAAAGACACTATACATAGGTAAGATTTTTAATAAAGACACATAGACAAAGAGGATGATTTTTTGTGGTAATTACTCTCATTTGTGCTTTGTAGGCCAAACAGGTCCTGTCTCAGTTAAAGTATTATTATTATGATTAGTATAGATCAATCTATGTTTGTTAACTTACTCTTTTCTGGTACAAAGAGCTGTCCGCGATGGTTGACCTTTGGGCGCAGATAGATGCTGGTGCAGGCAGCGATGTCCTCCTTGAGGATGGCCAGCGCGCGCAGCACGGCCAGCCCGGCGACTATGGCGTTGGCGGTCGCGATGGCGGGGATTATGTTGCCCGCCATTGCTGTTCACATTCATTAATTAAATACATGCTTGCTTCACTTCAACAACTAAACAGACCCACGGTCGAATCTAACCATTCATTATGATCACAGAATGTGTATCAAGAATCTTTAAACACCTGTTGTTGCATAACTTATAAATATTTTAAACAGTGTTTTGTTTTCTTCTGTTGAATTTGAAATGGTACAAAAAGAGAAAAAGCAGTGATTAGTGATCAACTGTAAATTAAAAATTATACCTATATATATTTTGAAATTCGAACATTTCAATCTCGCGTATTTCTGACGTCCTAGTTGGCATGTATCCGGCTTTGACGCGGGTTCGATTCCCGCTGCAATTGTTTGCATGTTTCGTAGATATTTGTTCCTGGTCTGGGCGTTGTGGTATCTTGGTACTATTGTTCCTGATACCCACGATACAAGAAATCCTAGTGTGGGGCAGATCCCACCCCAACCACCATAGTATTTGACCAATTGCAGTGCCCCACAGAAAGACACTAACACGCTCACGACTGTAATCCCCATAATGGACATCCTCAAATCCATACTTAGTATGCAGGACTGTAAAGAATGAGTCAGAGGCACATCCAAACATAATCCGCACATGCTCACGTTTTTATTGTAATTTTTTTTTGCTTGGTTTATTTAATTTTATCTCGACCTAGGTGGCGCGGTAGCCGAGTAGCCAGCTGCGACACAAAAGATGCGGCTCCGATTCCCGTTGCGGGACAAATGTTTGCACGGTCTGCAGATTTTGTTCAGCGTTGTGGTACCGCGAACTCGTAGTTCCTGATAGCCACGACACAGGGAATCGGGGAATCTAGTGTGGGGTCTTACGTATGTGCCCATTGAATTAAACTTTCGGTGAAGGCACGTCGCGATCACTGACCCTGATCATTTCGAGAGTCTTCTCTCGAAATGAGTCGAAACTTAGTCGGTGACTTCATCGATAGTGCGGTACGTGAAAAATCCCGTTTTGACAATATGAATAATCAAATTCACGATACTTTTTGGAATTAAATGTTCTATTTAACTTACATTTGATTTCAAAGCGTGATTTGAGCGGTATGTTGAACACTTGCGCTCGTATGTTAGCACACGCGGTGACGAAGTCCATAGCGTTCTTATCGTCCTTATCCCAGACGAGGTGATCTCCCTCGGGCCGGGATTTCAGCTCCTGCTCTATAGCGGCCAAGCTGGATGCGAACACCTGGAATATAATCAAAGTTATTAACAACTACTAAAATAGAATGGACCAACGTTTAAAGAGCACTAAACAAATAACAAGATATCAATCCGTGCATCAGCTTGGAGAGCCCTCTTAGGCATCTTAAACTAACATCTGGTTTTTTAGATTTGATCGACATAAATTCATATGGATAGAATTCGATAGTTTTCTATCGAATTCATTATAGTTGAAAACACAAAAACAAGGAAATTTATAAACATACTAGCCAACGCCCGGGGTTTTACTCGCGTGAGATAGGTAATTGATAGGTGCATCAAAAATAATTACATGCCTTGCACCCTTAAGGGCTTTTTTTGAATACCCTGATACATATTCGGTTATTTTGTACAAAGTTATATACAATTTTCCAAATTCCTTTCTTATTGCACCCCTACACCATAAGAGGAATATACCCTCCAAGTTTCATGCTTCTAGGACTTATAGTTTAGGCTGTGCGTTGATCCGCCAATCAGTAACGGAAAAGTTTTATATACATATATAAGGTGCAATAGGCGGTAACAGGCGTGACTATATGTATGGTAATTAGACATTTTCACACAGCATCATCTAGCCCCAAAGTAAGCAGAGCTTGTGTTATGGGAACTTCTTATTAACATATTTTTTTGTAAATACATACATGCTACACATAGAAAACACCCATTTCCCAGACAAATATTTGCAGATTATACACACATTTCTCCCGCAGCGGAAATCGAACTGGCAACCTTATGCGTCTCAGGCGAGCCTTCGCTCATTGCGAAAACATTATGATTCTTAGATAAAAAAAAACTTGTAAGTTCTTTGTATTCACCTGAGCACACTCATGCACTGTCCAGCACCTCTGATCAGGCAGGCCCGTGTGCGCGGTCGGGATACTCTCCTTCCCGGATAGGTTGTCCCAGTCCAAGGGGGTGGGGGGGAATCTCGACTTCCACAGATTCTCCATGGACAGCAGATAGCGGATATCATCGCCGAAAAGCTTCGAGAACAGTTTGCGGGCGTCGTAGTTGCAGTCTGCGGCCCATGCGCGCGTACTTTTGCGCTCGATGTTACCTGAAAAACTTTATTTTTAGTATTGCCACAGATATTATAAAACTATACTTGCAAATATTTGCAATATTGCACTCCACATTGCTCTCCTAAAAATATCTAAAGATATCTATAATGTAATTATGTTTATCTAGGGAATAGTGTTTGTGTTCTAGTAATAGTATAGCTCTAGCATATAATTTATAACTTTTCTTATTATTCATGCACTACCTCAAGACTTTTCCATACTACACAAAGGTTAGCTCGAAGAAAATGCTATCTATTATTAAGTTCGCCTATGTACAGTACTTTTTAGTTGTGGAATAAATAAATTTTCTATTTATTTAGATATCTTTAGGAGAGCAATGTGAAGTGAATGGTGTATGAACGAGAGTTGAATGAATGAACGAAAATATTTTATTGTACACCACAAGTTATCAAAATCAATAAAAACTTAATATAAAAAAAAAGTAAAATGGGCGATCTTATCGCTAAAAAGCGTTCTCTTCAAGACAACCTTGGGATCGAGCGTAATGTATGCAAAGAATGGTTGGCGCTGAACGTAATAATAAATACAAGAGGAGAGTGCAATGCGATATACAAACTACTAGAGAAATATAAATACATAAATATATATTTATAATTAATATATACCGTAAAGAAAAGTAAAAGGATGTTGATGTTGTTAATGGTTTTTATGTTAAAAAAAGGTATGTTGAGATGGTTTGGTCATGTGGGAAGAATGGATGAAAGAAGATGGGAAGGTCTCGGCGAAGGTACTCTGATCAAATTGGAGACATTCTCATAATTCTTTATTGTACACACAGAAACGACACAGACATATTAAACAAAACATGCACGTGTATAGGCGAGGTTAACCCTAACGAGTTTTCTTCCAGCAAACCTTTGAGGGGAGATAGAAGTGATGAAAGTAGAAGCTAAATATCAATATACTTAAAATTCTAGAAAAAATTCTAGAGAAAAGCCAAGTTAGAAGTACACTAAACCGCCGAGGTTGTATGAAGAATTTGAATGAGACAGGTATGTCAGGATTGTAGCATGTGGAAATCCGTGGTCTCTGCCTACCCCTCCGAGAAGCGGGCGTGACTATTATGTATGTATGTATGTAAGACTGACCTGCCGTATTGCTCTCAGCAGTCAAAGCCTCAGCCCCTGCCTTGCCTGCAGCCTCAGGGTCTGCGGTATCAGGGCTCACATCCTCATCGGGGTCCTCTTCACCGAACAGCTGGTTGAACAGATGCTTGGCCCACACAATACAGTGGATCGGCTCTGTAGGAGTGTTCCGGATTGTGCAGCCAGGGAATGTCTTTTGTGGAGCCTTCGGTTGGCACTCGTAGCATTGGGAGAGGCCTTTTTTTATTATTTCCACCTAAAGCAATATATATTTTTTAGTGCTTAATTTTTGGTTTGACATTGTGGTAGCCATTTAAGGCTCAGCATTAGCACCCAAGACATCGTTTTGTCTACGAAAGAGAAGAAAATATGTTGAGGTGAGATATGTCCACTGTATTCAGTGAATAAATAATCAAAAAATCACGAAGTATTTGTCCATCAGCAGACAAATCAAGCACCATTCTTGTCTTTAGATTCCAGAACTAATTTCTAGGAAATGAAAATAAAGCCTTGATGCATAATTGCGATCAAAGTAAGCATATACCTGTAACAACATGAACCATAGAGAGCTTGTTTATAAACATAGGTTGTTTCTTTGTTAGTCTGTTACTATTTATGGTCGTCGTCGTCGGTCGTCTACACTTCTACTCGTTTTGAAGTGCAGTTAAGAATCAAACTTAAAGTTTATTTTTCAACTTTGGGAGTAACTGCTACCGAGTCTTTGGGTGATACTACTTTGGATGCTATCCTGACTTGCAGGATATTCCTGCAGCGGCGATACGTTGGCTAGTTATTCGGCTACGGTGGTTAATGCCATTTTAATTTTCCTTTCCCTTCTGGCTTCTTTGGGTCTCTTATACTTCGCCTTTAACATTTTGTACATATGTACAAAATGTTGTGTCAACTCATTTATGTGACAAATAGAGAAAATCTCTACAGCACAGGAGATCCAGCTATGCATTCCGTTACATACCTGTCCAGCATATCCTGCAGTGCCCGTCTCTACCAGGGGCACGTTGGCAGCCAGACACATGCGGTTCACATGGTTGCGAGCAACACGGTTGTCCAATGCATTCATCACAATGTTGAACTGCTTGAAGTAAGAGACTCCATAGTCGTTACTGGAAAAAACAATGGAATTAGAACTTTCCAGGTGGCATGGCAGCTAAGTGGGGGAACTAAGGTCCTGCATTAGGATGTATTGGGCATTATCCCCCTTCTAACCTGACCCCAACCAGACCACGTCCTTGAAATAACAAAGAAGGTTCTGGGTTGATGACAGCAGTGTTCCAGTATCCCTGACCTTGTGGGTGTCTAGTGAGCTCTCCATCATGAATAGCTCCGACGAGGCTTCTAGCCATCTGGGTGGCTTGGGTGGATGTATAGCAGGTGTCTTGCTATGATACAAGGCACAAATGCCAGTTGCTAGACTCTAGGAGTCTTGGCGTCTTTCTAGAGACAAATGTAAAAAAAAATGATAACAATGTTTGGTGTTGAGGACATCCATAATGGGGATACAGCCATGAGCATGTTTATATTCAAACTAGGAATCCTTGTAATAATTGTAATTGAGACGATGTTTACCACCTTCTGATGGAGTGTGTCTGAAGTGTTTCTATGAGAGAAATTTATAAAAAATCTGAGGAGAAAATAGTGAGAGGCAGCTTGTTGTGGGCCTCTTCCAAGCTGCGCCAACTTCTGACGGCTAACTGATGAAAACTGATGTCAAGATCTAAGCTCTAAGTCAAATAGTTTAGGACTTTTATGCCTGTAGGACATCTACATCGGTAGATATTTTGCTAAATAAAAGACCCCACGAGAACTAAGTAAAAAAAATAGAATGGCCACCATTTTAAAACAGTAGGTGCAAAAAGCCTTATTATGGTGGATTTGTCGATAAAATTGATCACATTGTTTCGCCTTAACAGGTCAGAGACGGTGACCAGACACACTGTATATAAGTAGTATATCAGTCATGCAGTACCCATAATATAAGCTCTGCTTAGTTTAGGGCAAGATGATGCTGTGTGAAACTGTCCAGCAATATTATTATTTATTATTAACTAGCTAACCTGATAACGCTGTCATGGTGAGCGACAATATTGACATTGGGGTTGAAGCTCAGAGCGCTTTCCTTGGCCACCAGGGCCTTTGACTTGCCAACATGTTCCTTGTGGAATAGAAACTGACGGTTCAAGTTGCTGATGTCTATTGTGTCGAGATCAATCTGAAAAAGGCAATTAGAACCGGTTTACACAAAATTTTTACCACTTGTAAGTTTAATCCTATATCCCAAGTTGTTGATTCACTAAGACAGCCACATCTGAGTCTTTGTTAAGCTTTCTATAACTTGTGTTTTCTGGTAGAGGTGGGTTACAAGAATCCTGACAGGTTACAAATTTATTTAATTTTAGACGAGCAGCTTTCACTGATATGTCTACATCATACAGTGTTGGATCAAATTGTTGTTTTATGTTAGGTTAACTTTCAGCACAGATTTTTTCTTGGTAGCCAGTAGTCAAGCCTGTTCTTAAATGTGGTAACACAAAACAGAAGTAGCAGAAATAACAACCTTTGGCAGTCAAAAAAATATACAAATCATATTTATTTACCACTAAGTAGGTTACAGTTTTGTCATTCCGGTCGTCCACAAATGAGGGCTAAACTATATTGCAGGAGACCAGTTAAAATAGACCATTACCAATAAACTGTTGTTCTGCAAAATATAAATTATTTTGCATTTTACAATAATTTCAGGCCTTTTGTTTTACCACAAGGGGCCAAATCACTAAACTGATCTTTTACAATATATTTATGGTATAGATGTTTGTTGCTAATAATATTTGTAATGGCTGAACCAATTTGGATGATGTTAGGGATTAATTACCTAGAATAACAAACAGGCTATTTTTTATCTAGATACTAATAGGGTGAAGATGTGGGCAGCAGCTGGTCATATTCATAAAGTAAATTAGTAGGTAACCTTGTTTGATTGTGCAGTTTTTTAAAAATGCTTTAGGTTAGGACAATGGCAATAGTTGGTAAGATGGGCATGGCATAGAAAAATAAAAAGCATTTTGTTACAGAAGCAGTTTTGAACAGCCATTCGGTTTACTGCAGGATTAGTCAACTCGAGCAATCAGTGTATCTACTTGGTCTTTTGCATAGTGGACTAGATAAATCCCGTTACAAGAAACATAAATTTATAAATGGAGGTGCATGCAAGGCGTGGGAAAACGTATATAACTCAGTAAATGTATAAACTCTGGCGAAAAACTAGATAAAATTACTCAAAATAGGAATAATTACATACAATCTCAATCGTGGGGAAACCGGTAAGAACGAGATTCTTCAAAAGCTCGCATCCGATACCGCCGGCACCAACCACCAATATCTTCGACGAAGCTATTGCCTCCGTCAGCTTCTCATCGAAAACGCCCGCCACACGCGCAACCATTTTCAATCAAAGATCACGTATTACGTGGTATTGTGACGATTAATAGCAACAATTTCACAAAGTAAACGCAAATAATGAAGCTGCGTGCAAGGTTTTTCGAGTCTCCTATGAGAGAGACCACAGATCACAGACGATAGGTTCACAGATAAAAAAAATTTGCTCTTACGATAGACTGTGCCAAGCACAGACTTAATGAGCAAAGGACGCTAACGCATAGAGAGTAAATCAAACAATCACACAACCATAGTTTTTTCTGCTCAAAATACACAACCAACTTGTCATGCCATGTCAGTCCATTCGAGATTAGCGCTAGATCAGCCGGCGTTGTTCAAAATTACATAAAAAGCTACAAAAGTAACTTGGCAATGCTGTCTGTCAGTCTTAGCTTGATAGTGAAGTAACCTTCTTAAAATTATTGATTAAATTTAAATAATTTAAATGATTTTCAAACATCTGTGAATCGAATGCAGTTATTAGATAAGTTCCATTAATAAAAATGCCGGGTCAAAAGAAATTAACAGAAAGCACAAAAATAAAACTACAGTTACAAAAAACACTATTTCGCACAAAAAACAATTTTTTTTTGTGAAAAATATTCTCTAGTTTTTCTCTGTGACACATATTTTTGATAAAGTGTGCACAAGGAGTTGCGTAAAGCAAAATTTGTGAAATATTAAAAGTACATTTTTGGCCAAAAAATTTAATATTAATGGTTTTGTAATTAATCATGACTATTGAGAGTAACCTTGGTTAGGTTAGGTTAGGTTAGTTGGTACAAATGATAGAAAAGAAAAAGAGATAAATATTTTGTAAATAGTGGTTTACCTACAGGTTTTGTGCGAAGTTGCGAGTTTGTTCAAAATAACCTAATAGAAAAGATAAGGACATATATATTGAGCAAAGAGTGGATCACGATCCGTTGGGAACATTTTCAATTCAATGAAGCAGTTGCAACGGATCAGCAATTCGTTGGGAACATTTTTGTGATCAGATGCAACCAAAAATGAATCATATGATTCGTGATTCCCTATAATTGTGTCCAAATAAGGTAGATAGCGTTATTATTGTATTCATCTTGTCGACTAGAACAAAAATGGAACAAAATCATTTATTATTTTTCGAAAGGTTTATTAGTCAAAGTAAATAGGTAGTGAAATCTAAATCCTTTTCACTAATAAAATAAATGGCCTATTCCACAAATCCCCTGCGACAGTCCCCTTCCGGTTCTCAAAGGGGAAGCTAAGGGGATTTGTGGACAAGGGTTCCAGAAATCCCTGATCCATTTATTTACACTGTAATAAAAAAAAAAAACACAAATACTAAATATCAATCTTTATTGTTTTATACATAACCTATGTATAAAAAAATAAAGACTGATTATAATATAAAAGTATAATCATTACTCATGCCACTTTTTAATTCACATTCAATCACATTAAATCTCAACTCCCAGATTGGAAATCAAAAACTTTCAAATGCGATTTCGAGGAAGCAGCAATAAATGCAATGAGAAATACATTTGAAGATGTCTCAATCGCTGGCTGCTATGTCCATTATAGAGATGCGATATGGCGAAAAGGTAAACAATTAGGTCTAACAAAACAAACATTGACGAAAAGACAGGACCATATTCTCCAAGGTTGGTTCTATATTGACTCCCAAAGTCCCAATGACGACAAAAGTAAGCAGTTCAGGCGTTATATGTTACATCAATGTATAAAAGATTACTTTATTGAAGTATGGTGTGCATTCGGTCAGCAACACCGTACTAAAAATCAGGTTGAATCCTGGCATAGCAAAATCATGAAACGGATAGTGAAAAAAAATCCTTGCCTAATACGGCTCCTTACTGCGTTGTCGGAAGATGCGTCGTTTTACAGTGTTCGTGCTACGCAGTTTTTTAATAACCAGGAAGGAATATCAAAGCGATTACAAGAGAGCATTGATCGTGATCAATTTATATGTGAAGTTCTAATGGAGTTTATTAACGGGGAAATAACAGTCGCGTACTGTTTAGAAAAACTCAGTTAATTTATGTTTTTGTAATGTCAATTGTAAAATTATTGCAAGTGATACCACTACTAGTATTTTTTACATAACTCGTATAGCTTTAACTTTTCAATATTATTTTACAAATGATCTATGATAGAACTTATTTATGGTAGGATTACTGGAAACTGATTACCTGTGATATTTAATAAATACAAGCTTTCGTTTATTATTATAAATATATGAAAGACTTTATATAAGCCCTTGTGAAAATTGTTATAAAAAAAATAATTATGTGAGTTAAAGTCTCATCGTTAATTATTATATACAAAATTTCGTTAACTATTGTAAATATATGAGGAACTTATGTCTACACTAGAGAAAATTGTTAAAAAACTGATTACTTGTGATTTTAGAGTGTGATTGTTAATAATTATATACAAGATTTTTATAAAATATCTCATATATTGTAAATATATGAGATATTTTATATTAAGACCGATACAAATGATTAAAAAAACTCATCGTTACTGATTATGTATGTTTAAAAAATAAAGACTGTGATTACCTCATTAGTTATTTATAATTACCTTGTAATGTTACCTTGTACTTGTAATTCCATTGTAATCCAGACTCTGGTTACCTATTTAGTTATCTGTATTTGATTTAAAAATATTACAGTGTAAATAAATGGATCAGGGGATTTTTGGAACTCTTGTCCTCAAATCCCCTTAGCTTCCCCTTTGAGAACCGGAAGGGAATTTGTGGAATAAGCCAAAATAAATATATTTAGTACTTAACTGAAATGGTTAAATATCCAATGCTGCCGTTCTAATTTTAAGAAAATAAATAATATTATGTGGCTGCCCGTTAAAAGTTTATTTCGCTGAAGTGTCAAATATTAATATTAATATGTCAGTAAGCCTTAAATAAAACATTACATAATAAATTATGCCTATTTACGTAAGTAGGTATTCTTACCATGTTGTTACCTATTATAAAGGTAGGTACGTGTTCACCGATATTATAAACCTCTCAAGGTAAAGAACTCGAGGGAAAATCGAGTCGGTAAGTTTGCAATAAAACTTCATTGAGTGGCTGACAATATTGCATTTTAAAAATAAACCGGTGAGTGGCATCCTATAAAGTTAAAAGCAATTTTAATGAACTCCATGCTACGTAAACCCTCTTTTTATTTCGGTTGTAAGTACCTAGCGTTTAATAAAAGACTTTATGTTTTACAAAAATGTTCTCGGATACTTGGGGTCCAATAACATAAACAAAAAACCGTATCTTTTTGTAGGGAAAAAAACGACTTTTGAGTTTGAACCACCTAAAATTTTTTTTCTTAATGCAAACATTTGAAATAGTTAGGTCCCTACTGTACCTCAATGATATTTTCAGCTGCCAATGGCTTCTTCATGGAATGAAGGAGATCTGAGGACCTACCTACTTACGTTGAACATATACGTAGAAGTAGTAGAGCTCCTTGTTAAAGAGCTCGTCCGGGAAGTTACCACCACCATACCTATTTCTGCTGCCAAGCAGTAATGTTCGCATTGCTGTGTTTGAAGGATACCGGTAAAATTACAGGCATATGATATGTGGCTTTTCACCCTTTAGGTTAGTCTTAAGGTTGGCAACGCGCCTCTCTGAGACCTCTGGTGTTGCAAGCATCCGTAAGTTACGGTAACAGCTTACCAAAAGGTTGGCCGTACGCTTGTTCGCCACTTTAGTTGTATAAAAATATTTTATTAAATTGGTCCACAATGACGAAAGTATCTGTGAGCATCCATAAGAAAATACATACAGACTGGACAAACATAGAACCTTTTTTGAAGTCGGTAAAAAAAAAGTAGCTCTATAATGATTTTCAATGAAGGTCAGAGAGTAGTCAAAGTACGAGTATGTACTTACGAATTGCAATAAGCATACGTCGTCTTTCGATTTATATTTTAAGGTAGATAGGTACCTAAGTCGATGCCGAATATTCCGATTCGCAATAACCTTTTATTTCGCGGCTATTAGGACCAACGTTGGGGGCTGTAAATAGAATGGAATTGCTATTTTAATCTAAACAGAGCAATGATGGCCTTTCACAGCCATTTTGAGCTATAACAACTGATTCCGTAAGTATCATGATTCGATTCTCCGTCTACGTAATGACCAGTTTTATTCGACGGTCGAAGTGTTTTTAGGAGCCGTGGGCCTAGTGGGATTCCAAGCCCAAGGTCCAATCGAACTCGTTAGCAGCGCACTATTGTATTTTTCCACTCGAAAAATTTCACAGGCTGAAAACAAGATTTTATTATATTACGTAAATTCAATTTCAGCGGAACTCGAACCCGCAAACACCGATGCAAATTATGCGGGTACGAGTCCCGCCGAGTTTGATTTTTCAAAAGTCATGTGCTTTTTAAATCTGTTTTTCACACTTAGTATTATAATATCTGTCTCACGGGTATGAGTAGGTACTGAGTATGGATTTGAGGATATTCATAGGGATTACAGTCGTGAGCATGTTTTTAAGAGCTTCGCAGGCTACGCTCATTGGGACGTACCTATAGATATTCTAATTGAATAGTGCTATAAGAAATGCGTTAGCATTTCTATTAATTACCTAGTAGGTACCTAAGTCTGTGAACGAAGCTCACAATTTACGCCGACCGACGTGAAATTTTTCAACAACGGACTGCTGTTTTCTTTTTCCCCGCATCATTTGGCTCTTGCTAAATTGCCAGTGTCCAGTTTGAGTTTGAAACCGAAATTCAGCTCTCAGAGAATGTAACGCTACGCTCTCAACTAAAATGGCAATTAAGCGTACGGGATTTAATTACTCAGGGGCACGAGATCTAGTCATCATGTAGGTATACATATCTACGAGGTCAGTCAGGTTTAATGTACGATTAGTACATTAGGTAAATGCACGATTAGTGCGTAGTATAAAATAATGGTAGCCAATATACTTAATAAGTATACAGTACATAGGTAACGTGACTATTTGTTGAGGTCAACATATAAAGTCGATGCGACAACCCTTAAGCGACTCTAATCTAAAGTTTAAAGTTTATAGGTACCTACTACGCAAGTATATCTAATAGAGTAAAAAGAGCCATGTTGACCTAGTGGGTAGTAGGTACCCCCGACTTCAGTCATGCTGCGTGCACCAATGCATTTTTCTTCTAGAAAAATTAAAATGGTGAAACAAAACATTGTGAGAAAACCGGCATGAACCAAACATTCGATGGCATGTGCCATCAGTTAGTGTTCCAATAAGCGGCTATGGCCTTGCAACTCGTAACGTGGAATACTAACTAGGTACTTGTAAAACGCCGACACGTGCCAAATGTCATAAGAGGGTGTTTGTATGTTGCCATTTATCTCCGGATTGTACCTAATGAGGTTTTCTGCTATCGATTTGTATGGCCTAATAATGGTTCTCAGTTAGGTTTTATTGCCACAAGTCGCCCAAGTCACAAAAGAGGCGCTGCAATAAACAATGGAAGCATGACGGGGGTTTTAAACCCCCGTTTAATTTTGCAAAAATGAACTTGTGAAATCGTGCGTCCAAAAAACTGTCAGTTAGATATAGACCGAGAGTTCATAGTCGTCAATGTTATCAATCGAGTTCCAGAACGTAGCTTGGCACTTTTTCGTAGGTGCAAAATCTCTTCGTGCAAAATCTCGTTTATTGAGGTAGAATAATTCCAGGTTTTTTTTCGTCGAGTATTAAGTCAAAGATCTCTGGTTAAATAATTTGATTTTTTGACATGTTATGATAATAATATGATCACAGACTTATTAGAGATGCTAACCACAGACTAGTTAGGGCACAGACTTACTAGAGTTAGGAATACTAATGCAAACTCATGGAATAAAGGAAAATAAGTTTTATTATAATATGTTTTGACGTTACCTAAAAAATCATGACCAAAATGTAAAAAAAACAAATAAAATTCAAGCACAAAATCACGTTATTTTTTTAGTTTCTCTCCATCACAATGCCACCAAAGAAAGGTAAAGACAAGGGAAAGCCTGCTCCGCCGACGGGCGCCGCGGCTAAAGCTATGGGCCCTCCCCCTAAACCCAAGAAGCCTCCGCCTCCACCTGCCTGCTTTAACAGCGAGGATCTAGCTAAATTCAAGGAGATGTTCAAAGCTCACGATGAAGAGAATATTGACAAGGTCCGTTGTTAAAAGAACAAGCTATAGCTGGTAGCGAACTAACGTAGCGCTTGTCAAGTACTTTACAAGCTGACTTTACTGGATCGCTCAAGAAAAGGCCATAGTGGCATGATACAATTATTAAGCTAGTAACTGAATTCAGGCTGCCGGTTTCTTCATTAAGTTTTTATTCAACGTAGTCTGGAACAGTAAAGAAGATTATGAACAACAAATTTTTGAAAATTGATTGATCCACACAGTAACTGAATTTAGGCTGCCGCCCGGAATCCTCATGATTTGAAACGAGAGAGGGTTCAGTTACTGTGTGGATCAAATGCGCTCATTTTTCTAAAGAATCAATGATTTCCCCGAAACCACGTTTTTTTCCCTTGGAAGTTATGCCTACCGCTCACTAGATCAACACAGATCTCTCGGTAATATTCCGATAAACTACTCATTGAATTGAGAAATTAAATTCGGTAGGTAGAGACCTAATAAACTGAATTTACTAACTAGACAAACTAAAAATTTCAAGCGCTAGTATTCGATACTTAGGTACTTAGCGTGTGAGCAGAAAATCAGGCAGAAACTACATAATCTCGCATGATCGGAACCTAACAGTTCGTCGCTTCCATTGAAAATCATCGGCCTATTTCCTAACATCAAATTTCACAATTAAGCACCGAAATGGCCTGAAAATTTAGTAAAGTTAATATGGTCGATTTATTCAAACTAGGTAGGTAAACATTTACGTACGGTCTTATATATGAAAACTGACCCATATGTTATATGTTTGTTTCACGATCAAATGATTCGTCGCTATTTATGATTAGCGAATCCTAGCACTCCATATTACTACTTACAGGTTCCCCTGGAAGCAATCCCACTGATGCTCAGAAAGCTTGGCTTTAATCCAAAAAGCGCAGAAATACGGCAACTCTTCACTACTTTCCTCGAAGACGAATACGTAGACACCGTGGAATACCACGAGTGGTTATTCATGATCGAAGCTAAGATGGGCTGGGGAGACGACTTTGAACTCGCCGTAACGAAAGCCTTTGCAGCACTTGGCCATGATGATGAAGAGACGGGAACTTGTGACTTTGAGCTGCTAAGAGAAGAGCTCTTCACATGGGGAGAGCCTCTCCAAGAAATCGAGTTCATGGACTGGATTAAACTAGCAACAAAAGACAAAACGTACAACCTTGAAGAGGGGACGTTCGTTTACACAAAGTTTGTAGAGAACATGAATAACAAAGATGTGAGGTACGTTAAAGAGCCGATTAACTTCTTCAAGTTGGATCAGAAAGTACTGGCTGAAATGGCGATGAAGAAGGCAGCAGAGGAAAGAGAGGAACAAGAGAGGAAGGATGCAGAAAAGAGGGCTAGAGAAGAAGCTAAGCGGCAGAAGATGATAGCTGATGGGCTGTTACCGCCTGATTAAAATTCTTTGTAATCTGTGGTTAGTATAGTATCTGTGGTTTGTCGAAAACGTATCATATAGATAGTAAAAAACTGAAAGTACGTTCATGGCGTATCTAAGCAATTCATCATTTATTGGATGATCAGTGGGCAAGTTAGAATAATGTGTTAACCAACGAAAACGCTTCATGAAAATGACATAGTTAGTCTATGATACTTACACAATTCTCGTTACCTACGCTGATTTCTAAGTACTTACATAGGTCTATGTACCTAGGTACGCTATAGATGTGTTGTCGTGAAGAATAAACTTTTAAAACTTACTCTCTTATAACGTTAATGAATGAAAAACATTTCCATCCTGAATCACGAAACTAATTTGAAAATTGCATTTCGCTTGAAATATTGATAGCACTCAATTACTTTTTCATGATTTTCTCTTCAGCCAGAGAGATACAGATATCGGAAAATTGGATCCAAGTTATATAAATGATTTATCTTATAACGCCTGTATTTTCTTTTGCAGCGAGTATTATTATTTTATGGCATAATTGGATCTTTACAGCTATACAAATATGCAATGGTTATGATTCAACTTTATTCTAGGATTAAAGATATGAACATTGTAACCATAATTAGCGCCACTGCTTGTTTATTATTTATTTATTTTAAGGAAAACCAACAGCACATATTAACCGAAAGACATAAGCATATAACACAGAAGACCAATAAAAGGTTTTCACGTGTAGATATAGCGTAAAGATACATAAATAGTGTGGTCAGGAAACAATACAACAGAATAAGTACAAAGTTAGTTATTAATTACATATATATCGGCGTTATTCTGCTTCTACAATGATCATCGGCGCAGAACCACGAGTTACTTAACGAATCATCACTTAGATTGACAAATGTAAACTTATATGATTAATGTTCGCACAAGTTGCTTGCTCGAGTCTGTGTATTTGCATAAATACGGGCGACGGACAAAGTCAAACGACCGGACTCTCAAAAATAAGAGCAAAAAGTATTATGAATTTTCGATTGAACCTCAATTTCGTCACGCAGAAAAGAAATCTCCGCTAAGCCGCCGGCGCCGCCTCACGGATTCGACACTGGAGCAGAAGAGATCCAGGTCATTATGATTTTTTGATAGCTCATTAAACTGGTTACCAACTCGCTAAATAAATGTATTCTGTCTATAGTTGGTTCCTACTACAGGAATACTCATAACAGGGTTAAATCTTAGTCATCTTAGTCATAATATAGGCATGGAATATAAACATATTAGGTTGGGGAAAAAGTCTTTTCGCATTATTGTATGTATGAACTTGTAATAAAATATCTTTGGCTATACTATTTGTATCTGGCTGGTTTTGGTATCATTAAAAGTTTAAATTTTAAAGAAGATAATTCCAAATTCAAATTAGGAAAATGTGTGATTTTTATTTGTTTTTCGTACTGTTAAGATGAGTGAATCTAATGAAGAAATTCGATACATTTTAAAATTTTACTACAAAAAAGGTAAAAATGCAACGCAAGCCGCGAAAAAAATTTGCGATGTTTATGGACCTAGTGCAGTGTCTGTGAGAGTAGCACAAATTTGGTTTAAGCGTTTTCAATCCGGAAATTTTGATGTCAAAGATGCACGTCGCTCTGGTCGCCCTATTACGGATAAAATGGATGCCATTTTTGAAAAAGTGGAGCAAGATCGGCATATCAGTAGTTACGACGTAGCTGAAGAACTGGGAATTGACCACAAAACAGTTTTGGCGCATTTGAAAAAAACTGGGTACACAAAAAAGCTCGATATTTGGGTACCTCACGAGCTCACTGAAAGAAACCTAATGAACCGTGTTCTCATTTGTGATTCTTTATTACGACGTAATGAAACCGAACCATTTTTGAAGAAGCTGATAACTGGTGATGAAAAGTGGATCACGTACGACAAGAACGTGCGAAAAAGGTCGTGGTCAAAGGCCGGTCAGGCTTCACAGACTGTGGCGAAACCCGGGTTAACTCGCAACAAGGTGATGCTGTGTGTGTGGTGGGATTGGAAGGGCATTATTCATTATGAGCTGTTACCACCAGGCAGGACCATCGATTCTGAACTCTACTGCGAACAACTGATGAGATTAAAACAAGAAGTTGAGAGAAAGCGGCCGGAGTTAATCAACAGAAGGGGTGTGGTTTTTCATCATGATAACGCTAGACCTCACACATCTTTAGCCACTCAGCAAAAATTAAGAGAGTTTGGCTGGGATGTGTTAATGCATCCGCCGTATAGTCCTGACCTTGCACCTTCAGATTTCCACCTGTTTCGGTCTCTTCAGAATTCTTTAGGCAGTGTCAGGTTAACATCACGAGAGGACTGCCAAAACCACTTGTCGCGGTATTTTGAACAGAAGCCCCAAAGTTTTTATAGCAATGGGATCATGTCCCTGCCTACAAAATGGCAAAAAGTTATCGAACAAAATGGTACCTACATACTTTAGTTAAATGTAAATAAACTATATTAAAAAATGTTTTGAATTTTCTTAAAAAATGCGAAGAAACTTTTTCCCCAACCTATTATGTTACATTACGTGGTTTCTTAGCACAGATCTATCTGAATCACGATAGATCTGTGCTAAGAAACCACGACTCTGTGCGACCATTTACTCTGTGCGATCACAGAGTAAATCTACACGGTTAGAAGATAAAAAGTTTTAAACAAAGAGGAATGATCATGGTTCATCTTATGGGGCAGGCAGGCATGCAAGATACCCACAAAGGGTAACTTATAAGATACATACAACCGCCTTTAAGCGAATATACACAATCGGAAGAAAGAGAGGATGCGAGATATTTAAGAATTTTCCGATCGTTAAAGAGTCGTAGGATAGTCGTAGGTCGCTTTATTATTAATTATTAAACGGTTTTAGTAGCACAATCTGATAAGTGTTAAATACATTGTTAATACTCACCGTATAAATAATGCTAGACTATTTTTCACACAGCATCATCTAGTCCCAAAGTACGCAGAGTTTGTGTTATGGGAACTACATAACTATACTTCTTATATACTTTTTTTTGTAAATAAATACATATTATACATAGAAAACATCGAGATTAATATTTGCAGATCATACAAACATTTGTCTAGCGGCGGGAGTCGAACCCGCAACCTTCTGCGTCTCAGGCGGGCCTTTGCCCACTGCACAGAGGTTATTTTTATAATTAAAACCCGTATATTAGTCGTGACATCTCTATTTCGTCTCTATGTTTCCTATTACCTCCAACGACGATGATACCAAGAGCCTATTAACATTACGTATAACCCATTTGTAATGGTTTTTTTTCTTTGCAATTGTTTTCATCGCCACAAGTCACTAGGAGGCGCAGCAATACGTGATGGAACACCTGTCAGTGGTTTTTAAAGGCATAAAACTTGTGCTTACGCAATTTTGGGTAGGCTAATATTCACTTCACTTCACTTCACTCCTTGATTATGGCTTTTAGGTACGCTAACATTCGAAACGACACTTGTTGCTAGATAGTTCGAGTCAAAACGAACAGCGTCAGTATTTGGAAACATGAAAATAAACAAGATTTGCTGCATTCCCCATTTTACAAGGTTTTCTAAAAAGTTTCAAATTAATGAACAATTTAACGTATAAAAGTTACAAGAAAAGGTTCAAAGGAATGTGAAAGTGAACTGGACTGCCATGTTGTTTTATCTATGTAGACACCCAAATTTTTCCGAAGGGCTCTCTCGAATTCCCTTCTTTGTTATTTAATATTAAAGCAGTTAGTACCTATTTATTCGCTTTCCTTATTTTTTGTGCGTAATAAAATTGTTTTATAGGATCCTTAAAATTCAAGTTCAAAGTGTTTTGAGTTTCATGGGCGAATCACGTGTTGTACGCTGATAGAGCTTTGTGGTACTTACCTACTATAATTTTAGCTGCGGCTTTGGGTATTATATTAAATGTGAGGACCATTTAAAAAACCCCGTTATGATATTCTTTCGTGATTATTAATAAAAAGGTACTGTGACGTGCGCTGCTAGCTAACTACGGTATGCTAGCGCCATCTCTTATCAAATGGACGCACTACTCGTTCTACCGCCATCTAATATCGCGTAGAAAGAACTAGCACGCACGTAGCGGACGCCCCGCCCCTTATGGAACCGACTAGATCGGTCATTAACCGCGTTAGTAAGAGATAGCAAATGCGTTAGAAGGGGATAGCACGCGCTTAGAAAAGACGGGATTGTGCGCGCTTAGAAAGGACGGGATTGTGCGAGATCTTTCTGGAAGGATCGAGGTATCGTCTTAGGGGAATTTATAAGCGCGGTGAGCGGCCCGTAGCGACAGTTCCGATCGAGATTTGGAAGTGAATTGATCAAAGTGATAAAGAAGCGATACCCAGTGATTAGTAGAGTGACTGTTTGTGTTATAGTGTTGTACCTAGTAATTCAGTGTTTTAGTGCTTTTGTTTAAGTGGTGTAATTCTGTTGTGCTGTTAGTGTCAAAGTTAATTTTATAGTGTAACCTGACTAATACAGTGTTCTTTTGGTGTTCAAGTGGACTTCATTATTTTATCCCGTACCCTAGCTTGTAACAATTTGGTGTCAGAAGTGGGATAAAATAATGCCGATTCTACCAAAGGACGACAGTATGGAGGGTGTCAGGACGAGACATCAACGACAGCAAGAAGTCGATGGAAGGCGTTTCGGAGGTTCCCCATCACAAGAACCTGGGCGGATACCTCAGCCGGAGATGGAGTCAGCTGCTGGATCATCTGCAGAATCATCGACTGTGGCCCGATCTCCTGCTTCGTTTGATTTTGCTGCCTTAATGGCTATGATGGAAGACCAGGCTCGTCGGCAGGAGGAGCAGGCTCGTCGGCAGGAGGAGCAACTCCGTCAGCTGGAAGCAGACCAGGCTCGTCGACAGGAGGAACAAGCTCACCTTCTGAAGGAACTACACGTGACTATTGGAAAAGACCTAAAAGAAGTGAAGGAGCAGGTGAAGCACCACGAGAATCGTATCTCAGAGGCCGAAACTCAGATCGCCGACGTGAAGAAAGCTCTGGGTGTACTAAAATCTGGCGACGACAACGTGGCTCCTGTAGTAACTTCTACATCGGTTCGAGGTTTTAAGGTCCCACCCTTCGATGGAAGTTCTTCGTGGTCAGCGTACAAGATCCAGCTTGATGCTGTTGTTGAAGCAAATGGATGGACCAAGAAGCAAGCCATGACTGCACTTACACTAGGCCTTCGTGACCAGGCGCTCACCATCTTAGAAGCCCTGGGGAAGGAAGTCAGCTACGAGCAACTGCTGGAAGCTTTGGAGTCCCGATATGGCGACGCACACCTGGAGCACGTGTTCCGTGCTCAGCTAAAGGACAGAAGCCAACGGAGCACCGAGAACCTACAACAGTGGGCTTTGGAAATTGAAAAGCTGGTTCGGAAGGCGTATCAATCTTCACCTGCGCTCATTGATGGAATCTTGATCCAGGCGTTCGTCGATGGAATACGTGACCTGGAAGTACGAGCTACTGTGAGGCTTGGGCACCACGAGTCTCTGAAGAACGCCTTGGCCCATGCTTTGGAGGTAGAGGCCGTACGTCAGGACCATCGAGCGCACCGCGTCAGGGAAGTGGTGGCATCTCCTTCCAGTGACAGATTCAGCCGCCCTAAATTTAGTCCTCGATGCTACGAGTGTGGAGAAAAAGGTCACCTGAGGTCTAGCTGCCCAAAACGCACTTCGAGAGGGGAAGATCGGCCTCAAGGAGAACAGGGGGCTAGCGCCTCCGTCCAACAAGCAGCAGGGAAACGAGTAAACGACAGGACTACGGGACGGGTGCTGGCTGGTAGTGAAAAAGTCCCAAGAATTTCGATCTCACAAGCACACGACGGGAACAGCCTGATTATCAATGGCCAAATCAATGGAACACCCTGCAAGATCACATTGGATACTGGTGCTTCTCGTACAGTGGTCAGTTCCCAACTTGCAAATCGCTTACTTGGGAACTTCTTCCGTAACAGTGACCGAGTCCAACTCTTAACAGCAACCGGTCAGCACATATCCGTCCGAGGCGAGAAGCGGGTAGAGGTGAAGCTGGGTGAAAGGATTTTCCTGCATAACGTCATCGTGGCCGACGTGGTTGACGACTGTATCCTGGGTTTGGATTTCTTGCGAGAGCACCGCTGCAAGATCGACGTGAATCAAGGAGTGTTAAAATGTGGAACGGAGGAAATTTTTATGGAAGGTGGATCACCAGGGAATATTTACTGTCTACAGAAAACTGTTCTGCCTCCAAGGTCGGAAACCATTGTACCAGTAAGATTGCCACACACTGCGGGAAATAATCGATGTGTACTGATAGAGAGATTGGATACCGTCCAACCATGGATTATGTCACGAACTCTAGTGAAGGCTACGAGTACCTCAGCAGTGCGAATATTGAACTTGAGTACTGGAGAAAACCTCATCGAAAAAGGGACGTTAATGGGAACCTGTGAGGAAGTAGCTTGCTTGCGAAGGTGTCAAGAATTGCCCAGTGGCCAAAACCTAAAGAACAAATATGATGTGTCATCGTTTCTGGAAGTTTGTCGCAAGGATCTTTCTGAACAAGAAGTTGCAATGGCTAAAAAGACGTTACTTCAGTATGCCGATGTATTCTCTTCGAATGATGCTGATATTGGAAAGACTGGACTAGTACAGCATGCGATAAACACTGGTAATGAGCTACCGATCCGCCAGCGACCTAGACGATTACCAGTAACACGGGAGAAAGAAGTAGAAACCATGATTGAGGGAATGATGAAGGATGGTGTAATAGAACCTTCATCCAGTCCTTGGTGCTCGCCTGTCGTGCTAGTCAAGAAGAAGGACGGAACTATGCGTTTCTGTGTGGATTATCGTCGTCTCAATGAAGTAACGAAGAAAGACAGTTACCCACTACCAAGAATTGATGACACGTTAGATACACTGACAGGAATGAAGTGGTTTACTACTCTGGATTTGAAAAGTGGCTACTGGCAAGTAGAAATAGACCCTAGAGACAAGGAAAAGACTGCATTCTCTACGGGAAAGGGACTTTGGCAATTTCGAGTCATGCCGTTCGGATTATGCAACGCCCCTGCGACTTTTGAGAGGCTAATGGAGCTAGTACTTGTTGGATTGATCGGAGACGCCTGCCTTGTCTACTTGGATGACATCATCATTATTGGAAGAACATTTCAAGAACATCTTCAAAATCTGGAACGCGTGTTGTCAAAGATCCGCGCAGCAAATCTAAAGTTAAGTCCGAAAAAGTGCTCGTTCTTCAGACGGCAAGTAAGCTTCTTGGGTCATGTAGTTTCACGAAACGGTATACAAACTGACCCAGAGAAAATAGACGCTGTCAAGGATTGGCCGATTCCAATGGACAAGACACAAGTCAGAGCATTTTTAGGGTTGTGCTCCTATTACCGACGGTTTGTGAAGAACTTTGCTGATGTAGCTAAGCCTTTGCACAAGCTCACCGAGGAGAAGCGACTATTCTGCTGGGATGAAGACTGCAACCATGCTTTTCAGGAACTAAAGAAGCGTCTGTGTGAGGCACCTATTCTTGGCTTTCCTGACCTAGATAACGAGTTCATCGTGGACACAGATGCAAGTAATACCGGTATTGGTGGTGTATTATCTCAGCGCAAAGGAGATCAAGAAGTGGTGATAGCCTACTTCAGCAAATCTTTATCCAAACCGGAAAGAAATTACTGTGTCACACGAAGGGAACTGCTGGCAGTAGTAAAATCTTTGCAGCATTTCAGCAAATATCTGCTAGGACGTAAATTTCATCTGCGAACTGACCATGCTGCGTTAACATGGCTATTACAGTTCAAGAACCCCGAGGGGCAAGTGGCAAGATGGATAGAACAGCTACAGGAGTTTGATTTTCAAATTGAACATCGCAGTGGAAAATCTCACGGTAACGCGGATGCACTGTCTAGAAGACCTTGCCTGGAAAACTGTAAGCATTGTGTCAAACAGGAGTCCAAAGAAGCAGTACCCATAAGAATGCTGAGAACAGACCTTAGCGAGGAGTGGAAGGAAGCCCTGCAGCAAGCACAGCAGGAGGATAACGATCTCAAGCCAATTGTAGAACGGATCAAAGCTGGTAGCCCCAAACCTAAGTGGAGTGATGTTGCTGGAATGAGCACAACTACAAAAAGTTATTGGGCACAGTGGGACAGTCTGGTTGTCCATAATGGAGTATTGTGCCGTAAATGGGAAAATGCTCGAGGAGATCATTGTCACCTTCAAATGGTTGTCCATAGGAACAAAATATCTGACGTTCTGAAGCTCTACCACGAGGGATGTTCGGGTGGTCATATGGGAATAAAAAGGACATTGTTAAAAATCCGCGAACGATTTTACTGGATCCATTGTCGAGATGATGTGGAGGACTGGTGCCGGAAATGTACGAGTTGTGCAGCCGTAAAAGGACCCCACACGCGCAGCAAAGGAGCATTGAAGTTATACAATGTCGGAGCGCCGTGGGAACGTATAGCGCTGGACGTTGCTGAACCGTTTCCTGTTAGTGAAAACGGGAACAAATACTTCTTGGTAGTCATGGATTATTTTACAAAATGGCCGGAAGTTTTCGCAATTCCTAACCAAGAAGCTTCGACGGTAGCGGATAAATTAGTACACGAAGTTTTCTGTCGTTTTGGAGTACCTCTGGAAATTCACAGCGACCAAGGAAGGAATTTTGAGTCCCAGGTATTTCAGGAGACATGTCGTTTAATGGGCACTCATAAGACCAGAACCACCTCCTATCACCCACAATCGGACGGAATGGTAGAAAGGTTTAATCAGACGTTGGAACATTATCTGGCAAAAGTGGTGGAGACCAATCAAAAGGATTGGGACAAGTACATTCAGCCATTTCTGCTGTCATATCGAAGTGCAGTTCACGAGAGCACAAATGTCACCCCTGCCTTTGCGAACTTTGGACGTGAACTGCGATTACCTGCGGACTTGATAACTGGCATTCCACCTGATTCTCCACGCACAATAACAGATTATGCGAGCGACTTACGAAATAAAATGAACGACGTATATGAAAACATCCGACAATCCAGCCAACAAACGTCTGAAAAGATGAAGACCCGTTATGACAGAAAACTAAACAATTTGGGATTCAACGAAGGTTCACTGGTGTGGTTGCATAATCCAGTGCGGAAAAAAGGAAAGTCTCCCAAATTACAGCCCAAATGGGACGGACCGTACCGTGTTATGACCAGGATTAACGATGTCACTTATCGGATACAGAAGGGTCTGCGAGGAGCCCCTAAGATCGTTCATGTTGACCGTTTGGCGAGGTATTACGGGTCTGACAATGCTCGGGACGAGCATGTCTAAGGAGGGGGTAGTGTGACGTGCGCTGCTAGCTAACTACGGTATGCTAGCGCCATCTCTTATCAAATGGACGCACTACTCGTTCTACCGCCATCTAATATCGCGTAGAAAGAACTAGCACGCACGTAGCGGACGCCCCGCCCCTTATGGAACCGACTAGATCGGTCATTAACCGCGTTAGTAAGAGATAGCAAATGCGTTAGAAGGGGATAGCACGCGCTTAGAAAAGACGGGATTGTGCGCGCTTAGAAAGGACGGGATTGTGCGAGATCTTTCTGGAAGGATCGAGGTATCGTCTTAGGGGAATTTATAAGCGCGGTGAGCGGCCCGTAGCGACAGTTCCGATCGAGATTTGGAAGTGAATTGATCAAAGTGATAAAGAAGCGATACCCAGTGATTAGTAGAGTGACTGTTTGTGTTATAGTGTTGTACCTAGTAATTCAGTGTTTTAGTGCTTTTGTTTAAGTGGTGTAATTCTGTTGTGCTGTTAGTGTCAAAGTTAATTTTATAGTGTAACCTGACTAATACAGTGTTCTTTTGGTGTTCAAGTGGACTTCATTATTTTATCCCGTACCCTAGCTTGTAACAGTACTATATAAGCATCATCTCAATTCTCATGGTTTTCTTAAATTATTGTCTCAAAGTTTATTAATGTAAAGTAGGCATTTTAAATATATAAATATTATAATTAATATAATCGATTGCATGCTATATCATAGCTATTTCATAGTGTAAAGAAGCTTTTAGATGTTTATCTGTAACTCGTCCGTCATATCTCATTTAATTAGTCTGATAACAGCAACTCATCACAAAAAGTTCATAAAACAAGCAGTAGGAACATTAGACATTGTTGAGCTGCCATAGCTGCCATATTATTGCCGAACTGCACGGAAGTTGTGAAATTGGCAACACTGGTAGGAATCTTTGGCTATGTATATCCATTGTTTAGAGTTCTACTCGCAGTTGGCAAACACTAGCGGGAATCAATCACCAGCCTCCGCTAACGCTACACAATGACGATACGTTTCAACATTACCTATTTATAGTATTTTTGTGCCTGTCATTTTACCTTCAAACTGGAACACAGCAATGCAAGCTTGGCGGTGACTTCCCCAGATGAGCTCATACATGAGGAAGGAATTTTATTGCTGTAACTAGAAAACCATTTATTGATAGAATTACGAATTATACCTAGGTTTACGCAAGTCTTTGGACTAATATACGAAATATTTACTGTTACGGGTGCTGTGCAAAGGAAACAAGGTTTAAAATTGAATGCTATAATATGATAGCCGACAATCTATTTGACATTTTAAAAAGAGGTTTGACCACAAATAACTGCTAAAAGATAAACCAGGCGGTCACCTAGTTTATTTCTATAATAACTCAACCTCTTTTTGAGAACCTACTTTCTTCTGGTAGCCAATTAAATGATGTTTCTTTTTATTTTGGTTTAGAAGTGTTTTAAAAATCAAATGAACATCTCGCGGTTTTATTTTATACTAGCCCACTGCCCACAGCTTCGCCAGCGTGGTACCCGGATAAAAAGTAGCCTATGTGTTATTCTGATATATAAGCTATATTACTATAAAGTTTCATTAAAATCTGTTCAGTAGTTTTTGCGGGAAAGAGTAACAAACATCCATCCTCACAAACTTTCGCGTTTATATTAGTACTAGGATATTAGTATTAAAATTTTTGACCTTAGTAACTTTGCAAAAATACTCTTTTTTCGATAATGTATATTTAAACCTTGGTTTTAGTGGATCTGACAGAACTTGAGCTCAACTTGAGTTCAGGCTACGTTTCGTAATGAGAACATAAATGTCAAAAAATGACTTTCATAAACTTTATAATTATGAGACCACTCTTGAGGTATACACTGTCAAGAAAGTACCGGCAAAATATCAAAAATACACAAAATGTTAGTTATTCATCTAAATTTATTTTATCGCCTTCAAAGTATGCTCCTTCAGAAACGATACACTTACGCCAACGAATAGTCCAATCATCAAAACATTTTTTAAACGCTTTTTCCGGAATTGAGTTCAGTTCTCGTCGCGAATTCTCCTTTATGTCTTCTACCGAATGAAAACGTGTGCCACGAAGTGGTAATTTGAGTTTAGGAAAAAGGAAGAAGTCGGCTGGAGCCATATCTGGTGAATAAGGTGGTTGCTCGATAGTATTTGTTGAGTTTTTGGTCAAAAATTCGTTTACAATTATGGCCTTGTGCGAAGGCGCATTATCGTGATGCAAAATCCAAGAATATTATTTCCACAAATCTGGCCTTTTTCGCCGAATTTGCTCTCTTAAACGCCGCATAACGCTCAAATAATATTCGTTATTTACCGTTTCACCTTCCGGCAAGAATTCCGAGTGCACAACACCTCGATAGTCAAAGAAAACAGTCAAAATGATTTTAACTTTTGATCGACTTTGGCGTGGTTTTTTCAGTTTCGGTTCAGTTGGGAGGCGCCACTCCGAAGCCTGTTGACTAGTTTGCATGTCAAACTCGTAAACTCACGTCTCGTCACCAGTAACAATGCGTTTCATGGTGCGGATCGACTCGTGAGACACAGAAAGTTCAGCGGCTATCTCTCTCAAATTTGAATGAGGATTTTCAGTCACTAATTCCTTCACTTTTGCGACGTTAACTTCAGTTGAAGATGTTGATGGCCTACCAGAGCGAGGCAAATCTTCTATCACATCTCGACCGCTTTTAAACGTTTTGTACCACTCATAAGCACGTGTTTTTGATAAAGTCGATTCACCGTAAGCCTTCTGTAACATTTACAGTGACTCCGAACACGAAATTCCGTTGGCAATGCAAAATTTAAGACAAACTCTTTGTTCGATATTTTTGTCCATAGTGAAATTCGCAGTACACACTAGATATGATCTAACTAAAAACAGCACTATAATAAATATAAACAACAGATGGAACTCAAAATCCGCGCCAAAATGGAAAACAGTTGTGCCAATCAAACAGCAAAAAAATAAACAAAAAATTGAATTGGGAACCATAGACAAATTATCCATTCCCGATACTTATTTGACGGAATATACCTTACCTTACCCATTAAAAAAAGAATCATTATAATCTGCTGTTTACGCACAAAAAAAGATACAGACAAATTGAGAAACTCCGTTATTAATATTCTGCAGGTACTCTAATAGCATCAGATCCTCATGTGCCCACGTTATTTTGCTTACTCTTTCAAATAAAAAACAAAAGAAAAGTCGCCCTCAAAAAATGTTTCGGCTAGTCGTGATTCCATGAGATGATGATGTTTAGTTACCAAATGTAAGTTTTACGGAAAAAATAGCAATACCTCAGGAATAAAACTTTTATGGGACCACCTCGGAATCATTCTCTATACAACAACAAAATAATCATCAAAATCGGTTAACAATTGGCGATGATACCAAGTAACAAAGATCACGATAAAAAAAACATACATTCATTATTGATAACTTTTTTTGAAGTCGGTTATATATGCTGGAAGCTTCTATAGAAAAAGAAACGCACGTGCCTTTTGAGTTTAACAAAAAAAGTTTCGTTCAAAATCGGTTCTATTACTTGTAAGAACAAGAAAAAGATTAGTTCGTTGAAGTGTGTCAAACATCGTCCTCGGACACATTTTTCTGAGAACTCTATCATACTTAAACCTGAAATACACTGTAGCAGAAAACAACCACGTTTTATATCACATCCACATGTACCTTATTCACCTGGCATAAAGCTGAAAACAGATAAATCAGTTATCGACAGTAAATTCTGATGGATCGAGTGGAAAGATGATAGAAAATCTCTTGAGAACAGCTTAAGATATCAGTACCTACCTTTATCTTTCATAAAAGCGTTATGTAGTTTATTTACTATGATTTATCCCTGTGGGTATGGTGTATAGAATAAAAATATTAAACTTAGTAGGACCATTATTATTGGTACGAAGTTCGCTAGCTAACCAATCTTGCCCACAATTTTTTTTTAATTGCGGACATTTTTCACACATCACCATCTAGCCCAAAACTAAGCAGACCTTGTATTACGGGAACTAAATGACTGATATACTACTTTATACTTTTTTTTTGTAAATACATACATATCATACATAGAAAATACCCAGACCCGAGACAAATATATGCAGTTCATGCAAACTTTTGTCCCACAGCGGGAATCTTACCCGCAGCCTTTTGCGTCTCAGGCGGCTTTCTGCGCCACAGAGGTCGTCATTAGGTACCCTACACTAAAAAATTTGCTGGCGAACAACTAATACGGTACTAATAGGCATACGGTCAAATACTGGCAGAAAGTGATGGCGCTATTCGTAAAGTATAGATAACATTCTAATCTAATCGTCATTACCGTTATTACCTACTGTATTTAGAACAACCTTCTTTCGGGGTAGTAATACATATTATATTCTTGGATATCCGTAAAGTAGGTACAACTTAGAATGTAGGTAGTCTCGTCAGTATTTTTGCTTGTTAAGGGCGTGCGGCGGCCAAGACTGCGTTTTTATCAAATATATCTACTAACTTCAAGTTTTTACGGGTCGCATGCCGCCTGGTCTTGGTCGTAAGTATCTGTGGCTCTATCAGTGCTGCGTTTACCTTAAGAAGGAAGATGGTCAAACTTTTGCTTACGCTTGCCATGAAAACATGCTATAGGTACATGCAGTGTTACTACTCTTTTGCTTTTTACCTTGAGGATAAAAGCAAGCATCTTAAATCCACCGCAAACTTTTCAGAAGATTAGTTTGCGTTTTGATATATTCCGATTTGGTAGTGAATATTTTATTGATTGATTAACAGTTCGGTTTGTATAGCAAACAGTTATTTGTAATCAAAAAGTGGAAAACTTGTAAGTAGGTATGTACACAAATTAATAATAGTAAGATACCTACTTATCCAGGAGCATTATTTATAGATAACGCTAAAACATTTTCAAAAAAGTCTCCGTCAGCAGTTTGGTATTACTCTCGTTCAGATTCTACGACATGGTGTCTTCTATGGGACTCACTCAGGCTTCTATATATTTACTTCCAGAACATATAAAAATGATAAGTAGATAACTTTTCCATAAATAAAATTGAACTTAAGTATGAGGGAAGGTGCAAGGCACACCCAAATCCTTTCACCTCACTATTATTCTCTAACATTATTCTCATAATCATAGCCAACGAAAGAACATATAGGTAAAACAGTTTTCCCTTGCAAAATATCTCACTGCTTTCTTATTTTACTAGCCTTTGTTGGTAAAATAAGTAGGCACTCTAAAGCGAAGTACACGACGTTTGGCTGCACCCCAAACATGGAAATAAAACTTGTTACAGTGTCAAATTTCAGACGAAGTTTAGCTTTAAGTACTTGTTAGGGCTGCAGACAACCAGCTTTTCGCGAATAGTGAACAAAGTTTAAGTCCGAATGCGAAAAAACTTTTTTTAAAACACATCACGAGATACTGTTGTATGCGAAGAAAAAGGTGCTGATGGGTTTCCACAGAACTTTAACCTCATGACCTTTAATAAGAAAAAAACATGTTGAAAATTCCTATATAAACGTGTACCTACATTTAACTAGAGACAGCCCTAACATGAAATGTAGGATTGCTCAAATTATGCGAGTGCAGGTGCCGCGAGCCAAAATTGGGTAGAGGCCCCAGAAATGGAATTCAAACGGATGTTTGCTAGCTTGCATTCCGATGTTACGTAATACCTACCTAGTTAACACATTGTCACACACACCTAATCGACTCAGGCTGGGTTTGACGGACCCGTGCTAGTTTTCGACCCAGCATTTAAAGACTACACTTAAGTCAACGGGTTCGTTGACTTTCATAACTCCTCAAATTTCCAGGAACTATTGTTTAATTATAAGATATTATGAGAATTTAGACTTGTACAAAACAGTACAAGTCTAAATTCTCATTTTCATATCATAGACTGGCCTAAACATCCTTCGGAATAAAGCAATACTGTTTTCACCCAGAACCAGTAGCTGTACCTATATTTTTTGTTAGTACTTAGCAATAAGCCCCCATCTTTCATAAAAGAAAATCTGCTCTACTTCAGTACCTAATAAAATGTAACAAGATACTCTTAGAAAACTAAAGCCGTTTAGTTCGTCATTTATTCCATTTTGCCAATCCTAGGTTGAGTACAAACAAGTTTGACTCTTTAGTCGTATATAAAAAAAATGTTAAGGTTGGTTACTTGGTCGTTCGTCAGTGTATTTGTGTGTAACCATTTTTGCTGATTTTGCTATCGTTCTAGATGACTTTAAGGAATGTTCTTACAGTTCTTAGGGGTCACCAGGGTGGGTATCAACCCTACAAAGAAAACACCATTCAAGCATGACCATTCTCGGATAAATTATCGAAGAAATATCCCAACAACTGGTAGTCTGACTCGATTATGTGATGTGTATTATGGGTTGTACAGTACAACATTCACAAAGGAAAAAATGTCCCAGAATATAAAATCTCCTTCTTTTTGGAAGTTTCGCTTTGTAAGGGCCATACAACTGAGTTTTTTTCTAATAAAGTATTTCACTATTTACGTTCTATTTGTTAAAATATTTCGGATGTCATGCGGTTTAGGCATCGAGCAGGCAAACGAATGATCAAATAAACCGGCAGGTGCTGTGGATGTGTCGTGATTGATTGGACTTCGAAGTGTTATTGTAGTAGAGTATGTATAAGTATCCCATTCAGTAGGTAAACTAGCCTGCCTTGCTACACAATTTTGCGTATCTCGCCTGTCTACCGATGCTTACACGGCTGCACACATTTTATTTGAATTTGCATTTAATGCCGTCGGTAATTTTCTCGACTCGTGAATTGCGTGCATGTTAGTCTGGCTGGTCACTGATCTAACACAGGGTGCCTAATAAAAACCAATGACACGATAAAAGAACGGAATCGCCATGAGGCGCTGTCCTGTACTTCGAAATGAAAGGAATATAAGAAGCGAAAATAACTAAGTTCGGAAGTATGTCACGTTTCTGCAATTTCAATAAATCGCAAATAGCTTTCCTCATTTAGAATTAACCGTTTCAGTCGAGGCATTGATGCCGTTTCCAATATTTTGTAGCAGAGATTTCTCCCTGCTACAGCAGAAATACTGGAAATATTTTCGAAACTACGTATATTAATTTACCTAATTATTTCACAGAAGGTATATTATTTGAGGCAAAGGAGTAGGTAATTGCTTGCTAATAAAATATTTTAATTCCTTTTGCTTGTTGTAATCTTCTAATTCTACTGTTATCTTATATTGTACTGTGTCAATAACAGAACGATCACAGATGTTGCAGACCTAAATAATGTGTTACCAACAACTTCATCTACCGATTTTTGTGATAGTAATACATTCTACCTACTCTTTATTTGGCAAAGCTTACTGTGGTCACAGATAACTATTATAATACTTTCTGGTTTGAACCTCTAGAGACAGGAGACTCCTCGTCTCTACTGGTGGTACGAGGAACAAAGCTAGAATCTTAAGTATACAGAAGGTATGTAGGTACCTACATCGAGTGTTGTTGGTGTTCAACAAATATCTTGTGGAAAGAATGAATGCTGGTTTTTTGTGAGATTCTTTACGCGTTCTCTCGTAGGTCAACCAAAGAAATTGCATGAATATTTTTTGTAAACTGTTCCAATGTGTAAAACATGAAGGTTAGTAGGTACGGATGGAATTATCATTGAATTTATTTTTCATAGGTTTAACTTTTTGCTTCGACATTAACCTACTATTCTTTATGCGTAGGTACCTAGTCAGTTTCCCGCCCTCACAATATCCCATACCTACTTATCTAGGTACTTTAAACTCGATCTCTTGTTTTTAATATTCCTCGTGATCGCGTCGCAGATTGCAATCGTGTGCAATAACACGGACTCGACAATATTCAACAATAAGGCACGTGCAATACAAAAGTATTAATGAGTTTTCAACTGAATAGACCAGAATGATGAAACTCGACGACATTTGTGGTGCGGCGGGCTAGTATTAGGACGCAGGAAATACTTGGTCTTGGGAAGCTTTTCTCATAAAAATAGGCTTTTAAGACTGTCAAAATAGAATGCCACAGATTAAAAAGATTCTTTATTCCTTGAGAACAACAGTCCACAAAAAAGTGCATGAAATTACCTACCTAGTATATCAGTCATGTAGTTCCCATAACACAAGCTCTGCTTACTTTTAATATCCCTAACTAGTATGTGGTCAACAATGCGTTTTGTTGTAAGAGGATTCCTATGAAATTGCCCATGTCAAAGATGTTTTGAGTTTTCGCAGGTAGGTTAGGTTAGGCCTATTTTTGTTTCTAATATGTATGTGGTCTATTTTGAATACCTACACATTTTTTTTTTTTTACAAACTCTTAATTTTAGTCCTGACACTCAACTATGATAGGTATGATGAGTATCAGGAACTATGAGTACCATGGAACAACACTTAGAAACGAAACAAATATCTGCAAAACATGTAAACATTTGTCCTGATGCCGGAATCGGACCCGCACCTCTTGCGTCGCAGCCATCTATTTCCCGTCACGCTCTAGGTTGTCACTCTGAATTGAAAGGGAACGCGAAGCAGTTGTTGTTTCACTCTAACTTTCAACGAACTAGGCAGTTTACTACGTTTGATCTCTCGTTCATGCATTTGATCAGCATATAACACTAATTTCCATCTAGTACGGGAATCAATTTCACAACAGTTCTGCAATAAAAACTCTCTTGATTTCACTATTCAGTAACTAATACGTTTCTGATTAAAACGCGACTGAAACACAAGCTCGCAATCATTTAAAAAGGCTAAAGAGCTAACCCGGTTCTTGCAACAAAACAATGGCCGTTCTAATTAATTAATAACTTCGTTTCGCCCGCTTTAGCTGAAAGCCGGTAAATGCACACCGTAATTGCATTGCCCATCTGCTAGACCGGGAGGTAAAAGCATTTTCTATACTTAGTATAAGGCCTATGTATCTATAGCACCAAACATATTGCTGGGTCTGGTGTTTTTTGTACCACGATACTCATAGTTCCTCATACTCACGACACAGTGAATTCTCTTTAATAGTCTAGGTATCTTCCCAACGTTGTGACTCACAGCAGACACAATGGGTAGCATTGTGTCTGCTGTGAGTCACAACTTGTGTGAGCACAACCAACACCGACCGGCCACCGCCACGCCGCCGCCGGACCGTTCGCGGATAACAAGTTTAAACTTGTTTGTTACACTCTTCAATATGTACCTACCTAAGCATTTTTTCGACCAATAGCCGCGCCCCTCGCCATCCTTTTTCCATCCATTGAAAAATTCCTCCGGTAGATTTTAAGCGCCAGTATTCGCCACAGACTTGCAGCAGTGTGCCTTCAGCCCAGCGACGCGACGTATGTACCTCTTTGGCATGCGTTTGCGTCCTAGTGGGCAAGTACCTATGATAATATTGACCTATCTAACTTATCCTCAAATTAAGAAAAATAATATAACTATAGTTCTCTGGAAAAGCTTACAAAATAGTACGATGTAACGTTTGACCAAAGATTTTTATATGTAAGGGTGAGTTTCTGTTGGATGGATGTTGATTGTAGACATAATTCTAGCAGCCAAAAACAACAAACTCTACTAAAAACATAGTTTGAAATAAGGTTTCTAAGAAGGTACCAAAATGCAAAGCCTTGTAGACGCTGGCTTCTCAACTACAAAATGTATGATGTTTTTAAATTTACAATGCAAAATACTAACGAATAAATAACGGAATAACGCCGCCAGGCAGCAAAAAATATTTGTAGAAAATAAAATATCATACGTTAATATTCTAGTGAGCTAAGGCCTTTGAAAATTTCATACATTCTTATAGACTTATTTTCAGCGTACCACCCAAATAGGTCCTTCGTCAAAGCTCCTTGTTCTCACACAAGAGGGCAGATTATCCCTTCTGTTATTCCTTGGACACCACGTCATCGCGGACAATAGGTGCCAAATAAGAGCTTAGTTTGACGAGTATGTCATTACGTTTTTGCGGCTCTTGGGTAATAATTCGAATAATGTATAGACGGACAAAATGTAAGGCTTTGTTTTTTATATTATATTTCAGACAGCGAAGAAAACTAGGCTAGTTTAAACTTGCCTTTGTGTTAAGTATGGGTTTTATTCACAAATATTCAGGAATTCCAACATTCGGAATTTATGGATTATTTAAGTATAGAGCGGGTATAAATAGAAATGCCGTTTGCGTGTTTCGATTAATTAATGAATAAATTAATGAATGAAAATACTTTATTGTACACCTTAAACAAATTAAAAAATGACAAAATATTATTATAGAGACAGGCAACTCATTCCAAAGGAGCACTGCCTGTATCGTAAAGGACTTATCATGAAATCTAGTGCTGTGTACAGGAGTAAAGATGTTTATATTTTCAGATGTTGAAATGTTAAGCTGTTTGGATGTTTAATTGTGTAGATGTTTAAATGAGATCGACGACACGGTGTGACGCACTTCGGTAGTTTTCTTACCGGTCCGCTATAGGGATAGGACCGAACGGGTACTTGTGGCGATAATGACTTTTGCATAAATTTTCTTATAGGACCGACGCAAAGGGGCATGACTTTTCCCGTTACATTCAATATGTTACCGAGAACGCCAATGCCATCCACTCGAATAAATATTATTCGAGAATTTTCTACATTTTCGTTTGGAAGGATGCAGTGTGGCGTGAGACTCAGCTGTCACGTAGAACTCTAGCTTCAACAAATCGAGAATCGTCCATACTCCACTGCATCATACCTACCAGTAAGATTACCTTCGTCTCTACTTAAATAACATAAATAATTTTAGTCACTCAGCATCATCTAGCCCCTAAGTAGAGCTTGTATTATGAGAACTACACGACTGATATAGGTACTACTTATATACTTTTTTTTTGTGTAAAGTATACATATTATACATAGAAAACACCCAGACTCGAGACGAGATTTGCAGATCATTCAAACATCTATCCCGCGGCAGGAATCGAAATTGCAACCTTCTGCGTCGCAAGTGGGCCTTCGCCCACTGCGCCACAGAGGTCGTTACATCGATTATCTACTAGCTGACCTATGAGGGTAGGTAGGTGAATACTCTTCTAACTGTCCAACCCGGCATTACCCTGCTCACTTGGGGCCATGGTGTCTGAATCACCCTGTACATACTCGTAGATATAGACGTCAGGACGACGGAACACGGCCACGGTAAAGCAAGGTTTAAAAACTATTTCATTTTACCTCTAATTGTGTGTGACAATAAAATACTTTTTACGGAGCCACAGACCTAAAATGGCGATAAACAACTTTAAGATCTCAAGCTGAAATTTAATGGAAGACACTTTGAACTTGATGGTTCAACTCAGTACCTAACAGATATGGTTCACTAACTTCTAAAATGTTTGAGAATTGGCTTTCTGATGGTTATTTCTAGCTACCATTGAGTTTACGACTAGAACAAACGCCACAGATATGCTATTATTCTTAAAAGTTCATGAACTTTTACGAGAAGCTATCTAAACGGATGATCTTAAAGAGCTCACACACGTGCTCACGGCCAGGCCCGTTTGGTTTTATTATGTAAGGTGACGATGCGACTTAACGCAAAATGTTTTAGTTTTCGTCACCGAATAACTTAAAAAAAAATATGTTGGGTTATGCCGTCAAACACCGACACAGCCATTCACAATCTTTTACCATTTTAGTTTTACCCTTCCTTCGATCCTAAGGTTGCCTGGAAACATAAATTATAAAAGGTTAAGACCGCTTACTGTACCTTTTTATTTTTATGAATTCCTGTGTTTTTGTATTTTGCTTTTGTGTGCATTAAACAGTTTATATATCTATCCATCTATAGCTTTGAGTGACAAGGCCGGCCGCCCACTGACCTATTTCAGAATCAGAATATATTTATTGTCCAGCTGTGTAAACAAGATGGTAGGTATAAATGTGTAATAATTGTAACAACAGCTGGCCCATTACGGACATACAATATTTAGTTAATAGGTACTCAGGCAAATGTAGGTATTTAATTGATGCCTTAATATATAGGCAAACATAAAACATATAAGACTCTATTGCATGTTAGTAAGTCGCCAGTACGTGTGGAAGGTGCATAAGCAAAGCCGTGTTGTGGTTAGAGACTCATCTCTCCCGAGGGATACTGGCTAAGAGTCGCTGTTATTACCTCTGAACCCTTAGAAGGACCACAGAGACAGATTATGAATATAATGGAATTATGTCCTTAGACTATGCCCACCTTCACTAAGCTAATAGGCAAAGATTTAGATGTGTCTTAATGATTTTTTTCCATAGAAATCTAACTTGATTAAGTTTGTCTAAGCTTTGCAGAATGCAGCGGGGTTCAAAATCTTTGGTGCGGAGGAACAATAGTTTTATTGAGTGCTTACCCGTTCAACCCACAATTTTTCTACCCAATATTATTTTTACCCGTTCAATCCAAAACATATGCTCCGTTCTACCCAATCCAAAAATCTAAGTCACAGTGAATTCTAAACAGTACAGACACCATAATATTAAAAAAAATCGAACTTGTTGAAATTATTACTCACAGTAACTTCAAATTGTGTGACTATAGATTTTTCGAACGATTTTTATTATAAATGCAAAAATTTGTTAGGATGGATGTTTGTTACTCTTCTACGCAAAAACTACTGAATGGATTTTGATAAAACTTTACAGTAATATAGCTAATACATCAGAACAACACATAGGCTACTTTTTATCCGGTTTATATCTATAGGTAGGCATAGTTTTTTGATAAAAACTAACAACAGTTTCATAGTGTTAATCCTCATGGAAGACATCGTCAGATATACTGAGTGTATGTCATACACTCAGTATGTTATATACCCATTTTATGCAGATTAGGTAATTATCATTCCTAGTAACTGGTGACTTGTCATGATTTGGACCTAGGCACTTGCTTTCTGAAAATGATTACATTAACTTACAGCATTGGGAGCATATTGTAACATTTGCAAATAATCATCAGACCTAATGACGACCTCTGTGGCGTAGTGGGCAAAGGTCCGGCTGAGACGCAGGACATTGCTGGTTTGATTCCCGATGCGGGACATATGTTTGTATTTTATTTAAATATTTGTCCCGGGTCTGGATGTTTTCTATGTATAAAATGTATGTGGGTATTTACAAATAAGATCTGCCTACTTTAAGGCTGGATGATGCTACGTGAAAATTTCCAGAATTATTTATTTATAAAAGCGGTAGGTTACTTATCAATATTACTGTTAAATACCCTACATACATGGTCCTGTCCATACAAAGATTCCCTATATTGGTCCCTATACCACAACACTCAGATCCATAACAAATATCTGCTGAACATGCAAACAATTGTTCCGCAGCGGGAATCGAATCCGCACATTTTGCGTCTCGCAGAATGTCGTCTGCGTATTTCTCATTAAATTCACATGATATTCTCTCAAGATTTACATGAGTCTTTCATTATAATGCGATACAATTTCCACGGGCTCCCAATCCTAGGATCATATAATTTTAATTACGCACTCAAATTATAATTAAAAAGTAAGGTATGATTTAGATTGAGGCAGTAACTGGCATCATTGCTGGCACCGAAAACTGGCTTGCGTTATTTACTTGTCAGAATTGTCAGTCAGCTTAAGATTTATACCTACTGCGGACTGTACCTACTTTGAATTTCATTTCAAAGTGGTTTCGAGCCAAAACATCCCAACATTTTTGACTAAGTTGGTATAGCCCCAGTGTACCTTATGGGAGTTCGCGAGTTGAATCCAGATTTATATTTTTGGGATATTATTAAAATTCTACTGCGTTTTTCAAGATCTTTGTACCGAATCAGATAAAGATTCCCAATAACGCGTCAGTACCTAATATAACTTGCAAATGGACGCCAGCGACTGACTCATTAAAACCAGCCTTTACTCACAGTAAATGAGTTTGTTTAATGTACTCCGTCAAAGTTGTATGAGAAAAGTAATTGTGAGAGTATAATGACTTTGTGACGCATATGGGACTAAAAACACTTGTACCGACCGAGCTACGGGTTGCTACTTACTAACGGTAGAATGAAAACAGCATACATAATAAGTACTTACCTATGTGCCTACCAAATGATCACTGTCTTGAATATTAAATTATTTTTCTTAGATTATCTTGAGCTTTAAGGTCCTCAGGGGCGACCTGCTTTCGAACTTTTTATATAAATTCTAGGGGTGTGACGCACAAGACTACGTAAAGTCGTGGCGCGCGCCATGTTGTTCCGTCACTCATGTCGGGATGATCTGTGTAGGTTCTGCCATTCCTTTTTAACCTAACTTATTCAAGTGCGAGTGTTCTGTGTCGGGTCTGTCATTTATTTTTAACCTAACTTCCTTAATTCGGAGTGTTCTATGTAAGTTCTGTCACTCATTTTGAACCTAACTTACTCAAGTGGGGGTGTTCTGTGTCGGGTCTGTCATTGATTTTTAACCTAACTTCATTAAGTCCGGGTGTTCTATGTAAGTTCTTTCACTCATTATGAACCTAACTTACTCAAGTCGGGGTGCACTGTGTCAGTTCTGTCACTAATTTTGAACCTAACTTACTCAAGTCAGGGTACTCGGTGTTGGTTCTGTCACTAATTTTGAACATAACCTTCTAAAGTGGTCCGTGTCGGATTCCATAATTGTTATCAAGTAATCTTAAGGCAAAAGTTACTTCGTCGTTTCAAAACTGTTAATGATAGCCTGTCAATAGTGTTTCTGGCAAACAATACTTATGTTAAGTGTGTTTATGTATTGAAAAACAGCTGTTACTTGAAAATGCTATCTTTCGTTTTCGAGAATTTAAAATACTAGTAAAAAAAAAACATACTGAAAGCTTACCTTTTAAATTACTTTACCTGCTTGCCCTTATTATCCGACTATGGTGACGAAAAAAGGAGATAATTTGAGGACAAATTCAAATTCTTTATTTACTACTAAATGTAACATAACGGGTGAACCAAATCGTTACATCTAAAAATATATAAATATTAACAAAAAAACACATTATAAACTAACAAGAGACAGGGACAAGGACAAGGACACTGTCACGGACAATGGCCTCAGGGGCTCACACTACAAGGTCTTCAGCTCTATAAATACGGTAGCTACATATAGACGAGACATTCTCAACATTAATAATGTAACAGTAACTGAAACTGCCATTAAATTATTCTAATTCACTGCTCCTTAGACGAATAAATTAGAACGGTATTTAAGCAGACGTAACAATAAAACCTACAAGCATAAGGAAGGTTTAAAATTACATGTACTAAAACTACATATCAAGGTACGAGACCTGCAAGAATAATTGTTGAGCGGATGTAAAATGTCTATTAGCAGTTATTCTTGTAAATTATACAATATGAAACTCTTGTAATAGTAATCGGATGGATACTCCAATTACTGCGTGACGCTTGGTTCTAGTAGATATTGTCTTTGTTATGCAGGGGATGATCCCTGTGTGGTACCATGAAAATTTATCTGAAACTGTAGGTAAGTAATCAAACGACTTGTACCCACGGCAAAATAAAGGACGCGCAGTTTTAGATTGGAAAGTCGTCACTACTAGAGCTGTTCGTTACTAAAACAATCAGCAATCGTTACTAGAGTATCGTCACGTTACTTTTTATACAATCAAGCATGAAGCATCACATCGAGTCGCGTCGGGTATAGTATGTTTTGTTTGTTCGTACTTTGTATAAAACTGACATCGATACAAAAAATGCGAGCAACGAAATTATTTTTTTGAGTAACGTTTCGGTACTTCGAGTAAGGTGATGTACCCGTTACTCGGTAACGAATACATACGGTTTGCTACATCTCTAGTCTCTACTGTACTAAATTGTTCTCGTTGGCAGCGGCATGACCGGTATTTCATCGAAATTGCCATCGGTAGGTATTCCGTTATTCAATGGACTACAGTTAAATGTCAAACAATTTAAACTTTTTGAATTGGTGCGCGTGCCACTCCAAAAGTAGTCAGTAAAAAACGTTTTTTTAAACTTTTCAGTTGCCAACAGTTATTTCTAATGAAACTGGAATAGATTTTTATTCCCGCTCATGTTTCAAATGGCTTGCCGGTCCAAGCCAAGAAAATATTTTTTCGTAATTGCACACATTTTAGTTCCAGCTTTTGTAACTTTATACTTAAAACTACCTTTTACTTTAGTAGTCGTAGAGCTCTTTGTGAAAGAGCTCATCCGGGGAAGTTCTACCACCATGCCTATTTCTGTCGCCAATTAGTAATGCAGTGTTTCGGAAATCACAGGTACATGACAACATCCGTCAACATTAAAAAAACAAAACACACACTCCATCATTTTATCGATTCGCAGCTCCAGTACACATCTGATGCAGTCTCCGCCGGAAGTGAGTCGCTGTATGCCGAGCACCGGACGTGCCATCTGCAAGCATATTGAATACTTGGCTATTATTAATGAATCCTATAGCTACGTACTCATCTACCGGAATCTGTGTATAACCACAGCTACTGAGTGGTATTGTGGAAATCAAGAGTAATTGAATAATAATTTGTGACAAGAATCACAAATTATTGTGGTCACTTCCAAGTCGACTGAAACATAGAGGTAAATTACTATCAGGAAGAAGAACCGCTTTCGCATTTCGAATTGAACACTTAAACATTACGAATACATAAAATATGTCACAGATGGAAGATGTGTAAAATATAATGCAATGCTTGCTGCTCACGTTTGTAGGTTAACCCTTAATGTGTCCCCTGGTTAGTGCCATCTTGGTAGTAGGCTTCGGCCGTGGCTTGTCACCACCCTTTAGTCAAAGCCTTGTTGCTAAACGGTTATCAACAATCGTCTGAAATACCCTAAATATGCAGATAAGTCGAATAGTTAATAAGCATCTACTGGCTTAACGGGTTACAACTGCAATCATCAACAGACGAGATGTAGACAAAGAAATAAACGTTTCAATTAAAAAAATATATATTACCTACTAAGCCTATGTAGTAAAACGAATAGCCTCGGTGAATTAGAAGAAAAACTAAGACACAAAAAAAAACAATTTCCTCACGACTGCTTGATGAAAATCCTCAGCTACGCATATACTCAGTGCGTAGATCTATGAGAATACCAAGTCCTCAAAGATCTACGCGTAGTCAAAGGTACATTTACATTACATTTGGTACATGTTCGCGTTTTACAAGTAGTTAGCATTCCACGTGACAGGTTGCAAGCCAATTGCCGCTTGTTGGAACACTAATTGATGGCACGTTCCTTCGAATTTTTGATTCTAGGGCATGCCATCCTTCACCGTTTTGAGCACGTGTTAGTGCGTACATTATTTTTATATATATTTGGAAGTGAAAAATCCATGAGTGAAAAAATGATGCGCGACAGAAAAACGAACTGTAAAATTATGGTGACACGCGGTCAAAGTCACAGGCACAACTAGCTTAGTAATAAAAAGTCCTGAGTCGTTACTCCTTACAAAAAACCTGGCGAAAAAAGCCAATATTTTACGTCTGTGGTGGATTTAATGGCAAACAGCTTTATAGACAACATGGGGTCAGATTTCTGAATTGGCAAAGGGAAACATGGCATTCCCTTTGCCAATTCAGAGTTTTTGCCAAAAACTTGCAACCTGTCACGCGGATTACTTACCACTGTGCAAAATATGGCCTCTGTGGTGCAGTGGGCGAAATCCCGCCTGAGACAGACTGCGGGTTCGATTTCCGCCGCGGGACAAATGTTTGTATGCTATGCAAATATTTGTCTCGGGTCTGGGTCTGTTTCCTATGTATAATATGTATGAATTTAAAAAAAAAAAGTATGTAAGTAGTATATCAGTCATGTAGTTCCCATTATGCTCTGCTTAGTTTGGGGCTAGATGACATTTGTTCATAATTTTTTTTAAACCTTTTTTTTATGGGTATGCCCACACATAATATTTGTTCGAATCTCTTACAGACCTATCAAGAATCTGCGTACCTACTGAGTATGTATGTGAGGATGCCCATCTTAACAACTGCGGTCATAAGCGTGTTTAAAAAAATACAAAATTAAAGTAAAAAAAAAAACTTCTTGTTTCAATCATGTGTTATAGTAGTACTTCTCATTTCCACACTGTTGGTACCCCTAATTCTATGTCACGAAGTATACCAAACTCTACAAAACATGCTGGCACTGATATTGATAGTACCCGACTCTGTCCCAAAGGCTCCACTTTTGGGTAGTTTTTCGTCAAGTCCATTTTGATCTTCTCAACTATTGTGCGAACTTGTAATTCGTTTAAATGTTTCGGAATTCAGTGATCTATTTTCATTAGAAAGTTTGGGGGATCCAATTTCATTGTGTGATTTATATGCTCTAGTTCAGACTTGTTCTTCATTGTGAAAGTATTGGGAAGGGCGTGCAAATGATTGAATTATTTATTTATACTTCCGCACAAACAATGTAGTGCTAGGAGGACTTAATGCATTTTCTACCAGTCATCCTGGGCGTGCAAAAAGATTGGCGTGTTCAGTAAAGATTACCAATGATTATATGCCTAATACAATATATATAGAGATATATATAACATACAAATAATATATATGAAATATAATAATAATATATAAAATCTAATAAAATATATATATCTGCCCACAGACTAGTTATTATGGCACAGATTATCGATACATACAAGCTAGGTAGGTAGGAATATGTAATAAATAAATAATGCTGGGCATTTTTCACACAGCATCATCTAGCCCCAAAATAAGCAGAACTTGTATTATGGGAACTACATAACTGATATACTACTTATATAATTTTTACCCAGTCGCGAGACAAATATTTGCAAATCTTACAAACATTTATCCCCCTCAACCTTCTGCGTCTCAGGCGGGCCTTCGCCCAATGCGCCACAAAGGTCGACTTAAATTAATTGTCATTGAGTTCATTCATTTATCCTAAATAGGTAGGTAAGTAAGTCCCTCAGGAGGAGTATTTATGTAGTCTCAGTCACGTAATCCTATAAAACAAGCTCTGCTTACTGTGGGGCTAGATGATGCTGTGTGAAAAATATGACCAGCATTATAATTATTATTGGTATAGCTCTAGCTAGCATATAATTTATAACTTTTCTTGTTATATATGCACTACCTCAAGAGTGTTTTACATTTTAAAAGAGAAAATTAAGGTACCTCTATATTTTGTAATTTGATTTTTACACAAGGTACGTACGTTTTACACTCGGAACTCTGTTAGTAATCTGCGCTATTGTCGCTTGTCGGCAAATTCTAGAGAAAATCGTGTCGGTTTCCCTTCATAAATAACTGATAGTTCGAATCCCGGTTCGAATTCAAAATCCAATATTCATACACATCAAATCCCGGTGGATACAATTAGATATTAAAATGTTTTTAGTTCCGCGAAACCTGTTCATTATTCAGGTAAATTAGAGTCAGCTTTATAGTAATCAGAAACGAATTAAATACTATAACAGATTTCCGAGTCAAATGTGTTTCCATGGGTACACACATTAAGACATCCTTTGATACCGAGAGCCTAGCGGGCATGTACTATAAAGGGATTTGTACACCCCAGGGTGCACTTCACATATCCAATATCCTGCGAACGGCGGTCAGTTCACTGATAAATAGTTTATATGTATTAACTTGGTTGCGTGGTAAATGTCGTTAAAGGATATGCTGCGGGGAATAAGAGCTTCGGTATGTATTTATGACCGTTCGAGCCCCCTAGACATTATTTGTTTTCAGCATTCTTGAAAAAGGTCTGATCAATGCATCACTTATCAGTGATAACTAAAGCATTCTTAATGTTTAGTCACGATATATCATCATCAGCCTAAAGCCTAAAGAAGCCCAATTTTGAGCATAGGCTTTCTCCAAATGTCATGGCATGAGCCATCTCTAACCACCGACTTTCTGAGTTTATTGCCGCCCGTTTTATGTCCATTTTTTGTTACCATTTCTGAACCTTTTTGCATCGAAGTTATCGGTTCTGCGATAGTATGTCGGCGAATTTATTCGTTAAGTATTTTAGCACGTAACATTCCGAGCAAATCTCAAATTTGGAATTTAAAGGGTTGGCTAATTAAATTTCTGGAAGATTAACGTAATTACGTTATTTTATTACGTAATTACGTTAATTTTAATTTAATTACGTTAACGTTATATCATTGATTGTGAGAGAGACTGGAAGCGAGCACAAAATAGCTTGTATTTAATATTATGAGAAATTTGACCATCCCAATATTAGTTTCAGAGGTAGGTGCCGAAACTACTTGCAGATTAGTTGGAGTTATAATAATGTATATTTATGATGAGGTAAGTTTTTTGTCTGTATTTTCGGTGTGTACAATAAAGAATAAAGAATTCAAAGTATTCGTGTGATTATATTGGACTTCATTACCGAAAACTCTGCAATCATCAAAGCAAATAATATTACCCAAAGTGAAAGTGTAGTACCTGGTACGTCCAGAACATTTGGATAAATTTACATTTTTCTTCGATGGCACCCACTCAAATAGTCAGGAAACCAGTTAATAAAAAAAATTCGACCGTCAGATAACTTCTATAAATCTAATCCATGTATGTCTATCGGTTTGTGTTTATCTAAAGCATTTCAAGAATCTAAGGGGAACATAATAGTACTTCGTTATTTTATATGTATTTTAATTTGTTATTTTATAAGTATTTGTTTTGTTATTTCAATAATCAACCTAGATTTAAACAGGGTAACATTTTAATATATTTTTTTATTAACGGACTATGTCGCCAGGCGACCACATTGTCCCGTTATGTCAACAAAAAAACAAAAAGAATGGAATAAACTTGTTGGAAGGAATGTGTCCCGAGCGTAATCTGAGAACATTTTTTTAAACAATTATCCCATGGATATTGGGATATTTGTGGTTGAATACCTTTCTCACGTGATCTCTCGTCAAAATACTCGGCGTTGTTCTTTTACTAATTTAATATGATCTGAAAACGGTGACTTAACTATAAACAAAGTAAAAGCATACTTGGTCGAGAAGCAAATAACCACTGAACCTTTTAATACATAAAAATGATCTTGTACCAATTTAAGACTCTTTTTTTCTTCAACAGGACTAGAAGAATTTTTGTATTTTTCAGGCAAGTGTCAGTATGCACAATGCATCGTAAGTTATAGGTATCGCATTTGAGTTATAACAGCACTTCTCATCTGTAGCACTGCACTAAAGTAGATTTGAAGGAGGCTCCCACCGGAAATCAGATGCAGCGAGTAGTGACGAGAAATACGACAATACGGCTCTATTGTTGGGCTTTTTGTCGAGAGGTTTTGTTGCAGGCTTTGAGAGAAATAGGTATCTGCTACACAAAGTGTGGAGAACAATGACTGATTAAAATTTCTGCAGAACAAAAACTTGCATTTTATCCTTTCTGCATCAGACGGAACAGTATAGAGACAGAAACTTCTATTTTTTTATTTGTTTAACAAATAGTGCGTATTACTCTAACAAAAAAAAAACACGCTCACGACTGTGATGATCGACATCTTCAGATTCCATGTGTAATTGAGGGCAACAATGCTTTTTTTAAGAACTTGAAAGTAACTCCTACAGTAACGTTCACTGAAGTTTAAACTTAAACTTGTATGTTATTCGTTTTACATACCAATTCAAGATACTCAAAGAATATGTCTTAAATAAATAGATGTCATGAAATTCAAAATACTTTTGTAATTAATTAATTGCTCGTACATTTACTAATTGCTGTTTTTGATTATTTGTTGTAACTTAACAGACATATCCGTAGTATTGACCCCACACTAGGATACACTGTGTCGTGGGTATTAGGAATAACGAGGACCGTATACCCAGACTTTGAAGGAAATATACCCGCAAAAAATACAAACATTTGTCCCAGGCAGTGCTCCTGGTGAAGAGTTTTTAGCAACAAAACTTCTGCAAATCGATAAAAACAGCAGTATTTTCAATTTTGAAATAGTTTCCAACCATTATAGTGTCAAGTCTACAATAAAAGTTTGTAAAACTCTTGCAAAAATATGAAAGTGCTACGCTTCGTAGCACGGGCTACGGGCTTGCTACGCCATAGGATAAGCAGCGCAAACAAGGATTTATGTGATTTCAGCATTTTGAATAGTTTTTTTAATACGTGGCATAGATCTTGTCGACATTCGAGAACCTTCCTTCCCAGTGATTGCCACTTCAACTTTCTGATTCTAAGTCCCCCGATTCACACTGATAAATCCTACATAGACTACAACTACATAGTTTCTAATAAAATATAGCGAACACGTGTTCAAATATTTGTTGATTTATAGACTAATTCGGGGATGCAGTCCATTTAGATATGAAAGATGAAACATATTTTTTTTCTCAACGATTGTTTTTCTATAACGTGGAGGATTTTATAGGGAAAATCCGATGAGTACCTTAGACTATTAAAAATTATATAATAATAGGTTGGGGAAAAAGTTTCTTCGCATTTTTTAAGAAAATTCAAAACATTTTTTAATATAGTTTATTTACATTTAACTAAAGTATGTAGGTACCATTTTGTTCGATAACTTTTTGCCATTTTGTAGGCAGGGACATGATCCCATTGCTATAAAAACTTTGGGGCTTCTGTTCAAAATACCGCGACAAGTGGTTTTGGCAGTCCTCTCGTGATGTTAACCTGACACTGCCTAAAGAATTCTGAAGAGACCGAAACAGGTGGAAATCTGAAGGTGCAAGGTCAGGACTATACGGCGGATGCATTAACACATCCCAGCCAAACTCTCTTAATTTTTGCTGAGTGGCTAAAGATGTGTGAGGTCTAGCGTTATCATGATGAAAAACCACACCCCTTCTGTTGATTAACTCCGGCCGCTTTCTCTCAACTTCTTGTTTTAATCTCATCAGTTGTTCGCAGTAGAGTTCAGAATCGATGGTCCTGCCTGGTGGTAACAGCTCATAATGAATAATGCCCTTCCAATCCCACCACACACACAGCATCACCTTGTTGCGAGTTAACCCGGGTTTCGCCACAGTCTGTGAAGCCTGACCGGCCTTTGACCACGACCTTTTTCGCACGTTCTTGTCGTACGTGATCCACTTTTCATCACCAGTTATCAGCTTCTTCAAAAATGGTTCGGTTTCATTACGTCGTAATAAAGAATCACAAATGAGAACACGGTTCATTAGGTTTCTTTCAGTGAGCTCGTGAGGTACCCAAATATCGAGCTTTTTTGTGTACCCAGTTTTTTTCAAATGCGCCAAAACTGTTTTGTGGTCAATTCCCAGTTCTTCAGCTACGTCGTAACTACTGATATGCCGATCTTGCTCCACTTTTTCAAAAATGGCATCCATTTTATCCGTAATAGGGCGACCAGAGCGACGTGCATCTTTGACATCAAAATTTCCGGATTGAAAACGCTTAAACCAAATTTGTGCTACTCTCACAGACACTGCACTAGGTCCATAAACATCGCAAATTTTTTTCGCGGCTTGCGTTGCATTTTTACCTTTTTTGTAGTAAAATTTTAAAATGTATCGAATTTCTTCATTAGATTCACTCATCTTGACAGTACGAAAATAAATAAAAATCACACATTTTCCTAATTTGAATTTGGAATTATCTTCTTTAAAATTTAAACTTTTAATGATACCAAAACCAGCCAGATACAAATAGTATAGCCAAAGAGATTTTATTACAAGTTCATACATACAATAATGCGAAAAGACTTTTTCCCCAACCTAATATAATAAATAAATGTTATCTACAATATTAGATTATATTAATTTTAATGCACAATTTTATGTTTATTTTTTTATTTTATTTTTATGTTAATTGACTGACATGTAAATTTTTATTTACCAATAAATTGATTATTCTGATTACGTTATTTAGTGGTAGCAGTGACAGCTACATCAGTAGATGAGGCTGAAAAACAGCGTGGCCGAGTCCTCGACCTTTTTACTTACATTCAGACAAACGTTCTTATTATACCTACTAATTTATCTACTTCCATATTATATTGTACTTAGGCTAGATAATTTAATAAATGCCCTTTTTTATATTTTTTTATAACACCCAATTGGCACATAGTCCCCACACTAGGATTACCTGTGTCGTGGGTATCAGGTGCTACGAATACCGTGGTACCATAATACCCAGATCCGGAACAAATATCTACAAAAAATGCAAACATTGTCCCGCAACGAACCCGCACCTCTTGCGACGCAGCTGGCGAGTTAAGATAAGATAAGATAAAGTTTTATTTGGTAACAGACTTTAGAAATCTATCATATTGTACAACAGTTTAGGTACTTAATTAATACTGTTCCTGATTGGGACAACATAGGTATCCAAACTAGGTAAAAACCTGTGCGATGGTATACCTATGCCTTCTAGCTTATATACTACTAGCTTCTGCCCACGGCTTCGCCCGCGTGTTACCCGATAAAAAGTAGCTTATGTGTTATTCTGATGTATAAGCTATATTACAGTAAAGTTTCATCCAAATCCGCTCAGTAGTTTTTGCGTGAAAGAGTAACGAACAAACTTTCGCGTTTATAATATTAGTAGGACTCAGCATACCTCAATACACCGCATTCTCTTCCACTTAAGCTGGATCTTAAATGTTTAGGCCAACAATCATCTTCAACCTTGCATAAACCTCTTATCAATTAGCAAGACGAATGCTTGAATGAGAATCATCAGATTCAATCGGATTATGATACGCGTGTGTGCACACAGACATGAGATATTTGACACTCAACCGATTACAGAGATGCTTAGTAGATACAATAGATAGATAGACAGAAAGTAGTTTATAGCACACGAAATAACACACCAGCTTACTTAAGTACTACAAACAATGACAATGTTGTTCTATGGGCGGTCTTATCGCTAGTACTACTAGACAACATTTCGATGGAACGGACTGTAAGAAAGTACAATCGAGGTTTGGATTTGTAGGCCTGATTGAGAATAATTAAACCCCAAAAATAAATAAATTAATAGACAGCCAACAGATTCGTACATTGTCATGACAAGGATTGCCTGCAGTGTAGTCGACCGTTTACAGTTTTTTGGAAATCTTCCCAGTATTAAGTTTAGGCAAATCTACAGTAATTAAGATGCTAACGCCATGTTTTTTATTTGCTGCGTAGTCCGTAACTACACACGCAACTTCAATAAAAGGAACGATTAAAAAATAAATGAAACTGGAATTCAAGATTTGCAAATAGAAAATGAGATCGTAGATGGTGATAGTACCAAATAAATATTTAATATAAGTATTACAATGATTGTACATGTGGTTTATTTCCAAGTTTATTACGTTAATCTGATTAAAAGTTTGATTATCATATTATAATTCCTTCTTATGTTTTTATATTATTACTATAAAAAAATACAAAATAGGTAAAAGCTTTTTATTAACATTTACAGTTTTATGTTCTTTTGAGCCACTAATCGATCGATCATCGATCGCCGTTAGTCGATTGGTGCGGTAGCTTTGGCTGATCGACGAATACGAGTCGATAAAACATCGATCAATCATCAATCGACGATGGATTGACCTTATGGATCCACCATCGATTGATGATAGATCGAGGTCGGTCGATTGGTGTGGTAACACCCTAAAGTTAGGCAATCCACCGGTATCTTTTAAAATGTAATTAGAAGAGGACGTGTTGTTGGCCAGTACGACCTTGTTACTCCGTAATCTTATTACGGAGGCAAAAACGCAGAAGGCTATGGATGCGGCCTTATTTTAGAGCTAGAGATCGCATAATTCCTACAGAGTTAAATATTTTCAAAGGTTGTTTTGAGAACGCTTTTCGAATGAGTAACAGTGATATTGAAAATCTTGGTTGAAAACCGTGTTTGCCCCGTCATTTGTAAAAAATAGATACAGATAGTCTGTAATTAGTATGCAAAAGCTATTCTGTAGCATCGATTGATGCTAGATCAATGATAAATTGACTCGAACTCGACTTACCAAGCATATCAATTTAGTCTAGTAGGGACTGTCGAAGGAGGACTAATCTCATTTAACCCTAAGCAGTTTTTTCTCTAGGATAGGGTTGGTAACACTGATTCTCTGTATCGTGACTTGGTGACTTTTGTTCTTCAGATTTTCAGATGAGTACCGTGGTACCAAAATACACTGCAGTACATGCAAACATTTGTCCCACAGCGGAAATCGAACTCGCATCTCTTGCATCACAGCTTGCCGCGCCAAAAGGGTCGTCAAAAATAATTTGTTCCGTCAAATCAAACATTGTCAGTATTTTTTTTGATCTGGGGTGGTTCAGATTTGAATAATCTTGACTAAAATCGTCAAAAAACTTCGAACATATAAAATAGGGCTTGTGGTTTTTCTTTTGTAAATAATGATAAGCGAGAAAACTAAAACTGAACTACTTACCGATGACTTGAAGTTTTTTTCCTGGTATAAGTAAGTTTAATAAAGTAGGCGATTTTGATTTTGACCGCGAGAAAATGTATTATTATTTCTGACAATAAATCACCCAACAGAAAACAAACTTGGACAGAACATAAGTTACTTTCTGAGGATCTTTATATGTTACGCCTAGAGTAGCTGGTTTCCTAAGCGGAAACGGAAGCAATAATTCAGCAAGTACTGAGCCAAGTTAATTGAGAACGCTCCTATGGTCCACTAAGTTTCTAGCCTCTTGGCTATTTCGAAGACAAATCTAGCTGAACTAAGTTCTAAGTTTATGTGTAACTTTTCAAAGAAATATATCCTGATAATGGACGTATTCAGATACATACTCAAATCAAATCAAATATTAGTTTTATAACTTTCTTCTTGAAAATATTGAGAGAAGATGTTTCCACAAAATGGATGTCTGTTTATAACTTTTGAAACTATGAACAAAATTGTTACTAATAAAACGGGATATTTAGCATGATTTGTTTGTGAGTTTGTGCGGTAAATGGTTATTTATTCTTGGAGACATACAAAATAGCTTGCTTAGTTGTGATGTTTTACTATGATAATATATTTTATATTTTGTGCGTATGGCGTTTGCTTTTAAAAGTAATATAGATGTATGTTTTTTCTTAAGAAAAGTATTAAGTAAAATATACTCAGATCTTTAAGAGTATCAAGTAGGGGCTATAGTTCAGAGTATAGTCAATAATTAGTGGTAATATGCTCGCGTATTAGAAGTAGTTAGTATTTCAGGTTGCAAATTTTCGTGACAGGTTGCAGGCCCATCGCCGCTTTTTGCAACAATGACTATTGGCACATGCCTTCGAGTTTTTGGTGACTTTGAACCGCCCACAAGGCCAATACGGCTCTTTATTCTATTTCGAAGAAAAATCTAGTCTAGTTATTACATCGCGGACTTTATATGTGCTTACAGTAACTTTTGAAAGCAAGTTTTCCATTTCAGTCACGTGAAATGGTAAGTCAGTTTGCTTGAGACAAATAGACTGCTTATTGGATGTTCGTTTATGAGACGAGACGGGACATGCTCAGCCTCTCAGGAAAATGAACTTCGGAAACGAAAAACTAAACGCTCTGAAAAGTGTGGGGTTAAATCGGCTGTCAAACGATACTAAACTTAAAGAGTTTCATATGCTTTTCGAAAATTAATACTTAGTTGCCGATTACAACGCTTTTACTGTCGTCTTCCGATATCAATGGACATTTGTCTAGCGGGCTGAAGTACGCTGTTAGAAAATTGCAGTTTAGTATTCTATTCGGAAACAAGTTCGAATATTCTTTTTAGTTTTACTAAACATCGAATAGCGTGTGTTTTGACACTCTGACTGCTATAAAAAGGCTTATAATATAAATATATAAACAATGTGTCTGTGTGCCTGTGTGAAGGGGTTGATGTGAGTGAGGGGGTTGTGTTTAGTATTTTTATTTGAATTTTTCGAGAATCCTTACAAAATTCAAATGAGTTTGATTCAATTTACGTCATCAAATGCCATTCGTTCGAGAAAATTTATATTAAGCCTGCAGAACTTGTTGGTTTATGGCTATTGTGAAATGTAATAAACATCAAGTTTGATCTTCAAGTGGTGTTCAAGGTGGATCGTAAGATACCTTGAGAAGACAGTTGGATTGTTTCACTCAATAGAAAGAATAATAACCTCGACCTCTGTGGCGCAGTGGGCGAAGGCCCGCATGAGACGCATAAGGTTGCGGGTTCGATTTCCGCCGCGAGACAAATGTTTGTATCATCTGCAAGTATTTGCTTTCGGGTCTGGGTGTTTTCTATTTATAATATGTATGTATTTACAAAAAAAAAAATATGTAGTAGTATATCAGTCATGTAGTTCCCATAATACATGCTCTGCTTAGTTTGGGGCTAGATGTCGCTGGGTGAAAAATGACCAGCATTATTTATTTATTTATTATTTATTAATGCTGGACATTTCACACAGCATCATCTAGTCCCAAAGAAGGCAGAGCTTGTGTTATGGGAACTACATGACTAATTTGTTTAAGAAAAAAAAGCGATCATCAAAATGTTAATACCAGAAATAAAGATAAACGCTGTCCTAGATAGACTCTATAAAGTAAGTAAAACGTTTAAAGGGCAAGGTGTACGCCTTTATAACAAACTCCCAAGAGATATACAAAAATTGACAATTAACAAATTTAAAAACGTAATCATAAAACAACTTTATAAAAAGGCATACTATAAAATATCTGATTATTTAGATGATAAAAACTCTTGGGATTTAAAATGCGACATAAATGTTTTGTAAAAGGATCATTAAAAAGAATAATCAGCCTTGTTTTGTTGCCTTTCTTTCCTTGCTTAGTCGCGGAAGCACAGGCAGTAGATAAAACCGACGTTTCAATGTGATCCTTGTGATTTTAATGAATAAATGAATTTTGACTTTGACTTTGTCTTTGATATACTACTTATTTTTTTTGTAAATATATACTTATTATAAATAGAAAACACCGAGGAAACTATCGAGGAGAAATGCAGGCCAAAGTCAAAACGTTTTTATTCACTGAAATCACCAGGATCATAGAGAATTCTAAAGACAGGACATTTTTAAGTCAAAAATACCAAATAAAAAAAAAATAGAGTCGAGACGAGTAAATCTGAAGGTGACGAGTAGGTCTTTGAATACGGGGGTTAGTCCCATTGTATAGGCCGGGGATTGTTTGGTTCACTGATTATAAAATATAGCTTGCAATTGTTTTCGTTTTAACAGCCGCGCGGGTTTTGCAAATTACTTTGAATAATTACTTACTGCTTAGCTTTAGGCTGAATTCAGGCTTAACGATGTCTAAAGTTATTATTGAAACCATCTTTTTTTATTACTTAACTATTTGCAAAACGCGGGCATGTGCAAAACATTTTTGGACGTGTCTCTGACTATCCTTTACTTGGTATCCCTAGTGAACGTATTTGTTTGTGTTTTTCTTTGTTCTATATTATATATTCTTTGTTCAGGGCGTCCGCGTGCCAGACCGAATGCTTGCTGTTCTCAGAGCTTGAGGAGAGGTATAAAGAGGCTGTAGCCTTGGCCATGAACCTGTTCGATAGTTTCAGACTATCACTAGAAGACAATAACGAAGTTGAAGATGAAGAGAGAAGAGACTTGCAGCAAGTAAGTTGCACGAGCATAAATTGTATAATAAACACCAAACGGTCACAAACATAGTCCTGGCTAGGATTCCCTGTATCGTGGGTGTCAGGAACTGAGAGTACCTTGTTACCACAATACCCAGACCCTAAACAGCGAGAAGTACCTACGTAATATATGATGATGCTGTGTGAAAAATGTCCAGCATTATTATTGATTTATTTGTTAATGTTATGTATATTTTACGTTACTTCCGTTCCATCATTTTTTTTATTCATGAATATACCTTAATTCTACCAAAATCTTACCTTAGTCAGAAGTGACGGTGGGCAACGATGGAGCAAGAAGGCCTAGTCGAAATCTATTCACCATAACCTTGAAGAGAACCAAATTTTGTTTTTCAGGAAAGACAGACGAAATTAATGTACATGTAAGTAGTTTTATGTAAAGTAGTTTGTTTGGCAGATATCGTTAATTAGCGATAAGACCACCAATTGTACGACATAATGAAATATTATTTAGTGTGTAATAAAGTATATTCTGCATACATTATTTCGTTTTTATGAAACCTAATAACTGCCATCCTACTTTTACCATAATAACTAACCTCACATAATTTCATCAGCGAGCTACGGCACACTGGGGCAAGTTAAGTAATGACAGCTCAGGCTAAAAGTATTACTCTGGTTGTTATGGGACTAACTTAAGGATCGTACTCATAGTGAACAGTGATATGCACTCTATTACTGTACCTACCCGTGCTACTATCAGTAGTACCACGGGTTTTTTTTACCCTTAGTACTGCTGTCTGGTAGTACCAGAGGAGATTTATATAACACCCGTGGTACTAATAGTTTAACCGATTCGTAAGTAGTAATACCGAACGACCTCGGTGGCAACGTATCTGTGTAGCCGGCTGCAACTCATGTCACTCTTTGGAGGAGACTAATGTCCAATAGTGGACTACTAAAATCTTGTTGATGATGATTATGATATAGCAGAAGTAAAAATTACAAGTAAATTTTTGCAAAATATAAAACTGCCCCCTAGTGACTTGTGTTGATAAAAGCTATTTAAGAACCAATAGGTTTATACAAATCGACTGCAAAAAGCTGCCTTTTAATTGAATACGCCTTTTCGGACATAAATGATAACAGAATACCATACAAACAAACAATCTCTCATGGAAAATGCTTGTATATAAACTCCTGTCATCGCCTGTGAAAAGCAGAATAAAAACAGTTTTAAACAATGTATAGATTCTGATTACGAGCCAAGTTAAATCAACTGATGATAGCCCTCGTCTTCGAAAAGTTCTTTGACAAATATACAATTTGAATCGCCATAACATTTCGACACTCAGTTTTACGGTCTGTGTAATAAAATCGCTATCTTCACTGTGGGACACGATAGGGATTTTCGCATTTTCGTTAAGATACGCGAGCTTATCGCAGCTTTTAGGCCCTAATTCGGTGATCAGGGTCTAGGCTATCATCCGGTGGTGGAAAGCCATTTTGTGAAATAAACCTGTCCCATTTTCGTATTTAATCATTATGGGATAGGTACTGAAAGGCATGACATAGTTTCTAGGTGATTTTATTGACTTGGGTTTGCAAACCAACGTCAATTATTAGCAGCCTTAAAATGATTGGTCAGACAATTATGTTGTATTAGAACATGATCTCCCTGTTTTTAGCTGGGGTCTGTAATCCCCATGATAAATATCTTCAAATTTGTACGTACGCAAATAAGATATTAGTAGAAGAGAATTGTCGTAGTGACTGGTTGCAAGATTATTGCCTTTTATTGGAACACTAGCTGATGACAAATACTTTTAAATGATTGGTTCTGGACTGCTTTGAGCAATAATTAATATAACTTATAACATCAATTAATAAAAAAAAAACAAGCTTTTAACCCTGAGTGCAACCATGTCATGGTAAAACTTAAAACCAGCTATCATAATAAAACGCGTACACAAAACTTCGTGTACGCATTTTATATTCACAAATTCTTTATCTGTAGCTAATCATGGATGCCGATTCAGGTTATGCTTACCATAAAAATGCATTGATATCAAAATGCAACACGTAAAAATTCAACTCCGTAAGATAAGAGGAAGTGGTTCTAATTCAACTTGTAAGATTTGACCTAAACAAACAAACTAACATACAAACATTGCAAGTTATATAAAATCATTGATTTGACATATTATGTAAAAAAAGTGTTATATCCATGCTCAGATTTATTATAACCATATATATAACAAGACGTTATTATCCCATTAGCACCTTAAAAAGTAAAAAAAAAGCACTTTAAATACAATTAATAAAATAAACTGTCCCATTTATAGTGTGAAAGAGCCTTAGCTGAGATCAATCCACTCTGCGTTATAACCTAACATCTGACCTTTCAATTAGCCGCTAACATGTGTAACTGGGGATTTAAAATTACGTTATAACCATATTCTTATAAAATAACTGATGGTTAATGGCCACTTAACTTAATATCAAACAGTCGTGTCATGAAATTATCAGAAGAGACGTATGTATTGAAAAATATATAACTTTTCTAACGAACGCTTGTAAACTCTTAGATAAAAAATTGGGACGGAAACAGGTGAATAATTTTATGAATTTTTCGTCGTACGAGTCGAAATAAATTGTCTCAGTTATTATATTTCGAGGAAATTGGTGTTTCAAAGCTTAGGACTCGACTAAAAACTTATGTTTTAACAGGCCAACTAAAATAAATGTAATCTAGATTAATGTGATAACGAAGATGATTGACAACGAACATTTTAGATAAACAATATTAACTATTTTGAATCTCGTTACGTTTAGTTCCAAAGAATTTGGGCTCAAATTTTCTGTTCATAACTTCAGTAATGACTTTGAGAAAGATAACAATAATAAATTATGCACATTGACTTTCATTTTTTTAAATGCTGGCTTCAATAAAGGGCCGGCTCTATCTTTAACCACAAGCCGAGGCTATGTTAACTCAGTGACCCCAACGAGGGTCACTGAGTTTCCTTACAAAGGGAACGCTTACGCAGTTATGGAACAAAATGGAAATAAATCTTTTACAACACTCTTGTGAAATCCTGATTTTTGTGCGTTTTCAAAGGAACTTTCTTCCACGTCAAAACGTTATAGAAACATCAATACGCCGGATTAGAAAACAGTGCGATTTTGTGAAGCAGCTAGACGTTATGTAATAATTGATAAGACATAAATTGTCAAAAAATCGACTTCGAAAAACTTGATAAAAAGTCGAATATGCAATTTCATCACCCATTTTTAAAGCCTTAGGTGTGTTTTTATCATAAAATGTATATGAGACCACCTTTGTTATATACTACTACCCATTAAAAAAAAGAATAATTAAAATCGGTTTACTCCAGATATCGCGTAACATATACACACAGACAAATTGAGAAACTCCTTTTTTGAAGTCGGTTGATAATAATTAAATTGCGATATTCACGATACGCTTGCACTTCCAAGTTTACGATTTCTATCCTGCAGGTACTATAATATTAGGTTGGGGAAAAAGTCTTTTCGCATTATTGTATGTATGAACTTGTAATAAAATATCTTTGGCTATACTATTTGTATCTAGCTGGTTTTGGTATCATTAAAAGTTTAAATTTTAAAGAAGATAATTCCAAATTCAAATTAGGAAAATGTGTGATTTTTATTTGTTTTTCGTACTGTTAAGATGAGTGAATCTAATGAAGAAATTCGATACATTTTAAAATTTTACTACAAAAAAGGTAAAAATGCAACGCAAGCCGCGAAAAAAATTTGCGATGTTTATGGACCTAGTGCAGTGTCTGTGAGAGTAGCACAAATTTGGTTTAAGCGTTTTCAATCCGGAAATTTTGATGTCAAAGATGCACGTCGCTCTGGTCGCCCTATTACGGATAAAATGGATGCCATTTTTGAAAAAGTGGAGCAAGATCGGCATATCAGTAGTTACGACGTAGCTGAAGAACTGGGAATTGACCACAAAACAGTTTTGGCGCATTTGAAAAAAACTGGTTACACAAAAAAGCTCGATATTTGGGTACCTCACGAGCTCACTGAAAGAAACCTAATGAACCGTGTTCTCATTTGTGATTCTTTATTACGACGTAATGAAACCGAACCATTTTTGAAGAAATTTTTGACCATTTTTGACCTCACACATCTTTAGCCACTCAGCAAAAATTAAGAGAGTTTGGCTGGGATGTGTTAATGCATCCGCCGTATAGTCCTGACCTTGCACCTTCAGATTTCCACCTGTTTCGGTCTCTTCAGAATTCTTTAGGCAGTGTCAGGTTAACATCACGAGAGGACTGCCAAAACCACTTGTCGCGGTATTTTGAACCGTAGCCCCAAAGTTTTTATAGCAATGGGATCATGTCCCTGCCTACAAAATGGCAAAAAGTTATGGAACAAAATGGTACCTACATACTTTAGTTAAATGTAAATAAACTATATTAAAAAATATTTTGAATTTTCTTAAAAAATGCGAAGAAACTTTTTCCCCAACCTATTATGTAGCATTAGATGCTCACGTGTCCACGTTATTTTGAATACTCTTTCGAATAAAAAACAAAAGAAAAGTCGCCCACATAAAATGTTCCGGCTAGTCGTGATTCCATGAGATGTGAAAGTTTTACGGGTTGTTAAAAATAGCAATCCCTTAGGAATATACTTTTATAGGACAACCTCGGGAGCATTTTCTAAACAACAACAAAATAATCATCAATAAAGGTTAACAATTGGCGAAGATATCAGGTAACAAACACACATGATAAAAAAATACCGTATGTTACAGTCGAATTGAGAACCTCCTCCTTATTTTGAATTCGATTTAAAGAGCGGATTATAAGTTTTAGTTGCATAATAAATACACGATGTAAGTTGATTTCACCTTTTAGTTACAAAACAAACAATTGGTTCAAAGTACCTTTGAACCAATTGTTTGTACCCTTACCTTTGTTAGATAAGTTTACACGAACTCAAGTACGTCCTAACCCAATAGATTTGCATGCTGGATTACCTGCCGACAAAGGCTGTATCTTAAGCTATTCAAAGTTCTGTTTTCATTATAATTAAGGAATCTTGATTAACCTTAAAAGGGATAGCTTACGTCAGACGCATGTTACCGCGATTACTATATAGGTAACGTTTATAGTACCTAAACTTTGTGTTAAATAGGGGTTTGATAATATTTTTTTAAATGAAATAACATAAACATGAAAAAGCACACAAATTTGGTCACCCTGAACAAAAACTGGACAGAAATGAACTACGCACCTTCAGGATCTAGACAGTTCAATGTTCCACCAAAAGGGTGTCGGCTCAGCATATGCTAGTCACTTGCTGATTATGCCAAATCAGTTTATAGAGATGTCTAGATGGTCACCTGTTATTAAAAACGAAGAAATTGCATAAACATTAGCTAAACGACCAAATAAATCCAACACAATTATGTTCTGGGCCATAAGCTATTTGGCTCTACTCCAGCACATTAAGTATCTGTTTGCACCAGTCATTACCGAGGCTCTAAATTTTATGAAACTGAATCGACTACCTATAAATTCTGTGGACTCAGAAGCACGCAGAATTTTTATGGACGTTCCAACACCGTGCCTGAACATTTACACAGCGAAATCGATAACAGGAAACATTATTTTTGGAAATAATGTAAAATGTATCGGGCCGTTTAGGAAAAAAAAAAATAATACAAAGCAGTAGGTATTTCATTACTTCAGCATGTGGTTTTATTGCTATAACCCTTCTCAGCGTGTATAACTTAAGTGAAAGTGCGTCAAGTGTTTGTTTGGTAGTACTTAAAGTATTTTTAGATAAATAAATAAATAATAAATAATGCTGGCCATTTTTCACACAGCATCATCTAGCCCCAAACTAAGCAGAGCTTGTATTATGGGAACTACATGACTGATATACTACTTATATACTTTTTTTTGTAAATACATACATAATATACATAGAAAACACCCAGACCCGAGATAAATATTGGCTAATCGTACCAACATTTGTCCCGCAGCGGGTATCGAACCCGCAACCTTCTGCGTCTCAGGCGGGCCTTCGCCAACTGCGCCACAGAGGTCGTCTACAGATACATTCAGAACAGAAAGAACTGAGGTTTATGCTGAGTTTATAACATATTAAAACATGTTGTGCTAGTAGTTTAAAAAAAATAGCTATTTTCATTGGATACGTTTAGCGAATTTCCACGAGGTTGTTTTTCGGTTAAGGAACTACAGTATTTTTATTGTATTCCAACAATAGAATAACCTTCTCTCTGTTTGTTCAAAATTCGATATGATCTTAATGTGGCATGACAACTTAGGATTTTGGCACTATCCTCACATTTAACTTCAACTTTAATGCTAGGAAATAAGGCTTATTTAAAAAAAAATGTACTTTAATATGTTGGTATTAGTGATAATAAATGGGCTTGTAAGCCCCATTGTGTCTTATTATCGTGGACGTACTACCATAAATCAGTATGGTCGATGTCAGATATCTGATTTTCTTTTCCTTCATTATTTTCGTGGTTGCTGACGATTGTTACTATGACTCAACTGAAAATTTGGTATGTAATTTTTCTTTGTTATTCGTTATGGGTCGAAATTGAATGATCATCGTCGTCCAACAGATGTTGGTTAAAATAGACTTTTATTATTCAGTTGAGATCCTAAAAAGACAGTAAAAATTGTGATAGGAGTCAGATAACTCGGATAATAAATAAGTAATTACAATGAATCTGCCCTTTTCGTGTCCGCACTTTACGACAGACGAGAACTCCACCATACCACAGCTATCTATTTCACTCACGACTGATTACGTCACACGTGCATAATATATATAAATGGGAGCCGTGTTGGCCTAGTGGGCGATACCCCGACTTCTGATCCGGAGGTCGTGGGTTCGAACCCGGTCGTGCACCAATGGATTTTTTCACACGAAAAAAAAATGTGCGGCGATGGGCTTGCAACCTATCACGTAGAATTAGCATTCTACGTGCTTATACTATACTACATACTTGCAAAATACATACTTGCAAAACGCGGGCATGTACCAAATGTAATGTTTGGACGTGCCTCTGACTACCCCCTACTTGGTATCCTCAAAGATCTACTCACTGAGTATGTATCTGAGGATCTCCACCATGGGGAAGGCAGTCGTGAGCGTGTTTGTTTGTTTTTTTTGTGCATAATATACTTAGTATTTACGACAGTAGTTAACATGAGTTCAAAATAAAATACTGTATTTATTTATTTGGCAAACAACAGATAACACATGGTAAGTAAAATACAGTCCGTAAAACGACCTTCTTTGCATAATCTGGACACTTCTGACATTCAAAATCTATTTTACGCAGGCCTTCCGACCCTTTTCAAACTTAAGCATGCATTTTGTATGTGAGTCAGCTATTGGAATCTTTCTATGTACAAAATACTTTTTTCCCTTTTCCGTGTTTACTGGAAATTTATTGTGAGTCAAATGAATGCAACGCATAAGGATTCTTGTAACAAAAGGGATATGTATGCTTTTTAAATAACTAGGAAATAACTATTTTAAGTTACGGTTGGATAAAATAAGTTTTTAATAAAAGTAAGAGCCAACAGTAGTTAACATACGGATATAGGTAAAAAACTAAAAAAAAAAGAAGAAGTGTTTGATGCCTTATTCTTTTACGCTTGATTGCGCGCGATGAATCGGCGTTAACTCATTTAAAAATTTAAAATTCACGTATTTCGATTTCTTGGTAGAACTGATATGATCAAAAATTTCTAAAAAAAAGACTCCCATCCCTTGGTCTCATTGATTTGGCTAGTGCGTATCAACCATTACCTACCTCTCAGGTACATATTTTTATCAGCAGATTCTAAGCTTCTTACATTACAGTATAATCATCATACTTGTCAAAATAACTCAATCACTAAATAACATTCTCTATTGTTATTAATGAATTATCTAAATGTCCGCTTGTTCGAGCTGATCACGCGTAACACACCAACAGAACCAGTGTGAGCTGAGCTCTGTTCTCTCTCTGAAACGAATACAAGTTCCGATGGATTCAAAATCTCAATTTGCATGTAGAGGTCTTATTTGTATGGACAGGTGTTGCGACATTAGGACCTAATACATGTGGAAGTGTCAACTGAAAATTTGCATAGCATTAAAAAAACTTTTACACAAGTTACAATTTTTCTGCCACAAAATTGACCGAGTGAATTTTGATAGGTACTTAAATATTGTTTTTATATAACATACTAGCCTCTGCCCACGGCTTCGCCCGCGTGGTACCCGGATAAAAAGTAGCATATGTGTTATTCTGATGTATAGGCTATATTACTGTAAAATTTCATCAAAATTCTTTCAGTAGTTTTTGCGTGAAAGAGTAACAAACATCCATCCTCACAAACTTTCGCGTTTAAAATAGTAGTAGGATTAATCAGGTTACAGTATTTCATAGAAAAGCATAATGTTGTATGATTTAAGTCTGTACCTAATTGTATCTGGTAACCTAATTGGTCTGTACCTAAGTTGATCTTAGATGTAAGTTTTATCGCCACACGTCACTAGGAAAATGCAATACTTGATGAAAAATGGAGTAAAATATTGAAAAACATAATTCTCGATAAAACAAATACCTATGTAACTAGTGTCCATGACACGTAATTCGAACAATGCAACTGATTTAACTCGGTCACCACTCCGAGGCCGGCGCGTGCGTCGTTTATTTAACTGTTTTACTACAACCATGCGCGGGAAAGGACATTTACATGAAAATATACACTTTCAAATAAAGTTTTTTTTTAATAATTCAAGGATTTTAATATGAGGATGAGGACGATATTACTATTTGTGTGTGTGGTGTTAGTTGCGTACGCGCAGGACTGCAAAACTGGTGGGAAACGGGTATGAAAATTTTATCCATTGATTCCATTTTTCGATCAAAAGATTTTAGCACTTCTTTCGTTCATGGTATCACCAAATTTCTAGTTAGGTCAAATTTAGACTAGGGTTGATGACCTGGCTATGTTGAGGTTAATTGGCTCTGATAAGGATTTTAGTGATCGATAGTGAAATAAACAGTGTGGCGAATGCCTTTCACACATTTACCATATATATTTATATTGGACATGTCGTTTGTTGTCCGTCCGTCTTTTCCTAAAGCGTTCAAGAGCACAATACCTAGCATTGCTCTCATAAACTCGAGTGAAACAATTCATGGTCGGATTCGAACCCACGATCTTGGTGATTTTCGAACCCACGACTGGATCGGATATCGGCGCTACTGGCCACTCACACCATTTATATTTTTAATGTCTTGGGTACAATTAATATATAGAGGTTGCATGACAGGAGTGTTCTACTAAATATCTCTACCGAAACTGGCAGAAATCAAAATACCTACCTAACTAGGGACAAATATTAAATTTCACTGAACTACATATAAACATTTTTATTTTTATTACGCAATGATTGGATTATCAATTAATTTAGTCATCTTACGTCATTGTACAAATTTGACAAAGTTTATATTATATCTAGGCATGTATTATTTGATGTGAAATAAAGTATTTTTATCTATGTATCTATTTATGTATCTGCTTTTTGTACTCACCATGTTATATGGTGAATGTAATAATATTTTTATTTTATTTTATACATTGTCTGTATAATGTTTATATTAATTTAAACGACCCAAACCCATTCTGAAATCATTGTGTCTTGTCTGTTTTAATGGCTTTAAATAATTGACCAAATTATTTGTGTATTGTTACTCTAATATGACAAAACCAAGTATACTGTAAAGTTCCTACCATGACTGGTTTTCATGACCGATTGTGTTAGTAACTTAGATATTTTTTTTAATGTTATAGTGTACCGACCATGAGCAGTGCTGTGGCGGATGCTGCTTTGACGGTGAATGCATCGACAGTAAGTTATGTTTTCTAAACAACTGACGATGTTTTTACAGACTCGAACATTGGGTTGACGATGTCGATCGAAAAACTACCACTAAGTTTTTCGGGGGTTAAGTTTTTGAGTGGCGACTACGTTTTGCAAGACGCAGCAGATAGAAAGCATGTAATTTTCACTAAAATTGGATATTTATAATGATTCGGGAGTTTAATTAAGTTTAAGTAATCATGGCAAATATCAAGTTTTAGTAAATATAATGTTCTTAACTATAATTGTTTGAAAAATTATAATAATAATAATAAGCCATTTATTCCGGAATTCTAAAGCTTAATACATAATAATTTCAAACATTAATTCCGAACATTGCAATTTCCTCTCTAACTATTAAGTTACCCATCTTCTGGTAAAGGCCTCCTCCATCCATTGAACAATCATAAGATGTACTTATAACTACTACAAACCACCATACATAAAAAAAGAATAACAAAACCCGATACATCCAAAGAAGAGTAAAACGAGAAACATTAATTTTCGTGCAATGGTAATAAGCCACGCTCAATAGCTCTAACTGTTGCAGAAAATCAATGGATATAAAATTTTATAAGCGTAGTGGGCGAAGGCCCGCCTGAGACGCAGAAGGTTGCGGGTTCGATTCCCGCCGCTGGACAAATGTTTGCATATGCAAATATTTGTCTCGGGATCTGGGCGTTTCCATGTGTAATATGTATGCATATACAAAAAAAAAGTATTATATCAGTCATGTAGTTCCCGTAACACAAGCTCTTACTTTGGGACTAGATGATGCTGTGTGAAAAATGTCCAGCATTTATTGTACACTAGTAAATATAAAAGAAACTCGTAAAAGAAATTATCACAATACCTAGTGGTACAATGGGCGATCTTATCGCTGAAAGCGATCTCTTTCAGGGAACCTTAGCCTATATACATTAGTAGACGACACCAGCTGTTGATGCTTCTATTTTTGTTTTATCAGTCTTATTTCTATTCACTTGAATTCCAATCGCCGTAGTTGTCTCACTGTTTTTTTTAAAACAGTACCCAAACTAAACAACCAGTGATGAATATTCCATATGTTTTAAGATTGTCTGTATAATTGATTACCTCATATTGCTATTTCAATTACCAAGACCACATTCGAGATGTAAATGATGATTTAAACTTTAGAGATTGACCAACATACCATTCCAATTCACCCGATGGACTGATACATCGTACAAGCAGCCGGTGGATGGTGGTGGCTCACGATCGTTCGTCATTACATATGGGCGAGGCAGTGGACTTCTACAGGCTGACGATGATGATGAGATGACTATTTTGTTATATCCGTATTTCAGGATTGTCAGTACGATTCCTGACCTGGAGCGGTCCATATAGTAATTAGCGGTTATGGTAATGACCAATGCTACTCTAATTTGAATCTTATTGTTCACAGCATACAGATCCTGTTATTCATCGCTGGATGTGTGTGAAGGACACTCCTGCATTGGTGAAGAAAACTGTGTTCCGTACTTTCCTCCTGACTGTCTCGGCTGTGAGCCAGTGCCCGTTTGTAGACTGCTAGAATAAGTTATTGCGGCAGAAAAATATGGATAAGTTGTACAATTTTAAGTAGAATAAATGACTGAGGAGACCATCACGAAAAAGAGAGTCGTGGGTATGTTTTTTTTTAAATTTATAAATTACTAGGCTCTTCACACGGCATGTCCGCGTTTTATTAAATTAGCCGATGTGTAATTCTATATATGTAGTAACTATGTAGTAAATTTAATCCAAATCAGTCCAGCCGGTTAAATAATATGAAGGTACAAAGAACAGAACCTAGAATTAGGTATGTTTATGGAATCGCGAAAATACGAATGTACGTTATATCGATATAAATAGTTGGGTTCTTGCAAAACATAGGAACTCTCAAATATTTTAATAAAAAGCCCCGACGTGTTTTCAATAGTCTATTACAGCGCCCCTAGTGACTTCTGGCGATGAAGCCTATCTAAGCCTTAGTAAAAGAGCATTGATTTTCTCAAGCAAGCAATCGACTGCATTTTTTGAATGAATTATCGAAGAGTTATGTTTAAATAATATTAATGATACTCATATATATCGGAAGTAAAGCTGATACACATACACATAATACTTAACCTCTGTGGCACATTGTGGCGCCTGAGACGCGGGTTCGATCCCCACAGCGGGACAAATGTTTTTATGATCTCCAAATATTTGTCTGGGTATTTCTATGTATGAATTTACAAAAAAAGTATATAAGTAGTAAAATATCAGTCACTAAAAATACCTTAACAAAATTAACTTTGTACGCAATTTATATTTTCAAAACAATTCTAGTTTTGCGAAAGCTGCTAGGAATACCTGGTTAACAGTCTATCAGATGCAGTACAAACGTTTTACGAGTTGTTTACTCTTTTAGTAGTTTCCGATAGTCTAGACTAAGCTATTTCAATTCTATATTTAAGCCAACTGGTGTATCTTTTCTGTGGAACTCGAAAAATATTATTGCATTTCGATAGAAATTCGAATTTACTAAAAAATACAAAACTGGTATACGATACTGGCATATGACATCTCCTAAAGACCAATAAAAACATACCTAAATTCTATGGTAAAAGTGGATTATTCCAAACCGCATTCAAGCGTACAATACGCTCGATCTCGAATAAGGAGGAAAAAGCGTAAATTCGCTTTAGACGATAACGATAGTGATCTTTTTTAAAGATCATCATCACGACCTCTGTGGCATAGTGGGCGAAGGCCCGCCTGAGACGCAGAATGTTGCGGGTTCGATTCCCGCCGCGGAACAAATCTTTGTATGATCTACAGATATTTGTCTGTATGTATACTATGTACATATGTATTTACAAAAAAAAGTATATAAGTAGTATATCAGTCATGTAGTTTCCATAACACAAGCTCTGCTTACTTTGGGGCTAGATGATGCTGTGTGAAACATGTCCAGCATTATTTATTTATTTATGCAACTTTACAGGATTCTGCTCTCCAATTATTCATAATTATTCACAAAATATTTTATTCATTCTGTTAATAATTGTTTTTTAAAACTTAAGAAAGACAGGAAGGAATATTTCTTTGGCGTGATAACTGAATCTTAAAACCCATACTAATTTTGTGAGACCTCTTTTCCAATAATCTCCATCCCAATTTACAAGATTTGTATCGTGAAAAACCCATTAAAACCTTAATCCAATCAGCCATTCGTCTTTTAGATCGATAGTCACATACGCCTCCTACTTATACCAGCTTTACGACGAAGTGCGGTACGTGAAAAATTACTTCCATAAAGGAGCTTTTTCATTAAATGACATAGGATAAAGATCTTGAGGCGGCACAAAAACAAGCTTGATTTATTGGAATGCGGAATGATTAAAGAGAATAGGAGGTTATTCAGAATAATGGTGAAACTAAAAAGTCTGACCTCTGTGGCGCAGAGGGCACTAGACGCAGAAGGTTGCGGGTTCGATTCCCACCGCGGGACAAATGTTTGTATGATCTGCAAATATTTGTCTCGGGTCTGTTTTCTATGTATAATATGTCAAAAATTTACAAAAAAAGATATGTAAGTAGTATATCAGTCATGTAGTTCCCATAATAAAGCTCTGCTTAGTTTGAGGCTAGATAATGCTGAAAAATGTCCAGCATTGTTCCAGCATTATTTAAAGCCAAATGATAAGAAAAACGTTTTGCTCCACGAAATGGGCATAGTAAAACACGTTCTACATTTGCAGATTTCATTTTGTAAAATGTTTTATAATATATTCGGATCTTGGCATTTCCGTGGCGACATCGTTATATTTTGTAACTTTCACTTTCCATAGTTCCTATAACATTTCTTAGATTTAAAATTTATTGTTACCATTCAATACATAATTTTAAGTCCTTTATGTCCGGTCCTGAAAACTGGTGCTGGGCTTGTTATGAAAAAGGCTACAAGAAAATTATAAAAAAAAAATTAAACCACCGCATTGTCGTGTTTTCCAACGTTTATTGCAGCTCCCTCTAGTGACTTGCGGTGACAAAAAACAAACAAACAAACAGACGGATATCTGGGCTCTTAGTGTCGCGGATAAAAAAGAAAATATCAAGAAACAGATGAATAAAATCACCAACCTTTCGAAAAACGCAGACACGTCTGCCTAGAACGGAAGTGTTCATAATTTTCTTAATAATGTGGTAAATTTTCTTTCTTTCTAACGTAATGTCGTAAATGAACACATTATGACAAAAAAAGCCTGACTCAATTTGTTTTACTCAACACAATTTTGCTTACCTGACAGCTTGTCAGGTGATAGGGAAAATATTCTGCAGCTTAGTTCATCTTTGGGGAAAACTCAAAGATGACGGCGCTCGGGTATTTCTGTCGTACGTTTCCTACAAGGCTTTTCGAAGTCTTTGTTTTTTCCTTGAAAACTATTTACATAAATGTAATGGGTTCATCTCTGTGGAAAATACAAAAATTACGGCTGCCAAGGTAAATCAAAACATCAAAACTTCTACATTTATAATATTGGAAAGATTCGTGCCCAGTAAAATGAGTAGAAATGTACATTGGAATCTTCTACATTTATAATATTGGAAAGATTCGTGCCCAGTAAAATGAGTAGAAATGTACATTGGATGTGTGTGTGATCATCAATAGAGAATTTGTTATGTTAGGTAAAAGATATGTAGCCCCTTTGAAATACCTTTTTACTTAACAAACCAATGGATTGAAATAATCTGCGTTTATTTATCTTTAACATAAAAATATAAGAGCTCGGTATATTTATTGCAAACTTTTTGTAGGATCTACTCAAAGTCAAAATTCATTTATTCGTTAAATTCACAAGGACCACTTTGAAACGTCGGTTTTATCTACTGCCTGTTCTTCCGCGACAAAGCCAGGAAAGAAAGGCAAGAAAACAAGGCTGGTTTTTTTTTTAATGATCCTTTTACAAAACAACGAGTTGGAGCTACTGATGACTAATATTTCTGATGTACATTATTTTCACGTGTAATCCACCATTTGGTCCAAATATTGAGATTTCGAATAGATAAATAAATGACATTTATCAAAATAAAATATAGTTTAGATTAATCAGCGATAGTGAAATAATTTTAATCGGTTTATTAAAATCGGTTCAGTAGTTCTATATATTAAAAACGTAATAACTTTCTAGTTTATATTAAAACATAAAGAATAATACAAATTACATACTCGTATATAAACAAAAACTGATAAAACGATCTAAAGATTATCTATAGATAGGTCAACTGATCCAGATTACTACCAAACGGAAGCGTTATAATATTAGTGTCGATATAACTTTGTAATCATCATCAGTCGGAAGAAGTACTTACCTTTACAAACCTTCGATATTATTCAGTAATACATAGACAAATTATGGCCAAAACAATCGCACTAACGCAAACAATTTAGATATTCTGAACAATCAAACATGAATTCAGTTGACAATGCCATAGGAAATTATGTTTACCGAATACTTGAGGTCCTGTCGAGGGACATGTCATTGAAGGTCTAATGGTTGTAGCAATCAGTCTGTTAAATGAACCGAGAGGCTAGGAAATCACTGCCATCTAGTCTATCGTTTGTCTCTGGTATTGTACTACTGCGAAATGGATTTGATTTTCTAAACTAAATAATTTTCAAAGAACATGAGAGCCATATACCCTGAATAACCCAATCATGAATGTTTAATATGAGTCTAATTTTCTGACAGTGTTAAGTTCCTTGGAATTTACGTAGACCAATTTTATATTTAACTCATTTAACACATTTAAAAGTAAATTAGCTCAACATATTGTTAAAGATCGTTCACTTCTTTGCAAAAAAAAATGTGTTAGATGGGTCAACTTGAACCTTAAAATGACTAAAATTTTAGTATATCGAAGGTTTGACGACCTCTGTGGCGCAGTGGGCGAAAGCCCGCAGAAAGTTACGGGTTCGATTCCCGCTGCGGGACAAATGTATCTAATGTTTGTCTCGGATCTGGGTGTTTTCTAAGTATAATATGTATGTATTTACAAAAAAAAGTAGTATATCAGTCATGTAGTTCACATAATACAAGCTCTGCTTAGTTTGGGGCTAGATGATGATGTGTGAAAAATTCCCAGCATTATTATTATTATCTACTATAAACTTTTTTCGTAAGTGAAATTATAATGTCTTTTGTGAATAAATAATATTAGTCCAAAAAAACTTTTAGCATTAGAAAACTAAGACTCAGACGAAGAATACTCAGACACAGAGAACAGTAGAAAATTCAATTAGCTCTACATGTTACGCCATTAGAAGCCTTAGAAAGGAGGTTGGTTTAGAGCAACTGAAAATAGTATATTTTGCACTGGTTGACTCCAAACAAAGTAACACTCTGGGGTAATAGTTATAAATATAATACGGAAAAGGTTTTAATTTTGCAGAAAAACACAGTGCCTCTGTAAATACCGCCGCTACATATTTAATATATAATTGTTATACTTGTGACATTGTAATTAAGATTTTATATTATTTTACATGTAACAAAGCCCCTATACAGTTGCCTCATAATTATCTCTGTTTATACCTGTTTTTTTTAATTGTGACCAACTGTAAACTGACGTAACCAAGTGTTCTATAGCTCCCTATGGTTTGAAATTAATGAATACTGAATATTGAGTTCTTACTATGTTAGACTTCCCCGTGGGTATCGTGCAGAGAACCGTCTCAAAAATTAAATATACTAACACTGCCTAGACTTTACATATTGGTATTGCTAACGGATGTAAACATAGATACAAATATGAATCTGATGAACAGATGTCTAACTGATTGACAATTGAATGGCACCTTTCCTTCCTAAGCATAGAGCTACAAGGGCCACCGGCGGACCGGAGAGGAGTGGCCATAGCGTTTTTTACCGATACAAAACTGTCTGCCATTTTTTGCGGGGAGAAAACTGCGCTACGCACACTTTTTCTAATTCCCACACAAAAATAACGAAACTCACACATACCAAATTAAAAATACACGAACAATCCCCTCCGGTCCGCCGGTATCCCGTGTTGCTCTATGTTCCTAGGTTGAATAAAACTAAACATTGCAGCAGGTACCAGGCTGTCAGACTATTTAATTCCTTTGAATTGAAGTTGAATTGAAAATAGCTAAGAAGCCCAAATAAATTTAAATCTATTTTTTTAGGTTCTAAGGTGCCTTTTGCTGAAGGGACCCTTCTACTCAATTGACGATTTTCTGAATTATTTTAGATCTTGACGTAAATAATAATTATTGCGTGTCATGTATGTAGGTACTTATTCTATTTGTATTTTAGAAATTTATTTAGTTAAGTTTAGTTTAGATTGTTATTGAATAAATGTAATGAAATGAAACCCGCACATATGAAAACATTTGCATAGTATTTTTAGAAGTTGTATGGATGTTTGTTACTCTTTCACACAAAAACTATAGCTTATACATCAGAATAACACATAGGCTACTTTTTACCCGGATACCATGCGGGCGAAGCCGTGGGCAGAATCTCAATAGTGTCAACCTCTGTGGCTCAGTGGACGAAGGCCTGCCTGAGACGCAGATGGTTTCGGGTTCGATTCCCACCGCGGGTCATGTTTGTATGATCTGCAAATATTTGTCTCAATAATATTTAGGTCTGGGTGTTTTCTACATATTATGTATAATATGTATGTATTTACAAAAAAAAGTATACAAGTAGTATATCAATCATGTAGTTCCCATAGTACTAGCTCTGCTTAGTTTGGAGCTAGATGATGCTGTGTGAAAAATGTCCAACATTATTTATTTATTTAATAATAATAATCTTGCGGTAATTTCTTGGTTTTGAATCAACGGCCTACGCTAAAATAAAGCATATATAGGACTTTTTGCTATAACGTACCCCTAGGTTCAAGTCTATCTTGTGCTCCGATCCGCAATCTTGTATTTCCATCCTTGCAAATTTATATTAGACCGGTACCCATATTTAGTATCCATATTAAAGTTCCTTAACCCACATCACCCTGTATCACCAGTTATTTTATTATTCAGAGGTGCTCGACTGTGTAAACGCGAAAAATACCCAAATAAAACTTTATCGCGATAGTATATATACGTCTAATTACTTATACTTTAAAATAACTTTAAGAGAAACGACGTTTCAAAGTGATTTTAATTAATAAATGAATTTTGACTTTGACTTGGACTACTTTTATAGCCGACTTCAAAAATAGATGGTTCTCAATTCGGCTATTTTTTTTCATGTTGTCTGCACAATAATTTTGAATACGTCTTATACATTCCTAACATTTTAATAAATGTGTACATTACGTGAGTTTTGATAAATTTGATTGAGTATGAAGGAAGATTCTTTTTCCCAAGCGAATGTCCTTATTCACTGTTATTTTCTAAGCTAAATGCGTGAAAATAGTGCTAGCGTGAGGTATTGGTTAGTCCAATACCTCACGCTTAGTTTTTCTTTCACGCTAACGCAAATAAAAATTTGATTGTAAACAAGTGACAGGCGTTAACGCCAACAGAAAGTGGTATTTGTCTGGACCCCTGGCCTAAAAGCTTCTGAAGTGGGTAAATTAAATATGTTAATTTTACTCAAAGCAAACTTTTGTCGCAAATAAGATAATTTGATTATTACTATAAGCAGGTACAATACGATACTTTACAATAACAGAAACCCATTTCGTTATCACAAATTATTAAATTTGTCAAATTTGTTATTCTGTTTAACGAGATTATTTAATATGTAGATAGATATACACAAGTACAAAACAGAGGAATTGTTAAACTAGCCACTGACCCCGGCTTCGCCCGCGTGCTACCCAGATAAAAAGAAGCCGATGAATAGAAGCTCTTACCGCTAAGGCACCGTTCGTAAAAAAAGCATCCGCACGAAAAGCCTTTTTATTTTACCGGGATAATATACAACCAATGTCCACCCTGAAGGTCCATTCTAATTTGGTGAAAGATTTTTTAAATCGGTTGTGTAATCTGTGATGACCTCCTACTTCTAAACTCCCAAACTTTACCTCTTAATAATATAAGCATAGATTATGGTGTAGATAACAATTATGAACATTTTTTGACCTTTTCTTGACTGTCAGAATTAACCGAGCTTTAGAGTACTTCGGAGCCCTAGCAACCGGAACCAATAATACCTTTCTGTGTCATCCTCCCGCAAAAACTTTCTTTCTCAACCTCTCTGGTACTGTGCCTGGGCAGAGAAGAGATGAGAGTAAGTACAATCCAGCTCTTCTTAACCTTGGGCCATTATCCCGATAGAGCGAGTATAATATGATCGATGAGATCGACTCTACAAATAAACCTCCATTCTCCAATTAGAAGTTATCTGTTTGCCAATCAATTATGTGCATTAGCCAATGAGCACATGAACACACACGGTACCATATCATGGTAAGTATTCCGTAGATTGTTTGTAGAACCAGCTTCCAGAACTTTAGTGATCTCAAGTGTCAATTATGTAGAGAGCGTATAAAAATGTACAATTCGTAATTGTTAATTTTGCAGTTATTTTTACATGTTACCTTTTGTTTGTTCTTAAATTATTTATTAACATTCACGTGTGGTAATACTATGGTACCAAAAATATGACAGAACATAACTACTGCAATTATTTTTATTCTTTATTTTTTAGTGTACACACAGATAATAGAATACGGACAAAAAACTTACCTATAGAACATTTACAAAGGCTATAAGGACTTTATCCTATAGGAAGGTTCTAGCATATAAACGTATTCCACTATTTTCAGGAATCTTCATTTATACAAGTAGCGGTCACTTATGAGTAAAAATATTATTTTTTATATTTTTATATGACTATCTTAATTAATGTTATTGTTATTGGTGCAACTGTTTTAATTAAAGTAAATAAATAGATACAAATACAAATAGTGTCACGGTATTTCATGCTGTACGTATGTTTGGATAAGAGGTTGTTTGTTAATTCGTGGAATTGTTTAGTTTTTATATTTTTTTCTCCAAAACGGCTATGCTGCATTTTTTATAATGGAATGTAAAACGGCGACACCGATTTTTACTCGCGACGACAGGAGCCTGTACATGTATGTGTCTTAAGGGTTTGTTTGTGTGTTTGTTTGGTTCTGTTACCATTTCCATCCGAAACGACTTACGGTATTTGCATTTGATTTGTGCTTTTATAGTTGGGTGCACGAGAGTGCATCATCGATTGCGATGATAATGTTTTTTTTTGTTTAATTTCATAGTCCATTATTTGCTTTGTTATCGTACTTGTATGTACGGATATATACTCGTATGTACCCTTAGTATCACTAAGTACTTTGCTAATTAAAAGAGTGACTTTGCTCGCAGCTCGACCGTAATTTGTCATTTTTTTTGCGCATAAGCTATGCTTTAAATGGTTTTTGCATGTAACAATTTGTTTGTGAGAATTACAAGATTAATATATCTTATACTTTTATAAGTATAAGATCGTGTTGGCCTAGTGGGTGATACACCGACTTCTGATCCGGAGGTCGTGGGTTCGAACCCGGTCATGCACCAATGGATTTTTCCACTCGAAAAAATATGTGTTTATAAAATGTATGTAGCATGTGCTCAAAACGGTGAAGGAAAACATCGTGAAAAAACCGGCATGCCCTAGAACCAAAAATTCGAAGGCATATGCCAACAGTTAGTGTTCCAATAAGCGGCGATGGGCTTGCAACCTGTCACGTGGAATGCTTACTACGTGCAAAACGCGGGCATGCACCAAATGTAATGTTTGGACGTGTCTCTGACTACCCCCTACTTGGTATTCTCAAAGATCTACTGACTGAGTATGTATCTGAGGATGTCCACCATGGGGAAGACAGTCGTGAGCGTGTTTGTTTTTTGTTTTGTTTGTATACTTTTATACTGACTATCCAAAGGTTATCTGGATTGCTTTTAAGCGATAGGACCGCCTTATAAACCTTTTATTTTAATGATCAGTATAATAATAACCAGTATAATCAATGTATTGTTATAAAAAAATTCAAGTTGGGAATTTGCGAACTGTAAACTTATAAAAATACCAATGAAAACATGTTATGGTATATTTTGTTTCTTTCATAAGGTTTAAAATAAAGTATTTTCATTCATACATTTTTTTTGGTTCGTTGCCTTTAATAGCTTTATTTTTGTTGACTAGTATTAGTTTGTGTGAGAAAACTACTCCTGAAATCCGAAAGCTAAGGATAGATACAGCTACTCCAATAGTAGCCCTAGGTGAAAATAAAGTCACTTTATAAAGTTTTTTCTGTCTATGAATTTTTTGCTTGTCCTTATGAAGGATTTTACATTGACCTCTTTGAATATAGATTACCGTTGACCTCAAACATTCGGAAATCGAGATTTTGAAAGCTGAATTTTTTTACAAAGTTTATATAAACACTTTATGTTTTTTCCATCACCAAGTGAAACGCCCCATAATTACTAATATCAATAACACCTATTTATAAAACCATCTTTGAAGGCACACAAATTGATTGTGTCCAAAAATTCTTAATAAAGGCTTTTAATATGTATATTACGCAAAAGCTCTGAAACTACAAATTCCTACCATCAATCCCAACTACTTCTGTTCTACAACTATTGACATTTGGTCTTTTTTTTCAGATTATTTCTCAACCAAAATCTCCAAAATCAGCTGTTACTTGAAACAAATAGTCCCTGTTTGATCAAATAAAAGTCCTATTAAACTTATCCGTCAAGAACCTACATTAATTTTTGGCTGAAACTTCAAGAGCTTCCTCATATTTCATGAAAACTTTAAGTATAGCTTATGAACTTACTTTAAAAAACAATGTTGACGACCTCTGTGGCGCAGTGGGTGAAGGCCCGCCTGAGACGCAGAAGGTTGCGGGTTCGATTCCCGTCTCGGGACAAATGTTTGCATCTGGAAATATTTGTCTCGGGTCTGGGTGTTTTCTATCTATAATTCATTCATGTCGTGTAAATGACTCATTTTTTTTTTAATTTGTTTATATATTCATCTATAATAGTATGGATTTACAAAAAAAAAGTTTGTACGATTAGCTAATGTTTGTCTCGGGTCTGGGTGTTTTCTATGTATACTATGTATGTATTAACAAAAAAAAGTATATAAGTAGTATATCAGTCATGTAGTTCCCATAACACAAGCTTTGCTTACTTTGGGGCTAGATGATGTGTGAAAAACGTCCAGCATTATTTAATTGAGAGTCTTAACATAACAAAATAGAGCAGTGTTAAGTTAATCACCGTTTTATATTTCTTATAAGTAAGGCCACTCAACTTAAAAAAAAATCTGGAATTAATGACTTAATTGTAGATTTTTTTTTAAGTATTTTGTTCCAAAATTTTAACAAGTAACAACAAGGTAAGGTTGTTCAGTTTAACAAAAGTTGTTTTATGGTTTTATGGTAGGAATTATGGTTCGAGATATTTTACGACATAGGTTCTCGACGAGGGTTGTATTTACACGCAAATGTCTAACAACCAATTGTGTAAACAATTTTAAAAGTTTCAAGTTTAGAAACGATACTGAATTTTAAGTTGTAATTTACACGCAAATGTCTAACAAACAATTTTAAAAGTTTCAAGTTTAGAAACGACACTGAATTTTATACTGTAAAAAATTGATAGAAGGTTTAAAATGTATTGTATTCCCTTTTTGATAGTGTTTCAACCCTTAGGGCAGTGTTAACCGCAACAAAGGAAGGTACTTACAACCCTGTCAAAATATCTGTGCTCACCATGTGGCGTCAGTACGGTTTGCAACGTTGCCTATAGACAATTCGATTATTTGGTTATATTTTCGTGTTACTATTGTTTTGTTTTTGGTCATTTTTGTTATTATTTTTAAAGTTATTTCGAAGACACGGTAAAAACTAAAATTAGTAAAGTAAGAAACTTAATTGTAAAAGTGTTAAAGTTTTTCGAAATGGAAGACTACAAATCTTCCATTTACGAAAATGTACGGCAATTCGTAATATCACTTGGTGGTGAAGAGGACTCAGACGAAATCGATGAGAGTTATGATGAAGATACAATGCAAGGCATAGAACTATTATCTATAGTGAGGACGAGCTTGTTTGAATAACTTTGTATTGTTTCAAGTACTCAATATAAATCATTTTGCTAGAAAGATTTTTTTTATTTTATGCACCACTCATTAATTAATAATTATTTTATATACATGCTGTATGTTGACTGACTTCTTAACATATTACTTTTTATATTATTCATTTCATTGTATAAAAAAAAGTTATAAAATTTCTAGTGATACTTGTTTTTCAAACCGTACCAGAGCGGCGATATGACGTCATCGACGCTAGGTGCACAGCTATTTTGCCCGGTAAAAAGAAATGCTTTTAAAAATTACTGAGCTCTATACTGATGTCTGTTCTGGGAATGTGTAGAAATGTGTTTTTTATAACGACATACATAACATTATAAGTTAGGTGTAGTCAGATCAACAACAAAATCAATGGTAAACATCTAATCAGATGTAATTACTTATTACTTAGTGCCAATTCTGGAAAAAACCCAGATTTGAAAAAAAATATTATGAATATTTCCACTCGGATAATCCTGCTCAAAACTGTGAAGGACAGTATCATAACGGATTATTTCCGATCTTCAGCCTCATCGAGGAGACAGCGGGATTTATTTCGGCGGATTTAGAAAATGGATTTTTCATATTTGCCATCTACTTTGAAATCTAGAACACGAATTTTCTGTTCAATAATTCGTTCTTGGTTTTGACTAATAAAATTGTGGATAAGAATCATGCAAATATCAAAGATGGCGGGTCCATATCAAATATGGCGGACCAGGCGCATGCCATAGATAATTTATCAGTTTAGGCTTGCATCTGACTGCTCTCTACTTTGTATTTTTTGTGACTTAAGATATATGTGAGGATATATTTTCCCTATTTCGTGGTAAGGATCCACTCCTTTTAAATAAAAAAAATCAAGACTGCCCGCCTGCCGCAGGTGAGTTCAGCGCTGTGGACTCTGATGATTTTGATGAACTGTGAAATTTATCACGTCGGTGACATAGCGGGCGAGTAGCCGGCTGAGACGCAAAATGTGGGTTCGATTTCAGCTGCGGGACAAACCCAGACTCGGTATAAATATTTGCAGAACATGAAAACACATGTTCTGCAGATATTTATTCCGAGTCTGGATGTTGTGGTTCTACAGTACAGTTAGTTTCTGATACCAACGTCACAAGGAATCCTAGTATGGGATCAAGATTATTTATGTAACAAATGGGTGCTAAAAATAAAATAAAATGTATATTTGTGAAAAAAGATTCGCGCCTATCCGCAGATTGGTGTGCATTTTTTATTGTTTTGCTTGACTGCCGTTCGTTATAAAATTGTAACCGTTCAATTGAGAATTTAATTTACAGTTTGAATAAATGATTTGGAAGCAATCTGAATAAAGCACTGCGCCATGCACGTTGAAAAAAATGGTGCCCCTATAGCAAAATTCACTAATGTTACTTACAGCTTGCAGGCACATCAAATTATACGAAAAATAAAGGGTTTTTCACGACCTCGCGATATGAGCCCTACCATAAAATGCGAGGATATATAATTTTTGTTCGATCATAAATGTAACTTAATCCCAGATATTATACGCGTAATACTATACTCGTACCTAAATACACTTCGTTATAAGCTTAGCCATTTTACAACATAAAATAATTGAAACGTATCTCTTTGTTCTAGTAGATGTAGTGATAAATAACCCTATAACACTTAAACACAACAAATTCACATTCTTTGATTTTGTTTAACTGAGAGCATAGATGCTTATATTATTTCTTGCCTTTAAATAATAGATAAACGTTTTAATGCAAAGGCAAAGGGGACTTATTGCTACAAACGAATCGTCCAGGCTACATTTGGATGAGCTTGATAAAAAAGTAATTCACATACTTTTTTTATCAAACTAATCTCAGGAGTGGTGTAACATCAATAAAAAATACAAATACATATTTACTAATATACACGTAGCTGTATTATTTATATAAACAATACAGTAGTGTGTAACCAAGTGTTTTTACACTTGGTTACGTCAGTAAAATTATTATACAACTTACATAATGTATTTGGAAGGGTGCCAAGCCAAGTATTTTACTAACATGCTTAAATCATAATTTAGGCAACATTTTAAATTATTTTATTGTTTGCCCTTTCGTATAAACACGTGAACACACTCAAATCCAAACCACTCACTCCAATATTAATCGAATCAAAAGGTAAGCCGCGGTTTTGTGTGTTTATCCCACTCTCGAAACTGGATGCCTTTATCGTAGGCATACTGTTAGCTTTCATTTTAAATAATCAAAGACTGTTCGTTACAGAAAGTAGGTTTATAAAGAAGCAATTCAGACCAGCTACAGACCGATGAATACGATCTAGCTAGATCGTCCTTGATGGCGCGTCAGGCGATTAGCCAGCTGCGTCACAAGAAGTGGACAATTGTTTTCTGTTTTTTATGGGTCTGGGTGTTGTGTAGTTCTGATACCCACAATACAGGGAATCCTAGGGGTCAAGACTATGTATATGTCTGTTAGGTGTTTAATTTTATTTTATAAATAGCTCAACTAATCCATATCCCTATCAGATGGAAGCGTCCCTAAAATGCTCGCTGCGTTATTTCGCAATGCAAATGCGTTGACCCAGATAACAGCCGGCTCTCGGGTCACGCGTCGTTTCGACCAGCCCTAAAATGATTTTGAGTGGTGTCGTGGTTTAAATGAAGGTAGCCTCTTTAAATAAACTCTGATACCATAACTTTTTTAATAATAATAATAATAGCTTTTTATTTCAAACAATTCGTCCATAGTTTTTGTTAGTATGTAGTACATTTAAGAACTTAAAACAAATTTAAGTGACACACATAATACAATTAATAAACATACCTACACTAGACGTTTATTTGTGTTTATGTATATCCAACGGCACCTTATGGACAATCCCACCGGTCTGATAACGTCATCAGGATGCTGTTAGGGCTGTCATGTCCGCGTTTACGCAGCGATGCACATCGTTTGCGTATTATGGCATGAAAACCATCCACTCTTTCTTCCACAAACATACCAGAGGCAATGCAAAAACGAGGCAGTCCCATCAGCACCCTGAACGCGTTATTTTACTTAACCCGTAAGGCATTATATACTTTCTGCGTATAACTGGTCCAGAGGCTACAAGTGTAAAAGGACTGGCAATATGCTCTAAAAAGCGTTATCTTTACTTGTTTATTACACATTGCGAAGCTCCAGGCCAGTATATTAACGCGAACAATAAGCGGAACTACAATAAAGAGCCTATAATGTTGATTTTAGAATAAAATAAATAATATGTGACGTCTGTCGCCGATATGATCGATGGTGTTACCAGTGTGCGATGTTTGCTTATACAAATTGTTGTAGAATAAAATGGTTTACCAGAAGCAATAGATAGAAAACACTATACACTACCTCTGGTTAGTTACCGTAACTTATGCAAGCATCCATAAGTTACGGTAACCACTTACAAACAGGTGAGCCGTAAGCTTGTTTGCCAATTAAGTGGTATAAAAAAATCATATGTTGCTTAAAAATTCAAACAGAGTTCAACAGTTTCGTAATTTACCAGAATCATAATCATTTATTCATATGAAGGATACACGTCAATTTAAACAATGTCTCAACATTTGTGAGAGTTAAATAGATAAATTATATAAAACAAGTTTAAGTATCTACCTAAATAGGTACTTATTTAGGTGTCATCGCCATCATCGTAGGTAACTAAGTCATATTTCATATTTTCTAATTCAAAAACTCTTCCACTGTGTAGAAGGTTTGCTTAACAAGTCAGATTTTTAGTCTAGTTCTGAGACTGCTTAGGCTGGGAGCATCTTTGATGCTTATTGGGGTCCGATTGTATATTGCTGGGCCCATGACATGAGTTAATTTCTTAGACTTGGCCAGCTTATCCGGAATTAACGAAAGGTCTTCTGCGTGGCGCGTATTGTATTAATGTACGTCGCTTACGCCTAGACTTATGGTGTAAGGTAGCGCAGGGCTGCAGTTATCAATCTGTTGTCAGTATCGTATGAAAAGGCGAGGCCAAACGAACTGCCGCTATAGTCTGTCATCGTCTTAATAGATGGCACCACTCAATCGGATATTGGAGCCTGAGTTACGTACTGCATTACTTGCAGGTTGATGGTGGAGATATTCTTTGGATGAATCATAGTCTACCATAGAGGAAATTCGTAGAATTAAAGTTACCGATCTTGCTCATAGGCCATAATATATTTACAAAATACAAATATTTATTTCTGTAACTGTATTAGTGCTAACAGAATATAATAATGATATGTTTTATAACGAGTTTACCTTTTTGTAATTATTTTCCCGACGTTTCGACTGTGTTGCAAAAAGTCAAGAAATAAAGGCAGAAGCCGTATTTCATCTTGAGATTCAGAAAAGTCCATGTTCACATTATGAGACATAATACAAATCGTATAACCGCACTGCACGGGATCAACTAGGGTTGCACAGTAACATCTGTTGTTGCCTGGATGGTGGTGTGACCGACAATCGCTGGGTAAGAAAGGTTCTAAGAGCTAAGTAGCCCAAGATCGTTCATCTTGGTATTCTTGGAATTATGCCTTTGCGCAACAGTGGACTTCTGCCAACGTTTGATGATAATTATGATGACGGCAGAAGTCATTTTGAAGAATGAAGACACTATATTATGTAGTTTTGTGCTATGGAGACGCGTATTCAGTTAATTTATTAACTTATACCAAAGAGGATGCACAGAAAATGTTGTTTATGATTAAATTTATGAAATACCTTCTCTGAGTTATATCAACCGACTTATGAATGGACTTATCCATTTCTATAGTTTTTGTTATTAGTGATCTGGATCAGTTGATCTATCTATAGATCGTTTGCAACGGTCTTTAGATAGCTAGCTGTTTCATCTGTATTTTTTGTATATACCTACTTGTACATAGTTGTATGAATCAATGTATATCTACGGTATATTCTAGGCCTATTTGTTATTCTAGGCCACAAACTACCTATGACAAATAAAAATAATGGTCTAGCTATTACATAGATTATTAGCAAGCAACACATAAATTTTGTCATTTATACAATTAGTGAGATTGGACAGGATAGGGTTGATCTTTTGTTAAAAGCTTCATGAAGGATATACGGACCACATTCGCTTTATTTAGATAAGTGTCAGTAAAGTAAACCATAATCACTGATCAGTAATCACATTTCCAAGGGCGAATATAGCAGTTAGATTTCCGCCTAACTTAATAAGCCCATTTTTTTATGAATAGGAGCCATTTTGCTCTTGATTAGAAGAGATTTATCTTACTGATCTGGTGGGTCATGTATCATACTAATTTGGCGAGGAACATTAGTTGTTTTGACAGCTTTTGGCAAAGCACAAAGAATTTCTGAGTTTTATTACCAAAAATACTTTACAACATTGTGTGCTATTAATTAATGGCCCTTACTGATAAAGATTTTTAAACATTTGTTTAGCTAAACAGTGTTTGTTTTCTACTGTTGAATTTGGAATGACACATTGTACGATCTCTGTGGCGCGTGGGCGAAGGCCCGCCTGAGACTCAGAAGGTTGCGGGTAGGATTCCGGCCGCGGGATCTGGATGTTTTCTATGTATAATATGTATGTATTTACAAAAAAAATGGAAGTATATCAGTTATTAGTTGTGGCCAGTCAGTCACCTTTTAAAAGCAGTTAGGTCAATATCCGGTTTTTAATGTTTCACCTGATGAAAATCGGTTATCATCGCCTATTGAAGCCATTTCATTTGAAGTAGTTTTTAACTACGACCTCTGTTTTGCAGTGGGCGAAAGCCCGCCTGAGACGCAAAAAGTTGCGGGTTCGATTGACCGCGATACAAATGTTTGTATGATCTGCAAATATTTGTCTCAGGTCTGGATGTTTTCTATGTATAGTATGTTTGTATTTACAAAAAAAGTATATACGTAGAATATCAGTCATGTAGTTCCTATAATAAAAGCTCTGATTAATTTGGGACTAGAAGATGCTATGTGATGAATGCCCAGCATTATTTATTTATTTATGAAACACATTAATAGCTTTACAGGTTTCTGCTCTCCAATTTAGTCTACATTTTGGCTTAATGTAGCAATTAAGTAATCTCACCCTCGAGGATAACTTGTATATAGATTGTAGAGATAGGCTTTTACGCGTCCCTCTCAGATTTTCTATTAAGTACGTGTTTAAAATAAGCCTCTTAAGCTTACTTTTGGAGGCTGGTGGTTAATAATTCAGTAAATCTCACTGTAGAATTATAAGTCATATCTTAGTTAGGGTTACTCATTGTTGATAATTAAATTGTGTATTTTCGAAGAGACATTAATTATTTTAGACAAAAAATCATCCAATTGACACATATATAATCCTGATTCCCCACACTAGGATTGTCTGTATCGTTGGTATCAGGAAATACGAGTACCGCGTACCATAACACCCAGTACTTGTGTCGCAGCCGGCTACTCAGCCGCCGCGCGAGGTGATTATAACCTCAAAATTCATTTATTCATTTAAATCAACAGGAATACTATGAAATGTCGATTTTTTCTACTGCCTATTCCTTCGCGACCACGCCAGGAAAGAAAGGCAAGAAAACAAGGCTGGTTATAAACATTTGATAATAATAAGTAGTACTTACATAAAGATCTACCCGCTGATTTTATACCACATTGTCGAAGTTTGTAGAACTAATCTAAGCTGGATTGTGTTATATTTGGTGTACATTAAGGTATTTTCTATCTTTTTATCTATCTGATGATGCTAATGGGGAATGCAATCGGGAGCGTGTTTGTATGTTTAAATTATATTTCTAAGTTTCATGAAATTATATGACATGACATTAATATAATTGTATATAACTATGAAAAGGAAATAAGATAAATTCAAAAAAAAATAATCTAGATAAAATTAATGACATGCAATATTATTATTATATTTTATTTTTTATTTTATTTTATGAAAAATCTTTCTAAAAATCTTTGCATTGCTGAATCTCTCCGTACACAAAGCCACGGATTAAAGGATATAGCATAGTTGGGTGCAGCTGGCACACTGTTAGTAAAACCGCAGCGCAAATCGCAGCTTAGTGTTTAATCCCAAACTAATGAAAATTTAGGCGCATTCCTATTACTTACACCTATTTTATATGAAATACAGTGGCCGACATACTGACCGTCAAGATTACGGTCCTTTATTATGTCAGTTGGCTTTCACCATCAAAAAGTGACAGTAATAGACTTGCATTATTCACTCCTAACCTCTTTTCATTTACGTAAATCAACTTATATTTAAAAAAAAATAAAAAACTGTTCGTGTCTCGCTTTATTTTAAACCGGCCAAATTTCGGTAAACTCCTCTCCATCGCCTTATTTTTTTAAATCTTATCGACCTGACATTGGCAAAATTGTGGCAACCCTAACCACATAAGCCATGTGAGATTATTAAAAGTCGTGATCATGTTTTTTCTTGGTTCCTTACCAAAAAAACAAAAAACACACAAACAAAAACGTAGTTTTTAAAAAAACACCCTTAGCTTTTTTACAATCACAATCTGCCAAAAATATTTATCTAGAATAACCTACCTCATAACCAGTCGCTCTATGCAATTATCAAACGAAATAGGAATCGTATTTTCCAAAATAGCCAGCCTAATTCAAATCATAGTTATTCATTCATAATACACTGTTTCATATCAAATTAGCCCCAATTCAGACTACTGTTATGTTACGAGTCATATATGGCCTGATTAGGCTGCACTATGCTAAATTATACACTAGAGAATAATATTTTTTACAGAGATTTGTGATATTAAATAAGGAATGGAAAAGTTTGCATGACATTGTGCTTCTGGCTACTATTCTTAAGAGGTGAGGGGATTAGGGCCACTAATGTCAATATGGTTTGTGACCTTAATGCCCCTCAGTAACTAACCTTTCTCTAACAATGAGAAAATAGCAAATAAGTTGGAAAACCATAAATGAAAATACGAGAACTATAATTATCATGGTTTGGTATCATTTTAGTATATTATTACGACTAATACTATGTACTTTACATTTAGAGGAAGATAACGTCAGTAAGATAATGGTAAAGTACATGGTAAAGTCTTAATATTATCATAAAAAGAAAATACTGATTCTTTTGCCAGAACTACATGTAAATATAAACGTAACCTAACTTAAAAAAAACTGTGTGTATAGTTTCTGGTATAAATAAACTACTGACTAAATTCCAGTCCGCAGGTCGGAAATTATTGGCTCGTAAAACACTAGCTCAAAACGGTCGAGGAAAGCATCGTGAGGAAACCGGCATGCCCTAAAACCTAACGTTCGAAGGCATGTGCCGTCGGTAAGTATTATTATAAGCGGCGATGGACTTGCAACCTGTGCTTGCAACGTGGAATGCTTATTTGGAAAAAGCGGTTATGTGTCAAATGTGATGTATAGACGTACCTCTGACTACCCCCTACTACAAATTTCTATATTTATAAGTATTTATCTGAGGGTATCCAGCATTGGGAACATAATCGTAAGCGTATTAGTTTTGTATGTAAAATAAAATAATTCCTTTCAATTAAATATTCTAGTCTGTAAAATAAACGGTCCTCGCCCGGTTGCCGCATAATTTACAGGTAAATTTGCAACCAACGTCCAACTTTGCCGTTGGGTACTGACTAATCTATTTTGTAGTTACTGGCCACTATGATAAAATTGTTACTTTATCGTGGCTGGGGAACAACTTTATTGTTCTGTTTGTAACAGAATATTAGATTACAATGTTTGTTAAATTATATACATAGAAAAATCTTTATTGCAAAACTTAAGAGTACTGTACATAGGCGAATTTAATGCTAGATAGCATTCTCTTCCAGCTAACCTTTGTGTAGTATGGAAAACAGTCTTGAGGTAGTGCATGAATAACAAGAAAAGTTAAATTATACCTACTCACCTGTTTTTGTCACGAAAATATTAAAAAAAAAACACGCTCACGACTGTCTTCCCCATGGTGGACATCCTCAGATACATACTCTGTGAGTAGATTTTTGAGGATACCAAGTAGGGAGGCACGTCCAAACATTACATTTGGTACATGCCCGCGTTTTGCAGGTAGTAAGCATTCCACGTGACAGGTTTGAAATATTTGATTTGTTTAAATCAGCCAATACATTTTTTTTTCTTACCCTACATACACATACATTAGTTCTGTCCCCACACTATTATTCCCTGTGTCTAGAGTATCAGGAACTACGAGTACCATGGTACTACAACGCCCAGACCCGGAACAAATATCTGCAGAACATACAAACATTTGTCCCTCAGAGCGGAAATCGAATCCGCATCTCTTGTGTCGAAGCCTACTACTAGCCCGCCTGCAATATATTGAGCATTTGGCCAAACATACGCTGGTATCAGTTTCCAAAGTGGCTGGGTCAGCCAATATCTTATCTCTTTAATATATATAAAAATATGAAAAGGTTTGTTTTTAATTTTTAACGCGATGCAAGGCTGTATAATAATATGCTTTTGGGGTACAATGTTCCTTGTTTACTTGCGTTTCTCTTTTACCATTCGTCTCCGATTGTAGTCCGGTGATTATGATCGTATTTTTATACCGCGTTTACATATGCGTCATTCGCGTATGAATGCACTAATCTGTTGCGGAATACTTATATTCTGCCACAGATTAGTACTAAGTAAACTTTTGTGCGCGATTGTAAACGCGCTATAACTTGCATCTACCTTTGCACTAACCCTCCTGGAACCCCCCATCGTATCTCCAAACCTTGCAGGAGGGGAAGTTATCAGTCGCACCTTACGTTAGGGGGCGCTGCAATAGTGACAAAAGAAACAAGGTAAGAGAGATTGTTACAAATAATTCGTATGTTTATTCAAGTGAAATGTCATTGAAAGTTCATTAAAATAAAAGCTTTTGTTTACCTTTTTATCTGTCGATTTCACTCGCCGTTTTATTGTTTTCGCGAATCACGGTTCCATTTGTTCAATTGTCTTCTCACTTATAGGCTTATAACGGCATTTGTTGAAAAGAAAATAATCAAAGTTCAAGTTAATATTTTAAGGTTTTAATTGTTAATGAAGTTAGCCTAATGTTACCCAAGATAAGGTTACTTGAGTCTACTGAAGATTACTTTAAGGTTGATTAAAGCATAAGTCCTTTCTTTATCTTGTAAATCTTTGTTTGGCTTGTTATATTAAATAACTAAGTTAAACTATTACAACCTTTTACATATGAATTGGAAATCGAAATATCGTCGATTCCAGCCGCGAGACAGATGTTTGTTACGTGGTATGATTAGCAAATATTTGTCTCGGGTCTTGTTGCTTTCCATGTATACTATGTATGTAATTCCAAAAAATATATAAGTAATTATGTCGTGTAATTCCCATAACATAAGCTCTGCTCACATTGGGGCTAGAAAATGCTTTGTGAAAATGAAAATTGTATTTATTTATTTTATTTATAGTCTACGCTAAGGAGATATGTATGTGTGTGTGATAGTTTTACTATTATGCTCAGTTCCCTGACACATCATTTTAGCTGTCCTTGGAAGAAGAGAAGAGGAAAGGCTATTTTTTGTTGGAAAAAACCTTATCTTATTATCATTCAGTTTGTGTCATAATGTCCACACCGTTACGTATGTACTAAACACTGTTATCTAAACTAAGTATGCCCATAACTTCGGGGTCAGCTAGCTAACTGCCAGGCCTCGCGTAATCTGCTCATCTCATTATCTGCACGAATTGCACGATCCCAAATTATGCGGGAGGCTGTAGCTAGATGGATTTAAAAAATGAAAGGCTATTTACATCTTTAATCGGAAAAAAGAGGCTCCAATCCGGGGGCTATTTTTTGGGTGTATTACGCCAATTAATATTAATAATTAATGTTATTGTTTATCAGCTTCTTAATGTTCTGACAAGTAAAATTCAGTGTGTAATGTAGCCGTGCCTCTGACTAACCGCTACTTGGTATACTCAAAATATCAATGCTATGTATCTGAGGATGTTTATCACGAGGAACAGTCGTGAGCGTGCTTTTTTTTCTATACTCGTTCAAAAAATAAAGATAATGTCTTATTGTTAAAACCTTAGAAATATTTAACAACAAACATTCAAACATTTTATAATAATTCTTATTATTAATAAGAAGTAAGCTGCTGGTCTTGTAACCTAACTAGATGCGTAGAAAACCTTTAACCTTTGTTGATAAATGTACCTACGTTTGCCTGTATTTATAAGTCCAGTTCCTAATTCTTTTGTAAGTGGAATTCCTCCAAATAAAATATTCAAGCTCTATCTTTTGGTATTCTCCCACTTTTTACATCGGTACAAAGCCCTGCTGAGCATCGGCTCAGCAGGGCTTTAGGCTTGACCAAAGGAATATTCAATGAGCCCTTACGACCGAAATTACTTTGTAAAGAATCCCGGACATCGGTGGACCTGTGTTACTTCGAATCTGCTTTAGCTGTTGAATTAAACTCTATAAGGTTGGGTTTAAAAACGGGCTAGTTTATTACAATTTCTAGCTGCAATTGTATAGCCGTCGCACAAAAGAAAACGAGTAAAGATGCACCTAAATGGGTGAGCTACTACACTCTTGTTTTCGCTTATTATTCGATTTATATTTTAACTACTAGGAAAATATTATAAACGTACGTATTTTCACAAACATATTCAGGCCCGTCTGCGCTAAACTTTGACAGCTAAGAATATACCTGGTTACAAATTTCTATAGAAAATCTGCTACTAATACATACCTAAGTCTTTGCTTTAGCTTTAGGAGTATAGTGCGGGCGAGCTAATGTCCGAGAGAGGGCTGTGGGAGTCGGGATACATTTATTCTCATCCGACCTTCTCATAAAATGTGTACTCCAATTATTCATACGTCATTATTTAATGATAAGATTATATTGTTAGATACTAGGTATTTGTATTAGTACCTAACTTGTTTAAATATATTGTTTGTAATGTGATTACAAATAATTCAGCAACATTTAATTTAATGTACCTTTATGTTTGAGCAGTAAACTATTATATTCTAAAGTCAAAGTCAATAGGTTTGTATTCATTGAAATTACAAGCATCATATAGATTCTATTCTACTATGCTGATTTTGAAGTTTCGAAATAGCTCGTCGGTAGTATTAGTGAAACTTCTAGACAGAGTATACTATTACTTATTCTTTTGCATTGGTACTATGCACGATTCGGTCTTGATTGTTATTCATACGTTTCTCGAAGGGTATTTTTTTCTATTAGACAAATTCCCAGACTGTTTGTAGATTTATTTCTGAATGAAGACCAATAGAGTTGTTTTTCTTAATAAAAAATAGGAAAAACAACCTAAAACAAGGTAATATAAAAAATTCAGGATTTTTTAGAACCTTGATTTTATTGTTTAGTCTGTAGTAACTTTAGTTAGTGTTCCAATTAGCGGTCACGTGAAATGCTTACTACTATGCAAAACGCGGTCATGTGCCAAATTTAATGTTCACACGTGTGTCTGATTACCCCCTACAAGGTATCCTCACAGATCTGCGTGTAGATTTAAAGATCTCCATCATAAGAATTACAGTTGTGAACGTGTTTGTTTTTGTTTGATTCTTTTCAATTTCTACCATAAATGTCATGTCCCATGAAATATTTAAGCAATAGCCTAAGTAAGACATTATGAGGAAAAAAAAACAACAAGAATGACCTCATTGTGATAGATTTAGTATACTCGTAATTAATCTTAATGGCTGTTAAAAAAACTATTAGCAAGTTAGTAATTGTTAGATTCCTGGTGAAGTCTTTATTACGGTGGCACTCCTAATACCTAAATAAATCAACTTTGTTTACCTAGCATCTTTTCTTGTACATTATGACAAACTCTTTTTCACCACACGTGCTCTCTTTATCAATGATCACTGAAAGAAGTTAACTTTAGAGCCATATATCTCAATCGTACGAACGTTAAACCTCACACAAAAGAAGATCTGCTCATCTTAATTTTATTAGGACTATTTTGAAACCAAGAATACAGATTGAATGGCAGTGATGGAATGGGTTCTAATAGCCCGAAAGTATTATGAAACTGCATACTTTTCAACTCTCATGATATAAGACAGGGTATACAGATAATGTGAATGGTTAAGAACTCTAATTTATCTTTTAGAGAGATAGGCATATTCCCTAACGTGGTAAAGTTGATTGGGTTTATTAAAACCGAAGAGATTAAATGCGAATAAGAAGGTTCTTTGATGAACTTTAAATGGGAATATTGGGATCCCGAAGGGATCATAACTAAAGTACTTAACATATTCAACATTGGGATGTGAGAACAAATTATAAGTAATGTTTGTATGTTAGTTGGTTTGTTTAAGTCAAATCTTAGAAGCTGAATTAGAACCACTTCCTCTTATCCCACGGAGTTGAATTTTTAGATGTTGGTTCAGTTCTGATAACAATGAATTTTTATGTTAAGCATGACCTGAATCGATATTCAGGATTAGCTCCAGATAAAGGAACTCTTTAAAGGAACAGCACAGAAATGAAATGTTGTTTACGTATTTTATTATGATAGCTGGTTTTAATTTTTACCATGATATGGTTGCTATAATCAGGGTTAGAAGCTTGATCATTATCACGGCGTAAGGTTGTATCAATTTACAACCTTACGACCCCTGAAACCAAGAAAAGTCGTTATTACGTGATCAAGTCAAAACCATCACCGTTTCTTAAAGAAATAAAATAATGTATAAAAAAGTCTCCATATTCTTGCGTGGTTCAAATAATTTTCTTCATAAATTAACTGGCATAGTTAACACAAGTTATGAAGTTTTTTGAAACCTGTGAAAGTACTGCTTCTAGCGCACATTTTTTTGTGTATATAATTTATTTGTGATTGATATTTGATGCATGATTTAATTTAATATAATTTTCTTCTGAGTAGGTATTTACCTAACATTTGCACGACAAATTAGTCGAGTACAATGATACCTTATAAAGTAGCATAAGAACCAATGTTCCTGTATTCAAGTAAATAAAGCTTTTATTCATCCATTCATTTAATGCAAATTCGCGGGTTATAACTGATACTAGCTAAAATAGGTAAAAGGTTTCCATACAATTTGGCATCTTAAATTCATCTACTTCAGACTATTGCTGCAAATTGCTCTGGTTGGTGAAAGTTAAATACTCTGAGACAATAGTCTTCGAGAAGCTTTTAACGTGAATCGAAGCAGGAACTAGTTCAGCTACACGGTTGGAGCAAGTAATGAATATTTTAGTCTCTTTGTCTGCTGCTGCTAACGGCAAAACTTTGAGCTCGTAGTAACAATTTATCTACACTGGTTTAAATTTTATAATGAAAATCTATGGAATTATAACAATAGCAAAATTTATAGCAAATTTTTCTATTAACTGACTTAACTATGAGTGCCGTAATACCACAACACCTAGACCCGCACCTCTTTAATCTCAGCCGGCCACCGAGGTACTCAAACAAACTGTGAATTTCATCAATTTGCATTGGACTAAGTATGTATTTTTTGTTTCACGTTTAATGATTGGTTGAATTGTTATTATTTTTAGGTTAATTGACTTTATGTTGAACCTAACATTACATTTTTAATAAATGAATTAAATCCTAGTGTTTGAAACACCTAAGTTCGAATCGAATATCTATAAGTTGCATCGGACATTATTACGAACGATGATGTTAAAAAAAAAACCGACTTTAAATTACGTGAATTTGATAAAAGTCCAATATGAAATTTCATCCCCTATATAAAATGTATATGGTATTCCCTTGAAGTATACACTCTACCCATTAAAAAACCGATAAACGGACATGACACGAACAAACAAAAAATTCATTAAATAATTTAAAAAATTACAATAATCTCATCTCGTCGAGAAAAGTTTTGGGTTCTGGAAAGTACAATAAAACACCATGATTCAGGAGTAGACAAGGGACAATAAACAGTTTATTGTCCCTTGACGGTATTTATACTGAGGCGCACAAAACTACCCACATTGGAATAGATGGAAACACATTGTATTGGATCAAACACCACAGGTTCCAGCGAGTTTCCGTGAGACTAATTATGATTGCGATGATAGCATTCTTCCAGTAGCTAAAAGCCTTTAGCACACGTCTTCTAAATTGAAATACCCAGTCATCGCTCTCTCCGAAATGAGAAAGTGAAAAAGGAACAAAATAGCAGACAACACTTCCGTAAGTCGTCACAAAAAAAGCTCAAAACACCTTGCTGTATGTGAACGAGAAACTAAATTGCACGAGCGTCTGTGAGCATTGAAATTATTAAAGGATTTTGTCCTACTAATAACTATATTATAAATGCGATGTGTGCTTAGATGCTTTTTGCTAATAATCTACGCAATCTGTTCAAGATTTAGTCAAAATTAGGAACAAATTTAGTTCGGATTACAAATAACATATAATTATGCTAGTTTTGTGTCTATTTATTGCTTAGGCGATTAAGAGGATCAATTGTCTCTCGTGACTCTAAGCCTACCTACCTATATGCCTGAACTACCAAGTTATTGGTTTAGTTAGGCCGGAGGTAAGGATAGAGGTATCAGAGGTACGTGTAAAAGTAAACTACGAGGCCGGTCAAGTGCGTGCGATTTAATTGAGCGCCAGTTGAAGACTGTCCGCCAAACATGAGTGAGCACAGTTTTATTATTTAGAGTTACATTATTCCTTAATCTATGGTGCGATGTGGGAGCGTAACCCTACACTAGTTTTATCCAAGGAGCACGCGCGCCAACCCTTTAGCAGAACTTGTTATGAAATAAATGTTTTAAACAAAATACCCAACCTTTCTATTTTGGTTGGTTTTTGCTATTAAAGTTTTTTCAAACGTACATATGTAGTTTATACATTGTCAGTGATGCGTTGTGTTTCCGTGCGTAGTCTCTTTCTGCGTGAGCCACTTGTTCATGACCCCTCCTTAATTTTAAAACCAAGCTAAATAAAAGTTAGAAGTTAGTAGTTAGTTAGTTATAGCCTCTGCGTGGACTTCAATTGGATAACAACTTATACGAAATAATTTATACATAGAGCTATATAGAATCCTACTTGTAATAGTAATACGAAAGTATAAATGTTTGTTGCTCAATATTTCCGTAACCACTGTAACGATATAGTAGAAATTTTTAAAAGGTTCGTGGTCTAGAATAACAGATAGCATTATTGTACCTCGTGAGCGAAGCCGTGGGCAGGAGCTAGTATTCTCATAATCATGAATTTAACTTTACCCATATGATTAAACGAACACGACCCAAGCTCATCACTTAAGCAATTCATAGATTTTAACGACATGCTTAAGGAGTGTTCACATTACCGAAAAAGATCGCCACACTCGTGACGTCAGACAAAATGGTGATTAAAACGTAACTTTACACGCCTGTAGGTACTCGGAGATGCAAACAGTGACACCCGTCGCTCTAAAGGTCGAGCTTGAGTATGAGAGAAAGCGATAGGCGTTTTGAAAACTTAATTAAATTAAAAAAAAAAGTTAAAATTGGTCAGTTATATTCGTGGTACAACCAAACGTCAGTAGTATAGTAAAGTACGTGGAATAGTCGTAATAATATTTTTATAATGATTTCAATTCCATAACAACGTACAATCTATGAAACTCATCATATCCTATTTTATCTTATCCAATATTATCCTTTTTCTTGGTTACGAGTGTGAAATCTGCTAACATAAGTGTGAGGTTCACGGACTCGTAGACTCACCAAAACCCTTATCCTAGCTTATCTTATCTTTTTTATCCTAAACTATCTTATCTTATCCTACATTATGCTGAAATATCAATAACTCTCTTTAGTAAGTTCCAAAACGTTTCCATAGATACCAATCATTTTATAACATTCCATAAAATATTTGCTGCAATCTAGGGTCGCATTGTACAAATTAGACCCTAGATTGCAGCTGGCAGGAATTGTGTGAATTCCCTGGATAATTTCAGAAAAGTGTAAATGTTTTTATTATTTAAGACGACCTCTGTGGCGCAGTGGGCGAAGGCCCGCCTGAGACGCAGAAGGTTGCGGGTTCGATTCCCGCCGCGGGACAAATGTTTGCATCTGCAAATATTTGTCTCGGGATCTGGGTGTTTTCTATGTATAATATGTATGTATTTACAAAAAAAACGTATATAAGTAGTATATCAATCATGTAGTTCCCATAACACAAGCTCTGCTTACTTTGGGGCTAGATGATGCTGTGTGAAAAATGTCCAGCATTATTTATTTATTTAATTTATTTATTTGTGTTGGATGAAAGTAGGTTGGTAAATGGGCAGCAGAAAAAAAATCTAAATGTGTATTTTTGTACTTGCTTATTTAGCAATGTTTACGGAAGGAAGGAAAGCACTGGTATGAAAAATGGCCTGACGTTGAGATAGATAAAAGCATTTACATTTTCCACACAAATAATCCTTATTCGCTGTTAAATTCGGACATGACCTATATACCAAATAATGAACAAAACATTTCCAAGGTTCTGAAATAAAACTCAGAACACTGCTTCAATAAGGTACACCAGAGATATCGGTTGTTCCATTAAAATCTTATGCGTTTAATGATTTAGTATTAGTTTTTCCTTTGGAGGAGGCCTTCACCTATGAAGGGGTTCTTACAGAATAAATATATATATAAAATATAACTATAAACACATACTTATGAAAAAAATGAAAATATTTTTAATGGTTTTTTTAAAGATATAAAAGGCTTTTTTATTATTATTAGTTTTTCAACTTGATCTTGAATTTTACGATCAAATGTTCAAGATCGAGATCTAATACAAATTCTTACTCTGCAACTCAACTCAGCAATCTGATTTCGGTGGTATACCTTATATAGATATTTGTTTGTCCTCGTAGATATCACTATATATATATAAGAGTTTTGTTCCGTCATTTAAGAGCAGTTACGAAAAGAAAATAGGCATTTGATTTCATGTAATAAATATTTATTTAAAACTATTCCTTGATAACGAACTCTGCAACTCTACTGATTTCGGTGGCATACCTTTATTGATTTTTGTTTGTTCTCGCTGATATAAACATAAGAAACAAAAGACGCCGACTGTAGACTGAAAGTCGGTGTGACTAGTGTGTAGTTGTAGTCATCATTATTAAAAAAAAACATACGAGTAGGTCTGTACAAACGCTATTCTTAAATCACAATATTCCCTATCACTGTGTGAGGAGGGGCCATATTTGAGCTTGGCTAATTGATGCTCGCAGCCGCTAAGCAAACATAACAGCACCCTGTACATAACAGGTATTTTCAGAGTCTCCCCGCATAATATCATTTTGGTAATAGCTAATCAACATTGTTACATTGTACAATTTAATTATACATTTCCGGTAATTTTAATTGGAAAATTAAACAACATTAATGGTGCTATTACTGCGAAGAAAGCAAAATTGCAAAGACCCGAGCTATCTAACAAGCTGAATGAGTTGTTAGATAGCTTGATATCTGAATTAAATACATTAAAAAAAATGAGAGGTGTCAAGGGACACCCGGATGGAACGAAGTTCCTTTCGATTAATTAGTGAAGGAATTGTAATAATTTTTTTTTTTTTAGCAAGCCAACTTAAAAAAAAAAAAGAAATTATCTGGCTTGCTTTCTATAAGAGAGAGAGAGAGACAGTCAGAGAAACATGCGCACGCCGCACAGCTTACAATAGCTTACTATAGCAAAAAGTGCCGTTACAACTTTTCGTGAGAATTTTTTCCGTTGTGAAAGGGGGCTACCCTTTCACAACGCGCGATAAAGAACTTCGTTCCAAAAACTATAGTTGATGTTTCTATATGATCCTTGTGATTTCAATGAATAAAAACCTATTGACTTTGACTTAACGCTGATTCCTCAAAAAAAAAAAAAACTGAGCCAAAAAGAATCAGGCAACAAACTCTGCTTGGTTATTTTTTGGATGATTATTCATTCAGCTCTAGTGTTAATCGAACAAGGTGAACTTTAAGTTAAAGCCTAAAAAGTATCAACAAAAGTTCCTAAGATAACACAAGATAAGCTTTATAATAAATTATTTTAAAAAAATATATTACCACAGATATGTTAATTCATCTATATGAAAAATCTTGAAAAACTCTTGAATCTATTATATTCGAGGAGAGATTGAAGTCATCTTTGTATCATCTATTTTTGAACATGTTAATCGACTTTGGTTTGACGGGGCGGGAGAATAAATTTACATAAATCCAATATCGGTTAAAACGCGGTAATCGTTTTGATCGGTGCAAAATTGAAAACAGCCTATAATAAAATCGGGATCGCCAATTATAGTATGCAAATATTTACAACCAAGTGACGATGAAACCTGGTATAGATCGTATCTGAACCTATACATTCTAATTTAAGCCTTTGCTCGGAGATCTGATAATGCTGGTCATTGCAGAATCAATTTAAAGAAAATTCATTTTGTGAATAGTTTATGAAACAACATTATTTGATTGATTTTCAGATCTATTTTGAATAAGTTTGAGTTCAAAGTCAAAACTGGAAGTACGATAGGTAGATTGGTATTATATGGACCTTTACTGCAATTGCATTAACGGTTGCAACGACCATTAAGTTCTGTCAAAAATTGAAATCATTACTTATGTCTTAGACCATAGATTTTTCGACCATTTTTTTATATAATTTTATATTGTGCAGACAATCATTACGTGTCTATGTCTTAGACCATAGATATTTCGACCATTTGTCTTGTATATAGTGCAGACAATAGCAAACTAAACGCGCCATCGAGTTCAGTTTTAAAGTCGTTTTCGACTGAAAACTACAGTTTTTTTGGCAGATTTCATATCTGAATTAAAAAGGAATGGAAGCGGTGGCATGTATTAACTTAATATAAAATTTATAATATACGTGACTTACTTATACCTAACTTGTTTTTCAGCCAAACAAAAAATCCACTATACGATGTTAAACGGATAAATAATGAATGACACTTGATGCTATTTGTTGCCCGTTACAATTGTAAGCAAAGCTAATACCTAATTAGGTATTAGCTTTGCTCGATTCAATTTTTAAACATTGAGTTTCGTTGGCCTCTCTGGAATGTAACTGATTTAGCAGAATAGTTGATTAATTATTAATACTGTCTAAGCCCGGCAGAACTTTGGATCAAATCATTTGCAGTTACAGATTATGTTTGGAATAAATATGGCGCAGTGGGCGAAGGCTTGTGTGAGACGAAGAAGGTTGCGGGTTCGATTTTCGCCACGGGAAAAAATGCTGCAAATATTGGTGCCAAGGTGACCACGCGTTGCCTACCTGAGATATCAAGATGAAAGATCCCATGTGCCTTTTATATCACTGGCAACCATACTCTTTAAACTGGAACACAGCAATGTGAACATAGGCGGCAGAAATAGGCATGGTTGTAACACTACCCCGGACAAGCCCTTTCACAGATACTTTAGTACCCTAAAATGATAATGTTCTTAATGATACTGATCATAAAACACGGGTGTTGAACTCACGCGTTCACACAAAAACCTTTCTTTACGCAAAGAGAAAAGCGACGGCAATGCTGTTACTTTTATATTTTCTCTACGGCGTAGTCACTACTGCGTGTTCCATGACGCTGAATCCCGACCACAGCATTAGTTACGTGTCACCGGGTTTGTTCAGACGCCACATCAATTCGGTTAATTTTAAACGCGCTGACATTAAGCGGAAAGGCAATTTTAGAGCGTTAGGAATTTGAGGCTGAAAGTCAGTGAATATCGGTTGAATATACCTAGTTGCTACATTTTTATGTAAGGAAAACAAACAAACAAAAAGGCTCACAATGTCATCTTAGAGCTATAAACAGTATGAAATTACGTGAGCATACCAGGGGTGGAGAGGGGAGTCAGAGGCAGGTCTAAACATTATATGTTAACAAAAACAAAAACAAAAAAAAAACAAACACGCTCACGACTGTCTTCCCCATGGTGGACATCCTCAGATACATACTCAGTGACTAGATCTTTGAGGAAACCAAGTAGGGGGTAGTCAGAAGCACGTCCAAACATTACATTTGGTACATGCCCGCGTTTTGCAAGTGGTAAGCATTCCACGTGACAGGTTGCAAGCCCATCGCCGCTTATTGGAACACTAACTGTTGGCACATGCCTTCGAATTTTATGTTAACATGTATGCGTTTTGCAAGAATTAAGCTTTCCGCGTGACCAGGTAGCATTTTTTTACCATATTCAGATATTATATCCATATTCAGATGTATTTTAGGTGGGTCCATATAACATTAAAACGCCTGTAAAAATGTACTTTTAAATTAAACTGTGGTCGGTTTCGACAGTCCAAGGACTGTCGGTCGTTGACTTAGGATGGTCGAATAATGTGTCACACAGTCGATGATACGGCGTAGTAATTTTCAATTTTCATTAATTTTCAAGTCGGTGTTCTGTAGAAATGTTATAACAACCAAAATTTGTTTTTAGCCACAAAAGTGGACGGTATTTTAACCGCGATCAAGTATATATAATATGTAGAGTATTAAAAAATTGGTTTATTAAGTATGAGAATAATTATATTTTGTTTCTTCTTTCCTGTTTTGTACACCTGTCACCCTCTCTTTCCCCTCAAAGGCGGCATACGTTTTTATTTTGGTCCACTTTTACCCCATGTATGACTGGTCCTGGTCGATTGATATGGTTAGAATTAAAATTAAAATTATTTCTTTCATAAATATAGTAAGCTTGCATTTGACACCAAAATACCATCTTAAATCAAAACTTAATAACTAACCTTAAAAAAAATATGTTTTTGGTGGGCTGTCCTTAGAGATGTCAACATGCTGGCACTCGTGTGTGAATGCGTTTAGTAAAGTAGTGCCCTAAGATTTCGACATGCTAAAAATCGTATGTGAATGCATTTAGTAAAGTAGTGGCTTAAGATTTCGACATGCTAAAAATCGTATGTGAATGCATTTAGTAAAGTAGTGCCCTAAGATTTCGACATGCTAAAAATCGTATGTGAATGCATTTAGTAAAGTAGTGGCTTAAGATTTCGACATGCTAAAAATCGTATGTGAATGCATTTAGTAAAGTAGTGGCTTAAGATTTCGACATGCTAAAAATCGTATGTGAATGCATTTAGTAAAGTAGTGCCCTAAGATTTCGACATGCTAAAAATCGTATGTGAATGCATTTAGTAAAGTAGTGCCCTAAGATTTCGACATGCTAAAAATCGTATGTGAATGCATTTAGTAAAGTAGTGCCCTAAGATTTCGACATGCTAGAAATCGTATGTGAATGCATTTAGTAAAGTAGTGCCCTAAGATTTCGACATGCTAGAAATCGTATGTGAATGCATTTAGTAAAGTAGTGCCCTAAGATTTCGACATGCTAGAAATCGTATGTGAATGCATTTAGTAAAGTAGTGCCTTAAGATTTCGACATGCTAGAACTATGTCGATGCATTCAATACAGTTGGTGCTTTATGTTGACGCATTGTTTGCATGTACTTAGAGTTCGTGCTCTGGGACAGACAAACAAGTAGAGACAATGGTTGAAGAGTTCACTGACAAAGTAAGTTATGTCATAATAATCAAAAATAATCAAAGACTTGATTATAATGACAGATTTCTATAAAAATATCTGTCAAAAAGCTTTGATTAGGTCCTAACCACACATATTGTGTTGGTGAACTCGGGTCTAGAACTCTTGGTCTCTGTTTTTGAATTAAGACTCATTTAGCTTCGGGCATCTGCGTACAAAACAAAAAATGTTCAAAGTAAACAGAACAAGATATTTCATCAAAACATCTCTTTATTTTCCACGCTTACGTAATTTGTGCGTAAAGCGTGTAATAAAAGTTAAACGTGCAGCGAAAACTCGAACATAGGATAACGAATTTTCATAAACATTGTTTTGTAGATCGAATTATTTTATGGATCTTTTAAGGAATGTTTAATTAATTAGGGGTCCAAGGTATTTAAATTATCTTACTCAACATCATTCTAAAGATTCTTTCACTTTGAAAGCTTATTAAAAGTGGGTAGGTTCTCCATAGTTACTTATTTTAATAATTGGTTCAGTTCACACATCTAGTAGCATAGCCAAGGCCATATTGTAACACGTTTCCTAAGCGAATAGGCAAACAGCATTAGCTGGGATAAAACTTATACTAAAATCACTGAAGACAGTTAAGAGCAGCCCTGCGAAGTCTTAAAAGATCAGATCTCCGGATCATCGTGGGGACCCTAACCGGTCACTGCACCCTGAACAAACACTTCTACAACATCGGAGCCACAGACAGCCCACTCTGCAGAGGGTGTCTAACCAAAGAGGAATCAGCTGCTCACGTAATCCTGGAATGCGTGGGCGTAGCAACTCACCGCGCACAAATCCTTGGCAACCCAAGGTCACTCCGCGAAGCCTGCGAAGACCCCAGGAAGCTTCTGTGCTTCTGGGTGGAGTTGGGCTGGCTAACCCACTAGCCAAAACTCTCACGCACAATGAACCAATTTGGAGTTTGAGTGCGGAAAAGGGAGTCCACACACATAACACATAACATAACTTATTAAAATAAATCCCCCACTAAAGAAATGTACCATCAAACGAAATATACTAACTATTTCGACATCGATGGTCAAATGACGAAAGATCCTACCAATTGAGAAAAGAATGTTGTAATAGCTCCTTCAGTATAAATAAATTCAATGCTTTCCAAATTTGTTCAACAATTTGTCTACGAAAACAAACCCCTTCACAAACCTATGAGCAATCGTCCAAGTTTCTGAAGGGACGTTCGGTAACTGAATATGTAATCGAGACGGATCGACCCACATCACGTGGGAGTTAAATGTACTTGTCATCTCATGACGGAACCAGAGGATGCTGGGCGACAAGTCTCAATTTTTATTTGTATTTTTATCACGAATAACAAGACGCGGCGTTATTGTATGGAAGCATTGACAGGGCACTAATAATAATAGAATTGTTTGGAAGAGATCGCTTCTAAGCGATAAGACCGCACATTGTAATAAATATAATAATAATAAATAAATAATAAATATTGCTGGATATTTTCACACAGCATCAACTAGCCCCAAAGAAAGCAGAGCTCGTGTTATGGGTACTACGTACATGACTGATATATAATACTTATATACTTTTTTTTGTAAATACATACATATAATACATAGAAAACACTCAGACCCGAGACAGATATTTGCAGATCATACAAACATTTGTTCCGCGGCGGGAATCGAACCCACAACCTTCTGCGTCTCAGGCGGGCTTTCGCCCATTGCGCCACAGAGGTCGACATTGTACTTAGTTAAGAATAAGATTTTTTTAATTCTGTATAGATTTTGATTTAGTTATAGATTATTGGTATGCAATAAACATTCCTTATTAATCAGCGGTTTTAGGTACCTATGCCACTACTCACTATTACCACCGCACACAACATGACACAAGCTTAATTAACACACACAAAAAAGTAAGCAACCTTAAAAAAAAAATGTCCTTTAATTAATATTGTGAACCTACCTACACATATATATTTGCAATGATATTTTGATTTATTTACAGATTCCTACTTCGTTGTTTGGGCAACTGGGCATTACAATACCTTCACACTAGCACAGATATTATAATAGGCACCGAAAATTAGAGTCAAAAGACGTATCTGCCTACCTGCCTAGTTGTAAACTTCGCAGTCTCAGTGGCTGATTAGGCGTCAATAGGTACCTAATTTATACCTACCTACCTACTTATATAGTTGTGTCTACTTTTATGACGTGGCCTACCCACTCTATTATATTAAATTATAGCAGTAGCAGGTAACATAAATTTTAATTGTGTGATGAAAGTGCCTTCATTACTACACTACTTTACGAGTATTTAGGTAGGTGCCTACCTAGGATTAATCCCATCTGTCACCCTGCTCTGTCCCCCTAGGGTGACAGATGGGAAAAAAAGTTCGATCTGTCTCCCTGTTGCAAAAAGGGGGTACTGTTTTATTGTCCTTGTACACATCAAATGTACCAGGAGCAAAACCTACCTACCCACCGTTATTGAGTTTAGTAATACTTATTTCAACTTAGTACCTAACTAAGTACCTAGACATTCAATATTCAGAATTAGTCCTTTGGAAGAGACTAGCCATCTATAACACAGGGAATCCTAGTGTGGGGGCTAGTAAAGATGACTTATTTGCAAAGTAGGTGATGAAAACTCTCTTCTCTACTAACCTGCTACTAATTAGTAAGGTGTTGTACCTTTGTTTAGTTGTTTTCGTTAACCTAGTAAATAAGACAGAAATAAAAAAAAAAACCAAATACTTAAACGAATTTATTATTATTATAATTATGGATGAATAAAAATACTTTATTGTACAACAATAAAGTATTTTTATTCATCATAAACAAATAACAAAATAAAAAAAAAACTGATTCTTAAGACAAAGTACAATGACCAAGTACAGGCGGTCTTATCGCTTTAGTTTTTTTGTTAGAACGCTCGAATCTCTGGAATCACCAGCCGGATTTAAAAAAATCTTTGCTTTTGATAGCCAAATTCTTGACGAAGGCTACAACCCTTAGGAGCCAAGCAAGATAAGTAAAAGTGCGGGCGGGCGATGCGACACGGTGGGTCGTGGGCCGAGGGCTGCTGCTGCAAGTTTATAATTTGGTTATAAAAAATATTTCTTTATAATATTTTTCACAAAAAACTTTCGTAAGGAGTTATATACGAATCCTCATCATCATTTTACAAATCCTGTTGTTAAAGCTCATCTGAAAATATGGTATTTCTCACTGAAACTTTTACTTAAAAGTCTATTCAATTTTGCACTGTTATAAACACTTTATCTCTATAGCTTCATGACCTCCCAAATGTCCTCCGTAGGAGTCAATAATTGTCACTAGTCTGACACAAGTCTGAATTGTCACTAAAATCAAAGTGATACCACTTTGATTACTTTGAACGTCCTAAATCTAAATAAGTAGGTAGTGCTGAAAAATAAAGTAGATAACCTGGAAAATGCTTCGTGCTTAGAAGGCACTATGATTTTGTAATAATATCAAGAACATACCTAAATAACTCATATGGAAACAGTTGCGGAGAGATGTACCTCTCCTATATGTAAAATCGACGTACCTCAGCGCGGCGGGCGAGGAGATAGAGAGGAGTGCGGGACAAATGCTTGCATGTTCTGCAGATATTTGTTCCGGGTCTGGGTGTTGTGGTACCATGGTACTCGTAGTTCCTGATACACACGATACAGGAAAATTGTGTAGGATTAGGACTATGTATATGTGTCCGTTGGCTGTTTATTTATTTATTATTATTTAATAGAGGGCGATCAATCAGTAAAATCAAAATGATTTGATTGTTTGATCATCTCCCGTATCAAAATACCTCCCTCTTGCTCTCATCGTAGAATCAATTCTACGATGAGAGCAAGTATATATATTATAAGTAATACAGACGACCTCTGTGGCGCAGTGGGCGAAGGCCCGCCTGAGACGCAGAAGGTTGCAGGTTCGATGTTTGTATGATTAGCCAATCTTGGGTCTGGGTGTTTTCTATGTATAATATGTATGTATTTAAAAAATATTTATGTAGTATATTAGTCATGTAGTTCCCATAATACAAGCTCTGCTTAGTTTGGGGCTAGATGATGCTGTGTGAAAAATGTCCTGCATTATTTATTAGTATTATTATTTATTAATATATGAGGAATATTCTTAAGTTTCAACTAACAAAATGAGTTGTATTACTGTTCGAAATAAACAATTGCTTTGATTCTGATATGAAAATACGTTTTACACGTATTATTATTTCGTAAATCCGACAGTCTGCAAAAGTAATTGGATTAACCGCACCATTTCAATTAACGTAATAGCCTGTTTTTGAACGAGCTTCGTGTAATTTAGTAGTCTAATTTAGATGAACTACAACCACCAAATAAAACATACTACAATCTGCAACACAACATTTTTACTGCTATGGCAAAAACGTGTGCCAAATAACAGGTTTGGTGCAGCATTATGCTGAGATAGGGACCTTTAGACCCCACACAACACATCTTTGTATCTATATCATTTTAATATTATATTTATTTTATTTTTTGTAATGTTTCAATGTAGATATTTTGTCTATGGACTGTATATCTGATAGGATCTGATCTTCTGGTGATAACGAGTTTGTTTTTGTATTTTTTTCTGCACATAACAAAAATAGAGGCCACACGATATTAATCTTATTTTTATTATACTTTTATTCTCTCTATTAATTCTTTGTTGTACACGCAGAGAAACCAAACTTACATATAGGACACGTAAAAAGGCAAACACAACGCTAACAAGAGTTTTTTTTTAAATTTCGGGGATATTGAAATCTGACGAGAGAGCGTTTTAAAAATAAGCTAGCTCTGCCCTGCTTCACGAGTATGAAAAGCATCAATGAAATATCGATTAAAATTTATAATAAGATTCCAAGTGGTATTACAATTTTAGCGTAATTAAGACGAGGGAGGCTCTTTTCGTGGCTTTTTGATAATTGTTTTTCTAATGTGAGTGAGCTTCTTGATTCCTGACATTTAACAATAGTTTTGACATCTATTTTCGTAAACTAATATTTATTTTTAACTATTTGTAAGATAAAGTAGTTTAGTTTTGAAAGTAGTTATTTTTATAGGTGGTGTATTTGAAATTATTTTGTTATATAAATAATTAATTGAGAATTTCATGTATATGTGTAGGCAAATTATTATATTTGTGGAATATTTGTTGTATTTAAGTTAAATGGTAATAAAGTGTTCAAATTGGCAAGATAGATTAAATAGCAACGACAATATTGTGCACTCAAAAGAGTAAATTGTGCTGAAACATTTTGGTACAACCAAACAATTTTGCTAGAGATCTGTATCGTACCACATTTACAATTAATTAATGGTTTCAACGGTTTCTATTATAAATAGTTGTAATTACGTACACAAATGGATACCACCAAATCTCAAATACTACAAATACGAATTATACGCATTTAATATATTAATTAATCTGTTTGGGTATTTCCACTGATCCTTTATATAAATGTATAAACGTTGTATTAATGGGCCTTAATTAAATTTAGTTATATCAAATATTTATTTATTTAGATAATAAGATACTGATCAATATTTTACTATTCTTCTTGTCACTTATAGTTTATTTAAGACACTTTTTGGAAAAATAGAAAAATACATAAAGAATTTTCGTAATTTAATTAAATGTTCCATTTGCCTAATGTTTTCACGAGAGTTGTTTGTCAGACTAGAAACTTTTTACACTCGAACTGAATCAAACAATCTGTCTGAATAATTTATTTGAATTTACTTTTGCTCAAAGTCATTTGCTATATAGACACTAGTGGCTAGTCTCCGACTTTTAATTTAAAAGTTGAAGGTTCGAATTTTGTCGTGCTTTTATTTCGTTCTAAACCTACGGAACGATGCTATTAGTACTTACCCAGAGTTTTCTTTTTTTTTTTTGTGTTCTTACTTCCAAAAGCTCGGAATAAGTAAGCAAGCAATATTCACTTGCTTTAAAGTTGAAGTTCAGGCTGTACTTGTATTTTATACGGATATTTATCGCGTTTCCTTTTTTTTATTATTTTCCCGACGTTTCGACTGTATTGCAACAGCCTGGAGTCGGGATGACTGGTGTATATGGAGCTTCGAGAAATAAAGGCAATAGCCACAACTAACCTCATTTCAACTTCAGATTCAGCAAAGTCCATATTCACTTGACACACTTGACGCTTGACCTATAAGGTTTTTGGTGCAGTATAATGCTGAGACGGGGACCTATTTGACCTCAGGCAACACAAAATATAATGTCCATCAGGGGAGATACAGTCGTGAGCGTGTTTGGTTTAATTTTATTTTATGATTCTCCATATCAACGAAAATAAAATGCGAAAGACTGAACTAAACTATTTATCTCCTTTTCTTCTGCCAGCCACAGTCATCAATCATTGCAAGAATGCTTTCAGGAAACAAATCCCTCAATCCCATTTAACAAAAGAACATGAAATGGCCGGAAATGCAAACTCATCAAAATTCAAATTACTTTTGATAGCTTGAGAAACAGATGCTATTTATGAAAACATAAATATTTATAATTATAAATTATTGCTATTCACATTCTAAAATGCCTTCATTTAACTTTGAAATTCACTTTTACTTCTTCACCTATATCAGTCATGTAGTTCTCATAACACAAGCTCTGCTTACTTTGGGGCTAGATGATGTTGTGTGAAATTGTTTTTTAAGTAAAAAATATTGGATACGATGTTTGGTTGTTAGTTGCTAATAATCTCCGTAACAAAGCAATCGTTTTTAACGAAATTCGGAAACAATATTTTTCATAATCAAGACACATAAAAAAATACAAATGAAACAGTCTAACCATTAAAAGGCCATAATATTGCATGCTCTTATTTGTTATATTTCCATCTATAATATAATAATGTATAAGTCCTACCCTATTATAGTACCTATAGTACCTAGCCTATTCAGTTGAGCTATATATAATTTAATTAATATTGTAATTACTAGAACACTACCAGATGGAAGTGTTAATTTAATACATTTCATCGTGGTTTGACGGTTAAAAATTGAGGCCAAACACAGTCCACAAAAAACATGGTATTCATTCGAGTAGTTAAAAACAGATAATTTTCTCATTCCACCCAGGATGGGCAGGCACGATATGTTTTCCTGAAGGCAGTTATGTTTGCTCTTTATATCAAAGGAAATACAAATAACAGGATTTTATTATTTGCGTTCGATCTATCAGAACGATGGCCATAAACATGAAAGCCTGATGATAAATCATCAAACTTAGTTTACGTAATTAATTATAAAATGTTCGAGATATTAGTCTACCTGCTTAAAATGCTCTCAGGCAATCTCTTTAGGCTTATCTGTAAAATCAACACGGGTAAATGGCTTAGTTTGGAGTTTGTTTTTGTAATGAGTTTTTATAAAAAATAAAACCGGAAGTTTTAGGCTACTTTTGGGATTCGAACTAAAGCCCAGGGATGCTTTGAGGGTGAAACAGATATATAAAATTATCATCTCTTAGCGCCAAAATATTATCCTCAAAGAAGATTGATATTTTTAAGAAGAGAATATTTTTTCCGCGTGATCGGACAATTCACTTTTATCCTCCTTTCAACCTTTTCAAATTTATTTTGGACTGCCTTCCGCCCACATCTTCGCCCGCGTGGTATCCGTTTAAAAGTAGCCTTTGATGACCCACATGATAACAAAACGTGTTATTCTGGGTTACAAACTATACTTGTACCAAATTTCACATAATCGGCCGAAGATTATAAAACCAAAATCATCCATCGACAATCTCTGTGGCGCAGTAGGTTGCGGGTTTGATTCCCGCTGCGGGATCTATTAATATTGGTGCTGGTGAATTTATGCAGTGCACATTACCTCTGGTTTTGTAAGTTTATAAGTTCCGGTTATCGCTTCGTAAAAAAAACAATCAATATAATACTAGTATGGAATAATTGAGATTATGCTTTTATTAGTGAGCGTGCGTATTATTAACTTAAAGCATCTTCACAAGTTGAAAAATGTTAAAAATACAATTTCCCCCAACTCTATCTTCAAATAGTGAAGTTCCAGCGTCCTCTGAGAGACCGTCAAATATGTTACTAAGAAAGTTGTCCGATTAGTGACATGTGTTTGTAAACTTATGTGGAGTATATGATGGAGCTGTGGGACGTTGATCTTTTGAAAAGTTTGACGTGGTTGGTAAAGTGCTTAAAGGGAAAATAACACTATCGCTAGTTCTTAACTAAAATAACTAGCGATAGATACACTTGAGAGAAATAAAGAGAGAGAAATACTTTGGTATGTCTCGATCTCTCAAATTCTCTCTAAATACAGTATTTCAAAGACCTCTGTGGCGCAGTGGGCGAAGGTCTGCCTGAGACGCAGAAGGTTGCGGGTTCAATTCCTGCTGCGGGACAAATGTTTGTATGTTTTTTTTTTGTAAATATGTATGTATTTACAAAAAAAAAGTGTATATAAGTAGGCAGTCATGTAGTTCCCATAACACAAGCTCTGCTTACTTTGGGGCTAGATGATGCTGTGTGAAAAATGTCCAGCATTATATTTTCTTAGAATAGACGATACCACGATCCATCATGCAAAACTCTGCACGAATTGAGAACTCTACAAAACTCAAGTTTGCTTCACCTGTGCACTAAACACTTAGCGTTTGTTCTACTTCCATTAGTATATGCTTACCTATTTACTGCAGTTACCTATTGTGTGCACAGCTAGAGTATGTGTTGCTTTATTGTTTTGTTTCGTTAGCTGCTAATGAGTTTAACAAACAACTTGTGTCGGTGCTAGCTATTAACTTTGTTTGAAACTGAGACGTGAGTCTCCTTGTATGTTAAATCATTGCTTGTTTTTTTTCTTGATGTTAAAAATAAACATTGGCAAAATTGCCTTATTCATGTTTTTGCTGAGACATTATTGAGAATTAGATGCTATATGATAATCCTACTAATATTATATAGGCGAAAGTAAGTGAGGATGGATGTTTGTTACTCTTTCGCGCAAAAACTACTGAACGAATTTTATTGAAACTTTACCGTAATATAGCTTATACATCAGAATAACACATAGGATACTTTTTATACGGGTACCACGCGGGCGAAGCCGTGGGCTAGTTATAAAGAGCTAGTTATAAATAATAGTCGCATACATTGCCCTGACCTTACGAATTGATTTCCGGTATCGTAGTTATCAGAGTAGAGTAGTCTGGATGTTGTGAAACCATGGCACTACAATATCCAGATCCAGAAAAAATAACATTTGTCCCGTAATGGGAATCGAACCCACTTATATTTATTTTGAAGAAATGCGTGGTCAAAATAAAACTAAAAAAATATTTATAGAATTTTTAATTTAATTTGTATTGGAGGACCTCAGTGACACGGCAGGCAAGTAGCCAGCTGAGATACAGAGAAAAGAAAAGAAAATGGTAAATATTTTTAAATATTTTATTACAAAAGACATCGAATTGCAGGTGTACTTTCAATTACAGTTACAAGGCCTCTTTATATTTACATTGCATTTACATATAAAAAAACGCAGGCCTTCAATAAATATTCTAAACATTATATTCATATTAGAAATAGCCGAAAGAAAAAAGTATATTCGTCAATGGGCTCAAAGTTCTCAAGAACTTATTATTGACGCAAATACTTTATTCTACTAAAAAAACTATTTACAAGTCTAGAATATAGATTTCCTACATATGTCATACACAGCGAACATGATTATCTACAAACATTTAATTTTAATATCCAAATAAAAACTAACCATAGTTCCAACAATAATCATTCTGCCAACCAGACATAAATAAAAAATGGCAAACTAGTTATATGGAAGCTGTGACAACTTGGAAAACACACCAAACTATTCTACCACTATTTGGATCTACAACCACGCGTAGACAGTTGTCTGTACGACGAAATTGGCTTCGTAGGTTTTTCTGAAAAGAAGAAAACTTCATTCATTTCCATAAGCCTTTACACCACTGACAGCTGACCTTTTTGTTAATATTAATTTTGATAGCTAGTAGCTATCTTTTGTTAATATTTATTTTGTTATCGACACATGATTATTATTTAGTGGTTTTTATGAAATGTTAAATTTCGGTATTACGATACGCACGAGCCTAAGCCAAGTGTATATCATTGATTATGTTAGGGTCTCCTTGCAAAAACTTTCGAACAGTGTGCTTTCGAAATAGCTGCTTTATGCATAGTGACGTAGGTATTTTCAGGGATAACATTACTAGAGAGCACCAGCGGCACAATGTATATTTTATTCAATTTCCAAATTCTTACTATTTCAGCTTTTAATTCTGTATTTCTAGGTAATTGTTTTTTTAATGTTATCTGTATTTGGAACTGCACTATTTAAGAAACTGACAATTATATTGAATTTATCTATCACTATTATTTCTGGTTATAGTTTATCGTTTTATCTATGAGTATAGTTCGATCAAAGTACATTCTGTGGCTGTCGCTCTCCAGAACTGGTTTTTTATTGTATTCGTAGTATGGTGTTAATTTTCTAGAAATCACATAATTCTTTCTGCCATTTTTTATGGATTATATTATTTACCTATTACGTGGATGTGTATGAGTGAGATTTGAGGCATGCTCTTGTTACGTGTTGGAATTATTTCCGACTGCCGATGACATTGCCTTCACCAATAATTTTGAGCATTGGTGTCTTTTAAAATAAACTTTTTATAATTTTAGGTGTTGATAACTTGATCTTGGATTGCTATAATGAAACCAGAGAAAAGAGAAGCAAATTTTAACCACTTATTGTTTCTATAAAATTTCTTATTATTAGTTTACAATTAATACAATGTAGGTACTATAATAATGAGTTATTGATCTGTCTCTAAACAATAAAGTTTGCATAAGATAGGGCGGGAGGTACTCATAAAGTTAATTTCCATGTAATAAATCATAAATAGACTTTGTGAGGGCAGCAAAAAGGTGAGCGGTAGATCACCAGGAGTGGCGTAATAGAGTTGAGGCACTCCACTCAGCAGTGGAAGAAAGGCCATATAAGTTTTTGTTGTGGCTCGCTGCTTTTGTAAGTCAGCAAAGATATAAAAATATTTTATGACCAACAAACGGTTTCAAAGCTATTTGTAGTAAAGTGAGGCAGATTAACAAAAAGACGAAACGCATAACTTTCATCGTACAGTACACCGACGAAAGTTATGCGTTTCGTCTACCTTTGGAAATGGGAAACATGTACTTGAACTGAACTCTGCCTTACCAGATGATTACTTTCGTAACCTTTTAGGTGTTTTTTCTTTACGTCGGATTTCGATTAGGTTACACAACTCAAAAGGTTATTTTCAGATGATTTTTTGAATACGTAGATATAACTTTGATTTTCTTAATTGAAACAAAAAGTTTACGTAAAAAGGCTTGAAATGCAACTTAAAATGGAAAACACTACTAAATTATCTATTCTATAAGTTGATACAACCAACATCCGTCTATCAACATTTAGTCCTTATTATTAAGAAAAAATATGAAAGGTTACTTTTTACACCAAGTGATTACTTTTGTATCTATTTTAGGTAACTTTTGACAATACCCGGCTGGCAACACTGGTCGTACCATCACCATAGGAGCGGTTTAAGTAGGTACAATTTGGAAGTGTAGGTTTATGGAGTAACAACCCCATTTTTCCATTTCCGAAGATGTACGAAGATTGCCGACGCACATCTCTCGAGATCGTAATACTGTAGAGATAGTCCAAATTATAAATAAAATTTGTTTCGCGATCCCATTATGATTGTGCTGGTGCATTGTAATGGAGTCTCGGGTTGCGATTTTATCGCTGCGCTCTGCAGACGGAAAAATAAACTTTGATGTAACTTTTCTGATTTGAACTGTACAGAACCAATTACTTTTAAACACAGCTCTGCAGACTATTTAAGTAAGTTAAAACTTCAATATTTCCCAAGTGACGTCACGTTTTTGTTGTTGATGTATAACATAGAACATTATTTTACATTGTGTATCTATGACCACAATAAAGGGTAATTTAAAGTTACTAATTAAAATTACTTCGATGATGAAAATGTGCTTATTATTTGCAGTTTATAAATAAAAATCAATCGCCGCATGCATAAAAGATTATCATTTGAGAACGGCTCGACTGATTTAGCTGAATTGTGTTCTCGAGGTTTGATGAAATGAACATTTTCAGAAAAATATGGATGACCCGTGCAAAGCTGTCGCTAGTAATGATTCAAACCGGCCAAATGCAATTAGGATTCGCGCATTTTTATTATTTGCTTCATAGTACATGCCATTATACTCATGTATTATAGAAAGACATGTGACAGACAACATAAATAAAGACGAACGTCGAGCGTGGTCTTGGACGGTGCTCAAGTTGAAGGATCTCTAAACGGTCAACGAAACGTCAGCAGAAGAATAGTAAAGTACGTGGTATATTCGTAATAATATCCTAAAATGATACCAAACCACGATAATTTATATTCTTTAGATTCCTATAGGCACATTTAGGTACAAAACTTTCAAAATGAGCCTTCAAATCAGTTTACCGCTTTAAATTAACTTGATATTGCCTTGATTTAAAAATTACACCATAGTTACATTAAGAGACCACGTAACCGTATAAAAAATGAATCCAAAAATTACAACAAAAGTGGCTTGAAGCCGTAAATATGTATATTATTGCCGGCATTGAAATGTGTTATTTTATTACTTACGAGATTTGTTAGGTTATTGCGAACCCAAGCTCTTTGCAAAAGAACCCCCATAGTTACTGTTTTCGTATCGTTTTGTCGTATCATATTATGGGCTTTTACAACCTTACTTACAGATGTTTCTATTATACAAGTGTGTTTCAAATATGATTTGTATTGAAATTAAAAAGAATATAATTCATTGAACTCACCATTCCAACTACAACACTGATACAATGGGATCCTTATTAGAAGTAATCACAGATTTGTCTGCAAACATATACAAGTTAACGCAGTCTTCTTTAGGACTTGGATGGTTTTCCGGCTTCTCATCAGGACTTATGTTATTTCCATCGTCATTCCCTTTATTGTTGAATTCTATCTTATATCTAACTGAAGGAATTTGGGTGACTGTTGAGGTCAATAGTGACTCTTGAATAGTATCATTTCCGTTGCAAGTCTTCTCTGATCGGAACATACCAGTTCTCTCTGATTGGTTTACTCTCTTCTTAGCTACTAGAGCACCCAAGCATGGTAGAATCTGCTTAAACTCCTTTCTAAAGTTTTCGTTCAACCACGCGTATAGGAATGGATTGTAGCATGTTGATGACATCGCTATAAAATGCGTGATGAAAAACATCACCATGTAGTACTTCCAGTCTTCAGCAAAAGTGTAGAAGTCACTACTGATGTTTATCAAATTCAAAGGAAGCCATGATAAACCAAATATAGCAACCATTGCTATCAACATTCTATTTGTTCTTCTCTTCCTTTCCCTTTCAGCATCTTCTTTTTTACTAGTTTTACTCCCCGGTCTAGATTTTAGTCTATCATTTAATTTTATACTAACACATGTATAGCAGAAGGCCATTACTATAAAAGGTATGGCGAATTGCATAATAACAGTGACAGAGCCAAAAGCTTTTCTAAATTGGTCTGAAGGCCATTTTTCTGCGCAGAACACATCTTGCAGCGCCATGTACCAACCATATGGGAAGGTCACAGATAAAGCAAAGATCCATATGAAAATTATGAGACCAACGCAGGTTTTAATCTGCATTCGAGGTTTGAATGGATATATTATAACGAGGAATCTATCTATAGCTATTGATGTAAGAGTTAAAGTAGAAATGTAGACGCTACATCCTTGGGCGTAAGGCATTATGTGGCATAGCAGGCTTCCGAAGACCCACCTGCCAAGGAAGGTGTAAAGAGGGGTAAATGGTACAGCAAACATGCAGAGTAATATGTCTGATAATGCGAGGTTCGTGATGAAAAGATTAGTGACGGTTTGCATAGCTCGGTTTCTGATGACAGCGTAACATACGAGAGCATTGCCGACGATCCCGACGACAAATATGATTGTATATGCTGTGCAGAATATTGCTTGTACAGCTTTGTTCTCAATCGGGTCAACATAAGTGGCATTTTGGTAACCATCCGTTGTAGTGCTCGTAGTTTCGTTGTAAGGTTCCAGAGTCCATAGTTCAGTCGGCATACTTGCTTCGTATTTAACTTAGCATCATAAATCTGTTAGGTTTGCTGCTATGGTCATAATTTTGATAGTCTATGTCTAGTTCTGTCCTTTGGTTATGTGCTGTGATCATAATGTTTGTTTCGGCGTTTTTTTAACATAGATTTTCATCAAATTTTGGGATCATAACATATTTTTTTCTTCGTTCATTGTGCAGTTATTCATATATCTGTAAAAAAGAGATACAATACGTTAGGTTATATGAGATACAGTTATTTATAATACAATATATTTATTTGATCATAAGTTTCAGTTCATATTATGTGAACTTTCTCAAACAATCATTGTGAATCTAAATTGCAAGGTGAAGGTGTTTTTTGGCTCAACTTGTAAAGATAATACATTATTAGTATGACACTTAACTAGGGGTCAAATATAGTCAGATGCGAATGTTAATCCGTTTTTTAAAGACAAATTTTATATTATTCTAAAATAGTTGATGTGTTGATATTAAATAAAATTCAAAAGTTAAGAAACCTCCAACATATAATTAAGTAACATTATGGATTATTTTCTGAGAGGAGACATAATGTTTTTTAGAGTTGAGGAGGCCAACCTTTGGGTACTCAACGTCTACCGTATTATTTTAAATCGTGGTTGAGCCTTGGTATGATTTTTGCTTCGTACTTTCCCTTTACTCTCGCTAGTTAATTTCATGCAGTATGAAGTTAAAGTTTATTGCAAATAAGAGAAATATCAAATGCTTGCAGGCAAATATTTCTGAACTGAATAGTAAACCGGGTCCAAATTTTGTGCTGCATAGATCAATGTTCAATTCAAACTTCAAAATTATAGCTCGCTCTGTTTGTATACCTACACAAAGTTTTGATTGTGTTCTTGACCCAGAATGTATTCTACCCGCTAGTAAAATATTTCGATTTAAAAACAGTTAGTAAATAAATAAATAATACTGGACATTTTTCACACAGCATCATCTAGCCCCAAAGTAAGCAGAGCTTGTGTTTCGGGTACAGATGCAAACATTTGTCCCGCGGCGGGAATCGAACCTGCAACCTTCTGCGACTCAGACGGGCCTTCGCCTACTGCGCCACAAAGGTCGTCACAGATGTAGGTACTCACTTCCAGGGCTAGCGAGAAATCTTTGCAATTATTTATTTTTATTATATCCTTATTTTCATGCTTTAAACGTGTTCATACGTAGAATCAAAACGGTTACTATATCACGGATTATTTTGAATCTCATTTTTATCAGTTTCCAAGCCGCTTGTAAACATACCAACGGCTGATCTTCGCTCCCGTGGTGCCAGTAAAATCGGGGACAAATGTAAGGCAAGTGTTTCTTCTTGAGCCTTTCGTGTTTATACCAATGCTTTCCGGTCTAGCTTACCTAACTACATAAGATAGACTGGAAATAATTGGTATAAAGAATCATATATGAAATCAACCGTCTCTTTACATGCTCCAGGTCAGCGCTAACAAAATTTCCACAAATCAATAACCATGGCTGTGTATTTTAACAAATCAATGACCATGTAGCTGGTTCCACTTTGATATAATCTATGTAAATATTAAGTATTAAAATACCTTCCTATTATTTTTATTTTTGGACCTTCTGAAAATGTTTACCACACCTTGCATTGCATTGTAGTTATGTTGGGTCAAAAGCCGATGAATCCATTTGTCAATCTGTACAAATGATTTGCCACCACAAAGGAAATAATCGTATCTGGAAACCATTTCAGACACACCATTAAATTATGTTGCACAACGCGCAAATATGAAAACCGTGGTCCATCGTTGTTCGTGTTATCCTATTGTTGGATCATATACGCATAAAGCGTCGATATGATAATCATTGCTGACTTCATTAAATAAATAAATAATAAATAATGCTGGACTTTTTTCACACAGCATCATCTAGCCCCAAAGTAAGCAGAGCTTGTGTTATGGGAACTACATGACTGATATACTACTTATATACATTTTTTTGTAAATACATACATAGAAAACAAACTTTTTTCCCGTGGCGGGAATCGAACCCGCAACCTTCTGCGTCTCAGGCGGGCCTTCGCCCACTGCGCCACAGAAGAATAAAACAAAACAAGCTCACGACTGTGTCATGATTATAGATGATCAAGCTTTTAATTTCCGGTTTTTTCTTATCAGCATGGTGGCAAGCTTACGATCTACCCTATTACCCTATTTTTAAGCGGTAACCGTACTGTATGGTCGCTTGTAACACCAGAGGCATTACACACGCCTCATTAATAAATTTTTTTTGAAATTTCATACGAATCCTTAACTTAAGATTTCGGTCACTAAAATATAGTACGACGCGTGTTTAAGTATGGATTATTATATATAAATAAAAATAATTAATACAATTTTTACCTCTTAGTATGTTACGATTTTGTCATTCTGGTGGTCCCATCACGAGGGCTAGCCTGTATCGCGGGATACCGGTTACATAAGATACTATTACGATACTATTACAATAAACAAAGTTTCATTCACTGTTCCAGGCAAACAACCGAATAAAATATTTCATACTTTAAAACTTTAAAATTTACTTTATGGCAGTAATACCCAAACTTATTATATTATGAAGCAAAAACAAATCTTTATATAAACATTACTGAGAATTATCTAAGAAAAAAAACATATTAACATATTAGGTTGGGGAAAAAGTCTTTTCGCATTATTGTATGTATGAACTTGTAATAAAATCTCTTTGGCTATACTATTTGTATCTGGCTGGTTTTGGTATCATTAAAAGTTTAAATTTTAAAGAAGATAATTCCAAATTCAAATTAGGAAAATGTGTGATTTTTATTTGTTTTTCGTACTGTCAAGATGAGTGAATCTAATGAAGAAATTCGATACATTTTAAAATTTTACTACAAAAAAGGTAAAAATGCAACGCAAGCCGCGAAAAAAATTTGCGATGTTTATGGACCTAGTGCAGTGTCTGTGAGAGTAGCACAAATTTGGTTTAAGCGTTTTCAATCCGGAAATTTTGATGTCAAAGATGCACGTCGCTCTGGTCGCCCTATTACGGATAAAATGGATGCCATTTTTGAAAAAGTGGAGCAAGATCGGCATATCAGTAGTTACGACGTAGCTGAAGAACTGGGAATTGACCACAAAACAGTTTTGGCGCATTTGAAAAAAACTGGGTACACAAAAAAGCTCGATATTTGGGTACCTCACGAGCTCACTGAAAGAAACCTAATGAACCGTGTTCTCATTTGTGATTCTTTATTACGACGTAATGAAACCGAACCATTTTTGAAGAAGCTGATAACTGGTGATGAAAAGTGGATCACGTACGACAAGAACGTGCGAAAAAGGTCGTGGTCAAAGGCCGGTCAGGCTTCACAGACTGTGGCGAAACCCGGGTTAACTCGCAACAAGGTGATGCTGTGTGTGTGGTGGGATTGGAAGGGCATTATTCATTATGAGCTGTTACCACCAGGCAGGACCATCGATTCTGAACTCTACTGCGAACAACTGATGAGATTAAAACAAGAAGTTGAGAGAAAGCGGCCGGAGTTAATCAACAGAAGGGGTGTGGTTTTTCATCATGATAACGCTAGACCTCACACATCTTTAGCCACTCAGCAAAAATTAAGAGAGTTTGGCTGGGATGTGTTAATGCATCCGCCGTATAGTCCTGACCTTGCACCTTCAGATTTCCACCTGTTTCGGTCTCTTCAGAATTCTTTAGGCAGTGTCAGGTTAACATCACGAGAGGACTGCCAAAACCACTTGTCGCGGTATTTTGAACAGAAGCCCCAAAGTTTTTATAGCAATGGGATCATGTCCCTGCCTACAAAATGGCAAAAAGTTATCGAACAAAATGGTACCTACATACTTTAGTTAAATGTAAATAAACTATATTAAAAAATGTTTTGAATTTTCTTAAAAAATGCGAAGAAACTTTTTCCCCAACCTATTATATTTTATTATTTTTTGTGGATTTTTTATCAATATCGAACAACTTTTGCCACATATCGGTTGTTCCAAAATTGGTCTGATATTTTCAGCAACGGATATTTCAGTTTCGATACATTAACAAAATTACACAGATAAAGAACATTTAACTCGATAAATCCATACAAACATATCTTATGAAAACGTGACACGAACTCGTGAATACAATAATAAAGATTTACGTCACGAAAAATTGTTGCGTAGCTTTCAAAGACTACTACTTAGATATATTTTATTGCTAATAAAAATAATCACATGAGATTTACACCTGTTAGGAGTTTTCCAACAGTTAGTGCATGATACCAGTGACTATGACTGAACTATGGCATACACTGACTTTGACTGAACTATGGCATAAACTGACTATGATTGAACTATGGCATAAACTGACTATGACTGAACTATGGCATAAACTGACTATGACTGAACTATGGCATAAACTGACTATGATTGAACTATGGCATAAACTGAGGTAAAACCTCTAATTGGCTTTACATATGAGCTCAAGTTTGCGCTGTGGGCTATGGACAGAGATATATTTTTTTTAATTTATTTATTTATTAAGGCACACATTACACGTTACAAACATTAAATATATATATATATATATATATATATATATATATATATCATGGAATTAAAATTACCGTGGTTTGGTATCATTTTAGAATATAATTACGACTATACAGTTCCCGTCTCACGACCGTCGAGCGTGGTCGCGGACGGTGCTCATGAGGAAGGACCTCTAAACGGTCAACGAAACGTCAGCAGGAGAAGAGTAAAGTACGTGGTATAGTCGTAATTATATTCTAAAATATATATATATATATATATAACTAGTATACAGTTTAAATCTGGTTCGGAACATAACTTTGTGCGCACACCAAAACAATAAATAGTGTTAAGCAGACAAACAGCAACTGAGGTTTGTAAACCAGAGAAAGTCAAGGAAAACAAATTAAATGTAGCTAAGTAGCTACCTACTAAAACACTTAAGAAAAATATAATACTACCTACCTATTCAATGGAGGTTTGGGCGTAAAGACGCTACTGTGTATAAGCAACTAATCCCCCGTTAAACTGGAGGATGATGTAACTGGAGGTGTGATAAAACACTTAAAAACTGGAGGATGTCTTTAAGTGTTTTATTAAATTGACATAATTTAGAGTTAAAAATAACCAGCTCCAAATTATCCTTTGACAACTTATTATACTGTCGACACATTCTTGTTAAAGAATTATAAAATGAAATATTGTATTGAGTGATAAAATCTGAAACTAAAAAATCTGTAGTAGAACTACACTATTTAAGTCGCCGACATATATCGTTATGATCTATAAAAAACAAACATCCATACATAAAAAAAAATCGACATTTCACACTGCATCATCTAGCCCCAAAGTAAGCATAGCTTGTGAGAACTACAATGACTGATATACTTATATACCTTATTTTTGTAAATACATACATATTATACATAGAAAACAGCCAGACCCGTGACGAACATTTGTCCCACGGCAAAACTGGTCAGATACCTATTTGTATAATGTATAGTACTCGTATGATCTAGGTATGATAATTGGCTATGATATTAAATAACAAGTTCCGCTCACGATCTAAGCAATTATCCAGATTCTCATCTGTTTGAATTAATCTGCAGCGATAGGAACTATAAGTACTCGACCTACTTAGGTGTAGTATTTTTTATGTTTTTAAATTAGTTGTATTATTCTGATGTAAAAAAGAAATAGGTATTCGGTACGCAATATTTTTGATTCCAAACTTTGGCAAGACTGGGAAGAGGAGTACATCTCCATTTGTTGACATCTCCGTTGTCATCGCACCGGGGACAACGAAAATTACCCATAGTTGTGTAGTACTAGCCTCTGCCCACGGCTTTGCTCACTCGGTACCCGGTTAAGTAGACATGCAGTCTAGATCACGAAGTATAAATAAAAATATTTTTTCAAATTTTATCCATATCTGTCTAGCAGTAATGATACTTCCTCGTTTAAAAAAAAATGTAAAGTCATCAGTCATATAGTTCCCATAATACAAGCTCTGCTTAGTTTGGGCCTAAATGATGCTGTGTGAAAAATGACCAGAATTATTTATTAAATATATATAAGCAGTGGCATAGGTTTTAGATCTATGAGTATATTTAGCTACTCATCGTATTTCTAAAAATACCTACTCAAAAAGCAGATGGCCACCAGCTGGTTTTAACTATGACGACTGTCGAAATAAAACACATTGAACCAATTAAAAGTATATTTGTCAACTCCGGACAAGAAACATGAAATGGCTGTATATCTTAATTTTAGTTGAAACTTGGTAACATTCATATCAGTAGTTGAAAGTCTTTACACTATGCCTTGAGTTACAAAAGAACGAGCTCTGAATTGTAAAACAATATCTGGCTCAAAGTCAAAATTAATTTTATTCATTGAAATAACAAGAATCATTATAATAGAACGAAAATTAATTTTCAAATAGAATTTTTGAAAAAGAATCATTATAATATATGTATTAGGGGAACCGGGGCCCTTCGCGTTTTCAAAATTCTTTCAGGGCGACTGGTCGAAGCGACGCGTGACAAGAGGGCTGGCTCTTATCTGGGTCAACGCATTAGCATTTCCATTCAGCGTGGCAATGCGGCAATCCAGTATTTTGGGAACGCATCCGCCTGGTAGTGATCTGGATCGGTTGAGCTATCTATAGATCGTTTGCAACGGTCTTTAGATAGCTAGCTGTTTCATCTGTATTTTTTGTATATACCTACTTGTACTAATAAATGTTATAATATAAAAGTCAAGTTATAAACTACGTGAATTTATAATTTTAAATATAGACAAATAATTAAACAAAGATACGATACACTTTTATAAAGATGAAACTGTCAGAAAACTTGTATTTTTGACTAAAGGTTGACCACAAATTTATGATCGGTATTTTACGACCCAAGGAGGTTCCAAAAAAAGTGGAGCGACAAAATATATATGAAACGATTTAATGGCGTAGTGGCCACTATCACTCTTAAAATGTGGCATGATGCGATTTTACTACTTTTTTAAATTGCTAGTGTTTTTGGTTCCCATCTGACCCACATTGTTTTACTATCTTTCCGCTTTAGTAAATAGTAGCCTCTCGCAATTTCAACGAGAGATGAAATCATGGTCCGTGAAATAGCTTAATTTGGTAATGTTGGTCAAAACGAATTATCAGAGAGGTAATCCCAAGAACCTTTTCGTATCAAGATGAACCCGGTTCCCAAAAACTTGATTATACACGTTTTACGTAGACGGATATAAGGAAGGATATAGACGTTTCAGATTGTTTGTTAATTACGGTGGAATTGAGTTACACAGCTTCATCTAGCCTCAAACTAAGCAGAGCTTGTATGGAAACTACATGACTGATATACTACATATATACTTTTTTTTGTAAATTCATACATTATGAATGAATGAATACTTTATTTTACACCTTATGATATAAATAAAATAAACAATAACACATTAAGAAAAGTTACAATGGGCGGTCTTATCGCTTAAATATCTTATCGAGAAAAGACCGCCTCTTCCAGACAACCTTTGGATGGAGAGGATTATATGTGATTTTGAAGTAGCCGGGGGTGTACTTAATAACCTGTGTAAACTACCTTAAACATTATTATTATAAAATATACTACATAATAATTTAAACTTACTTATTTATGTATATTTTATGTATTATAGTATTTATATATGTTTATATACAAACAAATACAATACTTATACGAACAGTTACAAACTAAATCTATGATCTTTATATATGGCTAGAGACAAGGCCTTCCTTATCGATATTGATAATACGTTCCAAAGACGAACTGCTTGAGTTGTGAATTAGAAAAAACCCAGACCCGAGACAAATATTTGCAGATCATACAAACATTTGTCCCGCGGCGGGGACCGAACCCACATCTTTCTACGTCTCTGCGGCGGGCTTTCGCTCACTGCGCCACAGAGACCGTAGTATAGCGCTTTTATACTTGCTAAGATCCTGGCATACCTATTTTGTTTCATTCATCCTCATCACGTTTTTCATACAAGCTCGTCGGTTAAGGATATTCTTAACTTGGCCTTTTACCAGAACGTCTCCAAATTAGTCAGAGTACGTTCGTCCTGGCCTTTTTATCATTCTTTATTGTACACAGAAATAACACAAAAATATTAAGTAAAGCATGTACAAAGATGAATTTAACCCTAAAAAGTGTTTTTCCAGCAAACCTTTAAGAAGAGAGAGAGAAGTGATGAAGTTGGTATGTGTAAAAAGACAGGAAAGAAGAAACTTAATATTATTATAACTAAAATACCATATATTTAATAAAGTAAATATTATACATAAGTATATACTTGAACTAACAAACGGATGGCCTTCCCGTTCAAACTATGCCATTCATACTTGCATTGTATACTTGTTTTGTTAAACATCCTTCCCATACCTAACCATCTCAACATACCTTTCTCAGCTCTCGTTACTACAAAATTGTTTAAATTTATAGTGTTTTTGTTTATCCAACCAGCTAATATTGCTTTTTGTCGTTTAATATATTTTCTGTTTTTTTATTAAAGGTATAAAATACGAGTATGTAAATATGAGTACTTCTAATAACTTTGAAGTATCAACTCACTTTCCATACGCCATCGTAAAATTAAAACTATAAACCAAGAATAATACCGTAGCTGAACAAACAATAGGTACTCTTGTTTTATAACTGGGGCATAAATAAAGAAGTCTGTCTATTAAAATTATAGCAAATTTAATGCTATTTTTTTAGCCTACCTTTCAGTAGCTAAATAAACGGTCGTAAAATACTAATGATAAGGTACCATATTGGGTTTACCTTCGCTTCTCCTTTGTAGAGTGTTTTAATGTATTTGCAATTTCCAACTCACCCATTTAGCTTTTTATGTTTATCCAAACGTTGTCTGGATTACTTTTAAGCGATTAAGACCGTCCATTATACCTTTAATTTTAATATACATTAATATACCCGGAGTCAATTGCTAAAATCAAGTCCATGCGTATCGACCAAATACTGCAGTATATCGCCCTGTTCGTCTAAACTCTCTGTCTCCATCAGCATAGCGATTAATTCGTCGGTTTCTTGTTCAGCGTATACAAGGGTCTGTGATTCTGTCGTGGTCCTGTTACGGATCACTTGTTGTAAATTCTTGTTTACTAATCCTGTAAGAATATACAGTCACGCCTGTTCCTCGGAGGGGTAGGCAGAGACCAAGGATTTCCATTTGCTACGATCCTGGCATACTTTTTTCGCTTCATTCATCCTCATCAAATTCTTTATACAAACTCGGTGATTTAGTGTACTTCTGACCTGGCCTTTCTCTAAAATGTCTCCAATTTGGTCAGAGTACGTTCGCCGAGGCCTTCCTCTTCCAACTCTCCCATTCACGCTCGCCTTGTATATTTGTTTTGTTAATCTTATTTCATCCATACTTTATATATGCCCAAACCATCTCAACATACCTTTCGCAACTCTCGTTACTACATCTTCATTCACTCCACACTGCTCTCTAAACACTCCGATTCTCTGATCGCTCAAAGTTACACTACACATACTTCTTAAAGGTATCTCCACTGCATTTACTCGACTTGGTATTTTTTTGTCAACCCAAACTTTCACTTCCGTAAATTAGTGTCGGCACTAACATTCCTTGATGCACGGCTAGTCCTGCTAGACAATTTCCGGCTGCTCACGAAGGAGTGAAGTGTTATTTTTAATAAAATATTCACACTTCATACTTTTAATTATTTCATACGGTGTGCACTAAATCATTTTAAATGTCTCTGTGGAGATTCATCGTAGGTACGAAAACGAAGAAAAATGCATCGGATAGTTCTTAAAATGCTTAGTTTTTGTGCTAAATTATTATTATTATTTTAAACCTTATTTAAATTTATCAGATAATAGCATCTGCTTTATTGTTATAATATTTTTTTATCGCGTTTAACTTTTTAGGGTTCATCTCAAAGGCAAAAACAGAACCCTTATAGAATACTTCGTGGTCCGTCTGTCTGTCTATCAGTATGTCAAGACCCTTTTTCTCAGGAACGCTCAGGAAGCGTTTCAGGCTCGAAATTGGAATGGGAATGCAGCTCTAAAAAAAGCAATAAAAAAATATGGCCATATATGCGATATTTGATACTCGCAAATGAATCAAATACAATCGATGTATGGGCGAACATTTTTTCAACTACAATGTCAAGTTTATATTTCAATGAAACTAATATTTTCGTTAGAGCAATGTTTGATGCTTTACAAGCTTGTACAGAAGCGGTGCGCGAGGCGACTCGCACTTGTCCGGTTTTTCATTATTTTTTCTACGTTTCCCGACGTTATGAAGATCCGTAAAAAAATAGGAACAGTTTAAAAAGTTTTCCGCTTTCTTAGTTTGTTAGGTAAGATTTAAAAAATATGTTCATAAATAGCACAAATAATTAATTAGTTGTTATAAATTAAATGGAAAATACATTTTATACAACTATATAGAAGTATATACAAAAAATACACATGAAACATCTAGCTCAACTGATCCAGATCACTACCGGAAGACGGAAGCATTCCCTAAATCAAATTGTATTGGAATAGCTGAAATTAAATTATTGACACAAGTTAGGCTACTTACTGGTTTGGATAGCGTGGCCTTAAATTAAAATTATAAGCCGCAACGGCCAGAATGTTGTTTGCATTTTGGTCACCAATGTAATAAAAAATGTTTATGAAGGTTATAAATACATATATTAAACAAATATTATATATTATATACAATATTAGTGACTTACCGGCTGACTGTCAATCAAAGTTTTCATAAAGTCGTCGGCGACAGCAATTAAAAAATAATCGGGCATGAATTTGTATGGAAACGCGTAATACCAATTATTTTCAAGTGTCGTTTTATCTTGTTGCGTCCATGTGAAGTCACTTAGTAATAGAACCTGAAATTTAGAATTTTGGATTTTTTATTTTTGTGTCTAGAGTGTTAAGATACTTTTGGATACTTTCCAAAATTCCACATATAAAGGGTGCAGCGGGAATAAGTTATTTATAATAATATTTTTATTAATTTAATTAAAACTTATTGATATTCGTTCAGCCAGAATTAGGGATCGTGATCATCTGCAGTAGCAGATCCTTTAAGGAGTTTACTTTCATAAAATTTGTGGTCGTTTTTACGAACCCTTTAAGAAATTCTTTATGGAATCTTTTAACTTCGTGAACAGCTCACCGTAAAAAAAAACAAATTAAATATCTCCAGTGAACAATACCATAAACAGTTAATAGCTCAGATTGTGAATAGTTTGAGTCATTATGAGTTCATGTTTCTGGGGCCGTAATTTGTATTTCGGGGCTTTATACAGACGTAGACACAGCTAGACTAGGTTACATCAGCTACTTCCACAGCATTATGTCGTACGGTATACTGCTGTGGGGGAGTGCTGCAGATATAAATAACGTTTTTGTGCTGCAGAAGAGGGCTGTTCGAGCAATTTATAATAGTAAATCAGAGAGCCACTTCGTCAGAAGTATAAAGAAATAAATATAATGACATTTCCTTGTCCATTAATAAATTAATTTTGACTTTGACTTTGAAAAGGAGTTTAACATTCATTGCCTATTTTTTCCGATAGGAGTTCCTTAATTAACTTTATTGTTTAGCCACAGTTTAGTAGTGGCTTTGGAGTAGATTTAAGGATTTTGTATAGAAAGGCCAAAATAGGACATTATTACTAAACTAATGCATCTATCACAGGCATATCAATTAAACCGTATGCCCTTACTAATAACTGTTAAAGGATCTAATTAAGACTCATATTGTTTTAGCTCATAGTAGAAACTGTCACAGCATACGTGTTTCATTGGCCTCTACCAGTGCTAAAAATTAAAAAAAATTACAAGAAAAGAACAAAGAACTCTTTTTAGGGTTAAGCTCACCTTTGTAGTTGTCATATTATTTTGCTGTTAGTATGTATTAATTTGTGTGTACAATATAGAATAAAGAATGTTTGAGACGTATATTTTATTTACGAAAGAGTCCTGACTACATACCTGGATATGATTATTTCATAAACAGATCTTACTCCGTTTAATCAAAATCTTTTACAGAAGTAGTTAGTGGAAAAATAGGCGCCAAAACTAACGAGGTCTATTACTAGAAAAGTAGGTGAAAATTATTGATCACACAAAAGTTCTAACTATTCTAGCTAACTATGGTAATTTATGTATCTGCTCCATTATGAGTAAAAAAATCATCACATGACTCAATGGACTAGGTATCTGTCTTGATCTGAATAAAACTGTGCTAGCAAATTGTACCTCTCATAAGATCTATTTCGTTCATCACTCGCCAAATGAGATTTTTCTCTTTTTTTTTTAGACGTAAAAGTCAGAGTTCCGTAAAAATGGATCTCTGATTTTTCACTTTCACTTCTCTTGATTGATTTGCGAGATGTAAATTTCGGAGATTTTTTTCCTGCTGTGAAAATGAGATATTATAGCTGAATCACACGCAATTATATAAAATTTATGGTCCTAAAATGTATTTACCCGTATACAGGGTTCATACAGACTACTCTCGAAAATTTTAGGGTAAAAAAGGCTTATCCTATACATCAAATCATTTTTTTTAAAATCAAATTGTATGGCTTCAAGGATCTTTTTTCGATAGGTTTTTATCACTAGGGATGTTGTAACAGACGCATTTACAAGAACTTGAATTTCTGCAAATGCCATATTTCAAGAAACAGGACCTACAAAACTGAATGAATTTTTTTCAGGATAATGCGTTTTTTTCACTTATTTTTTATGTGGTAGCTGTAATTGTTACACCCTGTACAAATCATATTATGTTTCTTATGGGATTCAATTAAATCAAGTTATTTATACGTACGACCTAGCAAAATTAAGCTACCAAAAATATAATGTTGCACGAATTGATATAGATGACAGGTAAATGCGAATCAACTCACATTATAGGCTTAACCATGTCACCCCAGGGCACATATAATACAATATTTACTTACTATAACCTCCAGGGTGACTGCTGATATGAAATTTATCAAAATAGCCTTCGATAAAAGGCACATTGTATTAAAGAAACCCAAGCTGTACACGAAAATGTTTGTGTATCGTTTCAGATCTCAGAGTATCAGGCCTTATCATGAACGTAATATATGTATTTATTAAAGCCTTAAATAACAGTTAAACTTTAATTTAAAATTATAATCTACAAAATATATTTTAAACGACCTCTGTGGCGCATTGGGCGAAGGCCCGCCTGACACGCAGAAGGTTGCGGGTTCGATTCCCGCCGCGGAACAAGTGTTTGCATCTGCAAATATTTGTCTCGGGATCTGGGTGTTTTCTTTGTATAATATGTATGTATTACACAAATACAGGTATATAAGTAGTATATCAGTCTTGTAGTTCCCATAACACTAGCTCTGCCTACTTTGGGACTAGATTATGCTGTGTGAAAAATGTCCAGCATTATTATTTCTTTATTTAAAGTTCATTCCATTGCTGGTCAAAGGCCTGCCCCTTCTTCTTCCATTCTTTCTTATTCTATGCTGTTTGAGACCACAGTACGCCTTCATAATCATCAATCTCGTCTCTCGTTATTAGGTCTGCCTCTTCTTTTTTAAGTATATTTTAGGCATTATGCTGTCGCTATGCTACTCTATTTCTCATAGCTGGCTCTTGCCATGCGACCTGCTCAATTCCAATTTTCTGTTTAAGCTACTCTTAATACTTCTTTAAACATGCTTTTCACTAATACTTTTCAAACTTTCGCGATTAGATAACATAATTATAAGTTTAACGGGTCTTTATCGCGTTTACCTTTTTTCCGTCATTCCGTGACCACGGCTGTTGCAATACAGTCGAAACGTCGGGAATATAATAAAAAAGGTAAAAGCGATAAAGACCCGTTAAACTTATAATTATGCTTTTAACTCTCAAATCTTTTTTTCTCTCTTTCTCTCCGTCTTTCTTTGTGCTATTTTAAATTTCTTTATCTGGTTTTTATTAAGTGTCCATGTTTGGCATCCATATGTGAGCGTTGGGATAATACAACTATTGAAAGCTTTGAAGACTGATTCTATTTTTGATTACATGTTTTATATTCCAGTATTTGTTCAAATCTTGTAGTAAATGATTCTCGTTATTTCAATGAATAAAATGCTGTTTTATATGAATTAGGTTCCCTACAACAAACAATGTTCAACAGAAGGTAAGAGTTTTTTTATTTTCTATTGTGAAACGAATCCTTGTAAAACTCAAACAATTGGCACTTCAAATCTGAATGAACGCTAAAGAAAACAAAAACTAAACAATATTTTTATTCCCACTGTCCACTGAACCGTCCAGTCACCTACGCGTTTTATTTTACTACTTTTAGAAGAAATGTTTTTGCGGCTAACTTGACATTGGCATTGACATATGCTCGTAAACGATCTATCAATTATAAAAAACCTAAAACCTCCGACTCGTGTATTCTACAACCTGTGTGTGGAGTAATACAAAACGATTGCAGTAATTTATTTGGTCAAGCTAATACTAAGAAACGGACAAACACAATTAAACACGCAAACAACCTAGAGCTAGAATACACATGTCGGCTCCTTGCGTCGCGAGTAAAAATAGAAACGAAAATAACATACAAATAATATTCAATTCCATTCTTGCCATCTCGTTACCTTCGTCAAAATTAATGCAATCAGTAGACGGTGGACTTAACTTCTATATCGCTCCAATAAATTCTCTATTGCCCGTAAATAAATTCTAAGGCGGATTTTCTCGTAATGAAAACTGACTGCAGAACTGAAGACAAATTGACTCATTTATGAGTAAAAACTTCAGTCATTTAGTTACTTGTCACGAAAGTATGAGATTTTCCCTGAAAGTAGGTTAAAGTATAAAATATTTTCAGTTTTAAAAAACCTTTTGATTTGTTTGGATAAATTACCGAACGAGAAATAGTATTAATACTCATAATAGTTAAATTTATAACAACCTAAGTATATAACAACCTAGGTATATATGTTATGGGCCTATTTATGGTCATAATTTATGACCATATATAGGCTCATAACATAAATACCTATGAAACGAACATGTTAGTTAAACATTTTTGGATTGTTTTTTTAATCTGGCTTAAAATATTCTGTTCTTATTTTTAACGAAACTCGCCTTATAAGAATAATACTATGTACGCTAATAAAGAAAACACACTCTCCACGATACATCCCGTGTATTTGGTTTAAAACAAAAATTCAAGTTTTCTACGTATCATATTACAATAGCCACGCTTGTTTTTTCTAGTTTGTACCGAAAGGTGTCGTCAACGGCTATTCACACGCCAGTCTTGGCAATTTATTTCCCTTTGTCCAGTTTCATTTCATTTTATTGACCGACCGCATACGAAATGTCCTTGACTCTACAGGGTGTCCTTGAAATTTATGTAACATGGGTTGATTCTATACAAACTATTACGATTAATCCAGGCTTGGTCATCATCATATAAAATCTTGAATTAACTTTGTTTGTGACTTGACGTTTCTATATGATCCTTGTGATTTCAATCAATAAATATTGACTTTGTGCTTTAATATAATATATATACTTTTGGAAATTGTACCTTTGTCGATGTGTGTACCATTTTATTTATGTTATATTATTAAATGTAGAATTGTATGTTATTTAAAATTTTGGTGCAATTTTATGTGAGTACGTATAGAATAGAATAGTTTATTGTCTTACTGTACGTACAAAGATGGAATACATTGTTTCTCTACGTTTTTCTATTTATAATAGAAAAAACTCAGATATTTTTTTGTCACCATTTTCTAGTACACCCTGTCTAAAAAAGATAAATTGTCCATTTACAATTGACAATAGATAAGAGTCAATTATCAACGAAGTGTGTTTGTAACACTCCGGAATAAATTGAATTAGGCATGAGAAGTGAGTAAAGAGCTTTAGCTTTCAACGTATAAATATGCGCATGTTTATAGTTTTACAATTAGTTGTATAATATGGATCAAATCTTGTAACTTTGTATAAGTTGGGACCAGTCATACAAAATGGCAGATCCGATTATCGATTAAGAAACATAATGTACGATATCCGCATATAGAAAAGTGATTATCACCTCGCTTTTGGATATTAGAAGTCATGTAAACAACATTTTAAGACAAAAATCATCGTATAATTAATCACATATGATGAGAGTCGATTGACATAATCATGGGCGATTTTTTTGTTTTTTGCTTGGATAAAAACTCATGAGTGCGAAAATCGACTCAAGATTATAGCCATGCTTATTCTTGCAACAAAGCTTGGGAGAAACTCGCTACATGCAAATGAAATGTCTCTAATTGCCTTACTGTGGCAATATTAACCTGAGAGAAAACAATACACTGTGTTTATCCGTTAAAAAATACTCTATTTTTCCTGGGAAAGTTACAAGAATGGACAAGATAATTATATATAATAAATATATCAGAGGAAGTCTGGAAACAGCACCAGAGACGGAAAAGTTAAGGAGAAAAAGGTTAGCATGGGTATTTCATGAGGGGGAAGAAACTCACATTACAAAAGGGTGTTAGATATGAATGTGGATGGAAATATGAGTAGGGGTAGATCAATGGATAGATAGCTGGATTATGTGAAGGATGGCAAGATAGGCGTGAAATGACAGCTGATAGAGGACTGCAGTAGAAGAAAAATAATATGTTATGCTGACTCCATGTCAATGAAGACAAGAAGAAGTTTAAATTGCCAGCAGTATCTGGACATCCTTTTAATAACATTTTCTAGTTTATGTCAACAATAAAATACTTAAAAGAGGACAGAAAAATGTACCAAACTAAACGGATTTTTTCTGACCAGGTTGAAGCATAGAAATATCTATGCATTAACTTCAAAAAAAATAATCGATGACTGAGTAATCTTGTGAATTTGTCTTCAGTTTGTCTGATGAAATTCCTCAGGAACAAAACACTGATAGCTATGTTTTTATTAATTTATTTAACCTATTTAGAATTGTTCGTTGAACTAATACCGTTACCGTTACCGTTACCGTAGCCAGTACCGTTAAGGTAGTCCACAATGGTATTATTTAAAAGGATTTAAATTCTGTACAATAGTTGGCTGCTAAATCTTCGAATTAGAGCGGGTCACAGAAAGGTGGACATTTCCATTGTTTGTAAGTAGCCTGGAGATGAAACCGTTATTAAAAGAGCCTTGAATACACAGTATACAGAATTCAGCACAATTAATTCATTTCCTAAATTAAACATATTAACGAATGTTTATTATTTTCCGTTATACTAAATACTTCAACAACAAATATTTTGTTTAAGTAACGACTAATAAGTCTCCACACACGGTTTATAATTTTACGACGCCTTAGACCGGATTCCTTAATCAGCAAAGCGTATAAAAGGAGGCCTGTGACCAAAGTTGTTGGAACAAAAAAGTTTTGTATTACCTTTACCTTAATATTGATCTGATAAAGACCCACTTAAACTATATAACTATATAAACTCATAATTATCACAGAGCACGTCCTTCAACGTACTTAGTTTCTATAGTATGGCAGTCGCAGTTTTGTAGGAAACTTAACGTACTTTCAATAAAAATAAACACGCTTACGGCTATATTTCCCACAAAAGATATCTTCAGATACATACTCAGTACGTAGATATTTGCGGATACCAAGTTGGAGGTAGTCAGACACTCCCGATAACGTATTCCGTTGGGAATCATCGCTCATAATTATATGTTTAACGGTTCTTTATCGCGTTTACCTTTTTTATTATATTCCGACGTTTCGACTGTATTGCAACAGTACAATCATCGCTCACATTCAATCTAACTTGGAAACAGTTTCGACTCAGTTAAGTGAAATCTACATCCTAATTTAAATAAAAATAATTCCAAGTTAAATTTAAAGTTTACACACTAAAGAAACTGTTGATTGAAAAACAAACCAGTCATGTTATCATCAAATACTGTTGAAGTTATTCACTGGATATAGGGCTCCCATGGCGAACGATCTCGGGCTGCTTCTATCCACCAACTCCCAATTCGATCAAACGCGGAGCCTTACAGTGCATCGCCATTAGATAATCTTTCTCTTCCAGCTTTCTTCAGCGCCAATAGAAGTAAAGTAAATCGTTCACCGCCGTTACTAAGTGCCTTGTAGCATTTTAAATCAAAAGTTTTACAAGAAACCTTTTATTATTTCCCGTATTTTTTTCTAAAACGAATTCGTTCATTTCTCAAGTCATAATCGTTGAATTTATTTCTGAAATCGCCCCTAATACAGCCTGTATTTGTTATTTTCCTTAAAATACAATAGCAAACAATTTTATTAATCCCATCGCATACTTCTTGTATGCGATGGGATTAATAAAATTGTTTGCTAAAAACTGTTATTTATTTCTGTCCTTGTTAGATAATTAATGTAAAAGGAAGCTAATGAGTATTTATTAGGTTTTCTGTTTTGACAACCGACTTCAAAAAAGGTGGAGGTTCTCAATTCGTCTATATGTTTTTTGTGTGTATGTGATATCTTCGCCAGTAAAATTGTGAACCGATTTTATTGGTTCTTTGTTTAATGGGTAGGGTATAAGGAACCACGTTATGCCTCTAATCTATTCTGATAAATTATAATAAATAGCTTATTCACTGTAAGACAAAGACTTCCCCTACAGTGTTGACAAATTATCATTTCAACCGGATTCTAAATAGGATGAAGTTCTCAATTCGTCAATATTTTTGTATGTATGTTACGCGATATCTTCGCCGGTTAGGAACAAATTTTAATTTTTAATGAGGGTATACTTCAAGGGTAGTCCTATATAAATGATTAAATTATGAATAAATACCATCCCTAAGAGTGAAAAAATAAGGAATACATTTTTTATCAACTTCCCGTTATTTGAAATACGACTTTATTTTTTCCTGAAAATAAAAAAAAACTTTTTTCAAATCTAGAATCACACTAAGTTGATACAAGTCGGATCTTTTTGGCCCTACACCACGTTCGTATTATTCTAGGTCACGAACAACCCATTCCAAATTCCGACATCCATACTTTCACATTGATATTAAATAATTATAGGAAGAGGAAGACTAGTGGGATTACTAATAAATCAAAATGTGGCTTTAGCTTAAATTTATGTTATTTTTTTAACATTCTTAACTATTTAATGTTGTTATGGTTTTAAATAAGGTTTCTGAAGAAATGTGTAAATTTGATTTGACTCGCCGACAGTTACGTCATCAATTGCGATTACTCAGGCTACATCCGTATTCTGTCAATAACATAAGCTGGGTAAAGATATTTTTTTTTCCTTTGGCTATAATGATAGTATTGTATAGCGGTGTTATTGATAAAGCTTTCTTGGTAGACTGTTTAATCGTATTTTACCCGTATTTGTTGGCAATCTTGTAACTTTGTCTTCAGTTTGTCTGATGAAATTCCTAAGGAACAAAACACTGATAGCAATGTTTGTATTGATTTATTTGCCCGAAGTTTTTTGGCACCTCATATCTCGCCGAATGATATGAACAGTATTACCAGTATTACTTTTATCTAGGGAGATTACACACGCTTTAGATTTCGCGATGCGATGCACGTCAACAAATGGAATTTTTTGTGAACATTTTTAACTAGTATTTTTACCATTGTTCTTCTTGAACAATGGTAAAATACTATTTCATTTACTATTTCATAACAAGTTCCACTCGAAAATAATGAAAAAACATTTATTTAGCACGACATAAAAAAAAATTGTTAGAATATGATGGTGGGCCAGTTACGAAACAAATATTAATTAAAATAGCCTACTTCTATGTAAAACTGAAACAGAAAGGCCCCACGCACCTTGATGACCCATCTACCTAGAAGGTTCAGAATAGTTACATAGGTATTTGGCACTACTCGATATTGCATTTACTGGGCACCTGAGACATACATTTCTGGGTATCTTGTTCCTAGCCACAGTTGGTGCATTCACATATTAAATTATGTAGGTACCTGAGATAGAGGAATATGTGCTTTATTGATAGGAGTATAGAGCCCTACACAAAATACAATTTAAAATGATCTGTATTCGGTAAAGCGATTTCCTGCAAATATATGAACATGGCTGATAGTGAGAAAAATGGCTATGAAATGGCGGGAATATGAGATTGCTTCGTTGTGAATTCATGAAGCAATCTCCTTTTAATGCGAATGTATATAAATCAAGACGATGCAGAACCATTGATATAATAGTGTAAATTCATCTTTGAATGTATAATTTTCTGCACTACACAAATAACTACGAAAGATTTTTTCTTTTTTTTTACCATATTTGAAGGTCTGGTTTATCAAGATAATGAAATAGGATTTATGAATGTCGTACTTAAGTAAAGTACTTCGGTATTATCATGAATAGAATGATGCCTCCGAAATCTGAAATCGGACAAGACCTTTTAGGTTGAGAGTGGATTAGAGTAATCCCGGGACGACGTTGATACCTGTATTCAAAGACTTTGATTGTTTGCTAAGAAGTTGGTACGACGAATTTAGACCAAAATAAACATAAGTAGAGTGTACATATTCGAGAATGTATTCTACCATTAGGTAGAATGTGAAAATATGTTTTATCGTGTGACAAAATGGGAGTCCATTTTGTATATCGAGCAGTTTTACGATGGCGTGAAAATATTACTAGTTGAACGCCCGCGACTTTGTCTGCGTTGAATTTTTCCATGTAAAATTGATCTGCTTGCCTCTAGGCTTGCTCAGAGCTTAGTACACAAGTTATTTATGCAAAGTTTTAAAAAACCTCATGCATGTTTTCTTTTATCTATCGCATCGCCCTCCTGTAACTTGTGGCATTAAAAATCTATCTAAGGACCATACCTGACATCATACAAATCGATTGCCAAAAATCGAATAAGCACTTTTGGACATAAATAGTACAGAATGCAAAGAAAACACATCTTAGTGCAAACGCATACCGGCTCCTTACGTCACGGGTAGAAATTAACTTGGAATATACCTAAGATCCAGTAAATTAGATTTATATCTAATTTACTGACTAATTATCTAATTTATTTTTGACGACCTCTGTGGCGCAGTTGGCGAAGGCCCGCCTGAGACGCAGAAGGTTGCGGGTTCGATTCCCGACGCGGGACAAATATTTGTCTCGGGTCTGGGTGTTTTCTATGTATGTTATATACATATTTACAAAAAAAAATGTATATAAGTAGTATATCAGTCATGTAGTTCCAATAACACAAGCTCTGCTTACTTTGGGGCTAGATGATGCTGTGTGAAAAATGACCAGCATTTTTATTTTATATATCTGTCACGAAAACATCTCCAGAATACGTCTGCGGCATTATCGAGTCTCCAATTGAATGGGCGGTAATTAAAAGTGATGTGAAAGTGATCATGGCTATTTAATGAGGGAAACTTGCTGCGGAAAGTTTGCCGCCATGTGCCATTAGTATTTTAATGCTTTCACCGCAGTTTTTATATATGGGTGCGTGTCTCGTTCTGATTTTGTTCACAATTTATATATATCTATGTTATATAAACAAAACAGAATAAACTGGCAAGAGATGGAGGAGGCCTTCATCCAACAATGGATAGCCCCTAATAATTAATAAAACAATCATATATACGACTGACAAAAACTACGTGAATATAAATATGATAGATATGACATGACATTAATATAATTGTGTATAACTATGAATATAAAATCAGATAAATTCTAGATAAAATTAATGACATGCAATATTATTATTATATTTTTATTTTTAATTATATAATTATATTATTTTATTATTATTATTGTTCTAAAATTATTAAATACATTCTTACTTTTATCATAGATATAGTTTTGTTGTGCTTAATATATGTCAATGAATACTTTTAGGGGAAATAAATAAAAAAACACCATTAGTCACATACACACACACTAGGTAGGTGGGTATCAGGAACTACGAGTACTGGGTACCACAACGACTAGACCCGGAAAAAATATATGCAAAACGTGCAAACATTTGCCCCGGAAACGAACTCATACCTCATGTGTCGTAGCCTGCTACTTGCCCTCTATGCTACTGAGGTCGTCAATATAGTTTTAGCTATCTGAATAAACTCAAGTGAGTAATATGCATTTCTTTCTTCTTTTTCATGCTAAACCTACCTAAAAGTAAGCTAAGTTATGGGGGGATTTTGTTATGAAAATATAGTGTGAAAAATGACCATAATTATTATTATTACATAAAACAAAGTTACACGATAACATGAAACAGAATCAAAAGTATTGTTTTCCAACTTCAGAAATTAGGAAAATTACGTAGGTACAAGGAAAACAAGTAGTTTTGCAATCTTTACGAAACAAAAACTACAAAAGGTGCTCTATCTTTGTCGATATTAATATTCTCGCGAAATATTGTTGCGGGAGTTACGAAGTAGTTTCGTAAGCTTCGGAGCCTTTAAGACGAGAACAAAGTCTTGACTATAATAGCAAGGAATTATAATAATACCCAGATACATACACAAATCTGTTGTTTGGTTTTGGCATTTCTGAAGCAGGTAACTGATGTAAATCGACGCGTCAATCAGTACGAAGTTGAATGTATATTTTGTGAACTGTATTTTATATTTTTATCATGATAAATGTGTTCAGTAATTGCCATAAAGATTAGAGTTACTATATAACTATACAGTTATGTAGCTAAGAAATAAATAAATAATGCTGGTCATTTTTCACACAACATCATCTAGCCCCAAACTAAGCAGAGCTTGTATTATGGGAACTACATGACTGATATACAACTTATATACTTTTTTGTAAATATATACATATTAATACAAAGAAAACCCACAGACCCGAGACAAATATTTTCTAATCATAAAAACATGATTTACATTTTGTATGATTTGGCAATATGGCGCCGATCCCAAGCATCGGCACCCAACCCCCATTCCAGTGTAATGCAAAACCTTCTTCTATAAAAATGGGTACGAAAGTGCAAATTTAAAGTGCTCGGTCCAGCTTTTCCTTTGATCAGAAAATAACTTTAACTATGAATATTTTAAAGAAGTTGGCAAAACTTACTAGAAAATTACTTGACACCATAAAACTTTTACTGAGTGAGATGCAACGCACAGTGTTGTTTTGCATTTTGTCCCAAGTCAACTCACAACAAAAACTGATATCTAATTTGAACTTTATCAAAGTTTGTTAATTTTAAAGTGAAAACTCCCACTGAATCGGAATTGGAACTCATTTTAAATTTATTGATTTTATTTTCAACGTTCTCGCGCATACAATACTTATAGCATTCAGGTTCGCGATATTCAAAAGTGAGGACGTAACGTCATATGTTATAAGTACCTTTACAGTTCTAATCAGATGCAGTACAGCAGCTTTAGATGTAGGAAACCTTCTAAAAATGATAACATACATGAGATTAATATGCACGACTTTGTTGGCAAAAAACTTTACCTGTCTTTACGACAAAAAAATACACGTTTAAAACAATCACCTTGGATCCACAAAAACATATTCATTGCTAGGTATCCTTAGGCCCCCATCCATACATGAAAGTTACGATTGCAAAACAAGCTTTAAACTATCTGAACTGCTCATTCACAATGGATTGCAATGCGGGTATTAGATACGGACGCCGATTTGTCACAAATGAGGGCATGCAATGAATCTTCAAACACGGGGATCCACTAACATAACAACGCTTTTGGCTCTGCGTTATTTTCCCAGTGTGACCTTAGCTTTATATCGATGCCACAGCGTGATTTGCTATTTCTAGGGAACGATATTTCCCATTTCTAGCAATGGGACTGTAGACTGTTTACAGACGAAGTCAATCAATCGTTTACTCAAGTTACGATTGATTGACTTGATAATAATTATTTGTATTATCGGCTCAGAATTGATCCCCACTTCATAACGAAATAAAACATATTTGTTCAGGGGTATAGTTTTTTGTGGAATAATATTGTGTAAACCGAATTACATAGAATACGTTAACTGTGATTACTCAAGTTGTAAAAGAGATGAGGCTGAATGACGTCATCTTTAATTTGAAAATCGTATTCATCGACCATAACGGCGATGGCCGCTTATTTAAATTAAATATACTAGAATAATATGTACCTTCGATGAAAGGTTTTTGTTCAAAACTTGTCAAAGCAGTCACGTATTTTAACGCCGCGGTTGATCCGCCATTGACAGATGAAAGTGCTTCTGGATTATAGTATACTAGCATCTGCCCACGGCTTCGCCCTCGGATAAAAAGTAACCTGTGTTATTCTGATGTATAAGCTGTATTACTGTAAAGTTTCATCACAATCCGTTCAGTAGTTTTTGCGTGAATGAGTAATAGACTCACAAACTTTCGCGTTTATAATAGTGGTAGGATATAGTAGGAAGTTGGCTACACTCAATTTCAATGTTCATGTCCTTATTCACTGTTAGCCCCCTGCGTGTGTTCATTTGATCGGGAGGTTATTTTGAATTTATACAAACCTATTGTGGGGTGATGGTTAACATCAGTTAAATAACGACCACCAGTCATTGAAAAGCTACTTTGTAAGGTTTTCAATTTTTATAAGGTCAATCTTTAGAATCTGTTCGTGTTTTTTTAAGGCACAAACGGTTTACAATATCAAGATAAATGGTAAAAAGTAAGGATTCTTACACCAATTAAGCTGCCGCTAATAGTACACTATACAAATAATTTATATGTTTTTGTTTTTGTATTTGTATAGGTTCTTCTTAAAGTATGTTACAAATAAATGAATATAAATAGGTACATATTCAGTTATCTATTATATATAGCTGTTAGATGAGAGCTGTTTGCACACTTGTTTTTTAAACATATTAGCTGATAACGAAAATATGTAACACTCAGAAAACTGTTCATGTTGTAACTTACATTAGTGTTTAAAATCATAAATCTACTGAAGTGTAGGAAAGCTTTATTATTTCTCTAATTATAATTTATTTCAATACTCGATACCTTTCATTATCATGAATATTGATAATCTCCAATCAGAAGGCTAGAATTTTTTAATTCTTAATCGTGGAGTTTTTGTTTTGTGCTAGAATACAAAAACATGCAACCGAGAATCGACTGAAGATTATTTACGATAAATTCAATCCCTAATCCCTGAGCGACAAACTCTCACCTACATCATGATTTCATGAAGTTCTTTCACCATTTGTATAAATAATAAAAAAAATAGAAACAAAAACCACACACCCTCTTATCCTGAAGAGGAAGGTTGCTTTTAGTTTCTGTGACAACAGCTAATAGTCGGTTTCTGTTCTTAACGTTCATATTGACTTCGGAGATAAGGACCTTCCTTTTGATATATTTATATAATCGACCTTTTGTGCTCACCCTTCGCATGGAAACTGTGAATTATTGCAATATCTTGTTACTACTGCCCATTTACGGGATAATAATTTTATACTATACACACGTGCGTCTCTGAATACTTTGGACCTTCAAGGCCTATTATACAATATATGTATATATGTATATTGTATAATAATTATGTGCGCACTAACACGTGAGAAAAACATCGTGAGGAAACCGGCATGCCCTAGAACCAAAAATTCGAAGGCATGTGCCAACAGTTAGTGTTCTAATAAGCGGCGATGGGCTTTGGACCTGTCATGTAAAATATTAAACTCTTGCAAAAACATGGACATGTGTAAATTGTGATGTTTGGACGTGCCTCTGAATACGCACTACTTGATATCCTCAAAGATGAACGGTATCTGAGGATTTCCATAAAGGAGAATACAACCCTGAGAGTGTTTGTTATTTGTCAGCAAATTTAAAAAAACACAAAATCTTCATTAGAAGATAGTAGTTAGTTCATCTTGGCGAGTGTTATGTCTTTGTTAGATATATATCTCACTTATAGACAAATCATAGACAAGTTAGATATATATCTATGGTGATATCGCCATTAGATACTATGCCTATTGTCATCTTACCACATACAATACGAGATAGCATAGATTTCATATTAATCCAGTTGTTATCCTAAGATGTTGTTAACATCATATTACCAGGGCTGCATACTAAATTAGTTTTATGTTTAATCCTAATACTATTATAAACGTGAAAGTTTGTGAGGATGGATTTTTCTTACTCTTTCACGTAACTACTAAAGGTATTTTGATGAAACTTTACAGTAAAATAGTTTAAACATCAGAATAACACAAAGGCTACTTGTTAACCAGGTGCTACGCGGGCGAAGCTGTTGGCAGAAGCTAGTTTATCATATAAATACATGTATAGCTATGAGTTGGATAGTGTGAAATATGAAAGATGAGTAGTATCGTACTCATTGCAAATAAAAATAACATTTAATTTAATTTCAATTCTGTACTTCTGAAATGTTGGAAGGGCAAAACGTTAATGGAAAAGTTATGGCGTTAATTTAATTTTGACCAAAGTTTTATTTGTAAATTAAGTTAAGCACGTGCTTAAGACTGTCAGGAAAATATGTCTGGGAATCCATGTAAGTATGCTCAAGATTCAGATTAATCTTGACGAGAATATGATTTCAAGGAGAAATTCTACTTGGAATTAAAATTATCGTTTGGTATCCACGATAATTTTAATTCCAAGGACCTCGTTTCGTTGACCGTTAAGGAACTCTAAACGGTCAACGAAACGTCAGCAGGAGAATATTAAAGTACGTGGAATAGTCATAATATTCTGGCTCTTATCTGGGTCAACGCATTAGCATTGCCATTCAGCGTGGCAATGCGGCCAGTATTTTGGGAACGCTTCTGCCTGTTAGTGATCTGGATCAGTTGAGCTATCTATAGATCGTTTGTACCGGTCTTTAGATAGCTAGCTGTTTCATCTGTATTTTTAGTATATACCTACTTGTACATAGTTGTATGAATAAAGTATGTTAATATTCTAAAACAATTTTATGAATTATTTCTCGGCTCTGATGCATTATCAGTTCCGTAATTAATTTACAGTCTCTACAATCCCCGTAAGTATATATTTGCATAAATATTTAATGTTTTTACTTCCCCAAAGTTTTCTATAATTTATTTCAGCAAAGGCAAAGTTAACTTTAAAGTATGCGGATTATTTGCACCCGTTGAAATAAGAGCTTTAGCAAAACTACGCTTAGCGTTTCAATTGTTTAGGAAATAAACAACCAGTAGAATTAACGACGATGGATTTGCAATCGTGAAATGCTAAATTCTGAGTAAAATGTTAGATTGTCCTGAATATAATGTTTGAGCTTGCCTCTGATTATCCCTTTATAATTATCTTCATGGGTCTTTACTGTGTAAAAATGTCCTATATGGGTAATAAGGTCGTTCAGAGCTTGTTTTAGTCTTCTTGTTTAATCCGACCAATTACGAGTTGGCAAGAGATATACTTGGACCTAGACTATGGTTATAAGAATATGCCCCAATATCTCATATACATAAATAGTATTGCAGAAGATAAATCAAGTTCTAGTAGACTATAATAACTGTCACTTCTGATTTCTATTGGTTTTATGGATTGCAGTGAGTATAGACACATTTCGCAATCATCTCGCTTTATTGGCTGAGATAAAGGTGAAGACAGACTGCGGCTTATCGGGTTATCTCATGCTTTATCGTACTATTTATTGTTGTTATGACGTTTAAAAGAAAACAGCATGGACGGCTGATTTACTTGCTCACATAAAAGAAACGATTTTTTAATATAAAAAATATGCATGGTTTTTTTAAAGGACGCGCCGGTTCCTTTATTTAATTTTCTTTCACCGTTTTGAAAGCATCGTTGCATTTTATTTGAGTATCTTAAATCTGACGATGACCGAATTTTACGAAAGAACATATTTTTGCTATAGATATCTACATATGTGTAATATGATTTGAGAGATTTATTGTTTCCGGATATATTTTGGCACAGTTGCATATGCTGATCAGGGGAATAATTGTTTTTTTTGCGGGTAAATATAAAGTAGATTACATCATTTGATAACATCTATCTAATGATGTCATCTACTTTATATTTCTAGTTCAGTGAAAATTACTTTCATAACCATCATCATTAACTACACAAACTATACCAAAGGGTAGATTGGTAGGACACTTAGCAAGAATTGGTGATGGTGAAGAAAGACTGCGCAGTCAAGTGGCACTCAAGAAAAACCTTAATATTACAATATAGTATGGACAGTAGCTGAACAGGAATTCGGCGTATAGAGGCGGCAAATATTGTTTCCTGTGACATTTTTTGGATGAGGCCAGTGTCCAGCTGTGCACTTCTTCAAGCTGATGATGATGGCTATTCGTTGTCTTGGCTCAATCTTATTAATAATATAAACATGTCTTATAAAATTTATAGGGTTAAAAAAATGATTCATGTCATGTCTCAAATTCATATTATTATGATCATGCCTATACTCTGGGTGATAATCATTTATTTATTTATTTATTTATTTATTTATTTATTTTTATTTATTTAATCATATTTATTATTATTATTTTTTTTTTTTTTAATCATAGACTAAAAATAACGATGAACTAATAGGTACTACTTAAACCTGTTGATATACATTATTAGTCTTAGCTCGTTCATTAGTTAATCAAGCAATTATTAAGGCTCTGCTAGTTTTATGTTAGCTAGGCTTAGTAGTAGTTATTATCAGAATAAGAAGCAAGGTACCAAAGTGTGATATATTTTGTTCTCTTTATGAGTACTATCTGTACTGATCAGAACTATGTGCATAGGTATTTATTTAGTGAAATACCTGGCTTAGCTTTAGCCTAAAATACTTGAGCTGGTAAAACAATTTGTTTTTGTTTATATATATTTAAAAAAATATAATCGACTATAACTGCTGGTCCTGAAAACTGTATTAAGTTATTTCAACGATTTCACTACATAAATGTAATTCTACGTAAACCTTTTTCCTCAGGAAATGATCAAAATAGCCCAACTCATGAACTATAGGAAATATTAGAGTGATTTATGGTGATATTGTCGGCCACGGGGTCCTTCACCACCCTGTTTCTTTTTTTTCGATTATGCTTGTTAATAACTACTTATTATCTTGACAATACAATAAGGTTTAATACATTAAAAGATCTTATTTAAATAGCCATGGTATCAAGTTAAATATTGAAGGTACGTATTAACTATACATTGTTTTAAATGTAGATAGTTAACATCTATCTAAACTAAATCGTTGAAAAAACTTACCAGAAAAGTTTGATCCAAAAAAATTGCCCGTAAAAACTTGCCGCAGTTCAAAATGCGAACATTTGATTGAAAAAGTTTCAATATCGTAAAACCAAAAAGTCTATAAACTCGTTCGTTATTTGAATAAAGTTTGATGCGTTCCGCGTCTCAGTCGTGTGTACCGACCAATGCTCGGAATCAGACTGGGGTGCGTACAATGATAGGGACGAACGTCACGACTAAACCCATCGAAAAAAAGGCAAAGGTTTACGATTTCGTTATTATATTATGGATGTTATTATGGATGTGAGCGTACGTCTTTTTAATATTAAAAAAGGTTAACGTTTTTATTCCCCATGATGGATGGCTTATTTATTAATATTCCAATAAGCCATCCGATGGCATATGCCTTCTAATTTTTGGTTCTGGGGCATGCCGGTTTTCCTAATATGGTTACTTTCACCGTTTTAAAATGCCCTGTTTTACGTGAAAGTTGTTTTTATAGATGCAAATTTCAAGGCAATGTTCATGTAGAAATTATCGTATAAAAATATATATATGTATATATATATATAAAAAAATACTTACACATAAACATCATACCTATCTTAAGTACAATGATTTTGAATAGAAAGTATGTCAGAATGCATAAAATATATATTTTTTTTAATTAAAAAATATCACTCTCGTCTCTATTCCCTATGATAGTGTGGTGAGATACAGTGCGTAGATCTTTGAGTGTATACTCAAGTAGGGTCAAGTAGGGGACAAGTAGGGTCGTCCAAACATTACATTTAGCACATGCTCGCATTTCCCAATTAGTTAGCATTCCACGTGCCTGCAGGTTCTTATCGCTGCTTAATAGAACACAAACTGATGGCACATACCTTCGTATTTTCGATGTTTTCCTTTAACTTTTGAGCACGTGTTAATGTGTATTGACAGATGCACGTGAGCCGTTTCAACCGTTATGTCTCAGGGTCAGCAACGCGCGAGTAATAATTCTGGTGTTGCAAGCGTCCCTAGGTTACGGTAACCTCTTAATAACCTTGTTTGCCACTTAAGTTGTATAAAAAAAGTATTGTCATTTTTTAGCTCATATTTAGAAAATATAGGACTATACAGTGAGTTAAGCTTTACTTTTCAGCAGTAAGGAGTTATTAATTTATTTTATTATAGATTTATTTGATGACCTCTGTGGCGCAGTGGGCGAAGGCCCGAATGAGACGCAGAAGGTTGCGGGTTCGATTCCCACCGCGGGACTAATGTTTGTATCTGCGAATATTTATCTCGGGTCTGGGTGTTTTCTATGTAAATTATGTATGTATTTAAAAAAAAAAATAGTATATCAGTCATGTAGTTCCCATAAAACAAGCTTTGCTAACTTTGGGGCCAGATGTTGCTGTGTGAATGATGTCCAGCATTATTTATATTTTTTATTTATTTATGAGATTTTTCAACAAACATCTTAATAAAAACGGCAGTCTTGGAAGAGAAACAGGTCTTGGACAGTTTCATTGTTATGTTTGGATGATGAAAGGTTTGTTGAAACAAAAATACGTCCAATTTCATCAAACCATTTCCCTCAAATAAAATAACACTCCACCAAAATTTGGAAATAGATTAAATTTGAGAATAACAATAAGTCAACATCCGTTGTTTTAGGGCGGTTACTTTGAAATGTTTTATTGGAGCTGTGTAGATCAAATATTAATTATTTTGTGTCATCTTTAATAATCCATTGCGAATTTCGAGTTTTGAAACTGGTACATTTGTTACGAAGAATTTAACTAATTGGTAATATCTTCTATCATATTTTTATTCATATTTTCGCCGTGTAGTAACACTTTATTACTCACGTCAAATTCAACTGCTCCATATTTTTTATTTTTTTATTGTAGTATTAGTATAAATTAGCAGAAAATAATCGTATTAAACAGTTAATTATCATATTAATAACGTGCGTTAGTGTTATTAAGTGATAATAAACTGTAAAATGACTTAAAAGGATGAGTGAAAAGCTTGGTGAAACGGTTGGTATTTTGAATTCTCGTTCGACTCGACATTGGAATTCCCGATGAGTTGAACACAGTTTGTTTCTTATATTTGTTTATGCCTAACAGAGGTAAGGTATGATATTTATTTATATTAAATTTTTCTCATTCAACTCGACATTGGAATTCCCGATGAGTTGAACACAGTTTGTTTCTTATATTTGTATATGCCTAACAGAGGTAAGGTATTTCAATGGCATTAATTTTATATCTCTATTTTAAGAGCGTATTTGTAACGAACGCGTCTTTTTCAGGATTGTGTTACTTTTTATATACACAAAAAGGAAGAAGCATGTTATTATGTGTGGCAAACAATTTCGTTCCCATTTATCGAACATCAACAAATCATGCAATATATCGAATTAGTTTTAGTTTTACAAACAAGCCTGCCAAATCGCTAAAAGCAAATTGAAAAAAAAAACGTTATACCTACTTAACTATTTGTTTATAGTAGCTCGACAGCACTCGTCATAACGTGTCATAAACTTGGCGTTTTACATAAACAAACACTCGGATAAGTTATAAACACTTCTCTGTTTTATGCGGTTGAATGTCTTTATAGTACAAGAACCATTTGGCGTTTTGCTAAACTTGCAGGTGAAACTTTTCCATTGATCGTTCCTGTTATAAGGCGTTCAATTAAAAGTTAACTTGATGATCGTTTTAAAAATCAAATTACATGTAATTATACATTTTTCGAGTGGAAAAATTCATTGATGCACGACCGGGTTCGAACCCACGACCTCCGGATCAGAAGTCGGGGTATCGCCCACTAGGCCAACACGGTTTTTAGGGGTTTTCTCAAAAACAAATACGGAACCCTCATAGGATCACTTCGTTGTCCATCTGTCCGTTCGTCTGTTTGTCTGTCTGTCTGTGAAGACCCTATTTTTCAGGAACGCGTGGAGGTATTAAGTTGAGTTAATATCAAATATGTAGGTCCGCTTGATTTTTTAGAGCTCCAAGGGAACCTATGTAGGGTCCCTTGGAGCTCTAAAAATCAAGCTTCTAAGTCAACGCAATAAAAACATACGGCCATTTATGCAACATATTTTGATTCTCGCCAATATATCAAATAAAAACCTATAGGGTACTTCCCGATGACCTAGAATCATGAATTTGGGAAGAAACGCATTTGAAGGAAAAAGTTCGAAAATGGTTAATTGTTAATTTTTAGTTTTATCAACGTACAAACTTACATTTGCTGTGACGTATATAGATGTACGGGCGCACACTTTTTTAACTACAAAGTTAAGTTCGTCTTTCAATCCGATTTATCTTTTCCTTTGACCAATGTTTGGTGATTTCATGCTTTATGAAATTGAGTAATGTTAATTATTGGTGAACATACAAGCTTATACGGAACCCTCTCCTTGCACTTTTTGTATAACAAAGTCGTGCAGATAGATAGATAGATAAACTCTTTATTGCACACCAAAGTAAAATACAAAAACACAGGAATTAAAAAATATATATAAATTGTACAATGTGCGGTCTTATCGCTTAAAGCGATCTCTTCCAGACAACCTTTGGATGGACAGAAGATATTAATTAGTTTAACTCTTCATTGTGCGACTTTTCAGCTCAGCTCTCGTACTAGCAAAGATGGGTTAAAGTACTTGGGCAGATAGCTCAAATTTATTACTCTATGTTTATATTATGTTTATGTGCATTGGGATTATCAAATGGAGCCGTTATGGTATATACTCGAAGACTATAGTGACCATAGAGTTGTTAGTTTGGAAATGTACATATACTATAAATGACACACACATGAGTATGGTAACTTTAATTTTAAAAGTAGGTATATATATACAGATGGCGACTTTTAACAGAGCGTAGATCGCTTGACTGAATCGCAAATGTTTCTATTTAAGTATTATTGTTTGATCCCACAAGTTGAAAAAAAAAACATTAGTGAGAGTTTTTTAGAAGTGCCTTAACCTTGCCGATCGATTCGAGTGGGTCGACTAAACTTTGCCCGAGATCACTGACGAATAAAAAATTTGTTGCAAATGCACTTGCCTGATTGACTTCTCCACGTATTAGCGGATGGTTTGTGAATTGAAACAATGTTAGGCTTGAACGGCGACGAATTTATCATTAATATAGTACCATTATTCGGTAGGTTTATATCTAATTATTATCATAGTTTTCATCATCAGTTCACATTTGTCCACTGCTGGACATTAGCCTCTCTCAATACGTGCCACTGAGAGACCAGAACACTTATTAAGGTAGGTCAAAGAAATTCAATACAATATTGTAGTCTCTAAATTAGGCATCCAAAATTTCACAATAACTATATATTACCTGGATAAAATTAGGTTTATATGGAGCTCGGTAAAAACATTTCTACGACCCAAATAGTTCCCCTTAATTCAACTACCTGAGTGTATAACAAATAATATTGCTCCTTTGTATACAGACCATTCTTCAAAGACAAAGTTTTTATTGGTTTTGTATCACGGTATTTACCTACGTGTGAGTTTTCAACAAAGTTTAAGGTGTTCAATCTAAGTTGGTTACTCGTAGATACGAGTAGGTGAGTGTGCTAGCAAAATCGAATCAAACTTTAACATAAATTTTCTCAAATTGTCTATTCGCTTTGCGAACAGAACAGTCGAATAACATTAGGTAGGTAAGTATTTATATCGTAGGACAAATTGGACCTGAACCTGAAAAAGACCCTCTCATGATCTCATTTATCTAAGGTTCACTCCTTAGATTAATGAGATTTTGAGAGGATCAAAAACAAAAAAAACAAACACGCTCACGACTGTCTTCCCCATGGTGGACATCCTCAGATACATCAGTGAGTAGATCTTTGAGGATACCAAGTAGGGGGTAGTTAGAGGTACGTGCAAACATTACGTTTGGTACATGCCCGCGTTTTGCAAGTAGTAAGCATTCCACGTGACAGGTTGCAAGCCTATAGCCTATCGAATTTCATATATACAATTCTGAAGTAGGAAGTACTTCATACAAGTTGGTTATCATTCTTTTTTATTCGTTTAAAGATGGACAAATCAATGTAAAACCTTCAAATTCGTTTTTCAGTTACTCCATCGGTCGAAAGTAGAAACAAAATTTCTAGTTGAAAGAATATCGTTTAAGGAGGCCTTTTTTATTTTTCTGATGAGACGACTGTTTTAAACCAGATTATGAGGAGATCCGATTTCGTGTATCAGCCAAATCTTATCTAGCTTTTTGTCGATAGTTGTTAACAGCACTCATTGGGCCACTTCTGAAATATTGTCCCGATATGATTTGGTACTTACCTGTTATCTGCTATGCAGCTTGAATGAACTGTCCCGTAGTTATACAACTACTGTTATTGTTTTTATATATTATATTATATGAAGTATGCACTATATTATAAAATAAATAAATAAACGCACAACTACGAACAACAACCAACCACACCACCACAACACCCAGACCCGGAACAAATAACTACAGAACATGTAAATATTTTTCCCGCAGCGGGTTTTAAATCCACACCTCTTGAGTCGCAGCTGGCTACTTGCTCGTAACGAATCGTTCAAAATATGGGTATTTTATGATATTGTTAATTCTTTTTATTGCTGTTACACTACCCTCTCTTCACGTTCTTTTTAATGAAGCCCATCCAAAGGTTGTCTGGAAGAGATCGCTCTTAACGATAAGGTCGCCCATTGTGACATAGTGTATAGGAGATATTGTAAAAAGTGATGTTTAATTCTGGTACTACAATGTAGAATGCCCTTAAACGGCGAAACGGGATCAACCTGAAAATAAAATGTGCTGTAAAGCGACCTCCCAATTCAGTAAAGGTAATAATTTATCACCAATCTTAGTAAACTTGTTGAATCTTTCAGGATTCCAGACAGGTTCAAAAAGTTATGTGTTGTGAGATAGTTCAACGGTGAATTCAGAGATGGCGCTTATCTCAATGTTGACTTGCCTACACCTTGCTGTGAATAGGTGGAAAATAGCGTGCACCTTGTACGTCAACTTAATTTTATCTTTGATTTTTTTTGTCTCTTTTACTAACAGTAACAAAAGATGAGCGCTATTAGTGAAAAGACCGCCGACTGGTACATCCGCGATTAGCTTGTTATTTGCTATATTCGAATTTGAAAGCTACACAATGGGGTGTGGAATAATGGTGTTATCGATATATCTATCTACCTATTAGTCATTAAAATCACAAGGTTCTATTTTAAACGATACATCCTAGGTGCTTACGTAAATAGGTTGATAATACCATGAAATATACCAACTTGGTATATTTCATTTGGAAACAAGTACTGAGGTTTATGTGATTCCCTAGTTTATGCTAGGATTCCTGTTATTGAAAACTTAAGTGCCTGCTGCCTAAGCGGCCCAGTTACTTATAGAACGTTAAGAGAATTGCGAGAAATTGTTATGCAATAACTTAGCGTAGTTACGCTCAGGCATAACACACACATTAACCTACTTTATAATATTATTGAACCTTAAGCGAAGGAGTCGCGTTAAACGATTTTAATTGTTAATTATGAATGCCTCCACGTTCCTACTTTGTTGAAAAAGTAAAATCCATTTTACTTACTCTGATATTTAAAGATTTTATAATATAGTTTTTTTTTAATTCATGTCCGTAGTCTTATATAGATGTATCAAAAAAAGATTTTTAATTTCATAAATAAATAACAGGTAGTGATAAGTTATACTATTAATATATGTATGTTAAAATGTATTTATTTTCATCATTTTAATGTTCATGTAATAAATAATAATGATGGTGATAATTTATTATTATTATTTTAACTTAGTACAAATAAAAAAACTCAATTAGCTAATAGATATAAAAAATATCATTTAATAATCAAAAACCTTTTTGGCTTAGACGTAAATCTGACGCAAAACTGGAATAAAATCGTCGAGTCCACTCGAGCGTAATGAGCAACGTCACATCCAATGTGTTAAAAAGGTCTCAGTGGACAGGGTCGAACTGAGGACCGCTTGTAAAAGGGGTTCCAATACCTTATAAGATCTCAGAAAACAAAAAACATACAACGCTCACGACTATATATCCCATGATGGATCTTAGATCATATAGTGCGTAGATCTTTGAGGATATCAAGTAGGTTTGAGGGTAGTCAGAGGCACGTCCAAACATACTTTTTGGCACATCCTCCCGAGAAGCTAGAATTTCATGACCGGTTGCAAGCCGCTTATTAGAACAATTAAGATCGGAAGTCGGGAAATCGCTCATGAATATACAAGGATCGTTATAGAAACTTTAACATGATTTTTTATAGTCTTAACTAGGGCATAGTGTAAAGTTTTGAGAGTAACTATTTTAAACCCGATAAGTATCTTATAGTGACTATGAAGTCGGTTTAAAAAATGAAACATATTTTATTGTCTGTGAACGTACATTGGTATCTTTCTATTCGTTTTCGTAAATAGTCAAAAATATATTCTTGAAATCCATACCTGACTACGCACACCACAGCTGACAAAAGTAATATTAAATAGTTAGTAATCCACACACAGGTGCGTCATTTCTGTTAGTGACACCAACCCTTTTTATTATTATGTATTATTTATATCATCCACGTCATCATCTACCTGTAGAAGTCCACTACTGGACAGCCGCCCTCAAAGTGTGCCATGACGAACGATCTTGGACCAGCTGCATCTACCGACTGGCCGCAACCTTTACGATATCATCGGTTCATATGATGGAAAGGCTTCTTAGGCGCGTCGCTCACTGATAAGTCGCGGCCGCGTGGCGTCGCGGCAAGGTTGAAGTGTACAATTTTTAACATACTACAAGCCGGGAACAAATATTTTTCTAGACGCCCGCGCCTCGAGGCCGCTGCCTCGATTCTTGACCCTGTGAGTGGCCTGTATAAAATATTCCCAGTTCACCGTATGTTCAATTTTTGAAGCCTTAGCCGCATCGACGCCAGGTCGGCGTGTGTAGACCTTTATACTACGACGTGGTCGCCATTAGAGAACCTTTCTTCCCCAGCGGTTATTATTTACAAGTTATTTAATCATAAATATATTTTGAATGAGCTGGAAAAGATTGTGAACAAAAAGCTCCCAGTAATTTTGTGCTAGGGTTTCGCTTTTTTTGTAAACAAGTTTTTTGTTTACAAGTTTTTCGAGTTTGCTATTCAAGTTGCGAGTTCGCGTTACAAAAACATTTGCATATTGGAAAATGTTTTGTTTTGGATCTGGGTATTCTGCCATGTCATTGGCAGTTCCTGATACCCACGATGCCTTTTTATTCTTTCCATTATAATTATCACAGGCATTCTCAACCCAGCCCTTTGCGATACTACTTCTAAATAAATACTCATCACTTGTTATTATTATAAAAAAAAATATGCGGTGAAAAATGCGTGGTAAGCACCGCAAGAACATTTCTTTTAATAAAAATATATTTCACACTGTCTGTACTTTTTGTGATTACACGCTAGAAGCCCGGACATTCCATGCCACTCAGGCCGTATGCCCATGGGGATGTCCGCGAATAGACCCGTGCAAAGGACTTATCACAGGCCTAATTCAGAGCTTGTCTTGGGGATACTCGATAAATAACTTGAATGCCCTTTGAACTTTTCTGATGGAACTCAATGGTACTTAAACTTATGAAGCCAAAATATTCTTGAAATCATTTTAGACATAGACATATCATTTATTTGCCACCACAATACACACAATATAAATTAAAAATTTTGAACATTAAAAAAGGTACACAATAAAAGGTTACACAATAAAAAACATAGGAATAATAGGTTGAAAAAAGAATTAACATTGAAACAAAGAAATTAATAAGTAGGTGACTAATGTGTGCTGCAGTAGCAAATTGGCCTCTTTATGAAACAGCCTATATTTTTTTAAATAATATTTTTAAAATTAATTTGTATTTTTATCACGACAAAAAGACAGCACTGGACTTAGTTAAATTTAAGTACTTAGGTCTATCAAAAGTGTACAATAAAATGTGTGGTTTAAAAAAACTAGAAAACACTTTTTTAGTTTTTTGTATTTTATCACGCACTAAACATTATAAATAATAATTCCTTTATCCAGCTCCTGGCTCCATCATCAGACTCTAGTTACCAAGCCCAATCTATTGGACTCGTCAAAACGAATCATAGAAGCCTTAAAAAAACGCCCAAAAGTCGTTTACTAGTAATCCACCTCCTGGCTTCATCATCAGATCAGCTCGAATGTGGAGTCCTGGCTATTTCCTCTAGAGTTGACCACTCTCTATATATCCTCAAAAGCTAGCTTCTATAAATAATACCGCGTCGAAACCATTTTGTCAATTATGTGTTCAGTAAAATTGCTCATAAATTCGTTTTTCTCTCAAGCTTTATTCTTTTTCCTAATGACTTGTTGCATTTAATTTTTCACAAGATTTAAGTTATATCATACCCGCTACTTCTTTAAAATGGTTTCTGTGACTGAGCTATTAAAAATAACAAGAAGTTGTCAGTGCTGTGAATGCAAAATGCATTTTCAAGACGGTGAATGCTCAGTAATTTCAAACTCAATGCTCTTGGTTTAGAGTTTCAAATTGATGAGAAATTCTGAGTTTATTAGTAACAAAAGCTTGAGAATAATACTGAGGTTGTAACAACGTAATTGAACTATTTTTTTATTTTTTACCTTACAATGGTCAATGACAAAAATAGTTAAAAATAAAATTAAAAGAAATTAAGAAAGCCTTACTCCAATAAAACTACGTAATATTAATAAAACGAGATTCAAACGATTTGTATTGTATAATTTAGTAAAGATTACAAGTAAATTTTGAACAGCATTACAATTTGATATGTGGTTACAAATCAATTCAGTAATAAAAATAGGTTGATAAGTCTGGGTGCCAATTTCACCATAAGTTTCAAGTTTTATAGAAACTCAAAAAGGTGAGAACCAAAACCTGAACAAGAGTGGTTATTGTATCCTTTCTTATTTTTTCCTGTGTTTTGAAGCAGTTTAACTCGAAAGCTGTTTAGTAGAAAATTTGTAAAAACAGCTTTGTGACATTCGCCTTTTGAAAGTCATTGCCTTGTATGAATCCATAATGCAAGTGTGTGGACTTTTACTTGAAAACGAGTTAAATGTTGACTTGTGCGAAGTGATCGCAAGACTAGCACGATTTAGATTTAGCGCCGACTCGTAGAATCTCATTGTGGTTGTCAAATTAACAATGTATACCGAAACCAGCATCCTAAATAAAAAAAAACCGTATTTACGATTATTGTTAACACTTCCATAATAAAGTCTTTGTCGATTTCGGAGACGGTGACTCTTACTAAATATAATTATCCTAAACCTTATTTCCGAATCTACTTGTATTAACCCGGTCACGCGTATGGCAATGGTCTTGATAATTGTAAGTAAGTGTTCTTTCATATATAAGAAGGCTTAGGTTTTGCAAATATGGCATTTTGGCGAGCATTTCTCTACATACGAGTATCTCTACGTTATTAAGGCTTTTTTAATTAATCATATAGACTTTTCTATATGATTATACATCTACATCTTATAAACTACGTGAATTCAAAATGTTAAAGTAAATTTGTTAGCAAGACAAAGACATATCGCTATCTATATATCTACGCGCGCGACCTACGTTCTACGTCGTAGAGCCTCTACGTCGGAGAAGGCCTCTACACAGGGCCTTCTATCCTCCTGTTTATTTGTGTGCGTTGAATGTTGCAGCCTCAAAACTTACTTAACAAAAACTGTTTCATATGTAGCTGCTGTTAATTTTGAAAGTGTTCATAACTTAGCGCCTAGGTTTTTCATTTTACGCATTCGGTATTTGGAGGCTCTGTAAATATCAGAAACCGAGCGACATCTTCGGAGTAATGTATTTACAACTCAATTTGTACTCGCAGAAATCTAGTGCCAGACGTAGAAATTACCGGGACGTGATAAGTGCAAGGTGCTTTCAATAGAACTTTTAAGAGAACTCGTAAAGAATTGAAGACTAGAACGCGAAACCTTGTTACCTTGTATTTGTAATTCCATTGTAATCCAGACTGTGGTTACCTATTTAGTTATATGTATTTGAGATATAACTATTACAGTGTAAATAAATGGATGGCAACCTGTCACGTGGAATGCTTACTACTTGCAAAACGCGGACATGTACCACATGTAATGTTTGGACGTGCCCCTGACTACCCCCCCTACTTGGTATCCTCAAAGATCTACTCACTGAGTATGTATCTGAGGATGTCCACCATGGGGAAGACAGTCGTGAGCGTGTTTGTTTTTTTTCGTAATAATCGTAATACCCTGGAAATTTAATTCTGAATAAGGACTTAAGAAAAAGGTATGCTCGATTTTACAAATAGGACGTGAGGAAATCCTTAGAATATCTACGGACTACTAAAACTGGTCATCGACATAGCTCTTAGAATTAGCAAGTTAAATTGGCAATGAGTAGTTTAAATGAGTACAACCCGCAGAACCGACAACCGCTGGGGAAGAAAGGTTCTCGAATGCCGATCACGAACCGGACGACGCGACGCAGCGTAGGCAGCTCTCTCCACCCGATGGTTTTGACCATAAAAGGTTGCAGGAAGTCTGTGGATAAAGGTGTCCCTAGATTTTTCGTCATAGACCTCTCTGGGGAGAGGTCTATGACGCCTTCGTCCAGCAGTGGACTTCTATAAGCTTCTGCTGATGATGATGATGATGTTTCTGCACATAAGTTTAATCTAGCGGAACATAACAAACAATGGGTATAACGGATATTTTCTAGAAAACTGAAGACTGCAAACATTAGATCTCGCAGTCCATAAGTTTTAACAGCACGCTGCTGATGAGAAATGCAATAAATTTAACGTTATACTGTGATAAACTTGCTATTAGATTAAAAGTATGAGAATATGTCCAACTTCGGTACCTACTTAGCTTGGTGGTGACTTACCACCATGCCTTCACCTTTATGTTAAGATTTTGGTTTAAAATTACATAAGAAATTGACATGTTTTGTAATAAATAAAAAATAAAATTTAAAAGCTTTATCTTATTTTGGATGAAATAAAAATGAACTCGAATATTGAACTCTGAAACTAGAATATTGTTTTGAATGGTAATACTCGCAGCTGACGTAGTATAGCGGCGAAGATGTTTTGGAACGATAAACAATAGTTTTTTTAAGCACAGATATTTCTTTTTATTCTGTGGCTGAGTGGGCAAATGCCCGCCTGAGACGCAGAAGGCTGCGGGTTCGATTCCCGCTGCGATTCAAATGTTTGTATCATCTGCAAATACTTGTCTCGGGTCTGGGTGTTTTCTATGTATAATATGTATGTATTTACAAAGAAAAATATTAGTTTCACGAATTCACGTAGTTCCATAATATAAGCTCTGCTTAGTTTTGGGCTAGATGAAGCTGTGTGATGTCCAGCATTATTGATTTATTTATTATATATCTAATTAGAATTTGGGTGTCCTCATCGATTTCAGGGCTTCCCGTAGTGTGGAAGCCAACTTATCATAGATGGTGACGAAAAACTTGTTATTCCTATACATTAATTAGTATACAGGGTCTTAATGAAATAACGTAATAACACAACCTCAGATACCCCAAATGATTTTCATTATAATTAATTTAAATATCAGTATGTTATTTGTTTTATTTCATTATGGTAGAAGCTATTCGTACCTATCTATGTTGAAGTGAAAAGTTTTGATCGCTATAAAATTCTTCTAATCGCATATGTCTATGTATCTAATCGTACACGTTTTTCGAGTCACAGTCAAGAAGTTATTTTTTATATTAGACTCGGTATTTTAAAAATATATGAATTTGAACAAAAATATACCCAAAAAGTAGCTACAACGATACTTCTCTCGATTCTAAACAAATTATTGTCAGGTTTTGCGTTATTTCATTGGGACGTTGTGTTATCGTTAAGCACGAGTATTTATATGTATTTTACACAAACATCCCCAATACATCAGTCATCCTTCATAACGTAAACTGGTATATATTAAAAAAAATACTTTAAATAAAGGGATGTTGATAACTTGTCCAATACCCAATTTCTCAATCCCTCCCCATGAGGGATTTTTCATAAATGTATGGGCCCACAAAAAAACACAGGCGCGTAAAGAACCTCCTCTTTTTTTGAAATTGTTGAAAAATGAGAAATCATCTTACTAAAAACTATACAAATCTAGATTTAAAAACCAGAAGAGTAAATTAAATTAGTTATGTAATACTAATAAGAGTTGAAACCGGATTCCTTCTAAATCAAAATCGTCTAAAAACACCAACAAAATAAAGTCTTGGCACTCTCAGTGTAGGATTTATGGGTTATGAATGCCTACTTTTTCCCCTCAATCAACTAAAATATAATATCACAAGAAAGTGTTGCCGAAAGATTGGGCCTAATTCTATTAAGGGACACTCAGGCTATAATAACGTCCGTAGGAGGTCTCACACCACAAGCTTTAATTATAAGGCTTTAGCAGCATTAAATGTCGCTCGTAAACTGTTATGAGAAGCTACGAAATTGTTTGTAAAAGTTTTCTAATGATTTACTACATACATTTTCTTTCGTTTCCTTTTCTTTCCAGAATTTTCCGTTGGGTTTTTCACTCCGTTTTCTTGACCTTGGATATCAAATGATATAAAAAGTATAAAATAATTTCACGCATTTTAATTTAAAAAAATCAGAAAATTTCATATCTTTTTGTTTGTCATGCAAAACATTGCAAAAACAAATTGGTTACAACCCACAGAATCCTTGACATTTTAATTCAGACTCAAAGAACATTTACATCATTTATATGGCTTCTTTCAGAGTTTATTTCAATAAAAGACGTGACTCTCTTTAAAAAACTTTTTTAGAGTAGAAATCTTTTACGATTTCACTCGGATCTTTGCGAAATAAACTAATAAATTGAAATCTAACCTAAGCGACATTACGTCGTTCGACAGCGTTGCAAGGAAGACGTGTGCTAAATTTTATTTAAATTTGAATAATCAGTGCTAGTTAAAATTAAACATTACTACATTGAACAAAAGAGACTAAATAGCAAAAATTGTGAACTGTGGATAAATCTTATCGTTGTTACACTGCAAGCCTTGGCGGCGTCCCTCACCCCCTCGCGGAAACAGGACCACTGATATTTTTCGCTCGGCTCGCACAGCGCTTCTACTGTGGTCGCTGCGCTTACGCACTGTACTGCATACATTGCCGGCCGCAACCTCACGACTCGAAACCAGTTCCCGTTAACAACCGCAGTGAACACAACTCGTTGAGAACCTCCAGCAAGTGAGTACAAGTATAGATTTCTTTCTACAATGAGCGTTAGGCGTTCACCTACCCACACCGGTGGGGGATCGCAACCAGATCTTTCCAAGTTGACAAGTATGGAGACGGACAATCTTGTTACGTTTCGAAAACGGAAACAACCATTACCGGAAATGGACTGCGATTGCTCCCACGAAATTAAAGGAATGAAGAGCGAGCTATCTCGAATGACCTCAGTGTTGGAAAAATATGTTGAATCGAACCAACAGATGATGAATAAAATTCAAGAAAGTATCACTGAAGTTAAAAGCGAGATTACTGAAATAAAGTCTACCAATGAGCAAACCTTTAGCTTATTTCATACAACTATTAATGAGATCAAGGCTCAAATTAGCGACATAAAATCAACATCATCGAGCTTATCGAGTGAGCAGAACATAATTAAAAGTCAGGTCACCCTTTTGGAAAGCAAAATTTCTTCGGGGGAAAATAGACTCAAATCTTTTGAACTCAAATCGTCCCCGTTGCAGTTTGGAAATGAGGCAAGTCTTAATGAAAAAATGCTCCATGAGTTTAAAGAGCGCCATGAGCGTGAGAAAAATATTATCATTGTTGGTTTACCAGAACAAACCTCTACTAGCACCGAAGAAAGAATTTCTATGGACGAAGCTGCCGTTATGAGTATTACATGTTCCGTTGATAAAGCCATTCCAAAGCCAATTAAGGTTATCCGTATCGGCAAATTCACCCCGGGAAGAAATCGCAGAGTGAAAGTTTGTTATGATGCGCCAGGACCGGTCAAGCAGCTTTTGCGAAGCAAAGATAAAATATCAGGAAACGTGAAAATCTTCTCCGACCAAACTCCAGCACAACAAAGTTTTCTCAAAGGCCTAAAAGAAGAACTGGCCCGCCGCCAAGAAAATGGTGAAAGTGACCTCACCATTAAATACACTAACGGAACTCCTGGCATAATAAAAGCCAATACATCAAAAAACTACGTACAATAAGCATCACCACCGACTCACCCACCAAAACAACTACTCATCAAATGTGCAACAGCTTCCAAGATCTTACAATAAGCAAATCGAGACTAACGTTCTTCTATCTCAATGCTCGCAGCTTACGGGCAAAGGGAAAATTTGATGAACTGAAATGCACTCTACAATCATTATCAACTACTGTTCACATTATTCTACTAACTGAAACTTGGATTAAGAATGAAACACAAGCGCTGGAACTACGACTTCCCAACTACACACACTATTACAACTACCGAACAGATAAAAGAGGAGGCGGAGTATCGGCATACATTCACAATAACCTAAAACATAGTTTGTCAGAGTCAAATTACATAGACGGAAACAATTACCTATGGGTGCATTTAGAAAAGTACGCGTTAGAAGTGGGAGTAATCTATAACCCAGGAGACACCAATTTCAAAAACTTTCTCGAAACCTATGATATGCAATTACAGCAAAGAAAAAGAGCGATTGTTTTTGGAGACTTCAACATCGACCTACTAACAAACGATAAAAATACCAAACAATACAAAGAACTCTTAAACGAAGCTGGACATAAAATACTGAATAAAGTCAACAGAAAATATACCACTCGCGATTGTACGACAAAAAAATCGATCTTGGACCATGTTAGTACGAATTTAAAGAATGATAACTTCCACATGGCAATTATAAATTCGCCCATGTCTGACCACAAACAAATTTACTTGGAAATGAAACAAATCAAGCCTACACCGAAGATACAGACGAAATACGAAGCCTTAAACTATTCAAAATTATTCAACCTAATGGAAGATAACGGACTAGACAACCTAAACAATGACTACACACTACTGGAAAGTACGATAAAACTCAGCATACAAAGAAGTAAAAGCACGAAAACGAAAACCCTTAACCTACCAGAAAAAGAATGGATAAATAATGACATTATATCTGAACTAAATCTAAGAAACCACTTATGGATAGAACTAAGGAGAGATCCTAAAAACGAAACTCTTGTAGCAGACTACAAAGCAAAAAGAGAGTATACATCGAAACTTATAAAGATTACGAAGAATACCTATCACTATAACGAATTCATAAAATGCACAGGGAAACCCAAAAAAATGTGGAAGCTTATAAATAATTTAGCGAACAACAAAATCATACAAGGCTGTGCCCCTCCGAAGCTATTAATAGATTCTAAGATAATTACCAATGCAAACGACATTTGTGAGCAGTTTAATCAGTACTTTTCAACCATTGGCTCCATCTTAGCTGAACAAATACCTAAATCTTTTCACAATAATTTTACACAAGCTTTGCCACACGTCATTACACATGAAGCACTTTCAACACTTGACCCATGCACGTTTGACGAAGTTAACAAAATCATAAGTAAGCTCGATACAAATAGTAGCGCTGGACTAGATGGAATCAATACCAAATCAATAAAATGTTTAAAACCCCTTATATTAGCGAACCTAACTAATTGCTTCAACAAGCTATTACAAGAAGGTGAGTTTCCTGACTCGTTAAAAATCGCAAAAGTCTCTCCAATTTACAAATCAGGATCCAGAACAGACCCTGGAAATTACCGACCTATCTCAGTTTTGCCTATACTTTCAAAAATTTTAGAAAAGATCTTATACATGAGACTTGAAAAATACCTCAACTCAATCAATTATATTTACAGAGAGCAATATGGATTTAGACCTAAAAGTAACACCCTTGCAGCCACAGTTGACCTAGTTACCAAAATCAAGTCTAATATAGATAAGAAAAATTTTGTGCTTGGCATATACATTGATTTAAAAAAGGCTTTTGACACGGTAAGTCACACTTTACTCTTAGAAAAACTGAAATGCATTGGTGTTAGTGGTACTGCCTTAAAGATGTTTCAGTCATATCTATCAAACAGATCACAAGTAGTCAAAATAGATAACGTCCAAAGCAAACCTGCACCAATAACCTACGGGGTCCCCCAAGGATCGATATTGGGTCCATTACTCTTCCTGATCTACATTAACAACATAAACGAGATAGGCCTACTCGGTCAAATAACTTTGTACGCGGATGACACATGTTTGTTTTACTTTGGTACCTCGATACATGACATACTTTCACATGCTCAGCAAGATTTAAACACTCTGTCTCATTGGTTCCAATCGAACCTGCTGACAATCAATGCTTCTAAAACTTGTTACATAATTTATAAGCAGTGATCGGAATTAGGTGAGCTAAAATACCTAAAGTTCGAAAAATAACAGAGACTAAGTGGAGACGCCTTGCGACTAAATATTTTTCCGGGAAAATTTTCCCGGGTTTCGAGAAATTACTTAGGTCCATCTAAAATTAATACAGTAAAATAACAATCGAATTAATTTCCTCTTCTTATTATTGATAACAAGAAGAGGAAACGAATTCGATTGTTGTAAAAAACGGTAAGCACGATTTTTATTGTTTTCAACAAATAAAATGAACGATGTAAGTAAGCGCGGAAGCTAATGTGATTTATAAACCAGCTTTAGTAAATAGCTATAGTAATAAAAACATTTTTTTAAGCAAGGGAATAAAAAAGCCATTTTATAGTTTTTGTACCATTTATTCATTTTGTACAGATAATGGAACTCAAAATCAATAATTAAGAAAGTAACCAGTCCTACCTAAGATACACAGTCGGAACTCTAAACATTATTTCCATTGATGTTGAATTTGTCCCTTAATCTGAATCGCTAACGTTTTCATCATGGACGGAGTATAAAGAAATATCTTCGTCCGGAGAATTAAAGAAAATCATTAGGAGTTTTTCCATATTATCTATTTTCAAACGATTTCTTTTTGTACTTAAAATCCATTTATACGTAGAGAAGGACCTTTCAACATCAACTGAAGTTACAGGTACATATTTATAGAATGACAATAATGATTCGTTTCCCAGAATAGCCAAAGCATGCTGTCCCTTTCTTAGCGTTTGTTGTTGTTGTTTATCACTGGTTTGCAGTGTATTGCTACAAACACTTAAAGGGACAGCATGATTTGGCTATTCTGGGAAACGAAAACATAGGCGAATCCAGTTTTTTACCTGAGTTAATAACAAAATAAATCTTATTGAAGTTTGTTAAAAAGGAAAATTAATTCAGTTAGTTTTCTGTATGAATAACATTAATATTAAATGTACTTAACTGATATCCTAAAACTTGGAACAAATTCCCAATTTCCGGGAAAGATTTCCCGGAAAAAAATGTTAATGGTAAGGAAGTCTCCATTTTTTTTGACTCTGTTCTTTGAACTTTAGGTAAATTAGCTCACCTAATTCCGATCACTGTTTATAAGGCTAAAAACAAGAAAATACCCCCGTTTACCCCACTCGTTATTGAAAATACAGCTTTACAAGAGAAAACCAACGAAAAATATCTTGGTCTACGCATGGATAGTTTTCTAACGTGGAATACACATATCGAACACATAAAATCAAAACTGTCATCCCTGACAGGGTCACTACGTAACATTGTGCAGTGTATTCCACGCCAAATACGCTATACAATTTATAATTCCCTGGTCAAGCCTCACTTGTTATACTTGATAGAGATTTGGGGCGGCGCCGTAAAAACTAAGTTAGCTAAACTACAAACTGTACAAAATAAAATTATTAAACTACTTTTTAATTACCCCTACTTAACACCTACAGACAAAATTTACAAAGAAACTAAATTAATGAATGTCAAACAACTATACAAATACAATACGTGCATTCTCATTCGAAAAATCCTAAACAAAACGATCCATACTAACCTAGCCTTTACAACAATTAAGCAAATCACAAAGCGAAGCACTCGCCGAGCCAGTTTTATTGTTCTACCAAAGGTTCGAACAAACTACGGTAAAAAAATGATAGTCTTCGAAGGCGCACAGCTGTATAATAAACTACCCTCAAATATAAAAAGTGTTTGCTCATTTGACGTGTTTAAACACAAATTAGCCCATCATATTATCAATGATGCATCACTGCTAAATACACGTCAAATTGGAACAACCTAAACTTATTACTGTAAAAGAACGACCCACTTTAAGATTATTAATTAAGTTTGTATTGTTCTCATATAAGTGACATCTGTTTGTCTTTTTGAGAATAAAGTTATTTAAACCTATCTCTTTGAGATATCTCAATATTGAACATTGGTTGAATTTACTTAGAGAGCAAGAAAGTTTGGGCTTCGAAGGAAACAGATGGTACATTACATAAAAATAACAAAATTATCTTAACAACCAAGCTCTTCAATACAAAATATTATCTGCATTTGTCCATAGAAACTATGCTTGCTTGAAATCAAATATTTGAATTGTAATGCGAATGTGAACGATGCTGACCTATCACTGATTATATAAAGTGACTAGATTCTGCGTACAAGAGGCAAGTTCGCAATAAATCTCACTCTTGTTTTTCTGATTATATACCTACACTTCTCTACGTCAAACAACGTGATTTGCTTACAAATAGCTCATTAAATATCCTCCAGAATACAACTGCTAGTAATTACAAATGAGATATACTCGTAACTTGTTTGTTGTCCTACTTTCCTCCGTGTATTGTTAAAAAAAGGCATTGAGATTTACGCAGTATTCTGGTATCTAAATAATGTTTCAAAAGTTTGAAAGTAATAAAGAAGGAATGTCATAAATATTATAAGGAATTATAACAATGTATAAACTCGGGATACACACAAACATAGACTAAAGAGAAAGAGCCATAACATGACACAATATGTATAGCTCATATCGTAGATCCCACAATTGCATTCCCTGTATCGTAGGTATTAGGAACTACGGAGCAAATATCCGCAGAACATGCAAACATTTGTCCCGCAGCGAGAATCAAACACCTCTTTCGTGACAGCTGGCTACTCGCCCGTCACGCCAACAAGGTCATCGTATTCATACATAATACCATCTAAAATATGTGCCTTCCAATACCGTTCGATACGCAACTACACAAATTGGCGTCCAACTCAGCGGCAACAAAACGCTGATAACCCTTGCGTCATCCTGTCCATATTTTTTTGCTAATAATCCCTAGAAATCTCGCGTATAAATCCCACATTGGATTGGCACTGGACGCTAAACACGATATCTTTACGATAAAGTGGCGTTAATTAAATAAGATTAATGTTTTTCAAAAACAATTATTCATTCAGTTAACTGCCAAAACGAACGATCTTCAGCTACCTCCTACATAATATGCAAAAATATGACCAACCAGGTATGATGGTCCTGAAAAGGGTTTAGTGACAGCTAGACCTTTCAGGTACGTCCTACATAAAAGTTTTGGTCTAAGACTCAATAGGATTTCTTCACCATTTGAGTGCAAATGAACTGAAGTACATACTTAAAAAAACATCGATGCCGATGGATTCCCATCCGATGGGATCCACGACCTTTTACGTGGGCGCGGTTGCTAAGCGCACTACGTCAGTGCTCGCCAAAATTATGAAACCTTTTAGCGATTACTAAAGTTAAAAGGGCTTTGAATTTCGTTGGTGGAAAACAAATCAACTGTTCGGGTTATGAAAAAAGTGTTTACAAATTAGTCGCTTTAAGATTATTAAAAAAAACATACCCAATGTAGTCTCTGAAAAGCCACAAAAAGTTTTAATGTTATGTAACATAATTGAGAATTCTGTATACACATTCTTGTCCGTTCAAAAAGCGCCAACGTAGTTCCTTGCAGGCAACGTGCTCTTTTGTAAAATACGAGGACGGGATATTATTTCAATATTGTCTCAAGTCGTTTTTTGTGAACTAGTGGAACGCCACGCGACTTCATCGACGTTGAGTTTTTTTTTTCAATATATTTACTTCATCTTCCAGCGACGCTTCTTTTTTCTTTTAGGATTTGGAATTTCCGAAAATAGTGCACTTTTCTTAGTGCGCTCCTAAACACCCATACGCTCCTAATTGCAACACTGGAAATCAATCCGAGCAAGCTTACAACCTATTTCAGCTTATTAAATTGCGTTACCGGGTTAAGAGTGATTAAATTACAATCCCGTCTCATTTAGGCTCCCCAAGCCCAATTCCTTTAAGTTAGATCAATTTAATTTCTATAGCCGATCACGGAACGATGAGACGATCATACCAGGCTACGGTTCTGCGAATAAGTACCTCAGTAAACTACCCCATAAAGCTTGGTGCATACTTTTACAGCGAAGCTAGACTTATGTGATGAATAATCAACGTTATTTTGTCTTCACGACTGCAGGAACTTAACATACACAATTAACAAATTTAAAAACGTAATTAAACAAAAACTTTGTTAAAAGGCATACTAAAATTTGATTATTAAGATGATAAAAACTTTTGGGATTGAAAATGCTCCAACTCGTTAAAAAAGGTAACTATTGATTAGTAAAAGGATAATTAAAAAGAGCCTTGTTTCAACTTTGTTTTTTTGCCATTATTTCCTAGCTTGGTCGTGGAACAGACAGTAGATAAAATCGATGTTTCAAATTGATCCTTGTGATTTTAACGAATAAATGAATTTTGATTTTGACTTTGACACTTGTGTGTCTTCAGGCACTTGTGATGGTGTCTTCACTCGGATCACAGCACAGCTACAAAAAATATGCAGAGTGTGGTCATGTGTGTATGGTCTCGATGCAGCAGACTAAAGCGTTGCGTTGTTGCGAAATGGGATTGTCTCTTTTCCAGTGACAGGCAGTTGAACTGACTTACGGAAAAAGTGGAGTAGGGGGAGCGGTTCGCGCACCATGCGATATGGCTTGTTTGTATTCATCCACAAGTTAGTGACAGTTGTTTGAAGCGTGCGGTTCGTGTGAAAGGTAGTTCACACGTACAAACTCCTTTCATACAATTTATTTTTTCGTCGCTGTTCCTTGCTGAGTTGTCGCACATCTGAAAACACTCTTATGGTAGCCGTTTATATAGGAATTGGTTTACCCTTATTTTTCCCCATTATATGGGAAATTCCCTGGCTGAGAGATGGATTTCATCAATGTGACCATGTTTGATATTTTTTCACCCTAATCCTATTGTAGATTGTTCCAGCTGTTCGCGAGAACAGCTGGAACAATTTTGCTTTATACAGACAAACAAACAAATCATAAAATTACACGTAAAGTTCTCAAAAGCAATAACTTATTTAATGTTGATGGTTATTCTCGCGTTAATAATGTTTCAAGACCGGTTCCAATAGCTTCCAGTCTAATAGAAAAGATTTCACATCAATAAAAACTCTTCAAAAAGCCTTATTAAAAATACCTGACGAGTCATTGACTCTCCACAATGTACACTAAACTTACGGCGCAGATTTTCAAAAACAATGTAGGCTGCCACGGGCCAAGGAAGAAAGTTCAGTACGAATTCAGCTCGCGGCCGATGCGTACGAACAACGCCGACGCTCTCCTCGTACGAAAATATACGATAAACTTATCATCATAATATTCAACCTTCTTGGACGTCTTATAAAAAGTCTGTATACTGCCTAGTACTAGTAAAAAAAGAACATTTTTTTATATTTACGGAACAGTTGTCGTTCTTTTTTCAAACTTTCAAAAACTTTGTTCGAAATATAGTGAGGCGTTTTTTTGTGATCTCTCATTAAGTTTTCCTTAGTTGGACAGTTACATTTATAACTGCGGACTACTTAAATTAGAGGAAAAATCAACGGGATACATATCCGTCCAGCAGTCAGCTTCAAAATAGTGCACGACCTTCAAAAGTAAGTATTACACATAAATCTAGTACAGCTAATATTTTGATAAAATACATTGTCTAAATTGATAATTTCAACCTTTCCTATAATTACGTGTGACAAGCTCATATAGTATAAAAGATTATTAATTACTTCCATGGTATTAAGTAGAATACAAAATTTAAATCTGAAATAAATCTCGCTATTATCTATGTCAGAATTTCGTAAATTAGTGTTTGTAGTCGAAATAAAATGGCCGTAATAAGGCGAACACAAAAATTAGATATTGGTATAGTTTTGCACCGAATCAAAAATAGAAGAAGAATCGATATTATTTTGATTACTTGAAGACAGTTTGTTTTGGATTGACAAAGTATTAATCTATCTTCATTGTAGGCATAGCCGCTGTTTGGCTAAAACTCCTTAAAAAATAAAAGAATTAAAAAAAAAAAATCTTCATTGTAATTTACAAGTGCTAAACGCCCAGATAAGTCTTCGATAACTCGTCTACGTACATTCAGGCACACACCATTTTTGTTATCGACAGATTCATCCAACAATCTGGGTCAGTTTCCCTATTGTGAAATAATATTTAACAAGCCAATTAACTTTATGTCCAAGTCTACCTTGTGGTATTTTATTCAGATGTACCTTACCTATTCAGCTACCAAACAATATTTTTTGCTATTCTAGAAGTACAATTTAAGGGTGATCGTTGTATAAACTGATCATACTGTATTTAAGTGATTATAACTGTGAAAATGTAGATATAAAACGGACACAGAGACTAAACACTCTTTTATCACGCGAGTGATACCATGGGCAGAAGTTATTATCCACAGATACACTACTTTTCAGTTCATATGGTATTAATATGTATTATTTTGCAGCAAGGTCCATCGTGTTGGCATTATATTGAATATTATTATTCTATCATACCTATTAGCATTGCATCAAAAGACTAGCAGAGATTACCTTTGACTATCAGAACAGATTAAAAGATTATCGTGCATTAGGAATTACGAGTTTTATTGCTACATAAGCACTTAAAACCGAAATAACAGTAGGTTCTAAAGTTCTTAAGCCCACTTCAATGTCTTCAGATTTACACACGTCATTAACTTGCTGTGACGTCATGGTTCTACTACAGTATTGTGTTGGAGACATAATTGTTTTTAACGTTTTTTTATTTATTATTTTACATTTATTTTCATAAAAAAATATTTGACGTATTAGGCTTCTTATAAAAATGGCCAGGGAAGTAAGAATTGTTTATTAATGTTTAGCTAGTTCCAAGGAGTTTGATATAGGTACATTTGTTCATATAACTATGTACAAGTAGGTATATACAAAAAATACAGATGAAACAGCTAGCTATCTAAAGACCATACCACGTACTTTACTATTCTCTTGCTGACGTTTCGTTGACCGTTTAGAGGTCCTTCCTCATGAGCACCGACCGACGCGACCACGCGAGTGTGACTGGTAGAGACGTAATAATATTTTAAAATAAAACTAAACCACAATAATTTCAATCGCATATCTAAAGACTGTAGCAAATGATCTATAGATAGCTCAACTGATCTAGATCACTACCAGACGGAAGCGTTTCCAAAACAATAGCCGCATTGCCACGCTGAATGTCAATGCTAATGCGTTTATCTGGGTCACCAGATAAAAAACCCCTCTCTTGTCACGAGTCGCTTCGACCAGTCGTCCTGAAATAATTTTGAAAAAATGGCGCCGGTTGTTATGAACCCAGAGTCTCAAGCTCAAAAGGCTCAAATAAGTCTGTCGAGATTCCTATATTTGCGCTTTTTGAGATTCTCAAAAAGCGCAAATATAGAATCAGCCTCTGCACCGGCTCTAACCGATGCCCCCTATCTGGTATCTACATATTGAGTTCTCAATGTTCCAAGGAACAAAAAGCTAAATTCAGTTCCCAAAACTAGTGCTAAAAATGGCTTAGTCTAGGCTAGAATTACTTTTATTACTATGAATAGTAGATCGCCATTATTTCTCAGAATTTCAAAGCTATTTCTTCTAGTGCACTGCTGTGGCAGTAGATGATATATTGATGATATTATTTAAACAAACACGCTCACGACTGTCTTCCCCATGGTAGACATACTCAGATACATACTCAGTGAGTAGATATTTGAGGATACCAAGTAGGGGATAGTCAGAGGCACGTCCAAACATTACATTTGGTACATGCTCACGTTTTGCAAGTAGTTAGCATTCCACGTGGCAGATTGCCGAAGCCCATCGTCGCTAAAAAACTTTTATTAAATCTACTAGACTTCTTTTAGAGTTTTGTCGGGATCAGCTATATAAGGACTCTCCTACATAAAAGTGATCATCCAGTTAAAATAAAACCTATAGCAATCTGGCTCATACACAAACATATAATGATATGGAGTTTAAGGAGAGACGTTTCTCTTTTTTTTTATTATTAATTTCATAGAAAATAAGTAAGGCCATAATTATAGTGTTAATATTATAGTTTTTTTTTGTTTATAAATGATAAATGTGAATTCGCCTTTAGTATTATCAGAAACCTATAAAAGTACTCGTAGGCAATGTACATCGCATAGATTAATCCTGAAACCAAAAATATTGACAAAACATTTTGTTTCATTCCCTATCTACAATCTACCACAATGGAATGTTTAGATATGTAGTAAATGTCAACACGGAATGCCCACATTAAGTAAAGTACCTACCCACATTTCAGTGCCTCAATAACATTGTCAAAATGATTGTACAGAACTTTTCTGTTGTAGGGCGTTTGAATGGACGCTCGTTTGTCAAATATTGAAGAGACGGACGCATAGCAACAACTCGTGTCGCCAATAAGTCTACAGTATTGGTTACCACAACGTGAATTCATCTTTTTTTTTTAATATAATATCACAAGAAAGTGTTGCCGAAAGATTGGGCCTAATTCTATTAAGGGACACTCAGGCTATAATAACGTCCGTAGGAGGTCTCACACCACAAGCTTTAATTATAAGGCTTTAGCAGCATTAAATGTCGCTCGTAAACTGTTATGAGAAGCTACGAAATTGTTTGTAAAAGTTTTCTAATGATTTACTACATACATTTTCTTTCGTTTCCTTTTCTTTCCAGAATTTTCCGTTGGGTTTTTCACTCCGTTTTCTTGACCTTGGATATCAAATGATATAAAAAGTATAAAATAATTTCACGCATTTTAATTTAAAAAAATCAGAAAATTTCATATCTTTTTGTTTGTCATGCAAAACATTGCAAAAACAAATTGGTTACAACCCACAGAATCCTTGACATTTTAATTCAGACTCAAAGAACATTTACATCATTTATATGGCTTCTTTCAGAGTTTATTTCAATAAAAGACGTGACTCTCTTTAAAAAACTTTTTTAGAGTAGAAATCTTTTACGATTTCACTCGGATCTTTGCGAAATAAACTAATAAATTGAAATCTAACCTAAGCGACATCTCTTTGAGATATCTCAATATTGAACATTGGTTGAATTTACTTAGAGAGCAAGAAAGTTTGGGCTTCGAAGGAAACAGATGGTACATTACATAAAAATAACAAAATTATCTTAACAACCAAGCTCTTCAATACAAAATATTATCTGCATTTGTCCATAGAAACTATGCTTGCTTGAAATCAAATATTTGAATTGTAATGCGAATGTGAACGATGCTGACCTATCACTGATTATATAAAGTGACTAGATTCTGCGTACAAGAGGCAAGTTCGCAATAAATCTCACTCTTGTTTTTCTGATTATATACCTACACTTCTCTACGTCAAACAACGTGATTTGCTTACAAATAGCTCATTAAATATCCTCCAGAATACAACTGCTAGTAATTACAAATGAGATATACTCGTAACTTGTTTGTTGTCCTACTTTCCTCCGTGTATTGTTAAAAAAAGGCATTGAGATTTACGCAGTATTCTGGTATCTAAATAATGTTTCAAAAGTTTGAAAGTAATAAAGAAGGAATGTCATAAATATTATAAGGAATTATAACAATGTATAAACTCGGGATACACACAAACATAGACTAAAGAGAAAGAGCCATAACATGACACAATATGTATAGCTCATATCGTAGATCCCACAATTGCATTCCCTGTATCGTAGGTATTAGGAACTACGGAGCAAATATCCGCAGAACATGCAAACATTTGTCCCGCAGCGAGAATCAAACACCTCTTTCGTGACAGCTGGCTACTCGCCCGTCACGCCAACAAGGTCATCGTATTCATACATAATACCATCTAAAATATGTGCCTTCCAATACCGTTCGATACGCAACTACACAAATTGGCGTCCAACTCAGCGGCAACAAAACGCTGATAACCCTTGCGTCATCCTGTCCATATTTTTTTGCTAATAATCCCTAGAAATCTCGCGTATAAATCCCACATTGGATTGGCACTGGACGCTAAACACGATATCTTTACGATAAAGTGGCGTTAATTAAATAAGATTAATGTTTTTCAAAAACAATTATTCATTCAGTTAACTGCCAAAACGAACGATCTTCAGCTACCTCCTACATAATATGCAAAAATATGACCAACCAGGTATGATGGTCCTGAAAAGGGTTTAGTGACAGCTAGACCTTTCAGGTACGTCCTACATAAAAGTTTTGGTCTAAGACTCAATAGGATTTCTTCACCATTTGAGTGCAAATGAACTGAAGTACATACTTAAAAAAACATCGATGCCGATGGATTCCCATCCGATGGGATCCACGACCTTTTACGTGGGCGCGGTTGCTAAGCGCACTACGTCAGTGCTCGCCAAAATTATGAAACCTTTTAGCGATTACTAAAGTTAAAAGGGCTTTGAATTTCGTTGGTGGAAAACAAATCAACTGTTCGGGTTATGAAAAAAGTGTTTACAAATTAGTCGCTTTAAGATTATTAAAAAAAACATACCCAATGTAGTCTCTGAAAAGCCACAAAAAGTTTTAATGTTATGTAACATAATTGAGAATTCTGTATACACATTCTTGTCCGTTCAAAAAGCGCCAACGTAGTTCCTTGCAGGCAACGTGCTCTTTTGTAAAATACGAGGACGGGATATTATTTCAATATTGTCTCAAGTCGTTTTTTGTGAACTAGTGGAACGCCACGCGACTTCATCGACGTTGAGTTTTTTTTTTCAATATATTTACTTCATCTTCCAGCGACGCTTCTTTTTTCTTTTAGGATTTGGAATTTCCGAAAATAGTGCACTTTTCTTAGTGCGCTCCTAAACACCCATACGCTCCTAATTGCAACACTGGAAATCAATCCGAGCAAGCTTACAACCTATTTCAGCTTATTAAATTGCGTTACCGGGTTAAGAGTGATTAAATTACAATCCCGTCTCATTTAGGCTCCCCAAGCCCAATTCCTTTAAGTTAGATCAATTTAATTTCTATAGCCGATCACGGAACGATGAGACGATCATACCAGGCTACGGTTCTGCGAATAAGTACCTCAGTAAACTACCCCATAAAGCTTGGTGCATACTTTTACAGCGAAGCTAGACTTATGTGATGAATAATCAACGTTATTTTGTCTTCACGACTGCAGGAACTTAACATACACAATTAACAAATTTAAAAACGTAATTAAACAAAAACTTTGTTAAAAGGCATACTAAAATTTGATTATTAAGATGATAAAAACTTTTGGGATTGAAAATGCTCCAACTCGTTAAAAAAGGTAACTATTGATTAGTAAAAGGATAATTAAAAAGAGCCTTGTTTCAACTTTGTTTTTTTGCCATTATTTCCTAGCTTGGTCGTGGAACAGACAGTAGGTAAAATCGATGTTTCAAATTGATCCTTGTGATTTTAACGAATAAATGAATTTTGATTTTGACTTTGACACTTGTGTGTCTTCAGGCACTTGTGATGGTGTCTTCACTCGGATCACAGCACAGCTACAAAAAATATGCAGAGTGTGGTCATGTGTGTATGGTCTCGATGCAGCAGACTAAAGCGTTGCGTTGTTGCGAAATGGGATTGTCTCTTTTCCAGTGACAGGCAGTTGAACTGACTTACGGAAAAAGTGGAGTAGGGGGAGCGGTTCGCGCACCATGCGATATGGCTTGTTTGTATTCATCCACAAGTTAGTGACAGTTGTTTGAAGCGTGCGGTTCGTGTGAAAGGTAGTTCACACGTACAAACTCCTTTCATACAATTTATTTTTTCGTCGCTGTTCCTGACTGAGTTGTCGCACATCTGAAAACACTCTTATGGTAGCCGTTTATATAGGAATTGGTTTACCCTAATTTTTCCCCATTATATGGGAAATTCCCTGGCTGAGAGATGGATTTCATCAATGTGACCATGTTTGATATTTTTTCACCCTAATCCTATTGTAGATTGGAACAATTTTGCTTTATACAGACAAACAAACAAATCATAAAATTACACGTAAAGTTCTCAAAAGCAATAACTTATTTAATGTTGATGGTTATTCTCGCGTTTATAATGTTTCAAGACCGGTTCCAATAGCTTCCAGTCTAATAGAAAAGATTTCACATCAATAAAAACTCTTCAAAAAGCCTTATTAAAAATACCTGACGAGTCATTGACTCTCCACAATGTACACTAAACTTACGGCGCAGATTTTCAAAAACAATGTAGGCTGCCACGGGCCAAGGAAGAAAGTTCAGTACGAATTCAGCTCGCGGCCGATGCGTACGAACAACGCCGACGCTCTCCTCGTACGAAAATATACGATAAACTTATCATCATAACATTCAACCTTCTTGGACGTCTTATAAAAAGTCTGTATACTGCCTAGTACTAGTAAAAAACGAACATTTTTTTATTTTTACGGAACAGTTGTCGTTCTTTTTTCAAACTTTCAAAAACTTTGTTCGAAATATAGTGAGGCGTTTTTTTGTGATCTCTCATTAAGTTTTCCTTAGTTGGACAGTTACATTTATAACTGCGGACTACTTAAATTAGAGGAAAAATCAACGGGATACATATCCGTCCAGCAGTCAGCTTCAAAATAGTGCACGACCTTCAAAAGTAAGTATTACACATAAATCTAGTACAGCTAATATTTTGATAAAATACATTGTCTAAATTGATAATTTCAACCTTTCATATAATTACGTGTGACAAGCTCATATAGTATAAAAGATTATTAATTACTTCCATGGTATTAAGTAGAATAGAAAATTTAAATCTGAAATAAATCTCGCTATTATCTATGTCAGAATTTCGTAAATTAGTGTTTGTCGTCGAAATAAAATGGCCGTAATAAGGCGAACACAAAAATTAGATAGGTATTGGTATAGTTTTGCACCGAATCAAAAATAGAAGAAGAATCGATATTATTTTGATTAGGTACTTGAAGTCAGTTTGTTTTGGATTGACAAAGTATTAATCTATCTTCATTGTAGGCATAGCCGCTGTTTGGCTAAAACTCCTTAAAAAATAAAAGAATTAAAAAAAAAAAAATCTTCATTGTAATGTACAAGTGCTAAACGCCCAGATAAGTCTTCGATAACTCGTCTACGTACATTCAGGCACACACCATTTTTGTTATCGACAGATTCATCCAACAATCTGGGTCAGTTTCCCTATTGTGAAATAATATTTAACAAGCCAATTAACTTTATGTCCAAGTCTACATTGTGGTATTTTATTCAGATGTATCTTACCTATACAGCTACCGAACAATATATATTCTAGAAGTACAATTTAAGGGTGATCGTTGTATAAACGGATCATACTGTATAACTGTGAAAGTAATTAATATTTGTTACCGTAAACTTAGTATCGTTCCGATTTTGATGTTCGGAAAATTTAGATATAAATCGAACACAGAGGCTAAACACTCTTTTATCACGCGAGTGATACCATGGGCAGAAGTTATTATCCACAGATACACTACTTTTCAGTTCATATGGTATTCATATGTATTATTTTGCAGCAAGGTCCATCGTGTTGGCATTATATTGAATATTATTATTCTATCATACCTATTAGCATTGCATCAAAAGACTAGCAGAGATTACCTTTGACTATCAGAACAGATAAGAAGATTATCGTGCATTAGGAATTACGAGTTTTATTGCTACATAAGCACTTAAAACCGAAATAACAGTAGGTTCTAAAGTTCTTAAGCCCACTTCAATGTCTTCAGATTTACACACGTCATTAACTTGCTGTGACGTCATGGTTCTACTACAGTATTGTGTTGGAGACATAATTGTTTTTAACGTTTTTTTATTTATTATTTTACATTTATTTTCATAAAAAAATATTTGACGTATTAGGCTTCTTATAAAAATGGCCAGGGAAGTAAGAATTGTTTATTAATGTTTAGCTAGTTCCAAGGAGTTTGATATAGGTACATTTGTTCATATAACTATGTACAAGTAGGTATATACAAAAAATACAGATGAAACAGCTAGCTATCTAAAGACCATACCACGTACTTTACTATTCTCTTGCTGACGTTTCGTTGACCGTTTAGAGGTCCTTCCTCATGAGCACCGACCGACGCGACCACGCGAGTGTGACTGGTAGAGACGTAATAATATTTTAAAATAAAACTAAACCACAATAATTTCAATCGCATATCTAAAGACTGTAGCAAATGATCTATAGATAGCTCAACTGATCTAGATCACTACCAGACGGAAGCGTTTCCAAAACAATAGCCGCATTGCCACGCTGAATGTCAATGCTAATGCGTTTATCTGGGTCACCAGATAAAAAACCCCTCTCTTGTCACGAGTCGCTTCGACCAGTCGTCCTGAAATAATTTTGAAAACGTGAATGGCGCCGGTTGTTATGAACCCAGAGTCTCAAGCAGTGCCGGCCCGAGGCCAGATTTAGGTTGGAGCGAGACCAAATTTTGGCGCCCCCTACACCGTCACATAAAAAAAACACATACTGCACTCCTCCTTGTATACCTAAGAGTTTGACTTTTTTAATTTTCTACAGTTTTTGGTAGAAAATTAAACAAGTCAAATATATTGAGGTAATTGAGTAAGTAGGAACTTTTATTTATCACAAGAATTATTATTACTTTTACTCTCACTATTTTAATAAAACTAAGCGTAAAATATCTTAATTAATGTACATTAAGAGATCATTAATATTTGTGCTGGTACTTACGTAGGTACTTTTTTTAATAAATATAAAATTGTTATAAATTCTTGCTATAACCCAATAAGTAATTAACAATAAAATTATTGGAACAAAGATTATTAAAATTGAGTAATAAAATAATGCCATTATACTTGTAATCAATCAAAATAAAAAAGTGAAAATAGAATATTAAAACTTTCAAAATAAACTCCCTACAATATTTTAATTAAATCTCCGCTTACGCACTTTTGCATTTGCAATTTTTTTTATAATATCCTCAAATGGTAATGCTTTAGCTAAATAATTAAGTAATATACAGTAATGCTAAAATACAGCTATTAATGATTTAATGGTAAGGTCTGAAGGACTGCTTTTGAGTGACCATTATCAACATCTAAAAGAGGTTTTAAACAGATAACTTGTGAAAGCTCTAATCCTGAAATATCACAGTTCAATCAAGTGTTTTCTCCAGTTTTAGGCACGATTCCTTTTAATTTTTCTCGGTTTTATTTAAATCATAAAGGAAAATCCAAGTTAATTAATGACATAATTAAAGAAAGTTGCTGAAACCGTGTTTTTATTGAGTTTATGGCGGTGTCTAACATTGGAAGAAAGATAATGATTTTAAATAATATCTCTCGCGTCATCTTCACTTTCAAATGAAAATATTATTTTTCCTTGTGCAGGTGATTTCAAATGCCGGATTAATATATCAGCTTTTTCAGCTATCTCTTTAGCTGTAATAAGAGCCTGCCACAGGCCATCGTCTCTAGAATTTTGTAAAAAAAATATAACATTTGTGCATCAAATTTGTAGCTTCTGACAGGTCAACGCTTTCAGATTGCAGATTTGCTAACCAGATTAATATGGAATAAAACGTCGTACCAAATGATGAGCGATAGCAAAAAACTCAAACTTCAAATTGGCTGCAAGTGTTTTAGCTTTAGAACTCGTTAAGGGTTATTTGACGAGAAGAAGAATATGAACAATATTCTTCTTACAAGGCACTTTTTATATCAGAATAGGTACTGGTAACGGACCGCTTTCAAACTATTGACTCTACTTTCCCATCTTGTCTCACAAATCTTTTCACAAAGTTAAATTGTGTATATGTTTTGAAATAATTTTCCCACCTATTAGTAAAAATAGGCCCGTTAGTCCTTCTCCACTAGAATCCTTCATAATCTTGTGGCGTCATCCTCGCATCCGAGTCCGTCACCCGAGTGCACGCCTGCGCTGCGGGGCATGCGAGAGGCGCGCGGGCGGAGGACACCGGCTGCTCAATAAATATTCATACCGCTCGCGCCGCCGACACACTCGCTCAGAGCCTTCCGACGGGATACACATATCGCTTGCTCTCGCTACTCACGCACTTTGTACTCGCGAATCACGCTAAATTCATACCTACATCTATCTATCATTCTGTAACTGTTCTGTATCGTTTCTACCTATCTTCTACCATCTGTAACTTTCGACTATCCTCATTAAACCCTGTAAATATTCTTGCTGTTTCCATACGCCGCCTGGCCTGCCTACCCGCTACCTACCTAGCCGAATACCTACGTAGGACACCGCATAGGCAGGGATCCACGTCAACGCTTCACTGGTGACCCCGACGAAGAAGATGAGGAAGTCTACCGAGGAACAGCCCCAAGAACCTGGAACTTCTGGACAAAATCCTGGATTGTGGAGAGTGGGTGTACGAGTACCCCCATTTTGGCCAGAGGAACCGGCCGTATGGTTTGCGCAGATCGAAGGTCAGTTCGCGATTTCTAATATTACTTCCGACCAGACAAAGTTTTACTACGTTGTTGGACAGTTAGAAGCACAGTACGCGTCCGAAGTAAAAGACGTTATTTTGAATCCGCCGGAAACCGGTAAATACGAAAAGCTCAAGACCGAGTTAATCAAACGATTGTCTGCTTCTCAAGAGCGTAAAATCCAACAATTACTTACCCACGAAGAGCTGGGTGATAGAAAACCTTCACAATTTATGCGACATTTGCAAAGTTTAGCGGGACCGACTGTACCAGAGAGCCTTATCAGGCAGATTTGGTCGAACAGATTACCAACACAAATTCAAACGATTATTGCTTCACAGCCAGACAGCGCACTACACACCGTGGCCGAGCTAGCGGACAAGATAAACGATATATCTTCCCCAACGCAGCAATCAGTAGCGGCTAGTTCATCAGCATGTGAAGTACCAGGTACGGTGTCGGCATTGGAAGCAATGGCAAAACGTGTTGACGAACTGGCGAAACAGGTTAGAAATTTATCCACTCGAAATCCTAGACCCAGAAACGAAGTCCGAAATATTAGAACCCGCTCAAACTCCAGGAATCGATCAAGGTCACGAGAACGCCCAGACGACCATCCGCATTGCTGGTACCATTACGTATACGGATCTAGTGCCATAAAATGCAGGCAGCCGTGTACGTTTAAATCGGCGGGAAATGCGAACGGCAGTCACTAGTGGCGGTAGCTGACTGTCCAAAATCAACAGGCCGCCTGTTTGCCACTGACCGGAAATCGAAGGCGCAATTCCTGATCGACACGGGTTCAGACCTGTGTGTCTTTCCAAAGTTAGCCATACGGGAGCCGCGAACTAAGACTAAGTACCAACTTTTTGCCGCGAATGGCACGCTTATATCTACTTACGGTCACATTCAACTTAACTTGGATTTTGGGCTACGACGAGCATTCAGTTGGCGTTTTACTGTGGCAGACGTCACAAAGCCTATAATTGGTGTAGATTTTTTAATTTTTTATCACCTACTTGTAGACTGTAGACAGCAACGGCTCATCGACGGAATCACCATGCTCTCTATTGACGCACCGCAGCCTAACGAAAACGTACCTGATATCTCCTCCATACGAACCACAGCAGACGACAACATTTTCACCAACCTGCTACGAGAGTATCCTGATATCACTCGCCCTGCTGGTAAGCCAACCATACCTAAGCATAGTACCGTGCATCACATCCGGACTACGCCTGGACCACCTGTGTCGAGTCGCCCACGTCGTTTGGATCCGGAGAGATTGCAGATAGCGAAAAAAGAGTTCGATGAAATGCTACAAAGCGGGACAGCACGAAGGTCCGAAAGCGCCTGGTCTTCTCCTCTTCATCTAGCTAAGAAAAAGAACGACGGGTGGAGACCTTGTGGGGATTACAGAGCTCTGAACGCCCGAACGATCCCGGACCGATACCCTGTGCGTCACATTCACGACTTTACCAATCAGCTCACAGGTAAAACAATATTCTCTACTATTGACTTAGTTAGAGCATACAATCAAATACCAGTCTTCTTGGATGACATACCGAAGACTGCCATCACTACTCCATTCGGTATGTTTGATTTCCCATACATGGCATTTGGTTTGAGGAATGCGGGCCAGACATTCCAGCGCTTCATGGACGAAGTTCTGAATGGACTGGACTTCACCTACGGTTACTTGGACGACGTACTCATTTACTCAGATAATAAAGATCAACACTTGGAGCATCTTCGAATACTTTTTGCACGCCTAAAGGATTACGGCGTCCTGATAAATACCTCGAAATGTATTTTTGGTCAACCTAAGGTCACCTTCTTGGGTTTTAGCGTCTCTGCCGATGGAATTAGTCCCCTCGACTCGAAAACAAAAGCTATTATGGACTTTCCCACACCGAAAAATACGAAAGAGCTCAGAAGATTTCTAGGGACGCTAAACTTTTATCGTAGGTTCATTCCAGAAGCAGCCAAGAAACAAGCACCTCTCAACGCAATGCTAGCTGGAAAACAGAGCAAAGGTTCGAAGCCGATTGACCTCACACCCGAACAGCTGGAAGCCTTCAGAGACTGTAAGTCGAGCATTTCTCACGCTACGCTGCTAGCTCATCCAGATCCCGACGCCGAACTCGCTATACAGACCGATGCTTCTAACGTAGCTATCGGAGCCGTGCTGCAACAACGGAAAGGTAACGATTGGCAGCCCATGGCATTTTTCTCCAGAAAGCTAAATAATGCCCAACAGAAATATAGCACCTTCGACCGCGAGCTACTGGCGATATATGAGGCGATACGATACTTTCGTTTTATGGTGGAAGCGAGGCCATTCATCATACTGACCGATCACAAACCTATAACGTTTGCCTTCACAACTAAAAGGGACAAATGCTCGCCACGACAATTTAGATACTTAGATTTCATATCTCAATTTTCGACAGATATCAGATTCGTCGCTGGCAAAGACAACATCGTGGCTGATACTCTTTCCCGTATCGAAGAACTTTCGATGCCCCTAGATTACCAGAGCCTTGCCCAAGCCCAAGAGACAGACGCAGAGCTACGAACCCTACTCGTGGATGGATCCAGTCTACAGCTGCAAAAGGTTTTCCTACCCGACGCTAAAACGCAAGTATACTGCGATACTTCTACTACGAACCCTCGACCATACGTCACACCACCATTTCGCCGTCAAGTTTTCGAATCGCTACATAACCTGAGTCATCCCGGCGCTAAAGCTTCAGTACGATTAGTGACTTCTAGATTCGTATGGCCGGGTATAAGGCGAAACTGTCGACAATGGGCTAAGGAATGTCATCAATGCCAGCGCTGCAAAATAACGCGACACACAACTGCACCGTTTACAGCATTCAAACCACCTTCAGCCCGTTTTCAACATGTCCATATGGATATAATAGGTCCTTTACCTTTGTCTGCTTCCCACAGGTACTGCCTCACGATAGTCGACCGCTTCACACGTTGGCCTGAGGCGTACCCACTTACTGACATCACAGCTACCACCTGCGCCTCTGCCTTCATCTCTGGTTGGGTCGCACGATTTGGCTGCCCCACACGCATCACAACCGACCGTGGCCGCCAATTTGAGTCGCACCTATTCAAGGCCATCGCCGCCTTAATCGGAGCCACTCACCTCACGACGACCGCATACCACCCGGCCGCCAACGGTCTTGTAGAACGTCTACATCGCCAACTCAAGGCCGCCATCTCCTGCCATGCGTCATCACAGTGGACCGAAGTACTTCCCATTGTGCTGCTGGGTATCCGCAGCGCGTGGAAAGACGATATTCAATCCTCAGCCGCCGAACTCGTCTACGGCGAGCCTCTCCGCTTGCCTGGACAGTTTTTCACCACTGCACTCGAAAAAGAACTCGACATCACCGACTTCGCCGATCGCCTGCGCAGCCGCATGTGCAAGCTGGCACCAACACCAACTTCGTGGCATTCACCACGTCCCTTCTACATACCAAGAGACCTGGGTACCGCGACGCACGTCTACCTACGCCAAGGTTCAATCCGACGTCCATTGCAAGCACCTTACGCTGGTCCATACATGGTCGTACGGAGAGGATCCAAGACATACGATATCAAAGTGCAAGACAAGGTACTTACCGTTACCATGGATCGACTGAAGCCAGCGTACAGCGCAAGCGACGACACGACGCTAACGCCAACCTCTACGACAACGACAACGCCAACGCCGACGCCAATGACCGCTTCCGATCCTGCTCCAGTTCCTGACGGGGTATCTACAATCCCCGCCAAGAAGACGAAAAGCGGGAGAACCGTAAGATTCCCCGACTACTATCGATCGTAGTAACGATCTCGGCGGGGGAGTACTGTGGCGTCATCCTCGCATCCGAGTCCGTCACCCGAGTGCACGCCTGCGCTGCGGGGCATGCGAGAGGCGCGCGGGCGGAGGACACCGGCTGCTCAATAAATATTCATACCGCTCGCGCCGCCGACACACTCGCTCAGAGCCTTCCGACGGGATACACGTATCGCTTGCTCTCGCTACTCACGCACTTTGTACTCGCGAATCACGCTAAATTCATACCTACATCTATCTATCATTCTGTAACTGTTCTGTATCGTTTCTACCTATCTTCTACCATCTGTAACTTTCGACTATCCTCATTAAACCCTGTAAATATTCTTGCTGTTTCCATACGCCGCCTGGCCTGCCTACCCGCTACCTACCTAGCCGAATACCTACGTAGGACACCGCATAGGCAGGGATCCACGACAACGCTTCAATCTTGTAAGTTAAAAAGCATTCACGTAAACTATTCACTTATGTCAAAAAATCGTTATGCTCGTCGGTTATTATAATAATTATTTGCATCATAGATTAGACCACCTAGATTTCTCATTTTCTAGTTGAATTATCATTGAATTATCGCTTTTTGTAATATTAAATAGCGATTTATTTTTATCGTTATTTTTCTATACTAGGTATTGAGGCGCCGCACTTCAGTAAAATAAGAAGAGACTTAAAATAAGCTATATATAAAGGACGAAGATATATTTCCGTTTATTTTTATTTCTTGACAGGGTAAAAACAATACCTAACAATAACCGTCGTCACCTGTGAATTAAGATTTACGCGATGCAGTGATTAAGAAATATAAAAATTAAATAATAAAATTTCACTATGACACTGACGTCTGTAAAAAACACGCGCCTGCTGTGACTAAAGCACAGCGGCGCCTCTATTTTTAAAGGAAAATAAATATCAAAAGAGGCATTTAGCGGTTAAATTCCTTTAAAAAAGAAACAAAATTAACATGTCTTAGAGGGCGCCTAGGCGTCCTAGATCGGTGCCGCCGGCGCCGGTACTCTGAGAGTCAGGCACAGCAACTCAGTGGTAAAGAAAAATCAAATCAAATATCGAAAGGGGGAACGCCTTTTAGGTACAGTGAATTTTTCTTTGAAAAAATAAGAAAGCGGTTTTGTCCCGGGCACCAAGGATCCTTCGCCAAGGGCCATGGGGCGCCATCCGGCGCCCCCTGACCCTTGGCGCCTAGAGCGGCCGCTCCGTTCGCCCTAGGGACGGGCCGGCCCTGGTCTCAAGCTCAAAAGGCTCAAATAAGTCTGTCGAGATTCCTATATTTGCGCTTTTTGAGATTCTCAAAAAGCGCAAATATAGAATCAGCCTCTGCACCGGCTCTAACCGATGCCCCCTATCTGGTATCTACATATTGAGTTCTCAATGTTCCAAGGAACAAAAAGCTAAATTCAGTTCCCAAAACTAGTGCTAAAAATGGCTTAGTCTAGGCTAGAATTACTTTTATTACTATGAATAGTAGATCGCCATTATTTCTCAGAATTTCAAAGCTATTTCTTCTAGTGCACTGCTGTGGCAGTAGATGATAGGCCTATTGATGATATTATTTAAACAAAAACGCTCACGACTGTCTTCCCCATGGTAGACATACTCAGATACATACTCAGTGAGTAGTTATTGAGGATACCAAGTAGGGGATAGTCAGAGGCACGTCCAAACATTACATTTGGTACATGCTCACGTTTTGCAAGTAGTTAGCATTCCACGTGGCAGATTGCCGAAGCCCATCGTCGCTAAAAAACTTTTATTAAATCTACTAGACTTCTTTTAGAGTTTTGTCGGGATCAGCTATATAAGGACTCTCCTACATAAAAGTGATCATCCAGTTAAAATAAAACCTATAGCAATCTGGCTCATACACAAACATATAATGATATGGAGTTTAAGGAGAGACGTTTCTCTTTTTTTTTATTATTAATTTCATAGAAAATAAGTAAGGCCATAATTATAGTGTTAATATTATAGATTTTTTTTGTTTATAAATGATAAATGTGAATTCGCCTTTAGTAATATCAGAAACCTATAAAAGTACTCGTAGGCAATGTACATCGCATAGATTAATCCTGAAACCAAAAATATTGACAAAACATTTTGTTTCATTCCCTATCTACAATCTACCACAATGGAATGTTTAGATATGTAGTAAATGTCAACACGGAATGCCCACATTAAGTAAAGTACCTACCCACATTTCAGTGCCTCAATAACATTGTCAAAATGATTGTACAGAACTTTTCTGTTGTAGGGCGTTTGAATGGACGCTCGTTTGTCAAATATTGAAGAGACGGACGCATAGCAACAACTCTTGTCGCCAATAAGTCTACAGTATTGGCTACCACAACGTGAATTTATCCTTTTTTGGTGTAAAAAAGAGAAATTCATGACTCGGGTATTATGGCTTTTCACCCATGATTAATCATACTTAGATTTGGTATCCTTGTTAAAAAACACAAATTAATGTTGTTTTAAGGTATGCTATTCTATTTTCAAAATAATGCTTGACATTATTTTTACACATCATCTAGCCCCTAACTAAGCATAGCTTGTACTATGGAAACTATATAACTGATATACTTTTTTTTTAAACATACACATTATACAAAGAAAATACCCAGATCCGAAACAAATATTTGTCCCGCGCCGGGAATCAAACCAAAAAACAAAAACAGTAATTCATTTATTTTTTATGGAATTTGTTTTATCTACAAAAATAACGCATGACTTCAAAAAACGGCACGTAATATTAACGACGTCTATGAACCTACCACTACCAACGAATTAACGGTGCGTTATTGAATCAACCGCTTTCGTTCTAGAAATGTTGATATACATATATGTATACATATATGTGTACGTTCTAGAAATGTTGATATACATATATATTATATGTATTAGAGAAACATAGACGCCCGTAGAAAAACGCTGATAACGACGAATTAGAAGCGGATTCGTCTCAAACTACAGCTGAGCTTGCATAAGATTTTAATGTTAGTGTCAAAACAATATTGGGCTATTCGTGACTAATCAGCAAAACAAAGAAACTATATTGGGTTTCTATTTTCCCATACAAAACGACAATTTCATAGGTAAAGTTATTATCATATCAAGTGACATTGTGAATAGTACAAAATTTAATACGTCCTATTTAAATGTATCTACAAAGTTTGTTTAGTAATAAATCACACCAAAAACCATAGATAGATAGATAGAAAATTGTTTATTGCACAAAATATGAGTACATATGGGAAAGCTAAAAAGCATTCTCTTTCAGATGACCTTTGTGTATTGTCTTTCTTCTGATTTGATCTAAAGAGATTTTAGGTGTTTCTTCATTTTAATTTGAAGAATCAGTACAATTATCATCCACACCGCTGTAGAACACTCACTTTTAGTCATAAAAATCTTAAATTACACGTTGATAGCAAAATAATCCCTTAATACCGTGATCTTTGATACGTTATCACTTTGTTTGGGCACATATTAGGTAGAGGCCCAAAAAAAAAACCATGTCTAGGAGAAATTTGGTGGCACATCGACAAACATAATGTCATGGAGTGTTACGTTATGAACAACTAGCTTCTGCCCACGGATCCGCCCGCGTGGTACCCGGATTAAAAGTAGCCAATGTGTTATTCTGACGTATAAGCTATATTACAATTATGTACAAGTAGATAGATAGATAGAAAATTCTTTATTGCACATAAAAATATGAGTACATAGGCGAACTTAATGCAAAATAAGCATTCTCTTCCAGATAACCTAACCAAGTAGGTATATACAAATAATACAGATGTAATCGCTAGCTATCTAAAGACCTTTGCAAACGATCTATAGATAGCTCAACTGATCCAGATCACTACCAGGCGGAAGTGTTCCCAAAATACTGGCCGCATTGCCACGCTGAATGGCAATGCTAATACTATAAAGTTTTATCCGTTCAGTAGTTTTTGCGTGAAAGAGTAAAAAACATCCATCCTCACAAACTTTCACGTTTTTAATATTAGTAGGATAGGATTTCAATTGAATAACATTTTCACGATTTTCAAGTAAAAACAGATGGCAATGATAGTAGTTGAGATTCAAATAGGTAAAAGTTTATCAACTGTAATGTCAGGTATCTCAAGTACAAGGTCATGAATCATTCTGATTCGGCATGTACGTACTTTTTTATCATGCCACCGCTTATAGCAATGTCTAGCTTCTGCCCACGACTTCGCCCGCGTGCTATCCGGATAAAAAGTAGCCTATGTGTTATTCTGATGTATTAGCTTAATTACTATAAGGTTTCATCAAAATCCGTTCATTAGTTTTTGCGTGAAAGAGTAACAAACATCCATCTTCACAAACTTTCACGTTTATAATAGTAGTAAGATTAATCTAAATATTTCTATCGTCAGAACTATTCAAAGCCAAATAATAATAGTTTACGTATATATAAAGTACCTAATAAGTATCTGGAATAGTTCCGGGAAATCCTGCTATTCAGAGCTAGTAACTAATATTTATGGGTGATTTACATAACATCGGACGATACCAATAATAGTATATTTTGCTGCCTAGTATTGTTATAGTACTCATTTCTGAGATAGTGGAGGGAGAAGCATTTAGATGACGAATAAATAAATAAATAATGCTGGTCATTTCTCACACAGAATTATCTAGCCCCAAACTAAGTAGAGCTTGTTTTATGGGAACTACATGACTGATATACTACTTTTTTTTGTAAATATTTTCATATTATACATAGAACAATAAAAGTCAAAACTCTTGTATGTTTTTTAAACTTCACCAAGTTAATCCTGAAAAATACAATCTGGGTCTCCTCAAAGTAAAGGTGCGTTCTAGGTCTTCATGGTCCATCGTCGGTCATATCATCTTACTGATGATAGATCTGGTGAGAATATGGAAATATGAAGGTCTATCTTTAATTTAAAAAAATCTATCAAATATTTTAAAAAAATAATGTAATATAAAAATAGATTAAAAAACCGGGTTTATAACCCTATAACCCGTTTCAGAGATACTTGGTAACAAACAAACAAACTCTTAAGTCACATGCATAAACGGGCTCCTTAAGACGCCGGTATAAAGCGGCTTTCCTTTGAAAGGCCAGTATCCTCCCGCATAAATTATGAGGAACTTACTCCGTTATAAAGGCACATAAATGGGCCATATAGTTCGCAGAATCGACAAACGCTGGCGAAGAAAGGTTTTTGAACAGCGACTACGAACCGGACGACTTAGTTTGGGAATCCCCCCTTCCCTCATCGATTAACCATAGACTATGGCACTCTTTAGGGGAGCCTATGCACAGATTGTTGATGTTGAATGGGATATGTCCGAATTTAACAAATACGACTGCCACGTTTGTACATCAAAACATGTCCCAGTTCATGCATACCGATGAAACAGACATCTGCTCCACTTTAAAAAGTACGAATGAATGCACAAAAAAGTGACAACAAATATTTTTGTAGCGGACTCATTGTGAGTTTTACTTTAACGCGCAACTAGCATACATTAATGCATACCATTCTTATCGATAAACTAAGTTTAGCTTAGGTAAAGCTTGTATCAGATCTGCTGTTTTGTTTAATTTTTTTAACATTATAACATACAGAGCGAGAGGCAGCTAAACTGAAACTAAGTTATTTACAGACGACGCATAATAAATTAATGTATGTTGTCATTTGTCTCTGTGGCGCAGTGGGCGAAGGTCTGCCTGAGACGCAGAAGGTTGCGGTTTCAATTCCCGCCGCGGGACAAATGTGTGTATGATCTACAAATATTTGCCTTGGGTCTGGGTGTTTTCATGTATAGTATGTATGTTTTTATAAAAACAAATATATAAGTAGTATATCGGTCATGTAGTACCCATAACACAATCTCTGCTTATATTGGGGCTAGATGATGCTGTGTGAAAATGTCCAGCATTATTATTTATTTATTTATATTATTTCTTGGTACTATTAGAAAGTAAGTATTATTTCTGTCATTACAATTCGTATTTTAACTTAGAAAAGTAAATTTATGTGTTTCACTTCTGTCCATCCAAAGGTAGTCTGGAAGAGATCGCTTTAAACGATAAAACCGCCCATTGTACCTTTTATATTTATTAATTTCTGTGTTTTTGTATTTTGCTTTGGTGTGCAATAAAATAGTTTATATATCTATCTATCTATCATGCAAAACTTCCACCACTCCATTATTAAAACGAATGAAATTTGCTTGATTTTTGATGAAAACTTCTATAAGGTATTCACGTCAGCGATCGACGGCATGAAGGTATTGTTTACACGGGCGTTTATAAACTAGTTACCTACTGACTGATATTGTTTTTGCCACGGGGCCCCGGTACCGGCACGACACGGGTAAAGTGTGGTTGGTTCTCAGGCAGTAATTTTCCCTACCATTATTTCGTTTTTAAAAAGGGAGTGGTGGAATCTCAGTAAATTCAACTCGTTTAAAAACGCCCCGTGTAAATAATACCAGGTACCTACACAGCACGGAATGAGATATATTAAAATAGTACTCAAGCCGTCTCGTTGGTCAATAACGTGTACTTCAACTTTCTGAATCATAAACCTCATTTAGATTATGCGTAGGTATTATCAGCATACAGTAGGTATTGTAGGTTCAGCCCTACTAGTCTACTTATGAAGGAATATAATATCAGAATTTTTGGTGCGTAGCCAAATCTCTGTGTTCTTTACGATTATTATTATTAGTTTACCATTCGCTTTGTTCGAAAGTGACTGAAGCCATTCCTCGTTATTGACGTAAGAAAAATACAGTAACTATTTCAGGAAAATCTATTTTAAATCATGTCCGATCTTTGTTATTGCTATAGTTTTTCAATGTTTCATGGAAATATTCGTGATATGCAGACAGCTATTATTGTGAAATGTGAGTAAAAATCTTAAAACTTTGATCGGATTTTGTAACTATCATTTTTAAATACCTATTGACTAAAACTCGTAGCGCCCTGATTGGTCCATATATTTCCCTACAGCTATTTTGATGTAAGACCTAAGCTGTTGTACTTAAATTCGAGTTTGAATATGAAAATATTAATTAGTATACCTACTTCCCTATTTTATGTGCCTGCTAAATCGGTTGACAAGCCATGTCGAAGGCCTTATAGTGACATTTTATGTCTGGCATTGACTCTGTTAGGAATAAATATCATTAATTGAATCATACAACTCTCAAATAGTCACACTAGGATGACATGCCCCCGAGGGGACGGGAACCACCCAGTATGTCGGTTCGTGTGGGTGACGTTAACGTTCAGGTGGGCCAGTACCTCAAGTACTTGGGCCTTACCCTGGACAGTCGCTGGCGCTTCGAGGAGCACTTCAGCCGCTCTGTCTCCCGGATTCGGAAGGTGGTTGGTGCGTTGCATCGGCTGCTGCCTAATCTCGGGGGACCTAGAGAGGGAGTTCGCCGCCTCTACGCGGGGGTGGTGCGATGGCACTCTACGGAGCACCCGTCTGGTCAGGGAGACTGACGGGTGTTGGTCGCTGTAGGGCTATGTTTAATAGCCTGCAGCGTACCATTGCTATCCGTATCGCACGGGGGTATCGGACGATATCCCTAGAGGCGGCAACTCTGTTGGCGCGGTTCCCGCCGCTTGACATCTTAGCGGAGATGGACGCACGCGTGTATGTTCGTCTTCGCAACGATGACGGGGGCGGAGCCGTTTCTTCTGAAGTGCGGTCGGCAGAGCGCCGACGTGCGCTCCGGAAGTGGCGCGAGCGGCTCTATGAGCCGCGGTGTTTGCGCCAGCGCATCGTTGGCGCTATTCTGCCGAACTTCGAAGGCTGGCTAGGGAGGGAGGTGGGTAACGTCACCTACCGTCTTAATCAGGTTCTCACCGGGCACGGATGCTTTGGTGAGTTCCTGACTAGGATTGGACGCGAACCGACACCGCAATGCCACCATTGTGGGTGGGACCGGGATTCCGCACAGCACACGCTGGAGGAGTGTTCGGCATGGTGCGTGGAGCGGCGGATCCTGGTCTCCAGGATCGGGCAGGACCTCTCTCTGCCAAGCGTAGTAGCGGCTATGCTGGCAGATGAGACGGCGTGGAAGGCGGTGGCCTCTTTCTGTGAGACCGTAATGGTTCGGAAAGAGGCCGCTGAGCGAGATCGGGAGAGGGCCGATCCCGCTCGGAGGAGGCGGCGGCGGGGCGCAGGCAACGGCCGCCCCGCAGCGCCTGCCCCGCAAGGGGCGTAGCGGTATCCCCTGCCGAACAGGGGACCTTTCAGGCCCGCGGGTGGTCGGAGTGAGGGCTCTGACTATCCTCAAGCGGGCCTCGGGAGGGCGGCGGTACATCGTGGCATGTGCCGCCGTTTAGCACCGCGAAGGTGCTGGGGGTGGTTTTCCAACGGCCCCCGGACGTGCGAAGGGCGTTATGCGAGAGGGCCACCGGTGCGTTCCTTTGGAGATCCCGGAGCCCCTTGACATGCATCGAGGCCGGCCACCGGGGGGGTTTTAGTGAGTCCACGAGTCAGTGAACCTCACATAACCCTATCACACCCTCAATGTGGTAGGGTATCTGTTAGCAGATTTCCCCCTCGCCACAAAAAAAAAAAAAAAAGGATGACATGCCCGCTTTTTGCAAGTAGTTAGCAATCCACGTGACAGGTTGGTTGCAAGCCCATCGCCGATGTTATTGGGACACTTAATGATGGCACATGACTTCGAATTTTTGATTATAGGGCATGCCGGTTTCCTCGTGATGTATTTTGAGCATGTGTTAATAGTTCACGACCGGGTTCGAATCCACGACCTCCGGATCAAAGTGCTACATCCCACTACCAATGCAACAAAGCCAACACGGCTTTTACGTTATCGTAATTGCGAAATGAGCCACATAAATCTTCCATCGGTTACGACTCGAAGGACCGTTACCTCCGATTATCTAATCCGGTCGGCTTTCGGTCGGCTTGGCCGTGCAATTTGTCGGACGACATAAAACTGCTGATCGCACAGGATAAGCGATGAACAGAGCCACTAAATGAGAAAAATCGACGAAGCTCGATGCGGACGAAACTACTTCCATACCACCACATAATGTTAACACTGTATTATTTTGTAATACACAAGTTCTGTTGTTTTATTTGTCTCAGGTCTGCGTATTTAAAGTAGGTATTTATAAAAAAAAAATGTATATAAAGTAGTATCATGTAGTTCCCATAACACAAGATCTGCTTACTTTGGGGCTAGATAATGTTTTGTGAAAATATCCAGCATTATTTATTTATTTATTTAGTCCTGTGTCAGACAAAGGTAGATGGATATCGCTAATCTATGTCGTCAGATGAGCATATTCGTATAGAATAGAATAGAAAGCCCCAATTTTTACATTTTTCACACAGCATCATCTAGCCCCAAAGTAAGTAGATCTTGTGTTATGGGAACTAAATGACTGACATGCTACATATATACTTAATTATGGATCTCCTCGAAGATAATAATAAGTAAGTAATAAGTATTTAGTAATAGTCGAGAGATTAAAAGCCGATAAGCCGTTTCCGAGATAAATGGTAACAGACAAACAGAAAACCAAACAAATTATTTATATTATTATTTTTTTGGACATAGGTATCATAGGAACCTAATCTATTACTGTTTTTTTTTCTCTAAGAACAAAAAACAAAACAATAAATAAACACGCTCACGACTGTCTTCCCCATGGTGGACATCCTCATATACATACTCAGTGAGTAGATCTTTGAGGATACCAAGTAGGGGGTAGTCAGAGGCACGCCCAAACATTACATGCCCGCGTTTTGCAAGTAGTAAGCATTTCAGGTTGCATGGATCTCGTGTCTGAATATAAAGAATATTATTATTTATTATATATTATTATAAATTAACAGCCTACATTGGGAACTGCAACTTTTGTCGCTCTGCTTGTGTGTAAATCGACCATACTCTATGATTATGTTCGCTGACTCGCCCAAATAGCGATAGGTAATATTTGTATGCGATTTATGACGAACGGATAATTTTGTGCACTGATATCATAAATGCTATACGGACGAATAGTTTCGTCATATTTACTATTACTAGATGATGCATGACCATTTAGTGGTATAAATAAATTTTGAACCTATTTGCAAGAGTTATTATTTTCAATCATTTGCCTACTGACTTTCTCGAAATTAATTCGTTAAGCTTATTCAAATTGAAACTAAAGAAACTACTGTGTAAATGAATAACTTTTTGACAAATTTTATATAATTTTAAGAGTTTGACATATCATAATTTTTTTTTCTTATTACATACAATATTGTGACATTAGCGAGCCTGTTTGACTCTTACTGATGACTCTTTAGATTTAGACATATACCTAAATGGTGGTAAATAAATTATTACCCGGCGTATATGCTTGATGATACATATTATAGTCTCGAAAAAATATGAAAACGGTAAATAGAATCGAGTTCTGTCTATTCTGAGTTTAACTGCTTTAATAACTCTTCATCTAAGATGTTAATTTGCTACGTGTACAAGAACCATGGTAGTTAAATATTTACATTCTTCTTTAAGAGTAATCATATCACGGGTAATATAATTTGTCACTGTCAAACCAGCTGAATAAAATAGACACGTAGGCGGGGGACTACTCTATTCTCTCCCTAAAGCATTTTCACAAACATTTGTAATTTTTTCCTTGAGGCTTAGAAACTTTGTCCCTTCATAATATACTCGTAGTTAAAGTGTAGAAGTTTCATGTAGGTAATAAATAACCTGCAATGTTCTTTATTTATACATAATATCAATTTTAAGATCTATAAGATCCGACCTAATGACCAAATTCATAGGCTTGTTACGTCAAACTGAAGAAAATTAATATCTACTCGAACCAATGAGTATGATATGAGTTGTTTTTTTTTAATGATATCTAACCTCTAATTATTAAATGTAAGTTTGTTTATTAAAAGAGGCAGTTAGGTACTTTGTCACACATAGATAAAGCAATGAAGGCAGGCAATCTACTCGTAAATCAAAATACCTCTTCTTTTCGTTCTCTAACCTATACTATTTGTATATATTTGATTACATAATTGTTTATTTGATTTTATATCGTAAATGCTACTCGTAAATCAAAATAACTCTTCGCTTTTCGTTCTCTAACCTATTTGTACACCTTTGACTAGACATATTTTTATTATTTGTTATTTTATCGTAAATGAGAGCACACAAAAGTGAAACATAGCTCAATATTTTACCTTGTCAAATCAACCCTTAATGAGCCGCCGTGAAAAATACATCAATAACAAGAATTGAGTTTTATTTATTTTGTGAAAGCGAGCGGCGCGGCTTCCGTCCGGATATATTCTCAGAGTTAATACAATTTTCCAGACATCAATAGATTACGGTAAAATATTGGAACTTTTTGGCAAGAAGATTCTATAGATTCTTCCACCTAATTATGTAATTATAGTTATTTGTTTATTTGGAGACTTGAATTAGCGTTAGATACTTATAACTTAATATTAAGAAATAAAACTGACTGGAGATCGGTAAAAATCTAGAAAAAATCATAGAAGAAGAAATAAAATACACTCAATTCACCTCATTATAATAATACAACAGGAGAAAAAAATTAACACATACACAAAAAAAAGTGTTTTGTGGGGTCAAAAAGTCTCCACGAAACCTAGGAACGGTGAAACACTAGTTTTTGGGCAGCTGGTTTCTAACCTAATGCTCAATTACTCTGATATCATTAGAATTGTATGTTTACTGGGCGCCGTATATTTTCAAATTTATTTATTAGAAATTATTTTAATTAATTCCTATTTCTCTATAGTTTGAACAGTTAACTCAAAAGTAATTCCATAATAAACTGCTTTAATTGTAAAGCAGTCTGGTCCAGTAATATATTGCATCTGGAGCTAGGGTCAATTTTGGCAGGGGGTCGGCCCGCGATAAATCGCACTCACCCGAAAGGGTTAACACCCTGTCAGATGAAACAAATAGATAGAAAAGGCAATCAAATGGAACTAAAATGAGCTGAAACTGAATGTTGTATTTTGCACTAGCGGAAGCCCGTAGTTTAACCCTTTTTTTGAGAAGATTAGTCATCTTTGAATTAATCCTTCTCTTCTGTAGGTAGTTTTCCACGAACTGAGATCTCGCAAATTACCATTTTCACCCGACTATCGAACGAAACCCCCCTACCGATTAACACGTTAGCTGCGGCACCAATTTTTGCATACTTTCCGTTCCTGCGGCACGAGGTATAATCGGCCCGTACCGTGACCAGACGTTAGGGCGACACGCGGTCTATTAGACCCCACCTCCTTTTACAGACTAAAATCCATTTTCTGGCGCGAAATCAAAGATAAATGAGAATTTTGGTCCTTATTGATATAGACAGTGAATTGATGAACCCTAATCCACCGTCGCCCCGGGATCTGATGGCTAGTTTAGGAATTATTAGCAAAACAAAATATGGGATCTTATACACCTCGTAACGCACTGAAATAGGGCAAATTTTCGCTGCGATTAGTGATGGGAAAAATAATATCGACGTTTTTAAACTGTCTTAACTACGCAACGACTTGACCGATTTTGATCAATTATATCTCATTTGATCGTTTTAAGGGCAAAACCTGGCAAAACAACACAAAGCTATCAAAGGATAATTTTTTTTTAAATAATCTAAATTGTGCTTGAAGGCGCCATAAAGAAAAAAAAACCGGCCAAGTGCGAGTCGGACTCGCGCACGAAGCGTTCCATTCTATACCATTAAGAGGCACCTATTACAGACTTATTATTGGAAAATAATGGATTACGGTTTATGCATAAGGTTTATCTTTCTATTTGTATATGAAAATCTTAATGCGGTTCACAGAATAGAAAAAAAAGGCAACCAGAAGTAGAAAAGAAACTGTCCTATTTATTCTGCCTCGGGCTTTAAAAATACAATTATTAGAACTAACAATTAACATTAAAAAATCAGTATCAATATACTTTTTTATAAAAATCTCAATATATATGTTGTACTTATTGTTGTACATGCTCTCCAATCGACGTGATGCACAACACTGGTCGCGGGAAGCTCGCGTTGAGTGCGGTACGAGGTCAGGGGGGATATGGGACGTTTTAGCCTCGTTCCGCACTGCATTAAAATTATATTAATTCAGTGCGGCACGAGGCCTAAGACATCCGGTACCAAGGTAGGTACACCACCGAGTCCGGAACCATTAGTGATCTCAAATATATATTTATCTCTTTCCTACACTGGACCAAACCAAAGCTATGCCATTCGCACGACAGAGAAATTCACTTTTTTGCTTGCCGCACCACAGGGAAGTTGCATCAGGGGTGATTTAGGCCTCGCTTCGCACTTAAGGTGTTAAACCTCGGTGGCGCGGCGGGCGAGCAGCCAGCTGCGACGCAAGATGTGCGATTCCCGCTGCGGGACAAATGTTTGCATGTTCTGCAGATATTTATTCCTTATGAGAGTGTTGTGGTACCACGTTACTCGTAGTTCCTGATACCTACGACTCAAATAAGAACTCTAAATTCTACTCGTATAACCTACCTACCTACCACTTACCTTTGCTTCATTCACTGTATCAGTAATTGTTCTAATAAAATGTTATATATTAACAAAAAAGTTCATTAATAAAAGTTAATTTAGTAACATACTAATCTTTCTTAAGTAGAAGGAAGGTACCTTCTACTTAAAAATAATATAGAACGTGGGCATGTGCCTAATGTAAAAAAAAAACATTTGGTACATGCCCACGTTTTGCTGAAGTTAGTAGCATTCTGTGTTAGCGGCGAAAGCCCATTGCTTATTGGTATTAGTAGTAAGCGATGTCACATGCCTTCAAATTTTTGGTTTTAGGACATTTCGTTTTCCTCTTCATGTATTTCTTCACCGCTTAAGCACATCATAATGCGCGTTTAAATTTTAACCCAGGACCTTCGAACCGAAAGTCGGGAAGCTGCCCACTTGGCCAAGGTTATAAAAATAATCCCGAAGAAAAGTATTTTTACAGAATATTACTACAACGACGACGAATGGAATGTTTTGAGCACTAAAATGTTAGGAGTGACATTAAGTACTATATTACCTACAAACTGTTTTTTTAGAACTGTTTTTGTACCTACTGAACATGGATTGCAAGTCTGACTCGTTAGATATAACAAAAATATTCACTAAAAGCTTGGCGAACTGTTTAACTTTTTTTGAGTATTGTTTCAATATTTTCTTCTGTACACGATCTTACCTCTATAATGACTTCTCTCTAGCTGAAAGCTGAAAGAAAACTCTTTTTAGGGTTAAGCTCGCCTTTGTACATGTCATTTAATTCTGCTTTTTTTAAGTGTTTATTTCTGTGTACAAAACACACAGAAATAAACACTTATTTATTAAAATTTAATTTATCTGCGCCAGAGTTAACGCGCCGATGTTAGTAGTAACAGCATTGAGGGGCCTGTGCTGGGTTCCATAGTGGCCAAGGGAGTGTGTGCCATCTGTGGTTTAGTCAGATACATCTAGATTTCTCTAATACAGTCTTTCAACATCCTTGATTATTTTGGTAGCACTCGCGAGGTAACTAGCTGCTGGGGAGCGACGCCTCTGCCGTTTTCTTTCTGCTGAAAACATTATTTTCAATTTGACGCTGCTGAGACACACTTTTTAGAGAATAATAATCAAAAGCCAGAATCAAGCTAACTGAGTATGTATTTGTAGTTACTTATTAGGCATATCAAAAAATAAAAAGTTTATTTAATTTAATATTTATTTATTGCTTTATCATATAATTTGTAGTTACTTATTAGGCATATCAAAAAATAAAAAGTTTATTTAATTTAATATTTATTTATTGCTTTATCATATATTCAGCGCCCTAACGGTTCATGTATATGAACCGTTAGGGCGCTGAATATATGCAATTTACCCAAATTCAAATCAATACACTCCTAATAAGTACCAAAAATTTTAAAATGTAAACTACTAATAAATTTAAAAACTAAATGTACAGAATGATATACTCAATTAAATATTTATTTATATTTGTATTTTTCATAGAAATTGAGTCTTCAAAAATGTACGATATGTTTTACTAAAGTTGGTTTATGGACCCGCTAGCCCGTTTATAATATCAAATTATGAAATACAGTAAAAATTAATATCCATATTTCCAAAACAATATTATGTAAACCTTGCTAAGGTTTAGCTAATATGAACCGTGAAAAAAATACCTCATATTACCACATTGGCAAAATCAGGAAAACCTTTTATCTTCCCGTCCCACGTATGACTAATATTATATTTTATCCCAAAAAGGAAAAAAAACGTGCATATAATATTACTTCACATTTTTGATATAAACATATTGTAACATTTCAAACTAAATATAAATCGTCCTTTCCGAAGGTATTTTCTGAAAATTCTTACAAAAATGGTACTTGCAAGATTTTCTTCCTACCCTACTATAATTTTAGTATCGTTGCATTTCTATAAAATCATATTCGTCATTGATGTTAACGCCCATTCAAACATATCAAAATAAAATTGCAAATTAAGCTGCATCTGCTCATATCGCGATGAGGCACCACCTGAAACAATAAGGCGATCGATATAGAACAATGTAATTTTAATATGTATGGAACCTCTCTTCGTCGACAACGGAAAACGTGCGTTTATCTCACAGCGCCAGTATTGTACACGGCATAGTCATTTGTAAATCTATGTTGTTTTATTTTAAAACTAGCTGTACCCGCGACTTCGTTCGCGATTGCCATCCCTGCCGACTAATTTATGCATTTGACCACAGTTTGTCTCATATTAAGCAACGCTGTAGACTGCGGTAAAGCACTCTTATCAACAAAGGAGCTTTTTACTTTGGATTAGAAAACTCCCAGGTTGTATTTCTCAGAAGACAGTCACCTACGATTCATATCAAGAACCATTAAAATCTGTTCTAGATGTTCTGTATCTACGATATCGCTTATCAAACACACGATATAAAAACATACTGTGTATAAATACCTATTGAAATATTTACGGGGCAATCTTTAAAGTACCTCGATTCTAACAAAAAAAGAATAAAAGCCGTGTTGGCCTAGTGGGCGATACCCCAATCAATCCGGATCAGAAGGATCCGGATGTAGTGGGTTCGAACCCGGTCGTGCACCAATGGTTTTTCCACTATATGTGCGCATTGACACGTGCTGAAAATGGTGAAGGAAAATATCGTGAGGAAACCGGCATGCCCTTGAACCAAAAATTCGAAGGCATGTGCCAAAATAAGTGGCGATGGGCTTGCAACCTGTGTTGTCTGTATTTTCTAAACTACAAAACAGATGTCCTTGAAATATTTACGGGTCAATCCTTCAAGAACCTTCTTTTTAACAAAAAAAGAATGAATGAAATCGGACTACACGTTAATGAATTACAACCAAGAACACATTTTGACTTTCATCCCCTCTCCTAAGGGAACCGTGCTGAATTTCGGGATAAAAAGTATCCTATGTCCTGCTCCGTAGTATAAACTCAAATCATGCCAAGTTTTAATTAAATTTATTCAGTAGTTTCGGCGTGATGCGCGTTCCAGATACAGCCAGACAGACAGACAGACAAAGATTAAAAAAATACATTTTTTTTTATATTTTTTTTTTCGATATCTTCAATTTACATAATTTAACCTGTTACATTCTTATTATAATATAGATTATTCGAGTTAATATATCAAGTCTGTTGTGATCAGCCCATTCGAAAAAGAGTCGTGTGGAAGTTAGGCTGTTCCGTCTTTCGACGTGTCCATTGAACTTTAATCTGACACTGTATTTTTTTTTAAAGATCATTTGATTTGCACATCTGGACCTTGATCCTCCATAACATGCGTTGAAAACCTCAATGTGTAGCTGCGAAAAGCGACGCTAGTTGACCGTTGCCATATTAAATTATTTTTGTATGAAAATTCTTACTTAAATTGTACTATTCTTCCTACCCTACTATAATTTTAGTATCGTTGAGTTTCTATAAAATCTAATCCTTGACGTTGACGCTCATTCAAACATATCAAAATAAAATTATCCTTTTGATTTCAATGAATAACATTTAGAAAGATTTACCAATGACTAATTACCGTTGTTTTAGAGGATTTTTTTTTTTCGTTACTATAGTTTTAATTTTATAACTCAATTTTAATCCTTTTGCATCAGCTTCCTAATATAAATAAAAATTACGACATAATAACCTTTCGTAAATCGTTATTACGAGATACACAAACAGCGAGTCTCCTATGAGTCTGGTCTATTAAAGCAGCTTTATGCGCGCATTATCTAATAACTAATTGGATCGTAAGAACATTAGTGATTCGCGGAAACCAGATGATATAAAACAAATACCATACCCAGCTGTTTATAAACGTTTAGTTTTCATAAAACCCATTCTTACTCTTGCTTAGAACAGTGTTGGCCTGGTGGTAGGCTGTTCCCAGACTTCAGACCGAAGGTCCTCCGCTCGAACCCAGAAGTGCACCAATAAATTGATCCATAAAAATTATGTGCATTTTAACTCGATTAAAAAAAATCAAAAACATCGTAAGGAAACCGGCATTTTCTACCATAAGTTTGAAGGCCTGTACCATCAATTAGTTTTGTTCCAATAAAATTGAATTAATCAATAATAATAAAAATAATGCTGGACATTTTTCACACAGCATCATCTAGCCCCAAACTAATCAGAGCTTGTATTATGGGAACTACATGATTGATTTTGTAAATACATACATAATTATACATATAAAATACCAAGACCCGAGACAAATATTTGCAGATTATACGAACATTAGCATGGACGAACATAATCGACGCTTTAATGAATAAGGCTTGTAAAATGTCTCGTGGAATGCGAACTGCTTATGCAAAACGTTTGCATGTGCCAAATTATACGTTGGACGGGCTTGTGAGTAGGCATCCCGTACTTAGTATTCTCACGGATCTGCATGAGTTGAATTCTGCACACAGTATAAGGCCATCGTCATTTGTTTAATAGGTAAATTCAAATAATTAATAAAATATAAAATGGTTATTCTCATCTTATTCGATGTACATAAAAGCAATTAATACAAAATAGAGAAACAAATGATTCGAATACGACTATCGTAGTGACTATTATAATTCTTTAAAAATTCCTTGACACTGTACAGGGTTTTATGAAATAGCAACGACTTATCAAAGAAACACTTCTTGCTGTCTATAAATATTTCCTGAGGGGGAGTTTGTTATAAAGCTTGGTTCCAATCATTTTAGGTGAGCGTTTTGACAAATTTAGTTTGTGATATTCTGTTTCTTTTTAATCCTAACACTTAAATTACTTTTACTGCCTCTTATTTAAAAATCACATCAGTCTTACATATTTTTAAAATTTCGAGAATACTCATTTAGAAACGTAAAAATTGTCACAGAAAATTAAACGATTGCATTATAGTGTAATGCATTTATACTACTAAAAAGGCAAACAAACTCACGGCCCACCTGGTAGTAAGCGGTTACCGTAGCCTATGGACGCTTGCAATACCAGAGCTTGCTCACACGTTGCTTCCCTGAGATATCAAGATGAAAGATCTCATTTACCTATAACTTCACGGGCAACCATACCCCTTCAAACCGGAACACAGCAATGAGACCATTACTGCTTCACAGCAGAAATAGGCATGGATGGTAGCACTTCCCCGGACGAGCCCTTTCACTACTCTTGCATTGAGACTTGATTGTACAAAAATAACGAGAACTAGTATTCTACAATGGTAGCATAATCTAAATCAAGGCAGAGATAATAGCGCGCTTATTTCTAAATGTGTTGGCATAACTTGACCAAAATTGAATAGAATTCTTGATTTAGATAATACGCTACTGATCCCCACAAAGAATAGAATAGAATAGAATAGAAAATACTTTATTGCACACCAAAAAACACATCAGCTTAATAACTAAACAAACTTTGATAATGTACAATGGGCGGTCTTATCGCTAAATAGCGATCTCTACCAGACAACCTTTGGATGGAACGGACTGTACTAAAGTTAACAAGGGGTTTAATTGGTGTACTTACATACTATGAATATACTATAATATATGCAATATACAATTTATTACACAATATAACTACATAGCTACAACAACTATTGTATGATCTAAAACATAGATAGACTAGAAGCAGGCAACAGTTAATGACTCGAGGACAAGTAGTATTCCTTGACCAAAGATTAAAAATAGGTAGTGATTTAGCACGTCTGATGGTAACAGGTAGTTCATTCCATAAACGGACAGCCTGCACTGTAAAGGAGTTATCATAGTAGGAAGAGGTGTGTACAGGTGTAAGAAGTTGAAGAGTTCTCAAATTCTGGATAATACAAACTCAATAATGTGATAAAAAAGTCAAAAAACCATTATATTGTTTTTTTCCCGGCTTTGTAATATGGTTTCTAAATGTTTTGTTGTGAAATGGAGACTACATAATCGATTTACAATTTTGTTTGTTGGGGAATTCGCAGAATCAATTTACAACATGATGTTTTAAAACCCGAAAACATCAATAAAAATGTGAAAGCTATATGTGCTACTTGGAAATTGGAGCGTCCACTTGAAAATATTCATTTCATTTTTGCGCTAGTGTAGTTTAAACTAGCACACAATACACTACTCGTATAAACAAATGTTTTTATAGAACTAAAAATAAAAGTTATTCAGAAACTACACTGGGAATAGGGTTTTTTCAAATGAATATGTTTTTTTAACAATTTCATTTATTCATGCTTAATGCCCTACATACAATGCTTAAGCTTAGATCTAGTGTAGCTCCAAGTTGGTTGGTGGGAACATCGGCCCTGTCAGGGCGTTGCAGAGGTAGGTATTATTTTTATAATTAATTATAAAATTTAAATGATTACAATGGTGAATAGTAGGTAGGTATACAAAATAAAAATGACAATAATCATATAAAATTTCAAAATTATAATAATTGACAATATTAGAATACTTTTAATGTCACGAAGTATTTAATAATTATAATATCTGCAAAATTGTAAGCAAAAAAATGGCGTAATATCTTTGAGATTTGTATTTTTTGATTATTTCGTAAGTATTACGTCCTGCTCAAATGGTATTTTTCTTGGTTGTGCATGAAATGATACCGGTCTCCATTAAAATATAATCTAAAGTTAAATAATTAGTTCCATACCTCAATAGTTTCACCCAATTCCTCTCAAACGCCACTAAGCACCTCGTATATACACACAAAGCCACGCTTGGTCTGGTCCGGACATTCTATTCCATGTCACTAGATAGGTAAATTGGTTTTGAACTCTGTATTTGGTTCAAAGGCTTTGATATGGGGCGGTTATTATACAACAGTATCTTCTCGCTTACCCTCTCGGCAATGGCCTATTAACTTCGACAGGTTTTAACGCTAACTTCATACGAACTTAACCTCTACCGCTGGTGGTGGGTCTACCTATCGAGTATCTACGTGAATGAATAATCATATAGTACATGCATCCTCGTTCGTAAAATACTAAACCACGCCGTTCATACAAACCTATCGTACACTAAAGTAAAATAAATTAGCAAACGTAACTCACGCCGCGCCAGCTTTATTGTTTTACCGAGGTCACGCACGAAATATGGAAAAACAACGATACTCTATGAAGGAGCACAGCTTTACAATAACCTACCCTCCCAAATTAAAAATGTTACCTCATTCAATGTATTTAAATCTATACTAACCGAGCATATCATTAATGATGATTCACTTCTTAAAAAATAAGCACTATAGGAGTAAATTTTACGACCATAATAAACGACCATAACCTATGTAAACCTAATTTTATGTAAAACCCTGTTCTCAAGTAAGTGACATGTAATACTTGTCTTTTTGAGAATAAATGATTTAAAACGATGAATTAAACACGAGGTAAAAAAAGACAAATAATAACTTCAAAAATCATGTCCACCAACCCAACCCTCAGCAAGTTGCTGAAACTCTGCAAACTTATAGTTTGTATGTGCCATGTGTGTAAAATCGTTTCCCTTTCCGGATTCTCCCTGTTTGTTGAGGTCTGCACCAAGAAAATCCCTTCCTTCAATATGTACGTGTTATGTTTGCATATACCCTCTTCGGGTGTTTGTATTATTTTATTCAACGTGTGCCGTAACAAGCTCTTGGATTATAAAACAAACGGACGGACGTGCTCCTACTTCCATAAATAATTTACATAAATAATAGTGTTAACTATCACCGTGCTGGCTCAATTGGCAGGCATCTCAGCTTCTGATTCTGAGCTGATTCTGGGTCAGGATAACGGAAACATTAAGTTTCAAATCGACAAAAGTACGAAGCTTATAATTTAACAGAACACTAAAACCACAATTCTACTACTATTATAAACGTGAAAGTTTGTGAGGATTGATGTTTGTTACTCTTTCACGCAAAAACTACTGAAAGGATTTTGATTAAACTTTACACTAATATAGCTTATATATCAGAATAACACATAGGCTACTTTTTATTCAGATACCACACGGGCGAAGCCGTTGGCAGAAGCTAGTTAGGTATAAGTCTCGAAAATCGAGGTTCCAGACTATGTTTGTATGACAGATGTTCTATCTTAGGCTTGTTTGAAGGTTCTTATAGTGAATTTGAAAAGGATTTGAAGAACTTATATAAACAAATCCTTTTGTAATCATTCAAGTATTATTATTAATTACATTATTCATTTTAAATAATGAGAAGCTTATTGATTTTTTATCTGTTTTGTCTGACATTATTGAGAACATTATTATTTGAAGAGGGAGAGGTAACACTAATCTGACAATACGCTACCGTCTACTTCGGCTTTTTAATAAGATACTAAAGATTAAAAGTTAAAACATTTTCCATTTTAAGACATATGTTCGGAAAAAAACAAACAAATCGGAACTATGCGACCAAAGCTAGGCCCAAAAATATATTTACGTCAACGACTTATCGCCGAAACGTCTCGTTTTCTTCAACGTTCAATAACGTAAACAAGGCATTAAATAGTTTTATTATGTTCAACATAAATCACGAATAGATTTTTTATGTTTCTTTTAGCTATTAAGATCGACTACCGAGGTGTAGTTATTGGCGGTAATCGCTGAACTTTTAATTTTTGACAACCATACAATAGCTGGTTTGCACCTCGTAAAAGATACGCCATCGCAGTGGCCTTGTATTTGCATTTGTTTCGACTGTGTTTTTTGTATTTTTTTCGATTATACTTAACTTATTTTAACGATGAATAAATTAGTCGATTAGAATGCTTTATTGTACACCGTTAATCATTACAATTATGATTATTACGTTGGATCCAATACAAAAATAATATAAAATGGGTGTGGCAGAGATACTTCGTGCCCATAAAATTAAATTGTGTATTTTATAATTAGATTAGATAAAGTTTATTAGTTTAAGAATACAATTTTGTACTAAAAACAAACAAACAAACACGCTCACGGCTATATTCCCCGGGATTAGCATCCTCAGATGCATACTCGGTGTGTAAATCTTAAAGGTTACCACGTAAATTTTTATCCTGTCCATCCAAAGGTTGTCTGGAAGAGATCGCTTTAAGCGATAAGACCGCCCATTGTACCTTTTATATATATATTTTTTTAATTCCTGTGTTTTTGTATTTTACTTTGGTGTGCAATAAAGAGTTATCTAAAGAGTAGTTAGATTCATTTTCAAACACTATATTTGGCACATACCCTCGTTTTTCAAGTATTTAACATTCCACGAGACAAGCCCATCGCCAAGCCAAGCCCATCATTGGAACACTAACTGATGGCATTGCCTTCGAAAGTACAGAAGATTTCTTCGTTAAATCCGCAAAAAAAATGCTTTTCCAGTTGGTGGCTGTCAGGAAGAACGTTAGACCAAAATAAATAACGCTCTAGAGGCATATTTTATAAAAGAGACTGACAGCGCTCGAAATCACCGGGAAGACAACATAATTATAACTAAAGCTTTTTATGTACAACGTTTCACGCTTAAAACTCGGGAATAAAAAAGTGAGGGATTGACCGGATCAAAATGGCCGCGTCAGCTACTATGTATTTATGTTGCCATTTCCACACGAGAAATACATGCAGAATTTGACATGATAAATGCTGTCAAGGTCAACTGGCATCCCTGTTGTGGACACGTTCTACTTTTTGTTCAACAAACTGACAAAAGTCCAAAACTGGACACAACATATATATTTTTTTTGACATTTGGTTTGTATGACTAAACCAAAGTATTTGTTAGGAACCTTACTTAGTCCAAAACAATATTAAACCCTATTATGGCTGCAAAATAGTTCCCAATTATGACAATAAAATAATATTATTACAAATATTTGATTACTGAAGATTTTCATAACGTCACATTTTGTAGCAAGACAACTAGTAGTGATCTGGATCAGTTGAGCTATCTATAGATGCAACGGTCTTAAGATAGCTTTATCATCTGTATTTTTGTATATATCTGCTTGTATATAGTTGTATGAATAAATATATTAACAACAACTTAGTTATCTTTAAATGCTTCAATTGTTTCTATGCCCACCTATACCATCTACACAGAACAGCTAAAAACGTGACGCATATGAAGAAAAATATACTATTAGTAAGTAAATAGGTAATACTTACTGGAACGCCGAATTGAATAGCAGAATAAACAATCGATTTGTAAACGATCTTGTTTGCACTTTGCTCAGTCGAACCCTGTGATGATAATGGATCAGAGAGGGTTCCTGCCGCACTTGTCCTATTTTTCAATAACATAATAACAGACAGTATCCACACCTATCCGAACCATTTCCATGGCGTGGTAAAAAATAATATCATATAGAAATATTATTCGCATTTTTTTTTTGCAGTTACTGAACTAAAGTATTTGCAAGTGAGGCGGGATTTTTTGAAACTTATATTTAAATAATTGAATTAAGCGCAATGCATTAGTAACACTACCCTCAAAACGTAACAAAATCTTCGCAAAACATAACTTCCTAATGCAACCACCAATTAACTGATAACGATCGGTTTTGTACTTGCTTAGTGATTTGGCTAAGTGGCACGACTGTTGGTACATACTGGTATTACCAGTAATACTAGATTAAATTTAAGCCGAGCTACCAACGCCCGAAACTCATTTGGTTGAAAAACACGTATCTTACAGACACTACTATCTTGTCACCTCTCACTAACTCCATTTTAGCTTGCGCTTGAGTTAAATTATTCTCCGATGACCAGTCTCTTGTCTGTAAGTAAGCTACGTGTTTCAAATCATAAGGAGTTCAAGGGGCTCTTAAGTCTACGTTAGGTTACACGTGCCAAAAACAGCAAACAGGTTCCAAAATATGAAGGAATTGACTGCTTTAAATCCATTAAAATTGGATAAAAGTACAACTGAAGCTCACAACAAAACAACCTTGATGTTTTCAAAACATCCAACTGTACTCCGCCAAACGATCTTATTAGAGATCGAACTTTTGCATGAGTTCGCTGAAACTAATCTAGCTACCAAAGACATCTTGTATTGTAAACAGTTTGGTAAGAAGATAGTTTGTTTGTGTGGAGTCATACAATAGTCACAGACTTGATTTGGCATGTTTATTTGCGTTGAGTCACGCTTTTCGGAGTGGGCACTCAGTCGGTTTGTCAACCTAAGGGTAATTTCACTCAGTGATTAACTGGGAGGAACAAGTCGACATCTAAATTCACTACTCCATAACTCGACGACCTCTGTGGCGCAGTGGGTGAAGGCCCGCCTGAGACGCAGAAGGTTGCGGGTTCGATTCCCGCCGTGGGACAGATGTTTGCATCTGAAAATATTTGTCTCGGGATCTGGGTGTTTTCTATGTATAACATGTACTAGTATGTATTTACATAAAAAAAAGTAGTATATCAGTCATGTAGTTCCCATAACACAAGCTCTGCTTACTTTGTGGCTAGATGATGCTGTGTGAAAAATGTTTAGCATTTATTTATTTACTTTGAATGATGCCAATGATTCCCATGGGACTCACGTCACTACTTTGAATGATGTCAAAAGTGGATCGTCATGGGTATCATGAATAAGACCCGGAACGAATATGTGCAGAACTAACTTTTGCCCACGGCTTCGCCCGCGTGGTACCCAGTCAAAAAGTATACTTTTCTGATGTATAAGCTATATTAGTGTAAAGTTTCTTAAAAATCCTTTTAGTAGTTTTTGCGTAAAAGAGTAACAAACATCCTATCCTCACAAACTTTCGCGTTTATAATAGTAGTAAGATAAGATTATTAAAAACTAGCTTCTGCCCACGGCTTCCCCCGCCGTGGTCCATTCCTGAAGAGAAAACACCAATTTACTTGCGAAATTGCGTTATTTTTGCAATTTTTGTAAGGAAAAACGCATTTTTACAACTTTTTTCGAAAATTTGGTCGATCTCAGCACTTCCAGCAGCTGAAGCGGCGTCGCCCGTCGTCCCCGCGTGTACCTGAAACAAAAAACAGCATATTAGAGACGAAAAATCGAAAAAAATCATCGCCGTGTGATTCGTATAAATCGTATTAAAGAAAAAGTATGGAATAATAGAATAAATAATATTCTAGTATGGTTCTCATAGTTTTAAAGTAGCCCAAACTTAATGATGTTGATCAGTGAAGACAACAATCACGTTGAATAAAGAAACTTGTCATAAAAAGTAGTGCGGCGCCCCTTGGTTCGTACGTTAATGTAGCTTACCCGACCAACTTTAAATATATTTCTACTTAGACGGGTCATTATAATAAATAAATAAATAATATATAATGCTGGACATTTTTACACAGCATCATGTAGCCCCAAACTAAGCAGAGCTTGTGTTATGGGAACTACATGACTGATATACTACTTATATACTTTTTTATTATTATTATTATTGTAAAAACATACTTATTATAGATAGAAAAACACCCAGACCCAAGACAAATATTTGCAGATGCAAACATTTGTCCCGCAGCGGGAATCGAACCCGCAACCATCTGCGTCTCAGGCGGGCCTTCGCCCACTGCGCCACAGTCGACGTCTGCTCCTTTATAAATATATGCGTAAAATAATTTTCCTTTCCGCGACAGTGTTTCGTGTAATGGACGTTTGTTCAGAAGTGAACTTCTGAAACACTGTTGGATTTAATTGCTATTATTTTACGCTGAGATTTTTGTCACATGTGTTTTTAGGATACTATATTCTTATAGAATGTAATTATAGCCATTTATAATAACTTCAATCACCTATTAGTTTTTAAAACTGTTTTTATGACATATTTTGTCACAAGATACCTATTAATCCTAAAAAAAAATCCTATTTAGGACTCAACACTTTTGGAGCAATCTCCATTTAGGCACAAGTATTTTTTTTTTAAATATGTTTCCTAGGTCTGGTGCTTTTTTTGGCTAAAATAAATATATCTCGTAATGTTTACTATTAACGACTTATATCTTAAATAAACCAATTTACTGCTGTTGTAAGTAGTATAGTATAATCTAGTTATTGGTGATTTTGCTAACAAAATTATTGTAGGAATTTCACTTTCTGTTCTGACTGTATTCACCCCTGGATCTCCATTTACCGGTACTCCAATGTTAAACAACATAGACGTATTATGATAATGTAGTGTTCAGAAAGGTTTCGGAAATAAAAGCACGTAACTTTGTTTATAGCTGGACTCACGCTGGTGTTTAATTAAGCAGCCCAGGGAGCCTCTAGGCCTTATATAATAGGTAGAGATCCCTCATAGAGATTCAGGAAATGTATTGTGTTAAGGTTTCGTCATCAATTTTGTGGGATATGCTATATTATAATGACATATCTTCCAAAGAAATCCTTTTATGTAAAGAACTAGTTTTCTGCTTGTTTTGTTTTGTTTCCCGGATATAAGACCCCTGGATGTGTGAATATTCATAATTATTTATACTTTAGGATCAGATGGAACACTTATCTACGCCAATTCGAAGAACGATAAACAATGGGAAAGTACAGTTATAAAGATGAGAAAATTGCAACTGTGTAGAGGCTTTGTCTAGTCAAGGTCAGTAAAAGTAACAAAATAATTGTCTGTGCTTTAATTATATTTGTTTTTAAAACTTTGTTTTTGAAGGATTCAACTCTGAGATTATTCACTGAAACCATTTTGTTACGATGTCCAAAGCAGTAATTCACTTAATTAAGATCAGAATCTTTATTTATTTAAAATTATAGTGATGTGTCATCGGCAAATAAAACAACGTTATTTCTGATTTGCGAAATTAGAGAGAAAAAACTGGTTCACCAAAAACAAAAAAAGGACACAATATCTTCTTCAGGAATCTGAAGAACTTATAGTTTTATGAGAGAACCTGAAGACTTAACGTCAGACACCGCAAGTTATTGTCCTCAGTCCGCAAGTTATGACGCGATCAGGCTTAGTGCTTGTGCTGTTACTCCCTAGTGTAGCTTAGCTTCATTTTAAACGTCTCTTGATGAACGCAAGATTATTTTTGGAATATTTCATATTACAGGATAACATTTGAAATAAATAACCTATGTTTATAATTCTATATTATTGAACATACCTACGTTTGGGACCTTATTCTCACAATTAATATTGCAACTCAAACAAAAATTCATAAATTCTGCAAATCATCTCTCAAATCGATTCGTTCTGTAAATTATGAATAAATTACAGCGGAAACGTAAGAAAATTGCCTACCAATTTGATCGCTTGAGCAAATTACAAGGGAATCTTGAGCTAATCAATTTATGTTCCAATTTGATGCGACTCGTTAGCCTCTGGGACTTATAAAAATTGTTAATGAAATCGCACTGACTGTAAGATTAAAATTAACACTTACCCACCTTCTAAAAAAAGTATCCTGATTTTGAAGTTCTTCCAAAAACCACTTTCTCAAAATATAAATATAGATAAATTATTTATTTGACACATACATATATCGTGTGAAAATAGTGAAGAAAGCATCACTTAGAAAGCTAAAATTTGAAGACATGTTTGAGGCTAAGGCAGGCTCCTTAGCCTCAGTTGTAATAAAAAAACCGTTTTACTTTTGAATAATTTACTATGTTATGTTTAATGTATGTTATGTTTTGTTTTTTGGGAAACTACCCAAAAAAAAAAAGTATCGTGGACTCTAGTGGCAGTAAGCGTCTACGTAGATCACAGTATTTTATTCAGTAAACTGGAAGCATATGGAATAAGTGGCAATATTTTAGAATTAATTTGTTCATATCCAACAGGTCGGAAACAAGTAACAGAAATATCAAGGTTTGACCATAAAACCAAGTATAATGTTACTTATAAATCGGGTGAACGAAATATACAATATGGTGTTCCTCAAGGAAGTGTTCTTGGACCACTACTGTTTTTCATCTATATAAATGACCCCATATGATGATCATCTATATGATGATAATAAATAAATATAATTTCGGAATTTAATATAATAAACGCTTGATAATAATAAATTTAAAAATAATCTAAAAAAAACTCTTATTATGAATTTTAAACAAAAACCTGACATTAATTTAATATTTAGAGATACTATAATACAACAAGTTGACTCTGCACGATTTCTATTGTTGCAATTAGACCAAAAATTAAATTGGAAAAGCCATATTAAATATTTATGTAAAAGAGTAAGCAGCTCGCATATGCCTTATATAGACTATCCTCGACTGTCAATATAGACACTTTGACCACAGCATATTACGGCCTTGTAGAATCGGTACTCAGGAATCATTTTTTGGGGCAATTCTACAAACAAAATTGTTTTTAAAATACAAAAATAGTAAATTAAAAAAAATATTAACTGAAAAATGCTATTTTGCTATTATTATTTATGCTATTAATGCTAACGACCTGACCTAACCTAACTTTATAGCTTAATTTTATAAAAGTATCTTATTTTTATTGTGTATGTCATTATTTAACTTTGTTAGTGATTGATTGTTAAATTATAATAAGATTTTAAATGTTTATATCATGCAGTCTCTCGATTTGCACACCGATATCGGTAAAGCATGTTGTGTCACTATACCTAATATCATCATATTTACACATGTTTAAGCAATCAAATTATCTTTATAGGTTAAGGTAACCGCTTTCTAAAGTATGCCAGTTTGTCAGCTCATTGACCGTGTGGTCAAAAGCAACAGAAGTTTCTAGCTCAATGCAATAAATGCACTTGGACGTGAATCCGTGTTCTTTGCTTCACCCTGGGATGCAAGCTGGCAAGTCTCATGCATTCATAATTTCACTGCTGCTCGGAAAATCCGAAATGTAGACCGACTAAATATCGTGCCAGAAGTAATACCATTTCAATTTGAATAAAGTATTTTCTATCTATGTTTGTATTTTTTGTCATTATACCTACCTTGCTCCTATGATTGTCTATCTATTTCACATTTTTCCTTTACATTTGTAGTACCTAAGATTTTATTGTTTATTAGTTATTTACCTATACCGTGCGTCCGAGGTCCGTGCTAAAAATCAACGCTGCAATTATGTAGCATTATGCTGAGCACAAACTTTGTTTTGCTGCACCACAGATATTATAATATATAGAGCACATTAAAAAGTGAAAAAGGGTACCTATTTTAAAACAAGCGATGTAAAGTTTTAGCCAAAACAAACTTTTACTTTACGTTGCATTAGATACCTATCTAAATCACATAGCTGTGCTGATGTTCGCAGCTTAGCTTTGAAACATAAGAACAGTACTACTGTCTAGATTTCAACGCATCTTAACATTTTATTATTTTTAATAACATCGAAAGTGGGGACTTCCTTATATCACAGAAGAGAAGGGGAGTTTGTTGTTGTGTATGTCTGTTTTCTTGTCCATGTTAAAATATCTACCTTTAGAAAGATAATGAACTGCCTAACACGTATTGTTTCATATCTCCTATAGTTATCATTGAAAATTGGTCGATCCAATTTTCGTAAGTGCTACTGGCTACGCTATTTCATACTTCTAAGATATAAGGTTTAAAAGATTGAGAGGGAAACAAGATCAGTTACTTAAATTGCCTGGATGATAGCTATTAATCAAAAATGGTAAGAGAATACGCACAATGATTTTTAGAGACCTGTGCAATTAGGTGGTACGATGAGGAAAAAATCATACCCTAGATTACATCATCAGTGACGAAACTATAATAACTGCTACGTTTTCGCAATTTTACTTTGTAACCCTAAAAAGAAATACGCCGATGTAGTCTGGCACAAAGCACAGACACTGTAATCAATCAAACTCGTCTGCCAATAGGTAGTTATAGATTGCGGAAAATCAGGGCAACCAATCAATTAGTGCACAAATGCGAATGCTTTATACCAACCGTCCACACTGTATTTTTTTTGTGAATTTGACGAATAACGAAACGAAACAAAACATATACCTACAGAATTCTTATTATGTGTATTCTATCTGCATTTACCCAATTTTGACCTACTGATGGCTTACACCGTACATTGCTATACCCTGTTCTTATGCTACTTACTAAGCTTAGGTCACCGACCTTGGCTTTTATTCTGCTATTCTCATCTATTCTTTTATTATTGAACCTACCTAGCCTAAGAGCTAAGTCTTGTCCCAGCTCTTGTCTCGAGCACTTCGTTTAGAATGTTTTTTTATTAGTCAAATTCCGATTATTCTATTAAATTGTAGTATAACGTAAATTACTATTTAGTCAGAAACGTGTATGGGATGGCGTCGATCTAGTGATGTTCGTTTTTCACAGATTATAAATCTAAGACTATTGAGTAAACTATCAAGTAGTATTAAAAGATAAACTCCCTATTAAATTCAAAGGTGGCACAAAAAAGGTAGTTTTTTTTTAAGTTTTCTTACTCATTGCTTTGTGTTAGCAACATGAAACAAATCTTCATTCCCGGCCAACTGGGGTAGGATACTAGGTGGTTGGAGTCTGATAGCAGCGCCTCATACAACTCTGTCCCAATTAGGATCTAATTTACCTTGATTTCATTGAAAAAAGTCCTTGAATGTGGAAGGCATTTCTTAATTTCCTGTTCAAGCAAACAAGCCTAAAATCTTTTTATTCTCATTATGTACTTTTACGAATCTTAGCCGGAGTTTTTCGCTCTGAAAGTTAAGTAATCCTAGGCCGAGTTGGGAAACTTGTGGGCGCCGAACCGGCCTTGAATTGAAAGATAAACAGAACTGATGAGTTTCCAATTTCTGCCCACATAACGTGCATTTATAAATCAAGCTCAGTATTCCTACAAAGGTAAAGGCGGTTTTCAGAAGCACACAACTAACAATTTCATGATCTTGTTGGCACGGTGGGCAAAGAGTCAGCTGAGACTCAATAGGTGTGGGACAATTATTTGCATGATTGCAAGACATTTGTATTGTTGGACCATGGTACTTGTGGTTCGTGATGACTACGATACAGGGAATCCTAATGTGAGTTTCGAACTATGTATGTAGGTGTAAAAAAAAATTGCAGAGTATGTTTTAATGGTACTTTGGCAACTTGTTTCATTTTCATGACGGTGCAGATTTCGCACCTTCATGACAATGAAATCTTTTAGTTCAGTTTATCAAATATGAGAATGATAGGCTGACTTTTCGGAAGAAAATATTAGACATATCTAGCATTTTTTCAGGTAAAATAAAAACGATTGTAATTATGCTAAGTAGTTGCAATGCAGGTAGGTTTTTTAATTTCAGCTTTGTCCTAAACATCTCATGTTCAAATGTGAAAACATTTGTCTCGCAGCGGGAATTTAATCCCCTCCTCTTGCGTCGAAGCTGACTACTAGCACGCTGCGCCACCGATGTCGCCTATTACTTTGAGTGGTTTGCACACCACTAAGCGCTGAAACCTTGGACCTTACGTGTGTGATAGGTATTTGGCCTCCAACAAAGGTTATCGTCTAACCGCAGACCAAGATATTTTTCTTGTTGGGGTCGGTGAATTGGTGTATTGGGTATAGTAAGTGGTGGATATGGTGATTTTTTCCCGAGAATATAATGTATTTTATCGTTATGCGTTTATCGTTAGCTAGTTACTTTAACAATTTCTGTCACTTTCAGTTGGTATTTGTCTAGACAACCTTTTGTTGGCGTTAGCGTCTGCGGAGAGATTGAATTGAATGGAAATTATATTCGCTGTGGAAATGTCACGTGACTGCTGCCAAGGTTTGCCTTGACAAATTTGCGTTAGCGTGAAAGGAAAACTAAGCGTGAGGTATTTGTCTAGACCTCCTGATGTTATATGTACAGTTTTGTGTTTCATTTATCGAAATGGGCAAGTTTTTCCGATGTAAAAAAGGCAGTTATCATCAGCGTGTAAAATTTACTAAGATAATGAAGATTCAAATACATTTCAGGAGTTTTCAAATATTGTGTAAATAAATCCCCAAACTAGCCCCAAACTAAGCTGAGCTTGTATTATGGGATCATGACTGATATACCACTTATATATTTCAATACATATATACATATAAGAAATAGAAAACACCCAGACTCGAGACAAATATTTGCAAACCATACAAACATTTGCCCCACGGTGGAATCAAACCCGAAAACCCTCTGCGCCTCAGGCGGGATTCCGTCTACTTCGCCACACAGGTCGTCTATTGTGAAAATTAACATTATCTATATAGCGAGACATTACCTAACGTACCTTGGATGTTGTTCATATAAATTGAGATCATTATAGAGGAGATGCGTAATATATTATCTTATACAATGTAGATGAGATTCATTTCTCGCTAACGGGTGACTATACGTTGATAATAGGCGTTCTTGTCTTCGTATTTGTGTAACATGGCCATCTCATATATCTGTTTGAGAGAGTTATTAACATGACATGAGACGAAGGATAACTGTTTTGTTATATTGCGTGTGTAGTACATGATTAATCACGTGCTAATGCTAAGGAAATCTTGAGAAAACAGGCATGCCCTAGAACTAAATAGAACGGCATGCCTACTTGCCAAAGGAATAGTTTATGCTCGAATAGACCTTGAGTAATGAATCTTGAGTAAAAACGACAGAATCACCTACTAACATCTTTGCAAGTTTGCCACTTTATTTCTATACAAAAAAAATACGAATATAAATTTAATAATTCAGTTTAGGATCTAGGAAGTCACTTAGAATGGATCGGAAAATTTACTTTAGGAAAGAGGCGCCAAAAATTCGTGTGACTTGTTTTTCAACTTCCTTCATGCATAATAAGGGTCTATAAATTTAACTCAAAACCCTTGTTTGGTATGCATTTTGTGGACATCAGTTGTAAGCAACTTCCAATACTTATTCAATGCTTTTTTCATTATAATGTAGAATACATTTTTAATCGCTTTTTCTGCTATGTATATTTTTAGATTGTGCGTTAACGGAATGGACCTTATTATTATTGAACATTTGCTATAATCATAAAGTAGTTTCACAACTATTTAGTTTACATGTTATTTTTTGCATATTTGTATGTTTATCCCTTACCATAATTGATCTCCAAAACAACTTTACGATTTCAAATGTGTCGCAATAGATTTGCATCTATTGAAGGATGTTTTAGATAGGTTTTATCGACACATTAAAATAGTATAGGTAGTTTTATAATTATGCAAAAAAATAGTTTTGTTTTCACGGTTTCAGGGCTTTCCGTATCTTCGTACCACGTTGTGTTTCGTGCTGAAGCCCCATAAACTTCCACCTATTAATTTGCGGCATGATAATGAATGATAAACGCAAGAGAAGAACTGAACATTCGTAAAATACTAAATATATTACGCTATTTCGTGCAACGATCATTAGTTAGAACAGTTTTGTACTACTTACCTCACTAAAATGATTGGTTTAAAGATAAAAACTGTTTTATTGTCGTGATACGCTATTACCTCAGGTGTGGCAAAATACTTTATTGCAATTTTTGCAGACATTTGCAGCGATTGAAAAGTCCACGACACGCAATCAATTTCCACTTCGCTGCGTGAAAAAGTCATTTCTAGGAACTGTGTCAAAGGAAAATAATGAAACTCCTAATTTTTTTTAGGTATTTCATTATTTTCCTTGATCTTAGTAGCTCCGAGATCTACGATAATATATTTTGATTAAAACATAAATAAGTTTGAATAAAATTACGCTTGACCTAAAAATTTGCTCAATATTAAGTTAGGGTCTCTTAAGATTATTTAATGCGAGAGCATTAAGGATTCTTTATTTTACTGTATCATATTAAAATAATAACAGTGGACCCGAGACTACGTCGTTACACGCACTTAATTATGCCTTAAATCACATAGTTAAGGAAGTAATTAGAATCTAAATGCATTAAATTTTATTACCTACATTAATGTTTGTACTGAACTATTTGTTTATTTATTTAAACTAGCTGTTGACAGCGGCATTGCACGTATGGAGAAGTGTTTTAAATAAAACCCATCTTCTATACAAACTTTTATACCTATTTCCCCCCTTAAAATGAAAATCCAAAAACCCTGAAATTCGACATATTTTTTTATGATGAGTAGCTTCAGAAAACAAAGTCTTTCATACAAATTTCATCCCCCATTTCACCCCTTGAAGTGGAAATTTCCAAAAATCCTTTCTGAGCACATGTTTACGTCATAAAATAAACCTATGTTCCAAATTTGCAGTTTTCTAGACTTAATCGTTTTGGCTGTGCGTTGATAGATCAGTCAGTCAGTCAGGACAAACGATTATAAGTATAGATTTAAGTCACGACAAAAATAAGGTGCTTAGTTACAAACCGAACTTGCCGGCTGAGCAAGATTTTTTTTATACCAAATTTGTAATTGGCCGTGTCTCATTATGCTGGGACTACACTTGCGTCTCACGAAAAATACGATATCGTATTTTTTCGTATAAGTATCTACATTTTGAAGAGCTCTTTGTAAAGAAAAATGGTTTATTGCATCAAGAAGCATTTTTACGTATCAACATCTTCAAGCCCTACCCTATAACATGTTTGCGAATATTTTATCAGTAAGTAAAAAAATACAAAATTTATTCGAATGTACAAAATGTCCTGTTCAATTGCAGGATCCTGAAGCTCTCGGTAATTTGTGATGCCGTTAATGCCACTTTAACGACTTCAAATGTTTTCGTATCACATTACAATTTCAGTGCCTGAGCCAGGCATCAAGTGAAAAATGGCCGGCGAAAAGTTTAAAAGTTTTAATTACCAGCCATTTATTTTAATTTAATTTTTAATAATTCTCGGTATAGCTTGGAACAGTCGTTAACCGATATTACGGTACTTGAAAATGCCTGTTTGAATCATATGTTTCGGTATGTAAAATTCACGTGCTTTTTAATAAAATAGTACATTTTTATTATGAGGTTCATAAATAACCTCATAATAAAAATAGATGGAGCATGAAAAAAACATAAATAACCGCTTTTAACTTAAGCCCGGACTCAGTTCCATTTTAGCAATCAGGGACATCTTTAAAATTATGTTTATTCCAAAGGAATTTGGGCAGTTCCGACAGGTATTTTCACAATTTGAGAAGCTTTTGTTTGTAGTTTTATCACTTTCACTTTATTGTCACGTTTCATAGTTGTTGTTTATAGTTAGAGGTAGGTTCTTAAAATACACTCTGATTGTATGTTTGTACACCATTCCTTTGGCAACTGGAAAATAAAGAAGACCCAGTTGCCCGATAGCAATTAAAATGTTTTTTCCTGTAAGTAAAAAAAATCCTAAAGTTTTAATTGAGTGCTAGCAACTTATCGAACGTTGAACAAAGAGGAACTAATGACGCCATCTACCTATATAAAAAGTTCCAATGGCAACATCCCTTCTTGACTAAACAGAATCGATACTACCATGCTGAAGTCCAATCACGAGTCACGTAAACGATAATGATAGCGAAAACAACGTTCAAATATTATAGCAACATCATTTTTGAAATCTGCTAAGGCCCAAGTTCACACACACCGTCATAACCAACACATTACCGTCATAACCAATGGTTAGACTTGGCCATCCGTTTATATTGTCTTAGATTTGCTATAGTAGGTATGACTTATGTGAAGTTTACGCGAATCATTTGTGCTTGGGCCTCTGGGCTATCAACCCGTCGTTACCGAGTAACGGAAGTGCGAACCATCTACAATAATGTGTTTGTTTTAGTACCGATCGTTTCAGTTGCCATAGCAACTGGTGGAAGAGTTTTTACAACTAGCAATACAGAGTGTCCCAGAACATGTAAACTAACCCGAAAAGGGCTTATAAGTCCTAGTAGGACATCTTATTACAAAACAACTGATTTTATAGTTGTTTACTTATTGATCGAGCGAGCGAAGATTTTAGAGATGTAAAGGTAGAGGAAGGTAGTAGAGAGTTTTGAACTATGGGGTCCATATTAATCCATATTATTTGACCATATATAATATGGTCATGCCGCGGTCCTCTTTAAAAAAATATAATGGTATGTCTTCCAAATCAAACAAACGTTAATTTAATCAGCAGAAATAAAGCCAAAAGATTTTCTGACCTCGAGTTAAACGGAATTAGAATCCCCAGTACGGGACTTTGTAGAAATCAATTTGGAAATATAAATTACCAATGCTCTAACTTTTATTCCAACTGGATAGCAAGTAGCCTATTTTTTATTCTAGATTACGAACTATACATATTCACAATTTAATTCAAATAGGTTGAACTGTCAATTTGCGGTTATCAATGGTCTTTTTATTTATGATTAATTTTTCACGCAACTCGAAGTACAGTTTTACGGTAGGATATCGACGTTGCTTAGCGCAAACAAGTTTAATGATAGTTGAGACCTCAAAATGGCGGTAGAGACACCTTTTGTAGGTTTACAAAAAGCGTCTGACTGACTGACTGACTCACGTATCATCGTATAGCCTAAACTGTCCTGCATAACTTGATTTTGGTGCGTTTGCGTCCCTCTGTCATAGAGCCATTTGTTATACGATAAATTAGCATGAACAAGAACAATGCCATGCTTCCGACTGTATTTTCCATTATGGACATCCTCAAATACATACCCTTGATCTATGAAGATACTACGTAGAGGGTAGTCTGAGGTAGGTCCAAAGATTACATTTAATACGTCCATATTATATGTCCATATTTTGCAAGTAGCATTTCACGTAGCAGGTTGACAGCCCAACGCCTCTTAATGGAACACTAACTGATGGCACATGCTTTCTAATAATTCTAATTAGTATGATTGTTGATTTTTTCTAAATATTAAATATTTTACAACTGAACACGTTAGTTTTATTGACAATGAAAAAAAAACAGTTGGTTTTGATCGCAAAAACGGTTGCGCGTTTCAACAATTAACCTATTTTGCTTGTCCACAGATGGACTGGCGCCATAACATCTCACCGTGGCGGAGTTAACATGCTATCAGCGGACAACAGCAGCCGCGATGTGGCGTCACCAATAGACAGATATGACACAGCTATGACATTCAATGGCACATCTTACATAGGCGGGGGCGTATGGATCCTCACCAAAACACTCACAGGAGAATCAGTAGAAGTCATAGATGATCCCAAATCAAACAAAACTACCGATATCATTGACGTTAAAGTTGTACAAGTCGCCTTCTGCATTCTATACACAATAATTTTCGTACTCGGAGTCTTCGGAAATGTCCTGGTCTGCTATGTGGTCTTTAGGAATCGAGCGATGCAAACAGTCACAAATCTATTCATAACAAACTTGGCTCTATCAGACATATTATTATGTATTTTCGCAGTGCCTTTGACTCCCATGTACACATTTCTAGGACGATGGGTCTTCGGAAGATTACTATGCCATCTTATGCCGTATGCTCAAGGCACGAGCGTTTATATCTCTACTCTAACCCTTACCTCAATAGCTATAGACAGGTTCTTCGTAATAATTTACCCGTTCCATCCAAGAATGAAACTAAACACTTGCATATTTATTATAGTCTTTATATGGATGTTCTCATTAGTAGTAACATGCCCTTATGGCCTCTTTATGGGCATTCAGATCACCAACAACAAAACTTCTTACTGCGAAGAAAGTTGGCCTTCAGATAGATCTAGAAAGATCTTCGGAGTATGCACAACTATTCTTCAATTCTTAATCCCATTCATAGTTATAGCCCTTTGTTATACATGTGTCAGCATAAGATTGAATGACCGAGCGCGTTCAAAACCAGGTGCTAAGAATACTAGGAGAGAAGAGGCAGACAGAGATAGAAAGAAGAGAACGAACAGAATGCTCATATCCATGGTCGCAATATTTGGCATTTCATGGCTCCCTTTGAACCTTATAAATATCTTTAATGATTTTTACGCTCAGATGACTGAGTGGAACTACTATTTTGTCTCTTTCTTCCTCGCCCATTCTATGGCAATGGCATCGACTTGCTACAATCCATTTCTATACGCATGGCTGAATGAAAACTTCAGAAAAGAGTTCAAACAGGTGCTTCCATTCTTTAAATCGACGGGAGGTGTGAGGACTTCGTATCATTCAGGACGAGTTCCTACGCACAAAGCTGATAAAAACATTTGCAACGGCAACGAAACGATACAGGAAACTCTTGTAGGATCCTCATCGATTAAACATAGGATAATAGATGGGAATGGAAAGAAAGAAAATGCAGTTGAGGTGGAAAGTATACTCTTGGAGGATAAGCCGATCTCAGCGACGTACCACACGAGGAGTGAAAACGTTAACTTGCACTTGATCGATGAAGAATCGCAAGTCGGCGAGATCAAAGAAAAGACATCTATGTAAATGTAAGTTTATTAACTGCGGCATAGTTGTTAGAAAACCCCAGCATTAAAGGATAAAATTGGAATTGTCATTGAATGATTGATTTTAAAAAGGTCTTTCCAACTTTTTTGCCTTGGGGCAAGTAGGGATTTGTTCCTAGTTTACAAACTTTCTTTTATCTGACTTTCGTCACCCAATCCTATATTTCAAGTAACTCAATAGCATCATCTTCAAGTCTTGCTGTTGACAAGAGCATTATACTTTGGTCTCTCCCCTTTATTTGTTTAACGATTAAAGTTTATTTCAAGACTGTCCTGAGGTCCAGATAAAGGCAATTACAAAACTAACTTCTCTTCGCTCCTACTTCGAAAGTTTGAATGTAAAATAAAATACTGCCAAGTGCAAAAGTAGATTATGTAAGTAATATTTTGCGTAGTGATTTAAGTACTCGCTCCTCAGTGAAAGCAGTGCGCGTAGATCTGTGATTTTAAATACAGCTAAATATTACTATAGACAAGAAATTATTTCAACAAATAATTGTATTGACGACCTCTGTGGCGCAGAGGGCGAAAGCCCGCCTGTGACGCAGTAGATTGCGGGTTCGATTCCCATCGCGGGATAAATGTTTGTATAATCTGCAAATATTTGTCTCGAGTCTGGGTATTTTCTATGCATTATGTATCTGTTTACCACAAAAAGTATCTAATTACTCGTAGTATATCAATCATGTAGTTCCCATAATACAAGCTCTGTCTAGTTTGGGGCTAGATGATGCTGTGTGAAAAATGTCCAGCATTATTTATTTATTATTATTATTTATCTGCTGGATTTTCACTCTGGACTATGAAACTCTTGAAATAGTCGCATAACTTCTATATTCATATAATATTGATATAAATATTCATCTTATTGTTTCAGATTTACATTCAGTGGACAACGATGATAAACGACAACTTCTGTAAAATTTATTTGTAATTAAAATGTTATTTTTTCTGTTAATAAATTTTACGTAGTTTCCTTATTTTTTTTTTATAATTAATCTAGTAATAGGTATTTCACTTTGCTTGCTGTGATTAAATTAAGTGTTATACTCGTAACTTTATAACATAGAATATGTTAAGCATAGTTTATAAAAAAATCTAAGATAAGATACTGTGAGTAAATAATTTTATGTACTAGCACCTAAGTAGGAATACCTAGTTAAGTTCAGTTTTAAATGTATATAAAAGCAAGTACCTTAAGGCCTATCATGTTGTAAATAAAAAACTGATCTTTAGAAGATATCATTTTTTAGAAGATAACTGATTTTCGTTTCTCAAAAAAATATGAGCCCACATTTCAAACACGACAAGTTTTTTAACAAATTATGTATCGTAATTCATTTATGCGCTTTTGTAAATAAGCTTCTTGAACTACAAAGTGAATACTTGATTACGTAATGACAATAATGAAAAAAATATACTCAGAATCGTATTTTACGACAACTAACACAATGCATAATGTATTTATACAATGAAGTGAAATCTCAATGTTATAGTACTGATTAAATTTTCTGCAAAAAAACAGCCTTTCGTAGGAGTGTTTTTACAAAGAAGTTTTATCAAATGTCAATAGATACTAACTCCATATTTTTATGATTACAGATATTAATTCCTTCAATTATTACCTAATTGGCTCAAGTATTCACATTTTTGTTTTAAAACAAGTAAAATCTTTTCGTCGTTTGAAATTTGTTTTTCTTGGGAAACATAAATCTTAAATAAATAATGTACTTAACTAAAAGTAATATAAAATAATTGATGTCATTACAAAAGCATTATAGTAATTAGGGTTTATTGAAATGTAAATAAGGTAATGTCTCCATGCTTTGCTTTTAGTTATGTTATTTGCTTCTTAACGTATGGTCTAGTGCTTATGTTAGTGAAAAATAAATTTGTTTTTCAAAACAATAGATGAAAAATGATTGTTTGTACTTTTTTAATAAATCTACCTTATTTTCGTCCTACCATTTGATGTCTAGGTTTTACGAAGCCCACCGTAAGAACTAGGCACCTACCTACCTATCTTTTATCTTTGATTTCTACCACAAGTTTTTTAGTCTTAAAATTACGTTAGAACTTATTATCTAATAGCGATTTGGTCCTCTGGATAAGTTCCCATATAAGAGGAAAACCAAATTGTTCTGCAATCGCATTTAGGATGTTATTGCTGCTTCCGTGGAGTCTGCTCAGCAATACAGCTAATTTTCTGCTCCAGATGGCGTCGAAGGTGTCGGTTCACGTCTCCACAAACATAACCGATATTAATATTTTTCTTTTGTTGTCAGTAAAGAACTGATCTACTTAACAATTTGAAAAACTTTTATTTTATTTTCCGAACGATAATAATAATTTCATTATAATAAATATCACAATTGGGCGTTCGTATTTACGATTATAAACGAAATTTGCCAAAGCATCAAATTTAAATCGTAGTACCTATACTGTACGTTTGACTTGCGTTTGAAATAGCCGTTTCATTTGAGAGTTTCCAGTTACGTATTCGTCCAAATTGAGTTACGTTACGAATTTAATGTTCTGACGTTTGATAGACGTTTTAATTAACTTTAACTTAAGCAGCGCACGCAGCGCAAAGAGTACCCTATGTTGTGAATAATAATTGTGTTTTTGCAAACCAGCAGGGATGCCTAACTCTGCAAAGTAATAGCAAATATTTTTCTTAGAAACTCGTCTCTGGCTCAACAAATAAGTAAGCACTTATTATGAGGCCTGATAAATAAGGTATACTCAGGTTACATCCAAATATATTGAGGACAACCCCCAAAAACCTTCAGACGTGATTTTTGATCAATTCGCGTTGGAATGAAAGACAGAAATAGGTACTTTAGTTTCAGACAGAAATCTTGTCATTTATGAAATACGGCCTATTTAAATGTACGGTTTTTAGCAATTGATTTATATGTCATTAAAGATGGTTCTTAGTTAGGTTTATCACAAAGAATCACTAGGATCCGTTTATCATAACAGATCACTCATTCAACGAGCGGCAGCGCGTAGTGCATGACGCGACGCGGAGGGAGATCACTAACCCTAATGTAGACTCTCGGAATGAGTCGAAACTTACGGTAGTACGGTAGGTACGTAGAAATTACCGTTTTCAAAATATGATTTCACAATAGTTTTCGGAATAAAAAAATACTCATAAGTTCAGCGACTTCCATGTTAATCAAGCAGGGGGGTATTTTTGCAAGTTCAATGTAGGTAACCCTACTTACGATATGCTGATACTATATACCCATATCACAAACGTTTCAAAGAGAAAGGCTTATGAGAAAGCTAATTGCAATTCATGGAACACTGAATGTTAATATCTACATACTTTGATAATTAAAGCTGAATAGTTCCATTGATCTGATATCTCAATTAAGTAACTTGTAATAAGGAACATTGTTCCAATTAATTTCAGATATAATTAATTTCAGATAGGTAGGATATTGCACAAGCTGGGTCAAAGTTAGGATTTCAGATTTTTTTTTTTTGCGAAACATGGGTTACAGTGTGTGGTAAAAGGTTTAATAGGTCAAGGTCAGCATACAAGCATGCAAAATTAATAAACGTCAAGTTATTTTAGAATACATACCAAAACAGTTTTTTTTTTAAATATAAAGGTGCCATGTACATATGTATATGTATGTAATGTACTATGCTTTTGAGTATTTACCTAAAAGCAAAACATCATAAACATCTTTATGTTGTTAATTTGACTGTCATGGAACATTTACCTAAGAAACGGCTTATTCGATTGGGATTCTGATACAATTTTTTTAAAATTATTTATGTTAAGGTTTTTATTTTAGTTGGGTTTTTCGCACTGGGAGCGCTGCAAGTAAAGAACGTAATGTTTTTTTTTTTTAATTTTACTCCTAATTATCCACGTAATGTGGATAAAAAATATTTTTAAAATAACCACATTTAATATTCCAGAAACTGTCTTTAATTTGATCAATCATAATGTAAAACAGGAATTTTCATGTACCGACAAGTTTCGACTCATTCCAGGAGCCTTCATCAGGGTGAACTTTATGATGGTATAGAAGCGCTTCATTTCCCAAAACTAGCGATCAATTATTATAGACTTCCACGCGAATGATTTATGATTCGACACATACCCAAATATCCAAATATCTATCATGTTTGATTTGATTACTGCTAGTTTTGAAAACCGTGTTTTCAACCTCTTTATCAAATCACCCCACATTCACCCACTGCTGGGTATATTTTATTAGGCCTCTTCTCTAGTAACGCCACTTTAACAGCTTTTTTGCAACTTACTAAACTTGCATAAAAACGAAAGAAACTTTTGATATATTTTTAAGTCCTTGAAACATTTCTGTTCAAAAACAAAACGTTCTTTATTCATACAGTTCGTTATTTAATTTGAAGTGGACAGGCACAAAACTCGTTATCTCTCATGTAAACAATCCACCGATCGCATTAGTTTTGACAGTTATGTATACAAAAATACAAAACAGTTTCCAACCAATTGGTGGACGGATAATTCAGTTAGCACGTATTTCTATCATCCAGTGCTGTTAAGATATTTCATTAGATCCAAATACCTTGAATGCTTTTGTCAAACGACTTTAAATCACAGTACTAGTTCGTTGAGCCATAAGTATTAGAAACCAGTCAAGTTGAAGACCGAGACGACACTACGGGAAGGCTTTACGCTAATGAAAAATATTGGACAACCATCTGCTTTCAACGACTTTGTCGCACGTAAGGAGTTATAAAATCAGCATTACAAATTATGTTACCCATATTCATGGTGCTTATATTTGTTTAGTTAACGTGTTTCGTCACAATTTTATCCATCTATCTCAGTCTTTAGCGGTCTCCCACCACTCTCTCTCATGTGAGTTCTGCCCGTTTAGCATGAGCACCCAAGACAACGTTTTCTCTACGAAATAGAAGACAAAAACTATTTCTGTCGCCTATCTTGTCAAACAAAGGGAAGGGAGAAAATATATTTTTCATTCCATCTATTCGAAAAACGAGGTTTTGTTCCTCGATAAGTGCGCGCAAAATGGATCATTCCGGCGCACTTAATAACAGTGACGAAATTACTTTTGAATTTGGAACACTATTTAATTAAAAAGTTTGAACGCAATTTGCTTCGATAAAGTCCTGGCTGGTAATAAAAAATAGCGCGCAGGTCGACGCGTCATTGGTCAACTAAATTAAAAAAAACCGCGGGAACTTCTTTTTCGTTTTTTATTAGTTTTTATCAAATTACCTATTACAGAAAAATTTTATTTGATTCACACAAATTTAATAAAAGATGAGTTCTATTAGTGAAAGTGGAATATTAACACTTAAAAGTGAAACGCAGTTACGCAGAAACTGTCATAAACAATTTACAACCAAACAAATCGAGATAAAAATATCGAAAAGCCTATAAAAATTTAATAACATGGAAAATTATCAAATAGCAAAGTTATTTATTAATATAAATTTGTAATTTGGTTATGTAAATATATCACTACCAAAAGCATCTCTTATTTATTTTTCTCATAGAGAGGATGAAAAGCAGAGTGTGCCACACGGTATTAATTATTTAACCTCGAGTGACGTACTTTGAATCCCTCGCTACGCTTAGGATTCTACTTTTTTTTTTATTTTAGAATCCTTCGCTTCGCTCTGAATTCAAACAATCGCTCTCCCCCTCAATACATTATTTTGTTCCCTTGTGACACAATCTACTATTGTTTTCTCGGCGCTAGACAAAACCGTTGTCTTGGATCTTCATGCTAAGTAGGCAGATCGTCCTTATAATATAAGTATACATATTATTATAAATATGTATGTCTTTACCATAAAGAAAATAGTAGTAACAGGTAACAAGAAAAAATAAGAAGGGTTGATACTAACTAAGAAAATTAACGCCAGCAGATAGCAATAAAAATTATAATTTAAAGTTTTTGAAACAAATTCTAATTTTGAGAACATCAAATCATGTCGGCGTTTGCACCGGATCAAGTTTAAATCTTGTTTAGAATTAGTTTCAGCTTAATTTGTAAAGTTGTATGCTCTGAGGAGTTTGGTTCACTTTCCGGTGCAGTTCAGTATTATAAAGGTTTCGTATGTGTTGTGGTTTCAGGTAACTTGATAGATATCCAATTATTTACTTTCATTTACAAGTAATTTGTTCAAAAAATATATAAACAGTGAAAGAAAACATCTTGAGGAAAGCGGCATCATCTAGAACCTTATAGTTCGAAAGTGCGGCGATGCGCTTGCAACCTGCTTACTATACAAAACGTTCGCAGGTTCCAAATATGATGGTTAGACGTGCCTCTGACTACCACTCACTTGGATCTGCGCAGGTACTAAGGATAGAGGTCATTATGTTTCATCTGTAAAACTAGCTGTTTCATCTGTATTTTTTGTATATACCTACTTGTACATAGTTGTATGAATAAATGTATCTTAACATTAAGTTAACTTCAGATTCAATATCAACTTTGAATAGTTGTGTATCGCGAATTCGTATTTACAATTACCTACATACTTGACACCTAAAAAATTAAGTCGTGTGGCGCAAAATCCAAAAAGTCCGAGTCTACAAGTTCTACAAGTATGTATAGAAGATTGACTTGGGTGGCATTATCTGGTGTCATGAACATTTTGGTACTATCGTCGAGTGGAGGCAAGGAGTGATAGTAGTGATAGTAATCGACGTGAGTGATTAGGGACCGTGAACTTGATGGAACGATGTAGCTAAGTGTCGTGACCCATTAATACTCTTGTAGGACGCGTGCGACCATTTCCTTTTTTCTAGTCCTTATCTTGGCAACTATACTTCCTTCTGGAATGTTAGTTATTTTCTACCAGATTCTTAAAAACTTTTTGTTAAATAACATGGTTGAATAAATTTAAATTCAGCTCAGTTAGTGTTTCTTTAGTACGTTGCGAAGGTGTCTTAGTTATCTGAAAGTTTTTCAGAGTTGACAAATTAAAGGACAAATGTTTCTATTGTGTCTAATTATTTAGACACAATATATCTTTCTATTATTTATCTGTATCTATTAAGTTAAATAAAAGTAATATTAAAGTACACCACAGGTCTGCTCGCCAAATAGGTCCAATCTGAAGATTAACCCTATAAATACTAATTACAGATAATTGCTTGATTTACATGGCGGGCTGTCTAAAATAGGGTCACGCTAAATTTTGCCATGGATTGTACCATTTTCATTCCATGACCGAAGCTTAATTGGAACAAGACAATTACCCTTGTGGGATGGATCAGCGATTTCTTCGGATTAACTTTTTTGAAGTCATACACATTGAAGGATTCACATTTCAATCAAATAGTCATTCTCGATATCAATGGCCGGTCTCAGACAACCACACAAAGTAAAGCAAGCTGGAATTGCAAACGATTTTTTTTTCTAAAGATACAAAGTAACCAGCATTTCTCTCCAGATAAAATCGAAGTTTTCAAGGAAATCTCTAGTGAACATACTTCGAGATGAAAAATGGAATTATTGTGTTCTTCGCCACAGCTCATATATCAGTCACTTGACTAACTTCTAAAGTGCTGGATGTCTATTAGCTTTACTTTCTGATAAATATAGTACTTTGTTGTAAGTTAGTGACTTGCTTGAGATAATTTACTTTTAACTAGAAGCAGAAAGCTAAAGAACTCGGTGAGTAACAACAAACATTTTTGATGAAAAAATTATGAAAGTAGCTCTAGCTAAATACTCATTACAGAATTAATGAGTACTCATTCTTAGTGACTTTCAGAAGACGTGGTTCTTTCAAATTAATATAACAAATAAATAAAATGAAACATTATTTATTTTCTCAAAATATTACACTTAATTTATTATTTCTTATAAAGTACCTTTGATAATTTAATGTTTCTTGTGATTGTGCAAATACTTCTCTATTTCCCACAGATTCTCCAGTCTCTGAAATCGTGACACAGAAAATAAAAGGTTGAGACAAATGTGAATAGAGGCAGTACATAAAAGGGTCTTCAACGAAAAAAGTGTTTGGCATTTGTTACAATACATTATGTTCTTCGTTGAAGGATAGAATAAATTTTTTACTTGAACCACACGCTTTAATGACACAATATTACATTTTTTTACAAAATTCGTAGCATAGGTTCATTGTCTTTGTTCTTGCTCTACAGAATTCAATATAAAATTGGGTTGGCTTTAACATCCGCATTCCTCGTAGTAAATCCAATGAAGCGGTTGAGAGGGTGAAACTGAATCGTTAGAAGGTTTAACTAAATCATTGCTTCAATGCTGTATCAAAGAACTCCAATTCATGTTATGTGCTCTGGGACCGATGATGGCCAACCAACAAAAATGCTAGGCAAACCTTCTTCAAAAATGATTAGAACACTGTGTTTTCACATCATTTAATCACCGGAAACACCAACAAAAAAGTTAAATATTCTAAAGACACAATGTATTTTGTTTTGATAAGTTATTATAAGGAAACTTGATGTGATTAGTAGATACTTAGTTTTCCACGCCCATTGCTCGTTCGTACTGAACTTAGACAACTGCTTGGGTGGCTATTAGTTAAATTAATTCATAAAAATCTACCACCGCTTAAGCTTAGTGAAGACGTGCGTTAGCAAATATTTGATAATATAAAAATATAAATGAAAATGTATGAAGTCCAATTGAAGTGGGTAAAACCCGGACAAATTGATCCATTGTCAAATAATCACGTTTTCCTAAACTATAAAATATGTTCGTTTAAATATTGATAGTCTATCAGTTATCTGTGAGCGGATTAGCGGCTCAGTATGAGTTTTTACTACAAATTAACGCATTCTACCACGAACGCTTTAACGTTTACCTAGTTTGTTTAACATATACACAGTTCATTAACTCGCTGCTTAGGGGCTCTATAAATTTATTGATACAAACTACGCGGTAGAATGCGTTTCTTTGTAAAAACTCACACAAAGCCTACAGGTTACTAACAGAATATCAATATTTGAACGTACATAAATGTGTAATATCGTAGGTACTCACAAAGATCAAATTATAAATTGTCTGGCATTTTAAGCTAGGACGGGCAAAAGCCATAATTGCGAGCGCTGAACAATTTTTACGCGGTTTAAGAGTAAAAGCTTTTTTATTGCACATAAAATTATTTTTGTACGTTACGCCACTTCTGTGACGCGTATAATTCCATCAGTGTGCTGTAAGTGGGGGCTGTAAGCGGATTTCTGACATACATTCAGTACCTAGCATATTTTCTAATATAAGTTTTATAAAATATATCTTATTTTTAACTTAGTTTTTACCGCCAACTTACCGTTGCTAACTTACTTTACCGACGCAGAAGGTTGCGGGTTCGATTCCCGCCGCGGGACAAATGTTTGTATGATCTGCAAATATTAGTCTCGGGTCTGGGTGCATTATTATGTATAATGTGTATGTATTTACAAAAAAAAAATATAAGTAGTATCAGTCATGTAGTTCCCATAACATATGCTTTGCTTAGTTTGGAGCTTGATGTGTGAAAAATGTCCAGCATTATTTAATTATTTAATTATAAAACTCAGGCAAGATATCTGCTTATTCCGTCACTTTCTCAAATATAAAAACCTCCTCATATACTTAACTCTCTTACAAAGTAGCTACGATAAGCTACGCCCAGACTTGAACGAAACGTGCTACGGCGTAGCTCTATACGAGCCTCCCGTAGCATATACCTAATGTCGTTTTCTGGTAAATCATTCCTATGGACAAACTGACTGACAGGTTCAAGCTGTAAGTATCCTTTTACTTGAACCACACGCTACAATGACACAATATTACATTTTTTTACAAAATTCGTAGCATAGGTTCATTGTCTTTGTTCTTGCTCTACAGAATTCAATATAAGATTGGGTTGGCTTTACCATCCGCATTCCTCGTAGTAAATCCAATGAAGCGGTTGAAAGGGTGAAACTGAATCGTTAGATGGTTTAACTAAATCATAGTTTCAACGCTGTATCAAAGAACTCCAACACCCAGAGTTGTCCACCATCATCATCAACGGCATTGAGAAGTCCACTGCTGTACAAAGGCCTCCCCCAAAGAGTGCCATGATGAACAATCTTGGGTCAACTAACCTAACCTCAAGATAATATGTACAAACTAAATTTATTAGTATGCAAGTAAAACATTTACTAAGTTGACAATTACTTGGAAATATGCTACTCAATAATTGCTGTTAAAAAAATCTTGGTGTCCAACCACCTCAAAAACAGATGGACACTTTCGCATAGTAGGCAGTCCGATAACGAGCCTATCATTATTTTTCTGTAAAGCTTTCTATGTCAAAAATGTCTAACCTGACGTAAATTAGGAAAAATGTAGTCAGCTCGAAAATTCAGAAAACACATGATACCATTTTTTTTTTAAACTAAATATCATTCTCTAGTTTACGGCAGGCGTGTAAGGAGACGAAGAAATTTATCGAGAGGGCGTTCTATAACGTGGAATAAAATCCGATGAGTACCTAGGTTTGGAATACGTTTATTCATACAACTATGTACAAGTAGGTTAATAAAGATTCAGATGAAACAACTAGCAATCTAAAGACCGTTGCAAACGATCCAGATCACTACCAGACGGAAGCGTTCCCAAAATACTGGCCTCATTGCCACGCTGTATGGCCCCGGTTTCCCACGGACCCAGGGTCTCAACCTCAAAATTCTCAAACAAGTAAGCTCTGTCGAGACTTCTATATTTGCGCCTCTTGAGATCCTCAGCCGAATCAGCCGCTGCACCGGCTCTTACTGATGTCCCCGACAGATGAGATTGTGCTAGGGTATCATACGCATGTGGCGTCCCATACCAAAGGCCTTCCCATCTCCCAAGGGGCAAGGGTCATGCCGTCAGGAAGCTGATCATTGGCCAAGCTGATCACTGGCACTGATGAGGGGCACAGTGGCGCAACCAACCGTAGAAGAACTGCAACCCGGAATGTTATAGGATCCATTAAAGTACCAGTATTGTTTGACGGAAGTGCTTGCAACTAAAGTCCTGACTCACATTTAGAAATGTCTAGGAGACGAGCACTTTTGTAACATACAATTCCGCGTCAGCTCGCACAGAGGCCCGTCCAATTGTAGATGAGTCGATAGGGATTTGGAAGGAGCAGTAGCAATATTTTATTATGTTATACAACCAGCTCGCTGTGTTTCCACAGTTGACAACATTTTAAAGTGTTATGTAAATTTGGATGACAAGGCTGAAATAACCCGGATCTAGAGGGTCACCCCGCTGACAAGCAACAGCTGACGAAATAACATCATGCCGATAAATTAATTTAGAGGCGGAATATAAAATTGCCAGAGAAACGAATAAAATTTCTGGAATTTAGTTTTTAATTTCTTTTAGCAGAACGCATGGTATTTAAATTATAAATTGAATCTGACTGTAGGTAACTACTGTTGCGTGGCTATTAAGAAAATAATTAATATATTTACTATTTCAATTATTTTTTCAGTGCAAAATTTTATGTTGTTTTTTATTGTATTTTAATTCTTATTTTTTACGTTAATATTATTAATATTGTTATTTGACTGACGTGTAAATTGAATTTACCAATAAATTGGTATTTGATCTGCAGTGGGACAGTACAAGCTCAAAATAATAATAATAATAAATAAAACGTTTTTAACTAACTATTTTTAGGAAAGTCGCTATACATTTATTTATAAACCAGATAGTTCGTTCATTTTCCGACCTCCATTCAACTACATCTATCTATATAAATGGATAATTGAATTCAGCATCGGATAAACATGTTTGCTTTGCGGACAACTTTAACAAAGTGCCCTCATTACCAGTTAGACTACTCAGAACACAGCTTAAGTATAGAAGCCACAACAATCAATGGTATATAGTCAATTTGAATCATTAAAGCAAGAGTCATTGAGCCACAACAATAGAAGGTTATATGTCGATTTAGGTCATTAAATTTAACCTTCTTGAGAAATACAACTTAAAATGGCGAAAGTCAAAACAGTTAGTCTTAAAATCCGAAGAAGCCTGTATGACAGGATTTCATGTCAGAACGTTCAGTTTACACAGCGGATATCTGCAAAGCCTGACGATATTTTTACAAGGTAAAGATCGCATTGCTGTTGAAATAAGACTCTTACCTCAAACGCAGATACAAGCTTCTTGCGACGCGTAAAGACAGTACAAAATAAATCATACGCCACTTATGATTTAAATGATTTGAGGTCAAATCGAGTAAAAAGACGATTTGAAGGCAAACAGGCTTACGGCCCTCCTAACCAATGATAGCATATGGATACATATAGATATATAACAAGTTATGTATCTCGTTAATGTTATGTCAATCTCGTTAATGTTGTCAACGTCGGTTGCGTGGCGGGCGAGTAGCGAGCTGAGGTGCGAGAGAGAGGAAGAGGGTTCAATTCCTGCTGCGGGACAAATATTTGCATGTTCTGCAGATATTTGTTCCGGGTCTGTGGTACCACAGGGAATACTAGTGCCTATAGAGGTTGAGGTTTGGGTCCATGGGGAACTGGGGCCCTGCACGTACTCAAAATACTTTCAGGGCGACTGGTCAAATCGACGCGTGATCAGAGAGCTGGCTCTTATCTGGGTCAACGCATTAGCATTGCCATTCAGCGTGGCAATGCTACCAGCACACTTCACGTTCAACTATGTACAAGTAGCTATATACAAAAAATACAGATGAAACAGCTAGTTATCTAAAGATCATTGCAAAACGATCTATAGATAGCTCAACTGATCCGGATCACTACCAGAAAGGCGTTCCCAAAATACTAGCCGAAGTGCCACACTGAATGGCAATGCTAATGTGTTGACCCAGATAAAAGCCAGCTCTCTGGTCACGCGTCGCTTCGACCAGTCACATTGAAAGAATTTTGAAAACGCGAAGGGCCCCGTTTCCCCACGGAGTCTCAACCCCAAAAGGCTCAAATAAGTAAACTATACCTCCTTGTACTTACTTGTATACATAAATACATATATAACTTCCTCATTTTATATTGATGTAGCTAACCAGTTACTTTTTTAGAAGCTGTATTGGAAGTGGTCCTTATCCCATTACAATCCTCTAAAAGTGGTATAGGTAGGTTATCTTGGCCAATTGTTTTGAGAGCCGCCATTCCTATTTTGACTGTACGTACTTCACTCTAATTGGATTATACATTGGAAATAGAACTTCGCAGAAGTTTTCTGCACGAAAATAAGGTGATGTGCGTACCTACTGTAAAAACGGCATTCTGCAAAAATCCTACATTATTTTTATAATTTACTAGGTAAAAGCCTAGTAAATTAGTTCTATTTTCGATGGAAAATAAATTGGTACACATTTATACAGTAGTATTGGACACAACGAACCGTCCAAATTAAGTCCATGGGTATCGGAATTGACTAACTAAAATTTACATATAACATTTTAGTAGTGAGATCTCTTCTTTATGGTACCTAACTGGGTAAGCATAATATGATGTGTAAATAAATAAGGATGTCATAAATTGTTTTTGACAACATTATTAGAACCCTCCAAGAGTTGAATTTGGAACGACTTTAATTGCATCTTTATTCAATCTATAGTCACTTCACTTCACTTCTTGATTACAAACTATAGTCATTACACGTCTCTAAACACAGGCCACACAGAATGCCACACGTTTTTAGCAACGAAAAATCAGACCATTGTTTACGAATTGATGACCCAGATGGTGTTAGCACGACTACACGAGCTACGAGATTCCTATTTTTAAGATTTTAAGATTAACGAGTGGGTATCATCGTAGGATGTTACCTACTTACTCGTTATATACTTGTATACTTATGGAAACTTGCAATCCAGATAAACGGAGGAGGGCGTGCATGCTTGCCAGAATATTGTTAATTCTGGGGGTATCATCGGATTTCATTTCATTTTCAAAAAACGTTGCTATCAATTATAATATGTATGTATTTACAAAAATTATATAAGTAGTATATCAGTCATGTAGTTCCCATAATACAAGCTCTACTTAGTTTGGGGCTAGATGATGCCATGTGAAAAAAATATTTATTTAATTAATGCAGCACCAATTTTGTTATCCCCTTCCCACGTTGAATATAAAATAAGCGACATTTTGCAAGGATTAAATAGTTATGCTTCAAAGACCCGAGGTCAACTCGAAGCCTGATTCGATTAGCTCGAAAACTATCTATAAAAATATTCAAACATTTCCCGTCAACGGTCCCGCAGGGTAACTCAATATGGCCGCATTTAAAATGGGTCTTGGCTCGATCTTGGCCGTTAAACGACATTCAACGCTTAGGTAGAAGATGTAAATGTCAGATTAGTGGATACTATTTTATTGATCTTTCTCGTACCGGTCGGTGCGAGCGAGATTTCTGACCTTTCCCTTCTGTCACCTTGTCCGAGAAGATTTTTACGGATGAACAAAATTTGGACTGAATTCGAATGTCGTTTGCGCATTGCATCCGAACCATGTCGGTGAAAATGCGGATGTTACATCGCAGCACTGATAATTCTGACTAGTACGTGACCTTGAGCTCACCTTTTCCGAGTACGGATGAAGAAAATTCGGACTGAATTCGAATGTATGCGCATTGCATCCGAACCATGTCGGTGAAAATGCGGATGTTACATCGCAGCGCTGATAATTCTGACTAGTACGTGACCTTGAGCTCACCTTGTCCGAGTACGGATGAAGAAAATTCGGACTGAATTCGAATGTATGCGCATTGCATCCGAACCATGTCGGTGAAAATGCGGATGTTACATCGCAGCGCTGATAATTCTGACTAGTACGTGACCTTGAGCTCACCTTGTCCGAGTACGGATGAAGAAAATTCGGACTGAATTCGAATGTATGCGCATTGCATCCGAACCATGTCGGTGAAAATGTGGATGTTACATCGCAATACTGATAATTCTGACTAATACGCCGCATGCTACGTGAACAACTCCCCAAGGAAATTGCATACAAAAAATTCACGCTGCTTCTGGCGCCAAAAATGTTCTAACTTAACTAGTGATTATTACAGAAAATGGGGTCTGCTTTGATTTTCAGACTTCGTTTCATTTGTGAGAACAGAATCCACCATATCCTCCTTCCTGTAGATAACGGTTAATTTTCTGATAAACATTTTTTATTAATTTGCCGTCGATTTGTGCGGAAATTTCAATTTCGTTTGGAAATAAAATTTGTTCCATATTCGTGGCCTTTTTGTCTTGGTTTGATTTTTGTCTATTGTAGTACTTGTATATCGAGGGGAAAAAAGGTGTTCTTTTCGGCATTTTTATCTTGTTTAGAAGTGCCTACGCGACTTATACAACATATAAAATAACTCTGCTTGTAGATTGAAATCACAAGTTTATGCAGTTATTTAAATATATAAAATAGTCGGTGTAATATTGGGTTGATTAATACTTCAATTATATCCGCGCTGAACATCATTATTTTGAGCTTATATTCATTTGTGGAATTCCCACAACAACGGATGTAAGTCGCAAATTGGGTACAATTAAAACTATGCAAATACACGCCTGTTGTTTAAAATATCAATAGAATATACTAAATTACATAACTCACCATACGCAGTGACTTCATTCTTCATTAAAACATATTCTCACCGAAATATTTATTTTATAACATTAGCTGTAGCCGTGTTGGCCTAGTGGGCGATACCCCGACTTCTGATCCGGAGGTCGTGGGTTCGAACCCGGTCGTGCACCAATGGATTTTTCCACTCGAAAATTTATGTGCGCATTAACACGTGCTCAAAACGATGAAGGAAAACATCGTGAGGAAACCGGCATGCCCGAAGGCATGTGCCAACAGTTAGTGTTCCAATAAGCGGCGATGGGCTTGCAACCTGTCACGTGGAATGCTTACTACTTGCAAAACGCGGGCATGTTCCAAATTTAATGTTTGGACGTGCCTTGACTACCCCCTACTTGGTAACCTCAAAGATCTACTCTTTGAGTATGTATCTGAGGATGTCCACCATGGGGAATACAGTCGTGAGCGTGTTTGTTTGTTTTTGATTTGTTTTGCAACTTTAGCTGGAAACACGGTGTTTGTTTGTTTTTGATTTGTTTTGCAACTTTAGCTGGAAACACGGAATTAACACTACGAAACACGGAATACACTAAAATGTAACCCAATTAACCTGGGGTCTAGACAAATAGCACTTTCTGTTGGCGTTAACGCCTGCGGAATTATTGAATTGCATGGCAATGACATTAGCTGTGGAAATTTCACGTGACAGCTGCCAAGTTTTACCTTGACAAATTTGCGTTAGCGTGAAAGGAAAATTAAGCGTGAATTATTTGTCTAGACCCCTGGTAATGACCACCACAAAGGCCAATTGAATTAAAAAAAATCTTTCAAAAGCCCCTCATAAATGACTAGAACTATCATAAATGACAATCTTCTGGCTTTAATTAACTTTATTTGGCTTCTCAAAGCCATTTTTTTTTTAAATCGTGCAACAATATTCTCCGAATTTTATCCAGTCAATACTTTACCAAGCATTTTTGTAATAATTTCAGCATTTATTACTGGAAAAAAAATTAAACTAAAGCACTCGTTGATCGAGGAGATAATTATTAAATAATTAACACATAGCTAGGATATACTCATATCTAATGGCTCGCAGCACGCAACTCCATAGTAAATGGTGATTATACTTATTGAATATTAAATCAACAATTTCGATATAATCACTCGATTATTTTGGTCATTCGTTTGATTGAACTTTTTAACGTTTGGCAACTTATACGTACTTGTACAGTCAGCGTCAAGTAATTAAGTAAAAAGGATAATAACCTCATTTGTTTTTTTTTATTTCGCTTGTGTCCTCATTCAATATTATCACAAAAAAACAGCCAAGTGCGTGTCATGCCACGCGCAGTGTAGGATTCCGTAGTTGCCACACTTCATCTTAGTAATTTTCAATTGACGCTATTTTACTTTTTACCTCTCCAAATATATTTTGGTCGACTATTACTCGTTAATTTGTAACTTTTCCTTTTAACTTCATTATATATACTACTGCCGTGAATTTTATCACATATCCAAAAATAGCCGGCTGAAGTACTTAACTCCAACAATAATATGCACTAAAATACTTAATATTTCGCAAACGGATCCCTAATCGAAAACTGGTATCACACACCCGCAATTTTTTTTGAACGACATATCCAACGACACCCCACAACATGGGGACAGACGAGAAAAAAAACATCACCACTTTACGTGTAAGGGGATGTCCAATTGTCGGTATGATGAATATGTATACCCATGTCAAATACAGCTTTTTAGTACTAAGCGTCTCTGTGCTAAGCCGCGGACAGACATACGGACCCACATGGCGAAACTATAAAGGTTCCTTGTTGACTATGGAACCCTAAATACGATCCAATTTTAATCAAGGGTTTTCATGCAAAAACTTGCTTTGCTAGATTTGATTATGCTATTTTTTGATTAAAAATAGCCAAAAGTGCCAAATTGTGTTGTTGCTAATCAAACTTAAAAATAAAGGAAACGTTAATCCACTACGAATAAAATCTAATTACACACAATAGACGTAAAAGTGAATCCGGTAGAATTTTAATGATGCAATTTTTTATATTTAAATCCTTTCATTATGATGTTAGCGCGGCTTTAGCGAAGACCATACAAATAATTATACCAGATTGTGTTTCGTTGTTTTCGACCTGGCTCTATTTTCTCGAAAGGTTTTAATTATATATGCCTTCTGGGTATGTTGTAGCCTTATTAATAGGACGTATGAGTTCATTTTTAATCCTATTGGATTACCGTAAAAGCCTTGGTTACCTTTTTTCTCCACGCCTTTTGAAGGCAGATTACTAACCCAATAATGGGATGAAAAAATACACAACTTGATAGTACAGAACAAACTGATCGTATTAAAAGCACTTCCCTGATCGATTTTACACTTTGATTGCCGCCTTTGATGCATAGATATGAGCCTGTATTAATTATTTTATCGTGTTTTAATATCATTGATGAATTTTAAACTAGAGCCAAGTCAATTAAAAGCTTTACGGGACGTTTACACGTAGACAGTTGGCGTTAAAATAGTTAAGGCGCATAGTAGGGCTAATTGGTCAACTTTAGGTGAGTTCTTCTCTAGAAGCGTCTGTAGGTACCCATGTAGGTACGCAAGTGCAATACACACGAGAGGACAGAGAACCAACCATACGTCCATATCAATGTTGAAAAAAACATGATGTTTTATTTAATGAATTATTAAATAAATTAATAAATAATGCTGGCCATTTTTCACACAGCATCATCTAGCCCCAAATTAAGCAGAGCTTGTGTTATGGGTACTACATGACTGATATACTACTTATATATTTTTTGTAAATACATATATAGTAAACATGAAAACACTCAGACCCGAGACAAATATTTGCAGACCATACAAACATTTGTATCGCGGCGGGAATTGAACCCGCAACATTCTGCGTCTCAAGCGGACCTTCGCCCACTGCCTAATTTAATTTTATCTTCGCTCTCTTTTACTAACAGTAACAAAAGAAAGAGTGTCTATGGCATCGTAGCTCCCAAACGGATGAACCGATTTTGATTTAGTCTTTTTGTTTGAAAGGTGACTTGATCTGAATGTTTTTTTCATATGATTCAAGAAAATCAGTTCAGCCGTTTGAAGATCATCAGCTCTTTTTTAGTTGATGAGGGGATGATAGCAACTTTCACAGGTCTAATCGATTCGAAATTTAGTGCTTCAGTGATATTGAAGAACATGGTTACCTTGACCTGATGCTTAAGCATCACCTGGAATCTGCAGGATAACCAACTCCTCGCTAACTTACAGCAGAGTTACCGTGATTGGTATCATTAGAAATATATTAAATTACAAACTGTTCATTGTTTTTTTTAAAGTAGGTACTTAATTGGTTTTGAGAGAGTAAATGCGAAGAAGATGCGTTTACTTTTGATTAACGTGGATGTCGTAAGTTCCACGTTCTTAAAACATACTTTAATCAATGAAGTTGCGAAAGCATTTATATGGCTACTTTCTGTTGTACTAATCTAGGCTTATATGATGTGAAGCACATCAGGCGCCTTTTGTACAGGGAAGACACGAGAAATTCTTTTTTTCACATAAACTACGCAGATACATTAATAACTGTCTGACTGTCTGTAAAGACAGTCAGTGTGATGAGTGTATTAATTGACAGTTCCACCGCACATGTTTTCTAAATTATAACATGGTTTTTTTTTAGTTTTATTTGTTTTTTTTTTATGATATGTTATTTAGAAACTCAGAATACTTAGATGTCAACTTCAATCAGTTTTACTGTTTGCTTGACACGCTATGAAAACAGTGACTGACCTCGTGTAAAGGGACCGTAGGTGTTTATAATTTATTCTGCTGCTATCAAAGGCACGTGGTAATGGTTAACCGGGGCCGGTCAATATGGAAATACTTAGTCAAGCATAGTTCAGAGGTTGTAGAATGTAGAGCCAGTTTGTGAGCTGGAATGTTTCGAATCGCTCGCATTATTTAATTTAAGTAACAGATAATTTCTAAAAACAAACACGCTCACGACTGTCTTCCCCATGGTGAAAATCCTATAGATACTCAGTGAGTAGATCTTTGAAGATACCAAGTAGGGGGTAGTCAGAGGCACGTCAAAACATTACATTTGGGACATGCCCACGTTTTTCAAGTTAACATTCCACGTGCAAGCCCATCGCCGCTTATTCGAACACTAACTGTTGGCACATGCCTTCGATTTTTTGTTTCTAGCGCATGCCGATTTCCTCACGATATTTTCCTTCACCGTTTTGAGCACGGGTTTATGCGCATATCAATTTTTCGAGTGGCAAAATCCACTCCAAATCCAAGAAGTCGGGGTTTCACCCACTAGGCCAACACGGCTACCTAATATTTTTTAATTAAATCAAAATATTACGCGTTTGGCTGAGTAGCATTGGATTTTTGTAATGGCTACTTGACAATGAGCGCTCAGGACTAGTTTACAAGAAGACCAGGCATGTAAACCAGGCTTAACACAGCAGATAAACAATAGGCGAACAAATGATTTTTTACCTTAAAAACTTTTTACTTGTGTATTCAAACACTTACTTTGGGGCAATAATAGAAAATAAAAGCCCCAAAGTAAGCAGAGCTTGTGATATGGGAACTACATGACTTCTATATATTTTTTTTTTGTAAATACTTACATATTATACATAGAAAACACCCAGACCCGATACAAATATTTGTAGATGATATAAAAATTTGTCCCGCGGCGGGAATAGAACCCGCAACCTTCTGCGTATCAGGCGAGCCTTCGCCCACTGCGCCACAGAGGTTGACAGCTAACAACAGCAAAAATAGTAACAGAAAAACAACCTATTGTAAACAAATATACAGGCTCCTTGTATCCCGGGTAAAATCAAGAGCTTCGAAAGCTCTTTCGAACATACTTTCTCAATTATTCCAAACAAAAAGAATTGATTTGAAATTAATCTCCTCCCACACATTGCAGAGAGCACTTGACCGAATGCCGAGCGCCAACACTGAAGTGGGTTTTGTTCTGTTCCCGCTGTTACTACAGCACTACTCATAGCAGGTCTACGCCACAGCGAAATGGCTTACAATAGAAAATGGGCTTCATTTAGTTTATTTTGGATGAAATATTACTAATTGATATAAATATTATGTTTATTCTGCTCATTGTGTTGCCTACTAAGCATTTATTTTTAAGTTCATTACGATAACCTTGGTGCATACAAATGTTTTTTCTAAGTTTGTTGTTGAATAAAGTTATTCAAGTTATACATATTAAAGCTACGAAGAATTTATGACACACAATTCAGAGATCTAATATTTGGAACTTGGCTTTATTTGTAATTCTTTTGATGATTACCAACTTTACCAAATTAAGGGTTTGTCAAAAGTAACATGTCTTTTATAATTAATAGAGGATCATGTGGGCGTGGTCGTCATTACTTGAATTTTCTAGAGATCGCTCGAATGATAATAATAATAACTTTTTATTAAGACAAAATGATCAAAAAAAAACAACACGCTCACGACTGTCTTCCCCATGGTGGACATCCTCAGATACATACTCAGAGAATAAATCTTTGAGAATACCAAGTAGGGGGTAGTCAGAGGCACGTCCAAACATTACATTTGGTACATGCCCGCGTTTTTGCAAGTAGTAAGCATTCCACGTGACACTTTGCAAGCCCATCGCCGCTTATTAGAACACTAACTATTGGCACATGCCTTCGTTAGTAAACTTAAGATAAAGGTTAGTACTTAATTAATAAGACAGCTTATGTCCTCTGGGAGAGCTTCTACACCAGAGGGCATGCGTAGTTGTTTGCTTTTTCTTTCAGGATGCTGATGTTGCTCGCGCGCACTCTGCTTAGTAAAGAGGCAGTCTTTTTCCGCCAGATAGCGTCAAATGTATCGGTGCGCGCATCCGCGAACATGCGTGAAGCACTACAGAACCGCGGGAGCCGCAACAGCGTCCCCCGCGCTTCTGTGGTGCTATTAAAAGCGTTATTAAATTGGACCCGCAGAGCATTGTAAGCCTTTTGATTATGTTGAAACCACAGACTCGGTGAGTACATGGATGTACAGTACGCATTAAAAAGGGTAATTTTGACAGCGTCTGTACATCGTGCGAATTTGCGGGTCAGTATACTGGATATATAAGCTCGAAATCCAAGAAAAAAAGAAACTCTGGAACCACTGATTTTTTTATATACATCATTACATATTTAAGAATCATTACGCAGATCTGTGAGGATATAACAAATAGAGGCAAAGGCAAGTTAAAACATTTGTTTGGGTTAGTCCCACGTTTTTCATTAGTAGCATTCCACGTGACAGGTTGCAAGCCCATCGCCGCAATACCCAACGTTGGCACATACTCTCGAATGTTTGATTCTAGAACATAATATATTTCACCAGTTTTTGCAGTTCACTTTAAACTTACCAATCTTAAGTAATCAGTATCTTACCTACCCGTAAGTATTCTGTGGATTATCATTAGCCAAACGACCCAAAATAATCGTATAATACTAACTTAAATGTTCATTTCATTTAGTCGTGCCTCATCCACAAAGAACTGAATTTGCAAAATCCTATTTCAGCCGAAAAAAACGTCCTGCGAAATGAGATTGGTAAATCCGAGAGTCAAGTCGTGTTTACACTGACCACGAGCAAAATCTCTCAAAAATTGCATTTATGCGAGATTTATAAAATGAATTATAATAGAATATGTTACAAATCTTTTAATAACCGACACAAAGTCCTTTGTAAGCTTAGCACGTTTAGGAGGGATACTCTGATAACAAGCCTATTGGACGTTTAATAAAAACGGATTAGTTATTTACAAAGGCTTTTATAAAAGATTGCGTCTTGTTCACAGTTGCTATGTTTTTATTCATTTGAAAATAACATGTTCTCAAATAATCTATAGAACAGTGTAGGTACAGAGGACTCTATAGAGTCCTCTTTACCTATAGCCCAAATTATTTGATTTTATTTGTCACAAAAAAAAGCCCAGTTTGATGCCGATCCTTCTGGTGCTTCGGTCTTGAGATATCGTTGTAAATAATTGGAGTGGTCCACATGATAATTGTGATCCTACGAAATGAACTATAATAATTTCCATTTTTAATGTTTCGAAGACAACATAATTATACGAACAATCAAACCGTCTGCGGCCGTCACCGTACTGTCATTAAATTATTAGGTATTCAAAACCCACTGTCCCGAAATGTTATTTCTAGATCTTAGGGTAGGTAAACATTTTTAGATAATAGATTGGATAGGTTCTAAATTCAAAATCAGAAATGTCAAATATTATAAAAAATATTAAATAACAATTAAACTACTTAATCATAGATTGGTCTAGAGTCTAGACATTACGTAGTATAGATTGTACACTTTACATAATTCTAGACTCTAGAGTAATGTAAGATTCATAATTAAATTGTTAATAAAAATTAACAAATAAAATTATAACTTACATTCCCAGCGTCTTTTTCGTAAGAGTAGAATCCATTTTTATTTTACATAGAAGTAAACTATGTGTGCAATATGTTTTCATGATATCCTAAAAAATTAACCTTGGTGCTAATGCCCCAACTTAACTACAAGATTAAGTTGGCACAATAGCCTGGCCTCTTAAGTGTGCGTTTACACTTTAAAAACCAAAAATCCATTGAATATTAAAACTAAACCCCGATTTCACCAACACAATAACGGGTGGTTCAATCCTAATCAATTCTTTTTTACACGTGTTTACATAGGAATCTGTCATCATAATCTATGGTTATACTTGATCGTCCGTTAATTTTGTAGGTGAACTCAAGCCCAACTAGGTAAGAGATATATATACCGAGTTAACAATTCAACCAAAGAAGACTAATCAGTCCGACTATCAATTCGCCTTAATCGAGCACAACGATCGACGACTATTATTGTAGTTTATATAGGAATCTGTCATCATAATCGATTGTTATACTTGATCGTCCGTTAATTTTGTAGGTGAACTCAAGCCCAACTAGTTAAGAGGTATATATACCGAGTTAACAATTCAACCAAAGAAGACTAATCAGTCCGACTATCATTTCGCTTTAATCGAGCACAACGATCGACGACTATTATTGTAGTTTATATAGGAATCTGTCATCATAATCGATTGTTATACTTGATCGTCCATTAATTTTGTAGGTGAACTCAAACTTAACTAGGTAAGAAATATATACCGAGTTAATAATTCAACCAAAGAAGACTAATCAGTCCGACTATCATTTCGCCTTAATCGAGCACAACGATCGACGACTATTATTGTAGTTTATATAGGAATCTGTCATCATAATCGATTGTTATACTTGATCGTCCATTAATTTTGTAGGTGAACTCAAACTTAACTAGGTAAGAAATATATACCGAGTTAATAATTCAACCAAAGAAGACTAATCAGTCCGACTATCATTTCGCCTTAATCGAGCACAACGATCGACGACTATTATTGTAGTTTATATAGGAATCTGTCATCATAATCGATTGTTATACTTGATCGTCGGTTAATTTTGTAGGTGAACTCAAGCCCAACTAGGTAAGAGGTATAATATACTGAGTTAATAATTTAACAAAAAAGACCAATCAGTCCGAATCAATTAGCCACGACTCAAGCAGTACGTCTTTGGAACGCTAGATATGCGTTCCAAAGACGTACTGCTTGCGTTTAAGGAAGGCCTCGTCTCTAGCCATATTTAAAGCTCGCGTTAAATTATATAATCTATCCCAAAATTCATAGTTTTAGCTTGATCCTGTTTTGCTGAGTTTCGACTGTACGTATGTATAAGTATTTATATAAGTATTGTATTTGTTGTAGTATGTTTTATAATAATATTATTTAAGGTTTACACAAGTTATTAAGTATACCTCGGCCACTTCAAAATCATATATAATCCCCTCCATCCAAATGTTGTCTGGATAAGATCGCTTTTAAGCGATAAGACCATTGTACCTTTTCTTAATGTAATAATTTATTTTGTTTATATCATAAGGTGTACAATAAAGTGTTTTGATTCATTCGCCTTAATCGAGCACAACGGCCATCGACCACTATTGTTGTAGTTTACATTCGGCCGCCTGCCAGTACACAGACCCCATCGACGCTAACGCTAACAATTCACGTTACATGGCAACAATGCTACTGTCAGCCGCACCCGTTCGCACATTCAAATACAGATTCACTAGCATTGCTTACACACCTACGTAAATTCAACTGATATTTCAGTTACGGGCACCGTACTTGCTACTAATCCAATAGTTCATCATTGTAATAATTTAAATTTAATAATTAATTGTAAACCTCTGCAACGCCCTGTCAAGGCCGATGTACCTACAACCTACTTGGAGCTGCATTAGACCTAAGCTTAACCATTGTATGTAGGACATTAAGCATGAATAAATGAAATTGAAAATTTTTACTACTGAAATGTGAAAGTACTAATACATATGCAAATATTTGTCTCGGGATCTGGGTGTTTTCTATATATGATATGTATGTATTTACAAAAAAAAAGTTTATAAGTAGTATATCAGTCATTTAGTTCTCATAAAACACGCTCTGCTTACTTTGGGGCTAGATGATGCTGTGTGAAAAATGTCCAGCATTAATTATAATTATTATTATTAATACGTTTCCTATATTTTTAAATGGATGAACTGGATTTTCCTTCTCATTAACCGTAATATAATTAAACGTATTTGTTGTTCTACTTAATTAATTACATAGAACTATTCCGAATTTCATACAAATCAGTTCTCGAAGATTCTCTGCAACAACAGCCATCACACTTTTGCATTTATAATATATTATTCGTAGGAGTTTTGATGCTGAAAGGATTGTCTATTCTCATTGTTGCAAATACAAAGTCATTAATAATACTTACTCAAAACGATGCTTTGTTTGTATAATTTGAAATAAACAATGGTTATTTATATGTACCTACCTACTTATTTTAAAGATGCTTCTAGGATTTGCATTTATTTCCGTGCGTTGTTTATTTATAATAAATTCAATTACCTCTCACGTACATAAATATCAAACACAAATGATTTGTTTTGGAACAAAGTATTATTTAAACATTACAAAAATAGGAACGCTTATAATTGTGGCCTAAAGAGTCATGTTTGCCTAGTGGTCGGTACCCAGACTTTCGATCCAAAGGTCGTTGGTTCAAACCCAGTCGCGCGGCAATTTTTTTTTTCATTTCGAAATATTTATGTGCTCTTCACTCATACTCATACTCGTATGCTAAGTTCCGAAAAAAATATGTATACTGTTAGAACGGGTCTTTAACTACGCCATACTCTGTATGCTCACAGATCTGCGTTCTGAGTATGATAGTCTCTGAGGATGTCCATCACGGAGACCACAGTCATGAGCGTGTTTGTTTTGTATTTGTAACAATATCTTATACGACAATCAAAACTCAAATAAAATGTTGGGTCCCTATTGTTTTAAAAAGAATAATCAGCCTTGTTATTTTGCTTTTCTTTCCTGGTTTGGTCGCGGAAGAACAGGCAGTAGATAAAACCAACGTTTCAAAGTGATCCTTGTGATTTTAATGAATAAATGAAAATTGACTTTTACTTTGAAAATCTTCACTATAGGTTTTGAGGTTTAGGTTTTAATCACATCAGTCGTTGATAACAACACAGGTACTGTTTACTACTTCAATTATAATAAATAAAAAAATAATGCTGGACATTTTCATACAGCATCATCTAGCCCCGAATAATAATATTTTTTTTATTGAAGTAACAGTCATACCTACCTTTGTATATCTTGTATATATAGACTTTCTATCACCTCAGAGACATGTTTGAAAAAGGGAATTCAGAAAATATTTTCTGCGTAAATATCTCGCGAACATCTAATTCATTGACCTTTTTACTTACAATTTGATACATAGATATTACCTTTGCACGTCCAAACCACTTAACAGTTTTTTTTTATTTATTTAGTATGGAGATTAATTCATGGAGAAAAAAATTGAAATTCTACGCAGACGACGTCGCGGGCACCAGCTAATTAATAATTTTTTTGTAAGGAGGTACGTACTGTCAATTTTATAATAAAACGTAGTCAAAATACCATCCATTTTCAAGGAAAATATCGGAATTTTATGACGTCGGAATCTATTCGCGAGGGATGATAAACGAGCCAATTTGTGGCCGTGGACAGTGCAATATTGTGGTCAATTTGTCTGCACTTTGCAGCGAGATGTACCTACCTAATTTCCTGAACTCTGTTAGTATTTTACATTTTAAATATTCCGAGACATCCGTAATTTTTTTGATTGTGATTTTGTTACGAATATTTATTTTTGCGTCTCAGAAACATTCAAACAATAGGTGTCGTTGACCATAGATACAGATTTTTATTAATTACTAGCTTCTGCGCACGGCTTCGCCTGCTTGTTACCCGGATTAAAAGTAGCCTGTGTTATTCTGATGTATTAGCTGTATTATTGTAAAGTTTCATCAACATCCGTTCAGTAGTTTTTGCGTGAAAGAGTAACAAACATCGATCCTCACAAACTTTCGCATTTATAATAGTTATAGGATTGTACACACAAATAAACACTTGCAAAAGGCTGGTTACTGAAAATACGAATTAGGGTACATTCCCGTTTTGTAAAATGAATGAATGGAGAAAGTATAAAGTAATCAATCTTTTGAGTCGGCGGCATGTCAGACCACATTATTCCATTTACCTACTGGAAAAACGTAAGTGAAAAATGAACGCAGAAATCCCAGACTCAAGATTTGCCAGAGGGTCATGGAACGCAGTATTCTCGGCTTAAAACACATTGACCGAGTTCGAAATACCACGCTGCGATCGATGGCTGAATTTCTGATGTCGGGAGCAAAACAATGGGAGTGGGCGGGCCGTGAGCCGAGAGCCGGATGCAGCCCGAGAAGTGGACAAACGCAGAACACCTTTGCTGCCTGAGGATGAAAGACGACATCGTCGTGTTGGAGGTCGAATGCGTTGGCTTGAAGATCTGGATGCGTTCTAGAATAGTGGGAGACCTCCAAGGATAGACAGATGGAAGGAATTGGGTGAGATCTATGCCCAGCAATGGGACACGACAGTTTGAATAATTGCTCTCAAAAGGTGAAGAAAAACATTATTAAGAAACTGACATGTCCTAGAAATATAAATTCCAAAAAATGTGCCTATGTGCATAAAAGGAGCCTCTGCTGCGAGGTGCAATATATCATTTTCCACACTGTTTCTTTCATCATCGGTCACTAAGGCCATTTCAGCATACTATACCTCAAGGTTGCAGGTCACTATCCTGAAGTTACGCAGGGAGACCTCAAAAGAAACAGCAACACGACAAATAAATTAATTGCATCCGTTTGCGACATTAATATTTTCTACTACCCGGCTGGACCCGATTGCCACCACTGCACCTACAAACTGTTCATAGGGTTTATAAAGATTATCAGTTTTGAGAGAGGAATGCAAAAATAATGTATTTCTCACTTTTTTGTGAGTGCGGATGACGTATAATCGCCACGGTTCAATGATGAAATTTGTGTTGCTACTTTCTGATGGCTAATCTAGGCCAGGGAATATTTTTAAGTGTTTTAGTAAAAAACCAGTCAAGTGCGAGTCGACTCGCGCATCGTGGCTTCCGTACGATTTAAATTAGATGCTTCGGTAAATTTCGTCTATCATCGGAAATACGAACGCCCAATAGTGATATTTATCTAAAGCTGTTACAAAAATTATGTAAACATTTTTAACTGTTATCGTTAAATTATTATGAAACGAAAATAAATTAAAAGTTTTTAAATTTTTTTCAAAGTTCAGTTATTTAATGAACAAGAAATATATAAAAGTCAATTGTCTAATAGGTACTAATGCAATTATCGTAACTTAATTACTCACTGTCAAAAATGGGATGACTATATCTATTAAAATACGTACTACTATGAGGGTGTTAACAGCTCTATATACTTTCAAATACTGGCACCGCACGTGCCGTTGACGCTCGCTAGTGACTGACGACTCTGACGAGCCGTCACAAGCCGTGGCACGGCCGGACATTGGTTGCATAATTTGGAAACTCGAACTTTGCCGAAGCTTCTAATTTAAATCGTAGTATTGTAAATCACCATACATTGCTCTAACAAAAAAAAGTTTGTTAAGTTATACATTTTTGTTGTTTAATTGTTAAGTTAAGTTGTAGACTTTGTAGTTAAAAAAAAATCGCTCATACATCGATATACTTGTGCTGTGAGACCTTTCTTCTTGCCAAATTTCATGGTCCTAGGTCAACAGGAAGCACCTACCTACCGTATGGGTTTTGATTTATTTACGAGTATCAAAATATGTTGCTATAATGGCCTTATTTTTTATTTTGACTTAGAAGCTTGATTTTTTAGAGCTCCAAGGGACTGTAGTCTACTTATTTGATATTAATTTCAACTTGATACCTCCACGCGTTCCTGAGAAAAAGGGTCTTGACAGACTGACAGACAGACGGACAACGAAGTGATCCTATAAGGGTTCTGTTTTTCCTTTAGATGTACGGAACCCTAAAAAGAACTTTTCCTGAAATATCCATGAGCAGACAGGCAATCTTCCAACAAATCGGTCCATTAGGTAATCACTGAAACTCGTACATCAAGCAAACAGTCCATCTCGGAAGAAATCTATCGACACAGCAAACAGAGTGTAAGTTACAATGGTGGGAACGTGGAATAAAAAGAGATATGGTATTAAGTCGAGCTGAAAATAACGTTTGCTCATTTCAGTCTCAAGAAGTGTACTGCTAAAAGGAAAGAACTGCAATAGACCAAAGGGCTCGCTATATTCGCTATATTGAACAGTATTGAGCCATTGTTATTGTAAAATGGGAATTTACACGTGCCGGACTATCGGTGAAGGCAAGAACTAATTTCAATTCATTCCGAGAGTCTTCGGGTGAGTAATCAACATCTTTGTGCGCTTTTTGCAGGGCGCGCAAGTGCAGGTTCTTTACAGCCTTGAAACATAACTATTTACTTATTTCCTGCTATATTCTGTGTCTTAGTCTATACAACCCATACTGGATAGTATAACCCAATAAATTTCTGATACATAACATTCCAACATATTCAAATATGTACTCATGAATTGAGTCTGAATCAGGTTAGTAGAATACAAAAAGGTTATACACTGTTAATGATTTTTTAAATGACACATTGTAAACTAGGTACGGTAATAACACGGACATTATACGTAATATAATTTAGGAATGATCCCTAAAAAAAATTTTTAATTGTTGTATACTATTTTACTACAACATTATTTTATACCTATCGCAAAATAAAGTTAAACTGAAAGCAATCTAACCATGATATCTACACAGCCACTAACCACCTATAGCTACTTTGTCAACGAGAAAACATAAACAGTTATGCGTTCCACCGCATAATTGCGCTCCGTAATACCCTCCTCGTATTTTCAATACAACTTAAATCCAACCTTGTCAGACCCACATCGGACGTTCTCTATCGGATGAGGAATCGGCCCCTCCGATCTAGTGTCCGGTTTTACGGAACCTGTCCAAGGACCGACAAGTGGTAATCGTTCTTCAGCATGAATTACACCGATGAGAATTATACTTTACTAGCTTCTGCCCACGGCTTCGCCCGCGTGGTACAAGGATAAAAAGTAGCCTATATGTTATTCTGATGTATAAGCTATATTAAGTTTCATCAAAATCCGTTCAATAGTTTTTGCGTGAAAGAGTAATAAACATCCATCCTCACAAACTTTCACGTTTATAATATAAACCTTCGATGAATTTAGGATTTTATGTGGTTAAGTAGACGATGTCTAAAACTCGGGAAGTCGCAATATTCAGCGATTATGCCATGACGTTGAAACCACGAATGGCAATCACGAACCGGACGATGTTATGACCTTAATGGACGATCCCAGTGGTTTGATCACTGACATCGTCATCGCCGTTTGTCGTGGCACTCTTAAAGGGATGATATTGTCCAGCAGCAGACTTCTATTTTCTTTTCTTAATATAGATACATTTTGATATGTTCAAAAGTTTTGAGAACCCATTATAGAAGATTTTTCACTAAAGACCATAATAGCAATATTATTATATTGCTGCAAACAATACCTACTTTATAAATAGAAAGCCATTGTTCTCGAATCGGACTAATCACAGCTTATGAAAAGCCATTGTTATCCGTTCCTAATTTAAAAAAACTTTTGTACAAAGCCATCAATTTGCAAAAAAATAATTAAGAGAATGGACGCCACTGCTCTGACAGTAGTTACCTCCCACTTTGGGATGAAATAAAAAACTTTAGAAGTTGCTTTAAATAAGTGTGATCATGGTCGGGTCCAACTCATTTCATTAATATTCTTAGTGATCGAAGACCCGCCTGAGACGCTGACGATTGCGGTTTCAAATAATTGCATGATCTGTAAATATTTTTCTGGATATTTTCTATGTATGTATTTACAAAAAAATGTATATAAGTAGTATAGCAGTCACGTATTTCCCATAACACAAGCTCTGCTTACTTTGGGGATAGCTAGATGATGCTGTGTGAAAATGTCCAGCATTATTTATTCTTTATTGTACAGACAAATAAACACTTACAATAGGCAGAATTAAATGACATGTACAAAGGCAAGCTTAACCCTAAACAGAGTTTTCTTCCAGCAAACATCATTTATCATTATTATAATTATATTTTCAGAGTCGCTGCTGCACTTTTTGGTTACAACTGAAATACAGTATTGGATGATGATAAAACATCCAACGTGATATGCTGAGCTGAACACCAGTTTGGTACAAACAGAACTACTACTCGACATAAAAATTATAAATAGTATAATTTTAATAGAAGAGCTTGTGAAAGGGCTCGTCCGGGGAAGTGCCACCATCATGCCTATTTCTGCCGCCAAGCAGCAATGTTCTCATTGCTGTGTTCCGGTTTGAAGGGTAAATACAGGCACATTAGATCTTTCACCTTGATATCACCTCTACCAACAGGTGGGCCGTAAGTTGGTTTACCTCTTAAGAGTATATATTTTTTTTATTTATTGTTTCAGATTAGGAGAACTAACCTACCAGCCTACTTTTAGTTGTATATCCCTCCTTTTTTCTATGTTTATGCCAAAAAAAAGTTTATACTGCTCTATTCCAATCAGCAAATTTTTGACGGTACCAATTATATTCGCCTTCATGGGCACAAATTTGTTCACCCATTAGCACTATGTGCAAACAGGCCTGCCGACAAATACGTGTGTGGACATTGTCTTGATAGCCTACTGTTTGTTCTACCCTGCTTGTGTACCTCGCACACCATGAAGGGTAAGGTCAGCGTAAGTTTACGCAACTGAGGTTTCCACTGACAATAGTTTGCTAACTGACAGACTGACTAAAATTCCAGTGGAAACGGCGTCGAAATAGGAAAATTCCTATTCCAAAAGCGTTCCTTCTTGTGATGGCACGCAGTGTCATTCGTGCTGTTTTCTATAGAACAATGAACATCTGGCGTTGCTTACTCGACCAAAAAGGACATTGAGAGTTGATATTTATTCTCCGCTTTGGTGGAATACAATGCTTGTAATTGGATTGCTTTTCGAGTACTTGTTTACCACGACCTCTATGGAGCAGTGGGCGAAGGCCCGCCTGAAACGCAGAAGGTTCGATTAGCGCCGCGAGACATATGTTTGTATGATCTGCAAATATTTATCTCGTGTGTGGGTGTTTTGTATGAATAATAAGCATGTATATAAAAAAAGTATAAAAAAAGTAGTCATGTAGTATATCTCGTTTGGGGCTAGATGATGCTGTATAAAAATTGACCAATTAATAAAAAATAATAATTATTTATTTATATTATTTATGTATTCCGAAAAAGAAGTTATTCACATATGTATTTGAACAAAACAAACGTATTTATTTAAATATTAGGAAAGAGCAAAAATTAATGATGCAAGTTTATCTAGGCTATCTAATCAGCCCACGTATCCACCTAACCACGTATCACGTAGATCACTTTGAACGGATCACTGACGCATCACAAATGTTTAATTTTCCTAAAAAAAAATCCTTGGCATAAATTATCAACTCTGTCATATTAGAAAAGATGGTTAAATCTCCATCTTCGTCTATTCAGAACCATTTTTATGAACGCCAATTATGCCACAAATGTGGCAATTTACACAGCAACTTTTTGACGCAGTTTCTTTATGAAAACTCACCGTAATCATAACACATTTAAATTAGGTGTCATAAAAAAGACCCAGAGTGCCGTCAGCTTTGAATATCTTGCAGATTGGCTAGACGAAGTTAAACAAAATGAGGTGCCAAGGTTCTTGCAGTTTTTGACACAATTTACATTTTAATTTACAAATTAAACAGAGTATCCTCGCCAGACCAAGAGTAGAGTGTCCGGTTGCCCAGTAGATTTGTCCGGATAAAGTGAAGTTTAACCACTTTCGATAAAATGTATGATAAAACGTTCGCCTCCGTTAACCTACATGCAAGCTTTGTGTACGTAAACTTTGCCGTTATACATATGTTGGAGTAAATTACAAATGCACCATGTTGGCACCATAAGCTTTTGTAGATCAGTTTTTTTACTTTTTATTTGACTTACTGTCAGAATATAATGACATGTTTTCGCACACTCGGTCTGTTATAAACGGCGCACTGTGAATAATATAATTGTCTTTCGAAGACGAAATATGATTTGAAATTTCCGGCGCGACCTGCCAACGATGACGTCATCCGTGTCAATTTAATTTATAACCAATTTAACAATACAGCGCTGACTCATTCTCCACTGCCTAAAACAAATTAATTGTCTATGGAACTCCGGACGGGGTGAGGTAAGCCGAATCGGCGGAGCGGGTGGTAATTTTTTACGTATTACTATTATGTATTCTGTGGTTCTATCTTGAGAAAACATTCTTTAAAAAATTCTCAACGTTCTTTTGAATTAAAGAGGTGCTGAGATAAGACTTAAGCATATTCATAGACAAGCCCTCGGCAGTCAGGTAAAAAAACGAACGCTCTAGATTGAAAATCATAGAGCAATAAAGTTTTTTTCTGTTTTAAGATTTGTCAGCGGGCATCTCTAGATACGAAAAATTAAATTAAGTATTTACGTAATAGTACGCACTTAACATAAACTGGACGAGGAAACATTACGGTTTGTAGAACAAAGCTATTTGGCCACTTCTCGAAATTAAACATCATGAAATTTAACGGACCTTGTGCTGTAATTTATAATTAGTTTTTCCATATTTGTATGGAAAATTATAATAATAAAGCTCATGGTATCTAGCTGCGTAGATCCGTAGGTATATTTATTTTATATTGTTTTATCATTAAGTTCGGGAGAGCAATCTTGTCAATCAATTCTAAGTTAAAACGTTAGGTAAACATAGATTGAAAATCACAAAGCAAAAAATATAAGACAGTTTTCGACCCATATAAAATTTAACCTGCAAAGCTCTCGGTTGTATCAAAACTGGTAGACCAAACCAAAGTGTCAGTTTTTAATTAGGTACATAATTTATATCCTTTCGCATTTCGGCAATATCAATGTTTAGGATTTTTTTTGTGTATACCAATACAGTTACAGAAAGAGTGGTTTAATTATTTTATTACATCCTAGCACGCAAACTGCTTGATTGATTTTAATTACGATCTCTGTGGCGCAGTGGGCAAAGGCCCGCCTGAGACGCAGAAGGTTGCGGATTCCATTCCCGCACAAATGTTTGTATATGCAAATATTTGTCTCGGGTCTGGGTGTTTTCTATGTATAATATGTAGTATATCAGTCATGAAGTTTCCATATTACAAGCTCTGCTTAGTTTGGGGCTAGATGATGCTATATGAAAAATAACCAGCATTAATATATATATTGTGTATATATATATAATCCTGAACATAGAGGGGCATACCTAGAGTACACGAAGTGTCGAAACATTGGCTAACATAGTTTGTTTAAAACAAACTAAAATTACCTTTATATGGAAAAATATGCAGTGTTTTATACGTGTGCATATGCAGAAAATTAAATTTTCAAATAACCCAATCTAATTAAAGTGAGGATTCTATCTGAGAAATTAATTAACATCATGTGCCCTACGCTGAATTTCTGTCTCCAGTTTAATCCTCCCGCTGAAAATAAGGACAGGCCCACTATTGTAGGTTTTTCTGATCTATTTTTAGATGGCGAAGGTTTAGTTATGAATGTCATTTAGGATTAGTCTCTTTTTTATTTTTGTGATGTTCCGTGTTATTTATTTTCTTTACATAAAATTCAAACATAAGTTGCGATTTTTCAAACTTCTGCAGATAAAATCTGTTCTTTTATTGTTTTTGAAAGAAGTTCTGGTTTTCGTTTTAAGTTTCAGCCCACGGATTCACCGTATAAAAAGTAACAGATGAAAATTAACGTTTTTTCATCAACGCTATTCAATATAAAACGAACAGACAATACACACACGTGATTTACACAAACAATACCTAAATACTAAAACATACATAAAACTTTGAAGGTCCATTCTAATTATTGGTGAAAAATGTTTAAAATAGGATAAGTAGTTTCTGAGATTTGCTCCTATTTATAAACTATACCTCCTCATACTATAAGTGTAAATAAATATATTTTGATTTGAAAAAAAATATATTAGGTAATTAAAAAGAAGCGTGGGTCATGAACTTGAGCTGTACGCTGAGAGACCTCCAATCCTTAAATAACTAAGCTAAATTGAAACTGTTTGACGGTAAACTGTATAGAATAAGGACTGAAGGTGAATGTGAAAATCCATTATTTCCATAGGATTACAAGAACAGTAGACCAAACTGGGATTGGATATTCTTTCGGTGATACTTGCTTTCTATAATTAAGCTAAAATATAATGAACTCTATGTTTCATCGTCCGCCATATAATCGCATACCATCAGGTGAGATTAAGGCCGAATAAAAGTATATTCTAGTAAAAAAAATGACATACTGTATTGATGAAAACAATCAGAAATTTACCTAAACTCGGTCAGAAAATTTGCATCGTTATTCAATGTGGTAACCTTGCCAGCCCTTTTTATACTGTCGTAAATGACTTGAACTCTGTTTTCCATGACTAGAAAAATAACAAAAGATAAAAACATACTTCCTTTCATCGTCTAGGCAGATATACTAGGTAGTTCAGTTATAAATTTCAGGTATTTGGTTGTGGAACAAAACAGAATGAATTTAAAATGCATCTCTATTGAATCCCAGAGAGTATATGTTGTTATACCGTGTCATTCATTCGAGTGGTATGCGGTTGTCGTACCACACAAAAGCTGAATGAAGGATCATCAAAAACATAACCAAGCCGAGTTTGTTGCCTGATTCTTCTAGGCTTGGTCACGAGCGAGGAATCGGCGTAAATTCACGTATTTTAAATTGACCTTTCTATATGATCCCTGTGATTTCAATGAATAAAAACCAATTGTTTTTGACTTTGACGTACATACGTACTCGTAGGTTCGAGTTAAACATTATTTCATTGTCTGGTCATAGATATTATAATACTATACTAGTAGTATGGTTATAAAAATGTCATGCCTAGGTACATATTCGATAATAGCGATTTATGAATTACACAATGAACGTAATCATTGATAAGGTATAGTTAGGTTAGGTTAAATCCGAGGTTCGAGGTTACATGCACTTGTCAGATATGAAATTATTATGAAACATTTTCCTTGTATTTAAGATTTGTAAACACTGTCATATCTATACAAAAAAAAAATATAAAACAATATATAAAATAATTAACAAACATCACAATGTTTTGTTCGGTACTTTGAGTTTGGTTCTGAAAAGTGTTGCATAGATAAATAAACTTTAATTTTGTTCAGAAATATGCTCGTGAAACACAGAATATTTCAATACAAAATAGATGACAGTGTTTACAAATCTTAAATACAAGGAAAGCGTTTCATAATAATTTCATATCTGACACGCTCTAGAGCGCTACAGTTATATAAATATACATAATCACCTGCAGGAGGTGCACCCAGCCTCAGCTAACGAGGCTCTGACGAACCAGAACACGCTACGGGTTTTGGTCAACAACTCAAAAAAGGTTCCAAGTGCCCGGCGACTCTAGCGGCGCCACTTCTTCTCTGGAGTCCTGTGAACCAAAAATCTCCGGGCGATATCCTACCGTCAAACGACCCCACCTCATGTTATAAAAGACACCGCTACGCTTAAAATTCTCACTAACAATGTAATGAGGTGTCAATTCTATTCAATGTTGAGATACCAACCAATTCTATTCAACATTGTGATTAGATTTTGATTCGCCCACGTGGTGCTGACGACAAACCATATTTTGTTGTCTACGTATTCGAAACCATTGTTTTCAGAATCTACATATAAATTATCTAGGTATTTTGCATCACAATTTCCTATTACCTAGCTGTAATTTAATAAAACTATATTCGTAAATTAGCATGAATTTATGTAGAGCGTCTTCAAATATAGAGCTAACGAATCATACGGTTGAGTATTGTAAACGTCATCTGGTTTTAGAAACCTTGTAATTCTAGAGTAGTTTTTTTAGAAGACTATAATAATTTATAAGTCCATGATATTCTATGAGATTTTATGAATCCTATGCTAGCTGTAGTTCTTAATATCGGAATCACTGTTTATATTACAGCCTGTAAATTGTACCCATTCCTTAGTGCTTCTGCGCCAAAATATTGCGAATAAAATATTATTATAAAATACACAGAAAAGCATAAAATGATTCGATTCTAAAATATAGGTAAGTTAGGTCTAAATCATTATTAGTTTTGAACAACCTTTATCAACTCTAAAATAACTGTTTTCAATAGGTATTAACAGACCTAAACCAAATAGAACCTCGGGACTAAGCGGTTATTAAGCTAAAACTTGATTATTGCAGTCTATATTTGCTTAAACAACTACATATTGCTAAGCCTTGAGCTTAGCAGCTTTTAATAGCAGTGTACTGTTAAATATATCTCAAATAAAAGAACATTAGCTATATAATCTAAAAATAAAAAAATATTATTATAAAATGCTGTCTAGGCCCCGACGAGATTCGAACTCGTGATCTCCTGTTTACTAGACAGGCGCTTTAACCAACTAAGCCACGGCGCCACGACTATGAATAACGAAATTAAGCAAATAATCAGTAGTTTATATTACTCGCTGGACGAAAATATTGACGACGGCAGAATAATATTCAACTAAAATCAAGATTTTTGTTCAATATTATTCTGCTCACTCAGGAACATAAAAAAATAGCACGAGACGATGCCACAAGGGAGTCAGTGAGAGCCAGAACCAAAGTTGACAAAATAGATTGCGGTAGATTTGATCGCAAAGTTAGATCTTATCACCTATTCACATATTTAGTTGGAATGTATATAAGTAGTATATCAGTCATAGTTCCCATAATACAAGCTCTGCTTAGTTTGGGGCTAGATGACGCTGTGTGAAAAATGTCCAGCAGCATTATTTAAAAAAAAAAAGATAGGTAGTCATATGTAATATAAGTAATTTAATATCGACAGCAATATCAATTGTACTGTGGTTCGTTCTATCGATATATATGTATAATATCGATGTAAATTTAGTAAATTATTACTAACCTCACGTTATTTGTATCGAGTTTTTATGTAGCTACCTATCCTACTAATATTGTTTTATGCAAAAGTTATTAGGTATCTTAATTTTTTTGGATTTCTGTATGTTTATTGCTATTAATTTTCGTAATGGCTCACCCTATTTGGATTACATTGAAGGTTATATATAGTTCGTGACCTAGAATAGCACATAGGTACGCTACTTTTTATTCAGGTACGGCGCGAGCGAAGCCGTGGGAAGAAGCTGGTTGTTCTATAAAACCAATCTTTACCGTTATTTATAAAAGCGAAGCTAACCATAGATTGTAACTCACACGTTTACAAAATAATATGATAAGATAACACCATTAAATATATATATGTAATAAGATATATATTTATATAGAGAGTATTGAGACACAAAACGTACGTCTCTTTTTGGGGCCAGTTACAGTATTTTTACTAAATTACCTACCTACAACTATATCCATATACCTACCTACCTACAGTTCGTTCTTTCTATTCAGAGAATAACTTGATTACGAGACCGCCATATTTCGGAACAATTTAATTAAAAAGTTCAATTTCACCGCGTAAATAGATCAGAACTGAAAATTACTTATGAAGCGAATCTCAAGATTAAATATGAATAATTCAGTGTAGGTAGGTATAATCTGTGCCACGATCTTTTCAGACTATGGTGGTTATTATGAGAAATCTTCGGAATTGTTAATCGCATAAAACAATGTTTTTTTTAATTACGTTTTGTGGTGTCTGGGCGTTAGATCACCGATCCGATCTTATACTCCCTAGATCCATGAGGTGCCCAAGTAGGGGGTGTCTGAAACAGATATTATTTCTGGTAGCACGCTTTAAGCATTCTGCGTGACAAGATGTTAGCCCATTGTCGCTTATTGGAACACTAATCAAATGCCTTAGAATTTTGGTTCACAATACTAAATTTACTAATAGCTTTTTATAAAATATCTATGTACTACCTACATAAGAGAACATTATTACGCCTATACCACGTACTTTACTGTCGTGCGTCGAGTGTGGTCGTGGACGGTGCTCATGAGGAAGGACCTCTAAGCGGTCAACCAAACGTCAGCAGGAGTAAAGTACCTACGTGCTATAGATAGATAGATAGATAGAAAAACAAGTACACAGGCGAACTTAATGCTAATTAGCATTTTCTTCCAGCTAACCTTTGTGTAAAGAAGAGTGGAGCGGTAGTTTGGCTGATTATCAAAATCAGAGAAAAAATATTGAATAAAATAATTAGCTTCTTAAATAGAAGTAAACTACATACATAAAACTAAAATAATTCATACTTAAATATATGTTTGTGTGGCCATAGCTACGTAGATAAATTTTTCACTTAAAATAATGAAAAAATAATGTTTATGTGTTAGCTTAAGATCTCTGCTATATCTGAAATACCTATGCAATTCATCAATTTTATTGCGAAAAGGAATTAACTTCAGGAATGGTCCATTACGAAGAGTGACTAGGTACTTATTTCTAAAAGTTTAAACTACCTCGAATTTTTATAATAACTCAGGAACTTCAACTGAAATATATCGCCAAACTAAACCCAAGCTAGCTATCAATAATCCGTAACGTTGTTCAGGCAATCCCTAACAATAAAATGTTGTTTGTTTGTTGTTCATAACATAAAGCCTTTTTACACTATGCAATTTTTTCGCATGCGTTTTTAAGTTAGATTGTATAAATTTTTAACAAGAAAAATCCCTAACAATAAAATGTTGTTTGTTTGTTAGTCATAACATAAAGCCTTTTTACATTATGCAATAAACCGCATGCAATTTATCGCAATTATCTGCACATTGAATGAGTGTGCGATCTGTTTTTACACAATGCAATTTTATCGCATGCGTTTTCAAACTGTATAAATGTAAAAGGGTACAAAACTTTACCACCATATCGACTGCCGTCTGATAAGGTAGGGATTGTTTTTTATAATATGAACCTCACCCCCATACATAATACAGTATTGTAGGGATCTAGAACTACTGGTCCACAACACCCAGACCCAGGTTACAGAAACGTGTATACGAAAATCAGTTCCGGAAGAGTAACGCAAATTAATGCAAGTAAAATTGCGGGCGAACGTTAGTTTATTTAGCAAACAAACCACCGCAGCTTTTCATGTTAATAACGCGGATTATAGATACATAGCCGATAACTGACCGCATTATAGTTATAAGCATGCAATTAGCTACGCAAAATCCACAATTTGTTAGGATTAGACAGTAAAGGAAAGCAGGACTACAACACAATGTCGCACTGACTTGGTCTGTGTCCTGAGTGGAAAAAAGGTATCAGCATATAACTTTATATTATGAATAATGTTTTAGTTAGCAAAGCAGTAAATCGGCTCGATCTCAATATATGTACATACTATGAAATAGTAACCCCTTCCTGGAAAATGTATATGCAGTAGGAAGTTTGGTTGAAAAGTTACTGAAATTTCATAACGAGACTAGATAACATGACTGTTAACAATATTCTTTTATAATTGTGATGTTAGAGCTAACGGGAGCTCGTTATGTATTTATATTTACACTAACGAACTGTTTACAATTCGAGGAAAAACTAGGGATACTCACTATAGGGATGAGGGGATCCTCTAACACTTCGGATACTTTAACTTTGAATAGGTACTAACAACATGGTTACTTTGACTCAAAGTAACCATTGGTTTTTTTTCGAATATGAGATGAAAGGGTTATTTTCGGTCAGGGAGTAGGAAATTTTCACTTGTTTGCTAACGATGGGGTAGTTCGCCTTACAAATAACACTGCTATTGAAGTAACGAGCGTGTGAACATCAGAAACTAAAAACATCAGGAAAGCAAAGTATACATTAGTACAGTATTTCAAAAATCATGAATTATTTTATATTGATTAATTGTAATTTAATATTAAAGAAATCTCATAAATTTACTAAGAGTAAACAAAGACCGCAATGTTTTGTTTGGTTCAGAAAAGTGTTGCCGGTATACATAAACTTTAATTTTGTTCAGAAATATGCTCGTGAACCACAGATCATATTTCAATACAAAATAGATGACAGTGTTTACAAATCCTTAATACAAGGAAAGTGTTTCATCATAATTTCATATCTGACAAGCGCAATACGTCGTTCATATGCAAATTGATTGGTGAACCTTTTCCGCGAATCGAACGAAGTGTCGGTAAATAATTTACCAGCTATCTCGTGAAAACACGGTGTGTCTCCCTCCATGTTTGATAAAATATTGGTAAATGAGTGTATTTGGATGATGCTGCGTGAAAAATCTCCAGCGTTATTATTTATCGGGTGGCATGACAAGATCTACCTCGTCCGCGTCCCGCGCCTCGATGATTTGTGGGTTTTGTTTATTGAGTATGAAACTCGAAACTTGACAAGTGCGATACGTCATGCTGAAAAATGTCTCCGACCTATATTAGATTATAAATCAGTGGAACAAACAATAAAAAAAACATGGCATTGCGACGTAAAATTACTAAATCATTTCGTTATCATTAGTTTTGAATTTATTTTTAAAGACATAAACCTACTCCTCCCCTTCTCTGAAACCGCAAAGTTTGTATACTTATTATAGGTATCAACTCGTAGCAAATCTAGTAAATGCGTGATACCGATTCCGATCACGATATACCGATCATGGACTAATGTATCGATGAATTGGCATTCTGTAGATTGATGCTTTATTTTACGGCAGACGTATTTGAAAAGTCAAATGCAATTTGAATAGAAAAGCGAAAGTAATGAGAACTATAAGAAGAAGTAACTATCTTATCAAGTTTTTGCAAATATTTGTCTCGGGTCTCGTTGTTTTCTATGTATGTATGTAATTTAAAAAAAAAGTATTTTTATATTTATTCATATAACTATGTACAAGTAATATATATGTACAAGTAATATGTATATAATGCCGAAAGGAGGTCATCAACACCGTGATGGGAAACGTTGTTTGTTCTACTAGTTTTTGGATTTCTATGTTTTTTATTCAAGAAATCACCATCAAAGTTTCCATCCTACCTACCTGCTCTTAGCACATCTATAAAATCAACAAAACATTTGTTTAGTTGACTTTTGACGCGAGGTCGTTGACCTCTAAATGAAATATCGTACCAAAGAGTCAGATACCGATACCAAAGAGTCTACACCATGGAGTCTGCTTTATGATTTAAGCATAAACTAAGCTCTGCTTAGTTTGGGCCAAGATGATGCTGTGTTAAATCGTTTCCGCAGTTTTTTTACGAAACCAAATGATTTTAAACAATGTTTATGCTAGAATACTTAATGCGTATCTAGGTGTAGGTTACTTATTCAGGTTCAGGTGTGGTACCTAATAACATACCTCTTTTTACTCTAGTATTCACAATTAAATAAATAATGCTGGACGTTTTTCACACAACATCATCTAGCCCCAAAGTAAGCAGAGCTTGTGTTAAGGGTACTACATGACTGATATACTACTTTACTTTTTTTTTTATTTCGCATTCAAAGCTATATTCATAGAAACAATGTTAATAAAAAGATCCAATAACGCTATTTAACAAACATTATGATCCATTTATATCAGTCCAAGTGGGCGGCCTGAGCGGGCCCAATACAATACCTACGTAATTGTACGGCATCAATGCAAACGAATAATCTAAAAATAATTCAAAGCAAATAACCCGTGCCGGGGGGACAAACAAGCGGACATTTCATTCACTTCACCTTTGAATAACATAAATAGGCCACAAATAATAACGCAACACAGAAGAGGCGCACCTAATCTTATTTGCAATTTAACCTACTGCAGAAAAATATATTGTCACAATCGCAACGTGATTTTTCCTTTTCATAAGTACTTTCTGGGAGCCTCTGTTTATGCGTACGAGCCGTGTCAATCTGGTCTTTCGTATCTATGCACACTGTTATTTTTTATTAGTCTTTTGCGAAATACAATAACTTACCAATAATAACAACAATTACCTTTAATAAATAAACATCATATAAATAATATTACCTTAAATACCTTTGCAAACGATCTATAGACAAGCCAACTGATCCTGATCTAATTAGATATGTCGTCTAATTAGTTGTAACTGTTTATAAGATCACCTATTTTTAGGTTATTATGTTTATATAGGTAACCAATCTTCATTTTCAAAAAACCGACAGAACTCAAACGGTCATCTACTAGTAGATACTGCTATGTTCAAGTAGGTGAATACAAAAAATACAGATTATAAATACATTTGCAAAAGATCTATAGACAGGCCAAATGATCCTGATCTAATTAGATGTGTCGTCCTATTAGTTGTAACTGTTTATAAGATCACCTATTTTTAGGTCATTATGTGTATATAGGTAACCGTTCTTCATTTTCAAAATGTATGCCGAGGTTGACATCATATCTCCCGGTTTACCCTTTCCGGGTCACAGCTGACAATAGGCATGACAGAACGAAAAATAAACTCTCACAGCTGAGTCATTGCACTCTATCGAGTGATTGATGAACGTGGCGACCGTAGCTCATCAGAACGTTTGTTTTCGATAGGAATTGAATGGAAAACAATGGTAATGGGCGGACGAAAATTAAATTCATAATTTCTATAATAATAATATTAAATGTTTATTTTCTCAACACAATAAGTTCTTAATGTATAAGGTCCTTAACTATCAGTATAGTAACCCACTTCATGAACCTGTTTTGTGTGAGACTGGTGCCTGTGATAGGTTTAAAAAAACCTGTATTACCAGTCACTTACACTCCACGGCTTGTATAGTCTATAGTACTTTATTCTCTACAGTACACACAAATTAACACGTATAAAAGGCAGAATTAAATGACATGTACAAAGGCGAGCTTAACAATAAAAAGAGTTACCTTTTTCTAGCTCAAGGTTTGCTGGAACTTTAAAGAGGTAGGATCGTGTACTTACAGAAAAAAAAGTTATTCGATAGTCATGGTTATTAAAAACCTTTCAGCGATAAATGACTCAGCTTAAGGCACCGTGATAACACAAATAATAATGTGTAATAAACAGATAATTGTATTGTCCTCCTAGTTTCCATTAGAAAGCAAAGCCAATAATGTCAAAATAAGTTATGCCAGTGTGACAATGGACAGCAATAAATAACTAAATTAATACTGAACTATATTACGAATTTAACAAGCGAAATATACATTTATTCATAGCGGCCAGTATTTTGGGAACGCTTCCGCCTGGTAGTGATCTGGATCAGTTGAGCTATCTATAGATCGTTTGCAACGGTCTTTAGATAGCTAGCTGTTTCACCTGTATATTTTGTATATATCTTGTACTTGTACATAGTTGTATGTAAAAGCGAAGCGCCTATTGCAAAAAATCTTTAGCGAGTCCAAAACAGCATTTTCAGTTTCCGTTTCTCAAATTTCTTCAAACCGGAGTATCACGTAGAGGTACCTACTCAATATTCCAATGACGGCCTCAGTAAAGTATCATTGTATGAGTTAATATCAGTCGCAACATTAGTCTCCGTCCGATGGGCTTATTCCCCGTCCGTCGCGTGCATTGCGCGTAATCATTTATCACGCGCATCCTGCAGTGTGTTGCTATTTTTCATTTTGAATGCCTGACACAATTTACAATGGAAAAGTTGCAAAGGAAGGATGAAAATAAGTTTGCATCTTGTTTTGTACCGTTTCTCGGGCAATAATGTTACGGTAAATCGTACATTCTACATCCTATCCTACCAAAATATCAAAGTTTGAATATTTTTTTTAGTTGGATAGATGCTATAAAAACTCTGTAACGACAGGAACGATTTGTATTGTATTTCAAACGTTTAGTTATACCCGTACCACGTGGGCGAAGACGTAGGCAGAAGCTAGTGTTATGTAAAATATAGTCGGCTGATATCCAAATCTTCACTTGGGTCTCCTCCAAAGAGTTAGATAGATATATAGATAAACTCTTATTGTGCATAACACCAACTTACAGTACAAAACACAGAAATATAATAAAAGAAAAAATAACAAAAGAAACGCACAATGGGCGGTCTTATCGCTTAGTTGTTGACAAAGTCCCTATACATTTTTATACTCTTTTGAATTGACGTGACTAAATGTTCTTTGTGATCCCAAAGTATGAATATATATGAATATGAATATGAGTTGTACACAACAAAAATATTTGTAAAGCTTTCGTAGTTTAAAATTGTGTATTACTACTACCACTAAACAGTGGTGTTATCAGAAACACTGGACAAAACACTGTTGATGATACATCGTTGAAAATGATTAATATTACGTTTTTACCACGAAACTGATACGATATTTGTGCGATAAAAAAACAGAAGAGCTTTTTTATCTGAGTTTATCGAATGTTATCTGAAGACAAACATAATTCAGACAAGATCAATAAAATCCACATTAAATTGAGATATAAACAGAAGTACCTAATACAAAAACTAGAAAAACTGTTTACTCTCGTTATTCGGTAACACAGTTCAAACGATCTCCTCTTAGAGAATCAAGAGCTTTGATCTATTTCAAGATCACAATTTTATCATAGACACGTGTTCAAGACACAATATATTGGGAATCAGAAGGGAGCTTGGAAAACTTTGTCTCTTGTGGAAATGGAATTCTTGATATGACTGAGGAAGTAAAAATAATCAAAAGCCCGCTGGTGACCGCTGTTGGAAATATTATTAAAATATTATGGTCCTCTCCATAGGGATGCTCTCCTCAATCAGAGAAACCGTGTCATCGATGATCAAAGCGTCTAAACACACATCATGTATAAACCATAAACTTCCGAGTTTCTTTGCTAACACGAAGAGCAAGCAAAATATTTTTTTTAAATTATTACAAGTATCGTCCGCATATGAAACTGAAAAGGCGACGGCCATTTAATGTGACGTGGGAAAGGTAGAGCCCTACTACCAGGCCGCGAAGCCTGTGAAGATCACATTAAACTTCTGGGCTTCTGGGTAGAGGTATGTTGATCTAGTGAAACAACCAAGAGAAAATGAGAGTCTACTCATATATGTACATGCATATATTACTCCCAGGTCCGATAATATTGATACCAAGAGGGAGAAAACGCAGTACTGGAAAATCTTCAATAGATGATTCGATCAAATTGGGAGGGATATCCGCAACCCTCCCAATTTGATCGAATCATCTACTGGTCATCATAATTGGATACGATCAGCTCAAAACAAGGATACGTAGCACAAACTACTAAAGCACTACTTAAGCACTACTAAAACACTACTAAAACACAACAAAAATGGCAATCAAGCATATGGCCCCGCTTCATGGTAAGCGGTTACCTTAACCTATGGACGCTTGTAACACTCAGAGGTATCACTCGCACCCTTTCGAACCTGAGACATAACGGGGGAAAATAAAAGTCTCATGTGCCTGTTATTTCACCGGTACCGGTAATTTTACCGGCTGTGTTCCGGTATGAAGGGTAGGTATAAAACCGGAACACAGCAATATGAGCATTACTGCTTAGGGGTGAATAGCTGACAATGATGATGATGATGATGATGATGAAAATCATTATACCTAGTTGATACGTACTTACTGATAAGCTACGTCTGCACTGTGGTAGATACGGCTCAGACCACATGCAGTAAGTCTCACGCAACGATATAAATAATAAATAAATAAATAATGCTGGACATTTTTCACACAGCATCATCTAGCCCTAAAGTAAGCAGAGCCTGTGTTATGGGAACTACATGACTGATGTACTACTTATATATATCGGCGCAAAGGCGTTATTCTGCTTCTGCAATGAGTCATCGGCGCAGAACCACGAGTTACTTAAAGAATCATCACTTAGATTATCAAATTACAGTGTAAAATCATTAATTAATGGCTGATTATTATTTGATTGTTGTAATCAAATAATAATTAGGTTATTACTTCAAAACCATTTGTAAACTTAAATGATTAATGCTTGCAGGTAGTTTTAGCTTGTTCGTACAAGTTGTTTGCTCGAGTCTTTGTTTTTGCATAAATACGGGCGACGGCATTTAGTACGGTTCATTCTCGCTCGAGCCGTCGGACCGTACAGACTTCGAAAGCCTCTGTACAACCAAGAATAAATTAGAAGAACATCTCCTGGAGTTTACTTTCGTCATCAACTATGAGTCACCAGCATTCTGCTGATGATAGTGACGTTAGCATTGCTGACGTCACACTTTTTAAATAAGAATAAGAATAAGATTAAGAATAAGAATATATTTATTTGACACACACACACACAACATTACAAGACTTATTACATGGAACAAATAATCTAGAAGCCTAGGTACTACTATATAAATAAAGAAAAGTAAAGTATAAAATAATTTGAAGATTACAGATACAGAGACAGTGACACAAAGATATACAGGGTATGGGCAAGACAATTAGAAGTAAGTACCTAGATCCTACGGACACGTCTATCAGTCTTTCGCTGCGAGTGTGCGGCCAAACAGGCCCAGTCTCAGCATAATGCCACTCCCAACAAAGTAGGGGAGCAGCGCTGGTTTTCAGACTGAGCCTTAACAGGGTGACGTTATGGGCTAAACAACACACACACAAACTAACAATTGACAGTAACAGAAAGTACAAATAATTAATACATAAACAGGTATATATATATATATATATATATATATATATATATATATATATATATATATATATGATTGCAACTAAAACAGAAAATTAACATTCAAATGACATTGACAGAAGTAAAAGTGAAAAAATAGCAAACCCAGACATTAGTGCGAATATGAATTGAAGTGGTCGTAAAATGAGAATGATTTTAGCTTTTTTGAATTGCTAGTAGTTTCTGCTTGAATTTTGTCTTGAAACTATTTAATGATTTTAAGACTCGTAACGGCGGGGGCAAATCATTCCAGCAGCGAGAAGCTGCAAAGCGAAACGATCCACGAAAAGCCACAGTTCTGTGTTTCCTCGTCACTAAGACAAGGGAGCAGGACCTACTAGGATAGGGAGAGTTCGCCCATTCAATTTTATTGAAAAGGTAGCTGGGAGATTTAAATTTAATAATTCCAAATAGCAGACAAGCTAGGTGAAGATCTCTACGTGCCTTCATTTTAAGCAAGTTTGAAGAATTAAGGTACGGGGTCACATGTGAGCGGGGTGGAATGCCAAAGCAAAATCGTGCACATGCGTTTTGAACACGCTGCAGAAGATTTTCCGTCCTTTTAAGCAAACCAGGCCCGAATACCACATCACAATAATTTAGCTTGGATAAAATAAGAGATTCACATAAGGTAATACGGACCTCCTCACTCAGATATGGACGGATATCTACAGCATTTTTAACCTATAGAAGCAACTACGAACACTTTCCGAAACCTGGCTTTCAAATTTAAGTTGAGAGTCTATTACTACACCTAAACTCCTTGCCTCCGGCACAAAGGCCACGGACTCACCACCCACTAGAATTTTAATGTCCTCAGTATTAAGTTTGAGGATGTTAACCTTTGACCCAGTAATTATAAATTTAGATTTTTTTGGATTCAGTACTAAGGAATTAGAATGACTCCACTGATTTATAAGGCTTAAATCATGATTAATATTATTTATAGCTTTTAGACAGTCATGGGGCAGGAAAGAATGGTATAACTGCAGATCATCGGCATAGAGGTGGAATTGGCAATGAGAGATATCCTTAATGATGTCGGCACTGTAGAGAATAAAAAGAATTGGTCCTAGAATCGACCCTTGTGGGACACCTCGAGGAACAGATTGTAAGGCAGACCGGACAATTGAGCCATCGGCCATTTTTAACTCCACACATTGCCTTCTGTGACTAAGGTAACTGTCAAACCATTTAATAGAATTTGGAGTGAAACCATAATATGCAAGTTTAGAAAGAAGAAGAAAAATATTAATAGAATCGAATGCTCGAGAGAAGTCTAATAGGACCAGTATGCTGCACATGCCTTTATCTTGGGCCGTGAGCAAGTTGTCTACCACATCTAGAAGAGCTGTTGTGGTGCTGTGACCCCTTCGGAATCCAGACTGAAACTAAGGCAAGATATTATTCTCTTCGAGGTACTTAACAAGTTGCATGCACACCACTTTCTCTAGGATCTTAGATAAGCATGGAAGAAGACTTGGAGCTTTTTTTTTGTAAATACATACATATTATACGTAGAAAACACCCAGATCCCGAGACAAATGTTTGTGTGGAATCGAACCCGTAACCTTCTGCGACTAAGGCGGGCCTTCGCCCACTGCGCCACAGAGGTCGATGCGATGTTATTAGCATTTCTGGTGAACTCATCTGTATCTGTATGTGTTGCTCAAGTGTAATAACTTAGCCTGGGTATTCCACGTCAAGCTTATGTAACATAACTATTATTTCAATTAGATGTGGACATTACTTTTTATACATGGGTTGATACTTTGTACCTACAGATGTTAAAGATGTGTTATGAAAAGGGTAATGTCGAGAATAATGTAAGTATAATGTAGTTACTCGCTTGTACTTAGCAAGCAAAATGTGCTATATTGTTATAATAGATAATAATACATATAACGTTTGCGAGTGGACGTGTCGCATTGCATCGATAAGAATTAAACATTCAAGTTACGCGCGGCTTCGGCCGATGCACGTTTAACCACCATGAGTTCCGAAAACCTTGTGGTTAACGAACTTCTGGCCTTCCTTCAAGATCGCCTGGATGTCATGGACGAAGTCTCGGCGATGCAGATCTGCACGTCGAGTTTCTCCGAAGATGAGATCCACAAGGCCAGGACGCTACTCTACGAGTCGCTGAACATCACGGAAAAGATGAAGATGTACAGGCGAGACAATCGTGGTGAACGCAGTCTGCAGGACCTCATCACCGTCCTCAAGGTGACCGACCCAGACGACGTGCCTGCGTTCGTCGCCCGCAACCTGCATCGTGTGCCGCCGCTGGACTTCGACCACGTTGACTGTACGAGCTTGCTCAAGGAGATCAAGGCGTTGAAGTCGACAGTAGCACAGATGCAGCTGAAAATGGATGCTGCTCAAAATACCATCGCCGACCTGCGCAGTGAAGTCGCTTCACTGCGAAATGCGCCGTCGGTATGTAGGTCACTCGACCCGGTGGCATCAAATGTCAACGTTCGCCGCGGTGCGCAGCTGAATGAGTCGGCATGCAGTTTTAAGTCGACGTCAGCATCACCCGTGGCAGCTGATTCCCCGGCTGGCGGCGCGCGCGCCCCCGCCCCCGCGCCTGCGCCTGCGCCCGCGCCCGCGCCTGCGCCCGCGTCCGCGCCCGCTGCCCCCGTCGCTCGTGCCGTCCGCGTCACCGAGCCGTCACGTGTCACGTCAACCCCGCAACGTGACTACGCCGCCGTCGCCGCGACTCAACCCGCGCGACCAGCTCGTAAGGGGAGGAAGCAAAGAGGCCTCGAAATTATTCGTGGCGCTTCGCTTTCGGGTCCTGGGAAGGGCCAATGCGACAAGGAGGGTTTCGTACTCGTCGAAAGGAAGAAGAGGAAACCTACTTGTCGCAATCAGTGCGGGACTGCCGCACCGAACGCACAAGGGCAGCTGTGCCCGATACGTGCCGAAGTACCGACCACGCAACTCTACGTGTCGCGCGTCCTCTACACCGTGACCGCCGAGGATGTGGGGAAGTACCTGAGGCAGAAGACCGGCATCTGCTTGAGAGTCGAGAAGTTGGTGTCTCGCCGTAACGTGAACTTCGGTTCATTTATGGTGAGAGTGCCGACGGATCGTCTCTCAACGTATATGGATAGCGGGTTTTGGCCGAAAGGTGTCGTTTACAGGAAATTCATAGGACGCCTGTCAAACGACACCGCGCGTGCGTCATCGGAGCGTCGATGACCCGATTGCATTTATATTTTTTATGTATGTTAGTCTCTAAGGTATTTATAATATGGGTCCTAGTTAAGTTACTTTTTGTACACTTTTCTTGTTACCTGAAATAAAGATTATTATTATTATTATTATATAATAATAATCTTTATTGTACACACGAGATCCATAGAATACTTAAAAAAACAAAAATAAATAAAACATTAAACTATGGAATTAAAATAATCGTGGTTTGGTATCATTGTAGAATATAATTACGACTATACCACGTACTTTACTATACAACAGCAGGAGAATAGTAAAGTACGTGGTATAGTCGTAATTATATTCTACAAAACATTAAACATATTTTAAATTGGGGAGTATTCTGATTTGATTAATGTGCCTAAGATGTGTCCAGACACGCCACGTCTCATAACTCCAAGAGTTATATATCACTAATTTTCGTTTCAGTTATAAAAACACGTCTGCTTACTAAATTGTATCTCGATACAATTAAAACTGAGCGTATAGAGATATAAACAAGGGTTCCGTTTTTGCCAATTGTTATTCTGGTTTTCCATTTATTTGGCTTTGAATCCCTAAATATGCTGATACCGGTGAATTTATATGCATATTAAATGCAACTGTAATACAGTTTTTTAACCAAAACAGATGGTTAAAGTTTCGTCTTATTATAAATTTACATGTCTGTAATAAATTAGTTTGTACATATTTGTATTTAACTTCTACTACTTTATAGCAATATTGGTGTACCAGATGTCAAATGGTGATGGTAGCCGCTCCTGGAGGGTCGTTTTTCTCTAAATAATATAATATCAACACACGCAATTTGAAGTATTTGTAAAACCAAACTTAAAAACGTTTTACACACAATTAGTTAACACGTCTTTCTCAAATTAATAACTCGGAAAATTAATGCTGCACAGAAGCTGAAACGTTAGTAAATAGTGGAGTATACGTGGATGTTTTGCTGAAATGTGATAGCACATTTGCGGGACACCCCATACAAAACATGCTTTTAGGGACCAACTCTAAGACCAATGGATTTTTCTTACGAAGTATCTTAAGATCTGTCAAAAGTTTGAAGATTGAAAGATACGACTGTATGTTTCTTTGTGTTTTGACGATTTATAGTAAATAGGAGAAGTCTCGGAAAAATTTCCCTCGTTTCCTTTTCAGATAATCACTGCCGTCATATTAGCTACTCTAAATAAAAAAAAAAAAATGACTCACTTCCCTCAAGTGTGATTTTTACCTTTTCGTCTTGTGATTGTCCCCAATCCCTATAACTGATTACCAAAGATTACTTATTATATTGATTACTTACAAATGGGAATCGGTGGCATCAAAATTAAGATAGCAGTATCGTGGGTGTCTTACCTTTTTGTTCAAAATTGAAAACAACCACAGAATAGAGAAGAATTACCACTCCCTCTCTGTGTCACTGTTATTAAAGTTTGTATTTGAAAGGTCAAAACAGAAAGTTTTCAGTAGTCCGACTGGTTTTCCAGCCGCTTTTCTCTCATCAATAATTGAATTAACGAGTCGCAGAACATTTTTCGCCTCGCCATAGTTTATGAAGTTTACACATCCGCCGTGATAGATATTTTCTTATCGAGTCGAGCGAAAGCATACTTTTGAAACTAAATGGCGAAAATAAAACACTTCTATTGTCGTCTGTCCGTCTGTCACTGTAGCACACCTTACCTTCAAGGTCTTTATTATTATAGGTGTTAGAAGAAAAATTAAACAACCTTCATTTTTGAAGACTCATTTTATTTTATTATTCGTACGAAGGTAATCTAGTTTTTCATACAACAGTAGAGAATTTCCGCTTTTGGTCTTTTAGGAATACAATCATTTTACATTTTGTCTGTGTTTGATTTCACCTAGATCCTAAATTTAAATACATGATCAGTTTAAATAAAATACTCTCATTTATTATATAATGATATCTACAGTTCGTTGTTTGGAAATTTATATTTTCTCTCTCATTAAATCACAGTTTTACTGAGTGCTCTGAATTTTGTACCAAGTACGTTGCCTTTATGCATCAGATATTTGCGTATTCAGAAGCCAAAGGCGAAGTCTGTTTTACTAGGTCTCTTGGCACCGTCCTAAGAGATGGTTGGCGGCAAAAATCTAATTTCCTATGATACCCAAGAGCTCTTTGATCTTCCACTACTGCTATCATCAAGTTATAAAGCAAGGTATGAAAGGCTGTTTGAATTGAGGTGGTAGGAATATTACTATAATATTATGAAACTATACTTTTAATACTAATTAGAAGATAATTACTTCGACGAAAATTCACTAAGTCTACGTAAATATTAGTAAATGTTAAAAGTTTACGGAACATATGCTTTGATTTTGGCTTTTTTTTTTCTTTCGTACCCTTTTTTTTAGTTTTGTGTCAGATAACATGATCCTTTCCTACCTTAGGTCCTTTCGCACAGTAAAAGACTTATATAAATAAATAAATAATGCTGGTCATTTTTCACACAGCATCATCTAGCCCCAAACTAATCAGAGCTTGCATTATGGGAACTACATGACTGATATACTACTTATATACTTTTTTTTGTAAATACATACATATTATACATAGAAAACACCCAGACCCGAGACAAACATTACAAACATTTGTCCCGCAGCGGGAATCGAACCCGCAACCTTCTGCGTCTCAGGCGGGCCTTCGCTCAATCCGCCACAGAGGTCATCGTCTTGCATACTCAATAAAGTAATTATGAATAAATAATAATAATGCCGGGCATAATCACATCATCTAGAAAATTATGATAATAAATTCATGAGAAATAACAATTATTTTATCAATGTCAGCTTGGTTTTAATCATCATCACAAATTTAATCATCACATTTTGCAAAGCCTGTGCAGATGGCGTATTTTATACGCGCAGAGAACGCACCTTTAACTACACAGCGCTATAAAACCATAGAGCAAATTACGTTCGTATTATGCATGGAAATTATTTTACATTATTAAGTTAAGTAATTATCAGCCATACTTGTATTACTGGAATTGTGCCAAACTGTATTTTTGAACAAATAAACTTTATCTTATTGTATCTGATTGAGTGAAATTGAATCTTTGTTCAACTTCTTAATTATGGCTTCTGTGGCTAGTTGTCACAATTCTGCCAGTGTCCTTTTGATCCATGATACATTCTTAAACAATACCCTCTGTATTGTTTATGAATGTAATGTGTGTACAGTATGTGTGTTTTGTCTCTGTATTTGTGTTGTTCCTTTCTTTTCATATACGTAAATAAACTTACATTAAAAAAAAACTGTTCGAGTCTCGCTCTATTTTAAACCGGCCAAATTTCGGTAAACTCCTCTCCATCGCCTTATTTTTTAAATCTTGTCGTCCTGGCATTGGCAAAATTGTGGCAACCCTAACCACATAAGCCATTAACAAAAAAAGTTGTAGTTGATTATGTGTGAAGATAAGAATATGGTCGGTGGAATTATAGTTGAATCTTTGTTATCAAGATGAAGTAACTTTGACTTGTCGAGGACTTGTCGCTGCCATGATAAATAAAATCACGGCCTCGTAATAATATTGTGTAACTATTATGTATATTTCAATTCATGTAACGGGTGTGACACGTGATTTATGCTATCGTTATATATATAACAGGTGATGCGTGAATTATTCCATGCCTAGTTCGTATCAATTGACGCACAGAAACAATATAATAGAAACAGAATAATATAATTGACAGCTGGTCTGGATCGATGAAACTGTGCGTTTATGGCGATACAAACGCGATGGAACATGTTTAAAGGTACACAGGTTACGAGTGTATCGCGTTTGCAGCGCGTTCTACATGCGTCGTATAAAATACGCCGTGTGCATAGGTGAAAACCAATTTTCAAAATGACTGAGAACAACAATTAAAAATTTAATAATTCAATATGGAATGACATTGACTTGCAATACTTTTATTATATTTACATTTTCCAAAGACGTAGGCGTAGATCAGTTTACATCTCATATAATTTAATAATAGATAAGCGGAGAAGGTCTTGCAACCTGTCACGTGGGAACCTACTACTTGAAAAATGCATGTGTTAAATGTATTTGGACGTGCCTCTGACTACCTCTTAATTGATACCCTCAAAGATCTACACACTGAGTATGAAACTGATGATGGCCATCGTGGGAATACAGTCATAAATAAATAAATAAATAATGCTGGACATTTTTCACACAACATCATCTAGCCCCAAACTAATCAGAGCTTGTATTATGGGAACTACATGACTGATAAACTACTTATATACTTTTTTTGTAAATACATACATATTATATATAGAAAACACATAGTCATGATTGTGTTAAACTATAATCGAACCGTAAACTACACTAATATACTAAGAACTTATATTAGTGGGTTTTTTTTTAATCTCTCTTGGATTTATAAATACATAAGTTACTAACCTAAAAAAATACTATTCACAATTGATGCTAAGTTCAAAACCGTGCTCACAACTATAAACACTATAATATCCTATCATCATCGTAAAGCCAATTTAATGGAAGTGAAAACTAGAGATGTTTATGTGCATTATTTCTCAAACTTTTAAATTAAGTTTGAACTTGGTTCTAAAGAAAAACATGTCCGTAAGCATTTAATCTAATATCAGCTGTTTAATAATAAGTAAATATAACAAAATATGGTCCCAAGGTATTTTAAAAGGCGAGATAAAAATATTTTTAAAACTTTTTTTTTCTTATGTTTATATAACCGCGTTTTTGTAAATATATTTATCTAAACTGTAATTATAATTAAAGTATTTGGATCATAAAAGTGGAAACAAATACATACTTTAACATATATAACGACAGTACACGCAAGGCTAAGCTTCTTTAGCAGTGTGGGCAGTAATTTTAAGAATCAATTCTAAATACCTAACTATATGCATATTTATGCGAGAGAAGGACTAAAATACTTTCCACATCTCATACCGGTTTAACAAACTTCACCAAACTTGGTTCACTCCCAGCAACGGAACTAATCTCAGCCCAACTTTCTAGTCAACTCTGAAAACAAGTGATCCGACGTGCATGTGAAGTTTTTTCAACGCGCGCTTGAAAATTTAAAAGATTCTGCTAGTCACGTAGGCTACCCTCAGTTTTCTGTCTATGTATACCTAGTCTAGTTTTCAGCATATATTTTTTTTATTCTTGTATTTTGCAGTGAAGTTTTGATGAGTTTTTAAGTTTTTGCATTTGTCTAAATTACACTTAACTGCGCTATTAAATATTAAATATAATACTTAGCTTGGATTTGAGTAAAGAAATGAGAAATACCAGAATTATATTTCCTATATCAGAAATGTAATCATGTCGTCCTGAATATTTTTTTTGACTAATCTTCAAACCAGTGAATAAATTTTAACGTCCACTTTATTTTTGGTTGAGAAACTTGAATCTTAGATTTCGCTACTAAAATTCGGCTGGAAAGTTAGTAACAAGATACAGCTGTCGTCTCAAAAACTTAGGACTTGAGTCTCCAAGAAATAATAAACTTAGGAATTCAAATAATCTGTCTTGTTTTCAAATTGGCTTTGCGGTAATATTGATAATTTTAATAAAAGTACCATAAGTCTATAATATTTTTATACAATTTAAAATAGTAACCTACTGTACTTATTCATATATATCTAGCAAAAAAGTTTAAAAAACTTCCTACAGGTATGTTGATTTGTGCAGGGTCCAGGACATTTTGAATTATCTTAAATCTCATTAATACTTACTTAAAATATAAATTCAGGAATTGTGGACAAGTGCAGACACAATATTAGAAGGGAATTAGTTCAGAGGCTTTAACGTCCTTCACTACTTAATACTTGTTAATGTAATAAGAATTTACTTAGAATGTAAATTCCGTAATTATTATACTACAGCTAGTCAGCGAAAAAAATTGCAACGCGAATTATTTAACAATATTGCTTCTGTACTTATATTATCCAAAGTATACAACCCTACTTTTATACATAATAACTCTCAATTTTATTACTATTTGTATTGCTTACCGTTGACTCACATTAATATTTGACACTTTTACGTTCGTAACATGTCAAGTTTCACATTACATCACCACGCACCTATGTAGGTACATTTAGATACGTAGGTAACATGTAGGTACGTCGGTAACAGAAATAAAAAAAAGAACATGAATTAAAAACTTGGTAGCAAAACAATGTACCTACAAGTTCAAAGTATTACTAATGTAAGGAAAAATTGCAAGTCTAACACCGATCTAACAATGAAATTATGTTTATTAATAGATTGAGAATTTAAAAGTATTTTCCTACGTTGTTTTCTACAATGAAAGTAATGTCAATGAGATAAAACATAGTCACATCTCAAACAGACGTGCTGAGTGTTAATTCAGCACGTATGCTGTCAGCAAATCAATACTTTTCAAGGTATTTTTTAGTTATTTTTTATCTTACCTACTGTGAACGGTGAACATTGTAGAAGGCTGTATTTATTTACAAAAAATAAATTTAATAAAAAGACAGTTTCCACTACTTAGGATATTATTTTTGCAAATGAAATGGACTGATAGAGTAAGGATTACCATTCATTAACCATTATCTCGTTTGAAAATACCTAGTGAATGCTCTTTGAAAACTTTAGCACTACCAGTTACAAAATTTAGGGACTACTTAAATATCTTACCTCTCACGATTGATTTCTTCACATAAATGTTCACACAATGATTCAAAGTTCAAGGTCTATCTATTATATCACAGTATGGATTAAAAGATTGTATAGTTACATAGATATGCACTCGTAGAAAATAACTATTTTAGGTACGCCGCACCTGCGTCGCACGTGCCCACAGTTTATTTGCTCCGTGGCGTTTGTTGTAATACGAATAGACCTCAAACATCAATATTTATCAATTACTCTAAAGATTTGTAAATTCATAAGCGTCATGAAGTTCAGTAGTCACAGTGTGCAATAGACCAATAGTAAAGATGTGATCATAAGGTACAAAATAAATTCACTCCAAAAATACAGGGTCCTTTTATACCTATCATAATCCTTCTCATAGTTGGGAACGCCTCCAATGTCGCACCTAAGAACAAAAAAAAACACTTATTAACTCAAAATATAATATGATCTTCTCCAGACTTTTTAAACAGTAAAATCACCCCTTTACCTACTCGTTAAAAATTATTATCACTAATTAATCTATGCTCAATTTTTTTAGAGAAAATAAATATATTTATATCGTAGCTTCTGTTATTAAATGCTTACCCGTGAAATTATGCGTTAGAATTGACTCTGCGTAGGCGTCCCATCAAACGACTCCTCATTGATTAGCCTCAGTTTCACTGACTCCCTCCGGAGGTTGTAGCTGGTAGAGATATGGCAATGCTTCACGTCAATATTCACTAAGTCTTCGTTAAGTTCCACTCCGCTCAGTTCCACGTCAGCCGCCGCGCTCGGCTTCCTTTTATACCTGAACGATGCAGTTCTCTGTGAACTAGATCCCAAGTAACTATCAGTCGTAGTACCGCCATTATTAGTCTTTTCAGCATTCCCTCCTATTTGTTCTAATTGGATATTCCCTCTCACGTTAATAGAAGAGTCAATACAGGGTATCAATTGCTTGAACTCTTTCCTGAAATTCTCATTCATCCATGCATAAATAAACGGATTGTAACATGTCGATGACATTGCTATTATGTGCCCGATGAAAAACATCAAAAAGTAATATTTCAGATGAATAGCATACACATAGTAGTCGTTGCAGAGATTGATGACATTCAAAGGTAACCACGACAGTCCGAATATAGTGACCATAGCAATCAGCATTTGATTGGTTCGTCGACTTCTGTTTTTATCAAACTCCTCCTTTCGTGAATTTTTACTGGCAGCTTTGGCTTTCGCCCTGTCGTTCAATTTAAAGCTGACACACGTGTAACAGAAAGCAATCACAGTAAAAGGCAATAAGAATTGTAAGATGGAAGTAACAGAGCCGAATATACGTCGCAACTTTTCCGATGGCCACGTCTCTTCGCAGAACTTACCGATATTTTCTAAGTCATAGTACGTCATGAATACGGCATAAGGCATCGTTACAGTAACAGAGAAAGTCCATATCATTACTATGACGGTTATACACGTCTCAATTTTCATTCTCGGTCTGAACGGATAGATTATTACGAAAAATCTATCTATAGCTATAGACATAAGCGTCAATGTGGATATGTATACACTGCATCCCTGTGCAAAAGGCATTATGTGGCAAAGTAGCGAGCCCCAGCTCCAAACGCCTCTAAAAGAGTAAAGTGGCGTGAAGGGCACGGCAAAAATACAAAGAAAGATGTCGGATAGCGCCAGGTTACTGATGAAAAGATTGGTGACTGTCTGCATCGCTTTGTTCCTGATGACGACAAAACAAACGAGAAGATTACCAAGCAGTCCCAACACGAAGATGACGGTGTAGATAACGCAGAAGCCGGATTGCACCCATCGATTGTCGATTATGTTCTCGGGTCCGTGGAGAGGATGCAGACCACCTGATGTCGCGTTCAGGAATCTTTCCGTTCCGTTAAGCGATGTATAATTTACAACCAATTCGTTCATTGTTTGTGCGACGGTGTGGTTTCTTCCGATATAAAATTCGAGATAACAATTTATTATTGGTCTTTATGCGTTAGTTTTACGACCTTTTACGGTCTGATTTGTCTCCGGTGAAGCCTGTAACAAAATATCCAAATTACCATTTAACATCTCTGTTTCAATAAATCCAGTTAATAACAGAGTATCGGAGTTTTCGAGAAATCTTTACGTTAATAAAATGTAAAGATTTCTGGTTATAATAAATATCGCATAATCACATTTTAGATGGCACTAAACCTTTACATCAAAGACTGAAAATTCATTTTGACAAAAAGGAGGTTTTACGTAAAAAACTTGCAAAAGCTGAAATTTAAATAAGTCCTAGAATGTCTGACTCTGCTGAGCTTGCATTGGCAAGGTTCCAAAGTCTGATTGCTACGCGTGTTACTGTGACTTTATCAAAGCCTGTGTTGGTTCAAAAAGTGAAGTTCCATTACCCGTTCGACGGACACTAAGTATTTCGAAAGACGGAAAAGCGTCAAGCCTAATTTCGACTGGTAAAACTTCGCCAAGATGTCCAATTATAATAATAATAATGATATGTCCATCTGGCGCCATTTATCAAATTATAAAGTACATCCCCGGTTATTCTCAAAATCACACAGAATCCACCCTTGTAACGTAAATTTTTATATTTACTTGTTTATTTTGTCTATTTCATAAGGTGTTTTCATTCATTCTTTATCATTTTAGTGATATATTGAATATTTTTTACAAAAATAAAACTGTTTGTAGTATTGAGACTGGAAAGTGCTATATTACTTGATAAAACTAGATAGTGATTGAACGTGATTGAATAACTACCCACACAAACTTCATAAAATATATAGTTAAAACGCTGATCCTAAAAATATCAAAGCAATGGTTAAAAAATAGCAATCGATGAAAGTAACATATTAGAAAACTCAACCATGAACAAACAACTATATTTTGCGTTACTTTCTTTGAAATCGGTATCAACATTGTTCAGGTTACCTACTTGAATAAATGGATAAATAAATAATGCTGAACATTTTTTACACAGCATCATCTAGCCCCGAACTAAGCAGAGCTTGTATTATGGGAACTACGTGACTGATATACTACTTACATACGTTTTTTTTGTAAATAATTCCATATTATACATAGAACACACCCAGATCCCGAGACAAATATTTGCATATGCAAAAATTTGTACCGGGAATCGAACCCGCACCTTCTGAGTCTCAGGTGGGCCTTCGCCCACTGCGCCTATGATAGATATATTTATTCAAACCACCACAAATAAGTAGTACGTAAACTATGAACTAAGACAAAAAATAACATAATAGTATATATATCTCTTACATTACTTTATTCTTACACAGTTTTTCACGTACGTGAAATACGACAATATCTGTCGAAAATAAAATGATATTTCCTATGGTATGTTCTACGTGAGAGTTTTCTATGTGAAAATGTATGTGCTAAATATTTTTTCACAACAGTAGTGCAGAAATTTGGTTTAGCATATTCAAATTGTATATTGTCCCGTATTCGGCTAACCATGTTTACTGTGTTGCTGAAAAGTTTCATTTTGTTTTCGGCTCCAATTTTACAATCTTTTTTAACAGTTTGAAAATGTCAGTTCGTCCTATTGATAAGCAAAAGTTTATATAGAAAAATATACTTAATTTTAAAAATGACAATGCCATACTATTTTCATATATTTTTCTAAGTGGGAGTCAGGACTTTGGTTGCAAGCACTTCCGTCACACCATTATGGTAATTAATGGATCCTATAACATTCCGAGTTGCAGTTAGTCTACGGTTGGGTGCGCAGTGCTGTGCCCCTCATCAATGCCAGTGCGGTACGGCTGCTTGGTCACCACGGATTATCGTGTACCAGAGCGGCCGGTAGGATCTCTCGCCACGCTAGCCTTAATAATAGCATACGCCGGGCCACCATAGATATTAGATGAGTTAAGTTTTTTACCAACATAAACGTTCAGCCAACTTGTTCTCGAACCGAATCGTCTACTACGTGGTAAGCGGCCTGACGGCATGACCATTGTCCATTGAGAGAGGGGAAGGAGAGGGGGAAGGGGTATGGGACGTCACATGCATGATACCCAAGCGTCATCTGAGCCGGTCAGTTAGAGCCGGTGCTGCGTCTTATTCGGCCGAGGATCTCAGGAGGCGCTTTTAGAGGAAATATTTTAGCATTTTGGGGTTGAGACTCTGGATCCAACTCGCGTTTTCGAAAATTATTTCAGGGTGACTGGTCGAAACGACTCATGACCAGAGAGCTGGTTTGACTCAGATAAGTCTGGGTCAACGCATTAGCATTTCCATTCAGCGTAGCAATGCGGCCAGTATTTTAGGAGCTCTTCTGATCTGGATCAGTTGAGCTATCAGATCGTTTGCAAAGGTATTAAGATAACTAGCTGTTTTATCTGTATTTTTTGTTCATACCTACTTGAACAAACAAACAATATTTAGGCCATTTGCGGCAAAACAAAGATGCTAAATCGGAATTACTATTTTCCCATAGAAAATGACAATTTCATAGTAATTTCATACAATACCTATTCTATTATAATATGTACCCACCTATAAAAGTACAGTAAAGGAGTTCTAGAATAGCAGGAATACATATAAATATCCTGAATCAAGCGCATAAAAGTCCTATATCAGATGAAAGAATGAAAGGTCACAGCTTTTCAGCAAGAATCAAATTAACTACACATCGTTTCTGCTACGAACGTAGCGCCCCGCTACGAGCTTGCTACGAAATTACTTCCATTGAATAAAATTACAGTCGCGTGTATGACTCTTATTGTACTGAACTAGCTATATTTCTAGTAACGTATTCGTGCGAGGTATTCGATCTCGTCCATAATTCAGTATGCTCTAATTTCCCTTGCAAATGTAGACCACGTTGGAGGACGCATTACATTACTCCAAAATATGGCGTATGACACATTTCAGAGATCTCCCAAAGGATTGGTTTGCGAAAAACATAAAGATGCTCTTACCCGAGCCCTGGATTTCAGATCTAATGATTTAACATACATAGAGACTTCAAAATGTGCATACTGTATATATACATATATACAGTATGCACATTTACATATATACATATATACTATACATATACTAACCCGAAAAGTTATGGTGCTACCCATGAGAGTGAACAAGCTTTATGGTCACAAAAGTCGAAGTTCTTGAATTGTATTTTCGAAAAATCATTTGAATAGTTTAAAACTTTCTATAATCAGCTATATTATGAACTTTGGCCGGACTCCAGTCTGATGTTAAACTAACAAGATTTTAACATCAACAACACAAAGCATTTTTTTTACCGAAATCTGCTTACCTTTAATCTGTATAAGAGAATAAACTAATGTTAAAAAATCTTAAATCAAAACTTGTTATCTATTTTGTGTGAAATAAACCACTTTCGTGATATATACACATATTCTGGGATGCCCTGTATACAACAAAAGTGTCATCTATAACTGACTGCGAAAGTTTTTTTTTCACATAAGTAGATATACATCTATTTGACATGTCAACTAAAGCCATTATCAATTACTTATATTAAATACCGTTGCAAACGATCTATAGATAGATAGACTGTCGTCAATTTCAATGGTAATTATATAGCTAGCCGTTTTTCCTGTATATACCAACTTTGTTTTATGCATAAATTTGTTTTATTATCAGCAACAAAGTACATATGGAATTGGCTATCAGTTTAAGTGCTTCGAATGCACTATAAACAAGCCGTGGAGTTACTGTGACAAAATTTCTAATTTTGTTTAACTCAAAAGATGTAAGAAGGTTGTCGTGTATAATGTTGTACAAAGTTTTTTTTATAACACTATTATTTATTCGGTAGGTAGGTGTATCTTTTTTTGTTAACTGTAAGAAAAATGCTTTTACGCATGTCCTCCGACCCAAGTAAGGAAAGCCTGAAGGGTCTGTCGTACTCGACGCTGACGAAAGCCAGCGTAATACCGAATAAACAACCCATCGACATTCCTTCCTGTTATCGTAGAGCCAATGCATCATCAAACCATTCATCCCCAGACGAATAGTTAGACGCTGCATCGGTACTTGACAGAGTCACGGGATCTCGATAGAATTCGACCGCGACTCCGCCGGAGTATGAAGGTAGGTAAACTCAACTCAACTGATGGAAAAAGGCTGTGGTCTATAACCCTGAACATTGTACAATATGCCCTGATTTCGTCTGGAAATGTACGTTACATTTTAATGCACATTAAACCCGAGCTGTGACATATGCTAGGATAGTATAACAAAAACAGACAAAGGATAGTATATGAGACAGCTGCAATGTAACTGTGACTGGATCTCAATGCAGTATCAGTTACGGCCCAGTAGAACCGACGCGGTGGCAGTGGCTGTCAAAGGGAAATGGTGGCGATGGGGGTGGTGATCAAAGGGATATGTTTAAAAAAAATGTAAATAATGCTGGTCATTTTTCACACATCATCATCTAGCCCCAAAGTAAGCAGAGCTTGTGTTATGGGAACTACATGACTGATATACTACTTATATAGTTTTTTTTTTTAAGAACCCGAGACAAATATTTGCATATGCACACATTTGTCCCGCGGCAGGAATCGAACCCGCAACCTTCTGCGTCTCAGACAGGCTTTCGCCCACTGCGCCACAGAAATCGTCAGAGGTTTGTCAAAATTCGCGTGAATTGATCGCCACCGCATCAGTTTGACCGGGCCCTAAGGTTCAAGGTGAAACGGTCAAAATGAAACTCAAACTTAATTTAGACTCTATCATAGATTTTCATAGATAACAATTAAAATTTTACAAAAAAAAAACTATATTAAATTTTATTGAGTTTTAGATGTTAAACGTAGATCCAAAGAGAGCTCTTTTACTAGTCTAAGTCAAAGTCAAAGTCAAAATTCATTTATTCATTAAAATCACAAGGATCACAATGAAACGTCGGTTTTACTACCTGATCTTCCGCGACCAAGCCAGGAAAGAAAGGCAAGAAAACAAGGCTGGTAATTCTTTTTAATTATCCTTTTACAAAACAACGAGTTGGAGCATTTTCAATCCCAAGAGTTTTTATAATCTTAATAATCAGATATTTTATAGTATGCCTTTTTATAAAGTTGTTTTTTAATTATTAACATTGTGATTATCGCTTTTTTTCTTAAACAAATTAATATTTTTGTGAACATACATCAGATTTTCACAGATGTATTGACAAGGGAATGTCATTATATTTATTTCTTTAAACTTCTGACGAAGTTATTCTCTATTACCCATATTATAAATTTCTCGAACAGCCCTCTTCTGCAGCACAATCTGCAGCACTCCCCCACAGCAGTATACTGTACGACATAATGCTGTCGAAGAAGCTGAAGTAAACTAGTCTAGCTGTGTCTACGTCTGTATAAAGACGGATCTTTTTGACTGCAGAACTAAGTCTCTTCGATTCTAGTTAAGACTAGTAATAGAGAGCTCGCAAGAAAGGGATGGCAAGAATTTACTCCCGTTACATTAGTTACGTGTCGCTCTTCTTTGTGATTTATTGACGACTAAACTTGTATGGAAAACTTAAATCTGACTAATTTGACCGTACTAAAATTGTTGCATAAATTTCTTTTGTAGTAATAGAGAGTAAGTTTAAATTAAGTTAGGTTGGTGTACAAGACAATCGACCCTTGATACCCTTTTTGATACCCTTGATATTTTGTAAGCACAGTTGATAGGGTGAGTTTATTTGCGGATGTCTCGGCTAAGTTTAGCTGAAAAAAGAGGGTTATCCACCTCAAAAGTTCGTACCTGACCTTTTATAATAACCAGGGTGCCTTACCCTTTTATTAGATGTCTCAAAATAAATTGTTACCTATGCATACCAGACCGACTTGACAACCGCCCCGTTTATGATGATAATAGTCTATTATTATTATTATTATTATTATGACAAGCCTTCCCTCGTTGATTTAGGGTAAAACATTATAGTCATACAAACTCTACGATTCTGATGTAAATTTCGTTAAACATATAGGTAAACATATACTCCAAAAAGTCCTTTAGGACTATACTTCCCAAAATGTATAACCCTGGCATTATCTTTGAGATAAACACAATCCATTATTTCACTAGAAGCCATAAAATATATCCTCTTTCACTAGTAATTACTAGTGAAAGATATATAATTATATACGTGATTTGTGGGGCGCACAAATTACACCCATAAATAAGGACAGATTTCACACGTGGATCTTGTGTCCCTTTCTCTCTCGACCTTTAAGAGGTTATCTTTTTATTTTTATAAAAATAAGATTCTCTTTAACGAGGCTTTGTTAAGATGTGTCGAGCCAAAAAGAGCAGGTATACGGTAAAATAATGGTTAATAATAACACTATATTTCATAACAAAACGCTATTCGGATTCAATTACACCTAAAACGTCATGAGTTTTGGAGGTCAATTCATAGAGCTAAAGGTTACCAATTCATACTCACAGAAAGCGAAGCAAAGTGCGATGTTTGATACAGCAGCACTACATTTATCACAATTTGTAAAAAAACTTAAAATACATGGTCATATTTATAAAAAGCCATTGAAAAATTGTTTTGTTTTGGCCGAGCTGCCAGAGAATGCCGCCCGCCATGCGCGCTTTGTGACCGCACATGCGCACTGCGGCTGGAGAAAGGCAATTAGCTATCTTTGTGAAATTTCCGTTTGATCGCTTTATATCGGAAACTTTTAGGGATTGCCTTGTGCCTTTCTCATCATGAAACTCGAAGCCAAACATGACAGGTCGATTTTGTTAGTTAATCATACTAACTTGTTAAAAGATATACTAAAACGTTAAAACCTTCCTATAGGTGACGAGGCATGGGGTACAGTTATTTGGGTGTGTAAAGTACTTTATAAGAAAGTTAAGCAACAATAAAAATACCGCAACAATTTAAGGAAATAAATAAGTTTTCGTTTATTTTTCAGTGATTAAATTCTCATCAGACAGTGGTCTAAGACCTACACAGAACTGAGAAGTATGGTCGCACTGCAAGCAGGAGCTGAACGTCTCGGGATGGCTTCCAATTGCAAAGATACATGGTGGCAACACTGCAGACGCATAAGCGTTTCTTTGTCTAGAAAGATAGATAAACTAAGGAGAAATATGAAAAGAACATAAAATAAATAAATAATGCCAGTTTAAAATGTGTAAAAAGTTTTTCTTACGGCATCATCTTGCCTCAAAGTAAGCAGAGCTTGTGTGACGGGACCTGCATGAGTTATAAACAACTATTTTTTTGTTAATACATAAATATTATACATAGAAAACACTCAGACACGAGTCAAATAAATGTAAATCATACACACATTTGTCCCGCGGCGGGAAACCTTCTGCGTATCAGGCGGGCCTTCACCCACTTCTCCACATTGTACCTACAATTACAATTGGCCTTATCCCTGAGATATCTCCTTATTATAAGTATCTTCGTGTCTAGCGCCTAACTATGATCCAAGTGAACAAATTGGCGATTTGCTATATAGACGAAACGTAGATGCTTCTAGGCCAGACACTAGGCATGTGGATTTAGAAAAAAACTGAGTGCACTGAGCTCTAAGTGCGGCCGATTCCATATACATATGATAACATACGATTTATATATCTTGCATACGGTGGCTTTCTATAGGAGCCTCGCAAGACACTTCGTTATGACAATCTAAACTCTTTATATAGGTCGGTTTATAGTTTAAAGTAGGTTTATTAAAAACCTTGACTTTAAGACAAAGTCCTCATTTCAGCACTTCACTATTGAATCTCATATTGTATTTGTCACGGCGTCATCAGACGCCGGAAATGGCGGCAAACTATTTCCCATGGATATTGCATACAGTTCGCTGCGTTTATACTTTCACATTAGTTAACTTTAAACTAGTATCTACCCATAATAATGTTATAAAATGAAACTCTTTACTGTAGTTAAAATTACCGCAGTTCAAAACAAGATGTTTAGTAGCCCCTAAATTTTTAAACATGTACCCATTTTTAAACAAATTCTTACTCGCCCGACGTTCCACAATAAACTATAACTGAAAAATAATATTTCTTCAATGGTAACATTGTCACCAAAAGCTTATAAGAAATAAGCATTTTTCTCTACCTGAGAAATATCATTATTTATATATTTTCCGCTGATTGTGGAATTATGTATTTATATATAAATCTATAATCTCTGGTAATGGTGGTTGTTGGTGGTTGATCACGATCAACCACAAATCATTCTCATCAATATCGAGAATCATTGCACATGCACAATCATTATAACAAACTCCCAAGAAATATACAAAAAATGTCAATTAACAAATTTAAAAACGTAATTAAAAATCAATTTATAAAAAGGCATACTATAAAATATCTAATTATTGAGATGATAAAAACTCTTGGGATTGAAAATGCTCCAACTCGTTGTTTTGTAAAAGGATAATTAAAAAGAATAACCAGCCTTGTTTTCTTGCCTTTCTTTCCTGGCTAGATCGCGGAAGAACAGGCAGTAGATAAAACCGACGTTTCAAAGTGATCCTTGTGATTTTAATGAATAAATGAATTTTGACTTTGACTTTTACACGCTGTCGTGAAAATTACATGAGTTATTTTGCACTTTCAGTAAGTATCACAATCTTTTAAGCTCATAGAATTATCGTTAATTAACAATTTTATTCTACACATTACGATTCCACGATCTCATTAAAATAATCAAAGTAAAACTTAAATGTTCCTCTTCACACTAATACTTTACGTTCCCATTTAAAAGCTAACGAGCAAAAATCTGCATATTCACTTTAGCATTAAGTCACATTTTTACGGCTTATGAAACTTTTCATGCTAAAAAAAAGAAAATGGGGGATTAAAAGCTTTCAGAGCTAAGTAACTACGAATCAAGATTCTATAAACTGTATAACAGTGCCTGTTATTAATGTCCAGTCAAATCCTGTGGCAGTTGTAGGTTTTTTTATAATATCTGCCAGGTTGAGCCTAGTCAATCCAAGACACTTGTAATAATTAAAAAAAACCCGTAAGTTTATACTCATTAGCCTTTCATACGACAGAAAATACTTTTTCACATACCTATTATGTATCTACGTAAGCAGGCAAGCTTTTTCGCATTCAAACACTGAAGTGGTTTATTATGAAAGCTTGGCTATAGATGAATAGTCCGCCTAATTGCGCCCAGAAGCAAGTTTCCTGGGGTCTTCGCTGGCTTTGCGGAGTGACATTGGGTTACCGATAATTTGCTCCCGTTGATTAAGCCCACGTATTCTAGGCTACTGATTCTTTTAAAGTAAGAAATCCTATGCAAAAAAAAAAAAGTTACATATTGAAAATAAAGTGAAAACGGTGATACTCAAAAGAGTAAAAAAAAAAAAGTAGTATCACAAGCATTAACGCCCTCTTTCGTATAAGTAGCTTGCAAGTTCCCACAAAAGCAGATTAACGATTAGGTAGGTAGGTAAACAAAATAAAAAGAAAATGTGATTGGTCTGGCCAAATGTCTGGCTTAATATCTCCACAATTCAGTAGGTTTTCATACATAATAATTAAGTGACCCGTTTCAAGTTACTCTATTGTTAAACTAGATAAAAGCCGTGCTTAACAACCGTCTGTATATTAAATAAGCTTCCCTATTAAATAAAGTCCAAATAATTGGATATCAAAAGATAATACTCAGCTCATATTTGTTATACCAATTGAGTGTCACATAATCCTCGATTTAAATTCCTCGCCTCTGCTGACGGTTTTGTCTAAGTGTTACCCGGATAAAAACCCCTACCCCCCTGAGCAAGCCGGTATAGATCCTCCCGCCTCTCCAGCAGTGACCCCGACAGTACCTGAAAAGGGCACATCCAGCCGGCAAGACAGGCCTATAAAGGGCCCCGCCGAGCTCACTTGCGCTGGTCCCTCCCTCCAAACCTTCACAGGTGGCTCAACACCTCACGGACGGAGTAACGAGTAGCTCCATCCACAGCGCCTTCTGCTAATCAAAGGGACGAGCGGAGAAGCCTTCCCCCCTGCAACAAGATCCCGCGTAGGAGAAGTTATTGTCGGGCTTAAATGAGGCGCACCTTTCCATAAGCTTTCCTTCACCCCCGAACCGTAAGGATCCATAAGCGACGAGCCTGCAGGCACTCGAGAATGTTGACCGACGTCGAACCCCTCACGAACTTTCCAAGTTCATCCAAATTGATCCAATCGTTACGAAGGTTATTAGTAACAACATCAAAATATAATATTGGTAGGATATTTGGGACAGTTACCTGTATTACCTATTATTTGAGCAATTAAGATAATAAATCATTTACCCTTGTCACAATATAACTAGATGTGATATAATATTCAAGCATTCCAGTCTACCCTCATCTCAATTTGACAGTGATATGGTCGAAATGGAACCTTCAATTATTATTCAAGAATGATGGATGTCAATCATAGAGTATGATAAACGATGGTCCTTAAAGCATGCGGCAAAAGCAAGCACGATACTAGAGGAAGTATCTCCGGTACATAGGCTAATAAATACTCACAATTGTATGTTAATTTTAAGATGGGGTGGGCTGAATAGTTTGATTGTAGATCACCTAACTACTAAGGTGGCTGAGACGCAAGAGATGCGGTTTCTATTTTACCTGACAAATGTTTGCATGTTCTGCTGATATTTGTTCCGGGCCTGGGTCTTGTGGTACCATGGTATTCATAGTTCACGACAACCACGAGACAGTGTTTTTGTTTTTATACTCAAATAAAATTATACGTTTTCAAATATTGTCGTTTTGGTGTTCTCAATAATTTAAGCAATCACACATAAACCACTTTTTTAATTAAACATCGATAGAACATTCAAAAAAGTTGTTATACTATATATCACATTGATACTTTTCAAGTTTAGAACTTAGTGAACATTAAGTTAAACCTGTACTAAATATTAAGTTTTTTTCGTCTAAACATTTGAAAAATTCGTATGAATACCATCTTATTTATACTTTTAACGCGGAGCCATGACGTTATTGATATTTCATAAACAACATTATTTGCTATGTCACAAGTGTCTTAATTGACTGCGTCACAAAAGGGATTTCAAATTCCGCTTCCATCCAGTCTTTATTAAGGATGATGCTACCACGCAATTAGTTAATTCTATGACAGGCCGTATGTACGCAAATTGGTTCCAATCATTAATCATTTTGTGCCCGCTATCATCATGAACCATGCATATTGTGTCGGTACGAAAACCGTATAACATAATCCTACTAATATTATATACACGAAAGTTTGTGAGGATGGATGTTTGTTACTCTTTCACGTAAAAACTACTGAACGGATATTGATGAAACTTTACAGTAATACAGCTTATACGTCAGAATAATACATGGGCTACTTTTAATCCGGGTACTACACGGGCTAAGCCGTGGGCTAGTATAATAATAAATAATATAATAATAATAATGTTTTATTGCCTTAATTTATTTACATTTGGTACTTATAAATAACTTTCATAAGGAAAATTAGGTTCACAAAGTACTAAAATTGTACCATAGGTAGGCTCTGTTCCCCGCACTAGGTTTATAATAGCCTGTATCCAGTTACATGCGATTGAAAACAAAATGAAAACGGTGATACTCGCAAAAGTAAAAAAATACTGTATCACAAGCATCAACGCCCTCTTCCGTAGCTTACAAGTTCTCATAAAAGCAGATTAACGAGTAGGTAGCTGGGTAAACAAAAATTAAAAGAAAATGTGATATGTCTGGCTTAATGTCTCCACAATTCGGTAGGTTTTCATACATAATCATTAAATGACCCGTTTCAAGTTACTCTATTGTTAAACTAGAAAAAGGCCGTGCTTAACAACCGTTTGTATATTAAATAAGCTGCCCTATTAAATAAAGTCCAAATAGTATCTTTATATAACTTAAAATATTGTTTTTACTAAAATATGAACCATGATTTATGAGATTGAATATTTCTCAGTCATCTCAAATCATTAAAAACCATAGCAAATATCCTGGTTATTTATTTGTTTAAACTATTGTTTTACCTCACGACCTTACCAAAGTGAGATTCAATAATGATTTTATACTAGCCTCTGCCCACGGCATATCAGTGTAAAGTTTCATCAAAAGTTCAGTAGATTTTACGTGAAAGAGTAACAAACATCCATCCTCACAAACTTTCGCATTTATAATAGTAGTAGGATATTTTTTTAATAGTCGTTTCTCGAAGAAATAAGTAAAAGTGGCTTTAAATTTAATGACCATCGGCCTTACTATACAGCTTGTGATCCGGCTCGTAGTCAAAACTCGTGGAGAAAACCTTTATTTCTCAACAGTTTTTGTTTCATCTAGCAACATCAATTTCAATTAAATTAATATAAATTACTCGTTGTCACTCGGCGTCACCTCGAAATATTATCTCTCCCTTTTGTTTCTCAAATGAACATCATGGAGAGGAAACCCTATTCCGAGGTTACGCAGAGGGTAATGTTACACAATCGCTGTTCTGGTTATTTTATATAACTGCCTGTAAGCAAGGAATAAGGTACACGTTGCTCTTATCCATATAACTTTTTGATAGACACGATATATTTACCATGAGTTTGAACGTTTCCCGATATTTTAGCACAGTTGCATGTACCATGATTAAGGGAGAAACTAATGTTATTATTATATTGTTAAGTAATATATTTATTCATACAACTATGTACAAGTAGGTATATACAAAAAATACAGATGAAACAGCTAGCTATCTAAAGACCGTTGCAAACGAAGTAATTAAGTTTAGTCTTTGTATTTTTTTCATTTGAAACAAATTACTTGTAATTAATTAAAGGTTCCGGCATAGTATATTCAGTACCTACGTGTTAAACACTTCATAACTTGAAGTAAAATCCTTCTCCACTCGAGCTGAACTAGTGAACTGCGTTGAAAGTTGTAAAAACTTGGCGGTTATTGTGGCTCGGGAAAACTAAGTCTTCCCGTCCCGTGCAATCGGGATTTAACGGGAAAATATTAACGTTTCATCGATATTTTAAAACGGTTTCCTTTTTCCAATAAGATTATGCAAAAGTTCTGGAAAAAAGTTCAAAATATTATATAAAAATTTAATTTTGTGCCTTTAGCGAATTTTAATATCAATAGAACCAAAATAAAACGGTAACAATATAAGTGCCGATTAAACGGAATACATTTTTGATAACTAAGCGTAATCTGAGTGAAACGACTCCTGATTATCGTTTGTTTCATTAATTTACCAACGAATTGTTCGGATTTAAGCCCTTGTTTTATGAACAATAAAATTAAACAGATTAACAAATTATTGTGAAAATGCTCGGATGACACGGAATTAATTAATGCGGATGATTAAATAATTTCAGTGTGGATAAATTTTGCAAAACTGAATAAATTTGGTATCATTTGATACAAAAGAAAATAACCAATGATTTATCAAAGGATTCCACAAGTATATGTAATTTTTGTAAGAACCGTGGAGTGAGGCACAGATAGTTGTGTGAAGATGAAACCAACTTCCAAATAAGAGTCGTTAAGAGTGTTGTTTCGACGTTTTCGCGGGCGACTACTGGACACAGCGCAATTGCGTAACACGTCGAAGACTTTACGTGTTAACAAATAGAGTTAGTATTATACCTGTCCTGTCCTGTCCTGTCCTGTAAAAATTAAACATATTTCGAAAAAAAATATAAAGAGAGGTTAAATGATGAGACTATAGTCCGCCTACGCTTAGCTACATTACACACTTTAAGAGCATGAGAAGTGAAAAAAATAAGATTCTAAACTTCGCTGCGCCACAGTTTAATTAATTGCGCGTATAAATAATGGCTGACAGATATACAATCAACGCACGATACCGCAAGAAGTCTTAGTAGACCTTTTTAAAAGGCACGAATCTCTAACAGAGGGTTGTCCAAAATCCGTTGTATATGTTAGGCACACATACTCAATGTAGGACAGCTACGTGAGACGTAACCACGTCACGTTTTTCGATAACTGGCGATATTTTTTCGTGCGCCGTCGTTGGGTGATTTTATTTTCAAGAGATGCCTACATTAATTGAATTTCTGCATACGGCTCCACATGCTTACCTACGTATGCAGGTATATTTACTATAGCTATTTCCTGTATATAGTTTATTAATAAATCATATGAAACGCTTAAAAAATTATTTTACTACCTGTGTAGTAGTTGAGCTGCTTATAGGTTTGTCTAGATACGTAGATATAAGTTATACCAGCAAACAAATTTCGCCTATCGTATGGTATCCGTTGCCCAAAGCATTGCAGTTTCGTTTTGAAGCTTAAGGAAGAGGTGAAGCTATGAGATTAATATACAGGGATATCACTGACGTGCGATTACTGAAGTTTTTAATATGAAACATAATATATTCATCTCGGCAACTTGGTTTGTGGTGTTGCTTAACGCTAAGTTGAGTTCTCGTTAAGCAACACCACACCTTATACAGGGAAATTTATTTTGTAAACTATGCAAAAGCTCTCAGCCCAAAATACATACTGATGGTATGTAATCCAACATCTAAAACTCTAGGATATTATCTGAATTTATTCGATTCAGCAGTTATCATTGGACAAGAATACATACATGAATACATACATACAAACTCTAGATTGTCCGACTCAGAGATTTTACCTCGCTCGCTAGATCAATCACTCTAAAACCAGCCTTTTTTTTAAAACCTTTTACCTCTTATGACTTATACATCGTTAGTACCATATTATGTCAAGAAGCAGATTATTTATTTTAAGCTAAAAACTCAAGAGCTTCAAAAACAAAACAAAAATATTCATATTATTGCTCATATTAATTGTGATCGCACGTCATCAAGCGATCTTTTTTCCCAATCATTGCATTTCCGTGCTTTCAAATTCTCATGAACATAATGAACCATTTATACCGAGAATAAAACTTCAAGATTTCCCTGACTTCATATTCCCGACATACTCACGGGAACCCTGTTAATTAAAGTTTATCTTATTTAGAGACAGACCGCCGACAGAGCTTGCTATATTAAAGTAGAAATAATGTCTTGCTCTTTAGCGCGTTAGTGTCGTGAGTAGCTTAGTGATATACTCGTAGGTAGGTCTCTTTTTGTAGGTATGACACAAAACATAGACAAATTAATACCCAACAGTCTCATACTGTTTAACTCTGTGGCGCAATGGACGAAAGCCCGACTGAGACGCAGAAGGTTGCGGGTTCTATTCCCGCCGCGGGACAAATTTCTGCATCTGCAAATATTTGTCTCGGAATCTGGGTGGGAATGTACAATATGTAAGTATTTACAAAAAAAGTATATAAGTACTATATCAGTCAAGTAGTTCCCATAACACAAGCTCTGCTTACTTTGGGGCTACATGATTCTCTGTGAAAATGTTCAGCATTATTTATTTATTATTTATTTATACATTTATATTTGGAATCTACTCACTGAGTATGAACGTCCACCATGGGGAAGACAGTCGTGAGCGTGTTTGTTTTTGTTTTTTTTAGTCGTGACCCCATTCAAAGATACCATGTATCATGGTTGTCAAACTATACACTACTATAGAACTAACACATAAACTACTACGAGTTAGTAGTTACCTATATTACCACAACACCCAGACCCGGAACAAACACATCAACTTAGTTTGCTCTATCATCAACTTAGTTTGTGTGTCCAGCACATCAACTTAGTTTGCTTGAAAAATGAATGTTTTCTACACTTGTTTCAGTTTGTCTGTTTTATAGATTCAACTGCTGTTTCTGTCTGTCCCCTCACAGTTATGTAAAGCTAGGATATTTGCATTCAGCGCAGGAAGTGGTAGATAACTGCCTAATTTATTACTTCCTAGCAACAGGAATGGCGGCACGTGTGGAAACTATGAGGGTTTGTATTCAAAATAGTCAGCTAATAAATATGCAGTAGGTAAGTATTTATACATATTTTTAATTAATACTTATAAATTAAAATAGTAAAGGAAACTATTTTTTAGTCCAGTTCGCTCGCGTGGTACCCTAATGAGCTACATATATTTAGGTTTTTTTCACGATGGAACGAGTTTGAACAAAGATTTTGCTAAGTTTCTTATCACGACACGTTACAGCACTAAGGTCGGGACTCCGTATCGTGTAGGAGACAGGATATTGGAAATTGTTTGCAAACTCCACAACATTAAGTAGGTATTTATAGCAAATTGTGTTAGCCAACTTGCTCTTACTGGGAATTTGAATCGGATTTAAATCTGCAAATTCAAAAAATTGTGAAGTTATATATACCTTAAAGGACTATAGGATATACCTATAAATACCACATTTTTTTGTCGTTGTAAAGAGACAAAAAAATGTGTTTCTACAAAAATATTTAATATTAACTACATATTACGGTTTCACTAGGTGGTTTTGTATGTTTAAATCATTAGATAGGTAGCTACTTAATTATGTGAAAATGTAAACATTATTTGTACAAGTGTATGTGTTTATTTTTTTATAAACAAAGATGTACATTTTTGGACATGTGCCCATAATTGTGCCAACGTCTGAAAATATTTTCATTAACCATTTTTTATTTTAAAGTAGAAGCTAAAGTTGTGTCTGTCCCACTTTTAAAGTTTATTAAAGTTATTAATTATGTTTGGATACACCTATTAATTCTAATGTATACGAAGCGTTATTTTAATTACATCAAATTACAAATTACCTTAAACAAAAATATAAGCTTGTTTGTTGGTCTGAAAAAACAGGAATGGGAAGATCTGACTCAGATAAGTTGGGTTACTAGTGTTTTTTAATGGCAACCCTGAAAGGTGTGCTTGCTTGCATGCTTATTATTCAACGAATTAACGTTTCGCATCGGTTGCCAGCATTTTGAACAAACGCTGCGTTCAGTGCTTGCACTCTGCTTTCTTGAAGTAATATTACTTGCATGTCTTTAGGTAGGTACATTGGTAAGTACTTGTATTGGTAAGGACTACCTAATTGGTTATATATTTTATCGGTAACATGTGAGTACTCAAATATGATTTATATATATATGTCACATTAATAATGTTATTTGTTTTATAAGCGGCGAAAATAGACAGCACTTTGGCTCTCGTCCAACAACGCGATCCGTGCAACTAGGAAGTTTCCAATAGGTAACACAATGTACTGATCTCGTGTAGATACCTGAGTACCTGCCTAAGGCTATAATAGAAAACACTCCAAAAATCATTATAATAATCGGGAAATTAAGACATCCGGCAGTCAATCTCTCCCTTAATTATTAAAATGTCCAACTTCTGCCTGTCTGAGTCTTTACTTATGTGATTGGAATTTCACAAGTATAATTTCAATCTTACCTTCTGGTTTTCTAATAAAGAAGAGTACTATATTTATTATTGAAAAATATATTGACCTAAATTGAAAGCTGATATATTTCACTTCGAAAAGCAATATTCCTAGTTATAGTACGAAAAAGAACATTTGCTACGTAATCCTGGCAACCCTTTCGTGCGCCCGAGGATTTAACACGCTAAGTGCACTGGATAAGTTCCAATTTATAATACTCTACCTATCTACGTATATAACACTGCTCTCGAGACTTGAATCTTGTTCATGCATTAAGGTAATTTTGCTTAAAGTAGTATTTTATAAGTATTTCGTGCTTCTGCAGCTTGGAAATTCAAAGGAGAGGGCCAAGCCACTTTTAAAAAACAAACAATCAATCACGCTCACTATATTCCCCATGATGCTTATGCTGAGAGACATACTTAATACGCAAATCTTTGAGGATAACTAGTAGGGGGTAGTCAGAGGCACTTTTAAACATTACTTTAAGTACCCTCTTTTGCAAGTAAGTATTTCACATGACAGGTTGCAAGCTCATCGCCGCTTATTGGAACTATTTGCTATATGGCACGCGCCTTAGAATTTTTGGTTCTAGGGCATGCCGGTTTCATCACGATGTTTCCCTTCACCGTTTTGAGCACATGTTAATGCGTACATACATTTTTCGTATTGAAAAACCCATTGGTGGACGACCTATTCCTTCGTATCGGATGTCGGGGTAACGCCCACGAGGCCAACACGGTTTTTAACGTAGAGATTTACATCTTTGTAAAACACAAAAATGTATTTTAGGTTTAAAGGTTTCATATCTCCCTAATATGCTTTTTGTCGTAAATTCTTCAATGTTTTGTGTAATTGTGTTTGTGTCAAATTATATAATCAAACAAATAAAATATACGGATTTTGCCGACACAAAACTCTTTGAACAATGCAAGTTTCTGCAAAACCAAGTACATACCTAGAAGTAAGTTAAGTCTCTCGTTAAGTGTTTTGTTTATGCAAAACAAAACACATACATAGGCATTTTGATAATCAGAAAATTTTAATTGATTATGGAAATTGACTTTCCACCTATCGGTATAAGTACTTTAAAAAAAAATATTTGAATAGCTGCATGTTATAACTCAGTAATCTGTAATCTGTATCGTTGAAGTAAAAAGTGTTAGTTTTATATGTAACTTACCTGTTTACTTAACAGGATATTGAATACTCCATAAGTATACCCTAATCACGTAACTAAAACTTATTAAAACTTAGTTAGACTTGGCAACTTCCCAAGTTATATTTTAAAGTTACAAAGTATTCAATTCTTTTTAGTGTAGGTAGGTTCCTAACGTTCATGTTGCTATACTTAATACTATGTAGTAAGTATATATTTGAGTTTCTAGTGAAGAATCTCGAGAAAAGACCGTCTTGGCATTCTGCCTACAACTTCACCCCATCTTTGTATAAACCGGTCCAACTTTCGAAAACAAGCTAAATTTTTGAATGAAAACCATGAAAGTTCCTAAATGGCAGGTAATTTGCGACAGTTTATCCCATTGGACGCCTTTCCCATGTTTCGACTTAATTACTTTGCGGCGCTTTAATTAACTGCGTCAAATGTATGCCCCAATGGGCTTGATAAACTTTTTCATTTGATAATTCATTATATTTATTTTACTCTTTTTTAATGAATGCTCAGATTGGGTAATAAATCTAAAAATTCGTCTGACTGACACATTTACACGCTCTTTAAAAACTAAAATAAAGCTGATTTATATTTATGTTTTGGAGAAACAAACACACCTAATTATTTGATTATGTTTTTGAAGGTTTAAAGTTCTGCAAAGTGCAGAGCAGCGCCAACACCATTCTTTAGGTAGCAGACAAGTATGACTCTCCCATAATGAAATCTTTGATTCGGGTCCTGATTTAGTCTCACAGAGAGCATATGGACATAAATGAATGATGACATTATTAGGTTATGATTGTAATTTTTATTATTAATATACAATTGTACTAAAACTGTGACATTATGTAACTTACTAAGAAATTATGGACCAACTTATCCAGTGTTGCTAGCGCTAAAAATTGGTACGGCCGGCACGGAGGCACGTTTTATTTAAATGTTCATTGTTTCTAAATCACACGTTCCGACTATAATTTGTGCCTATGGAGAGTCTAGCACGATATAAAATATATATTCATTAGCGGCGGGCAATACGATTTTATCGTCAAATAAGATTTGATATTTCATATGTTTAATATAATAAATAATAATCGTTCAAAAGTTCAAATTCAAAAGTTTATTTAGAAATGATAGATCTATCTTTGGTGCACACTAAAGATTTGGAGTTGAAAACGATTTGTTCCACGTTCGCCCCACTTCTTTGCCCCACATTCCAAAAAAATCTGCTTCTTACCCAAGCGCATCTGGGGCGCATCTTTCGCCCCACATTACAAAAGGTACACATTATGGAAGGCAAAGTACAGTTGACAAATAAAACCAATTGATCAATGTTTGTAAAAATATTTATTATAACTCACCTCGAGGATTCAGACCTATTCATTTAATTACATTAAAGTATTTTATGTACCTACTCTTACGTATCATATTTTTTTTACTACAGCATGTGAATTTTCAATTTTTACTTTCGTTAGAGCGTTATTCGTTCCAATACGCCTCTAACTATTGAAGACAACTTGGTAGATTTATTGCACTGCCAATTTATCTTCCATTGTACCTGAAACGGTATTCCTACCTATCTAGTGAAGCTTTTTTTTTTTCCTTGATCCATCATTAGGTAGTAAGAATAGAGGATTCATCTAAGTTTTGTATTATTTAAATGTATCTTCATGTAGGTAGATAATATGTGTTGTACAAAATTACTTTAATACCCTTAGCTATGTAATATAACGTATGTATTATTTATTCTCGTCGGCATAATACAAACATAAAATAAATAGAAATAATGTTTTTATACTAAATAGTATTATTTACAGAGGTTCATTTAAATACCTTGATTTTATAATAATAATTAGGTATTAGGTTTAGGTTTAAGACGTTTATTCCCATAAAGACATAGTCACTTACATGAGAACATAGATAACATAAAAAAAATAAACAAAAGTAAGTCGTTCTAGTATGTACAAGTGAATAGGTAGGCAGTAAAATATTTAACCCCTCCAACGCATATTTAGGTACTGTCAATGCTTTTTATATTAAGGTTTCCAGACACGATATTTTTTTACGCTAATATACAAAAAAAAAACACGCTTACGTATTCCTCATGTTGACTCTACCAGGATCCCAAGTAGGGGGTAGTCAGAGGCACGATCAAACATTACATTTGGCACATGATCACGCCAAAATTATGACGAATGAAAGTGTTCTAAATTAAAATTTATCTAAACCAGTTTCTATTTTGTTATCATTCATGACATCAACTCCCCCGTAAGATAAATTTTGCTTTGTGCATAAAAGTAAGATTCTGTAACAAGGAAGTTAATAGGTATGGCACCAGTAAACAGAGGTCGTTAAAAGCTTTAAAGTAAGTAGGTGCACAGATCGTAGGGCGGATGATAATAATAATACTAATATTATAAAAAACACAAATGTTTGTAAGATCTGTAAATATTTGTCTCGGGTCTGGGAGTTTTCTATATATAATATGTAGGTATTTACAAAAAAAACAATTATATAAGTAGTAAGTATGCTTAATATGCTAGATGACGATGTATGAAAATGTCCAGCAGAAGACCTCTGTGGCGCAGTTGGCGAAAGCCCGCCTGAGACGCAGAAGGTTGCGGGTTCGATTCCCGCCGCGGGACAAATGTTTACATCTGCAAATATTTGTCTCGGTATCTGGGTGTTTTCTATGTATAATATGTATGATTAACAAAAAAAAGTATATAAGTAGTATATCAGTCATGAAGTTCCCATAACACAAGCTCTGCTTACTTTGGGGCTAGATGATGCTGTGTGAAAAATGACCAGCTATATTAATTTATTTAAATGCGAAAGTAAGGATGATTGTTGCAACGGCTGAACTGATTCGGACGAAATTTGTATTCAATATTGTTTATGACCTAGAACAACACATAGGCTACTTTTCCGTGGGCAGTAGCTAGGTAACAAAGTGAGAGAGCACTGTCTTTTTGAACTATTTATAATTTATATTTATTAATATCCGGTATGTTAATATGTGTAGGTATTTTTTTTATTAAGATGGTATTTATAATATACCTACGTATATTGTAAATACCTACCCATGCATATTTATTGTTTTTCTATTGTATCTTCACTGTTTTCCAATTCCCTATGTTATTTGAACAAAACTTTTTTTTATTTATTGAAATCACAAGGATCATATAATCACCTCTCTCTAGCCTCTAAGGTTTTTTGGAAGACTCCTTTGAGTGTTAAACTCGCCTTCTGTTCAAAGTCTATGTATGTTCAATAAAGATTATCATTAACTTATTTAAAAAAAAAAAACTTATATTCATACTACCTAATGTTTTGCATAACCTAGTTTTTATTCCGAAGCAGAAAGTCATCATTTTCATAATCGTTATTTTATATAAAGTTCCGGACATACCATTTCTGCTGTCTGTTTATACAACTACTTACATTATTTTGATTCATTTTGTAAAATATAATTGTAATATAGTAAATATAAGTATTTGTAACATTGTAACATAATATAAGCTCTGCTTAGTTTGGGGCTAGATGATGCTATTTGAAAATGTCCAGCATTATTTATTTATTTCACAGCTAAGTAAATAATACAAAAACAAACAAACACGCTCACGACTGTCTTCCCCATGGTGGACATCAAAAACATACTCAGTGAGTAGATCTTTGAGGATACCAAGGATCTGACTACCCTGTAGGTAGTCAGAGGCACGTCCATACATTATATTTGGTACATGCCCACGTTTTGCAAGTTAGCATTCCACGTGACAGGTTGCAAGCCCATCGCCGCTTAATTGGAACACTAAGTGTTGGCACATGCCTACGATTTTTTGGTTCTAGGGCATGCCGGTTTTCCCACGATGTTTTCCTTTACCTTTTCGAGCACGTGTTTATTCGCACATAAAATTTTCGAGTATAAAAATCCATTGGTGAACGACTGGGTTCGAACCCACGAACCCACGTTTTATTTATTCGCGTAAATAACACTAGAATAAGATGCTCTACTTTAAAAAAAGGTATTTATATCGGTGTATTTACGTCACAAATAGAATTTCTGCGAAATCTATTAGAAGAAAAAATCCTCTCAAAGTTGCCATATAATATATACTGATCGCAACCCATAGAATCTTTAACTCGCGATTGTATAAAAAGAGCGATCCCTGTCGTTGACAAATAACAGTTCTTCGTTCGCATTCCAGGTTCAACGAAGGTCGATATTTCACACATTGTTCCCGTACACAGCTAAATTAGTTATATGAAGGGAACGTATTACTAAGGCCTCGGATAGGTAAGTGACGGAAATAAGGGATGTTTGATGTCAGTTTTTGTATTTTGCAAACAAAGCATGAAAGTGACTGAAGAAGAAGATTAGAGTTAAATATAAATGTGGATATTTATAAAAGTAGACATAGATCGATTGTGTAAAAGATGTCACGGTTAAGAAAATTGTAGGAAAGTACAGAAATAGCGGCTGATAGATAAGAGTGGAAGAATAAAACATTTTGTGTCGATCCCACGTAGCGTGAAGTGGAAGAGATCGCTTCTAAGCGATAACGACAACCTTTGGATGGAGAGGATTAAATGATTTCTATTGGATTCGATAAAGATGTAAATAAATAGATGTCTGTAGTTCAAATAATTTTAGAATTTGCTTTGAAATGTCTGCAGGAGACCACAGACCAGTTAAAGTAAAACTGGTCTGTGCTGAGACTTACAAGTATTAAAAACTGAAAACGGACAAAGCCATTGGAATTTTTTATGAAAAAACTGGTAACCTTTTTTATTAACTGCGTAAAGCTCTGTTCATACCAACGCAACGCCATCAATCACCAAATTATTCACGGGTTTCATCGGCCTCTCTTTGTGTAGAGCGCGGTGGATTGTGAACACAGCCTAATTGCCACAGCGGCAGCGTCCGTTAGTATTACGTGTCAGTCTGAAATCACCTCTAGCAACGCATGCCAAATGCATAATAAGTGAGTCGCGTACTACTTTAAGGCGGTGGGTATCAAGGTATCAGTGCCAGGCGGGCGGCAGGCAGTCCAAGATATCTAATATACAACCTACTTAAAGTTTGACAGTTTGTATTATATTATCTGTGAAATAGCATTATAGGGCAGATTTTTTTTTCAAGATTGTGCATGTGAGAATTACAATAGAAAATAATGTATAAATTGGTATTTAATTCGACCCGAATTCTAGAAAGCATTGTAGCGTTAAATTCTAAAAATTCGAATTAATAAATTCGTTAAAACACACTAGTGTTAACTGCTCCACGGGCTTCTTTATTATAATACTTATATATTTATTAAGCAACTATTCATGTATATTTTCAACTCACCTATGTAGATACCTTATCACAAGCGATCAAGGCTAGCCAAGTGAAAAGATCGAGTCCCAGATCTTTCTGACAACTTAACTAACTTTAATATCAATAATTCAAAACTCTAGTCAACCTAGCTCCTCATATTCTAGAAGGTTCAAAATAAAAACGATATTTGCAATAAACCATTACTCATAGTAGGAAGAATAGTTTATTTTAAAAGCAAATAAATCGTGTGCAGTTGTGCAATTTTAAACCGGCGATACAAATCTACAGCGGATAGTAGTTTATGCTCAAACATTTTCTGTACAATGCAATCATTGGAAACGAGGAGAGGATTGTGCAGTTTTTAATCCGTATTTGGCGAGGCATAAATACATGGGTTTCGGTTATGTACAACTATAGTTGATATATGTGCAATACTATATCAATGCTGAAAGATAATCATGTAGGTATATCAATTATAATATTTTTAACTACCCCTATCCTTCCTCCTAATGAATGTAAATTGTACTTTTACCCTGTTATCTAAATAGTAAACACAAAGAATGTCAAGAACAGACACCACTGCATTAAAGAAACAGATATAGTATAAATATAAGTTTCAGACTTAAACCAGTATTTAAACCGGCGCGTCGCAATGTAACATTTAAATATCAATTTGCTTGCACGTTCAACTCTGTAATGGTCTCAGAAGAGATACGCTATTATAGTTTTACAGTTGAACGGGTGTATCTTGTTGAATGTTTATTGAATTTTGTTTGAGACGTCTACATTTTTTTTTCTGGTACGAGTGAACAAAATTTATATAAAAATTCGTGTATGCAACTACCTTGTTTAACAGAACCAATTGTCACGTTAATTGAAACCCAGTAAAGTGCAGTAGTGGCAACAACTAGTTACCAAACTGTTAGAATTATAAAGCAGACATGTTTCTACTCTCTGCGATGACCTTACTCAAACTAAGCCAGGTACGTGACAAGTATCCATGTCGGGCGGTACATTGTACCCGTATGATGAATTTCTCAGGCAAATCAGTTGCATGAATATGAAAATGCACTACCTACATCTATCCACTACAAATGCATGAGCCAGGACAGTCTGAACCCGTATCATGAATTTGAACCGGATAAAAGTGTTTGTTGTTCGTGCCAGGAAATACGTACACCATATAGGACCTGAGAGATAGTTTTGTAATTTTGGTACAGAATAGAATGTAATGATTTTATTTACAATACCCGAACTACAATGTATATTGTGTATGATATTGTATATTGCGTATATTACAGTATATATAAAGTATGTAAGTACAACAACTAAACCCCCTTGTTAACTTTCTTACAGTCCGTTCCATCCAAAGGTGGTCTGGTAGAGATCGCTATTTAGCGATAAGACCGCCCATTGTACAAAATTATCAAAGTTTTTAGTAATGAAGCTGATGTGTTTTTTGGTGTGCAATAAAGTATTTTCTATTCTTCTATTCTATTCTACAATGTCACATAAAAATATAACGATAGGAAGAATAAAATAATCAAATAAAATAAAAAAAGGAAGAATACGTAAATCTACGCTACAGTATTATTTTTTCATAAATACAAACAAATAAAAACAATTTTACTCCTCCATTCACAGATATTATACATATCTGTGCTAGAAATAAAATCTAAACAACTTTTTCTCATTCTACTGTTCTGAGGACATTTTTATATCTTCAACGGAATTCTTTTACAAATAACATACAAAGAGTGTTACAAAAATAAAAGCAAAAACTCAAAGTAGACTTTACCAAATGATCGTGCTACGATTAAAAATCAAAAATAATGATCTAAAAAATTCAATTCAGTACTTTTTAATCTCGATTAAAGTCGAGACAATTCAGTTGTATAATTCATTTGGGTTTATTCGAACTAGCATTTTCCTAGAGTTTCTGATATCACGATATTGCGAGAATAAGAACTCATACAAAAATACAGTACTAGATGGAACGAACACACTTCGGAATATAGTGATTCAGTGATACTGTACTGTAGTGATTCTCTGTTCACTTACAGCCCCTGTATGAGCAGCTGTGCCCTTAGTTTTGGGAAACAGTCTTATGAGACATTGTAGTATTATCTACTTAGATTAAATTGTTTGTTATATCATAGTAATATGTGAAATTTAGTATTATATCAATTTACTCTATACAAAGCCATACTAATCGCGTTAGTACTTATAAAAAAAACAAGTTCCTTTAGCTCCCTGTTGGTTGCTAAGCACGCGACTGGCATAGTCGGCCATATACTATTATTTGGACACATCGGTCAGTTGGGTAACCTGCATTAGCTAGATAGTTCTGTACAGTAATATTATTCTATACAAATTTTATTTTGCAAACAGCGTTTTGGGTGGGTTTTTATTTTTAATGTTTCACAGAGGACATTGTATATGGAACATTATCATATATGGAAGTCAGTGAGTTCACTTAACCTACTGCTATTTTCTATTGTCAGAGCTTATAGAAGCTCCGAAGGTTTACTACCAATTTAAAGTAACACTTAGTCGTATATAGCTTTGAAATTACTTGGAAAATGCTACACACAGTCTAATACAAAATGTCGTTAAATTTCGTATAAGCCTTTTATATCTGCTACAATCATCGTTGTCGTTGTACAGGCAATTTTATCAAACGTTCACATCGAATTATTCTAGTTTATACGAAAAGAAAACTGCAAAATGGCTGCCGTACTTTTTTCCAAACAATAGCATTGTGATTACTGGTTCGCATAGCCTCACAAATGTTTCATCAGGTAAGGAACAGGAGGAGGAGGAGGAGGACATGATGTGTGGAGTAGCTTAATATCGGTCGTTCGGCACGTTCACCACATTAATATTATTATAAACGCTATGCTTAGTTCAGGAATTATTAATGGATCGATATTTACAAAGATCGGGACAAAGTGTACATTGTTTTAAAATAATTCCATATTTTTTTTCTTTTGGCATTTCATTGACGTTATTTATGAGCAAAATGTATGTGTGTGTATCTACAAGCACATTATATAATTTTACGCAATTCTTTATTTTAATAGATACAAGCAAACTACAAGTCCTACCCATAAACATTAAAACATTGTATCACCAATATTAGGTCTAGTCTTTGATTTTTTAATATGTTGTCATTTATATATATTTTAATTAAATATAATTAAATATTTGTTCATAAAACTATGTAGAAGTAGGTATATACAAAAAATACAAATGAAACAGCTAGCTACGATTATTTTAATAATATTTTAAAAATACGTGACAGGAGATCATAATTATTTAATTATGAGTAATTAGTAGTTTTTTTTTTTTTAAACCTTCATTTCTAAACCGGGCTTGAGATTTTATTAAACACTGCCTACTTTAAATTCGAAGCCAGCTATTCTGCATAGTCTTTGTCAGCACAGTAATCTTACTTCCTCAGAAATCCCTATTCTTCCTCAGATATTGAATATAAGCTGGTCAGATGAAATATGCTTTTTTATTTAATCCTAGTATACAGTCAGCAGGAACTGCTTTAGGGGTTTAATTTCGGAAAATGATGTTTCATATTCACATACAATTGTGACATTTGTCGTGTTTATTTAAAGCAAATATCAAAATCAAAGATGAAGAGTTGTCTCTTGTGGACACCACCGTATTCTCAGGTATCACCCTAGATAATAAGCTTCACATTGATAAGTTATCGAAGAGACTTAGTTCTGCGGCATATGCAGTCAAAAAGATCCGTCTTTATACAGACGTAGACACAGCTAGACTAGTTTACTTCAGCTACTTCCACAGCATTATGTCGTACGGTATACTGCTGTGGGGGAGTGCTGCAGATATAAATAACGTTTTTATGCTGCAGAAGAGGGCTGTTCGAGCAATTTATAATATGGTTCCCAGAGAATCACTTCACAGAAGTTTAAAGAAATAAATATAATGACATTTCCTTGTCAATACATTTATGAAAATCTGATGTATGGTCACAAAAATATTAATTTGTTTAAAAAAAAGCGATAATCACAATGTTAATACCACAAATAAAGATAAACTCGCTGTTGCCACTTGTAGACTCCATAAAGTTAGTAAATCGTTTAAAGGGCAAGGTGTATGCTTTTATAACAAACTCTCAAGAGATATACATAAAATTGACAATTAACAAATTTAAAAAAGTAATTAAAAAACAACTTTATAAAAAGGCATACTATAAAATATCTGATTATTTAGATGATAAAAACTCTTGGAATTGAAACTGCTCCGTTGTTTTGTAAAAGGATAATTAAAAAGAAAAACCAGCCTTGTTTTCTTGCCTTTCTTTCCCAGCTTGATCGCGGAAGAACAGGCAGTAGATAAACCGACGTTTCAAAGTGATCCTTGTGATTTGATGGATAAATTAATTTTGACTTTGACTTTGAATTTGACCACACATAGAGATGCTAAGTATGGTTACTAAATCTTATGTCTGTCGCGCGTTCACGAAATTCGTTGCTACAGATTAGATTACATAGATTTAGTGACAGATTTGTATGAAAAAATGTCCGTAAGACACGCCTAAGGCAAAGAGCCTAAGCTGAGTGTAGACGAGCATAAGAGTTACCGATTAGGATGTGCATTGATTGCTATCCAGTAAGTCAGTCACGCAAAGATTTTATATTTATATGAATTATGGTTTTTCCACCAACCTTGGGTTACCTTATTACGGGTTTACTGACCGGGGCTGGGTATAATTAGATTTTTTAATAAATTTCGTGCACATATGATGTAATAGTTTATGTACAATCTCATAATTATAATTAAAAGTACTAATACAAAAAATATAAGTTACCTACTTAACTACAGTTTATGTACATATATAGGTAGAAAACTGACATCCATAATCTACACCAATATTCAATCTTATTGTTTACAAAATATATGCACAATACATAATTTATAAGAACTTAAATGTCAAAAAAACGACTTCAAATAACGGGAAATTAATAAAAAGTATTTTTTTCACCTTTACTAGTGGTTTTTTTATAAAACTTATATGACCATGTTTGAAGTATCTTACCAATTAAAAAAAGAAAACTCACCCACTTAAAATGATTCAGCTAGTCATAATTCGATTTTTTAAGTGTAACGGGAAAAATAGCAATACATAAAAAAAATATACAAAACTTTTGTAGTCGGTTAACAACCAGTCGGATAATTAACCTCGGTTAATTATCTATACAACAACAAAAAAAACATCAAAATCGGTTAACAAATAGCGAAGATATCAAGTAACAAATAGATTAAAAAGTACAGCCGAATTGAGAACCTCTTTCTTTTTTTAAAGTTAAAAATTTATCTTAATCACATGAAAACATGATCAATTTCTGTATAAATATAACATACATCTAAACGAATATTGAAATGTATTTAGATAGGTATTCAACGTTGTGTTTAGAAAATACCATCTTTACATTTTGTAGTAAGTGATAATCATAGCGTCATCACTTTCCAAATCTACTAAAGGCGATTCCCAGAACCATTTGCAATGAGAGTTGAAACCCAGTATAGTGCAGTAGTGGGTACTACTAGATAGCACTCTAGATTAGCACATCAGAACGTAGAAACACAAATCGCAACTTCATTGACAACTTACGACATTCACGCTCACAAAAAAAGGGAAAAAACCGCTCTCTCAAACTGATTACATTTAAAAAGCCTATAAACCGTCTGTAACATCTTTCCCGACATTTAAGTTCCATAAACATTCCAAGCGCTGCTCTCGGCTAAGAGTAGAATACAATGTTCTGACAAAAAATAACGCATTGAAAATAAATAAAAATGACCATAAATAACATGTACTTTTTTCGTTATCAGTTTAAATGTATCAATGATCTAAACATTCCTCAGCCTGTCTGACCTGCAAGTACATTTGTTCGCTATTACTCCTAACTTTTCTCGGCTCTCCGTCGTGACTAAACTGGTACCCTCGGGATAGGTAATGAAATATTGCTATCGAAACGAACATCAGTCCAGTGTACATGAAGAATTGGATTTCCTGCAACAAAAGTTAAGGTTATAGTATTTTTATTAAAACAAAAACAAAACAAGTTAGAAGGGGTCAGAAGCACGTTCAAACATTATATTTGGCACATCGTGGCATTTTGCAAGTAGTTAGCATTCCACGTGACAGGTTGCAAGCAACAAGTACTCTCAATTGGTAAACATAGCTAGGAAACCAGCATGTCTGGAATAAAAAACTTAAAGACACGTGTCACGTGCATGAAAGGAGCATCTTCGTCGAGACACACTGACTTATTTCTCTTCATGTCACTTTTAACATTTTTACAATTCCTGTTACTATTCTTGGACATTCAGGAAAATGTCTCGGACAACAGACATTAGCGAATCTCTGTCCGACCAAGGGAAAAGTGTATAGTACTATAACACCATGCATAATTTACCTACACCATAAGTGAACTCTTTACATCCTTACCTTACCTGTGACACATTGAACAACATTGTGGTGATAATGACTATGAGTAAATTCCCAATCATGAATGAACTCTTTACATCCTTACCTGTGACACATTGACAAACAGTATAGTGATGATGATTATGAGTACATCCCAACAATGAGTGCTAACTCTTTACATCACTTACCTGTGACACATTGACAAACAGTCTAGTGATGATGATTATGAGTACATCCCAATAATGAGTGCTAACTCTTTACATCTCCTTACCTGTGACGCATTGAAAAACATTGTTGTGATGATGCTTATGAGTACATTCCCAACAATGACTGCTAACTCTTTACATCTCCTTACCTGTGACACATTGACAAACAGTCTAGTTATGATGATTATGAGTATATTCCCAAACGCCTCAGTAAGCAGCCACACTGATGTCATCACTGCTTTCATACTCTCAGGGGCTTCCTTGAATGCAAACTCGTTTCCAGTTACTGCGAACAAAACCTGCGAAACGAGTTATTATAACAATAATAGCCGAACGGGTGTTTGTAAACGTGACCAAGGTATCCATAAATTAACTCGTTTTTTTTAAATGTAATGTTCAGGATAATAATTGAAATTAGAGTGCCAACTCTAATTATAAATATTTAACAAATAAGGTTTGATATCGAACTATGAGTACTTAAAACTGCATATTTAATAAATAAATAAACAATGCTAGACTTTTTTCATACAGCATCATCTAGCCCCAAAGTAAACAGAGCTTGTGTTATGGGAACTACATGACTGATATAATACTTATATACATTTTTTTTGTAAATACATTCTCATAATACATGAAAACACCCAGACTCGAGACAAATAATTGCACGTCATACAAACATTTGTAACATTCATTTTCATGAAGTCGTAGAAAAAATATTTTTTCCGTTTTATAGATATCTCCTTTCAAGGTAGAATACCTATATAGGTATTATATATTATAGGTACCTATATAGGTATTCTATCTTCTACCTATCTTCTTCTATCTTCTAACTATATAGGTATGTTAATATTATCATGGTATCTTCTATAAGGTTTGATATTAAATTTTATATATTTTTTTAAGATATACGTATTTCAGACCACTGCTCTCTATAAATAGTGTTCAAGAAGTAAAATTTGAGTTTCCGTATACGTTGTCATCAATAAAGATGTAGAAAAACGTATTAAAGGTGAAACGTATGAAAAAATCCTGGGTAAAAATGTCAACGATAAAAGCTTTCTTTAATTAAGTTTTTCTCACCTCTCCCATTGACATGATGAAGAACTGGGGTAGAAGTAAAGCCATTGTTATTGAATTTGGTTGCGTCGTTACGAACATTTTTGGTATCTGAAATCATTTTTGAAATCAACATGCGAGATATTGAAATTTTACATTGGCGCCCAACTTGGGGCAAACCGACAACAGTGTTATATCGTATGAGTAACAAGTGAATTTGTAGAAAATATTAACTTTCTACCCAACGAGTATTTCTATTACGAATATAGCCCCTAGTGACGAAGGGTATTAAACCTAGCTAAGAAATCCTTAAAAGTTTGCTGGAAGAAAACTCTTGTCAGGGTTAAGCTCGCCCTTGTACATGTCCTATATGTAAGTTATTTGTCTATATTTTCTGTGTAAACAATACAGAATAATGAACCATCATTGAAGAATTTGGAATCGATTGCAAGCCACGGCATTCATTACAATCCGATAAACCGCCTTTGGGATAAATTGTAACGAACAAACAAACAAACAACAGCAAATGCATAATCGGGCTCCTCACGTCAGGTTGAAATATACTTCAAATGTTTAGGATCTATATAGATGTTATTGTGTAGATAAAACTTGAAAAGGACGTTTAATGCCTTCTGCATTAAGTTTACACAAAGAAGTGTGTCTTATTGATTTTCAATCCTCCTAATCATTTCCTGAGTCAAAGTATTTAAGATCAAACTAGACAACTCGCTACGAAAGAACAGTACAGAAACATATTTTCTATTCCAACACTGTGTATGCAGACACATCATTATCTCATCATCTAGCCCATTGGCACCCACTGTTGGCCTCCTTTTTCCTTGCGATTATCAATCACTGATTCCCGGCTGCGCTGACGATTTCGTTCGACCATCGAGCAGGCGTTTAGCTTCTCTTAACCACCATTCCGTAACAGCTTTCGTCCATCACCCATCGTCATCTAAGTGTCCTGCCTTGCAATCCGCAGATATACTATAATATATTTTATTATTTATAGAAATCTGTCAATATGATTTGCCTAAGCCTTGCTTATGCCAAGTGCAGACGAGCATAAACCTAAAAACATCAAAATGCTCAACAGACACACAAGTCCTGACCCCACAGAAGGATTCCCTGTGTCTGGGTGTTGTAGTACCGTGGAACCACAACACCCAGACCCGGAAAAAAATATACCTACATATTTCTGACCCTTTCTTCCAATTAGTATAGTATAGACCCCGCCGCTCTCCAGCTCAATATTATTCATAATGCTCCCGTCTTTGGATCTTAGAGAGTAAGTAGAGGTAAACACTTCCAGCTGTTTGGAAACTCGTGTTACGTTCAAATAGCTCTCGGTTTCATTTCTCCTCTCATTGTGAAGGGTGATGTTGGTATTGTTCGATGATAGAAGAAACCTTAAAATTAATCATAGTTAAGTACCTAATATCATTCACCCTGGGTTTCAATTTAAGTCATAAACGGATGATATCTCCTAGGACCTAAAGGATAATGCTGATATGGAGATGGAACCCAGAGCATTGTCAGTTCAGATTCGCGCGATGTACAGACGCAATGAAAGTGACTTTTTTCAAAGAGTACTGTACATTTCTGTATTCTGCGAGTCAGACTCATTGCTGAGTAGACTCCGCGGGAGCAAAAACAGCAACCTTAATGCGATTTCAGAACAATTTGGATGTCACAGGACATTCATACATAGAAGTAAATATAAGTATGTATAGTACCTAACTAGTAGATGACCGCATGGCCCATTTATATCTTTAAAAAAATGGATTTTTGCCACATTTCGACGCTGAAAGGGATTTCAAACCGCAAATTTCAAAGTACACAAATATCAAGTTAAGTATAAGTTTACAAACAATGGATTCTCTAAAGCTTCGCGTACAAACAGAAATGGAATTAGAACTAATTGTTCTGGAAAATTATTCCAGGGGAACGAAAACAACGCGGTACTTTGAAGGAAACCCTAGGGCAAACGAAACTAATCACTAAGCATTAGCGTCAGTATTACCGGATGTAATTGGAAGCGTTCGCAAAACATTCACAAATATAATTCAAAAACAACATGCAATCACAGATAATTTCAAGCCGGCTGATGAATCTAGAACAAGCGTATGAGTACAAAGGTATATTTGTTTATTTTTTATTTAACATCCAGCTGACATAAACATAGTCCTGACCCCACACTAGGATTTTCTGGTCGTGAGTATCAGGAACTACGAGTAAAACCATACCCAAACCTGAAACAGCATGCAAATATTTGTCCCACGGTGGGAACCCGCATCTCTTGCGTGACAGCCGGGTATTTGCCCGCCTAAATGAAATGGACCAAACATTTTATTTTACACATTTGTTCATCTACTGCATAATCAAGATCTCTGAGGTTTTGCTGATCCCTGAGCAGGTTTTATCTTGTTTATAATGTTGTTTTGGTCAGTATTCATTGTAAATTAGACACTTTTAAATGAGTTAATCGTATTATTTTGTTTATTATTGTTATTCCGGACGTTTTAAGAATAAGTTTTTGACGTTTGTAACGACTCTAATTATGTATTTTATAAGAAAAGTCTTAAATTCTTGACCTTTGCCCGTGTTTCTTTAGTACCTTATGTTTCCGGATCAAAGCGAAACAAAACGAAACATTTCCGGTTGGTTGTCCACGAAAATTGGAAATCCAACTTGTGTAGAACCGTTTATGAACGAATTTCTTCCATTTTAGTACAACAATATGTTACCATAATAAATGGTTACTTTAATGCACTAACCCTTGAATCGAAAGCTAAATTTTCAATAAGAAATCTATAGCTACAGAAAAAAAAATGTTACACGTAAAATAATGTGTACTAAGCTTAAGCGTAATTAATGGCAGAAAATTGTTATTCGTACCTGACAAAAGGAAATCCAGATTTACTCTTATCAACATTATCTCTGTACCGGACCACGTCATCCCCCATAAGAAAAAAAGAGATAGCACTCTTTTCTTCTAGCAGAAAACTTTCATCTTTAGGCTCTATGCAGCTTCCCCCTAATTTGAGTTTTAGGTAAGAAGTTCCATGGATTTGTACGTCTCGCTTTTGATAAAGTGAAAAAGATGGGATAGTGTATTGTATGTTTTCGTGGTCATTCTCTATAGAAATAGAGCATGGGTTGCCATTGTAGATGCGTAGTTGAGAATAGCCAGATTGGGGGAGATTCGGGTAGGTTTTCTGAAAAAAAAATAAACCTTCGCTATGTTTTAATTGAAACACACTTACATGTAAAGATTTTAAACAGTGTTTGGTTTTCTTCTATTGACTTTGAAATGAAACATATCAGGAATAGATAAAGCAGTGTTTAGTTAATCAACAATTTAATTATCTTTATAAATAAGGCCCCAAACATATAAAACAGTATGTCTCTAGGACTAGATTTAAATCATAGAAGTTTCCACACGATGCCTACTGAACCGTAGTTCTTATCTAATTTCAGTAGGCTACCTGGAATCGATCCTGCTTTTTTTTAAATAACTTTTCTTGAAATAGGCAGCACGGGCCTAGCAACGATATAATCATTTTATTTATTCAGATGGTTGAAATAGGTTCACGTTTACCGAGGCGTACGTAGCTAAGGAACAAAAACAACCAAGTTTAGTTTATGTTTTCCATATAATTAAAAGCAATTATCCGCTTCTTACTTTAGCCTCGTAACTTTCGCTAAATGTGAATATTTTTCAATTTATGGTAAGTTGCCTGAAGGCCTCCAACATGGCTAAACTTTAGTACAGTAGAGAAGTGATGTCGATATGAGATCGATTGATCGAAGAGACGATTTTGTGGGGTCAAATACATCGATTTTTTAATCGATCTTGAGCAATATAGATCGTTGCAGTGAATCGATGTCAGACACCGAAAAATCTACTTTTGATTCATTTACTCGAACCATAATATAGAGAAAAAAATGTTTAATTAGTTTAGTTTAATTAATGAACGCAACCTCAAAATTATTGTAAACTACTTGAATGCATCCGTAATGTGCAATGTGGTCATCTGTTCCTTACAAGCAATTATTTTCGGCTGTCCGCAACATTGGAAGCGACCCGAGAAATCGTTTAGACCCCAATAGATCAAACAAACTTTTATTCCTTATAAGTTTACATATGAATTACTGGAAACTGTAAAGTATACCTTAAAATTAGATATGAAATATTTTAATTAAATCGTTGCTTCATAGGAAATACAATTTCACCTGTATTAACCAACCATACTTCTTAGGTCCAAATTTTCTAAAATCGTTCTTTTGAGGTCTTAAATTTTGTGATTCGAACTGGTTCAAAGATCAATTTTAAAGCGGCAAAAGATTCGAATTGAATAAAATAGATTTTTCAGAAATCGATTATTTGAGCTCCAATTTTTTCGTGAATCTTTTCACAACCGTTTCGATATGAAATGATTAAAAAACCGATGTTTTTTTTTTAAAGAATTGCCTTCTCTATAATAAAGATTTAAAATAGCAAGTAACTAGATAATTTTACATGCTACCTATGTAAGATTAAGCACATACCTATCTAAATAAGTACATGATATATACCATGCTAACTACTCACTTTAAGGTAAATCTCGAGGATTCCAGAGGCGATGAAGGCGATTCCAGCCAAAACTCCACCTAGAGTTAACTTGTGTAGAGGATTTTTCAACATGTTGCGTCTCTCCAAGAATGGGTAAATGTACTGAAAATAATGAAAAAAGTAAAGCGATGTAACTGGCTGTTTTATGTCTTTCACAGAAATTCCCCATATTCTATTGTTACAAGCTCTTAATATTATCGTCAAACAGAATACTGGTTTATAACAAATGATTCTATCAAAGGTCCCCCCAGACTAGACGAAAACACATAAATCGGAAATCAAAGGAAATTTCTTAACAAAAGCGTCAAACGTGATCGAAACGAGAACCAAGGGAAACTTCCGGTAGTTTTATGAGTGCAATCTCTGCTCTCATAAATACCAGGTAGAACTGTAACTTTCCCACTGGTTTAAAACTATCTCATGGCTTTTGGTGATTGAGTGCGATGCGAACTAACATCACTAAAACTCGTAATGATTCGTGGTTTTGCGTCGGACAAACACATCTACAACACACTATGACATCGACCGACATTTCAAAATGTCTCAGAAATATGTGAGCCATGAGTTTTCATCGCAGATAATGTGTATCAGGAGAGGCAAAATCTATATTTATTATTTTGTTAAAATTATTAAGGATTTGAGTTTCGTTTCTAGTATGCTAATTAACCTATGCTAGTATACCGTTTTCTTTATCTGGTATTTTCTAGGGTACTGCAATTTATATTCCTGAACGGTATATGCAAAGTGTTTAAAACGGTCCAACGTGTCTGATTATTAATTTTATAAGAAAGGGTTCCGAGAACAATAAAATAATTTTATCTTGCAAAAGTTTATCTAAAGTTTTGATAATAAACAACAGACAGATGGCATTTTTGATATTTAACCATCATTTAGCATTTTCGATTTAACAAAAATACATCAATAAACATGATGCAGACATGACACAGACACCTTCTATCTTGGTTATAAAATAACAAGGTTTCAAACATATGAATTATTCACAAAATCCACTTTGATCCAAAAAATATGTACATAAGTGGGTACTAAGGTAACATAATATTATTTGGTATTAAGGTAACATAATATTATTTGTTCAAACAAACACTTTCATCCTGTTTATTCTGATACAAGATAAGACACGAACGAGTTAATACTTAATGCCGTCCCACACGGATTCTCGATAGACTCGAGAAAATTGCGCGAAAATAGATACTCAAAACACACTGTTATATTAAAAGCCGCTTCTTGAGCTTAAGTTATTGCTTAAGTTAAGCACTTTCGATATCCAACCACCTCTCTTTATAAGGAGTGTTAACTCTTATTGGTTCGCAAATTATTTATTCTATACACTATTTTAGTATTTCCACAGACCAGTTAAAGTTAACTGGTCTTCAACATTGAGTAAAAAACTCAATGTTGAAACCCCAGAGAAGTAACCGATTGATCGCTCATTCGATACAGACAATGACAACCAGACTGCATCTCTACTCATAAGCATCTCAAAGCCAAGGTTTATGAAATTACGTCAAAACATGCTTGCTACTCTCAGAGATATAGGTTGCAAGGCTAGGCACTCCGACATTTAGTCGTCACAGAGCTGTAGCTTAATGCCCTGTTTAATACATTTAGCGCCAGATCATAGGCCTTTACTAGTAAGTAAACAAATTATGATAAGAAATTAAATTAAAACTACATTTATAGGTATAAATATATAGAAACCTACATAAACGTAATTTTGATTTGAAAACAAACACGCTCACGACTGTTTTCCCCATAATGGACATCCTCAGATACATACTCAGTGAGTAGATCTTTGAGGATATCAAGTAGGGGGACATCCTCAGATACATACTCAGTGAGTAGATCTTTGAGGATATCAAGTAGGGGGTAGTCAGAGGCACGACCAAATATTACATTTGGTACATGCCCGCGTTTTGCAAGTTAGCATTCCACGTGACAGGTTGCAAGCCCATTGTCGCTTATTGGATCATGCTGTTGGCACATGCCTTCGAATTTAAGCATGACAATATATGTGATTTTCATGACAAAACTAATGTGGGATTAAAGTCCTTATGACATCAACGGGCTTAATGTCCGTCTGCACTAATGTAAAAAAGTTTATAGAAACTTGAAATTAGGCATTAACTTAGCCGTCAAAGTTTAGTGCAAACAACCCCTTTTAAGCTTAGTGCATACAGCCATACAGAACCATACAGAATCATAAGAGTAGGTATATAGTCCACCACACTATACCGTGTGTTCCAAACAAATACTTGGAACACATTACCAACTGTCGTCTGTATTTCCTGAAAAATAAAGTAGGAGGCCCTATTCTCGTAATTATTTCACAACCAAGTCTCGATATTGCACGAGTCTACAGGCGATCCACTATCAAAATCAATTTTTAACGTTGTTCTCCTTAGAAAATGAAAAAAAAATCCTCGTAAAATTTTGTGAGTAAAATACCGATTTTGACTTGTATGTGATCGGGACTATATTTTAACTGGGTCTATTCAAGATAAAGACAACTTGCAATTTCAATGAATGCATTAAAAGTAAGTTAATACATTAAATCAGCACGCTCTTAACTAATACTGTATTTTAAGTTAATAGTTTAGTCTAAACTTTGGACTAAATAAACTTATTAGTTTATTTAGTCTTATTTAGTACTTTAAAAAGTAAACCAGCCTTACCTTTTGAGAGATCGGGATCAATATTAGGATGAATATCGGCGATAAAACCTGCATTTGATCTGGTTTGACGGTGAGGAAACCAAATCTGCCGTCCATTTTCGTAGCTTGTAAAGTCCATCGGGAACCCTAAAACATAATGCAACAAAATTTAGAATACTCTACTGAAGAATCCTAATGATCGAAGTTATCTCAAGACCACAGAATATAAAAAAAAACATAATATTGTTGGACTTTTCATATTTTCATTTATTTTTAAGCTGTTTTGGTGGTTTTTGGGTTTATTAAAAGTCAACTTTACAGACTTAATAACTCTGAGGAATCTAGGGTTTCTGTAAATCGGATTTTTCGAAACTTTAAAATAGTAGAGCTCCTTGTTAAAAAGCTCGTCTGGGGAAGTTAGTTACGCAGAGCGAAGAACAACGAACTACTTATATACAAACCATAGCCCCGCTACATGCTACCACATAACCTCATGGATGACGCTCGAATATTCATTAAGTGGCCTAGATAGAGCTTACGAGATATCCCAGAAGTTTGAACATATATAATACTTCCCGACAACAACTGTCAGTCCTAAGACCCCGGGAAAGTGGATCAGATGGATCAGCCCGGTGTAAATGTTCCTCTTTACAAAAGAAGGACATACCACCAATTTCTGTGTTCTGTTTTGTTTTCAAATAGAGCCTGTGGAAAGGAAGGTTTTACCAATGTTTTAAATTTTCGTTGTTTGTTTTAAAAACACGTTTCTCAGGTATATAAAGTCAAGAATTTGAGTATTCACTTATTCCGGTGGGAGCGAAGTCTCTATTCGTGCTAAAGTAGTAGAACGTGTTCTTAAAACACATTAGATAAAGCCAACCAAAGGTAGGATAGGGGTAGCCCAGTGGGAATCGACGACCTCGCCTTCTCAACTAGGAGCATTAAACTAGGAAACCAGATTGCGAGGAAACCTGTAAGGCTTGGTGGGTGAGTAGTCGGTTGTGACGCGAGAAGTGAGTTTGGTCCCCGTGATTAGACAATTTTTTGAATGATTTGCAAATATTTACCCTAGATCACGGAAACATGTAATTTTGTGGTGAGTCAGCGACAAAAGTATATTTAAAATAATAGTGTTTAGATGCTCTGTTCCTTTATGTATACAAAGTAGACAACTTTAGTTAATAAATAATTAGGAGAAAAGTTAATAAGTAATAGATGGAGAATAGTTCTTGACAAGGAGTCAAGAATTTTTAAATGTAATCCAATATTTAAAAGTAAAGTCTACTTTTTCTAAAAATAATTGAGTTTAAAAAAAAATTAAAGTGTAACTCTACTTTACTCGCTGAATGTACTTATAAATGGGACTTGTATTTCAATACCTACGTACAAGTAACTCCCGGCTGTTTAGCCATCCCAAGGTCATAAACAGCGTACAACTGTTTAGTTGTACGAATGTTTGTGACGTTGGGATGGCCTAATATCTCCGATACCAAGGAGCATCCTAGCACATATCTACTTTAGTAGTACTTACCATTTGATCAAGCAAGGCCCAGAATACTGGTAGAACAGTAAACAGCGTCAAAATAGATAGAGTCCTCTTAATGTCCTTTATGAACCTCTTGTCGTATTGATGCTGTGTGCTGTCCAGCCAATGAGACATCTTTTCAGTTCTGCCGCGTTTCAGTATCGCATTCTTAATACCGAGCTGTGGAATAAAATATTTGCTGTAGAATGTAGACCGAAAGACTTTGCAATCTAAAGAGGCCTGACTGTACAATTTTCTTAAAGTTTGTGTGTTGAATTTTTTTTGTTCTTGTTTAGGATATAAATTAAAAATAAGTTAGGAACGTTTACATAACAATATTTTTGATAGATCCAATTTTCAATTTCACAAACACAACACGGGACTTCCTTCCTTCTATTACTGGTAGGTACAAAATAGTTCATAAAAAATGGCTTTTTGAAACTTTTAAAGGGTCGGCAACGTGCAAACGATATCTTTGGTGTTGCAAGCGTTCCTATGTTACGGTTACCGCTTACCAAAAGTAGATCAGTATGTTTGTTTGTCACCTTGCTGGTAGTAAAATAATACAAATCGAAACAGCCAATGCACGGCTTTTTAAACAAAAGTGAGGCATTGTTGAAAGTGTGTGGATGTGCTCTACCTTCATGATTCCACTTGATCGTGTTTCTTAAGAAATGTGTTTACATGCTAAAATTCATATTATCACGCAATCTAGAAAGTATTATTTGTTTCCAAGAAAATATCAAACAACAAAACCAATATTAACAAAACAAAAGGCCTACTTGTAAACTTTTGTTGGAAACTCACCAACACACACTTGATAAAGTCTAAAACAATGTTTCCCTCGGGTTTCTTCATAACATATCGGCTTTTTGCGCTGACAAAAATTACTGAAACAAAACGAAAAGTTATCTTCGACAATAGCTTAGTCTCAAAACTACAACTGAGGTTTGGAATAAATTTTATAGTATTGACCACAACTGTAGAAGGATTTTAAATCACAAAAAGACTCCTGTGAGAAAATATACTCAGAATCAGAAGCAGAATATTATTGTTTATGATCAACTCTTATAAATACATGTCAAAAAATAAAATTTGAAAAATACAACACTTTCTAAGGCAGCCTTTGCAAAAGGATTACACAGAATGGTCTAAAAGCTGACGACCAAAACGGCCAGGTAATTTTATCATCGATGGTGGCGCCTGTAAGCTTTACGCCTTCGATAGCTCACAGAGCTCGTAAAGGTACTCTTGATGGAGAGGAAAGACTAGGAATCGTGCGCACTGACCTTAGATCCTGGAAACCAGCTTGTAAGACCGCTCAACAGGACCACACTGCCCACGTAATCACTTCCACGTTCACCAGAGCTGCGGTAGTTTAGCGCACACCATAGGGCGGGTTTGAGGACTATCCTAATGTCCTTATTAGCACAGATTGTTTATATTTTGCGGAAACTGCGATAATTCGCTTGCGGTTAGCGGTACACGGCGGAGAGCTTTTTCGACTGCTTCCGTTGAGGTCATAGACGACACTGACATTTGGCCGCTTTTACAATAGCGACCTCTAGCGACGGCGGTGCGATGCAGGTTCCGTCATCACCGGCGCGGGCGCACGATATTCATTTAGGAAAGGTAATAGAGTGATAAGGGAGCAGATAAGGGAGTGAGTAACCTTACTTGAACTCATAGATGGCGTTACCATTTCCGCCCGCCCTTGATGGGTCACCATAAAAAGGCAATCATAAATTGAGACTAGGATGACCCTAATATCTCATAGCGTAAGAGGAGACTAGGATGAAACCCAATATCTCATAGAAAAAACTCACAACTGAGAAAGTTAAATTTATAAACTGATGATGAGACTAAATTCTGCAATAGAACATCTCATCACAAAAAGACTGCGGGAATATAATATTGAATAGATAAGCGGTGTTACATGTATTGATAAATTAGATACTTATAAACTATAAATTAGATAATTATTCTTACAAGGTTATTGACGCGGTATAGGACATATGCGAACGGCCGGACGAAGTAGGATCGTACCGCTCGCGGTTCTTATCGTACAAGTGCGGACTACTCCATCTTTCGATGGATGGACCTTTTCTACGATCGCCAATGGCCAGGCTAAAGTAGGAACATTATCTTCTATCACGACCACTACAATACCGGGAGTGATAGGCGTGGAATGCGTATTCCACTTCTGCCTAAGCTGCAATCCATGTAGATATTCCATCCTCCATCTCTGCCAAAAGGACTGAACTAACTTGTCCAGTAGCGAGTGTCTTTGAAGAAGACTGAGCTTGTCAGACTCAACTTCAGGCGCGGGTATAGAGCATAAAGGCGCGGTATGTAAGAAATGACTTGGCGTAAGAGCTGAAGGCTCCGCGGGGTCAGAACTCAGTACTGTCAGCGGTCGCGAATTCAATAAACACTCTACTTGAGTGAGGACAGTACAGAGTTCCTCATAAGAAAGAAGTTGCTGACCGATTACTCGGTACAGGTGCGTTTTTACTACTTTAATCATACTTTCCCAAGCACCAGCCTTATGTGGCGATCTTGGGCTTATGAACGACCAGCTAAGACGATTCTCAGCTAGCTCATGTTCTAGTTTAGGACGATATTCGTCATTTAAGAATTTATATAAATCGCGTAAATAGGCGTTGGCTCCTCTAAAATTAGTAGCATTATCCGAGTGCATTACTTGAACAGGACCACGACGCGCGAGAAATCGTTTTAGAGCGGCAAGAAAACTGGGGGTGCTGAGGTCGGTGGCGACTTCAATGTGCACAGCCCTCGTTGTCAAGCATGTAAATAGGCACAGGTAAGCCTTCTCGCTGTGCACTCCACGGCGTCGTATTGGAGTGTACGCGATTGGGCCGGCGTAATCGCAACCTGTGTGCGTAAAAGGCTTAATTGCTTGGCGTGTGCGACATTCAGGTAGGTCAGCCATCAGCGGGTAAGTAGGACGCGGGTTATGCCTGAAACAGGTATTGCACATGTGGACTCTTTGTCTCACAATGCGGCGCGCGGAAAGGATCCAGTACTTTTGCCGAAGAAGCGACATCAATAATTCTGGACCTGCGTGTAGGTATTTTAAATGATAATAATCTATCAGCATGTTGACAGTATGGTCACTGCGCGGTAATAACAGCGGGTGAATCTGGGTGTAAGCCAGACCGGAATTGACAAGACGACCACCAACACGAATCAGTCCGTTGTTGTCTATAAAAGGTCTCAACTTGTTGAAGACACGAGAGCCCGATTCATTTTTGTGTAGGTTGTCAAATTCCTCTGTAAAATATTTCATTTGGATAGCGAGTATTAATTTATTTTCAGCGAATTGAAGCTGATCAGCTGTTACTGCAATAGTAACGCGTCGGGTTAATAATTTAGCGAACGTAAAAACGTATACAAGAATGCGCAGCAGTTTAGACCACGATGATAAGCGTGATGCAAGATCATAAACTGCAGATTCTGCCACAGGCGTACATACAGCAAAGGACAGCACCTTTTGTTCCGGCATGTTCTCGACAGGCTGGCCGCTGAGTGTGCGGAGGGGCCACTGAGACGGATCAAGTTTTATCCACGAAGGCCCATGTAACCATAAAGAATGCGAAACTAAATTCTGTGGCGTGACTCCACGCGACAGACAGTCAGCTGGGTTCTCAGTACCCGAAACGTGATAGAAGTGGTCAGCTGGAATATTTTCCGTTGCCTGAACCACGCGGTTTGAAACAAAAGTATGCCACCTGTGCGGCGAGCTTTTAACCCAATATAAAGCGACTTTAGAATCGGTGAAAGCGTATGTTTGGATCGGGAGGCGACTAGCATAATTATCTAGCACTGTGCGCAATAGCTTAGAGAGCAAGACTATTCCGCAGAGCTCCAGTCGTGCGATTGTGAGCGGCTTGGTAGGTGCGACCTTAGACTTGGCGCAAACCAAACGAACCGTGTTACCACTGTCGGAACTGACATGTAAGTAAACTACGCCACCATAAGCATGTTCGCTGGCGTCTGAGAATCCCACTAGGGTGACAATGCATTCTGCGAACACGCCAAGGTGACGCGGTATGCGTAGCTCATTTAGCGCTGGTAGCTCGGCGCGAAACTGGTTCCACATTTTTATAATGTGGGGCGGCGGCGTATCGTCCCAATCCAAATTTAAATGCCACAACTTTTTTATTAGCAGCTTGGCGAAAAGAACTGTGGGTGCTACGAAACCCATAACATCCCACAGGCGGGCTATAGTAGATAGGATGGAGCGCTTAGTGCACGTCTCATCTGCGGGGGGTGTTATTTTATAGTAAAATGCGTCATAATTAGTCGACCAATGCAAACCCAATATTTTGTGTTGCACTGATTTATCAAATTCAATCTCAGTGGGTAGCTTATGCGAAGCGGGAATGCTATCTAAAACAGCGCGAGAGCTACTATTCCACTTGACCAAATCCCACTGCGCGCCCTTGAACAATTCGATTAGCTGCTTAGAAACAGATACCCCCTCCTCCTCACTCTTCACAGAAAATACTACGTCATCCATATACATACATGAAGAAGCTATATCACTAGCGAGAGGGTATTTAGTGCCGTCATCCTCGATCAGCTGTCTGACCGTGCGCATTGCATGGTAGACGGACGAGGCTAATCCAAAACAAACGCGTTTGAATCGATAAAGAGTCAGCGGATCCTGTGGATTGAATCGATACAGTATGCACTGATAACGGTGGTCACATTCACGAACGGCAATCTGCAAGAATTGCTGGCGGCAATCTGCTGTCATAGCGATGGCAAAAAGGCGGAAATTTAAAATTATTTGAAATAGATCTCCTTGCAAGTTCGGTCCGTGGTGCAAAATGTTATTCAGTGAAATTCCGGAGCTGGTTTTGCAACTGGCATCCAGAACTATGCGGAGACGAGTCGACGTCTTATCTTCACGGATTACTCCGTGGTGCGGAATTACATAGATAGGCGATGAGTCATTTGATATATCTGGAGGTGCGGGTGAAATATAATCTTTCTCCAGATAATCCCTAATCACGCCATCGTAAGCGGTTCTTAAGTTAGGCGAAGCTTCTAACTTTTTTTCGAGGCACAAAAAGCGCCGTCGTGCGGTTTCGTAGGACTTACCTAACGAGTAAATATCCTCACAGAATGGTAGGCCAACAGTGTATCTACCACTAGTGGGATCGCGGGTTGTAGTACATTTATAAAATTCTTCACATTCCGCGTCAGCGGGACGCAGAACGAGCGGCGCGGAGGGAGGCTCTTCGAGCTCCCAGAATCTTTTAATAAGATTATCTAGACCATGCTCCTGCACTAGGCAGCATGTCAAAGCCTGGCGGGAAAATATTGTAGGTACGGAACCCATGACTACGTATCCCAATACCGTACGTATGGCTTGCGGTTGCAGGGCCTGCGTGACGTCAGATGCTTGAGTCGCGTCAGGCAATAATAAATGCGCGAAGAGAGGCGCGCCTATCAAAACGTCTATTTTGTTTGGCGTTCCAAAAGTCTCGTCCGCGAGCGGTAAGTTGTGCAAGTGTGATAGAACAGACGTATCTACCACAGCACTAGGCAGCGGGTCGGTAATTTCATCAACTACCAGCGGTGAAATATTAAACTTAATGTTTTTATCAAAGCGAGAATAAAATTCCAAGTTTACGGAACTTGAGTTTATTATTTTCTCAGAACCACCGAACCCCTTAATAATAGTACGTTCGGCGTTATGAACTTGGATACATAACAAATTACACGCTTCCCTAGATAAAAAGTGGCTCTGAGAGGCACTGTCTAGAATACATCTCAATAAATGCCTACGACCCTTACCATCATATACTACGATCTGAGCAGTTGCAAGTAGCACGGTACATTGCTCGTTGTGAACCGACTCAGATAACGCGGGTTGATTCGATGGAGCAATGGATGTCGAGCACAATGCTACGTCCGTGTGCTCGAGAGCTGCGGGTCTGGGGGCCTTATCAGTAATCGCACTGCTAGAAGCGCGCGTGCCATCAATACGTGGACCAGCTGCTGCGGCGAGAGGTGCGGGTTCGATTCTCGACTCAAAGTGCAACAGGCTGTGGTGGCGAGATTTACAAGAGCGGCAAGTCATATCTGACTTACAATAAGAGACCCGATGTTTTATGCTAAGGCAGTTTACACATGCGCTGTTCTCCTTAACGATTCTAAAACGTTCTGCGGGGGTCAATTTATGAAATTCAGGGCATTTAAATAAATGCTGATGCGTTACATTTGTACACAAACATTTAGAAGCGGAATCAACAGTGTTTACATAAGCGTGATATTTCGGCGGTTGTTTAGACATATTGCTTTCTTTCATCTGAACGCGTTCGACTTTATATGTCGAAGTAGGTTTGCTAGTGGTGGGACCAGTAGCAGCTGCGGATTTCGTGCGTTCAAAAACTTTCGCACGATTTTTTATGAATGTCTCAAGATCGCTAAACGTAGGTACTTGAGAACCAAGACTCAGCTCGAAAGCGCGAACTGTGGTCGAATCTAACTTTTTTAAAGCAATATGTACTAGAATTAATTCGTCTAATTTTTCTATTTTTAAATTATTCAGAGCGCGGACTGCACTGATAAACTGCTCAGTAAACAGATCAAAGTTACTAGATGACGCAGTACCTAAAGGCTTGAAGTCGAACATCTGATTTAGATAAGCGGTGGCTACCATTCGCTTATCTTCATACTTTTCAATTAGCATTTGCAAAAGAAGATTATAATTCTCTGCGCAAGGAGTAATACCTGCACACAGAGTTTCAGCTTTACCTGACAGTTTACCTATTAAATAATATAATTTTTCGGCATCGGTGAGGGTTGGATTATCATGGATAGTCGACTTAAAACAGGCATAAAAAACTGGCCATTTACGAATGTCTCCTGCAAAAGTAACCAACTCGATGGGAGGTAATCTAGGCTTATCTTTGTTGAGTGCAACCGGTTTGACAACACTATCACCAGCTGATAGCGTTGAGAACTGCATTTGCAATCTTTTGATGCGGCTATATAATTGTTCGAAAGCAAACAAACATTTAAAGTCAGGTTTTGCGGCGGGATCGACAACTAATAAACGCGTGTTGTAATCGTCCAACAGCTTTAGGAAATCACTACGTAAAGTGTCTATATTAGCACTTTCAGCGAGAAAGTTTTCTCTCTTCGCAACATTCAATTCTACTTTCGAAGATGAATCGTATATACTCTGAATCAATTCAAAAATAACTTCCCTTTTAGCCTGCAATATTAACAGCTGGGAATCCTGATTATCCGAACTGTCAAGAAAATCATCCTCGGCTTTTTTAGAAGCCGACCTTGTAGACGTCATCTTTATGTTATCTAACAGTTACGGGACTAAATACAATTGCAACTAGTAGTGTTAAAAATGACGCGGTGACTGTCACCTAGCTAAAGAGGTCGGGTTATATCCCTACCGGCCGGGCACAATGACCTACAATGCAAAGCGTACAAAATGGCTAATGAAAACCGAACGGTAACTTGCGGGTAGTTAAATAATTGATGGAAACAAATTATAATGAATATTTTCAAATAATTATGCAATAATTTATCAATACATCTATGTAAACACCATTAGAGTATAAAGAAACATACAATTAGATGAAATGTTGCGGGATTAAAATGATTTTGTCGGATTTTTACGACACAATGTCGCAAGCGGGATACGTCACAATGACAAAAAAATAACAAAATCACTCGAAATACGCAATGTACTTCGTAGGAACAGCGGTAAATAAACTTATTAGACCAGTAATTTAGGTATTCTAATAAGGGCGGACTATAAAGAATGGACAATTTCGGTTCGAAGGACCACTTATGGTGGCGCCTGTAAGCTTTACGCCTTCGATAGCTCACAGAGCTCGTAAAGGTACTCTTGATGGAGAGGAAAGACTAGGAATCGTGCGCACTGACCTTAGATCCTGGAAACCAGCTTGTAAGACCGCTCAACAGGACCACACTGCCCACGTAATCACTTCCACGTTCACCAGAGCTGCGGTAGTTTAGCGCACACCATAGGGCGGGTTTGAGGACTATCCTAATGTCCTTATTAGCACAGATTGTTTATATTTTGCGGAAACTGCGATAATTCGCTTGCGGTTAGCGGTACACGGCGGAGAGCTTTTTCGACTGCTTCCGTTGAGGTCATAGACGACACTGACATTTGGCCGCTTTTACAATAGCGACCTCTAGCGACGGCGGTGCGATGCAGGTTCCGTCATCACCGGCGCGGGCGCACGATATTCATTTAGGAAAGGTAATAGAGTGATAAGGGAGCAGATAAGGGAGTGAGTAACCTTACTTGAACTCATAGATGGCGTTACCAATCGATAAAAATCAGTATTCAACTAAACTCAGGGAACCTTTGTGAAAACCGTCGATCTGGGAGGCCGCACCTGGTGGATTCAGTGTTTATGCGGTGATGATAATAAATAGGTAAGAGTATTATCGTACGTTTCTGGTGTAAACTGTTTTCACAAAAGGTTCCCTCAGGTAAGTTGAATACTGAGTTTTATCTATGATAAAATTACCTGGCCATTTTGGTCGTTAGCTCTTCATCCAGAACAGTTCTTATCACTGCAAAGTCTATTTGACATGACAGTTACTTAATCTGTAGATTACGTAGTCTTGCATCAGGCATTTTTTAAATCTCTGATAGGCTTCAAGTTGTTTTTTATGATTGTTATATTTTTTGTATTCCCAACAGGCACAAATGATTCCACAATAGGGTTCCATGTGTCGTGGGTATCAGGAACTACGAGTACCATGGTAACCCCCAGATCTGGAACAAAATATATTTGTTCCGGATCTGGAGGTTATATCTTTTAGTAGGCATTAGTCCCGCAGCGGTAATTGCACCAACATTTTTTTTTATTATTATGTAGAGAAAATAAAATGGAAAATTACACAAAATGTCGTCACTAATGAACGAACATGTGCAAATATTTCCTGGCGGAAAATCTTAAATATATTTGATTAGTTCTCAAAATAGACGAGTTTCACCTTTGAGTTATTTGCACTTATTTGTTAGATAAGATTGTTGAGATTGCAGTGATAAACGTGCCAAAAATAAAATCATAGTGTCAGAAATAATCAATGTTTATATTAAGAATTCTACGTCATAATTTTGCATGAACAACTTGTAAATAAGGTTTTGAGAGAACAAATGACAAAATACAGTTTTGAGCGAGTTTTTTTTTTACACATACCTAATCCTGACATTTGCACACTATTTGGGTGGTAGAATATATAAATTGTAACATCGTGTTCCATGCTCGCATCGCTGATCTATATTCATGAAAATAAATGTTCTGATTTCAGACCCCTCACTAGGATAACCTGTATTCAGGAACTATGAGTACCATGGAACCACACCACCCAGGCCCTGAACAATTATCTGTAAAACGTTACGAGAATCGAACCCGAACCTCATTCGTCGCAGCCAGATTCCCACTCACTGCGCCATTGAGTTTGTGAGGTATTTTAAAACCAAATCAAGCTGGACTCCAATTAACCTGCAAAATATGATATTAAACCTGACTCGATGTCTGACCGACCGAGAGGGTATGGGTTTCAACGTCATTAGATAGGTCGCTCGAAGGTTTCAACCAAAATTGCTATTTTATTAGAAATATACGATTTTTAAACTTGGCTATCTTACGGCAGCGATGGGTTTATAGGCTGTCACGTGGAATGCTATGTACTTGCCAAAACGGGGGCATGTGCCAACAGTAATGTTTGGACTACCCCCTACTTGATATCCTCAAAGATCTACGCACTGAGAATGTATCTCAGGATGAATACAGTCACAACGGGGAATACAGTCGTGAGCGTGTTTCAATTTTAGTAATTTTCTTAACGGATGAGACCTATAGATATTCTCAGATCGAAACATTCATGGCATTTAACGTTTTGAAAACGTAGTTTTCAGTGTTTGTTATCAAAAGATGAATCTTGAAAAATGTATAAGTCACAAAATAATGTTGGCTGGGTTCATATTGGATTGTAGAAGATATGTATGTAAAGAACTTGCTAGTGTTAGTGAGATGTTGAAACAATGTAAAATATCACTTTTGGAACTACCATTGTTATGAACATATTTTTATTAAAAACAACGTGATCATGGTACATTAAAATGTGCCGAAAAATCGGGAAACATTAAAACTCACAAATCATGGTTAATATCCCGTTTTTAGTAAAAAATAATATAAAGTATCAACACAGACATATGCTTTACATTGAAACGGAAGCTTCCGATATCTGGATTTCGTGCTACTGGTTCCATTCAATAGAAAAATTCCTTTAGTATCAAAATTGCGAACATTTCTCGAAATCACTGGACCGATATCTTGTAGACAGGTGTGATTACGTCAGAAATAGGATTAAGGTATTAAATACGAGTACAAACAACCTCTTGAGTCGTTTTTGCTACGAGCATGCTACGCGCGTTATGCTTTAGCAATATTGCTACGTGCGTGACGGTGTAGCAATATTGGAGCATTAGTTACGGCGTAGTAATGAAATGAAATTAATGAAAAATCACGGTTGTCTCTTCCAGACAACCGTGCATTATTGCTAACCTAAACGAAATCTATGGGTATCAATATTGATACGCATGGGTCACGTTTTAAAGCGCGCGTTTGCTGACATACTTTATCTTAGTGGGGACCTCAGTGACATGGTGGGCGAGTAGCCGGCTGAGATGCGAGCTGCGGATTCGTTACCTGCTGCGGGACAAATGTTTGTATAATCTGCAGACATTTGTTCCGGGTGTAGATGTTATGGTACCATGGTCCAACCCTAGTGGACTGTGTTGGTTATGTTTGTTTTGTTTTACTTGTTACACGTATTATAGCTAGATGATAGCAATTTATTAAAACCACCACAAATTCAAAGTCGCAGGTGTAATTTAAGATACCTAAAGATATCTCTGGTTTAGTATATATTATAGATAGAGTTTTTAATTGTCAAACTAAAAGTACTTAATACATAGATGGAATTAATGCTAGATCGCATTTTCTTCCAGCTAACCTTCATGTAATGCGGAAATCAGGTTTGCAGGCAACCCTGTCTGTAGATAAAGTAAAAATAACTCACCTATAGAAACAAGGACCACCAAGCCAGGCGCACCAAAAGCCAGCGAATAGCAGTCCTTATCTCCAAAACAGTGGACCTCAGACCTGAGTATAGGCGACACTGTCTTCGATATAAGGCTGCCGATACATAAGCAGAAGTAGAGTATACTGAAGTACATGGCTAGATGATGGTCTTGCTGTGGGAGTTTGAACTGGTCACCACCGAAGGCTGTGACACAGGGTTTTATGCCACCTGTGCCAATTGTTATCATTAGTAAGCCGATAAGTGTGCATAACCTGCGGAAGAAATACGTGAAGATGATACATAAAATCTTCAATGTGCAAAACAAAAAACAAACACGCTCACGACTGTCTTCCCCATGGTGGACATCCTGAGATACATACTCAGTAATTAGATCTTTTGAGGACACCAAGTAGGGGGTATAATTATAAGTTTAACGGGTCTTTATCGCGTTTACCTCTTTTATTATATTCCCGACGTTTCGACTGTATTGCAACAGCCGTGGTCACGGGATGACTGAGTATACGGAGCTATCGTCGAGAAATAAAGGCAGTAGCCGCAACTACCCTCATTTCATCTTCAGATTCAGAAAAGTCCATGTTCACATTACGACACACTACACTAACCGTATCACCGCACTGTACAATCGGATCGCGACGCGAACACCTGTTTATCACGGGATTCCAGGACGCAGAGATTCTATAGCCGTCTTCACGATTAAAATTGTAAATACAGTCGAAACGTCGGGAATATAATAAAAAAGGCAAACGCGATAAAGACCCGTTAAACTTATAATTATGTTATCTAATCGCGAAATTCTGAAAAGTACAAGTGGGGGTAGTCAGAGGCAAATCCAAACATTACATTTGGTACATGCCCGCGTTTTGCAAGTAGTAAGCATTCCACGTGACAGGTTGCAAGCCCATCGCCGCTTATTAGAACACTAACTGTTGGCACATGCCTTCGATTTTTGGTTCTAGGGCATGCCGGTTTCCTCACGATGTTTTTCTTCACCGTTTTGAGAACGTGTTAATGCGCACATACATTTTCGAATGGAAAAATCCATTGGTGCACGATCGGGTTCGAACCCACGACCTGTGGATCAGAAGTCGGGGTATCGCCCACTAGGCCAACACGGCTGCCCGGCACTCTTCAATGTGCACCAGAACATAATACACAAGTTTTTTAAAGCCAATTTTTTAGACCCCTGACATGTTTTCCTTCGTATTTTATGACGATAAAATCTAAGAACCAGCCTTGAAGTCATACGCATATTGTGTCCTTACGTTGTGGGTAAAATACAAAAATAACAAAAATCAAGAGAAATTCACAATGGGCCGTCTATATGAAAAACGCGGGCACATGCCAAATAATATTTAAGCGTACTTCTGACTACTCTTGGTACACGGATCTACGTACTGAGAATGTCTATCACGGAGATAACAGTCGTGAGCGTGCTTTGTTAATTTTGTATGACCAATAGAAAATATAAAACTAGAAATATAAGGGTCTAATGTGTATCTAAAACCCTGAATAAATTCAAATACCTCTTCTCTGGTACTTCTATTGATCACGCAAAGTAAGTCCTTATGCATCATGCATAACTTTAATACACGAACAAACATCGTAAAGTTAATGCAAAATCCTTAAAAATAAAGCATTCGATTACGTTTTCTCAAAAAGTTGTTCATAATTAACTTTATTCCTTCCTACTAAGTTTCCTTTTAAAACTTTTCCGGGCATGGAACCATTCAGGCTACTAGGACCCCCTAGCTTAATTCCCCACAGGTGGTTTTCTGAGGCTTGACCCTATTATAATTTATGATAACTAGAGGTTGAAGAAGTTGTGAGAGACGAATCGGCCTGGACATTTAATTCACATTGTAACACATATATATTTTTATGCTATCTACTAAGTATGCAAAACGCAGACATGTGCGTACTGAGTAAGGATCTAAGGATGTCCATAATGGGATTACAGTCGTGAGCGTGTTTGTTGTATATTTTTATCCCCAGTCGCAAAACGTACGCTAATCACAACTCGTCACTATAGCTGACGGAAATGCGCGATGCTTTAAAAAATCGGGAGCTTAAACATTTTCAAAATATTATAATGGTAACAATATAATCTTGTGAAAATGTTAAAATTTGCTTAAATATTAACATTTTCAAGATTATTGAAGATATTTGAAGAAAATTATTGTGAGACAAGCGTCTCACAATAATTTTAACGTAAGAATTAACTATACGTTAAGATTTAATTATGTTAAAACTGTCCTTGGCAAGGGTCCTTGAAAACAGCTTCTTATTTACCTAAAAATACATTTTCAGTTTGAGTAAACGCAAATATTTATTTAGAAGCTATATTTTACGAAGACCTATTGGGAATTAAAGGCTTGATGAAACGCAAATAAGGCAATTTCAAATTATTCAAAGTTATTTCTAAGCAACCTTGTTAAAATTTACAATTTCTGTTTACTCCTATAGTAAGTACAATTTAGATAGAATTTGCGTTCAATTGATGGACAGACAACATAGAGATAGAGAACGATACAAGAAGTGGGCGGATGATGGCTGGACCGTTCGCCGTGGCATAATCACTTTCTAATTTTATCAGGAGTGATTATAAATAAAGAGCTTAGTCATGTGATTGACAGTTTTCTATGAAAAAATATAATTTTATAGTCTCCTTAGTCTTTGTTTAGGCTAAATTTAGACAGACAGTAGAATCATCGCTGTATAAACTAGTAAACTTACGCTTATTCCTCGCAACCAATCATAGAAGAATCAGATTTCTATCTATGCATATATATTATATCTGCATAGACAGATAGATAGCATTAGCATAACGCTTGAATAAAGATATATCTCACCTTCCCGGTAAAGCAAGGTACGGTATAGCAGTTATGGCGACTAGCAGATTCCCTGCTGCGTAAACAAACATCATATACAGAATTGTTCTGGAACAAGATTAACATTTCATAATTATAAACTAATTTAAAAACTTTTTAGATAGTGTAGATACCTAAAAGTTACACAAGTAAATAACGTCTTAAATAATTACTTAAAATGATTACTGAGATATAATTGAAAAGTTTCTTAGTACCCGATTCGCTCAAAGCTTAATAAATAATTAGCTAATAGCTCGAGAGGTGCGGGGTGCGGGGTTTGTTCCGAGTCTGGTTGTGTGGTACCAAATAACTCGTAGCTAGCTACTGATACCCACGGCACACAGGGAATCCTAGTGTGGGATCAGTCAATGTGTTTGTTGGGTGTTTATTATTTAATTATTATATCAGCCTTCAAATAATGTTTATTTGTGTTTTAGGCTCTGGTGGCTGAATCCATTCCACTTGTAGGTTCCTACTGTGCGTAGTTTTGCAGGTAGTGAGATTGACATTATTTTCATTTATACCTTTTGTGTCGGGCTTTAAAAAATATAATGTATTCTTACCTGAATTTACCAAGGTAATTATCGGCAATAATACCACCGACAATAGGGAATACGTACACGAAGCAACTAAACACGTGATACGTCTCAGTAGCGCCGTCGTCAGAGTAACCCAATTTACTTCGCAGGTACAGAGTAAGGAATGCTGAAAAATTATAATTTACAGAATAAAGTAAGAAATGGCTTAGCGACTGTGATAGCTGTGACCGGTACCGAATCACAGAATCTCAAAGTTAAAATTGCATCAAATTGGTGACCATGAGTAGGTAGGTAGGTAGGTACAATAGTGTAAATATAGTGTAGACTAATAATAGTAGGTACATAATATAATATTACAGTATGCGTAAGTATGATGGGTAAATCAATTTCGTATCCCAATGGCCAGCAAAAGTCAAATGCGTTTGGTGGAAGCCACACAGAAATTGAGTCTGGCTCTAACGGTCTATTCCCATTGTCCCCGTCACACCGCGGGACGTGATTAAATTTATTTCCCGTTGTCCCCGTAACGTAGATTCGGGGACGGGGACAACGGGAAGTAAACATTTCACGTGTCGTTGTCCCCTTAAATCTGTATTCCTTTTTACACTTTCACCAACATCACCAGTTCTCAATGTTAAGTAACTGTAATGACTAAGTAGATCCTTTTGTTGAATTCTGGAGTGGGACTTTGCATGTCCGTTATAAGGGACACAGAGTCCGGGGACAACGGGAATACATCTCTGACAGACCACAGAACTGCGACGGCAATTGGGCGCGGGCACCGAAATGGCGAGGATCGGGATGTGTTTTAAATGGCGCCTTATTTCCAAAGGGTTCGATTGTAATTTGAATGTACCGGCAGCCAGACTCTATTTGTATGTGGTTTGCGTGACATCGCTACGCCGCGCGGCACCCCATAGCAAACCTGACAACTAAGTAAAAACAATAGAAAATTCACAATACGCGATCATGCCTTAGGTTGGAATATCAAGGTGTGACAGATATACCTATAGACAACTAAGTAGTCCAAACTGTTAGAAATTTTACCGGAAGGACGTGTTAAATCTGAAATAAATGTTTTATTATTGTTATTAGTTTGCCAACACGTCATTGTAAAATTAGTCCAGGTTTTTTAGGTATTCGCAAGTAAATTTAGTTAGGAACTGAAAATATTATGCAAAGTTGTTGCTTTCAACTTAAACTGCGTATTCGAGGGCCTCTCTCTAACCTCTACTAATGAGATGATGATAAATAAGTATAATAATAAACTTACCGCGCATACCAGAATAGGAAAATCTCTCGCAAAATTCCGCAAGAACAATTATGGTAACAATTCTCGGAAAACGGTCGTTTGCCTAAAATCAAATAATTGTATGTGACTTATCTACATACATTAAATAAAACAAAATGAAAATCTTATTTTAAAATTTGTATGGAAGGTTATACTCCGATGTACATAACTATGTTTATTCTATGTGCCAGTAGGTAAGACCTTTATTTTTTTTATGTTATTATAACATAAACAAATAAAAGGTCTATGCTATTATACCAAAAAAAAAAGGTCTTATGAATATCGAAGAAGTTGATAGTGAGATTAATTATTAACAGCATATATACGTAAATATTCAACGCATATTTTATTAGTAGTATTGACTAGTTTTTTAGCACAAGCAACACAATCCATTTTTATAAAACCGTGTACACACCGGACGCCGCAAATCCTTAAAATCCACATCACGGTCTAATTTAGCCATTGTACTAGGTAACGCGTCGTGATATAAATTATGACTAATTTTATCACAACGAAGATGGGATTTATATTGTTTCATACGTCGTGTTTTCATAGCAAACATTGCAATCACATCCAAACAAAAAAGCAAGAAGATATAAATAAATTATGTATTCGTTTGTATACGAGGCATTTTAAGGGCAGAGTACAATGGACAAATGATGCAGGTATGATTCCCACTATGCGACAAATGTTTGCATGTTCTGCAGATATTTGTTCTGGAACTGAGTTTTGTAGTACCGTAGTTCCTGACTGATACCCACGATACAGGGAATTCTAGTAATATGTGTGTTTATTTATTATTGATTATATCTTTTATTATAAAACAGATTGTTAAACAGAAGTTCTTACCGCATTATTTTCAACGACATGTTCGGAAAGTGCCGACGCGAACTACAGTTCATACAATTGTGAGTCGCGAGGCGAATGACGAGCGAACCGTTCATATTTGCGTCTTTTAAGCATGTAAGAATAAGAATGGCACATAAGAATAAACATAGTTGCATCTTATTTTATTTATGTTAATTATGGAGAACTCCCTTTACAGGCAAAACAAGGTGTATAAAAGTAGGTAGCTCATTATGCCATTTAAGTTCCGTGTACATCTTTAAATACATTCCTCTTCTTAAAAAGTGTTGTTGTTCCTCAGTTGATAATAATTAGAGGTTTGCCCGTATTGTTCTGTGGTCTAGGTATAATACATTTTTGTGACTACGTTCCACTAAGAAGGGTTGTCTTCGGCTATTTGTCATTTGTTTTCTAATTTGTCACAAACTTGACTAACTGAAGTTACGGAAGACGAGGCGGTATGGTCCTATGCCTATAGCCTGCCCTAAAAAGAAAAAAAAAATGCCTGACTGACATAATTGACAGATATCATTTGAATCTGTAAGTAAAAAACGGTTATTTTTTATTTCAAACATTGAAAATGTTCTCATTTTTGTTCTAGTTTTTTAACTTTAAAAAAAATAATTGATGTAGTGTCATGTAAGTAATTGATGTGTTACTCGAAAAGAGTACATGGCATGCTATCTTGTTGATGCCATTGACTCCAAGCTTTAGTAGTAAATTCCACTCGTGAACACTGTAAACAATGAACAAACCAAGAAAACCGTCTCCTGCCCGGTCACAAGGGGCTGCGCGTACGCCAACACGCCTCAAACCGCGCAGGTCTCTCAGCGTGACTTCTCAGCGTTCCAACGGATCTGGTATCTTGAGTGACCTGCACAAGAAAAACATGGAATCCTTTGTGTTGTCCCCGCTGGTCAGGAAGTCTATACTGACGGATAATACTGAAATTGAAGAACCTATACGTGAGTAAAGATTTTTTAAACACTTTGCCTCGGCTCCTTTCATATTTATAAAGGTTTCAATCATTTCTGGCTATTTTGTTCACAGAATTTTTGCCATAACTAAAAATGTATTATTTATCGATAAATGCTTGTGTGAATAAAAACCCCAAAGTTATTTGACAACCTCTGTGGCAAAGTGGGTGAAGGCCCGTCTGAGACACAGAAGGTTGCGGGTTCGATTCCCGCCGTGGGACAAATGTTTGTATCTGCAAATATTTGTCTCGGGTCTGGGTGTTTTTCTATGTATCTTATGTATGTATTTACAACAAAAAAATTTATATAAGTAGTATATCAGACATGTAGTTCCCATAACACAAGCTCTGCTTATATTAAGGCTAGATGATGCTGTGTGAAATTGTCTAGCATCATTTATTTAATCTAAATCACCAATTTTTGTGAGTGAGTTGTAGGAAAAATTCAAAAACCGAAACCTCATAATTGTGACCATTGTTTTTCTACACCATCACCTCTTCATAGTATCTACATACTATGACAAGGTGATGCTCCAATATTTTTAATCTCTTTCTTTATATAGTTACCTAATGATAGTCAAGATTATTTGTCATGACCATTGTGATTTTGAAAATCAAACTAGAATCCAATATTTTTTTATATTCAACCAAAAATTATGAATTTGCAGGCAAAAGTTGGTGGAAGAATTTGGATGAGAACTCAAGAGACCTAGAACTTTTGGATGAAAACCAGATCTTGGAGGCCAATAATATCATAGAAGAGTTGGATATTGAAATTTTGAGGTCTTTATCTTCACATTTTGTTATCTTTGGGTGGATCTCAAGATGGATACCTCAGTGCTTGTTTATTTCGGCATCATATGAAACCAACATAGCCTCATGTCCTTAAAAAATACTAGTTTCATAAAAATTACTTATTCAGGAGCCTTTGCTCATTGCGCTTATATTCTAATCACAAAGATAAAAAAGAAGCAAAAACCTATTAAAATTTTCATCCATATCTATTCAATCATAATAACATTATTTCCCACTCGCAATATTTATCATGAAGTAGGTTAGTGACTAGTCTTTATATTTTCAGCCAAGGGAAGAAGAATTACACCATGGACCTTCCAGAGAGCAGCGGCAGTGAATCCATAAATAGCATTGTAATCCCTCAAAGGAAGCTATTCAACCAAAAAGAAAACCTGCCATTGAAGAAGTTTGGTGAAATCATTGGAACAAGAGAAACTTTGGCCAAACTCCATAAGCCTAACACAGACAAAACTATCAACACAGGAACCAGAGAGCTGTTTCAAAACAAGCAAAGATCCAAGCCCATATTTCCCGCTGCTCTTCTTAATATATCTCCAGATAAAACAGCTGCTGACAAAACAAAAGAATTTACAGCTGAGCCAAAATCGCAAGTTCGTACTATATTCGGCAACCGCTCCACAAAACGGAAGAACATTTTCACCAACTTTATTGAATCTGAAAGTGAAGGTGAAGTATCTGATATACAGCCGAAAGTTTTTGGTTTTCAAAAAAAACTTGAAGCTAAAAGACGCGGTAGCTCATCCTCTCGCGGTATAAGGGAGCCTTCACCTACATCCAGCATCACCACTGACATTGAAATGGATGACTGGAAAATGCTCCCATCATCAACAATGGTTGAACACCAACTGGAGACCTTGATGACAGGCCAGACGCCTAAAAGAGCCAGGTTGAGCAAATTGACTGAAATAGAATCAGAAGCAGGCAGTAATGCTACAAAACATTCTAATAAATCTGTGTCTTCAAATTATATGGACAAATCACGCAAATCGAAAACCTTCACAAAAGAAAAAGTACCTGATTCCGAATTTATGACAAATAAAAACATGTCCAAAATCTCTCAAAATGAGCAAGAAATATCAGGGCAAAACCAAGATAAATCCAGAAAATCAAAAACATTTACCAAAGAAAAAGCTCCTGTGCTTGAGACTGTGAGTAACACATCGCATGTTGCTCATGAGGAAATTGAAGAAATTGTTGATAAAAACAAATCTTCACAGGACAAATCCCGTAAATCTAAAACATTTACTAAAGAAAAAGCTCCTGAGCTTGAGACTGTGTGTAACACGTCGCATGTTTCACATGAGGAAATTGAAGAAATTGGTGATAAAAACAAATCTTCACAGGACAAATCCCGTAAATCTAAAACATTTACTAAAGAAAAAGAACCTGATTCAGAAACCTCTATGAGTACCACAAACAATGAAATATTTGCTCAAAGTCAAGTAGCCAACAAATCCAAATCTAAAATAGCAGAAATAAACAAATCTCTGTCCTCAATCAAAACAAGAAGTCAAAACAAAAACACTTCACCTGATAGCAGTCAGGTCATTGAAGAGCCCATATTGAATTTTTTTGCTAACAAAAGCAAATCAATGTATTTACCTATCACTCCCAAAGATAAGCATGCAAACATAAATTCTGAAGCAATACCAGCAACAGCAGATCAAAATAATGATGAAGAACTGAACTTCACTTTGCAATATGAAAATGAAAACAATGAAGACCAAGGAATAGATGAAATCCATAATAAATCTACTGCAGAAACAAGTAAGTCAAATAAAGTTGTTGAAGAATCAGAAGAGCTAGAATCTAATGAAGAAACCAACAACCGTTCAGTGAAAGCATTAAATAAATCTCAGGGTAATGATACCAGTAAGGAAAATGAAAAGAAAAACGAAATGGATATTGATAATGTTGAATTGGGACTCGAGCAAATTGAAGATAAAAGCAAAGATCATAAAATAATAGATAAGGAAGTTGATATAGAAAATCATGTAGAAAGTGAAGTAGAAAATATTGACAAATATAGTCAAGAGGTTGATGCAGAAAAACACGGTGAAAGTGGTGTTGAAAATGAGATTCCACAAGATGAGGTTGAAGATCAAAATGAAAGTAAAGTAATACAAGAGCATAGTATTGTACAGGATCAAAGTGAAGACCAAGCTATAGAAGACGAAAACGAAGAAGGTCAAAATGAAAGTCAAGAAAAACTGGATGACAGTGAAATAGAACAAAATAAAAGCCAAGAAGAAGATGAGGACGAGGAAGAGGATCAAGACCAAAACGAAAGCCAGGAAATCGAAGAAGAGGATCAAGACCAAAACGAAAGCCAAGAAGTAGAACATCAAAACGGAGAAGAGGATTTAGAACAAAATAAATGCCTAGAAGTAGAAGATGAAAACGAAGATGAGGATCTAGGACAAAATGAAAGCCAAGAAGTAGAAGATGAAAACGAAGAAGAGGATCAAGACCAAAACGAAAGCCAAGAAGTAGAAGATGAAAACGAAGAAGAGTATCAAGAACAAAATACAAGTCAAGAGGAAATAGAACAAGGCACTGATATGGAACAAAATGAAAGTGGCATTCAAGACACAAATGATAGTGAAGATGAAAATCAAGAGGAAAGTGAGGATGTGGCAGATTCTGATGATGAAAATGACAATGAACCTGATGAGATTCACGAAGATGCCAATGATAGTGATAATCAAGATATAGAAAGCGACCAAGATGAAAATCAAGAAGTGGATGAAGTAATAGAAACTCCCAATGTATCTCACGACACTACAGGCAGACACAGAAAGAAGAACGAATCTCCAGAAGCTATCCTACACGACAGCAACAATCACCTCGACTCGTTTGCCATCCAAGGTCGCAATACAAGTGTTATGAAAACTGAAATAATGCAAACCATGAACATTCAACCAATCCTTGCCCCTGTTAGAGAAAGTACTGGCTTTTCAGATGGCAACAGCAATGAAGGATCTGGCTGGGATTCACATAGAACAACTAGAAAAACTCTCAGGCAAACCTACGGACGTGAATTCACACCCAGAAAATCATTACGCGCATTGGTAATGGAGAAATCAGCTAAAAGACGAACACAACAGAATGAAATAGCGTCAGTCACAGCGCCATTCCCGCAAGCGAATTCAACTGAGATGCCAGACATGTCCAATCGGTATGATGATGGAAATGAGGTTCACGAGAATCAAGAGACAAATCATGAAGTTTCACTCAGAACGCGACAGAAGACGCTGGAAACGTATTTTCAGGAAGTTAGGAAGAAGAATGCTGAGACCAGACTCAGAATCGTGAGTTATTTTGTATATAACGTTGCTTTTTCATATTTTATTACTTATTAGTTTAACTGCACTGAGGTCACTGCTTTCGATACAAAATGAAAATCTCTGAAGAAAACCACCGTGAGGGAACCGGTAAGTTCTAGAACAAAAAAAACTGAGTTCCCTTCTAAGGTCACCATATCTAAATGCAGAGCGATGCATTCAGAGAAGAAGAAAAAACCAGGGACACAATGAATGAAAAAAAATATATTAAAGAAAACATTTATATTAAGTCTGTCATAATAAGTCCTTTGAAGCCCACAGCTGAATATACTTTGAAGAGTGCCATGACTAATGGTCCTGCGCCACCTCCATCCATTGACTTCCCGCAACCTTTGAGATGTTTTCAGTCCATCTGGTGGGGGGGGGCCTTCCTTCACTGCGTTTCGGTTTTAGGTCGCCGGTAGAGAACCATTCTTCCACTAGCAATTGTATGAATTTAATACGAATACAAATAAACAAACACGCTAACGACTATAAGTCCTATGATGGACATCGTCAGATTTATGCTCAGTACATAAATCCGTAAGGATACCCAGTAAGGGGTAGTCAGAGGCACGTCCGAGAGTCAAGACGATCACGAGATTGATCTCTGAAACGGCTTATCTGATTGAATCGCGGTTTTGCAATTGATTTGTATTTTCGTAGATGATACTTAGATAGACTTTATCGCCACAAGTCACTACGGGACGCTGAAAAGATGATGAAATTTCGTCCGACGTTTTCTAATTTTGCAAAAATTATTTTGTTACAGGAAGAAGAGGTCCGAAATTCTCTGAACGCGCCGCCAAAGCACCACATTTTCAAAATACCCGCCAAGCCCCTATTCGCGCGACGCACCAAACCCCCTCCTAAGCCCAAACAGAACAACGCTAAATCCACACTGATCTTTGGAGAATTACCTGAGGAGTTTATTGAGGATATGAAATATAAGCCGCCGAAGCGATTCCAGCCTGGCAATGCCCCGTGGATCACGAAACATCTTTACAAGTATCTGGAAACTAAATTGGAGCCAAAGTAAGTTTTATTCCAATAAATAACTATCGTGAACAATTAAATAATTCATATATTTGAACCACCAATGAATTTTCCCACCCGAAAACTATGTAAGCATTAACACATGCTCAAAACGTGAAAGGAAAACATCGTGAGGAAACAGGCATGCCCTAAAATCAAAAATTCGAGGGAAAAGCCCTCAGATAGTGTTCCAATATGCCGCAATGGGCTTACAACCGTGGATTGCTTAATACTATGCAAAACATGGGCATGTACCTACCAAATGTAATGTTGACATGTCTCTGACTGACTACCCCCTGCCCTCATTGCAATTGGTTCCCTCAAAGGTCACTGAGTAAATAAGGAAGGAAGGTCTAATATAATTGTTTTTTTTTTCAGATATGATTACAAAGCCCGCATACGTGCGGAGAAGTTGGTGGAGAGCATATATAACTTTGCGCGCGATCTGCGCCGTCGCGACGTGGCGACACCCGACGCGGTCAGCGTGCTCAAACGAGAGATGGCGCGGCTCAACGTGGTTAAAACTCACTTCGACTTCTACGAGTTTTTCCACCAGTTCATGCCGAGAGACGTTCGAGAGAAGGTAAAGGATAAATAAATAAACACCGAAACAGTATCTGCGATATCTATGGTTCTTAGTTATGTATGTTTGGTTGAAATTGGTGTGGTCGGTACCAGTATCATCAGCTCTCAAAACTTCTTTTGAAGGTACCCCGGGCATTGTTGCTGCTAGAAACTTTGGTAGGAGCTCATAATGTTAAGATTTGACATCTGACTGGAGTTCAGACTCCGGGGTCTGATGAATTTCTTCCTTCGAAATTCCGCGAGTTATTTGCGTAGAAATTTACATCAATCGCTCGTCGAGTAGATTCTTAGTTTATACCCACGATGCAGATCACAATAGGCCTAACGGCCGCAGTGATACCAAAGCCACTAAAAGATAATAACAAAAAAAGAAAAAATACCCACGATGCAAGGAGATTGGAGTATGTGTTTGGGATAATAGACTAGAGGTTTTGTTTGTTATGGGTTGAAATAGTTCAGTAGTTCTTAAAACCCGTCCCTTTGTTTGCATGTGTCCTACTTTCTCATAATTTATTTCTCTCTCTCAACTTGTGGCTTGATCTTTGCCCGTATCATGTGAATGTTTGTTGCAGGTGATACCTGACGTTGTGAACAACATCTCTCTACCAAGAAACGGAGTCTTCGCCGATATCCTCTGAAGAAGTTGAGTTTTTGTTTAAAATTATGTGTTTGTTCTATGTCGATATAATTATGAAAAAAATTAATATTAAAATTAGTTATTTTTAAAAATATGTTATTGACTAAACTTGTAGAAACCTATTTTTTTTTTACTAAAAACGGGATATTACGATGATTTTTTAATGTTTCCTAATATTTTGGCATAGATGCATGTACCATGATCCCAGGAGGAATCGTCAGTTCCTCCCACAAATCATGGTAAATATCACGTTTTTATTGCAAATCGTGTTCATAGCCATGTTAGTTTCAAAAATTAGTACAAACCTTTTTAACCGTAAACTCTGGTATTTTTACGAGCGAACCCAGGTGAAAAATATGCTATGAAAACTGCAGAGTCTGGTATCTAGGGATTGTTTATTTCGAAAATACTAGGATACAAATTTAAAACTATGTTACGTGGAGCACCATACACATAAAATTATAACGCAATATTGGTTCAAACAATATGAAAAACATACAGTCTGCTACAAAAACATGTCAGATAATTTCTGCTCACTCCTATAAATCTAGTAGAAAAATCGATACATCTCACTTACACGGCGTAAGGTATTATTACTAGGTATGTATAGAAGGAATAAAGGCAAAGCTTAGTCTTAGTTTGATCCTATTAATGGGGCATTTACATAATTAATTCGTAAAACTATGTAATAATCATTACTTATTAAAAAATTGTATATAAAACCTGCAAAGAGATATAAATTGTACAGAGATCGGATTACATTACGAATTTATACAAAAAGGATATTTTCTATTGGAACAAGAGTTCAACATAACATTCTAACCACATATTATACAAAAAGCAATCGGAGCGTTTACGATAAACGGAATCGTGGTAGTTGAAGATCATTTTAGGAATCACGTTAGTAGATAAAGACCTGATATGGTTTCAAGATAATTACCAAGCTAATAAACACTATTTCATATCTGTACCGTGCTCAAACATAACAATGAGTAATATGGCGTCAAACAAAATGAACATAACAATAATGTGATAATTATTCAAATAATATGTAATGTCTTAAATCGGTGAATATTAATTACATATTCAAAAAGATTATGCGCCAGAATTTCTGCAGATTCTTAAACGTACATCACTTAAAACTATAGGTACCTATCATAAAAATCGTGAAAAGTATTATTCCAAAAGTGTACCTACAAAGTTTGTGACCAATAAAATCCTTCGTAAAAATTCCAATTGGGGTATATTTTGGCACTACTAAGACACGATTTCAGTAGAACCTATAGGGATTTATTGTGCTACATAACATGAAGCTTATCACTAGGAAATAATAAATAAAAGATTAATACTTAGCCAAATCAATAAAACGTAAATTTTCCTAAATTTCAAAAATAATTCTTTGCCACCGTCATCAAATAAGTCGCTGCTAACCTACGCTACGTAGATAATGACAGGAAATTTTGTATAAATGAAAATATCTGTCCAAAAGCCAACTTTTCGATATCGTAGGCTGCGCTTGGCTGACAGACAACTTTATTTTATCGATGGCGAAAAAGTCCTTAATTCTAAGTACCAAGATGGTAAAGCCAAAGAAATGCAGTCAAATCTTTAGTAAGATAGTCAAATAAACACAAATACCTACAAAAGTGTAGTCCTACTCATAATTTATATATAATTTCAACCATCGCATCGGTAGATGGCAGATTATTTAAGATAACACTGCCAATAGCTTCGGAACACTACATTCGCAGATAGTGAAACCGGCCTCTTTAAAATTTCAAAACATTTCATAGTCAATAATAATAACGTACGCAATAATATTAATGACTTAGTTCAAATTAAACGAAGTTTAACATAAACAAGTGTGTAAATATTAAAATTATAAAAATGCATAATTAGGATAATGTCTTTCATATTAAAGCATAAAATACTTATAAAATAGCTAAAGAAAATGCATTAGTTAACTTGAGTCCATTTCGTCTTATAAGTTATACTATGGTTATGAAAAATACAAGGTACTTACCAATAGGATATTAATGAAGGTACAGTAAAAGTTAGGGTTACACACAGTACATATACATACACAGTTGATATAATTTGCCGGGAAAGGAGTACACGCCTGCATTTTATCTTTTAATGTGTAATTAAGGTTTACATGGGTGAATAAGTAGTGGGAGAAACAGTTAGCACTAGTTCACCTGGTTAAACTAGTGGGAAGGTACAGTTGGTTTGAGTGTATCATCGTGGTTATGCGAGCCGATATCCTACGTAGCGGTCCGCGAAGAAGACGAACACAGATAAGCCTTTCATTATCAGAGCCTACACACAACTAATCAATTGGGCCAAATATTGGGAAAATAGTTCCCACTAGTTCAACCAGTAGAAAAAGTGGAAAGATAGGTGAGTGTATCAGCGTTAATACGCGGGCAGATATCATGTATCCGTGAAAAGGCATTTACCGCAACCTAAAGAAATATTTTGGTACCATTTCCATACAATTGGAAATGGAATGGTTGGTCACCCGTAAAATTCTGTCCGAAAACCAGCGCAGCTTCACGTCGTGGTGGTGTGGAGCTGCATATGATGCTGAGACAGGACCTGTTTGTACCTACAACCAGCTTCACGGTAAGGACACTATATGTAGATACTTAAATACCTGGATCCTTTTATTAGTGTTATTGTGTATGTGTGTCAAATGAATGTATTTTCTTTCTTCTACTATACAATTGGTTGACTGAGTAGTTTTGACAGACAATCGGGCGGAGGAAAGTGATTGCACCGCGCTACATACACTTACACGGGACTAGCTTTCTCGTTGTTTTCACTAGATTCTTTATACTATTTTTGACTCAAGTGACAGATGTCCGCTTTTTTCAACGAGAGGTTTTATTTTGAGCTGTGGCAAGTGCCATTTTATAGTTCTTTAAAGTCACAGAGACAATCCTGAATTCTAGTCTGCAAAAAAATGAGGCATGTCTATCACAAATGTGTTTTTTGTTTATGTACGCACAATGCCTCAGGGGACTAGACCGGCCTGCCACATATAAAAAATAAAACGTCTCATTAACAAATATTTATACACACAACTACACTGTGCTACCACCATTCACCTGGGTGAACTGATGGGGATAAAATCCCACTAGTTCCACCAGTAGGGCTGGTGGAAAGGTTAAGGCTGGCTTACACGTGTTAATTTAATTTTAAGTAAGGCCATACGATTTTGCGCTTGGGAGAACTGTGCAATACAGTGAAGCTCTCAACTTCGGTACAAATCTTCTTCCAATTTCCAAAAAACAAGCCGAGTCCACCGGAGAGGTCGTGCAGGGCTCGTCGGCTACTCGGCAGAAAAATAGACAGAATCCCATTACACTAAGTAGGGGGAGCCTGAGTATCAGAGGTTTTACAACAAATCGCGCGACCGAAAAACTTTTTTGTGTGAAATCTATGTTTCTCAATGCGTTTTTTTATTTTATTTATATATACAGGTAGCTATATTTTTTATTTTCATAATGTTCATTATACACGATAATTCATATTTTAATTTGCTGTAGTAGTGATTTCACTTAGTTTATTGGTGATGGTCCACTTTGTATACTGGCTAACCTTTATGGGGACCACATTCATCTTGATATTCCAAGATTACTACTTTTGGCGAACAGATATACTTGTACCGATTAAATATAATAATATCAATACTAATAATGAAGCTGGACAATTTGTGTTTTGTTATTATTGTATGTTTTTTGATGTTTCCGCTAGGGGCGCTTATCAGATTTCGATACAAAACAATTATGTCAAAAACTTCGTCCTATTCCGTTCGTGCCTTTTCTTGTAAAACCTTTGATACACCTGCAGACTCCGTGTACTTGACCATAAAAAAGTACGCCCCTTGAATAAGTAGTGTTTAACTTAAACTCGTGTAAATAAGCCGTTGTCTTGTGTGCATCAGCGCGGGTGCGCGGGCAGCAGCTCCACGTAGTTCGCGGGGAAGAGGCCGAAGAGACCGCGCGGGCCGAGCCCCTGCCACCAGCCCGCGTCTATCTGCTCGATGTGTGTGATTATGTCACCGGGGTCGAAAGTGATCTCCGATTCATCGGCTGGAAAAAAAAGATGATTTATTGCGTGAAATACATGTAGGTGTTTTAGGTATAAATGTGATTCAATGTATTCAAGCATGCTTTTTATTTACAAAGGTTGATTAAAATGTATGATTCAAATTAAAGGCAGATAAGATCAAAAAATAAGATCAATTTGGAAATACAAAAAAAAAAAAATAATGTTGTTAATAACATTATTATTATTTTTAAGTATTATGGGAACCACATGACTGATACACAACTTATATACTTTTTATTATACTTAGTAAACACCCAGACCTGAGACAAATATTCGCAGATCATGCAAACGGGGAAGAGTAGGTCGATAGATAGGGTTGACGACTATGAACTTCCGGTCTAGTTCAGAAAAATCTAGAAAACGGAACGATTTTGACGAAATTTACTAAAGCATATAGTTCAAGTAAAAGCATAAAACTCACCGGCTTGATAGTCATAAAGCGCTCTGGCCGTCAGTCCTGGGTCATCATCTAAGTCTTCGTAAATAGTTCCTTCCTCATCCATGGCTTCCGGTGATACATCTGTAAACATAAATGAATAAATAAATAAACACCCAAAAACCTAACAATGTAACCTATATGAGTTGGATCTGCTCAGGAAGGATTTTTCAGTTGTGCCAAGTTGAGTCTAACGGAATGAATATTCAGGCAGATGTTCTGATGACATATCTAGTTGTGCATACTGATTGGTCCGTAAGAGTTTTTATAATAAGTTTTCATAGGAATCTGCCTCACAATCAATGGTTTAGACTTGACCGTCCGTTTATTTTGTAGCTAAACACAATCTTAGTCTTGAACACACTATCCCCTCCCCACACTAGGATCCCCTGGCATCAGGGACTACAAGTACCATGGTACTATAAAAAACTTACTTCACCAACCGACTTTCCGCAGCCTCCAAAAGGGGTTGGCTCAACAACCCTCTTTACTCTGGCACTCTTTGGGGGGGGGGGGGGGGGGGGCAGTGAACTTCTACAGGCTGATTAAATTTTGTGGCACTCGCGCCCTTTACAAATACAACTAGCTTTCTGTCAGTGCCCAGTGCTATGTGATATTGCACCACAAATGAGTTTATTTTCATTATGGCACTAAAATATGAGTTTACAAAAGGTAGGCTATGCTAAATATTACTTCTTGAGAAGAACACATTGTAATATACTTAAAAAAATATTTCTTTTTACAAAATTTTAAAACCCCATCTTGCATATGACTTGTATACGACCCTATATTGACTTGTAGCAATAAAATCTATCTAAAACCCTTTATTAAAGTCATACATAACGATTATAAAAAACGACATAATGATTGATTCCGCCTTTTCACATTCCATCATTGGAATGTGAAATACAGCGACCCTTAGTGACTTGTGCCGTTAAAACCTATCAAAGAACCACCTTGAAAACATACAAATCTGCAAAGAACCGCATCACAATCCGACAAGCAGTTTCAAAGAGAAATAGTAATGTGTCAGGGTCGACAAAGACCGAGTGATCCCTATGTTGTTGCCAGCGTCCATAGGTTACGGTAACTGCTTACCTGTGGGCCGTATGCTTGTTTACCACTATACAAAACAAAAAACACGTTCACGACTCTCTTCCCCATGGACATCCTCAGATACATACTCAGTGAGTAGATCTTTGAGGATAGTCAGAGGCACGTCCAAACATAACATTTGGTACATGCCCGCGTTTTGCAAGTAGTAAGCATTCCACGTGACAGGTTGCAAGCCTATCGCCGCTCTTATTTTTTATTATTAATAAGGTTTTGTATATTTAAAAAAAAAACTACTCTCGCAGCGATACTCACCATCAAGCGTAGTTCCGTTCTGTTCTTTCTTGTAATGTACATTCTCGATCACAGTGTTCTGTCTACTGAGCTCCCTATCGTTGTCACCCGCGATATTGTTCTTACTATAAGGCGATCGCTTGATAGTACTGAACTTGTTGTCACTGTCATCATCATCATTCTCATTCGAACTCGAGTACGAAGCGTCGAACATGTCGTTTTCGAGTATGTTCTGTTTGATCATCGGCTCGCTTTGCTTCAATCCTTCGATGTCTCTGTACGCCTCGTTTTGGCTGTACTCAGAGTAATTGATTGCACTGAATGAGTTCGGTTCGTTTTCTGCGCTGGGGCTGAGGTCGACCGAAGGGTCTATGATGGGTTCGTATTGAATTTGAGAGGGACTTTCGAGGCTCATCTTAATTTTGTCTATGTTCTTGAGAGGGCTAGTCTTCGGCTCCTCAGGCGTAGTGGGTTCGAGTTTGAGCGGTGACTTCACAGGCGATGTGGGAATGGGGTTTTGGGAGAATGCGTTGATTCGTTGTGCTATGACAGAACTGCGGACCGGCTTCTCTGGTATTGAGTTTGATCTGTAACAAAAGTCATAATATAAAAATAGGTAATCAATAAACATGTCTTATACCTTTGGAAGATACTAGCCAAACAACACAGGGAATCCTAGTGTGGGGGCTAGTAAACTTATTTGCCAAGTAGGTGATGAAAACTGTATCCTGATAGCTACTACTAAAAAAAAAAAAAAAATTTGAGTGTTAATTTTTGGTCTAAGAATGCTATAGGACTCGCCTGATACCAGCACACTTGTCAACCCACTGAACTTTTCATAAATGAGCGCCTACTATAGCGTCCGTGTGCCTGATAAGAAAAACTCTCGGTGGGGGAGAGCGGGACAAAAACTTCCCATTGTCACCCGATGGGGCCGAAGATCAGGGGGCAACGGGAGTGACCCGTGTGAGGGGTTCGTTGTGACAGAGGGGATGAAGATAATACCTGGATACCATCTGCCCTTGCGCCAGATTCTGCTGGAACATGGCTCGTGCGTTGGCTGTGGACGCTCCAATCAGCTGTTTCGCTTCCTGCGAACGCTTGCGGCGCTCTGCCTCCGCGCCAACGCTGCCTGGACTTATCAATTCCGGAGTTTCGATTCTATCAAAATAATTTATAATTATTTTTAACCGCGACGAGCTCGTATATACGTTTGCTGTAAGAGGTTGTTCGTTTGTCTGTTCGTATCACTACAAACATATTGCAGGCATATTGAAAAGGCATAACCGATTATCATGCATTGTTTTGTAATTTTGCATTTATCAAATTGGTAGAATTTTCATAGCCGTGTTACCTATTCTTCCAGAATAGCGAGGGGAAAAGCTCTATCATGTATTTTCATCAAAAAGACTTCTATACTTCAGAAAATCCTATTCTTCTAATATTTGTAGACTCTAGACTCACTTCTGTTGCTCTGTCTTCGCTCTCCTTTCAGCTTCCAATTCGTCTCTTTTTCGTGCCGCATCTTCGGATTTTCTCTTCTCCTGCAAATAAATTAAATATGTTAACAGTAGCTTTGATCTTCATTATCAAGGGCCTGAAGACGTTTAAAGCTGGGCATATACCCCTAGATTCTATGAGGGTATAATAAAGAGCCTAGAATATCACAAATAAAGGACTTAAGCTGCCTTCAATCCGTCAACTCATAGCGTTCTTTAGTTTTCTCTTCTCTTAAGATTTGACTGGCTACGTTACATTAGGTCATGTTCCTACTGAGAAATACAGTCAATTATCAGAAAACTGTACTATTTTTAAAAAGGAAAGTGTGAAAATAATTCCCATGTCCAACTCGATTTATGGCGAAAGCACTGCCAAATAAAGAGCGAGGGGTCGTGTCATGCTTTTTATAAATCTGAATTTAAGCTGATCGGAAAACATTTAGATAAATACATAGTACCTTCTATGTTTATATGTATGGCTGATTTAGATTTAATGTTTCTCCATAAGTGTATAAACTTTTAACAAACTCTTTTTTTATACTGTGAAATCTTTTATAATAATCTTACCTCTTCTCTTCTCTTCCTTTCTGCTTCTACCCTCTTTTTCTCCTCTTGCTCTTCTTTCAACCAGAACTGGTCTCTTTCCTTTGAATTTATTTCTTGAACTGTAAAAAAATGCATACATTCAACTGGATTATAAACAGCATAGTACTAGTATGTTAATTGATTTACACTTCCCGCTATAATTATTAACACAATAGATGGATATTTGAGTGGTTATATAGCGAGTTTTTAAAAGCAATCTATACATAGATATTTTAACACTTTATTGTACAAATTCAAACTGGGCAAATAACAAGCGAATCACAAGCTTGTTATTTATTGGCCCAGTAAATGTATTGACCATTCTGAACGTAGATAAGCCTAGTTGATCTGAAAATGGTCTGCAACGGGCACTGCTCGCCTCTAACGGCCCCCCACCCGATACACCAATGACTATCGTGGCATGACGTCATGACTCTCTAAGGACCGACTGAACGTCGGTCTCCGTATAATGATGACTATACCTCTTCTCAAACTGTTCCTCCTCCTCTTTATCTCCTCCGCGACTTTCCTAGACATTATGACTTCATAACATTGAGATAATAGAACACTCGTCATTGTAAACTTTACGAGATTGTTTTATCAAAGATACATGTATTTTTTTTAGTAATTATTTAAAACTGAGTACCGACTTGTATCGACAGAGGTAGGAGTGAAAATATTATAGCGAATGGAGATTTGTTTACATTACTCATCGTCTGTAGCGGAAAACAACCATTGTCACTGCATTGTCATTTCAAGTATTGTAAACAGTGTTGTGTGAGGTCGAACGATTTCTGAATTATGTGAGAAATCGATTTTTGAATCTATTTGCATATCGTCATCATCAGCCCACATCAGTCCACTGCTGGACATAGGCGAATATTTGTCTCGGGTCTGGGTGTTTTATATGTATAATATGTATGTACAAAAAATTTATATAAGTAGTATATCAGTCATGTAGTTTCCATAACACAAGATCTGCTTACTTTACTTAAATGATGCTGTGTGAAAAATGACCGGCATTTTTTTTTTATACGAGATACTGAGCCCTGTATTTGACTCTACTCATCACTTTCTGCCCGCCGCCTTTCTTAAGACATTGCTTTACCTAGCCGGGGGGCACCCCTATTACTTGCTAAGACGCGGTCTTCACTCATTTGGATTTACAATTATCAAAGAAGGCCTCTCATCCGATGGACCGATGACATCTCAAAGAATGCAGGAAGCCTTACACCAGCAATTGACTTCTATGGGGTTTTGATGATGATGATAAATTTTATTTTAAGATTCACAGTCTTTAGCAAACGGTTTTATTGACGGAAGAGAAGACTCTTTCTTGGTCTAATGGAAAGGAAAAACAGATATTTTTTTTGTATTCTTTTCAAATTGTTGTCATTTTCCTATGTAAAGGATTAAAGCCATAGGCGTGTTTGCATTCAGCAAGGATAGGTGGATAGGTGTGGATAGTCTTAACAAATAAATATTTACAAAATATTAAAATCACCAGCGACAAATCCTAAGAACCAAGAATCAAAACATACAAATCGATAGGAACAATCCTTTAAGCCATTTCGGAGATAAACGGCAATAAACAAAATTATTAGTTTTACGGGTCTTTATCGCGTTTACCTTGCTTATTATTTTCGTTAATCCCGTTTCATCCAAAGACCATGGCTGTTGCAATACAGTCGAAACGTCGCGTCGGGAAAAGAAAGACCCGACATAGAATAATTATTATGTTATCGAATCGCGAAAGTTTTTAAAAATACTGTAACAAACAAACCACTTCCTACGTCAAGTAGCCGTATGCCGTCGAGAGTGAACTCAGATCTAACCTGGATTGACTTTCGTGTACGCAGTTCCGATCGGGCCACTGGGCGGCAACTCCTCTTTTACCGTCTTGAAGTTGAAGGCGGAGCCTGCCTTCGCCAGCTTATCCTGGATCACCTTCTCATCCAGGTCGTCCTCGGTCCTCGCGTGCAGCATCAGATGGAAGCCAGGGAAGAATGTGGCGACGTGTTTCATGTGATTCGCGCAAGTGCCTTTGCGGACAGTCGGCGCGCCTTCCCCCTGTAACATGATTATAGTAATGAGCGGCTGATTCGCGATTGGACCAGTTTTGTGTTTTGTGCAATTCGCGTTTGGTCCAAAATATGAAATTTGGACGTGCCTATATATAGGAGTGGACGTCTAGGGAGGTAGCTACTACTTGGTAGCAAAAGAGAGTCTGTGGCGGATCCCTTGTGAACCTAGTATACAGGTTTTCATACCTAGCGTGGGGACTACAGAGATAAACTGAGGTAAAACTTTTACTTAGGTATTGTTTCAAATTTCTAGAGCCTTACAATGTCTGTACCATTTAAAATGTTTGTGACTTAAAAACATTATCTCATCTATGTACGATCTGAGGATGTCCATAATGGGGTTTACAGTCTTGACCATGTTTGTTTTAAGTAAGGGCCTTACGTAAAATTGTTTTGCCTCTTTCCAATGCCTTCTTCTGTGGCTACGCGCAAGAGGTACGGGTGAGATCCCTGCTGCGGGAAAAATGTTTGTAAATTCTGCAAATATTTATAATTGCAGAACATACGAAGATACTGAAAAACTTCTAATTTTTGCTGAATAGAAATCACGTGTATACACTCATACCCACACTTTACACACACACACACACACACACTTCACACATACACACTCCACACACACACACAGACACCCTCTCACCCTGCACACTCACACACTTTACACTTACACCAATACACAACCGCCTACCTGCTTACTCGTTCATCTGTTTTTGTGGAACTTTTTAAGCTAGGTATACGGAGGAGGGCGTTGATGCTTGCGACACCGTATTGTTTTACTTCTGCGAGTATCATCGTTTCTTCACTTGTTATTTCAAGCACATGTTACTGTTCCAAATATTTTTTTTTAGATTTTTTTGATTTTGATGTAAGTATTCCAGGACTGGGTGTTGTGGTACTCGTAGTACCTGAGACCCACGACATAGGGAATCCTAGTGTGGGATTAGGACTACGTATTGGTGTTTTTTTGATTTCTGTTATGTGTCATTTTTAATTTAACAGGACACAACAACTCTTTTTATCTAAAGAACTGTTTAAAAATCTGTATAAGTTAGTATGTTAGGCCTCTTTATTATAAACAGTTAAAATCAACTGTTTAGAAACCAGGTAAGCCCACAAGAAATTGTTGTAAATTCAAATATTTACCTGACCCCATTTAAAGATTATTTCTAGGTAGGTATATCATACCCATACCCACCTATTATGATAGAAACAAATATTATTGTTTATTATTATCATCAATTGATAAAATTACTTTCATAGTAATGAATATTAATAGACAGGCAAATAGTAAATTTAAAATTAAACAATATTACTTCCTCGTCATTATATCCTTGTTTGTTCAAGTTAAAAATAACTTCAAACTAGGTGTAGAGTTTGTTTTCATACTTATGCTGTGAATGATGTCATCAAAGCCAGTTTTACAACATTAATGTTCAATTTAACTTAGTAGTGAACTCTTGAGCTAACTTAATGTGGGCAGTTTATTATAAAGTGATAGCCAGTCTGAAAAATGTTATGAATCATAATTATTACCATCCACTGACCATGAACATTTATATTGCAGAGCTTCCTTTGATCTTGGATTGTAAATCAAAGTATTTTAAAATTATATATACTCGCAACAACTGGAGCCTGTATATGCAATTGCCGTAAGCAGTTTTTTTGTAGATGTTTGAAAATCATTCTAAAAAATCATTACAAGTTTTTGAGACAAAAAAGTTTGCTATAATTTGTTTATTGTAAATATTGGTAGGTATTTATTAAAACAAAAAAAACTTGTATGCAAATTGACACCAAGTTTTAGTCTTATTTTCCCTTCTTAACATTTTTCCTTGCCCTAAGTGGGGATTGACAATAAACCTATAGTTATCCTCATTCTTCCCACTGTTTGCTTTCTACAATAAAAAACAGGTATCACTTATTAACTGGTATGTTATTTTGTTTCTATAGTAAATATCTTGTGAGACAATTCTGATGCAGTTTCTGTCAAGATGATTTATATTTGTCACAGGGCTAGTTGTTTTCTTATGTATAATATGTATTTATATACAAAAAAAACAATAGTAGTATATCAGTCATGTAGTTCCCATAACACAAGCTCTGCTTAATTTGGGGCCAGATGATGCTGCATGAATCTTCTTTATTATTATTAATTCTGATGATAATCTTATATTAAACTACAAAAATGTCAATTTCTTAAAAACATACAAGTCATATACTAAAGCTATATATATATATATAAGGCCTGTTTGTACTAATCTTTGACAGCTCCCAAATTCATCAATTTGGGAGCTGTCAAAGATTAGTTAGGTTAGGCATCCCTAATGACATGTTTCTATAGAGAAACTGACACAAGGGCAGTCATGTTTTTTTTACTTTGGACCACAAGTATATTAAATTGTAAAACAAAAGGCTTGTATCAACTTCCTTCATGCATTATCTTGAACAACAAACTCTTATCTTATTCTAATAATCCTATCTTAAAGTAAATGAGTCAATACCTGCCAGTTGATAAGCACATATTTTGATATGCTTCCGTTGGGCACATCCACTTTAAGGAAAGCATATTGTATCTTCCCGCTGTTGAGGTCATCAATTAGTTCTGTCAAACCCCCATCGCCTTTATACACAAATTTTAGGTCATTTGTTTGTCCTTCGTAGCCAAATAGAGCCCTGTAAAGTATTATTTATTTAATGAAAAGTTAAAAATACAACAATCACAATTAATAGGTATAATGTTTTACTATATGTTAGTATTATTTAAATATTCTGTATATCATAACGGTAGCTGTAACTAATAAAGTAATATGATTGCTAGTAAAATCACAATTAATCTTCTGCTAAACTAGGGATATAAATACACTATGTTTTACACAGGTTAACATATTTTCTGGATATTTAGATACCATGGTACTCATAGTTCCTGATACTTGACACAGGGAATGCTAGTGGGGTCAGAACTATCAGGCCTATCTGTGACTTTTGGGTGTTTTATTCCACAATCTATTTAAACTGATTTCTTGTTTAAATGAAAGATAGACATGCTGGTTCGTCACTTTAACATTCACAGTTCATTAATTCATTGATTCTCTAAAAAAGGCTTTTCTAGGGCCACACGGCCCTAGAAAAGGCTAAGTAACTGATGTAGGGTGAACTAGGGATAGGTTTCTTAATAATGCATAATTCACTGTTTGAGTGTGGCAGTATTGATAACATACTTTTTCAAATGAGAAAATGCATTGGTTTATGACAGGACGTCCAAGACAGTCGGGGCCAGCCACTACACCACCAGTTTTGTGATATGACTAACTAGGTAAACCACTAGTGTTCATAGTTTGGATTCTGAATTGGTTTGTATTCTGAGTGAGAATTCACAGAATAGCTTTAAATTATACGCTATCATAGTTCCATTGAGGCGTGTAATTTTTTCAGCCAGATTTCCCAATTTTACAAACACGAACTTTATAGAAAAATTATAAATGCAGTGCAACACTCCATGCTCGGTACCATGAAATGCACTTGCTTTGTTACGTTTAAGGGACACAAGGCTCTATTAGCCATTCAATTCAATTTTATTCAGGCGCGCGTGTTTCTTTTAATTTTATTTAGGTCGATAGTACCTCGGATATAATGTACTTACCAGTTGGTATCTGTTTTCTCGTCAAGAACATCTTTCCAAGCAGCGATTAACTGATCCTTGTATTTATCAAAATTGATAGCCATTTTACATTATTCTAATGAACTGGAATCTAGTAAATTTAGAGGAATATCGAAAGAAAAGCCGACGATCTGCCTGACTCACAACAATTTTTGTAAATTTGTAAAGCACAGATAAAAAATATGAATGACATTCATTTTTTTATTCCAAATGTCTCTGTCAATTTGTCAATGATGCCAGTAAACAAAAATTGTCTCTTGCTACCTAAAGTTTATGCCTTTACTTACAGAATGATTGATATTATGATACCGTAAGCTCCACTACAATTTATGCTCAAGGCTCCAATGAAAATAAAATTTTCACAATGTATGCGCCTACTAGCTATGATTCGTTGCTGTTGTTCCTAATTCAGGCGCTCAGAAGGTATGTATCTAATAGTTGTAGGTTTCACACCTAGCTCCATAAAAACATAATATTTTATACATCTTTCGACGCCCGACACATAACTTAACAAGGCTAGGCCGTCTAAGATCTTTAAGTTCATGGTTGCGCGCGCAATCCTACAACCCCAAGTAAAAGTAATCAGCCCTCCGATGTAATAGGGTAAGTATTTGTAGAAACTTTCATTCACTGAGAATCAAAAGTAACAACTCTGTACCTATCGGTAGGTAGAGGCAGTAGTCACGCAAGAGATCGCTTGACGGGTAAACGCTGCCACTTTTGCGACATGGCTTGTTTTCGTTCCGCTTTTCAAAACAAAGTCTAAACCAGAATAAAATGTGGGTAGATGTAAGTGGGCGCGAAAAACAAAACTACATGACGCAGACCAATGGAGCATTCATACCTGGGTAAGTAGTTTTTGTTTGAAATTAACGCTGTTAGGAGTTGTGATGCAGTGGTTAGGTTCCTACGTAGATTTTATTATACATAGCACTAGTTATAATAAGTAGACCAGGAACCTACTAATTCAAAATTCAGCACAATAAATTAATAAAACTAGCAAAAATAGAAAATATAGGGATATACTTAACTACCAATCACTTTTTATAGGTACAACGTTTCATAGTAGGTAACTACGTTAGGATTATTTAATTATTCTGTATAGCTTAACGATAGCTGTAACAAATAAAGTTTTATGACCTACTACGTTTACTTTTACGTACGTATTTTACGTTTACTTGTACGTTTTAAAATGAAGCAAGACCATAAACTCTTGATTTTAACCAAATAATTACTAGGTAAGAAATATAGGAACTTTTTACTATATTCATAACTAGGTATCTACCCGATTAAAATGTAGCCGATGAAAAGTAGGTACCTCATTCGCTCGACCGTCGACTTACGTTGCAAAATTGGTCTCCACGAAACAGCTCTTTTATTTTAACGGGATCTTAGGCTACGTCCTCCCTGATGGCCCATGCATGTTGGTGAAATATTTATTTAAATCAGATTAGTTTTAAAGATTACCCCTACATCCAAACTAACAAATTATTACCTCTTTAGAATATTAGTAATATCAATAGAGACTTTAGGGAACCTACAGATAATTCTTTATTTTTCTGCGGAAATATGTACTTAAGCACTTACTTAGAAAAAACTTACTAAGTTTAGGTACTTAGGTTTTCCATTTAACATGGATAAAAAGGAAAGAGCGAAAAATTACACACACAAATCGAGTGGATATCGCTTCACTAGAATAAAAAAATAGTAGATTACCTTACAGCGCTGTTCCAAAACATTGGGTTATCTTTATTAATATTATAAATGCTTAACTGAATTGGATGAAATTTGTAACAGCAGGTATAGTTCGTAACCTAAAATAACAATCGGATAATGTGGTTATTTTAGGTCACGAATTCTTATTCATAATCATTAATCACTAACTTTAACAGGTCGCTATCTCTAACCCTGTCCTTTTCTTACACTAAATAAATGATAGAGGCAGACAACTTTTAGCACGCTCGCTGCATAAGTTAGTGAGTGATTATGAAAAGGAGGGCTAGTCGACAAATTTTAGCTTAGTATAACTTTTCCATTTTCTGTGGTCCGGTTATGGATTAAATGGTAGGCATTAATGATAGGATATTTGCCCTATTAAATTTATTTCAATCAACTTGATATAGGTATCCTTGTTGGCGTATTTTACTAAACTACGTTTTATTAAAATGTTGGACAGTCCTATACTGGGCACCCAATGATCGACACATTTCACTCGATATTATAGCCATACAATAATCCATTCCGTTTTTAGTTCCAAGGGAATCAATTATATATGTTCACCTACAGTGGTTGAATTAAATAGTCTGCATAGTAAAATGTATTAGGTATTGCAAAGTTTCCGTTCACAAAGTTAACAAGTGTAACCAAGACTGTTAAAATTTTTCATCGCCGTTTCACTATCCGAACCCAGTTGAGTATACTGGATTCGGGACCCTACCTATAATTTTGTGCTTCAGTCACGTTTTCACGACATTTCACTAGCAAATCCTCTTTTAAATTTGTTAGTTTGGTAGTAGGTTCCACACTATGTTGCATGGTTTTTTTTCCTGATATTTTGCAAAATTAATAAGAACTAAACGCTTAGCTACAATGCCACAGTATAACTTCCGTAATCCGCACCTCCCATTGCTTTGGTGTGTATTATTTTCTTGGTGCCATCTAACTACTAGTAATCTTATTTCTTTACATGCTTTTGGATTAGAGTTCATCACTAAAATTATTAAAAATAAGTACTTAACAGTGATGGACAACCCTTCTAAATGGTTTGGAGTACTTACCTGACCTTTGTATTATTATTATAACTATAGAAGTTTTATAAATATACCTAAGCTAAAATCAAACGTGTGGATCTATGTAGTTCGATTCGGATCGCACTGAGTAAAAAGGTTCTTCAATTATTTACGGAATGGTGCGTGCAATGTCTACCCGCGTACCTGCTGAATTTATGATATTTTATGAAACATAGGACGGCTCATTTCAGTTAAACGATTCCAGAGAATTTTTATTTCAAGGTTAATTCCATCGGTAGGGTAAAAATACTTTTTTATTTCTATGGTAATTTTGCAATACTTTTTCCGTCTATCGATTGTGTGAGCCCTGACGACTTCCTAAGGTTAAAATAGCAAAACGTAAATGAAGCATGAATCAATAATATTCCTGACCTAGAATGACATACTTAATAGGCTACTTTTTATCTGGTTACGACGCGGGCGAAGCCATCGGCTGAAGCTAGTAATAAATACAATTCTAGACATTTAGGCATAGCGTGCTGTCGATTTTAAATACTTCTTTAGTGCATCGGTTTGCTTTCTAAATCGACCATCAAACTCAAATCTCTGTGGTCGTACTTTCATCGCTAGGAGTAGGTACCTAGGTATTCAATTAATTTCTAACCTAAATTGCCCCAGCCATGGGATTAATTAATGTGAATAGGGTGTATTACTGGGTTCAGTAGTAAGTACCTAAACTTAGATTTCTTTCGCTTAGGTACCTACCTAAGCGAAAGTAAGTGCCTACATAATTATGACCGCAGCCATGATAAAGAATTATCTGTAAAATGTTAATATAAAAAGTATTCCAAATTGCCAAGGATATAAAAAAAAATGTAAGATCTAAAAGCTATTTCAATGATACCCCACTTAACTACCTCGACCGATTTAAATCAATTCTGATCAGATGTATGTAATCACACCCAAGTTTTTTAAGCCTTAGCCACAAAAAATAATAGTAGTGTAGTAGCACTGATACTGGACAAAGACGCGCTTATGGACACATAGGTATCTATAATAGGTTCTAAAGAAACGAAAGGAAGCGTTTTTTTTTTGTAATATTATTTCCTGTAACCAAAGGAAACTTTTTGAAAAGTGATCAACGAATAGTCACAGGACATAGCAGGCCGACGCCTTTTATGGAAAACAGACTGTTTGCATATATGAAAATCTAACTACTGCACGTGAATAAAATAATAGGTAGTGAACTAGGTTCGGGAAGTGAAACGGCGATGAAAATGAGAATTTAACAGTCTTGGTTACACTTGTTAACTTCGTGAACGGAAAATTTGCAATACCTCATAAATGTTATTAAAATATATTATCCAAACTATATGATTTAATCACTGTTGGTACCTAATTGATTCCCTTGTAAATAAAAAACATAAAGCATTACTGTCTTGCTATAATAACAAGTGAAATTATGTGTGGGCCATTGGGTCCCCATTAATAAGGACTGTCCAACATTTTAATTAAACGTATTTTAGTAAAATATTCTAGTACAGTTGATTGAAATAAATTTAACAGAGAAAATTATGCTATCATTACTACCCTAATTCATAACCGGACCACAGAAAAAGTTGTCGACTAAGTAGCCCTCTTTTTCAGAATCGCTCACTAACTTTAGCAGCGCGAGCGTGCTAAAAGTTGTCTGCCTCTATGATTTAAGAGTATCATTTAAGTAATTTTCACCCTGTCCTTTTCTTATGTAAGAAAAGGACAGGGTTAGAGTTAGCGAGTTAGTGATTGAAGTGATTATGAATAAGATTAAAAATCCTTAAAATGTACTCTGCCCAAGGCTTCGCCCGCGCAACGTTCGTGACCATTTTCTGGTTGTTATTTTAGGTCACCAACTATACTGTTCCAAATTTCACTCAAATCAATTAAGCATATTAATTAAGATAACCCAATGGTTTTAACAACGCTGTAGGGTAACCTACTATTATTAAAAAAAAAAACAAGTAGTTTAACAGTCATGTAGTTCCCATAACACAAGCTCTGCTTACTTTGGGGCTAGATGAGGCTGTGTGAAAATGTCCAGCTTTAAAAAAATATATATTCTAGTGAAGCGAACATGCACTAGATTTGCGCGTGTAATTTTTCGCTCTTTCCTTTTTTTTATACAAGTTAAAGGGAAAACAGGACATGACCATTCTTTCCCGTGACATTTAGCAAGTGTAAGGCCATTTTTACCTTCATCGAAACCAATGAGATATTATTCAAAAACGAAGTACCTACCTATACCTACGAGGCTGCCTTGTGTTTTCCACCCGCAGCGGTGTTATGCCAGTCCACTGCATAATATGGCGCACACGGAAGGATAAATAAATCAAGCCACGTCAGACAACCAATCAAAACTGCTATCGATCGACCTGAAGCTGACCTGCCTAGCAAGTTAAGCAACGTTATTACAGCAACCTGTATTAAACTACAAGAAATCACAGAATACCGAATTGTACCACCGGGAGTACTAATCGTACAAGCGGACGGGACCACCGGAACTGATAACAGAACCTATTCATTGGTTATTAGTTCTATGGCATTGTGCCATGCAATTTCAACCGATCGCATCAGTCGCAAGGTTGATTAAAAATCAATGAAAAGTGTTACCTACCTAGGTATACCCTTGCAATCTACAAATAGCGGGTGTCTGTTCTGTGACTGCGGCAGTTACAGCGGCAGTTGGTGTGGGTGATAGGACCGATGATAGGGACTTTCTTCGCGAAAACGTAACGGAACATAATTGGTTACCACTGGACCATAGCAGTCATTGGCAATCAATGACGTGAAAAAGTCAAATTAGGTTAGCCAAGACGAATCGAGACACGCTATGTCAGGGTCCTGTTGCGTCGAACAAATTTTTTGTTGATAGTTGCTACTCACTTAGATTGGTTTCAAAGTTCTAAGAAGAATGTTTAAAAAGTTAGAGGAGTGCTACTTTGCATCTTTATATTTCTTGGACAAGGGCTTAAAATGGTACCTATACAAACATTCAACTATAAAATGAAAATACCTAAACAATAAAATGTATACAAAAACAAAACGGAACCCTTAACAGTTTCGTCATGTCTGCTATTCGTCCGTGTATCACACTCTGATATAATATCTATGATATCGAAATAGAATTTGGTAGGTATGCAGACTTGTTTCTCTACTTAACCGAAGAACCGTCCCGACTCCCTAATACATGTAAAGTGGGGGAAGATTTTTCAGTGCACCCTCTCGTGTGGGTGTCATTGAACATCTCTAAATGAGGTTTCCTTTACCATTTTATCACAATATGGTGATACATATTTATTATATCACTCCATGTTCAGTGCAAAAAAAAATATGAAACTGAATTGTTTCTAGGGCTTTAGCTTAGTTCAGACGGGCATGTCAAAGCTGTTATCTACGAGAAGATTCTGTGGTCTACCAAAGTAGGAAAATTGATACATTCGTTAGATAAACGATATTTCGCAACCTATAGCTCTAACACTTTGGCAAGTACCAGACAGGCCCGTGCCAGGCACTCTCCTATCTACTTACTATAACCAACATACCTCGTGAGTAGATAGCTAGGTATGTTGGTAGGTATAGTCATCAGTTAGTTTAAGTAGGTCGCGAGTTCGTGATAATAGCTCGTTTGCCTGATTCGCTAACAGCTATTTCTATGATTCCCTACTTAGCTGTTCTGATAAACACGTTCAAAGTTTATAGCTATACAGTTCTACTAAATCATTTATAGCCCTATCTAGTTTGCTAACTGGTGGATAATAATTTAGACTGAGGTTTAATACTTTGCCAACATCTAGGTTCGGTACTTAGGTACCTAATAGGTTTTATATCATCATCATTCACCCACAAGCCGAGTTAGACCACTGCTAGGGTTTTTGTGTCTACACGATTTTTTTTTTGGTGACGAGGGCTATATCTGCTAACAGATATCCTGCTAGCACATTACAGGGGCTCCGGAATCTCTAAGGGAACGCACCGGAGCCCCTCTCGCATAACGCCCTTCGCACGTCCTGGAGACACGGCTGGAAAACCACCCGCAGCACCCTCGCGGTGCTAACGGCGGCACATGCCATGATGTACCGCCGCCCTCCCGAGACCAGCTTGAGGATAGTCAGAACTCTCACTCCGACCTCCCGCAGGCTTGAAAGGTCCTCTGTTCGGCAGGGGATACCGCTATGATCCTGTCCTAGACTTGTCCTGTCCTTCCTAAACTACAGCAGAGATATTCCCATATTCCGTAAACTTAACAATCTAAGGTTTACGTAGTTAATTTTCTAAAAAAGTAATGACAGTCGCAAGTAATAGGTATGTGCTTCACACGCACCCTGCTCTGTTTGTCTTCATTTGCCCTTCGAGCTAAAATGCAAACTAACTAAATGGAAATAAAATGTTTTGTAAGTATTTATGAGATTGGTACTTTCTGTTGAATTGAAATTGTAACATCATGTGTAGTCTTAGCTATCCTACTTAATATAATAAATGCGAAAGTCTGTGTGTGTGACTGTTTGTTACCACGTATCTCCGTAGCTACTAAACCTGTTTTGATGAAATTTGGAATGTAAATAGTTGAGGTTCTGAAATAACATCTAATTTTCCCCCTTAAGGGGGTTAAACAGGGTAGTAAAGTTTCTATGGAAATGTTTATGCCTTGGTTAGATTCGCTCAAAACTATGGTACAAATAAACTATAAAATAAATAATAAAACACATATTTTTTTATATTTTCCAAACTACCCCTAGGAGATATGCAATAAAGTTCTGAAATTTGTATCAAAAAAATATATTACATGGTTTGATACACTCAAAAGTTGGTGGTTTATCAACATAACACGCGAGCGAAGCCGCGAGCAGAAGCTAGTATTAATATAAATAAATATTCTCATTTCTGTTATTCAAAACACGTAACCTAGGTCATACCTACATAGTACTTAACTTCTTCCCGCATAGCATTTTCAAAAAACTTTTTAGTTTCCTAAAAGTTGTCTGAAGTTGACTTTATGTATGTAGAAATAAAACATTAGCCAATCATATCTACAAACAAAACAACATTATTTGAGTACGCGCAAAAAGTTTTGAAAACATCTCTCAACAGCCAACGACCCAGCGTAAACTGTCGACATTATAAAATGCGCTTCATGATTGTGAGAGCGTGATTTCCATGTCTGTTACTATTGTGAAGCAAAACAATGGATGTATTCGCTGTTATTCTACTTTCTTTTTCACTTGTCGATGGATTCGATTATAACAGACGTTGCTTGTTGCTCAAGGATGCTTGTAAGTACCAACCTATCCCTTACTTATTTATTTACTTTTTTAGCGAGTTAAATAAAGTGTTTTCAACATCCTTATATCCATATATCTACCTTCCACAATAAGTCATGACGAAATTGATCACCTCATTTACCTTTGTGCGCCAAAGATTTGCGCAATGTAAAACTTATATTTTACTACCTAATTATTTTTCAGGCGTAGCCAGGTGTCCTCGTAATATGCACCCGTATCACACGCGATGCGATAGAGATACAGTGTCGCAGAGAACTTGCACCTCGATTTATATCCATTCAATTGGTAAGTCTCCCATACTTTTCTTATCTACAATGTCCCCGTTTCGAAACCAGAAGTCCCCACTAGTTCAGTAGGGACAGCACGTTGGCTGTCTTTCCCGATAGCACTATTCATTTTCTACATTTTCAGTTAAGAAACTTTCTTTCTCTAGGTTACACCTGCGGTTGGTCTCGTTGCGACTGTAACGGAGACTTGTTTCTAGACGAAGATTCGGACCTCTGCGTACCTTTGGATTCATGCCCTCCGATGAAGATGAAGAAACCATCGAGCCGAAGGAAGAAAAAACCCTACAAAGTGCCAAAAGATGTTGGCGTCCGCATCATCGATGATGGAGATTTGATTGATATTTAAAACTAGAAAGAGTTATTCACGGAAAAGTACCAAATATTATAGTTTCTCTACAAAATCGCTTTGTTTTGTTCGATTGAAAAGATTTATCATATTTTATTACTTTAGCTAAACGTGTCTAGACTATAGATCTCGGAACTACAAGTTCTGTTCTAGACCGACACTCAAATTAGGCTAACTCCAATCTCCAGTAGCTGGAGATTGGATATCCAATGATTCCACTTCAGCAACTTTAGTTTATCAAAGACACACGATCTTAGCTGGTAAACAAGTCTTTGTTTGATTGATAAGAAACCAGACACCTGAATGGGTATTGAATTGCAATATTCAGAAGGTAACAACCATGCAAACAAACAAACGCTTAACCTAATCGATTCCTCATTCATTCGTGCATAGTAGAGGCATCAGAACATCGCACAAAGATATGAAGCAAAAAATTATATTAATTGTCTGTATTATATCAATTATCGAGGGGATGTACTATGGGAGAGTGGGAAAATCTGGGTGCCTTAATTTTAATGGAACTTGTAAGTAAATGTTAAACCTACTATGTAATACTATCATTACTATATACTCGTATGTGCCTAGAAAGGAATGTTTATGATTATGAAACAATCTACGGACAAAAGAAAAAGATCTAGGTACTCAACATACCCAGCTCTGCATTGCCCCGCTGACTGACAATGCGTTGAGTTGACTGAAAATGTTGGTATCTCCTAACATTTTTGTGTTCTTTCTGACCCTGTGTTTTGGATCCGTTATATAAAGCCGTTACTATTAGCCTATGATCTAGTATTATAATATCTGTGCTATGAGTTATTCAAATACAATAATTATTGCGTCAATCAAATCTAACAAAAAAGTATAGATAAATAAGTATAGACTTCGATAAAACGAAACACTTAGGTACCCCCAGTCGATATTTTACTTTGTTTTTTAACCTTGACATGCGATAAAAATACCTAATGACCTTTCAGATTGATAGCTTCGTAAAAAACTCATTCCAAGTTTTCGGAACGATATTTTCCGGAATGATAAGCCTTCAACTATGTAGTTACTGCTAGTTTAGTCAGATGTTTTATGGTTATAAGAGTCTAAAAAATCCTCAAAGGGTCAAGCACGACAAATGATCCTTGGGCCGATTCCCCTTTAAAATGTCATCGATCTACTCGTGGTCAGTATGGAAATGAGGGAGGCCTATATCCTGTCTGAAGCTGAAGCTGTCGACTTCAGAATTCTGTAGCGATAATACAATACGATGATACAAAGTGTCGTCGGTTGGTTCATCGTGTCATTGTTTTTCATAACGACTACAGTTAATTTACCTTGTTTCCCATCGGTAGCGGTTTTACGAGTTAAACGTTTTGTGTACTCTAATATGACTCTACATCATTGATTTATGCTTTTCAGGTGTAGATAAATGTCCGGAACACATGCACCGATTAAATAGCGAGTGTCGTTCGACCCCATCCCAGCGGACATGCGACGAGCCAGTAGCGCTATCAATGGGCATGATCTGTGACTGGTCGCGCTGTGACTGCGACTTCCCATTCGTCCTACACCTGCCTTCCGGATACTGCTTCGTGTACGAAGATTGTCCTTGAAGCTCAACATTTGCCAATAAATCCACAACAATACAAAATAATGATGTGTGAAAAAAATAAATTGTAATTTTCGTAAATTGTGTTTTATTTTTGTAAGGAGCTGAGGACCCGATCTTGAATTGTAGAAAATAAGTGTTCGTCTAGATAAACCAAGAGACCCTACTTTACTTATACATCTGCCCTTGGCAAACTGCTTCGTAAATTGCCCACGAACCCGTGATATTAGAATTTGTGATCATGATCGGAATGGAAATATTGATATGTTGGAAAAATAAATTGAACTTTCAATAAATTGTGTTTAATATGCCGTGATATCGATGATATATAAACAGGATTGGACATTATAGATATTCGTTACTTATACACTTTGCATTATTATATCATCATATACCCATGTATTCTATGAAAGATAATAAGGTGGTAATAAAGTTGGACCAGACAGCGGGAGGATTATTTCATCAGACATTAGAAATATCTAGATATTCCCAAGAGTGGGAAGAACGGAGTTGGTGATACTTTATACTTTTAATCACCAATATTTATATTTTAAAAGCAAAAATATGCTTTCAGGTACACTGGCCACTGCCCCATGCTCAAATTCCGCTTCGGAAAATGCTATGGAGACAACACACGGCAGATACTAAGAGAAATACGATCCAAAGGACTCTTCAAGTGAGTAGCTTTTACATTCTTCGTTAGTTACGTAACCGCGCGTAACCCAAATCTTAGTAACTCGATCAACGTAGCTAATTCGACAATAAGGAGTCAGCTCCTGATTACCCACAGTAATTGTTAATTAGTGAAACAGCTGTTGGCTTAGTCGTGTGGAATCAAATTAGAATTTCCTTACACTATCGTTTAAACATTTTTTATGCAAATAAGGAGACATTAAAGATTATTATGCATTCATTTGATACCATAGCTAGTTTCGATTGAGTAGTCAATCAGCAAAAACAGTTGTCGGTTTCTTAACTTTCTAAGTGTGAAATCAAAACTGTTTATTCACCAGAGCTACACAGTACCTACTAACTAGATATCTGCTATTGGTCGCAGTGATATTACTATCACTGCGCAATACTACTTCTTACGTAGAGCCTTACATATTACGTGCATATTCTGCAAACGAGTGTAGGAAAGTAAGATTCGACTGTATTTAGTTAACAAGGGTGTGAGTTATTTGCCTAATCTACATTTGATGAAGAAACGGCTGAAGAAATTGTTTTTTTAATTACAGTAAGCCTTTAGAATACCGAGCGGGTGATAACTACGAGTTGGACAATATGCCGCGCCACGAGAAACCTCAGCGAGATGTATACGACGGGGTACAGAACCGACCGAATGCATATATGACTGGGTACACTGGCTATGTGCCTGGGATGCACTTCAGGTAAATATCATGACTATTGTATGTCTCTTAAATATAGGATTTCAGTTGCATGCAAGTATTTCCTGAGGAAAATTAGGTCGCTATTTTCCGTCGTCATAGCAACGGAACCACCCATAATAACCTATGATAAATTAAAGCCGTCAGAAGTGAAGAAGACGTGAAGGTTACGTCGAATCCCCCTTTCAATAATCTTTAAATTGTGTGTTTATAATTTGAGCAAAGTTCAATGTTACATTTAAAAATGTTGTTTGCTTGAACAGATACGGAAAGTCGTATGGAAGAGCTGCTGACGATTGTATGGCAGATTTTGATGATAATCAGAGAGGAATAAGACGCAAAGCAGACCTAAACAGGAGTTATGTAAGGTCCAGATCGGCTCCAAAAATGGAAACCATACACTCCAGAGACGAAATTCGTCGCGACCTAAGCCGTTTCAAAGAAATCAATAAGTACAAAGGTATGTTGTACCTTGGTTTGTATGAACCTTAATTAAGCGTTTGATCGTGTGTTTATGACAAATCTTTCAGGAATACTGTCATGCTCGTCATTAATTTATATTATTATTAATTGGTCCCTATAACATACACTATGTAATATATTGTGAAGTATAATTTAAAATTCAATTTATAAAAAAACTATTTGGGGAGAGGTGTTCTTCAAGGGCACATGATACGACCTCTCCTGTAATTCTTACATGTTATTTCGCAGAAAACACAATATCACCGGAGTTTCCACCAATCGCAGGCTACACGGGCCACATTCCTCGCATCAAAGGGTCAGAAGCATCCCTCAGTCAACGATACCACTGCGCGGCCAAACGTGGATTGGAGCTAATTAGAATGGAGAAGGATAAAAGTAGAGAGCTCCAAAATGCCAACTCGAATATAAAGGCTATTTTAAAAGAAAACGGGAAGAAGTATTCCTATTGGAACTGGGGATAGCATACAGGTAGAAGGATGTACTTCAGTAAATGTAGGTGAACTGAACATCCTTCTATAAACGAAATTGAATAATGAATAGTATTTTTGACACTAAAGACAATTCACGCACTAAATTAGTCATTAATTAATAACTAATTAACAGCAACATTTTCGGAAAAGATAAAAACCTTTATCAAAAGTCAAAAGTACTTGTCGGATCTGTATGAGACAGGAACTAGCATTGTCATACTACTAAGAATAAGAGTAGGATTATTTAAGGAATAAATCCATCATTTCATCAATTGAAATAATGATACTTTACCACAAAATAGCCTAGATTATACAAACCGAAAGGTATTCAAAGAGTATTTAAAACTATACTTCCAATTTGTAAATACCGTAAAATCTTAAACAGCCGTATTCAAGAATATCAGGAAGATTCTGTTTACTATAGTATTTTCTCTATCTTGTGTGTATCGTTAACCGTCTCACACTCTGTATATGAATAAAATATATTTAATAATCCTAATATAGGAACGCATAATTTATGCAAATACCAGTCTTCGTCGTTTCACACACCACGAGAAGACCCACGTATCTGCGACAAAATATTATTCGGAAATATAGTATATATATTATGTATTATAATAATAAAAACTGACAACGTAAGCCAAAAGTAAAATTTTGGATACGGCCGCTGTATTCCGTCGCGCGCGAGTTGTGTTTTTGAATAAGAGTAATTGTTATTTACGAATTAAAACTATGTTTTATTAGATTTTTTTTTTAATTGCTTCTTTTATCTTTATTAATCATCCTTAAATGATGTAGTTTATTTCCTACTTATTTCTTAATAGTAAAATAATAAAATATAAACAATATCTTTATGTATTAGCTACATAACGAATGAATAGGAGGAAGATTTTATAATATCCGAACAGGCTGGTAACGATATCGTGGCTTAGTTGGTATAGCCCCCGCGTACCGAGATTGCAATTTTGGGATGATATAAAACCTTTGTGATTTCCATTAAGTGTGGGTAACACTTTAAAAACCTAGAAACTAATGAATAGGTATATTATTTTTGGTATAGATATGTAACGTAAATTATATGGCCAATATATTAAGTATTATTGAAAAATACATTACATTCTTTGAAATACAATAAAATTAACGTAATGGTCAAAATTACTTGTTGAGATAGTTGTATTTAATTATAACTAGAAGTTGCATTAAATAAGGCACGTTGTAAGGCACATTAGTAATAAATATTAGGTAAATATATGTTTTTTATAAAATCTTGTTTAAATTAACTTAAATAGATCTAAATATAACAGGTACTACGTACCACGGTTGAAACTAAAATCTAGCTTAAGTCGTTGTAGATAAGTAATAATAAGTTTTGACGACCTCTGTAGCGCAGTGGGCGAAGGCCCGCCTGAGATGCAGAAGGTTGCGGGTTCAATTCCCGCTGCGGGACGAATGTTTGTAAGATCTGCAAATGTTTGTCTCAAGTCTGGGTGTTTTCTATGTATCATATTTATGTTTTCACAAAACAAAATGCATATAATGTAGTATAACAGTCATGTAGTTCCCATAACACAAGCTCTGCTTACTATTGGGCTAGATGATGCTGTGTGAAAAATGTCCAACATTTTTTTTTTTCAATAAGTTTACTTTGCACATTCTTTCTATCATCGTGCAAAATTACACTACCATATCTATTGTACGTTATTTAACCTACCTAACCAGTAGGTACTTAATACCTAAAACCTAATATTATTGTCATCAGAAATTCAACTTTAAGGAAATACCATCATTTCAACTAACTAATCCTACAGACAGACAGTTTACCATCATTTTTTAAGTTGCTCAATCAAACTAATTGTACATAAATTGCTAGCATCCATTGAGCTACTGAGTAATTGTTAGAAATGCAGGAGACATTTACTCGTACGGACTAATTATTAATGGACTTGCTCATAAAAGTTTGTAGCAAATCAATGCTTAAAGCATTGAAATTACCATCCCTTTCCATCAGATAGTGACAGTCAATGACAGTGCTAATTTTCAACGATGTTTTTCAAACAGCGTTTAAGAGTAACACCTTGAAATTATACTAATTAGCTGTCACATCTGAATTAAATTCAACCATCTTACCAGTTCTTTGGTCAACGCCATCCACTATGACTGGACTATCATTTTTTTCATCTATCACCTTTGGCACAGCGGTCTTATTGGCAAGTTCTAAATTGACAGTCTTATTGGTAGCTAGTTCTAACATAAGAGTCTCTAACTTCTGTGCTTTTCTTGTTTCGTTGTGTGTTATTAATGCGCATAGATGTTCGGTCAAGAGTTCCTTTTTCTCTCTCTCTTTTTGCAGCTGGATTTTGGCTTGGAGAAACTCCTTTTCTACTTTTAGATAATGTTTTCTGGAACACGAAATTATACAAAATTAACAAATTTCTAAAATCCTAGCAATCATAAGGTAAAAAACAGTAATATATCAGTTATGTAGTTCCCATAGTACAACCTATGCTTAGTTTGGGGCTAGATGCCGTTGTGTGAAAAAATGACCAGAATTAGTATTATTTTCATTATCATCACTCACATCGTGTAGAAGGCCACTGCTGGACATAAAGCCTCCCCTAAAGAGTGCCATCCCGCAGCCCATAACGTCGGCTAGCAAACAACACCGCGTAAATCGATTTTCGTAACTTTTCAGAACAAAAAAAAATGATTTATCAACTCGTCCCAAGTCCACAAGATCAAATCGCTAACAATTAACGGACGAGGTACAAACGCTAAAATTAAAAGAAATATTTTTAAAGAATCATGAAAATGGCTTTTTACATATATAAAATGTTCAAAGCAAATCAATGTTATTGGCTTCATAGCCATTTTGCTTGTGTTATTAATTTACGAGCAAGTCACAGACCTAACGTAGGGCGACCTAAAAAGAACAAGAGAGACGACGAACAAACGTACAGATATACCATCAATTGCCACTCTTGAGCGAATTGAGCGAATGGGACTATGCCTAGTCTGTCAATAGGTATTTGTTAATTGAAATCACAAAAATAATTTAGAATCCCCAACTCCTGAACTAAGGGCCTTACCTATAGTATTTTAATATGTGTAACCTTACATAAAAATATTTTAAAATAGTTGTTTGGTTAAACAGTGTTTAGGTTTTTTACTGTCGACACATATCAGAAGACAAAAATAAAAATAAATTTATTTTAAGAATAAGACAGTTTTTAACATACTTATTTGCAATAGGATAGAGGAATGGCAAGAATGTAGGTGCCTATAAAATATGTTCGTAACAGTTTTAGTAGTGGGTCCCAAACTATTATTATAAGATAGGCTATGATCTTGCTATGATGACCCTAGGTTTTCTACCAAGCGGAGTTTAGTCAATCAACTGTTTGAAAAGGGTACAGGTAATTAAATTTAAAACTGAGCCAATTCCTTTGAACCATAATTTAAGTATAAATCCCTATACTTACTCAGCTTCAGAATATGTCAAACAAGCAAGGTCTATTTTCTTCCGGAGAACACCAACATCTTGTGAGAACTGTCCATCTAATACTTGGAGTTCCTTCTTTATTTTCTCCAATTTCATCACCTCTTCTTCCGTTTGCCTGGTCCTGAAACAGATAAAGTAAAATAAGCAAAAAAAAATGAATATAAGTTGTATAATATCAGTCATCCCATAATACAAACTGTGCTTGCTTTTGGGCCAAATGATGCTGTGTGGAAATGTCCAGCATTATTATTATTATGATAATTATTATCTGGTCTTTTAAAGTGTTAGCCCGCACTTAAGAGAAATCACTAGATTTTATAAACTTATCTCTATTACAAAATAAAAAGTATGAGTAGTATATCAGACATGTAGTTCCCATAATACAAGCTCTGCTAGATGATGCTCTGTGAAAAATGTCCAGCATTATTTATATTCCTGAAGAAATTTCTTGGGGGGAGAAATCGAGTGACAAACATGTTATGTACTAAATATAATGTTCAGACATGACTGTGACTAGCCCCTACTTCGCGTCCTCATAGATCTGGGTACCGCATATGTATAGATTGAAGATATCAATCATGGGGTTTATAAATTACGAGTTTGTTTTAATAATCTTACCATATTGTTTTGTTGATTAATTGCATGAATTTATTAACCATAGCGATGGGCTTGCAATCTGTCACATGGAATGCCAACTACTTGCAAAAACGTGGGCATATGTCAAATGTAATGTTTGGACGTGCCTCTAACTCATAATAATTATCAATCCTTATTGAAACCAATTGGTATCCTCAAATATCTATGCACTGAGTATGCCCATTATGGGGGCTACAATCGTGAGTGTGATTGTTTTTTTTTTATCACATTTATACAAAATATTACTACACAAACAATACTTTGCACCAAAGTGAATGTAAGAGGTAGACTAGGTATGATAACAGATCAATGATAATATGGAGCAGATAATGTGTGATGTTATCTTTTTTGTCATACTGATTTTATGATTCATAGAAATTCTTAAAAAAAATTTGAGTTACCTTTAATATTTATAGCATTCTTAAAGGTTATTTAGTTTAGAATCGAATCAGAACAGGCATTGAACTAAGCTTGTTTCATTTGTTAATTTACTTTTTACCTGCAAGGAGCTAATACATGTGTTTGGGGTGAGAGGTTGTTTGTTTGATTGTGTGTTTGTCTGTTACAATTTTTCTCCAAAGTAACAAACCATTTTTGCAATCTTTTTGTAAGACTTCAATGTCAGCAGGATAATAAAATAAAAGTATGGTTAGCTTTAAATAGTAGAATAGTAATTTTTAATATATTTTATAAGGCTGTTATTGTCTATTTTCAGTCTATATGTTTGCCTATCAAAAATTTAGAAATTAAATATAAGTTAACAAACAAAAAAACAATCTTCAAACCCCTGAGGGGTAGCCAGTTGGTGTCACTGACTGTATATGGTATAGTCGTAATATATCCTGAAAATATACTTGTTCTTTACCTATCAGCAAGAGCTTTAGAGAGCATCTCTTTCCGCTTCTTATTCTGTTCCTCCATCAGCTTCTGCTTTAGCTGTAACTCTTCTAACTTGGCTCTGTGCATAGCTAAATCATCTTCTACATAATCCATGCGTCTTTCAAAATCTGGTACAACATCAGCAACTACATCATAATTTTTATTTTTATTAGTATTTTCTACATTGTGATCTATTTCACCATTATTATGAACTTTGTTCTCTTTATCATAATCAATTGTGATTACATCTAGGATTTCATCATTTAATTCAGGTTCACTCTTTTCATGTTTACTCTTAGTAGAGTTTTCTGGTTTCACTTTCTCACCATTGCTAACAGAAGGTGGATTAATACTGAGTCTGCATTTGTCGAATTGTAGGTTGTCAATGGCATCATCTATTTTTTGGTTTTGTTTGTTGATTGATTTGTATTGGTATGTCTTTTTTCTAGCTGAGGAAAGTATAGTTCTTGAAGGTTTCTGGGTCAGTGTGGTATCTGAAAAATAATGAAAGTTAAAATCAATCAATGGGTGTTTACATAATTACTAATTATAATCACAAGGATCATTGAGTCGTCAGATTATGAACTAAGTGAATTTAAGATTTTTTATATATGTAGTGGAATACAGTTTTCAAAACTATCAACATAAGTCTAGCCACCTATGTACATCCAATAAACATGTTTAAAGATCGAACTTTTTACATGAATGCTATTCAAAACACGCAAGCTAGGCACTGACAACATAATCAGCTCTGTTTCCGGTAAGTATTAGCATAAGATAATATCTGTAGTATTAGTGAAGTAACATTTATTTTATCATCCTAACTGAACCATTGTAATAAGTACCTACTAGCGTGGCGATAGGGCCACAAGTGTGTATTATAGCATAGGATAAACATACCGTTGTCTGATTTACTTTCTCCAGATTTTATTTTAATTAGGTCTTCTTCACTAAAGCCAGTAAAAGTAGACATTACTTCTGTAATTATTGCAGATTTGCAGAAACAAAGATAGTGTGGAGAGTCAGTTTCTAAAAATTAAATAATTGCGAGTTTGCTTGAATTAAATAAGTTTGGAATAATTTGTTTTTATAGTATTCCGATGACGTCATGTCATGTCATCTTATACGTCAGTCAGTGACATTGACATAAGAATCTGTAAACGAAGTCTCCATTCACTGAAGTAGGTACCTATGGCGCAGTGGGCGAAGGCCCGCCTGAGAATGTTCAATGTTCGCGGGTCAAATGTTTGGTTTCGGATTTATATTAGTACGAATTTAGATAAAAAAGGATAGGCGTGGACTTCCCGATTCCTTCGGTACCACTCCCAAAGTTAGGAATTGAAAAGGTTCCAAGAAATTTAATTTTTAAATTTAAGTACTGAAAAATTAAAATGCGAGCAAACTTTGTATGAGGCATCTACCCCTAATTTCCATAAATAAGAAGAAATAGGGTTAAATTAGATCATGTGACTCACCAACAACATCAATACGCTGCGTTCGGCTCGTCCTTGTGTTTTATGTTCCCTAGTGTACTGAACAGTGTCGGACTGAAATTAGATTTTTTAAGGATCCATTTCGGTTCTGACATTCGAAACTGTATCTTTTTTTTTCACACAGCATCATCTAGCCTAAAGTAAGCTGAGCTTGTGTTGTGGGAACTACATACATTTTATACATAGAAAATAACCTGATCCCGAGACAAATATTTGTTTATATCCAAATTGATGAAAAATATTTTTTTGATGAAAAATAACCGCCACCCCGTGTGATAGACCTTCACAGACAAGTGAGAAACTACGTATGGCCCCATAACGCTTATGTGCTAAGGCATTAGCACTCAAATTATTAAATTGATTATAGCTTTAGAACGAATGGCCTTTTGAATTATTTTTTACAAAAATGTTCGACCGGCCGCTTAGCGGTTCGCGTTAGTATATGTGTACACAAACACAAACGCGCGTGTGTGATGTGCGGTTGACTGAACACCGACTTATTTCTTTACTAGGGATTTAACGCATTGTGTGTAGTTCTCCTAAGATCATTGAAAAAACAGTTTTTGGGACTGATTGGTGGATTAGAGCGGGAAATCTTATGCTTTGATTTGATTGCGGGAAATCTTTCTTGCAGTGCCCTCAGATTTAGATTTTTATCTTTTTACCACAAAGGAAATTTTCTACCGTCAGATAATGGTATTCTTTGTCTATCGTACCGTAGACAAAGAGTACCATAATCTGTCGGCCATAAGTATTTCTTTACGTATTCATAATCTTTGTTTTTTTACCCAACAAATTATTTTTAATCTGTGGACCTTTGCGGCATTTTCCGGCTAATTTCGTTTTAGTGTAAACTTTGTAGGTTAAAAATATAAAAATTGCGGAAGTGCATGTTTTCATTGTTTTTCTCCTAACAATCAAAGGTATCTTACCGGTAAACTTTTAATTATTCAGTACACACACTACGTCTGCTTATATTTTCTAATTATTTCAGATAAAAACTCTAAAAATGGCGGCGGCTATGCCCATCAACCCTAAGCCTTTCCTAAACAGCCTGACTGGAAAATCTGTGCTTGTGAAACTAAAGTGGGGTCACGAATACAAAGGTCTATTGGTATCAGCTGATGGTTATATGAACCTGCAGCTTGCTAACACTGAAGAAATGGTGGATGGATCTTGTACAGGTTAGTTTTTAAATCATAAAATCACAAGTAAAGCTCGTCGGGAGAAGTACTACTGCCATGTCTGTTTCTGCCACAAAGCAGTAATGCTGCTCGGTGCTGTGTTCCTGTTTGAAAGGTATGAGTGCCCATGAGATTTCAGGCACATTAGGCTTTTCACCATGTATCAGGGTTGTTAGAGAGCAAGTGATATCTCTGGTGTTGGAAGCGTCCTTAGGCTATGGTAACTGCTTAGCTACATATGCGATGATAGCATATCCTTTCAAGAGTTAGTAATTTTTTACCTCCAATCATTACCTTTGGCACATGGTTATGTTTTTGTTATTAGTAGCATTCCACGGGTTGCAAGCCCATCACCATTTTTGGACCACTGACTGATAGCACATGCTTTCGATTTGTTGGTTCCCAGGAGTGCCAGTTGCCTTACAATGTTTTGACCATCCATTATTGAGCAAATACATTATTGAGGTTCAAACCCACAACCTCTGGGTTGGAAGTTGGGGTAACAAGGCTATACTAAAATTATGATAATATAATCTAATATTTGAATGAGTTTGATCAGCAAGTATACCTCCCTACCTGTCATATTTTATTATCAAAAGAGTGAAAGCTCAGCATGAGTTTTTTTCACCACCATTTACCCTAAAAATGTAACAACTACTATTAATAACTAAGAACCTAAATCTCTTGTTTCCAGGAAACCTTGGGGAAGTCCTAATCAGGTGTAACAATGTTTTGTATGTAAGAGGAGCGGAGGAAGAAGATGAAGAAGGAGAAATGAAAGAATGATCTTCGATTAAGTTATAGTAATTAAGAGTCTTGCATAAACCATTCAAACATGATTTCTGTCATAACTTTTGAAATTTTTCTGTTTTTGGTTATGAATATAATTTTTACTAGAAACAGGATATTTACCATGATTTGAATTGTGGAATTTTTCTGTCTTCTCTTTTGTAGACAGAACATTGTCTTGGGTGCTCATGCTATGCTCAAAACATTGTCTTGGCTGCAATGACACCAGTTCCTGTGATCATGGCATGTAAATATTCAAATGCACATGCATCATGGTAAATATGTATGTTTTGAGTGAAAATTATGATTATTTTGTTGCCACTAACAGTGTTTTAATAGTGTTTAAGGCTATGTGTATGTTCTTACCAACTTTTTGTAAGGAAAACTGAAAGTATTGTTTAAGACAGCATCATTTCCAATTTTGTGTCAATCTTAGATTTTAAGGTTGATATTAGATTCTAAGGTACTTCTGTAAGCTTTGTTTTATTTACCTCTTAAACAAATATAAGTTATGTTAACCTGCCTTAAAATGGCTATAAGAATGAGACAATAAATAATTGCACTTATAAAATTAATAGATAAATAATGCTGGACATTTTTCACACAGCTTCGTCTAGCCCCATATAAGAGCTTGTATTATGGGATCTACATGACTGCCATACTATGTAAATACTTTTTTTTAATACATATTATACATAGATAACACGCAGACCCGGGGACAAACATTTGCAGATCATACAAACATCGGTTATCGAACCCGCAACCTCTGCGTCTCAGGCGGGTTTTCGCCCACTGCGTCACAGAGGTCAAAACTAAAAACCTACATTCGTCATTGGGATTTTGTTAGGCTTAACAATGTATAAAATTACTAACTTGAAAAGGAATATTGGGTGTAATTTTTTATCCAATACGGAACTAAGCCCTTTTGCATTTGTGTGTGTACAATATTGCAATTTTAATCAGTCACATACTCTGAAACTGCAATTTTTTCAAAGGTTTTTAAAAAAAAATGAATTTGGTTTTTTATTTATACAAGTTGACCAACAAAAAACTGCTATGATGATAAATTGATCATCTTCAGAATAGACCCATTAAACTTATAATTATTAATCGCGAAAGTTTGGAAAGTACTAACTCTGAATAGGTATCATTGCGTACCTAGTACCTATCTACTAAATAAAAAAAACAAATGTCCATGACTGTATTCCCAATGTTGGACATCTTCAGATAGATATTCAGGGCTTAAATCTTAGTGGATACTAAGTAGAGACACCCCAAGCATTATAAATAGTTAGTAATGACAGGTTGCAAGTCCATCGCCGCTTATTGGAAACACTGACACATGTCTTCGAATTTTTAGGGCATGCTGGTTTCATCAGGTAGTCGGGATACCGCCAACTAAGCTAGGTCCAAATTACTTCAAATGAATAAACTCATTAATCATGATCTATCTCTCTATATTCTCAATATAACATATTTACAAGAATCACATTACTGTCACACAAAGATTACACATTTTTACTTAGAAGATTAAAATGATTTCACACGATTTTCAAAGATTTTTAAATTACAATACAATCATATGAAGCAAAAAATGAGTATAGGTCCCAAGTGGGGATGATAGAACTGATTCTCGATTCTTGTGACGAAAATGTTGAAACAGACATTTTCGTTCATACAGATTTTGTAATGAAACATTTTCCCTTCAACATTGAATCTCCACAAGAATCTTCTTTTTACCACACCATTTCGGTTGATTAATTTGGCTATTGAATCAAAAATCCTGTAAATGCAAAAGTGTTGCCAATATTGGCCATAGTAATATAATATTAATACAAACATTGAGATTTAAAGATAAATGCATTAGGTAGGTACATGAAACAGATTGAATGCTCATCTAGACAATATATTGTTAGGTACCCTACTTAGAAAAGTGTCATGTGAAAATTGAACCGATATTGAAATACACTTGCCTTCTAAAAGCAAATACTTAATACCTATACTAGTTACTGCCCTTGGCTTCGCTCGCGTGGTGACTGATAAAAATGTAACTTATTCAACCCTCTTATTACGCTAACCAAATGGCCTGAAACACAGGAATACCTAGTTCAAGTTCTAGTATAAATTTTACTTTATGTTAATTTTAGATCATAAATATGTAATGTGTGTAGTAGACGATTTTTTGAATAAATTATTATTATTAATGATACGTTTTGATGTGCTAAATACAAATAAATAAACACATGCTTAGCAATTTCCAAAACTTCCAAATATTGAAGGGCACTTCTCGAAGATTAGAATCTTAGTAAGAGTACTATAAGATTTTCAAGTTTTGGAAGTTTTAGACATCACGGACAAAACAAAACTAGAGGCATTGTCACAAAGCCATGTTGCTATTGTAATTAGGAGGTTGGTCAAAATCTACATCTATTACAAATTTTCTTTTAAATCCATGCAGCCCTTAGGAATTTATTGGGAACTAACATCCAAATTTTCCCAATTATAGGATTAACACTATAAGAATATAATGTTTTTACCTTTAAGTAATATGTTATGATTTGCTTTTATACAATTAATGTAAAGCTACAGAAGTAATATTTCTTGTAATCCCAATAGCCCCCCAACTTTGGGGTATATTAAGATCAAAAACACTATGAACACAAACAGTAGATACTAGGCATGGTAACTACTGAAACAATTAGGGTTATACTTATAAAGATTTTGAAACAGTTGTTTAGTTTTCAGTGTTTTGTTTTCTTCTTTTGAATTGAAATGGCACATGCTATAAAGAGACAAAGCAGTGTTTAATTAATCAACTATTTTAAAAATATTTCTAAGGCTCGAGTTCACCAACAAAATAAACGAACGGTAAGTATAACCGTTGATTGTGATGATAGATTGCTATGAAAAACATGTGTCAGAAAGCTTTGATTAGGACCTAATCAAACGTTATTGTTGGTGAACTCGGGCCTAAGGGCTGACTTAGGGCCCGGTTGAACTAACGCGGTGGCGATCAAAGGGTAACCGTTGTCAAGTGGTTGTAAAGTGAATTAAAAATTCACGTTAATGTACTAAACGCCACCGCCACCGCAAGATTGACTTACCTTGGGACACGATTGAAAAATATCATAATCAATCGCCTTCACCGCATCGAACTATTGCGACCACTTATTATGCATTTACATGCTTGTAAATACAAGTTTTGTTCGTGTATACAGTCAACGAATGGGCCGGTTATATCATACCAGACCAGATTTTATTCACACCTCTCTCTCAAGAATCTCAATAGTGTAAAAGAGATAAATTGTGTGCCAATTACAAGTTAGAACGAATAGGAAGACGCGGGCATACAGATGTCCGCGTCTTCCTATTCGTTCTGACCAAGGCGATCGGTGCATAGGGTCATCTTAAGACCGTTCGTCATTGCATGGAATGAAGAGAAACCCTAAATTCTATCAACACAGAGACTCTTTTACCCCCGGTTTTTACAAGACCTTATCGCCATGTCAAAAACCTGTAGCGACATCTCTTTCCCCATGATAGAACTAAGTTAACGAAGAGCTACCACAGTCAATACACAGATGGCATTGCATCGAAGTGTCTAGATCGCGCAAGCGAAGTTTTCACTCAACTTGAAAATATATAATAGCTCGACAAAAAACTGCCAGTTCCTATGACCCCGACCAAGTGGATCAGATGGATCAGCTCGGTGGAAGATCTTCCGCTTTGCTAATGGAGGACACACCACCAACCGTGTTCTCCATAAACCTATAGCCGACGAACTAAAACGGGCGAGGCTTAAGTCCAACAGTGGACACATCAAAATAGAATAAATTAATAAAAGTAAGCAGTTATAGCAACAAATCTTCTGTCCAGGTAGCTCTGTTCAACTTCGACTGAACCGCCCACCTCTTTCGCAAGAGACAAAACCTGAAATCGAGAAATAGGATTAATTCGAATCATGTATCTAGTGTAGGTCTATCATAATAAACGCTTTCTTAGGGAAAACCCTGACAAACCGTTTTTTCGTAGCGGGAATTTATATTTAAGTGCACATTAACGTGCTTACTACAGTGAAGAAAAACATCGTGAGGAAACCGGCATATCCCAGAATCAACATGGCATGGGCCATCGGTACGTATTCCAATAAGCGGCGATGGGCTTTCAGGCTGACGCACACTGGTTCCAGTTGACGAAATCAGGGACATAGAAGTCGAAGTCCGAATTTTGATCTGATTTTTTGGAATCAAGGTCTTTGGGTGATTCTAAGACTTTTTTATGGAATACATTTTTTTGATATTCCTACCCGTTTTCAAGAAAAAAAATGTTACGTTTTTTTTTGTATGGAGAAAAAAAGTTTTTTTGATTATTTCGTAAACGGGCCAAGGTGTTAAAACCAAACCTTGCAGGGATTATAGAGGACATAATACTTTGCTTTTTCTTCGAAAACATCTACTTCATATCTCTGCCCGTTAAAAACGGCAGGCGTTAAAAACAAAAAAATCGTGGTTTCATTTCGCGCTTGATGGATACTTAAATAGTGCTATTTTAATAATGTAACTTCAATCCATGGATAAAAAAATGGAATAAGTAATAATAATAATAGCACAATAGCTTAGATACCTATTCAGGTACATAGTAGGTACCTGTCGACTTGGTCTTGGACCTGGTATTGTTTTAGCTAGAGGCTCTTTTGTAAGGCCGAATATCCTTTATCACGTTACCTGTAAGTGCCTTCTTTTCTTATCTTATCTATCCCTACCAAGTTATGTATCTTAAATATTATTATCAAAAAAGTAGTCATTCGATTATCGGTTACTGAAATTTCAACACGTACACGCTCTTTCTCTTTAATATGTCTCAGTTTAAATCAAATTTGTATGTATATATCCTATTAAAATCAAGTGGGAATATCAAAATTAGTGATATTTTGTGCAATACGTTAATAAATCAACTAAACGTTGAAGTTTCTGCTGAAGATCTTACAACTATTAAACAGTTCACAAGAACATACGTGTCAAATTTGCACAAGAGATGGTTGCAAGCAAATAGATGTCTGTCAATTTTTTTCACCAAGAACATGGAATGGTTGGTTACATTTGGATATCACATGGCCATCTTTAAAATCGATTGATTTGATGTCAATATTTGCGCAAGAGAATATGGGTGTCTCCGAGCAGTTAGATACTTCGTTAGACACTTCTTCCGAAGCAATGGAAGCCAGTTCGCATTCAGATGCTACTACAAATACTCCAGTGCACAGAAAGCCGTTTGAAGATTTATCTAACAAGCAGAAAAGAAGGCGCCTTACATCACTTCGAGATCACTCCGAAGAAGAATTGCTGTCTGCTTTCGTAAATAAGTTGAAAGACAGTGAAAATATTCTTTTGGCTGAGGTTATCGCCAGTCTACATAAGGATAGTGAAAAGACTAATATTCACAATTTAATGTTCAAAAAACATTCCAAATTGCAATGTTTACCGCAAGATGAAGCACTGGCACTTGTAACTCCTCTCAAACTCGCAAAATGGCAATATTTGGTGCCTTTTCAGAAGATAAAATAGTGCCTTTGCCGTCTTACCAAAAATTAGTCGAAGCTAAAAAGTCGTGCTATCCTGAAGATATTTTGATTTCAGAAACAGGGGTCCGGATTAAACTACAATCGATACTGGATTTGACGATGAAGAAAATATTAAAAGCGATTGGTCATCATCACTTTGATTCCGGTTTGATCAAATTGATAAGCAAGTGGGGATGTGATGGGTTCTCATCACACAGCACTTACAAACAAAAAGTCAACACAAAATTTTCAGACTCCTCAGTATTTATGACAAGCTTTGTGCCTTTACGCCTTATGTGTGATGATGTGGTAATTTGGCAAAATCCACGTCCATCATCAACGAATAACTGCAGGCCGATTATGTTCGAATTATTCAAGGAAACAAAATAATATATTCAGAAAAACACAGCAGCTATGGATGAAGAAATAGCAAACCTCACACCAACTAAAATATGTAAGTCCTAGTTATTATTTACTATCCATGCGACATAAATTTTACCGTGAAAACCGTTATAGTCCTTCACTGTTTTTTATCTTAAGTATGTGTTTACGTTTCATTTTAACGATATTCATTTTTATAATTATCTATTAATTTCCTTGCAGATGACAGAAGTTTCTCATGATCTACATATGACGATGATCGATGGAAAAGTTAGCACAGCTTTGTCAGAAACCTCATCACATGCGAATTGTAATATTTGCCATGCAACACCAAAAGAGATGAACAATTTAAGCTTAGTTTTAGATAAACCAGTTGCTGAAAATATGTATAAATATGGTTTATCCTCGCTGCATATGTGGTTGAGGTCTATGGAATGTATACTGCACATATTATACAACATGGACTTCAAAAAATGGGCTGCAAGAGGTGAAGATAAACTCCTACAAAAGACCAAAAAATAATTAACTCAGCAAGAGTTTTTTCAGCGCACAGGTTTGTTAGTGGACATTATCAAACAAGGCTTTGGCAACACTAATGATGTCAACACAGCTCGAAGATTCTTCAGGGACTACGAGAAATCTGCAGAAATAACGGGAGTGGATATTAATTCAATAAAACGATTTGCAGTTATCTTACAGTCCATATCTTGTGGTAAAAATATTAATATCCCGAACTTTAAAAAATACTACAGAGAGACAGCTGAATTATATGTACAATTGTATCCGTGGTATTATATACCATCGAGTATACATAAACTGTTAATACATGGAGTAGAAATATGTCAGCATTTCAGTTTCATACTTGTAGGAATGCTGTCGGAAGAAGCATCTGAAGCTCGCAATAAGGATTTCAGAAACATCAGGGAAAGACATTCCCGCAAAATAGGACGGAAAGAGACAAATACAGTACCGATCCTTATATAACTAGCATTAGACCAAAATCCATAGCGAGGAACGAAATGGAACATTTCCCTGATGTTGATGATCTCCTAATAGACGATGAGCAATAATGCAAAAAGAATCATCTGAACATGAAGATGTAGATAGTAAATATAGATAGTAGCTTAGCTGACCCATTAGAATAAATAAACATATTTATGCTTTCTATAAGAAGACTAACTTTATTTGATAAAATAACAAATCTTAATAAACAATAATGTTATTTAGATCTAGGTTGTTAAATTACTGTTTTGTGGGTACAATTAAAATAAATGCCGGTAAAAAATGAAAAATACAGTTTGAGAACACTTACCTCCCGTGCTAGTTTAAAACTGTGTTACGGCAAGGTAGTGGATTCTCGCCCCATATAAATACGGACTACTACTATGTATATTAAACTATAAGAATTACCTACATATGTGTGATAAGTGATAACCTTATTATTATTGTAAAATTCATTTTTTGTTTGCATTTTTGTGTTTACATAAATTAATTGAATTATGTTGTATATTATACTTGTTTATAACATTTTTGTTTCAAATTTGCTTGATTTTACATTAAAAACTTATTTTATTGTTAATATTTAACCATCATAATTATTATTGTTTTGTATTATACACGAACTTTTCTAAAAATATGTTATGTATAAAACTAATAAGAAACACTCTAAATCGTATTTTGAATTTTTTTCCTCTTTTAGAATCAAAACAAATTATAATAATAGATAGGTAGAAACACTAAGGTTCAGGCAGGTAAAAAAAATCTTAATTCTAGCTAATTAGGGCTCTAGCTAAAACAATACCAGGTAGAACCCAAGACGACAGGTACCTACTATGTACCTGAATAGGTATCTAAGCTATTGTGCTATTATTATTATTACTTATTCCATTTTTTTATCCATGGATTGAAGTTACATTATTAAAATAGCACTATTTAAGTATCCATCAAGCGCGAAATGAAACCACGATTTTTTTGTTTTTAACGCCTGCCGTTTTTAACGAGCAGAGATATGAAGTAGATGTTTTCGAAGAAAAAGCAAAGTATTATGTCCTCTATAATCCCTGCAAGGTTTGGTTTTAACACCTTGGCTCGTTAACGAAATAATCCAAAAAATCTTTTTTTTCTCCATACAAAAAAAACGTAAAATTTTTTTTCTTGAAAACGGGTAGGAATATCAAAAAAATGTATTTCATAAAAAAGTCTTAGAATTACCCAAATACCTTATTTCCAAAAAATCAGATCAAAATTCTGACTTTGACTTCTATGTCCCTGATTTCGTCACACACTGGTTGTGTGACGGGCGGAATGCTAACAACTATGGAAGCGTGGGTATCTGCCATATGTAATACTAGCCTCTGCTCACAGCTTCACCCGCGTGGTACTCTGATAAAAAGTAACCTATTCTGATATATAATATTACTGTAAAGTTTCATCAAAATACGTTCAGTACTTTTTGCGTGAAAGAGTAACATTCTCACAAACTTTCACGTTTATAATAGTAGTAGGATTTGAACGTTCCTCTGACTACACTACCTGGTAACCTCATGGAAAACAGTGTCAGTTCTTTGTGTTGATTTTAAATTAGTAAATAACGAAACGATATTTAAATAATTGTACCTGATCGGCTCTAGAGTTCCTTGGTAAATACAAGGAGACGGTGGGCGAAATGGTCCGGGCGATGTTCATCAGTTCAGAAGCCGGTCTGGGCAACAGCATAGTTTCTATGTCGTACTGAGCATTCTGGAACATACATACATACATATAGTCACGCCTGTTTCCCGGAGGGGTAGGCAGAGACCAAGGATTTCCACTTGCTACGATCCTGGCATACTTTTTTCGCTTCATTCATCCTCAACAAATTCTTCATACAAGCTCGGCGATTTAGTGTACTTCTGACCTGGCCTTTCTCTAGAATGTCTCCAATTTGGTCAGAGTACGTTCGCCGAGGCCTTCCTCTTCCAACTATCCCATTCACGCTCGCCTTGTATACTTGTTTTGTTAATCTTCTTTCATCCATTCTTTCTAAATGCCCAAACCCATCTCAACATACCTTTCTCAACTCAACAACAGAATATCAAGAAGGGCTGGTTTTATTCCCGCTGCGGGACAAACGTATGTATGATTTGCAAATATTTGTCTCGGGTCTGGGTGTTTTCTATCTATGTATAATATGTATTTACAAAAAATATGTATACAAGTAGTATATCAGTCATGTAATTCCAATAATGCAAGTTCTGCTTAGTTTGAGCCTGAGTAAAAATGTACAGCATTATTTAAATATCAGTTGGTAATTTAAAACAAATGCGATAGGTGCGTCTCTTGTTTTTACGTGGTCACGAATTACCAATTGAATATAGTTTTGTGCTTCATAACATTTTAAACCCATTAATTCTAACAGAATTTAAAATTTTGAAATGAATTTACGTCGATTCCTTGCTCCCGACCAAGCCTAGAAGAATCGGTGGGGTCAGGCGGTCTAGAAAAATACCTCACGCTTCCTTTTCACGCTAACACAAATTTGTCAAGTAAAACTTGACAGTACTCACGTGACATTACCACAGCTAACGTCATTTCCATACAATTCAATCTATCCGCAGGCGTTAACGCCAACAGAAAGTGATATTTGTCACTTTCTGTTGGGTGTTTATTTAGTAGTAGTAGATCTCGTCCGTGGAAGTATTACCACCATACCTATTTCAAGGTCAAGCAGTAATACTCGCATTGCTGTTCCGGCTTGAACTGAAATGCTGGTGAAATTATAGGCACATAGCTTCACCAATATGTCTCTGTCTGTTTGTAGTATAAAGGATGGCATGAGTTAGAAAGAAGCGAGTATTGAAATGACGGCTGATAGAAGAATCTGGAAGAAAACATGTGCAGACCTCATGTAATCAATACAGATAATAAAAGCTGATGAATTTTTTTTTTAAATCGCTAAACTCTGAAACTACCAGTCGGATTTGAATAAAATATTATTTATTTGATTGCCCAATTCTTGAGGAAGGTTATATGCTATTAACATCACTGGGTCACATCATCACTGGATCAACTACATATTGCTTTAAATTTTTTGGAAAAAAAATAAAGGTAAGGGCGGGCGATGCGACGCGGTGGGTCGAGGGCCTAGGGCGGCTGTGGCACAGTGAGTGTGAGATAAGGATAAGCAGATGATGATGTGACTTACATTGGAATAGTCGGGTCCGCCCCAAGGCGGGCTCAGGAACACCATATCGGCTTCTATCGTAGGCGCCAACTCGAAGAAGTCCCCAACTATGAACTCGATGCGATCTGCCACTCCGTACACAGCCGCGTTGTGTTTCGCCATTTCTATCTTCACTGGGTCTATGTCTATCGCTATCACTGAAATAAAAAAAAATTTTTTTATCTTTCTTTGCCATAGGACATGTTTGTTTGGTGGTCTGTTATCATTTATATCTGAAATAGCTTATCGGATAAATGCGGTTTATACGCAATCTATTGTAATGTCATCAATGGTGGTTCTCAGAAATATTTTATCACCAGAAGCCACAAGGGGGCGCTACAAAAGACGATATAAAACACGACGGGGATTTTTAAATATTGAAAATGTTAACTTGTGTACTTTGAAATCATCTGTAATACTTCTTAACTAGTTCATCTGTCAAGAAAAGCCAACTTGACCAAGGCACATGGGCATAGATATTATAAACAAAGCCAATTGAAAACCAGATTATCTCTGCCTGCTTCCCCAATACGACGTCACACAATTTGATACTCAACGACAAAATGTGTGGAACTCGTAATTGAAAAGGTGTGAGAATTTTAGTCACAAATATTATGACGAATTTTAAGCCGATAATAATAGCTAAAGCCAACGAGTGATGTTAAAAAAATAATACCCAGGCATGACGACGACCTCGGTGGGCGAAAAGCCGGCTGAGACGAAGAGGTACGGGTTTGATCCCGCTGCGGGACAATTTTTTGTTACAGATACCATGGCACTCTTAACTTCTTGATACCCACGACTCATAGAATCTCCGTGTATGTGACCATTGGATGTTTATCACCGGCTACGAAGGAAGAAAATACCTTTTTTGCTAGTGAACGCGAATTGAATAGTGTTTCCGCCGGCGCCGCAAAATGCATCCAGAACAGTATCGTAGGTGTATTTACAGGCGATGTGCCGCGCCACATTCTCTGGCGTTACACTGAACCAGCTCTCGCGATCTAGCCGGATGCCTTCGTCGAATCTGTAAACATCGAAATCTTCAAAAAAGTCATTCGGGGTCAGAGTGAACCGACGGTTTGCCGATGTAGGATTAAACAACAATTTCTTGTCATCAAGTCTGTATTGTTTCTGAACGGAGCGTGTATATGGAATTAATGGAAAGAAAGAAATTGTTGGAAGAGTGAGTGAAAGTTTTTTTTTTCTGGTGGGAGCCGTGGAATCGAATGTGCGTGCAGAAGAGTAAAAAGCATGAAAAGACAAAAGTTTCGTTTCATTTGCCAATTCCACATCGACGACAAATTGGACATCCGTGTCAGTTCAATTTGTACACAATCTTATAACACAATGCTAACTTAATGTTCCTTTGCTTTGAGCTAATAGTGTCTTGAAATCTGGGCGGAATGCGACAAGTCGAATCAGCAGTAGGGAGTGATTCGTCATTCTGTATGTAGGAAGTACTAGAAGTATTCTATAATTCAGCACAAATAATCACCTGTGGAAGAGCGAATGTCTCTTCCTCCAATACTTCATCATTCTGGGATCATCCCGCAATTCTTCCGGCATGCTCGCGATGATGTTTTCCTGAATCTTCGCCTGACGTTTCTGTCGCCGGCGGCGCTTAGATGACTCCGTGTTTTGAGTCCCTGAAACACAAGATCTGTAACTCCTTGGGGTCTAGGCAAATACTACTTTCTGCTGGCGTTAACGCCTGCGGAATTTTATGGGATTGACATTAGCTGTTGAAATGTCAAGTGACATCTACCAAGTTCAACTTAGACAAATTCGCGTTAGCATGAAAGTAAGCGTGAGGTATTTGTTCCACCTGTAGACCACCTGGTCACAGCTATCCAAGGTTTCAAAAAGTTTGAGCATAATGCAGCTCGACTTAATGCTGTGTTTACTTCATAGGGTTGTAACTAGTTCGAAATTGATGTTAAAAATTGATGTGAAAATATTAAATTTCATTGTAATATTTTTTAGCATTGTAAATATCGTGGTCTGGTATCATTTAAGGATATTATTACGATTATACCACGTACTATTCTCCTGCTGACGTTTCCTTGACCGTTTAGAGGTTCTTCCTCATATATTCTAAAATTATATTTTTTCTTTACCGATATGAGCCTAACTCATGCCCAAAGAAAAATTATACGCTCTATAGAGACGTGTGGAGATAAAACCTATTGAAGAATCTTGCAAGTCATACAAAACGATTGCAAAAGCCACATTTCCATCGGATAAATGGTAACAGGAAAACAAATGAACATTTCACCACTATTAAAAAGTCGTTATTCGATTCGGACTGGCTCAGTCACCTTGTTAAAAACTCTTCGAATAAGCCGAAACAGCTATGACAATATTTTCCGTTTTTACAATATGAACAAAACCTGTTAATCTAACTTACCCATATTTTCAACAGACTCCATTCTAACTTCAGACTCTTTATCGCTGTTCGACTCAGCATCCGACGGCAGAGGAACTTTCGACGCTTCCACCAAACTTTTATCGTCACTCTCCGAACCATCAACCTTATTCTGTACTTCGTAGCTAATACAATCGCTAGTATTATTCTCAGCAGTTTCATTCTTATTCTGTACGTCTTCGTAAGACATTGAATTGGTTGTAACATCCACAACAGTTTCAATTTTACTTTTTTCAGTATGATCTTCTGTATTTTGTGTAAGAGAGTTTAGAACCTTAATAGCTTGAGTTCTGAAGTCGGGGCAATCGTCATCTGTTTGCATTTCTCTTTCGTCTTGTAATTCTTTTTCCTTGAAAATACCAATGTTTTATGAATAAGAATGAAAGAGGTATTCCACAAGGAATAATTGTCAGCCTCATATTATTATTTATATACACGATCAAGGAATTTGATAACATACAGACAACAAACATATTGTAGGTTTGTTTGTATTTACAGTTTATTAGTTACAATATTAAACCAAAATTCAACGAGCTTATAATATGCATGAAATCAAAAGGTACCAAGAAACTAGTTAGATTATTTACAAAACGAGGAAATTCGTATAAACTTGGTCAAATAACTTAGCCTTCATAATTAGTATTCAGGGAAGAAAGTGATAGGCGTCATTACTCGAAGAACCAACAGCCGCTTGGGAGTGAAGGTTCTCGAATGACAACCACGATGCAGAAGACACAGTATCGGAAAGGAAGGTCCTTTACCCGATGGAACGAGATATCGCAAAGGTTACCGAAATCAGGTAAAATACTTTTTGAAAATATTAAGAAGGTGATTGAAACAACGATGATAAATGCTCACAGCTGCTTGTGACCTTTCATATTGGGCGAGGCCTGTCTAGTAGGGGATGTCTTTCGGCTGGTGATGAAGATAATGAAAATGAGTTTTAATAACAAACACTGTTATTATTGTTACCTGATCCTGGACTGGATTTCCATCTTCGTCAAAATAAGTCTTTCTCGGCGCTCTGAACTTCTTGTACCTAGGAGGGCGAAGTCTCGCTACTCTCTTACGATACACCATGCTACCCTTGGGTATTGCGTTATTCTGCACACAGAACCCCATCATTTCGAATGTGGATTTTATTATCTCTGCTGTTTCTTCATGGTCTAATTCATGGCTGTAATGGAACACGGATATTAGATGGATAAAAATGTGCCTGCTTTGATAATTAATAATAAAAAAAGCCAAGCAGTGTTTAGTAAAACACTGTTAAATAATGTTTATAAGCAAGACCCTAAGTGTTAAAGATTTACAGCTATGGAATACACAATTTTAGCACAAAAAAATAGAAAGATTACTGGCCATGAAAGCAACCTTTGCTGTATTCCGTAATTTAAGTTTAAAAAACTATAATTACCTTCTCTTTAAGTTAATGGGAGTTTCTTCAGGTGGATCGTCGTCACCGTCATCGTAGCTATACAACATTAAATTATTATTGCCCACAGGCTGCATATTTATATTTTTTATCGAATTCTCAGTAACTGGATCTTTTCTATCTTTTTTATCACTATTTTCATCACCTCCTTCAGTTACTTCAGTATTTTGATCAGTAACATTTACACTTTCCTCTTTAAGCAAGTTCTGCAGCAAAACTCCTACCGAACCTAAGTATTTGTCAGTCTTCTTTCTACCTTTTTTTTGGGTTTTGGCAGGAGCGTCCTCGATTTTGATATCTTCTACTTTAGCAATAACATTTTGGACTTCAATAACGGTAGGTAATTCTTGTGAGTTACCGTCACTGTTCTCGCAATCAATATCTAACACCTTCTCTGTGTCTGAAACCTTTTCAATTTCTATGTCTTGAATGTTTTTTTTTACTGTTTCTTCAGCTATAATATCTACATTGATAGCAGGTATGTTATCCTTATTGAAAATCTCAAGATAGTTAGCGTAATGTATAGCATATTGCTCCCCAAAATGCTTTTTCCAAAGAAACTGCCAATACTGATCTGTATCCATTTCTTCAATATTATCTGGGTCCATATTATCTATATTGGCTATTCTGGTTTGATCATTCGACTGATCGTCAGAGGTTGATGAGGACAGGCTTAAATCGTCTGATGGTGACGATTCTGACGTGACATGACTGGAACTCACGTCGTAGCTGGACATCGTCATTTTAGTCACATTGGTCATGGAGTCTGTTCCTGCTAATGTTCTAGGGCTAACTATTCTTTCATGTTCGGAACAAGATCGCCTCCTGCTTAGTGGCAACCAGGATTCATCTTTATTTTCAACCTTGTCATGTTTTTCATTCAAATTTTGTCCTTTCTTAAATGGATTCACTTTCGAATCATATGAAAACTTTCTTTCCCTTATACTGTCATCTTCAGCTTTATCAGATTCACTATAAATCTGATCAACTGATCTCTGTTTTGGCAGTTTGTTATCATCCATCAACAAATCATTGTTCTCATCTAAGTATGTTGGATTGATGTAATCACTGTATTTCTTGATCCAGGATGCCCAAATAAGTCTTTCTCCATTGATAGCCCAGAATTTATCCCAGGTGGTTTCAGATAGGTAGTTTTCAACTTTGATGGGACAATCTTGGTCCATTTGTTCTAGTTTGTCCTGGTTTGTGTTGTCAGATTGGCAGTCTTGATATGTTAGGTCAGCACCACTATCACTAGGTTGTAGTGCGTTGGTGCTGTTTACTTGTGCGCCATCATGCTCATCGGTCGAGCAACAGTTGTCTGTGTGAGAAGCACTGCAGTAGCAACTGGCTCCTTCATCTTTCTGTAGGAAAAAGTTTTTCTTGTAATACAACATTTGACCAATGCCTTCGTTCGCATGGTAGCTGAATAAAACATAGCCTATTGGCTAGGTTTATTTGGCATATTGTTTATGATCAAGAATAACTTTCTAGGTCATACACTATACTTGTTCCACTATTAACTATTAAGGACTTGTTGTACTATTAATTCCTCCAAATCAGTTCAGCTGCTACAAAGATTATTAGCAACAAACAACCAAATATTTTTGCATTTACCAATACTAGTAGGATGAAGTAATTTTAGATTTATTAAAGCTCATTTTTCATTGGTTAATAAAAAACAGATACAAGACAACAAATGAAGTAAACTATCCATGCATTCATTTCAACGCAGAAGGTTTTGCTTCGTGCTGCGGGACAAATGTTTGTATCTGCGAATATTTGTCTCGGGTCTGGGTGTTTTCTATGTATAATATGTATTTTTTTACAAAAAAAAATTAATAAAAGTAGTATATCAGTCATGTAGTTCCCATAACACAAGCTCTGCTTACTTTGGGGCTAGATGATGCTGTGTGAAAAAAATATCTAGGATTATTATAATAATAATTGCTTCTTAAATTATTCAATGCACCAATGGTGGATGGATGGTTTAAAAATTTAACAAAATTAACATATTGTATGTTTAAACTCACCTCACATTTGACCTTATAAGAGGTATCTAATGAGAAGTGTACATGAGAATGGTCATCTCCAGGTGGAGATTGTGCATCCTTCGGAATCTCTGCATCACTCTCACTGACTTCTTTATCTACATAGTAGAACTTCACTCCATCCCTAGATGCAAAAAGGCGAGAATAGCAGACTGTTAAGACTAATTATCAGAGCAAATTAAAATGAAATGACTATAGCCATTGCGTAAAGATATTCAGTATTCATTTATTTTAACAGGGAAGAAATGTATAATACTTATTTATGTCTCCCTTTCCAACTGCTACGCCTCATATACCTTTTTTCACTCTGAACCTCCTGCAAGCTTCAGCTTTAGCTGCATCCGCAGCTTTTACATATCTTTCTCTCTATGTGATATGTGTGACAATCTAAAATATGTGATTTTTGTGGAAAAATTAGGCGCATTTAAGACTTACCGGATATATGCCCTGCTGCACAAGCAATACAAATAGTTATCTTCATCGTAATCATCATCACTGTCTAAATTGAAATGAAATTCAGCGAGAGGTTCACATCGATGGTAGTGATCGTAATATTCAGACATTTTCGCTGTGAATAACAACACTGAATCTCTATAGGTGCAAGTTTGAAGTCGCTATTGTACACAGCGAGATTATAATTTAACAGATCTTCCATTCCATTTCAGGATTTTGCAACCTTTTCTCTCAAAAATCTAGTATTTTCCCCAATTCCACAAGCACAAGCAAAACAGAAAAAAAACGAGAGGAGCTCACAGATTATAAATTTTTTGCTCATTCATACAGAGAGAGACGTCCATAGAGGAATCCCATTACAAAATCATAGAGTAAAATAACAACTACGTTGATAGAGCAAAATAGGAAAATGTGTTGATTTTGGGACCCGTAATATTGCACAACCTGCCGTAGAAAATACACTCGTTTACACCTGGTATTGGGGTGTGCTTTCCATGGTATAATAAAGGCCAAAACTCGAACCTTGAAGAGAATGCAGGGCCAAAGATTATACAGACTACTCATGACTTTCATGACTACTCGTTGGTTCTCAAAAGATTCTGAGCATAATGGTCTTTGTACCTACCTAGTTAGGTTTGAAATTGTTTGACAGACCCGTACCTTCACAGAAACAATTTTAGTTTTGATATATAGTATTTTGTGCGTCCATTCTCTACACGTGTTAGGTTAGGTTCCCAGATAATTCAAAACTAGTTACACGAAGTAACATTCTCCACGGTACAATTGTGCTTTGAAAGAGATATTTGGTGTGCAATAAAGTATTCTCTATCTTATATTTATCTATCTCCTGTTTTAGTTGTAATTATAAAATAAAAACCTAATACTTAAATATATTTTATCATTTAAAAATAAAACTTATTTTTTAAACATTTTATAGGGATATACTTACCTATGGGTCGTTATCGTGAGTCGTTCAAATCACTGTTCCAGGGCTCAAACCGACATGTTTTAAAAGTTTTCTCAAAACAGCTATAGTGTAGCCAATAGACCTTAAAGTAAGCTTTAAGGCCCACGAATAATTAAAAAGCTTTTTCTTTATTTGAGCAAGCAACCAAGAAAAAACACCCTAAAATTTCATTATTCTCCTGTTCCAAACGACCAGTTAGTGAATTATACGGTTGATTTTTGTACTATAATTACCTAAATCGCCGAATACAAATTACTAAACCTATAAAATAATTATTAGAGAACAGTATTATGAGGCTTTGCGACTTTAAAAACAATGTCAACATACAGATAATCGAATATTTATTTTTTGTCAAAAAAATAGCTCATTACCCTCCGAAATAATTGTAATACACTTTATGACTACATTCATAGTTAGTCATCGTTTGTGCTATAACCCCGTGCATAGTTCATGCTAAAGTCTACCACTGAGCCTCAACGAGGCAAACGTAAGTTCACTCGTTTTAAAAAAAATCAATTTTTGGTGCTTCGTCAGAGTTTCATCTCATCTTTATCCAGTGGTTTTTGAGGTGAGTAAATACTTTAAAGTTGTTCTTATTACCTAATTTGCATCAGCACCATAATATATGCACGCATATTGTGTCTTAGATTCGTAGTACTCATGAAATTTTAATTAATCAGGATTATATGCAAATTATTCATTATTCTCCAATTCATTACTCTCCATTTTCTTAAATTCCAGTATGCTCATTGCTCAGTTACGCACATCGCCAGTTTCTTATTTCACAGACAAAGATGGCGAATACGATAAAAATATTATGAAATCAGACAGGATCAGAAATTATATGAATTATAGAAAATGGTACAGTTTGAAAAAGGAGAGTAAAAAATAAAATATATGATAACTAGAGCTCATAGTGATCAAAGGGGAAAAAAATGAGAAAGAATTCTAAAATATATTTAAAGTAAAAACAGAAGCAGAAAGAGCTGGAAAATATTTTTGAGAATTCACCACCAGAGCACGAGCCCGATAATGGTTGATAGTTGATACCATGATAAAAGACATCGAAAGTGGTAAGATTGAAGAAGTGAAGAAAAAATTGGTGTTGCTGAAATTCTGTGTACAAACAACATACAAAGCACTAAGTAAGACTGCCAAAATAACAATTTCTGAAGAAGTTGTACTTCCAAACAAGACAAGGCTGATCAAACGCAAGCTAATATCGAAAGTTCCATTTCTTGTAAGAAAAAAGGTAGTAGTAGACGAGAACAAGCCACAGATAGTTATGGTAAAGGAGCTCCAGATGGCGTTGGGGCTGTTGTGAGAGAACTGCAGACCATCATGTTAAATTTGGTGGCAAAGTTGGATCGTTCGAAGATTTTGTGGATTTAATTCAAGCTATCCATGATATCGAACTACCAAAAATTAACGAAGAAAATATAAGCAGCCAAAAATTGTTTAATGTTGATCAGTATTGTCTCTTTTAAGAATTTTATTTGATTGTATGTTTTTTTAATAATGATTGATATTTATGCTCGTCAGTTTTTAGAATAATTTAATTCAGTTTTAAGAGAAGCATTTTTAGTTTTTATTAATCTACGTTTTTTTATGAATATAATATAATAATTGATGTTAATTTACTGTTATACCAGTTTTTAGACTATTTTATTTTTTATTTGTTCTACTTAAATGTTTTTTCCCCCTCTTTTCTTTATAATGTTTGTAGATTAACTTATTGGCAATATGCACAAAAGTACATATTGATATAATATGTAAGTAGATTAGTTACTACGTATATTCCATGCATTTGGGAATGGAAGCTTCATCAAAGGAAAGGTCTAACCCTTTCTAAGAAAAAAGGATAGTAGATTATATCACAAGGGCCCAAAATAATGTATCAAGGACGAGAGCGATTGTTTGAATCCAGAGCGAAGCGAAGGATTCTAGAGTAGAATTCCAAGCGTAGCGATGGTTTAAAAGTCCGTCGCCCGAGGTTAAATAATTTGTACCGTGTGGCACACTCTGCTTTCCATCCCCCTCTATGAGAAAAATAAATAAGAGATGCTTTTAGTAGTGACGAATATTTATATTTACATAACCAAATTACACATATATATTAACTTTGCTTTTTGTTAATTTTTCGATGTAATTAAATTTCATAGGCTTTTAGATATTTTTTTCTCGATTTGTTTGGTAGTAAATTGTTTATGACAGTTTCTGCGATTAATTTTACACTTTCTGGTGTTTATATTCTACTATCAATACTAGAACTCATCTTTTAATCAATTTGCGTGTATCAAATGAAAATTGTCTGTAATATTTTGATAAAAAGATATAAAAATGAATAAGAAGTTCCCGCGGTTTTTTTTTTAAATTTAGTTGACCAATGCCGCGTCGACAGGCGCGCTTTTTTTATTACCAGCCAGGACTTTTAGAAAAGTTTGAAGCAGATTGCGTTCAAAACTTTTTAATAAAATATTGTACCATATTCCAAAGTCATTTCGTCATTGTTATTAAATGCGCTTGAATGACCCATTTTGCTCGCACTTATCGAGAAACAAAACGTCGTTTTTCGAATAGATGGGATGAAAAAACTATTCTTCATCTAGGGATGGAACCATAAGTTCTGAAGGAAATAAAAACATAAGCATATGCTTCATGTCTATGTCAAAAACATGATGTTGCTTGTTGAGGTCTTCTGTCAAAAACATGTGTGAGCGAGCGTTGATAAAACGTCTTTGTCTGTCATTCATCAGAAAGTAAAAAATATACGGTGCGTGCATGATAGTTTTTTAACTAAAAGTCTGTTTGAATTTACAAGAATTCAGAATCAAAAAGATGGGAGGGAAGAAAAACAAAGACTCGCTTGGCAGATCACTAATCAAGGATAGATTTTCCAAAAACCGCAACAAAAAGCATGTCGAAGATAATACGATGGTAAGCTTATCTAAACTATATGTTTTTTCGTAATAAACCGCGTTTTTCCTCTTGAATTCATATTGTATATTTGCCGAATTAGCTTAACTGTATGTAATTTTTTTAATGACCCTTTTTTCGTTACTTGAGACAAATGTAAACATATGAGGGTAACCTTAAATTCCTAAGTAACTGAACATTTAGAGCAGAATCCAAGTATATCTACGATACCTTCTTCCTGCTTTATTTACATAATACCTACGTCGTATGTGAATAAAATTGTTCAAGAGTCACTAAGAGTCCTACTAATTCTTACTAATTTTCATAATACTCCTACTAATATTTAGATAGATGTTTGTCGCTAATAATATCCATAACAGCTGAATCAATATAAATTAAATTTGAAACAGTTTGTGAGTTAGAATAACATGCTCCTCTTTATCCTATTACTTGGCAGAGGCTAGCTAAACATAAAAAAATTGGATCAATATCAGGATACCAAGATTTCCTCATATTGCACCTTGGTGAGCATAATTATGCTGGACATTTTATCTAGCCCAAAACTATTATGGGCTAACCCTAAGCTTGTATTATGGGAACTAAATGACTGTTAAACTACTTATATATTTTTATATATATTTTATATACATATTATATATGTCAACCATAGTACTCAAAGTTCCTGGTTATTGAGCTAGTGTGGGGTTAGGACTATGTATGTGACTGTTAGGTGTTTATTATTTTACTAGATGTGCCACAACCACCCTTGGCCCTAATGTGTCATATTTCCCTTCTTTTGCTTGGCCCTTATGGGTTGTAACCGGTCGTAACATGATGATGCAGTTCAAGAAAAGAGCTATAAATTGCAAAATGAATTTTTCAAATTGGTCTATCAGTTTCAAATTATCAAACAAAGAAACAATCAAACTCTTCAGCTTTATTTCTAGTATAGATATTTTTTTGTAATTTCAGCTCCACACAACAGAAGTCAATGATGGATATGACTGGGGCCGCCTGAACCTTCAATCGGTTACAGCCGAGTCATCATTGCAGGAGTTCTTATCAACTGCAGAACTTGCCAACCGAGAGTTCACTGCTGAGAAGATGAACTTAAAATATGTTATGTCCGTTCCTACAGAGGTGGCTGTCGTGACTTCACAGCCTAACTTTGATGAGCCATTGACTGTGCCTAGGAGGTAATATACTTGACTAGCTTTCCACTTAAATGCCTGATAACAATGCCAACATTGCCCTTTTTTGTTGTCTAAAGACTTATTGTATATAAACTCTGAAAAAAAAAGAAAAGTGTTTGAAAAACCAAAGAAACACGCTCACTACTGTATTCCCCATGATGGACATCTTCAGAAACATACTTGGTTGCATTTTTTTTTGTAAAAACATTCATTATTATACACAACACTGAGACCAGAGACAAACATTAGCTAATCGCACAAACATTTAACCTGCAGTGGGAATCAAACCCACAACCTTCTGTGTCTCAGGCGGGCCTTCGCCCACTTCGCACCGCCACAAATGAGGTCAGGTCGAAGATGGGACTGCAGGAACTCATTGACACATGCTCCCTGTCATCATTAACTGGCAGGAAGTTAGGGATACTAGAACAATGCTGTCATCAATCCAGAGTCCTTTTCCGCTACTTCAAGGAGTTGGGCTGGTTGGGGTCAGGATAGAAGGGGGATAATGCACAATACACCCCCAATGCGGGACATCAGTTCAGACCTTAGTTTCCCCACTTAAAATTAGAATTAGAGGTTGTCAATTGTTGATTGATTTTAATGTTGATCCATCTGTTGTTCTAAACAAAGTTGGGATGTGTGAGGCATTAACAATGTTGTTCTGGAATTACAAGAAAAAATCTCTAAAATTCGGGACTTTGCGGGAGTCGAACCCACGCCCTCCGATTAGGTAAGAAAATCGGTATCAGCCTGCACAAAGTTATTTGGCTGCACAAAGTTATTTGGTTGTCTAGGCTCGAAGCGCCGAGGCCGTACCAAACGCGCTCGAGTCCCGCCGAGGTTGAATTTTTGGGATATTATAAATTCTTATAATTTCCCTTAAGTATAATAAAATAAGTGAGTGTGGATTAAAACTTTAAAAACCAAATAACCAATGTCATTATGAAACAGGCCACCCTGGAAACCAGGCATCTCAGCAGAGGAGCAGCTTGAAAGCGAGCGTGAGGCCTTCCTCGACTGGCGCCGTAACTTGAACGAGCTGCAGGCTAAGCTCGGTGCAGCCGTCACACCGTACGAGAGGAACATTGAGCTTTGGAAGCAGTTGTGGAGGACTTTGGAGAAGTCGGATATTGTGCTGCTGTTATTAGATGCCAGGAATCCATTGCTCTTCAGGTAAATTGTGTATAATATAGCATTATCATAGTTAGTATGTGGTACGCCACTTAAACCCTTTGTGATCTTTTGTACAGTTCGTTCCATCCAAAGGTTGCCTGGTAGAGATCGCTAATTAGCGATAAAAACGCTCTTACAACATTGTCAAAGTTTGTAATTATAAAAGCTGAAATCTTATTTATTGTGCAATAAAGTATCTTCTATCTAATAGTATGTAACAAGACTGGACGGAGCATTGATAGGGTAATGGGATAGACATACCTCGAAAACATCAAAATTCCACTATGTCACCAAAAATACAATGGGCGATCTTATCGCTTATAATCGCGATCTTCTAGTGAATAGCTGATTTAGATGAAAGAGATGCGATTCCGATTCCCAGTGTAGGACAAATATTTACATGTTTTGTGATTTGCAATTTTTCGAATGGAAAAATCTATTGGTTCACGTCCAGGTTCAAAACAACGACATTCGGATCCGATGTTGGGGTACCGCCCACTAGGTCAACACGGCTCTTCTGGCTATCCACTGGGGTCTAGGTAGTCAAAAACATTCAAGCCAATATAAAAAAACAGACAAAGAAGAGCTGTAAGTCTGATATTAGAATTTTTAGGAATGTGAAACATTTAGGGGTAATGGGTGTTCCCATTACCCCTAAATGTACATTATTCGTTATTCTGGACAGCCAGAATAACGATATATTACTCTAAAGATTTTGTCAAATGGCAATATTTTGTAGTTGGAACCATAGAACCATAGAAGAAATAACCACTACATAGAATGATAATGCCTAAACTATATCAAAGAGGTTAGATGAAAAGTTTTTTTCTGTATACGGTTTACAATTTTGTTTCTGACATAACTTAAAAATAAAATTGAATTATTAAATACATAGTTTTCAACATTTGCTTTTTGATTTTATTTGCATTTGTGTAAATAAAAACAAAACCAAAGTGATCTTAATCGCGAATTTTCATTCTTTTACGAGTAATTTAACAGGGTTCCTACAAATTCAAAAACCAAAAAATATATTTTTTTACAACTGTCCTTTAGAGTTGCTTTTAATAATGAAAATAATCAACAACTAACCTAATGACGTAGGGACTTATGAATCACTTCCTATTGTTAAAAATAATATATAATAATAATTTTAAAGTAACCGCCACATCTCTGTAATGTTTATACTTTAATTTTATTTAGTAATTAGTTAAAGCACCATGTTCTTTAAGATGAGTAATAAACGTATTTAATCATAATTTAATCTGTGCCTACAGATGTGCAGATTTAGAGCAATATGCAGCTGACCAGAAATGCCGGTGCATTCTACTATTGAACAAGGCAGACTTGACCAGTGAATATGAGCGGAAGTGTTGGGCAGAATACTTCACTAAAGAAGTAGGTACTATAAGCTTCAAATTCTATATTTTTCTTACAACTAACTTTTTTCACGTCGATCGGATCTCTCAATCTTTTGTAACAGAGAAGAGTGTTGGTGTCTGCGACAGTTTTTATACTTCTGCAGTGATATCTGCTATATCTTTTTTCAGTAGTAATCGTTTCATGTTCTTCAATAAATATATTTTGATATTTGAATCTTTACTAATATTATAAAGAGGTAAAGTTTGGATGTATCACCGAAACTAGTCATCCGATTTAAAAAATATCTCAGCAATATTTAGAATGACCTTCAGGGTGATCACAAAGATACAGCTAAAACAAGCATCCAAACTTTCGGACCTACAATTTATTAAAAAATTTGATCAAAAATGCTCAGAGTAGTAGGATTAGGATAGCATAATAGAATTTTAATGTATAAGCAGGCACTATACCTCGCAGAATCTACCACCGCTGGGTAAGAAGGGTACTAGTTTGGTTTATTTACAAATGTTAAATCAACCGAACTGGTAGAAACGCCTCCCACTCGATGGTCGATGACAGTTTAAAGGTTGCGAGAAGTCGGTGGATGGAAATGACCGACGATCGTTCGTCTTGGCAGGGAGGACTACTTTCAGCAGTGGACTTCTACCAGAAAGAAAATACATTTATGTATTTATTTTTGTCGTAATCACAACACAACATTTTGACAAAGGGTGACAAAATATATCGACAACAACACAGAGAAGTTAGGTTAAAAAAAAAAAAAATTAAATAATTAATTAATTTTAAAATTAAAATTAAAAAAAAAAAAAAAAAAAAATTTTTTTTAAAAATATGTTAATATAAACACATAAAGGGCCTACCCCTTTATGTGGTTGATAATGATTCATGATGTGACGTTAACTTTTTAATGCGTTTTTTACTCTTCCTGGTATCCTTGTGTATCAACATATTAGTTAAAAATTATAATCGTGAGAAACAGGGTGTGAGATGTTTTTTTTTACCTAACTGTCGAAAAAGTGTTAGGTTTTTAAACAGTAAACAGTGGTGTATACATTTTTTATATTTTGTTCCAGAATGTCTCCATAATATTCTTCTCAGCAGCTAAAGACACAAAAGAACGTAAAATATCAGAAGCCATATCCAGCGACGAAGCCACCAAAAGCATAAGCATCAATGACGACATCTACTCAGACACAGAATCGGCCCGCTCAGACATCGACGCAGACTCGGAGAACGAAGATTACGACGTCAAAGAAGCCCTAATGTCCACGGAAAAAGACATAGAACTGTTTAAACAGCAAATTGTTGAGTTAGATAAAGCTGTTTGTAAAACGGCTGATCGATTCGACAGGATACAAATTGCTTTGGACAAGGTTGTTGAGAATTTAAGACTCGGTAAGCCGATAGAACCCTTTCTAAGTACAGATACTACGCATAATGAAAGTGAGCCTCAAGAACCGGTTCAAGAAAGCATAGATGTTAATAAATTGCGAAATTCACATGAGATATACGACAGGGAAAAGTTGCTAGAAGTTCTTAGAAATCAAACGGTGGAAAATAAGAAAAATCCGCCCAGGTTAAGTGTGGGAATGATTGGATACCCCAACGTGGGAAAATCAAGTACTGTCAATGTGCTCATGCAGACTAAAAAGGTAAGTTCAGTATAAAAAAAGGACAGCCATAAAAAAAAATGTTTTTTTAATTTGTAGGAAAAAAAATTACTCTTAAAATAATGAAAATTGATGATTTAAATCACTTTGGTTTTGATTGTTTTCACATAAGCAAATATCTAAGAATAATATATTAAAATTCTAATATGTTTTAATAGTAGCAAAAATCTGTGATCAAAATAGCCAGAATTGATTGAAATGGATTGAAACTTTACCGTATATGAAAGCGGCGTGGTAAACAATGTGCTCAAAAATCTTTGCCACTCGGAGGTCAAATTTTAATAGAGATTTCTTTAGTTATGTGCCTCTAAAAAGTATTCAACATACTTTTACCTCGTCAGGTGAGCGTTAGTTCGATGCCGGGACACACTCGCCACATCCAATCCCTGATATTGGACGACATCGAGCTACTGGACTGCCCTGGATTAGTGTTGCCAGCGTACGCCGTCGCACCCGATTTGTTACTCACAGCGGTGTTACCCATTGATCAGGTAAATAATTTGGCTGACAGAAAAATAACCTAATAATATTATAGTGAAAGTATATACTGCTTTTGTGCATGTGACTTTGTTTTTTTATCACACCTTTGATTTTTTCTTTACCGTTGGAAACTACATTAGTGCACAGATTGAATTAGAACTAGCAATCATAGAATCTTAAGTCCGCGACTTCACGCCACAGAATAATCCTTTTTTAAACGACTTCTAATAAAGGAGGTTCTCAATTCGGTTGTAGAACTCCGTAATTTAATAAATTACGGATTACCGATTATTACCGATTTTAATGATCTTTTGTTGTATAGAGAATTATCCCGAAGTTGTACAATAAAAGGTTTATTCCTGAGGGATTGCTATTTGTCCTATAAAACTTTAAAATGTAATCACGACTACACTTTTTGACATGTCTTTTAATTATTTGCTTGATCTGTCCAGCACACCTCAAAGACATATTTAAAGGTTTTGAAATAATTTATAGGTATGATAGAGCTTTTTGAGACAGGATAACAACGGTTTAAGTAGGTTTTCCAGCTTAGGGAAAATCTTAGCAAAGTTGCTTATGCGCTCAGTACCCTACGATAGTGTATTCCTATTCAGTTTCGAGACCAGTCGGGTTCAAACTAGTTTGTCTAACTCGTCAGCTTAGAAAAAAGCTTAGCAAAGTTGTTTTAACGCCTAATTGCCTACAAAAGTCCGGACGCCGAGTAGGAAGAATGAATTAGATTATTGTTATGCATTAGCCCAGTTGCTTGCTTGCTTACAAAATATACTGTTGCTCACGTATGGCGACGGTGGATATCCTTTATTATTTATTGTACACATAAAGAATGCAGACATAAACTTACATACATGACATGTACAAAGGCGAGTTTTATCCTAACAACAATATCTTCCTATTCGGTGTCCGGATCAGTTGTCTGCAAAATAAATAAAAGGGCATTTTTTTACTTACATTTAAAAAAATATACCTAGCCTAAGTAAAATATTATAATAAGTAGGTAGTTAAATTAGTAGGTATAATAAGAAAGTATGTCTGTATATAATTAAAAAGGACGAGGACTCAGCCACGCTGTTTTTCAGCCTCGCCTATTGATGTAGCTGCTGACGTCACAGCTACCACTAAAAAATCTATAGTTGGTATGACTTATACAACCAGCTACCTACCTACATTCCTTACGGCGATATTTTATAAGAAGGTATGTTAGGAAATTATAAACGCACATTCACAAGTACAAATAGTAAGGTACTTATTTTATTTCATTTAAATTTCAAATTTATGCGCTATATATTATATTAGCTTCTGCCCACCGCTTCGCTCGCGTTGTACCCGGATAGAGAGTAGCCTATGTGTAATTCTTATGTATAAGCTATATTACTGTAAAGTTTCATTAAAATCCTTTCCGTAGTTTTTGCGTGAAAGAGTAACGAACATCCATCCTCACACTTTCGCGTTTATAATAGCAGAAGGATTTAAAAATATCTTTCATTTTCATTTCATGTGGGTGGGTATTGGACATGACAGGTAGTACGTAGGCACACAGGTGTTTACACACACTAGTTTGTTTACTTTATCAGCTTCAGCAGAAAAAAACCTGTTGTAAATTGTGTATAAGACTAATCCCTCCAAAAGTTCGGACGCCGAGTAGGAAGAAATTAGGTCATTGTCACCCATTATTTATCCTTGTTAATTGTATTGGAATCACGCTTGGTTGATTTCGCCCGGTTAATTTCTTGCAATGCTGCGTTCAGACCCGTCGCCTACCTATTCATTTGTCAGACTACGTTTTCGACATTTTCGGGCAGATTTTGGAAGGCGGCCAGTCCATTTGGAATGTTGGACGGATCTTTAGTGCCGACTGCCCACCTTAAATCATCCTGACATAATTCACCTCTGTAGCGCAGTGAGGGAAGGCCCGCCTGAGACGCAGAAGATTGCGGGTTCAATCCCCGCCGCGGGACAAATGTTTGTATAATTTGCAAATATTTGCCACGGGTCTGGTTGTTTTCTAAGTCAATATCTGAGTATGTATGTATTTAACATAAACAAATTATAAGTATCAATCATGAAGTTCCCATAATACAAGCTGTGCTTAGTTTAGGGCTAGATGATGCTGTGGAAAATGTTCAGCATTATTATGTCTATGCTAGAAAGCAAAACAATTGTGATACCTACCGATGTCTCAACTTATAATTTATGATGTACATATTATATAAACTACTATTTAGATTGTTATTATAGGCAATTTAAATTGAAATTACAGATGCGAGCCCACGACGCGGCCATGGCCCGACTCTGTGAGCTCGTCAGTAAAAACACGTTTGAAGAGAAGTACGGACTCCTACTGCCGGAAGAAGAGATCGAGAAGGAGTTAATGTACAAGCAGATATTGACAGCTCACGCTTGTAAGTTCATCTGTTTTAATTATAAAAAATAAATAATCACTCCCAACTGTCACATACATAGAGGATGCCCTGTGTCGTGGGTATCGGTAACATAAAGTGCAGATCATGCAATTTTTTTTCTCAAATTCATCAGTCATCAAAGTTTTGTTTTCAATCGACTTAAAAAAAGAGTTTCTCAATTCGTCTGTATGTTTTTTTTCGTGTTTTTGTTACGCGATATCTTCCCCAATTGTGAACCGATTTTTTTTTAATGCGCTTGGTACTGTACTTCGTGGGTTGTCCCATATTTATTTATTTAACACATTACACGTTACTAACAAAAATGAACACATAACTAGAATACAGTTTTGATCTGGTTTGGAACATATACATTTTATGAAAAAATCCCATCCCTAAGGGTGATGAAATGTCATATTGTATATTATCAACTTCTCGTTATTTGAACGGTTTTTATTTTTACCTTAAAAAACTGGACAAGTGCGAGTCGGACTCGCCCACCGAGGGTTCCGTACGTCGTGAAATGAACATACAATTATGACCGCGCATACCGTTGCTTAAACTCGATGACTGATGACGTACTTTAAATAAAGACTATATTTTTTATGATTTAATTACAAATGTATAGTTTACAGATTTTTCCCTGTACTTGTAGTAACGATATTACTTGCCCAATTTCATAGTTTTAGGCCAACGGAAAGACACCCTTGAAATTGTCGTAATATAAGTTTTTTACGTTGAATTAGAAGTTTGATTTTTGCACAACTTCAAGGGACTGTAGACCTGAGTATATGGTTTTATTAAAAAACTCGGTACCTGCACGCGTGATTTCCCGAGATAAAGGGTCTTGACAGATAGACAGACAGACGGACAACAAAGTGATCCTATAAGAGATCCGTTTTTTCCTTTTGAGGTACGGAACCCTAAAAATTACTTGTGAGTACAATAAAATGTCATTTTCAGATAACAGAGGCTTCATGACGGCTGCCGGCCAGCCTGACGTGTCCCGCTCAGCGAGGCTGTTGCTCAAAGACGCAGCCAGCGGTCGACTCAAATGGGAGGAGATGCCGCCCGGCTGTGAACCGCAGCCGTTGGACGACATTATCCATCTGAAGAGAAACGAGAAACGGAAACCAACACCCATGGAGGCTAGGATGGTCGAGGTAAATGAATAAACACACAACAGACACATATCCACACGCATATCTATGTACAGTATGTATGTATTTACAAAAAAAAAATATTTAGTAGTGTATCAATCATGTAGTTGTCGTTTCTGCGACCTAGTGGGCATCCATTAATTATGATTAGGGGGAGAGGGGGTTGGGGGCGAGAAAAGGGTTAAATTAAGTAAAAAAAGATTCACAATTAAAATATGGCTATATAAATCCTACACATATGAAATATATTATAAAAAGAATCGCCAAAATCACCTTGCAAGTAATTAATGGACGCACCCTTTATGTAGCTTCCTCGGCTTTTTATTTAAATGCTAAATTGCAATAAATTTCTTCAGGGATGGAAGAGCAAATCCTCTGAGATCGACAACGCTTTCTTCGCTATGAAAAAGGGTACTTCACACGTCAAAGGGAAACCTATCGTACCTGGGTAAGGATTATTCATAAAACATTAAAATAAAAATATTTCACATTGTTGAAAAACGGGAATTTTCACGTATCGGCGGAGGCACCGACTAAGTTTTGACTCATTCCGAGAGTCACTCTTGGAAAACTCTATGAAAGTCGGTGCTTTTAGTACGGAACGTAAAAATTCCCATCTCACAATTTGAATATATGTATTTACAATAATAGGTAATGTGAATCAGACATAAAATATTTATTATATTAATATAAAACAAAATAATCGTATCTCATCTCATTTATTCATTCACAATTTTATCAATTGTATTGGAAATTATTTACAATGAAAAAAACACTTAAAATTATAAAATAATCAACAAGTTTTTTTTTTCGCTTTTTTTTTATTACGGTACAAACGGTTTCTAATATCAAGATAAATGGTAAAAAATCAGTCTAAATTAAAAAAAATCAGGAAATGATATCGGGAAACAGTAAAATTAATAGGTACATTGTAAAAAATCCGTTTTATTGAAAAGTAGCGAACGAAACGTCTAATTTTCCGACTTTTCCGGTGGTATTTCCAAAGAATTTGTACTGACAATTACAAACACAACCAAAATCTGCCACATCGGTCGAGTCATTCATTATGGTCGAGTGATGAGCTTTCATTATAGATAGATGATGTTAAATTCATGTTTAATAAAGTTTACCCTTTATACGATCCCACCAAGCAATCACCGCCATCCTTCGAAAATACGATGGGAAAGGGGGTGCAGGTGGGAAGGACGGTGAAAAGGGGAGTGCAGGTTTTTATACGATCCCACCTTTTGGATATTTTACACATACGTTACGTAACGTGAGGCGAAGGATTGTTAAATATTTATTTAATTAAAACAATAGAGACAGTTCATATACCTAACTAAATAGAAATATATCTCTCTGCATGCATCGTTTTCTCACAGCTATCTAGATTTTGTTCGCTTCTTCTATTTCTTTTGCAGTAGAGTATGCACGCATACCGTTGTTATGTATTGAATACAGCAATAAAACTTAACAAGACAGAAAACATAATTTTAATGCCATTTCAAATCCAAGACATGCGTCATATCAGTGGCTTGTACTTTTGCCTTTTCGACCTCCAAAGACACCACAGTGGATAAATATCCGCAGTAACACCACTGAGATGAAAGATATCATCGTTATTATCAATTAGAGGAAAAGCTAAACGAACGTATTGCCACAGTGGCGCGGCGCCAGTGTGACATCTTTCTTAAGATGATCAAAGTAAATGGCTTGCACATTTCTGTAGAAATGTAGCCTGGTTCGTTAGACTCTCAAATCGTTGGTTACGACTTCGAATGGTGTCGGAATTTTTGCCACGCTCATTTATTGACAAGTGTATGCGTTCAAGTGTCGATAATGACAATTTGCATTATAGTGCATACATTTGTGTCTATGGATTTCTAGAACAGTTTCCAACTAAATAATGTCATTTTGTATTGAGTGAACATGTGTGCTGATATCTTTGAATGTTGCTTTCTGCGCTGTTCATTTTTTAAGTAGTTAAAAAATATTGAAATCCGCATAATATTAAAATGCAAAAGTACACCAATGCACCGTAATGTTGCTAACAAGCCGCTGGCAGTCGAAGTAAAAAAAATTACAATTAAGAAAATGAGTAAGATTTTTTAAAAGTTCACTCATACGTCGTTTTCGCACGAGGTCACAATATAATTTACGATCCCGACATGCGGCAGACGACATACGACCGTCCGTCCGTCCGTTCGTTATTCCACGAGAGACGATTCCAACGAGACGGTGTTTGAATGATGAGACGTGGTTGTGGCGTGTGGTGCGTCATCTGCATATTATTTTGTACTGTTGTTATATACAACGTAAAATAGCCGTCACAACTCCCGACATCTGAAAATTTAGATATTTGAAAATTTTCGTCCGCAAAACGGAAATTAAACGGAATTATCACCATATTTTATCAATAGGTGTTGATGAATTTTATTTGAAACGTGTATAGTTTTACATTTTGTTAACTACCGACGTGTATTTCAATCATAGATTGCAGTTCCCTTAGTGATATGTGGCGATAAAACCTATCTAAAACCATTTAAGATATACAAATAGATTGCAAATTTAATAATTATTGAACGCAGTCGCGGGCGGTGCTCATAAAATAATTTATAAAAGGTCCAAAACGTCAGCAATCGTGTTCAGAAGCTGTTATATCGATTTTGAAATTTATTTTAGTTCATAATAATTTAAATGACTAAACTGCCCGACTGGCCGCAATAAGAAGCATCGTAGGAAATTGTAGTTGCCCTTCTGTAGAGACGTTACTCTGTGACAGGCCTCACTGGCTGCAAGCCAACTGTTAATTCATAACGCTTCTTTACGATGGGCCGGTGCGCTAACGACGCTGGAAATTACTCCTAGTTTACTTATAGGAAATTAGTAGATCGCCGCGCAATTTCGTGTACCTACATCGAGAGTTTTCCATACAAATTTCATCCATCCGCTGCATCCCGTAGGGCTGGCATTTTAGAAAATGTTACATTACACCTATTCTAAATTTCATCCAAATTGGTTCTGGAGATTGTAAGCAATAAACATCGAAACTTTGGCACGTTAGTCAACTGAGGCCGCTCGAACTTATACCGCGGGATCAGTTGACCTAATGAATATTTTGAATCGGGCAACTGATCCCTTTGATACATTTTATGATTTGTATAGACACGTAAAAAAGTGTTTCGACGTTAGATTTAGTAAAACAACAACGCTACCACAAACGCACAAATGCATTGCGCTCGGGTAATGTGCAGTTGAAGGTCAACTTGTCGGCTTGTGCGAATACGACTACCTGCATTCAGCCAATCACGGACAAGAATCTGATCAATATAGGATGCCTAAAACTATCGAAAAAGAAAAAAAATTACTACGCAATAAATCAAGTACTCAGCGGCCAAATCACGGTAGGGCATTGCTTAGAAAAACTTGACGAAATTACTTTTAGTGACGAAGTGACGAAATTACTTTTCAATTTGGAACACTATTTGATTAAAAAGTTTGAACGCAATTCGCTTCGAAAAAGTTCTGGCTGGTAATAAAAAAAGAGCGTCTGGCATTGGTTAACTAAATAAAAATAAAAACACGGGAACTTCTTATTCGTTTTTTTTTTACTTTTTTCAAAATATTACAGTTAATTTGGTTTTTATGGTGGATATCCATATGCCATATGAACCATATGGCATTATCTCACTATGTTTTTTCCTGTACCGTTTTGAGCTTAAAAAGCTGCGCATATAACTTTTTGGAACTGATAAAATAATTGATGCATGACCGGGTTCTAACTTCGAACCCATTATTTGGTACGATAAAAGAAGTGCTTTCGATTGATACCCATTTATATTTCTATTTTGCCTTAAATAGATAAAATGTTCTATATAAGATCTTATTTAGGTACCTTTAGGCTACACACTCTGTGGCGCCTGAGACGCAGAAGGCTGCGGGTTCGATTCCCGCTGCTGGTCAAATGTTTGTACTATGTATAAAATGTATGTATTTACAAAAAAAAAGTATATAAGTAGTGTATATTTGTAATGTATTTCCCATAATACAAGCTCTGCTTAGTTTGGGGCTAGATGATGCTGTGTGAAAAATGTCCAGCATTATTTATTTATTTACAACTCAACATAACCGGAGTAACTCGCTGAATGCTAAAGATCTTCTTTGTTCCAGCACCATCGGATCTCAGCCCACGGGACAGATCGGCAAACCATGGAAGCAGGAGAAAAAACACGCCAATAAGAACAAACGAGAGAAACTAAGAAGAGTCTACGCACACCTCGACGAACATTAAGAGAGAGATAGAGAGGGGGGAGAGGTGAAGATAGAGTGTTAATGTATGAGTGAGACAGATGCAATATTTGATGTAAACGTTTTGAGGGAAATATAAAATACGAAATAAATGTTTATCTATATGAATGTTTAGCTATTTATTGATAACTCGCTAACCAATCATCAACAGAATAAAAGTGAAAATTCATATATTCAATAAAATCACAAGGATTAATTAATTCTACTTACTCCCTGTTGCCGACCAAGCCTGTAGAACAGCCCGAGTGATGCATGACCGCGCAGCAGCTTTTCCGAGTGCCATGACGAACGGTCTTGTGGTAACCATTCGTGGTAACCATTCCAGAACCTTTATTCCCCAGCGGTTGCTAATTTTAAATTAACCATTATTTTTAACTCAAAAAAAATGAGTAGTTTCTCAATTAGAAGTTGTTTTCTCTGTTTGTCGATGTCTGTTTGTATGTTACTTGATATCTTCGCCAATTGTTAACCGATTTTGATGATTCTTTTGTTTTTTTGTATAGAGAATGTTCCCGAAGAGGTTCCATAAAAGTTTTATTCCTGAGGGATAGCTACGTTTCCCGTAAAACTCAAAAACATCATCATCTTATGGAATCACGACTAGCCGAAACATTATATGGGCTATTTTTACTCGTGTTTTTTATTCGAAAGAGTGTCATACCGACTGATCCCACACTAGGATTCCCTGTGTCGTGGCTATCAGGGACCACGAGTACCGTTGTACTATAACATCCAGATCAGGAATAAATATCTGCAGAAAATGCAAACATCATGGTAAGTCTTTTCAGACATATTGAGCCGACAAATTTAATTGTTATCGTTGTAGATTTATCCATTATCTTTTCATTGTTTGATCCAAATAAAATCGTTAACAAATTCTTTTCTATACAAACTTTCGATCCACAGCGAAAATCAATCCCTCACCTCTTCTTTGTCTTCGCGTCGTATATTAAAAGCTAACTTTAAAATATGTGGAAGCGTCTCCAAAAAACACCTGTAAATGAACTAAAAGGGCTGCCTCATGTTGTGTCTTGGTACATTTTGGAGGAAAGTTTAAGAGGCATTTCATGAAAACATCGAATTTTCAAAAGTCGTTGAACATAGTTCGCCATGACGTGTGGAACACGATCCTTTCGGCTTTATAGGGGCATTCTGTTACACCCTGTATAGGTTACGGTAACCGTTTGCCAACAGAGTGGGCTGTATGCTTGTTTACCACTTTCGGTCACCGTATCGTATGTTTTTTACATACAATACGGCATAGACACCCCGATTCAAACTCAGTACGCAGATCCATGAGGATACCAAGTAGTGGCCCGTTAAGCCAAGTCCAAACATTGTAATATACACATGCCCACGTTTTGTTTTATTCTTATAAAATAGCTTAAGTGCTGCCTGATTGTGAATTTTTATTCCAGATATCATCCAAATCGATTCAGCCGTTACAGCTTGATTTGACAGGTAGCACCGAACATCCAAGAACTCTTCAATACGATTTTATAATGCCCCAAAAACATCAACTCCGGCGGGAATTGAACCCGCGACCTCGTTAATATTTTTAGAAAATATTAGTGTGGGTTTACCATTTAAAAATAAAACGACAACCCCCAACGTGTACCTATTTCCATCATAGATGTTACTTATGACGGTGAAACCCATCTAAGAGTCATCCTAAAAGTCATAAGAATTTAAGTCATAAGACTTTAAGGATGACAATAAAACGAATGCAAAAAAACGGCATTGTTATCCTATACACCTCGGAGATAAACGACCTCTGTGGCGCAGTGGGCGCCTGAGACGCAGAAGGTTGCGGGTTCGATTCCCGCCGCGGTATAAATATTTGTAAGATCTGCAAATATTTGTCTCGCGTCTGGGTGTTTTCCTTGTATATTATGTATTTACAAAAAAAAGTATATGTATAAGTAGTATATGAGTCATGTAGTTCCCATAATACAAGTTTTGCTTAGTTAGGGGCTAGATGATGCTATGTGAAAAATGTCCAGCATTATTTTTTATTTAAAATGGTAACAGACAATAAACCTCATGGTAAACGCATGTACGGGCTCCTTACGTTACAGATAAAATAAAATATTCAAGATCCTTCACATCTCAGCTAGATACACCTCTAAACAGCTATTTAAACGGAAAGCACTCGTGTTAATTTAGCAGCGTGCATAAATCAAGGGATTTGGGCCAACGTTACGCCATAGCATAGTTGGAATGTTTCAGTAACGGCGTGTTTATTGTAACGTTCATAACTACATATAAGTATAGCAAAACAATGAGTTTGTTGCGCGCTATTCATTTCTTCAAGGCAGGTAAGAAGTTAAGTAAATAAATAAATAAGGCTGGACATTTTTTCACACAGCATTATCTAGCCCCAAACAAAGCCAGAGCTTGTATTATGGGAACTACGTGACTTATATACTTTTTTTTTTGTAAATACATACATATTATACCTACATAGAAAATACCCAGACCCGAGACAAACATTACAACATTTCTCCCGCAGCGAGAATCGAACCCGCAACCTTCTGCGTCTCAGGCGGGCCTTCGCCTACTGCGCCACAGAAAGAAAGAAAGAAAGAAAAAACATTTATTAACCACAGCACAGCAGGTGACAAAATAGCTATATTAACAAAAAATAAATTAAAATAAATATAAAAATTAAAATGATATGAACACCTCAACATCTTTTTAGATGTGTTGTGTGGGGTCAAAAGGTCCCTGTCTCAGCATAATGCTCCACCAAACCTAGGAAAGGTGCAGCGCTGATTTTCTGCATCGTGATGTTATGAACAACGGCGAGCAACTTATAAAAAATAAAAAAAATAAAAAATAAAATAAAACATATATAGATAGTTAATATATTAATAAGAAACACAGAAGTCGTCAATACATAGAAAACACCCAGACCCAAGACAAACTTATCGTAAGAACATTTGTCCCGCAGCGGGAATACAACATCAACACAACGAGAGTAGCTGAACGAATTTTTGCGTGTTCTGCAGATATTTGGTCAGAGTCTGGGTGTTTTGTTAACGGTACCTACTCATAGCTCCTGATACCCGTGACACGGGGAGGGAATCCTAGTGAGGGGTCAGGACTATGTAATGTATATGTCTCGGGTTGTTTATTACATTTATTCATACAACTATGTACAAGTATGAAATCAAAAACAGATGAAACAGATAGCTATCTAAAGACCATTGCAAACGATCTGTAGATGAGCGAACTGATCCAGATCACTAACAGACGGAAGTTTTCCCAAAATACTGGCCGCATTACCACGCTGAATGGCAATGGTAATGCGTGGACCCAGATAAGAGCCAGCTCTCTCGTAGCTTCGACCAGTCTACTCTGAATCAATCTACTCTCAGTCAATCTACTCTTGGGGTTGAGACTCTGGCCCCGTTTCCCCACGGACCCAGAGTCTCAACCCCAATAAGGCTCAAATAAGCAAGCTCTGTCAAGACTTTTCGAGAGATATGTGCGCCTCTTGGCGTTGATTTATTTATTTCTTTCTATATTTAAATTAATCTACTATTTTACAAGTTGCGAAAGTTTACGTGTTACCAGTGAATTTTCAAAAACTATCGGCCTTTTATATTATTATATAAAGGCTAACTAGCTTTATTAGCCTTTCAGTTAACAGCCTAGTATTTTTACTATCCAAAGAGGAACTAACCACTACCATTACAACTATCGGCCTGAAACATACCATTCAATAAAAAAAAATCTACTTAATGTCATCTGTTTACAATATGGCTAAATATTGGTAGCGATCGCAATGACATTCCGGCTGGACGTCAATACGCCGTATATTTTATTTAGTGAAAAGGCTAGGCTGGCTAGTTGGCTGCAACATAAACATTAGATTAAGGTTGCGTTGCAGGCTATGGAAAGAGACATAGGTTTACCACAGGTCTGTGGTTTTACTATACGCGATAAAGTCTACTTCTGGGCAGGTATAGAAGTTTTGGGAGTACTTTGACTTTACATAATTTTTTATACTTACTTTTTTTTACTTTAAGTTTGTAATTTGACAATACTTCTTTACAGTAGCATGATAATTTTAAATTATATTTTGTTGAATTGAATTGCATACATAGAATGTATTAGACTTTATTTTTAATTTTAATTTAGTTTATTTGACCTAAACAAGTCTTGAATCACTGTGCTTGTCTGTTTCAATGACTTGTAACTGACCAGATTTATTTTAAGCAATTTTAAAAACCAAGTGTACTAAGTAGTTCCTACCGTGAATAAAAGAGTATGAGTATAGGGCTTGTTCAGAAGAGTACTATGACGAAAGATCTTGGCTCATCAAAAAGCGCTTTAGCGAAGTTATAATTCAAATAATACCACGGTTTCTATAATAATAAAATATTAAAATTTATATTCAGCTCAGATAACAACCCATTTAACACACATTATAAATCTCTGAGCTATGAAAACTATACACACGATATAAATCAAGAAAATGAACACGTTATAAATACAAGCATAAAAATAAATGGTAGGTAGTTTAATGCCTTTTACATAGGTTAAATAATTTTCATAACAGAAAATGATTTGAAAATAGAAACAAACTCAGCCCTAAATTTGTGTTCGCTGTACCTAGGAGGATACATTAGGGTCCAAGACTACTCATAAGTATACTCGGTTGGATGTGATGGGCGGGTGCTATATTAGATTATCGATAATTCAGTTAAGAGTGAGTTAATAAATTTATTCATACAACTATGTACAAGTAGGTATATACAAAAAATACAGATGAAACAGCTAGCTATCTAAAGACCGTTGCAAACGATCTATAGATAGCTTAACTGATCCAGACCACTGCCAGGCGGAAGCGTTCCCAAAATACTGGCCGCATTGCCACGCTGAATGGCAATGCTAATGCGTTGACCCAGAAAAGAGCCAGCGCTCTTGTCACTCGTCGCTTCTACAGTCGCCCTGAAAGAATTTTGAAAACGCCAGGGGTCCCGGTTTCCCACGGATCCAGAGTCTCAACCCCAAAAGGCTCAAATAAGTAAGCTCTGTCGAGACTTCTATATTTGCGCCTAGTGAGGTCCTCGGCCGAATCAGCCGCTGCACCGTCTCTAACTGATGTCCCCGACATATGAGATAGTGCTAGGGTATCTACGCATGTGGCGTCTCATATCAAAGGCCTTCCCTTCTCCCAAGGGACAAGGGTCGTGCCGCCGTCAGGCCGCTTACCATCGTCACGTAGTTAGATAACAGCTGGAACGTTGACGCTTGTAAAAGCCCGGCGTATGACATCATTAAGGCTAGCATGGCGAGAGATCTTACCGGCGGCTCTGGTACACTATAATCTGTGGTGACCGCCGTACCGCACTGGCACTGATGAGGGGCACAGCACTACGCACCCAACCGTATTCAGTTAAGTAAAACAAAGAGACTGGGTGGTTTGTTCCGCACAACCGGTACCTAGGTACTATTATAGTCCTTCTTGCTAGACTTTATTGCATCAGTTTATTAGCTGGCATAATATAAAGAAAGTGCTTTGGAATTATGCTGATTTACTGATTGACGGCTTTAGAGCTGTCAATAAATCAGCATAAATACGTGCTTTATTATTTCTTGTTTACCTACAAAATCATATCACACAAATAGTGCTAAAATCAACGAACACTGCTGTACACTAAATTAATATTTTTAGGTAAATGTCTTTAACGGCCTTTTAAGGATGCGGCGAACGCCGCCGCTCGCAACTGTCGCTATATCTTATTGGCGGACGCAGGCCCGCCCGTGCTTGGGCGATAGGAATAATAGCAATTCAGAATTTGATCTAAATTTGGTGGTGTTCCGTAATACCAAAAATTATGTCTGAAAACTTGTATTTTTCACATCGTGTTGTTATTCTGTAACTATATAATATAAGCTATGTACCCAGTCACACAACGTAAGATATTGTTTTTAATACGAAACAAATAAGATGAAAACATGTCATGTATGCCGTAAAAATATGCAAAATGCGATTCTTTTATATTTAAATATGGGTATTTTGAAAAAATACCGTAGTTACGCGCGCCTGTAACTATTAGCCACGAGCTCCCCCAGCCTGGTCGGAATCCTTGGCCGAAATATGGCTTGAAGACACTTCAAAAACATTATATTTATTTTTAATAGATCGTCATTGTTAAACAATGCAAGATCATGTTAATTTAATTCCAAAGTAAAACGTACATTGTCAAAGCTACCAAATCCACGTGGTGGGCTAATAAATAATATCGAAACTACACGCTTAATTTCTAAAGGAAACCATTGAATATTAAAGTAAAATAAACAATAGAAGATCGATGATCAATCATGTTCATATCATATTATCATACATACTTACTTACCTAACAAGAATTCTATCAAAATACCTAAACACCTAAAAAACTGTGGTAGGTACATTGAATGCATGTATATAAATTAAAACAACTAAATCACTTTATTCTGTATTTTTCAAAAACAATCATATTAATTTAATACGAATTATGGTTTAATAAATAATGCTGGACATATTCACACAGCGTCATCTAGCCCCAAAGTAAGCAGAGCTTGTGTTATGGGAACTACATGACTGATATACTAGATACCTACTAATATATATTTTTTTGTAAATAAGTACATACATATTATACATAGAAAACACCGAGACAAATAATTGCATATACAAACATTTGTCCCGCAGGGGGAATCGAACCCGCAACCTTCTGTGTCTCAAGGGAGCCTTCGCCCACTGCGCCACAGAGGTCGTCAAATTGTTATTGAACTATCTTAATTTTCTATTAAAATAGTGTTTTATTCATTTTTAAAGTATTAACAGGAATGTGTATTTGTAGAATTTGTAGATTTACCAGAGCGACATAATCGCAACTTGATCAAGCTCTTTAATATAGAAAAAAAAAAAAAACCCACACTTAATAAGGAAAACCCATTTTTTTATAATATTCCAAAAATATCAATCTCTTAACTTTTACACACCAATAGCGGGGTTTGGAAAATTCTATAATCATAATGTCCATTGCACCTTGATACCTATACCCAACTGCGCCAAGCAATGAAGTATACTTTAATTTCCATTCAGCGTCATAATTCTTCTGTGCTCGTAGAATGTTCTCATAAAGGAGACCTTTTCACTTTGCTGTTGAATATGCCAATCATCAGCAGCAAAGCGGAAAAAGACAAATCTATGAAGAACTTGTGCTTCTAGAATCTTCTGTTGTCTTCATGGTCTGTACTTCTTTTCTTGAGGTTTGCATTCTTCTAGATCTTCTTTCTAAAGCTTTTAACCACGCTACTTACTTACAAAACAAACAAACAAACACGCTCACGACTGTCTTCCCCATCCCATCGCCGTTTATTGGAACACTAACTTTTGGCACATGCCTTCGAATTTTTGGTTCTAGGGCATGCCGATTTCCTTACGATGTTTTCCTTCACCGTTTTGAGCACGTGTTAATGCGCACATACATTTTTCGAATGGAAAAATCCATTGGTGCACGACCGAGTTCGAACCCACGACCTCCAGATCAGAAGTCGGGGTACCACCCACTAGGCCAACACGGCTAAAAACACTTAAAAATAAACAAATAAACTCGCTAGATTTAAAACCATACCTCATCGGTATAGTTCATCACACACCTAAACGCAGTCAATTTGACGTAGGCATCTCTACCTGATAATGCTTAGTACCTATCTTATAATTCACTTGTATCTGCAAATAAGTAAAAGTTACTGAAAAAAAACATTTTGCTACAATTTTAATTTAAAATTAAATTTTAATGTCGCTTAAGTAAAGTAAAGTAAGTCCCAAGTCGCACAAGAGTATTTGAAATTAATACCATAAACCTAGGACTGTGGATTCCAGACACAATACAAACTCTATTGTATCTTGAGTGGAAAAAGGAACATAAGGAAAATTTAAATATATTATGCAAGTTAAGTATAAATTTCTGGGAATTTACAAAAAAAAACATATTTAAGTACACTAGTTATGACTCCCAAAGTTTCATTCTGAATTTTAGTAACGTAGTATTGTAGATTCCAGTGATTCGATAATCTTCACTTAAATAGGTAGGTACCTACATTTCGAAATCATCACAACATTATCAGCTTCTTTTGATGTTCAAACGTCAGTCCAATGTGTTGAATTATAAATTCCAGTTAGGTGGTAGGTACTGGTCTACCCTCGGGACGTTTCTGTATATTTTTACTAGGAAACAGCTCTTGGCAGTACTGTAGTAATTACTATTTATAGTGTGTTGTATATCATTGCGCGAGAAATGTAAACATAATTACAGTTTGTGTAAATACGTGGTGTATAGAGGTCGGAGCAAAAACGTACGTTATTGGACTGGGTTCAGAAATATTACCTCGGTAAACTCAAAATACATTTGAAAAAGAGCAGGTACGAGACTGGTATGAGACATTACAGGGAACAAAATAATGGAACTCTCTGGTTGGGAAAATTTATGGAAACAGATTTTTAATAATCTCGAAATCTACTTTTTTTGTTAAATTGGAAAAGTATTAATAGATAATGGGAAAAAGAGCGTTTTATATACTTATGACAATAGTCGATTAGGCACTTTCTTTTGTAAAATGTCGTTTTAGAGGCTGACTGTGAGGCAGTTTTATCAAAATGCCGAATTTAGGTACCTAATGTTTCCAACGAATAAAACTATCTACTAATTAAAGGAAAAAGGATTTTTAATAAAAATCTTATTGCGTTGTCACACTCTTTGAGGATCGGGTCAACAATAGTTAGGTTCCTAGGTGTTTAATACGACGAAGCTTAACTTTATATAATCATCAGAACGGGCACGATAAAATACAATTATTTTTCACCCATATATCAGCAAAAACTACTCCAAGACATATCTATGTCTATTGTACACAACTCACGTTCCATTCTCAGGATGAATGATGCTTTAAATCTTTGCGAAAAGTATTGAAAGCGGGAAAGCGTTTAAATAAAAATGAAGGTCTTTGTTTAACAACTCTCTGAAAAGATGGATGGGATTTCGAACGGACTTTTGGCACGTTCAGAACAATATTTGGAAAGTGTAATTGTTACTACGATTTATGATAGAAAACTAGTAAGATTGGGTTGGTTGTGTTTGAGTGAAGTGAAAAAACCTGCTGCGCAACCTAGATCTTATTAGGAGGCCAATTGTTAGCGACCAAGTCTCACTGGCAATGTCACTGACGACGGACGGCTCTGTCGAAGTTGGACTTTCTTGGCGATGTGTCAGTAATTTTACTATCGTCTTTAGATAAAACGGCGTAGGTTTGACATGGGCATTTGACATATTTTGTGTCATGCTCAGAGGCCTAACCATCAAGTCTTATAGACAATTACCTACTGCTTTGCAGTTGAAGACGCTATAATCTTTTAACTTTTAATCGTCAAGTACAAAGCTGGATTTGAAATCTTTGCCTGAATTGAATTGCAGTAATATGATGGTTAGACTCCAGGTTCATTTTATGAAAATTCTGGGAGATGATATTCAGGTCTTTAGAGACCAGGTGTTATGACGATTCCGCCATAATGACTACCTACCTATATCATCCCAAAATCAAAGGTAAGTGATGTATTCGCCATTGACGTTGATGTTGTTTGAACGTCCGTTGGAATGTTGAGAAGGAGAAAACACATGCGTTGAAATAAAATTTAGGACATTGTAGCTATTTAGGATTTCTTGAGAATCTTGGACGTTATTGCATGACGCTGTGACTGTTAATGAGCTTAGACACTTGTCTTGTTAGGTAATTCAAGAACAAAATTTATTTATAATTTATTTAATATGGCACACAAAACATAATACAGTCAAACACAAAAATATAGGTAATAAATTAAAAACAAAAATTTAGATCTAGACAATATTCCAAAACATGTGTACACATCATATTTTTATTTAACACAACAGAATATAAAACTATACCAGGTAAGTAGCTATATATATATATATATATATATGAAATAATACATAAGTGCAAGCTACTCTTTTGCTAGAGCAGCTAAGATTACCTTTTTAAACTCGAACATATCATTATTTAAAACATCAAGTGAACTATAATTATTAACTAATATATCGTTGTATTACTAACTAATGGATTAAAGAAAGATGTTAAATGTTTAAATGCTAGATAAAATGTAATTTACTCATGGTATAAATTACTTTTTGTCATACTGGCCTCGGCATACTCTGTTTCAAAGTAGGTAGGTAAAGTAAAGGTGACCTGCCCGTCCTAAATTAGCCAGTTTAATTTATCCACTCTCGCTTTCACAACAAGTGATTTTTAAATACTTTAACACAAAACACAATTTATTATTTCCACGAAATATATAGGTACTGTTCGTCTTTCCCTGATATCGCACTGGCGTGTATCCAACAATGTTGCAGAATGTTAGCCGCATTCATAAAATTATATGTAAGTACTAGTACCTAGGTAATCTCACCTGAACTTACCTAATGATCTACCAAGTTTTGGCTATTTATTCCCACGTTAAATTTATTTTTGCAGAGTCTTGATCGGATAGAAATAGTACAAGGCTGATCTCTAAATAATCAACGGCTTCGATTGACGTGTAGCGTAGGTTTTTTGAATGTTCGTACAGATTTATTTGAATTGCTATGATGTGAATAATTTGGACGCAAAGTTAAAAAAAACTATAGAAAATCGAAGTATTTTTAATGGAACATATTCTCAGGTGAAAAAGATTCATTAGAAATAGGCCAAAATTGCTGTTGGTAAATTCATGGTCCGAACATACGTAGGTACTTGCAATTCCGACCCGGAGATTCACAATGACCAACCAAACCCCAAAAATACATGAAACACTTTTCAAGAAAATTATAATGTCCGTTACGAAACCTTAATATTTAAGCCTGAATAAATATATTATACAAAATTAACTTTAATATTAAATATTATGAAATTCCGTTGATTATGCAAAGAATTAGAACCATTTTTCTAAAGCCCTAATGTGAAGATAAATTAGAATACTAATTGCTCTTATATTCGAAAGATATCATCCCTGCCGTCGGGGCGCCGGCGCGGCGTCGCCGACGTAAATTTGTATTTGTACAAAGTGAAATTGTGTTTTTCTTTAAATGTTCCTGCCTACCAATTACTATTACTGACGCAAACGAATCAATCAACTCGCACTCTTACTATCTTTGTTTACACTAATCATTCATAATTCCTACAAAATGGAATGTCTTGAAGGAAGGCGAGTTTTGGCGTTCTTGAAGAAGATATTTTTCTTTAGGAATGCCAAAAATCGTCCAAAATTGTATGACTGCCCCAGAATGTGGAGAATACTTTCATGCGTTGAGGAAATCGATACGTTTTGTAGTATTCATAACTACAATTTAAGAAGGTAAGTATGTAAGTACTTTTATCTACTATAAAGAATAAAAAATTAGACATATCAATGTGTTCTTCAATTGGACTCACCCTAAGTAGTTAATATAAGTAGTCACAGATATTATAATACTATATCTACCTATATAGTGTTTGCTCTGCGATTTGCTCAGTCAGTATCATTATGCCTTGGCTCCTCATTCTGAGATCTTGATCTCAGAATGAGGAGAGTTCAAGATGACGAGTTCTACTATCACCTTACCGTGTCTGATTTATGTTCAAATCACCTACAGTCATTCACCGATGTTGTATGAATATAAATTGAGAAGAACTTCTTAATTCCGTATCTTTGCGTCTCGTCAACGGCCAACACAGTCTGTTATTTTGTAGGCTTGATACCAAAATAAACTCAGAAAAATGTTTACGCGGGCGCCGCCTTCTACTTCCCTCGTACGTTCATTTCCGAATTCCAACTAGGTACGCATAATATTATTCTTATGACGACATTTTGTCATACACGCTTTTAAGATTTAGACTAATATTACACCTCCATATAATATTAGTACGTACATAACATAACCTATAATCTAAGTGAAACTCTTTGATGACGTGAAAAGCCCATATTTATATATGGATTAGTTAATGAGGTTTTATGCAATCAATTTGTATGTTTTCAAGGATGGTTTTTAGATAGGTTCTATAGCCACAAGTCACTAGAGAGTGCCGAAATTCATGATGAAAATACACGTTAAGGGTTTTAAATCTTTATAAAAATTTAATTGTAGTCAAAATACTACCCGAGCACTTAAAATATCATATGAACATAACTGAAAAATTAACAGTCACCTGAATGCATTTGGCATTTGGCTATTGACCAATATGAATCAATATGCTTTGAATTCAAAGAAAATACAAAATGAATTGATATAGAGATAGTATACAGAGATGGATAGAACATAGCCATACAAACTTACTGATCGAAATTTTTGTAACAATACTTCCTCTAAATTTGCCTACGATCGGGCTTCCTAGCAGCGGAAACTGTGACGCAAAGATTCATGATGTTATAGCAATAGATTATGTATATAAAAACGTATGAAGATTTAGATTCCTAATCTTTTCATAACAGTCTTTTGTAACTTTGATAAGTCGAAACTTTGAAACATTTGCTTCATATTCAAAATCGAATAAAGGTAAAATTTCATTGGATTGCCCGTTTAGATTAGGTACAGTCAAGAAAAAGTGCATACGTTTACGTTATTTTTTAGTAATGTTTCAGCCCATGTTCAACTCTTTCTGGTACTCGATTGATAGGGTTAACGACTATAATCATCCCATAGACTTATGGGAACTAAGTACATAACTGATATTATACTTCTTATATATTGAGGGATCAGAATGTATGGAGGTATCCGAATGTATTATGAAAGTGAGATGTTTGACAGATTATTGTGTGATAGTAGGTATCCGAATGATAAAATGATTGATGAATGTGAATTGGAGTGGTTTGAATGAATGAAAAGAATGAATCTAAGATGTCTGAATGAACGAGTCTGTGTGTGTAACGGGACGACGAACTCACGAGAAGAAAACGATGTATTTATACTTACGAAGAACAAATAAAATATTTTTTAATGTATTTATACTTACGAAGAACAAATAAAACAAGAAGTTGAAAACTGAATTTATTTTGCTTCCGCATCCTACAATTTACCACGAGGCAAGGTTATTTTTTTTTGACGATACGACGAACTAAGACTACACAACATTTTTCTTGGCTTACGACGACGACGACGACGGATCACACGATGCCAAAATCTAAACGACGCAACAGCAAATATCAGTTATTGGATATTTCGGACGACGAAAATGGCGGTGCGGCAGAGCAACCTAACCTAGGTACGTAGGGCATGCTTCACCTCATGGAAGATTTAATTCCTAAATATGACGGAAAGGATAGGACGTATCCTGTGCAGCAGTGGATCCAAGACATTGATGATAATGGTGATATTTTCAACTGGTCTGCGACTCAGAGGCTCCTGGTGGCGCGGCGGTCTCACGGGTACGGCAGCGCTTTGGATACGCGCGGAGAAGACGCATAAGACATGGGACATATCAAAGCTGGAATCGGGAAGGAATTTTCTGATACAGTTGATATAAAACGGGACGACGAACTCACGAGAAGAAAGAATAAATTAGAAGAACATCTGGAGTTTACTTTCGTCATCAACTATGAGCGACCAGCATGCTGGTGATGATAGTGACGTTAGCATTGCTGACGTCACACTTTTTAAAGACCACTTTGGAGCTTCTGCTCCGTCATATTTATATATTTTAGTTACAACTACTAAGGGTCTATGAACTCCCGGTTTATTAATCGTTTCCTGAGAGTTACTTATTTCACCGGCTCAAAGAAACTGCACTGCAATAATCTTATGAAACTCAACCTTATATCGACCATTTTCCTGTTCCTGTAAAATCAGTTTTTCGAGGAAACATTTATGTTGAATGATTTGTTGCATTGCAGAAATCGTGTCATCTATTTTGATTTTATCACCAGAACCATCTAAAACGGGCGATATTATGTTGTTTTAGCGATATTTATGAAGAGGTTTATGTTTCCGTTATCGAGGTAAAAATTCTACAAGTTTGGCACAGATTAAAAGTTACTTATATCTCTCAATTTCATTGAAGCATTTTATTTAAATAATGGTTTCTATAAAATATGTCCGAGACACATGTGAGACTTTTGACGCGTGTTATTTATAGTTTTTCACAGAAAGCTTCATAGTGTTCCGTTTCATTCCGATCGACACGCCCTGAGGCTTAACGGCTTTGGTATTTCGAACTAATGGGTTAGTTATTCTAGTTTCCGATAGCTAATGCTACTCCGTAAAATAAAAAAGAGTATCACACAAATTCCTAAGTCAAATCTATTAAAAATCAATAAATGCACACTGAAAATTCACGCTAACAAGCCAGTTGAAAGTAAAATAATATTGTGGCTTCGCACAGACAGGCGACAGACAAAGTGATCCGACGGAACACTGCCAATTCTCTTGCACTTGAACAGATGACTTTCATTACAGTACTATTTTACGACCGATATTCATGAATTCATACGTCAAAAACTTCTACTGGTTTTCAACATATCTGTAGGATAGTAAGAATATTAAATTCTTATGTTATGTGATTGCAACACCATACGAATACTACAAAAGGTTTGTCTGAAGCCACTATCGCTAAGACAGCGTATTGTGCCACAGTTTCAGTATTAATGATAATAATTAAAAATCATTTCATTGTCCTTGTTTTCTCTATGAATCTCTGTATAAGATCATTCCTTCGTAATAGCTCTAACACAATCCAGTCCCTAAAGTCTTGCACCTTAAAGTTCCCTCGAATGCGTTATGTTTGGTAGTAACTCGCATGGAGTATGTTAAAACGAAACGAAGACATAACTAAATCGTCTTACTTATAACCAGATTCTGAACGACTTCCTGGTTAGCCGTTCTAGACGATTTGAGATAATTATTACCTTTTACACGAAATCGATCGTAAATTTAGAAATTAATGCGACATCGAACATTACTGTGGCCGTATTAACCTACATCATATTTTAGCATCCGATCTAGGGGTGTATCGAAGATTAGATCTGCCAATCTTTATTATAAAAGATATACATTAAAAAAAAGTATATGGCATTCTTCCATTGGTTATTTTATTCTATCTATTTTAGTTAAGGAAAACATCGTGAGGAAACCGGCATGCCCTAGAACCAAAAATTCGAAGGCATGTGCCCATAGTTAGTGTTCCAATAAGCGGCGATGGCCTTGCAACCTGTCACGTGGAATGCTTACTACTTGCAAAACGCGGGCATGTATCAAATGTAATGTTTGGACGTGCCTCTGACTACCCCCTACTTGGTATCCTCAAAGATCTACTCACTGAGTATGTATCTGAGGATGTCCACCATGGGGAATACAGTCGTGAGCGTGTTTCTATTTTTATTCTTATAAATGACATTTATTCATACAATGTACAAGTAGGTATTTACAAAAAATACAGATGAAACAGCTAGCTATCTAAAGACCGTTGCAAATGATTATTTTTATTATTATGTCTGTGCTTTAATTCGACTTACATAAATAATGAGTAAATAAAGTAAATAAAATATATTTACTTTATGACATTTCATTAGTCCTTTAAGTTCACCCACATACTAACGGCTGTTTTGCTTATCTCATTATTTTCGAAAGATGTTTTCACCCGTAACTTTTGACAAAAGTTCACTCGTTGGTGAACTTGGGCCTAAGTATAAGTTGGAAACATCAGTCTTGAGGGTATTCTGAGATATGGTTATATGAAACCTCTAAGTTAAAACGGTGATACGGTTCATCCCTAGCCAGCACGATATTATGAATGAACGAATGTGCAGCTTGAAAATACATCTAATGTGTTTGGTGCAATTTATTAACGTCCACTAATGCGGTTCGATGTTCATTCAGAACGCTCTGAGGATTAGAGTTGTCAATTCTATGTATTTTCTTCTGGTTTAAACAGCTATGGGTGGTTCGTTCATTTGTCGTGTATTTTTTTTTTTTTGGATCACCTTACGCTAGGTAAGAAGGTACCTACCACTTCCCTATTTCTTTAACACGTTCATATTAGCTTCACTAGTAACTAACTAACAAACAATGTAATCAAATCTTGGAAGTCTGTTTTAACCTACTTGTAATTGTTGTATAGAAATGAAATTTTGTGTGTATATGTAACTAGTTCGGATGACAATACTATAATTTGGTGTCTTGAAACTGATCTGATGATGGGGCCAGAAGGTAGATAGTGGAACTATTCAGTGGCTACTTTTGTACCCTCGAATTTGGGCTCATATAATTCATTTTAACGAGTCCAATAGATTGCACTTGGTGTCGAGGGTCTGATGATGGAGCCAGGAAGTGGATAGTGGAATTACTTTAATAATCTTAGTGCGTGATAAAAGCGTGTTTTTTTTAACTACACGTTACCTAGATCCCTTAATTTCAAAACGATTATGCCAATGGCAATAACTTTGCCATCTTAGCAATATATTAAAGTTTCAAAACTTGAAAATGGGAATGTTTAGGTAGAGAATGCGACGTTCCCTATTGCCATTTTATTAGTGCAATTTGTGGGCAGGTTGATATAGGTACTTATTAGTTATCCTGAAAATGTCCTTGTCCCATTAACCTGCAATGTTTGTTTGTGTTATCTACCTTTCCACCTTTGTTTTGGGAATATTTTTTACCCAAGTGATTTGATTATTTTTTCTGACTGAAATCTGCGACCACTAAAACTACCCTAATTTTTTTCTGCAATAGTCATATTATGAAAAACATCTCCACTCTACAAATTGAACATAAAGTATTCTCCCAGCTAATTAAACTAATTGCCATTCAGCGTGGCAATGCGGCCAGTATTTTGGGAACGCTTCCGTCTGGTAGTGATGTGGATCAGTTGATCCTTTCTATAAATCGTTTGCAACGGTCTTTAGATAGCTAGCTGTTTCATGTGTATTTTTTATATATTTATTTTATTATTAAATTATAAAAATAACGTCGACGTTGTTGACTTGTGTATCAAAGGTTTCTTTGTTCATTTATTTATCGAGATGTTTACTGGGAGAAACATCTCGATAAATAAATGAACCTGAGACTGTAGCCATACTATATAGCTATAGTCGTTACCTACCTATCTATAGCACAGGTTAAATCTGGAGCAGGGTAACGCCTTTAAAAATAAATTTCCGGGGATAAGGACGCGTCTTTCCCCTGTTATAATTACAGAGATGAAATGCTCTGGGCGTTGTGTTTATTAATAGCAAGTTATAAAAAAATAACGAAGAATTAAACATTTTCATTACATTTGAAATGAGATTCCTTGGAAAAGGCCTATGTCCAGCAGTTGACTTCATTCAGATATGAATTACTAAATATCTGGCTAACGATTTTACAAATAAATATGTAGCCTTGTGGGCGAATAATCTGCTGGGAAGCGCGAAGTGCGGTGCTGGCTCAATTCTCGTTGCGGGACACATGTTTGCATGTTCTTTTTGATTTTGACTTTATTGTATTGGTCTTGATGTTGCCCATTTTGCCTTTTTACACGACAGGTAGCCTGTCTTAAAAAAATCGCAAGTAGTGAGGCTAGTTTACGCTAAAACTCTGAGATACACTTTACTTCAGCATGTAAATTATTAGATGCGTACTCTTGATAGGGAGTTAATGATGCAAATTTATACGTGTTTCCTTGGTTAATTGAGTTGCTTATTTATCTCAGATCTCAGATTTGACATTTACAAAGCTTCAATGGTGATATCAATGGTTACAAAGCATGAAACGCTACGACCTGAGGATGATGGTGGGCATCATCACGGGACACTGTGATCTAAACCACCATCTCCTTAAGACTGGGGCCACAGATAGTGGAGTCTGTCGAGGTTGTCTCCAAGCTGAAGAGACTGTGATCACCACATACTGGTAATACACTGCACCGCCACAAATGAAGTCAGGTCGAAGACGGGACTGCAAGAACTCATCAACACATGCTCCCCGTCATCATTAACTAACAGGAGGTCAGGGATACTGGAGCACTGCTGTCATCAATTTCTTAATTTCTTGCCTTTCTTTCCTGGCTTGGTCGACGTTCAAAGTGATCCTCGTGATAATATAAAATAATAATAATAAATAAACGAATGTTGACTTTTGACTTTGACAACCCAGAGACCTTCTCCGCTACTTCAAGGAGTTGGGCTGGTTGGGGTCAGGTTAGAAGGGGGATAATGTACAATACACCCCAATGCGGGACGTCAGTGCAGACCTTAGTTCCCCCACTTAGAATTAGAATTAGAATGGTGACTCATCAATGGTCATCGTAAAATAAACACAATGAATTCCACAGTTTTAGCAAATGATTACATACCACCACAGCATTTTTGTCAACGGAGTTGTGGTAATATTTTCACTGTTATTTCATTCGAAGACGACGTTAATGGACCATCAAATTTTTGATCGCACCGTATTTCATGGAGCCTACAGACTCAGCTGCTAACATAAAATACGTTCGCGAACATATTAATTACCTACTTAGATTAGTCTTGTTTTTTTTCACTTTACAAGTACGTCTGCTAGCACGTTTGTCGCAACCGAAGTGGTTCTCAGAGAAATCTCGAGCACGAGATGACGTCAAAACCGTACTTCTGTATGAAAGTCGCATGAATTGTGACGTTATTTCACGAATGAGGTTTATTCGAGAATACTCGCCTCTGGTCTTGGCACGAGTCTGTACACCATAATGACACCATTATAGAGACAGAGGATTGTGGAACGTCCAATTTAATGTTCTACGGAATAGGTGTGTGCGTGTCAATGAAATATTTCGGCAGGTTTGTGAGCTTTATCCAGTTTTCCGCAGCTATTTGTGTCGCGTAAATTCTATTGTGATTTTTAACGAGTTACTCACTACCCTCAGACATAGTTTTGGACGTTTTGGAGGGACCTAAATGTCTATTTATGATATTAAATAAGATCTGAGGTCCATATTTGTGTACAACCAGCGCTTTAACTATGCTTTATACACATCAAGGTTTCAATTAATGTCCTGTTGACTGACAGCTATACGTTTTATTATACCGTCTCACCGAGTGGTATACTATGGCAGTCAGATAAGTATTTTAAGATCCATTCTTAAGAATCAACCGTGAAGTGAGCTGATCCTAGTAATTCATCCTGGATTTATGTGAGACTTAAATATTGAGGCATAAACTTATCACGTGACTTTCTTTTGGAAGCCAACCGCCTGTCCCGCACATCAAAGAGACTATTTAATTAGCTTGAGACGTTTATTCTCATGATACAACTGCTTTGCGCAACCAGTAGTGCTTCACAGAAATACTGTGGTGTCATTTTTGCAATTCGCTCTTCTATGAACTGTATTATTAAGGAGCCTTTGCGAGCCTCACTAAATCCTATAGGTTCTTTCATAAACGGTCACAAGGCTTTTTTCAGAATACCGGTGATCCTCAACCTGGTCACCGATTAAAAAATACCATTATCTAACAAGTTAAACAAGACCAGTAAAATGAGTATTGAATTGAAAAGTAAGCGCCATACATATAGACCTTCCACATGGAACCGACATATAAGACATTGGCGCTTTTATCAACTTACCATCCCCGTATTTATATAAGTTTTGTATTTGTCTGTATATATATGTTATGTTTTAGGAGTATAATACATTTTATTTACAAGTAGGTATATACAAAAAATACAGACGAAACAGCTAGCTATCTAAAGACCGTTGCATAATAATATTATTTAAGGTAGTTTACACAAGTTATTAACGATAGCCCCCAGCCACTTCAAAATCACATATAATCCTCTCCATCCAAAGGCTGTCTGGAAGAGATCGCTTTTAAGCGATAAGACCGCCCATTGTATCTTTGTCTTAATTTGTTATTGTTTATTTTGGGCATATCATAATTGTGTACAATAAAGTATGTTCATTCATTCATTCATCCCCAAAATAAATAAATAATGCTGGAATTTTCAGACGTCATTTAGCCTCAAACTAAGCAGAACTTTTTTGGGAAATACATAACTGATATAATAATTGTAAATACATACATTTTATATATCGAAAACACCCACGAAACAAATATTTGCGTACACATACATTTGTCCCGCGGCGAGAATCGAAACCGCAACCTTCTTCGTCTCAGGCGAGCCTTCGGCCACTGCACGCAAGAAACTCAACTTACTACAATATTATTGGATTATATTTAGGGATGAGACAAAGTGGGATGTCTACACACACGTTTTTGGTTATTTCTATTTTCATGCCCGAGCTATCAATTTTTCTCAGATATCGGTGCCAGTAAAAAATGCCAGTAAATCCAGTAAATAAGTTTGATTTATTTACTGGCGTTTTTTTGTTATTTTGGGGATTTTTTTTCAATTGTCATTTGAATAATGGGAGTAGTAATCTGTACGCTTATATACATTAACATGGACTCGCATATCTAAAGTATGTTTAGCATGAGCACCATAAGACAACGGTTTTATGTACGGTAGACAAAATACTTCTACTACTAAAAAATAATCTCATCAGATAAAAAAGAGAGAAAGAAATCATTTTTGTCTGCTCTTCCATCGATTAGATTATTGTCTTATGGGTGCTCGTGGTATTGAGACAGAGAAACGTCAACCGCTTATCCTTGCCGAAGAGTTTCTATAGTCCTCGTGATCTAGCAAAATAGGCGGGATATTAGACATTGTTAGTAGGTACTTATCTGTTGTCCGATAAAGGCAAAACAAAGGTGGGATAGCACGCACCGAAGGTTGTATTGTCTCGTACCTGCTCTACAAAAGAAAATCATTTTTTTTTATTAATTTGGAAATAGAGGCCTAAAAAAGATACATCAAATAAATGATTTATCAACAAGAATATGCCAGACTAGGAGATTAGAGAACAAATTAAACGAGGAATTATCTTCTTTTGTGCTTTAGGTACCATAAGAGCGCATACCAGTGAAGAAAAACATGAGTGAATGTTTACAGCGTCCCCGTTCCACTAAAATACACTCTAAAAGCGTTCTGAAAAATGGCTTGCTGAGCCTCGCTTCACAGCGGATGTTTAGATATGGATTACTTACATAGAAAATAATATGAAGAAAGCTTCATGCGTACATGGTTATATCAAGGCTAGAGAGGCGCTGGATATTATACCTCCTTCATGGGACTGCGTTTAGTAATTATTTTTATTGTTATAAACCTGAATATTTTTTTGAACTTTTATATAAGAGCTTATTTTATATCAGTTGAGGTCTAACCAGTGCATACCAAAAACTTAAGTCTGGTAAACCATAAGCTGTTAGCATGCTGTTAGCTATTAGCTAGTAAGTCTGTACCATGAGCCAAGATCTACTAAGCATCACAGTCATTCTTGCGAGTTTAATGATCTGATCACGACTCTATGATGCAATGGACGTGACAGGTTGATATCATAACAAAAGCTCGTAAAATCTCAAAACAGAATAAATTCTTAGTGCGGCCTTTCGAAACTATCTATACATAAATTACCAAAGCGTTATATCGAATATTTGACCTAGATTTTCGTAACTGATTTCGATGAATTGATACTTTGTTTACATAATTTTACAGGGATTTGGTTTATTTCTTTCAACGGCGAGATGGATTAAATTGTAGTTGCGAATTGCTGTTAGACGGTAAGTGCTCTGCATTTAGACTTAAAATGGGTTTACTCCACATTCATGCGTCATGCATGGAGCAAGACGATATATAGGAGTCTGGCTGTAGAGACGATCGGCTACAAAATGCAGTTATTTTAATCTATAAACAGCCAATACTGTTACTAGTCTGTTTGAGATAGCTTATAGTGTGTGTTACACATATCGTAGATAACCAACACTGATTTAGATACAAGCATAACACTCTGAACTACGCTCTACTTTTTTCTGACATGATTTTTCTCGTTAAATTCCGGGAGAACTTTATGTAGATTCCAGAATAATACATCATCTTGCAATGCCCATAACAGCCATAAAGTTTTTTGTCGCATTGACACACCATAGACTACTGCTACGTTGTCTCTACATGGCCCTCTACGGTGTAGAACATCTACACCGTTGATGTTACATTCATCAGTGCAAAAAACTATCTGCAGTTTTTGTTTGTTGTGTCAATAGTTCTTTCGTGTTTAGCTTGCGTCAGAACGGGGTATAGTCTATGGGGTATTGAAATGGTCCTTGTGACCAATGCGGTAAAATCGGCATATTTTGTTGTTACCTATTTTGACTTATTTATGTTGCTATGTATTTTGGTATAAAAACTCATAAAGTTATGAGTACATTTTGTAATAAATATAAAACTACCAACCTACCACCAAGTGACGTGGAACCTATCTTGTATCCATATAAAACATTTACAAAAATTACAATCGCCGCAACTAGCAAAATTATGATAAAAGACAACCTTTTAAAAAATTACCGGCATTATTATTTATTTATTTTATCACTAAGTAGTGTCTATCTTAAAGTCATATTTAAGTAACACTTATGACTGCTAGTGATATATGTTATTTGAAACACATTTTAGCTGTATAAAGACATATCTACAACAAAATGATGTCAACCTATTACATAAACGTTTACTCAGCTGATTTGTACAGCATGTATAACACAGCTGTAAAATGATACTCATAATTAAGAGCAGTTTTTTTGTACAGCAGGTTTTCATGATACTATTAAAACGCAAAAGTAAACTAATGTGGCTCCAAGATCACTTATATGGAGCTGTTGTTATATTCAATAGTTAACCCGTGATATAAAATATGTCATGGTATCTGTAATACCTCAAATATGCTCTATATAAGTATCTGTTAACGCCTGTGCTAAATAAATCACCATTAACCATAATCGACCATTATTTGCAGCGTTTTACCTGAAATGCGCGCGGCCGCCGCCTGGTGTCGCCACTGGACCGGAAACACAAAGGAATAAAAGTACGAAAAACGCTAGGAAACGACGGAAACGGATATGCCCTCTCAATAAATAAAGCTTCCAGTGACTAGTCTTTTAATAACACCCAAAAGATATAATGAAGCATCGAGCAGAGCTCATATAACATTTAACACTTATCTCTAACATTTATCTCTAATTTAACAGTAAAAAGATGCATATCTATTTACAAGGAAACGATTACAAAACCTTTCTGCTCTATTTAAGAATTTCTAACACCAAATTATAACAAAACATCATTAGTCGGCGACCATTAAGGTGATTTATTTACTGCTACTTTATTTAAATAAATAATTAACTATATTTAGATTTATTTATGGGTGTCTTCACAATTTTTTTTTTTATTATTTAATTATATAAGTACTATGATTTCGATGGTGGCATAAATAGTCGATTGTGGTACAAGGTACCAAAATAATGTATTGAGGGCGAGAGCGATTGTTTGAATCCAGAGCTAAGCGAAGGGTTCTAGAATTGAATCCCGAGCGTAGCGAGGGATTCAAAGTACGTCGCTCGAGGTTAAATAATTTTGGTACCACACTCTGCTTTTCATCCCCCTTTAAGAGAAAAATAAATAAGAGATGCTTGTAGTAGTGACGAATATTTATATTTACATAACCAAATTACAAATTTATTTTAATGAATAACTTTGCTTTTTGTTATTTTTTCCATGTAATTAAATTATCATAGGCTTTTAGATATTTTTCTCTCGATTTGTTTGGTAGTAAATTGTTTATGACAGTTTCTGCGTTTAATTTTACACTCTTTCTGGTGTTAATATTCCACTTTCTTACAAGAACTCATCTTTTATTCAATTTGTGTGAATCAAATTAAAAAATGTCTGTAATATTTTGATAAAAAGTAATAAAAACGAATAAAAGTTCCCGCGGTTTTTTTTATTTAGTTAGCCAATGCCGCGTCGACAGGCGCGCTTTTTTTATTACCAGCCAGGATTTTATCGAAGCGAATTGCGTTCAAACTTTTTAAATAAATAGTGTTCCAAATTCAAAAGTCATTGTTATCAAGTGCGCCGGAATGACCCTTTTTGCTCGCACTTATCGAGGAACAAACATCGTTTTTCGAATAGATGGGATGAAAAATAACAATTGTATTCAATGGGGTATGCATATATGGGGTAAATAGTATTACTTGCGTCGCGGGAAAAAAGTAAATTAACGAGATATTACATGCAGTGTGAAGAAAATTATTCAACAGGTAGATTATACTTACGACGTTGGTAACCCCGTAGGGCGTTCCTTCGAATGTTCTGCTCCCTATTTTGTATATGAAAGTCACTCGGTGACGAACACTAATCGAATCCAAAAACATGAAGAATAGACATCATAGCTGTAATAGTGCAGCGAAATCCAAAATCTTTGAGAGCTGGATACGGCCAGACCTAGATCATGGTAAGGTAGTAGAGACAACGAAAATACTTAGATACCTATAGGGCCGACGAGCTTGTATGATTCTCTACTACCCCTTCAGGTAACAGGCGTGACGTTATGAATGTAGCTATAGTATATCCTTACTTAACTTTTTTCTTTATTCCTTTATGCTACAGTATATAGGTATGTAGGGCCAATATTGCTGATTGAAACGAACGCAAGCACTAAGATCAGATTTTTATGGGACACTTCTACCCATTGACTGAATGCAATGAATTGCAATGCTAAGTAGCCATGCTTCATTGATCTGTCGCTGGCTTTGAGACAATACATAAGTAATGTATTGTCTCAAAGCCAGCGACAGTACGGAGTGTATACAAAAAAAATACAGTATAGGTAACATAATAGGTACAGTTATTAATTATTATATTTGTGCTTATAATAAGTCCTAATAAGGGTAAATGCAAAGTTTTTTTTCCGATGGGAAAATGCTTTTACGCATGTCCCCAGCCTGAGGAGAGCTGAGGGGCTCACCAACCAGACCACTAACAAAGTATTAGTGGGTGGTACCATACCGACTAAAAACCCATCGATATGACTTATTTCACCTTAGGGCTAATGCGTCGTCAGACCGAACGTCATGGGCCGATTCGTTTGACGGCGCGTTAGCACTGGACAGGGCTACGGGTTCCCGGTCGGATTCGACCGCGGCCCTTTCGGTGATCGCCCGCCTTTGGCGGACCCCTCGTTACCCCCTTGTGAGGGAGGGGATGACTTGGAATATTTAAGACATCCCCCGACGCAGGAGGCCAGTGCAATGCAGGAGTAGGTGTCCTCGTACCCAAAACCTGCTGGCCCCCATTGAGCGGAAGAAGGCGAAGGAATTGCCGCCGCATCTTTTCATTCCTCCGCCTGCGGCTCATCTTGACGATCTTCCTCCCTGATCCGCTCTGCCATCTCCTTTCGCAGATAACGTCTTCGCAGAAGGAGACCATGGCTGCTCAGGCCTCTGGTTATCGAGCATAGCGACCACAACGCTCGACAACGAAAGATCCTGTCCAACAACCGCCTCTAGCACCTGACGCTGTGGTTTAAGTTAATGCAACCTTAGTTTAACTAGACCTAAGATCAAATATTTATTGTTAGTAGGTATGTCTGAAACGGGCAAGCTGTTGAAATGACTACCAATCTTTATACATAGTTTTAGCAATAAACATTTACTTTAGGTATCAGAATATCGGTACTATATTGGAAATAATAGCATGATCGTGAAGGAAACATAAAAATAAACAATAGGTATCTAAGCGATTAGTCAAAGTAATTTATGAAATTAAGTATTAACGAACACCTTTACTGCTACTGTAAAAACCTACTGTAACACTCTCTATACCGGGACCTACTAAGCTACAAAACAGAAATCGGAAGAACTTAAACCTAAAACAGTAATGCAATTGTTGGGTTTTACACGCTAAGAGTTACGGACTTGTTGGTAAACCGTTTCAATGCATTTAGAAGTTGGAAGCTTTTCGAAGAGCAATCTGACTTACTAGGGATGGCTATACCACAGGACCTACTAAGCTACAAAACAGAAATCAGAAGAACTTAAACGTAAAACAGTAATGCAATTGTTGGGTTTTACACGCTAAGAGTTACGGACTTGTTGGCAAACCATTTCAATGCATTTAGAAGTTGGAAGCTTTACGAAGAGCAATGAAATACGAAAATATCTCACCCCGTTCCGTATAAATCCAAATGTTCCATATCATCTGAAACAGAGCCATAAAACAAAAATGCAGCGGCCCATGAAGTATTTAGCCAGATCATATCATCGTAAAAGTTTACGGGCCTGCGTGCCTAACGAAAGTATCTACAAAATGCAAAAATAGACGTTGTAAAACAACATTTCTGTGGAAATGTTCTGGCTATTATCTTTATTTACGATTCCCTACTTTTTTCAACGAATAAATCATATTCCAGACGAGTTAGCGGGCGGTGAAATAAAAATATTTTTGAAATGGGTTGCAATTTTTGTAGGAGAACGTTCCTTATGAATTTGAAGAGGTGATCGGTATTTAGTCTACCTAGAGACTGAAGAATAGAAGAAACGTTTTATGATGAAAAGTTCTTAATAGTTGTTTACAGATTTGCCTTTGTCGTAGATTAATGTGAGTTCGGCAGTCTCTACCAAAACTGTCTGTTTCAATAAATGCAAATAAGGGTGTAGGCTAGTATTATAATATAATATCTGTGGTGTAGGTAAGTACTTACATCGCAACAACACACACTGACACATCCACCTGCGCCCTCGCACGTACGCGCCAAACTCTTCTCTACTGATTTAAATTTATTAAATAAATCTCGATAAAAATATAATTTTAGGATCGACCGCGCGCGCGTCCGTCTACCCATTGACGCATACGTTTCGGACTAAATCACTGCAGCGCTATTCCGCGGTTCTGTAAACACAGCGGTGGTAAAACTAGACCAGAAACCTTTGGACCATCCCGACTCTGCCATCACTACGTTTTGGTCTGGAAAGAAGAGGAAACGGAGACCTAATTATAATGGAAGGTTCCACCCTTGCCGCGTTATAAATAACTTTGATAAACATTTTATTGCAATGGAGTTAGGTTTACTTTGGCTTGTTCTGTGGTGTGTTTATAAAATGGTAGGCAATAAGTTCTGTTTTGGGCACGGTGTGAGTCAGGATGAGGAAATGCGTGCAAGTTATAATTTCGGCTCGCGGCCGACTGTTGATAGATTTTATAAATCTCGGTGGGATATTGGAAGTGCGGGTGGCAACACTCTTTCAGATACAAATTATTCTGGGAAATGCTATAACTCATTTGGCGTCGACTTTAATCATGTCAGAGCTAATGTGAAAAGGTCTGATTGAGAAAAGAGATAGTTGAAAAATATGAATAATTCGTCGGTGTATGTTCAAAGCAACGAGCACAGAGTAACATTCTAGAAAATTCGTCTTAGGATAATAATTTACCAATGTTTTTTTTTAACACATCTGTATTTAGTTGGATAGTTAGTATTATAAAAAAACTTGGAATTGTCAACCCTTGCCGTACCTTACGATTAATGTAGATAAATATTCTACCTAGGTAAATTTAAATTTGGACGACTTAGCCTTGAGTTCATTAACAAAATAAACGGACGGTCAAGTCTAAATATTGAACAAGATGAATGACAGATTCCTATGAAAACATGTGTCAAATAGCTTTGATTAGGACCTAGCTGCCCGTTATTGGGTTCCGCTCCTATTGGTAAGCCAGGTTCGATTCCCGTTGCGGAATAAATGCTTGCATGTTCTGCAGGTATTTGTTACAGGTCTGGGTGTTGACTACCATGTTACTCGTAGTTCCTGATATCCACGACACAGGGAATCTTATTGTGGTCTCAAAACGTATGTGAATATTTATTTTTTTATAATGCGGGAACCACGCAGCGCATCTTTGCTTTTTGTTTGAGAATATGGCCTACTATGTATTAAATCTTATACCGTGTCTGAAAATGCATGACAATAAAATGTTATTTACATAATATAGAAAAAGTTTATTCATTATTTATTCAGAGAACGTAACCTAATGTTATAGTAGGTACCTACCTAATTGATTATAGAGTTTTAATGGCTCACTTTCACAATCCAACATTCAATTTGGTTGGAACAGGAATTCCATTATTTCTACCAGGTCTACAGTACCTGGGTGTCTAGACAAATTCCAATTTCCGTTGGCGTTAACGCCTGCGCAAAGAATGAATTTTATGGAAATGACATTAGCTGTTGAAATGTGGTATTTGTCTAGTCTAGACCATGACAGACGATCTTGGGCCACCTCCATCCACAGTCATCCTACCTTTCTTCTGTGTACAGTGTCCCGACTTGCCTGCCATCTTTCGAACTTCATGAATGAGGAAATTTGGCCTAGACAAATACCTCAGTTAGTTAGCTTAGTTTTCCTTTGCACGCATATTTGGCAAGGTAAAACTTGGCAGCAGTCACGTGACATTTCCACAGCTAATGTAATTTCCATACAATTCATTCAATCTTTCCGCAGGTGTTAACGCTAACAGAAAGTGGTATTTGTCTAGACACTCTGGACAACTGCAAATTTACGTGGCACGTTACGTGGTTACGTATTAACAAGTAGTGATAAGTTTTTAGTCTCTAAGGTATTAATGTTATGGGTATATTGCAATTTTTACTGTTGTTGCCTAAACATTTTTTTTATTTGTACAAAAACTCCTTCGCCCGGGATCTCCTTCACAGGGGATATGTGAAATAAGCCAATTTTAAGACCTGTGACTTTAGTTCTACGTATAATAACAAATATATACGTACAACGGGATCTGACCTCGAGTACAATACTATTAACTAGCTTCTGCCCACTGCATTACCCGTGTGGTACCCGGATCAAAGTACCCTTAACACTCAACACTGATCTAGATACTATGCCAAGTTTCATCCAAATCGGATTAGCCGTTACGAAGCTTATTCGCATTTATAACATATTAGTAAGATTTTGTTTTGTCTATTGTTGGGGGCATAACAGAGTATGGGGTAACTGATCGATAAATTCTGACATATATAATAATCGAGTTAATAGTCGAATTCGACATAGGTATGATGATAAATTTAAAAAAGTATTTTTGGGACACTAAATTTAATGTTCTCTATAAATGTAATTTTCAATTTAAATTAACAAACACATTTATGAGAGATCAGCTTAATCTATTTAGTACTGGTAGACAATTCATGGTATTTCATATTGCGAAACGCCAAATTTCACGCACCCTACCGCACCGCCTAGTCTTCATCAGCGTCGCGATCACTCACCCTGATGAAGACTCTCGGAATGAGTCGAAACTTAGTCGGTGCCTTCGCCACTAGTACGTGAAAATTGCCGTTTTACAATATGAATGACCAAATTCAAGATAGTTTTTTTAAATAAACTCTATGATATAACTTTTGAAACTATCATGCTTATGTACTATATTTTTACTAAAAAACGGGATATTTACCATGATTTGTGAGTTTGTATGTTTCCCGATATTTCGGCGCAGTTCAATGTACCATGATCACGGAAGGAACTGAAACTTTGGCGGGTTTTGAATGTTAGCGGCAGATAAATCGATCTACCCTCTTTCTCACTCTAAAAAAAATAATCATAGTAAATATCCCATTTTTAAGCAAACAATTTATAAACTCTATGGTTCATTCCCAAGGGCCCTCTGCAGCCACCAGCGGCGACGGCGCCGCCTCCTACGGCTAGCGCTTCGTCATTGTGCGTTCCTCACGGCCTCCGCCACGTCCGCCATCTTCAACCCCTCCAGTATATACAGCAGATTCTCAACCGACGCATCCTCATCATCGTCGAACCACAGCTGCACCATGTTCTTGGCACGCAGCTCGTCCGTCGCGTTCTCCGTGTCGAAGTACTGTATCTCGTCGGGCTTGTAGCCCAGTTTCGCAGCGAGTTTCCTCCAGTCGGTGAGCGCAGATGAGATGGCTTCCAGCTGGGACGGCGTTATCATTGTGACGCGCGAGCGGGACCCCTTGTCGTAGTACTCTTCGGCGGCCGTTGAATCTGGCACCTGGGTAACATTTTTTATTATTATACAACTGAAGTTGGCAACCACTAGGCCGTGTTGGCCGAGTGGACGATACCCCGACTTCTGATCAACGTTCTGATTAACGTGTTCTATGTACGCTTGCGACACCAGAAGAATCGCTCGCGCGTTGCCGACCATGAGACATTACGGGTGAAGTCTCTTTTCGAACCGCAATGCGAGCATTACTGCTTGGCGGTAGAAAGAAGCTCTACTACTACTAAAGAATTATAATGATATATTTGTGAAGTTTGTTACCAAATAAACTTATCTTATCTTATAATATTTAAAAAAAAATACCTCAACTGGACTCGAATCTGCCTCCCGCTTGGTAAGCGGGGGCTATACCGAGGACGTATAATACAGCACATTAAAAAGCAAATAACCATAGTTTTTTTTAATATTTTTCTATTTAATTTTTAACTGCGCTGGCAAATTTTTACAGAAAAAACTATACATTTTAAAAATTTACAGTTCTAAAATTTTGAAACACTTTTTGGATGAAGGTTTAAACGCTATAACGAGGGGGAGCCCCCTTTAAAAAAATATAAAAAAAAACTATCTTGTCTTGTACTAAATAAATTTGTGTGGTGGTACGGTGCTGAATTCTAAGAGCGCGAGTGTGGCTCGCACTTGGCCGGTTTTATTACCTGTTCAATGTCTTCTGCGTCTCCCTCTTTCATGAGATCAGCCTCCATTTGCTCATCAGTGTTATCTTCTTCAGTAGCGTCCTAAATACAACAAAAATACATTTAAGCTGGTATTATAAAGAAATGTTACTACATAATGATAACTATTCAGAAAATAAATTGGTCTCATTCGATTTTGGCTATATGATGCTGTGTGAAATATGACCAGCATTATTTATTTATTATCCTATCCTACTACTATTATAAACGCGAAAGTTTGTGAGGATGGATGTTTGTTACTCTTTCACGTAAAAACTACTGAACTTTGATGAAACTTTACAGTAATATAGCTTATACATCAGAATAACACATAGGCTACTTTTCATCCGGGTACCACGCGGGCGAAGCCGTAGGCAGAAGCTAGTATGCATATAATTTACATTTCATTAATTTATTCATACCTGTTTCATGGTTTTATCTGTGCTTGTTCTGGAGGGGTCTCCGTTGGTGACGCTGGCTGCGGCCGCCGCGGCTTTCTCGCGACTTATACACTCCACCTGAACACAACGCATCACTTTATTTATTTGATTTTTTTAGATCGCTGTCAGCGATAAGACCGCCATTTGTAGGACGTGCTTTCATTATGTTCCTCAATAAAGTAATTTTCATTTAATTATTTAGTAACATATTTACATTGCCATTACAGTGCAGCACCAAAGCGACAAAGAAATATAAAAAGACATACACAATACATACTAAACATTAACATTTACAAAATTCAACCAACAAGCTACTAACTATAACTTAATACTATAGCTTAAAATAAATCACTTTACATATTCCTATGCGGCCTATCCAAAAATGTTAAAACCACATCCCTTAATTTTGGCAAGGACATAAAAAATATATCAAAATCCTCATAAAAAAATTAATTTAAAGAAAGACACAACGATACCGTCATACCTCTTAGAATTAGCAAGTTGTAGCAATGGCCAGGTTTAACAGGGTAGTAATTGAGCAGATATTTTAAGCCTAAACTGGGTAATTACGACCATGAAAGTTAACAACTTTTCCTGATAAAGAAATCCTTGAATTGTTTGAAACATCCTTTTAACAGCTGTATTTTGACTGTGTGCCAACTCTGAGACTACTTTTTATTGAACAAGATGTTTGACATCGGAAACCCTACTTAAAACAGCTAATTTATTCGTATTTACTAAAATTTTCTTGAATAAAAACAGCGAATACACAAAAGTCATAGAGCATTTTGTTGTTCGTCGAGACAAAAAATGCTATACGACTTTTGCTCTACAAATGATCGTTGTGAAGTGTTGAGAATCGTCCCTTAGGGATAAATAACATACTAGTTCTAGGACATCCTACTCGCAGAACCGACAACAAACTCGTCGTGGACTCGAATGGTGACCACGAACCGGACGACTTAGTGTAGGAGCGCCCCGATGGACGATAACATCACAAAGGTTACGGGAAGCCAGTGGATGGAGGTGGCCCAAGATCGTTCGTATTGTCGTCGTTGTTAGGATCGGTTGTCAGTTTTGTAAGCTACATGGCCCAACCACACGCTATGTCCTAATTGCCGTGTTGTTAGACCGCAAAATCGGTTTTGCCGTGCAAGAGAATTAGTTTTGTCGATCGTCCGACGATGGCTTTATCATATTTCTGCCACTTATTAGACCACACTTTGCGATTTCTAGTTTTTGTTCCATTTACTCCATAATATTGGTACTTCAGTTATTAAATCGGTACACGTTGATAACAAACCGTTTTGAAATCAAATGCGCCGACCAAAAAAATGCGACGTTGCATGACCGTGCGCCTTGCCAGTTAAGACAGCTCCATTCGAAGGGCTGTTTGCATTTTCGTATCGTATTGCGACAGCTAATCAGCATCACCCGTGATTAAACGTTCTGCCGCTCATAGCGCCGTAGACTTTACCATAGCGTCGAGGAACTCGGGCAAACAGCCAATGGGATTGTTCGTGTGTACGAAGAAGTGCGGTGAGCGTCGCGCGAGCAGACGCAGCGCGCGCCACCCCCAGCCGCCGCACGCCGTGCGACGTCGCCCGTCCGCGGCGGTCTCCGCGCCCGTCACCATGTACGAATCTGAGGAGGTAAATACACCATGCTTAGTGACATTGAGGGTCGACAGCAAGCGAGTAAGGCACGCGTCGTAATCACCACATGCATGGCTTTGTGAACGTGAAAGGTGCAGTGGTCTTTCTGTTCAGTACATAGTACTTGTTGCAAGCGTCCATAGGCTACGGTAACAGTTTAACAACAAGAGCTTGGCGCTTACCAACATTTAAATGTGTATATTTACATTTTATATATATATTCTGGCCATGTCTCACATGACCTGGCGTCTAGATAAATACCTTACTTTTCCGCTACGCTAACGTCTAGACCCTGGGGGTCTTCCAAAGGAAATTACTCACTCGATTAATAACAGAACAACTGTTACTTGTAGCCATAGGACCCTGGGCAAATGGATCAGCCCGCCGGAAAATATTCACTTGGTATACCAAGAGAAAACACTTCCGACCATGTAAGATTTAAATAATGCGAACTTGCTTACCTAAAGAAGGCATGAAATCTCGCTCTTTGGTGCGACAAGCGGTAAGATTATCAGGGCACAGGTTCCAAAGCTTTGTCAGCTCATTGCTGAAAAAAATGGGAAATAATTTACAAATCAACAAGATAAAAGCGTAGTTCGATTGCCACCAAAATATAGCTCAATAAAAAATAACGAGTAGGGTTTGTTGCCTGATTCTTAAAGGCTAGGTCGCGGCGAAACATTGGAGTAAATTCACTTTAAAATTTTAGATTTGCGTTGTTTCATAGTAAGCTGACGTTTCATTATGATCTTTGTGATTTCAATGAATCCTATTTTATAACTATTGACTTTGATTTTCACATTGACATTACACCAACATAATGGGAACAAGTAATTTTAACAGGTCCGGAACTTCCAAAACTTGAAAAGGACCTCTTTTTGAGCTAAAGAAAGGATGGACAATTTGTATAAATTAAAAACTCAGAGAAAAATGTGGAAGCATTAACACGGAAAGTTTAGTCAAGAAGTATCCGTGTTTTATAAGTTTTATTATTCATGTTAAGTCCAGAGATTCATAATACACACAATCGTTTTATCGGCAAATGCATCTCATCCAGACAACATTTCAAGTACTCACTTGCCCATATAAGATCTGTCCGTCCCTTCATACTCCTTTATGATATCACCCACCGGACGTCTTCTCTTCCTGATTTTGCGCACTTCATCGCTGGAGTCTGTTTGGATGGGTGGCTTCGGTTTTTGGAACTCTGCAAAGAATTGTAAATAAGTTACCCTCTTCATGAAGACCTTGGTGGTGCGGCGGGCTAGCGGCCGGCTGAGACGCAAGAGATGCGAGCTTCGATTCCCGCTGCGGGATAAATGTTTGCATGCTCTGCAGACAAATGTTTGTATCATGTGTAAATGTTTGTCTCGGATATGGGTGTTCCCCATGTATAAAATGTATGTATTTACAAAAAAAAAGGATATACTCGTAATTAGTAGGTATATCAGTAATAAAGTACTAGATGATGCTGTGTGAAATATGTCCAGCATTATTATTATTATTCGTTCCAGAGTGGTCTAGACAATTAGCTCACGCATAGTTTTCCTTTCACGCTAACACAAATTTGTCAAGGAAAAACTTGGTAGAAGTCACATGACATTTCCACAGCTAATGTCATTTCTTTTCCCATTTTTGTTTCAATTTATTTGTGACTGGCTTTAGTTTTTACCTGGACACCCATCATTCTTCCAGCTGTTCCAGTGCTCTTCTTTTTTCAGTATGCTTTTGACGCATTCTGCGAATCGCTTGCCGTGCGGCGGCGTCTCGCCCAACAAACGATAGATGAGTGACGTTGTTTCTTTTACCCATTCGGACTGGTCTGACTTTAATTCTTGAGATTCCCTGCAAAAGACAAAGTCAAGAGTTAATTATTAAATTGAAATCACAAAGATTACTCAGAATCTAAGAATCTATTTTGACGACCTCTGTGGCGCAGTGGGCGAAGGGCCGCCTAAAACGCAAAAGGTTGCGGGTTCGATTCCCGCCGCGGGACAAACCTTTTCATCTGCAAATATTTGTCTCAGGATCTGGGTGTTTTCTATGTATAATATGTATGTATTTACAAAGTAAGCAAAGCTTGTGTTATGTAATTCCCATAACACAAGCTCTGCTTACTTTGGGGCTAGATGATGCTGTGTGAAAAATGACCAGCTTTATTATTATTATAATCATTGACTTAGGGAATTTATGCTGAATATGAATTAAAATTGTGAATTTGATAACTACATATATTTTTTAGTCATTGGTTACATTTAATTATGTATAACAAAGAGTTTGTAACAAATCAATCCATGTTAATGCATCCTTCATGGAACCTGAAGCATATAAAGCTATTTCATTAAAGATTTAGGCGGCAAAAACTGTGTACCATACACCAATATTACCAATATAATGTGTGGTAATGAGATGAAATCTCTACTGACAATACAAGCAACCAATCAATTAAATTAATTAATTGCTGACAGCCATTCTACATTGAAAAGCAATGTTTATTTGTTGGGTGGAATATAAGCCAGCACTTTGCTATCTTGTAAACTCCTAAGGCTCTCTGCCTGCCTTTATAGATTTTGTGTGTATCAATGAAGCAGTAATTACATCTTAAACTTGACAGTTGAGGTCAGGTACTGGAATAAGATCAAAAACTGTATCAGGACACATCTTCTGAAATTGGAGTCTGAAAGTTGCAGTTCCAAGAGCTTCTGATTGGTCAGGAACTTGGCGAAGTAATGTTGTTCTTTGCTTGATTCTGGCATTTCTATGTCCGTGTTGACTGGTTTCAGTCTGTTCAGCTTAGATTTCTGTAGCTCAACCAATTCTAACTTGTAGGATGAGAATGCAGATAGAACACTGCCTGAATGCTGAAACAAAGAAGCTAACTTAAAATACTATTTTTTTATAAAAAGGGTTTTTTAATTGACCAATATACATATGCATAGTGCACAATAGGATTTCCAGTATTGTGGGTATCAGAAACTATAAGGCATGTAGCACCACAACACCCAGACCCAGAAGAAATATTAGAACATGCAAACATTTGTCCCACTGGCGGAATCAAACCCAAACTCTTGCATCACAGCTGGCTACTCACCTGCCCGATTGTGTTTGCTATATATGCTAGCCTGCATTCATACATAAATTTTATATAGGTTTCATGCCAGTCTTATTGAGCTTGAAATTAGCTCTAAAATTAAGGCAATATCATCAGTATGTATAAAATATTAAATAATACTTACAGCAACAAAAGTTTTCCATTGCAGTTTATTATAACATGTATTAGGGTTCCGGAAGTAGTCTTGCAAACTCCAGAACCTACAATACAAGTTGTAATCAATCATCAACTTGCTTTTATCATCATCATCAACAACCATCTCTTCATCTAATGCATCTTTCAGTGTACTGGAGTTATTTCCACCAAACTCTGTTAAGTTCTCAAGGTTGAATTCTGAGACAATGTTCAGTCCAGAGCGTTCAGAGAATGGAAAGAATTTAGCAAGGAATAACAGGATTCTGCCACAGAAAACTGTGTTCTGTGAGCGGGACAGTCTGCGAAGGAGGTCGTTGCACATTCTCAGGAGATTATTCTTACATGCTACAAAGAAAAGTTCCTCTTTCCAGATATTGACGCCGTTTTCAACGTATGAGAACATTTTTTCGCATTTGTTCAGCGTGAGCGCATCGAATATATCTCCGAGGAGTACCACGGGCATCGTAGGAGTCACCATCTGCCGTCTACACGACTCTATGCAGAAACAAACAAAAGATTCCAGTGTGTCTGGCTCCTCGACGAGCAAGTCCAAGAGCTTATCTCTATAAGCTTGGTCCATAGCCGCTTTTCTATCAGTCTCATTGGCATTTTTAGAGAATGAATCCAGCAAATCTATGTTGTTGGTTGCAAAGGCCTTGGAGAGTACGTCCTGAATAGAAACAATAGTTTAGCGAAACTCCAAATCTTGTATTTCCAAAATGAGAGGTTATGTTTGTTTTCGTTACCTTGTATTTTACTCGTAACTCCTCAAAACCAAGTTTGTCAGACATCTTTATAAATGGATATCAATTAACTGATCACAATCATGAAGAGGTAACCGTTTATTCATAAAATCAGGCAAAAAAGAAGATATCTACAAAACGAATCGAATCAACACAAATTCTCGGCCACAGCATACCTACATTACGTTAGTATCTAGAAGTAGTCTGTGGTGTGGCTAGTTTCCTTTAAAAAAAGATCATAGGTACTCTGTGCCAGTTGGCCACAGTCATAACATAAGACTGCTCAAGTTAGTTTATAATCTGGGGCCAGTTCAGATTTTATACTCAGGTATAGTATGGACAGTACAGATTAAATATTTTTGAATTATAAACAATGATTATTGAGTTTTTGAGTAGTAAGATGAGTATGAGTACATATTAATATTACTCATTTAGGGTCTCCGTTTAGTAGACCCTACAAAATAATAAGAAAGATAATTATTAATTCGTATAAAAAATAACAAGAGCGTCAAACAGCATGATGACAAATCCAGACTGATCGTTTTTTTGCACGCTGTACGGCCGTATGTGTGAAATAGACAAGGATAGTGTACAATACGAGTGATCGATAGAGGCGCCATTTTCGATTAGTTTCTTTATTGCAAAGGGTTATAATGCAGTAAGGGGCCGTTTATAAGGGGGTCAACAAAGTGTGACATCGGGGGACGAATCAAAATAATTATAATTTTGGTTTAATTATAAGTGATATTTTAATTTTATAAGTTTTAATTTTCCAATTATAAATATGTGACGTCAAACCAGAGGTTAGAGGGGGGATCGCATAGATATAATCTTGCGTATTTATTATAAACTTTTATTTATTGTTGTGTTCATTTAAAGTGTCTTTATTCATAGTGTCATGTCTTACATGCTAATCTTGGTCGTATCGGGCCTTAATATGAGTATTGTCTATGAGCATTCATGGGATTTGACAACAGAAACCTAGTTGTGCTTTTTAAGAAGAAATAGGTTTGCTGCAATTTCTTTCATCACAGTCAAATTGGACAAACACAAATTTTTTTGATCAGAGGCATACCTGCCCAGTTTTTTTAACACATGTCAGAGACTGACTGACATTGGCTGTTCTTTTTAAAACAAGACAGACACAGACTGACCAATACCAATATTATTGTATAATAAATACACTTGGGTGCAAAAAATTCGCACGTATGCAACATTTTGACTTTCGCTGAATTTTTATTTGTGTGATTTTAACGGTACTGCAAAATGTTACTACCATTAAATCAAAATGCATACGTAGGCTTTTGAGTGACACATCGAGTGACCATCAACCTCTATAAACAATACAATAACAACAATACAATAGCATACCCCGAAATCGCTCGTTACAGGTAGAGACGCTCGCACTACTTGTCGCAGGTATAAAATGGTGCGTTTTAAGGGTAGTGACCTCATTCGCACATCAACGTGTACTTTGAACAGTCGTCAATTGATAACATCGTAACCCAAAATTAAAAAATGAGTACCACACCAGAAATAGCCGCTCAAGTGGTGGCCCTACTTCAAGCAGGGAGAAACCAAATTGAAGTGGCAAGACAACTGAATCTAAGCCGGTTCTCTGTCCGTCGAGTATGGCAGAGGTATCAAGAGACTGGCGGCTTCAAACGGCGCCAAGGATCTGGCCGACCCCGTGCCACAACAAGGCGTGACGACCGCTTTATTGTGACGACTACATTGCGCAATCGGCGTTTGAATGCAGTTCAATTGGGACAGCGTCTCCAAGAAACACGGGAAGTCGATGTCAGCCGATGGACAGTTAGAAGACGACTACGGGAAGGGAATCTGACTGCGCACAGACCAGCAAATGGACGAAACTGACCCCAGCCCACCGACAAACCCGCCTTCAATTCGCTCGAGAGCATTTGGAATGGACTGAAGACCAATGGAGCGCAGTCCTGTTCTCTGACGAGTGCAGGATGTGCCTACATGGCAAAGATGGAAGAGGAAGAGTCTACCGAAGGCCAGGCGAGCGATTTCAACAATGCTGCATCGAAGAACGAGTCTCTTACGGCGATGGATCATGCATGTTCTGGGGAGGCATATCACTGGAGGCAAAGACTGATCTTGTTTTCATCTCCGGAGCGAATCCTGGCCGCCGATCAAGGGGATTCACTTCTCAAAGGTACATTGAGGAAGTACTCCAGGACCACGTTGTACCATTTGCGGGATACATCGGAGAAAACTTCATCTTCATGCAAGATAATGCAAGACCGCATACGTCTCGTATTGTGGACCAGTACCTTGAAGAGGTTGCGGCGCCTGTCATGGAGTGGCCAGCTCGCAGCCCGGACCTCAATCCGATTGAACATTTATGGGACGAGCTAAAAAAATTCGTTCGGGGCAGAGACACTGCCCCAACGAGTCTCCAGGAGCTGCAAAATGCGATTGAAGAAGAATGGGAGGCCATACCGCAAGATTTTATAAAAACTTTAGTTCAGTCAATGAAAAAACGCATGGAAGCAGTCATTCGGGCTAGGGGAGGGAACACACATTATTAATAAAAAAGTTTTTATGCTGATTTTCATGTTTTTAATTTAATTTCAACCCCTAACTTTTATGGTATAAATGCACAAAAAACAGGTACTTCAGACATTTACCCAAAACTCACTAAGTAGACGCGGTATAAGGACAAAAAAGGTACCGCTGGATAGGTTTTGAAATAAACTTTAACATTAGATACCAAAAAAAATAAAAACAAACACGTTTTTTTTGTTTTTTGAAAATTTGATGAAAATTTATACATGTGCGATTTTTTTGCACCCAAGTGTATGTCTACCTAAATGATACAGAAACGACCAGAATTATGTAATCAATTTCAAATTTTACACTGACCCTAATGTTTATCTCCACAACCTCCGTCTGTGAATCAAACGGACACTTGCAGAATTGTGTCAACTAGCCACAGAAGTCATAATTATGAAGTTGAAGTTGAAGTTGAGTTACAATACAAATGGAAGGAAAGGAAATTATGAAAGAATAAAAAAAAAACTTGAAAAGTAAAGCGATTGCGTCGGGATAAAAAGCGTCTATTTTGACGAATTAAACTGATTCCTTTGTTCAGAAATGCAGTAAAGTCTAGGGTTATCGTAATCAATATTACGTGTCAAGTAAAAATCAGTCAATCAGGGAAGCAGAAAGTGCTGGGCTTTGTTTTATTCTCGAAAACATGGATCGGAATATGAGGTGAGTTGATTAGATTTTTCTTTCGCTTACGTTTACTTTCACGTTGCGTGGACGTGAAAACCGTGTGTCAAAGCTAATCACATAGTTCTAAACAAAGGCATGTGAATAGATAGAGTTTTTAATAAGACGAGGTTATTTTTCTGTCCAACCCAAATTGCTGTTTTAGCTTCGCCCTAACAAAGTGCTTTGTTCGGGATAAGTATTGTTTATTTAGAACGGCCTAATTTTGTCTTTAATAGAGATTGATTTGAAAGAATCTGAGTTTTAACTTAATTGCCCCATTTAATGGTATTATTGTTTATATCGTTATCTGGGCATCTGGCTTATCACGGCGGACGCTCGGTATGTAACATTTCAAACTCAAGTGTTAAGTACCTAGAGTAAAAACTGGTTTGTAATATAAAGATGTTCCAATATGGGGTGGTATGTTGCAACCTATTACATCATTACCTACAACTAACACACAAAATGTGGGCATGTGCCAAATATAATGTGTGTACTTGCCTCTGATTACCCCCTACATGGTAACTTCAATGACTTGAGTACCGAGTATGAGTATGACCATCTTGGGGAATACAGTATTTTTATGTTATGTTCTCAATGTGAGATTCAGCCTCGCTGAAATTAATTGCTGCTGAGAATTGATATATTTTTTTTAAATCTGTTTTCCTATTAATTGTTTTGTCTACAGAAGAAAAGGATGCAAGAGGTGCGGGTTCGATTCCCACTGTGTAACATGTTTGCATGTTCTGCAGGTTTGTCTGTTGTGATACCATGATACTCATTGATCCCTCAATGCAGGAATCCTAGTGGGCGGTTAGGACTATGTATAATAAATAAGCTACAAAACATCAGCAAAATTGACCATGAATAAGTGGTAATCTGACTATTATTCCAGCTACTTCAGGTTAAATTCTGCCGATAACATGTTTAATTCACCACATTCCAGGTCAAGCTATATAAACAGCGGCCCTCGATCACTGCCACACATGGGCAACAACAAACGTCACAACAATGGTAATGGACACTTCAGCAATGGACACAATGGTGCACGGCTCAGTCCACCCGATCAGAACCCTGATGTGAGGGCAACATACACAAACCAGCAAGATGATATCATCAACTATGTTTATGACTCTTGGAATAAGGTATTGTATTTTTCAAACTTTCACTATCTGTTGTTGTTTAATATTATTTTCCTGACATTTCAACTGTATTGAAACAGTTGTGTTCTGGAAACAGTATATGGAGCTATAGTTGAGAAATAAAGGCAGTAGTCACAACTATCCTCATTTCATATTCAGATTCGATAGTCTATGTTCACTTAATGACACACTACACTAACCATAACACTGCGCACCAAAATCGGATTAGATCAGACATAGTGTAGTTATGTCACTTTTTGTGGTTCACTCTTATTATGTCCAGTAAAACACCATGTTTCAGTAAATATATTTAATGAGCTTGTTGCATAACACGTAAATAAGAACAGGGGCTTAATCATGAAGTTTTACAGAGATTCAGCTCAGGCAAAGATGTCACTTTTCGTTTTTATAATGTCCAGTGAAACACCATATTTTAGTAAATATGTTTATTGAGCTTTGTAGCAGAGCACACGTAAGAATGACAACTCACTGAATATATAACTACCCTCTACTTAGCCAACCTTATTAAATAAGAAGGTTAGGCAAGTACCCACACTTAGATACAACATACCTTTCCCCCAAGTATGTTAACAACTCAAAACAAAACAAAATTAAAAATAAAATAAAGTATTTTCTATGAATAACCAAACACAACAATTTACAAAACTTAAAATAACATCTTCTAATACAAATACAAATACATTAATTAATGAAGAGATAAATCTATAAACTTATTTCTAACTTACAACATAAAGTTATAATCATGAGCAGGTCTTGTATAAGGAGACTTGCTGTGAACACATAGTTTGTTTTTGACTTTGCCACCTGAAAACCCAGGCTCTGGCTCTACCGGTATACCCAGCATCTCTGCCCATTTATCTGCGCTTGGTATCTCGATTATTTGTTCAGTATTCTGACTGGAAGAAACATCTTCCATTTCATGTTCCTGTCCTTCCTCATCCCCCTGCTCTACATTTCCCCGTACTTCATTCTTACCTAATTCTTGATTGTCTTGTTCTATTACTGTGTCAGGTGTCTGTGTTTGATTCTTAACTAGCTGGTCAATGTGTCTACTCACCACAGTTCCATCTGCCGTTATCGGAAACCAAAGTCTCGCATAGTCCGTGTATTGCGAAAATTGTTCTGAGGTGCCGTATTACTGTTGCAGAAGTCATATTATTGACGATGAACACTTCGGGCCACTTAGAATAAGCATCGACAATAATCAAAAATTGTTTATTCTGAAACGGCCCTGCAAAATCTATGTTCAACCTAGACCAAGGTTTCGCTGGCATGACCCATTCGTAACTAGTCTTGGGTGGCATATGACGGTTTTCCAAACATTTTGTGCAGCTCTGTACTAAAGCCTCAATGTCATCATTTAACTGTGGCCACCAAACATAGCTTCTGGCTAGCGCTTTCGTTTGCACAATGCCACTGTGCGCTTTATGTAAAGCGCGCAAAACAACGTCACGCAGCGACGGTGGCACCACCACGCGACAGCCCAAAAGGATGCAATCCTCGTGAAATGATAGTTCATTACGATGCAACCAGTATGGACGTAGTTGATCGTCAGATTCCTTGGCAGGCCAACCGCATAAAATGTGATGGCTTACCTGATTCAATACCTTGTCACGCTTAGTAGCGGATGCTATTTGGTCAACATCAATCGGAAAATCCTCAGGAGCTTCGGCCATCAGCAATATGTCACACAGTTGTGGTTCAGGCTGCTCTGGAACAGGCTGCGGCCAACGACTCAGCCCATCAGCATGACCTATTTGTGTTCCTGGCTTGTATGTTATGTCATAACTGTAAGAAGTAAGTACTAACGCCATTCTGGTAAGACGAGGTGACAAGACATTCGGTATTGACCTTTTTTGATTGAAGATTCCCAATAAAGGTTTATGATCCGTGACAATTTTAAAATTCCTGCCCATCAGGTAATTATGGAATTTACTTACACCAAACATGATGGCAGTCGCTTCTTTATCTAGCTGGGAATATCGTCGTTCGTGTGAGTGCAGTGTCCTAGATCCCATGGCAATAGGACGCTCCTGTCCGTCGTCCATGACGTGAGACAATACAGCTCCTGCTCCGTACTCTCGCATACCAACTATCGCAGGTGAGTATCAGCGGCTTGCTCAGGTCGTAGTGTACGAGTGTCAGCTCAGAGGACAATAAACGTTTAGCAGTATCGAAACTGCTCTGCTCTCGGTCAGTCCACAGCCACTTCTGAGATTTGTCGAGCAATCTATGTAGAGGCTCGAGTACGGTGGCTTTATGAGGTACGAACCTCTCATAAAAGTTATATAAGCCTAAAAATGCCTGCAGCTGTTGGACATTTTTGGGTTCCGGTGTATTTAAAATGGACTCAACTTTACTCGATGCCGGATGGATACCTTCGGCGTCGATGACAAATCCCAAAAATTCCACTCGCTCCTTGGCAAACTTACATTTATTTCCGTTGAGACGCAAACCTGCCTTCTCGATTCGCTTCAGCACGGTGTCTAGACGCTGCGTCATCTCCGGCATGGTGCGGCCGCTGATGATGACGTCATCGATCAGCACGGCGACGCCTGGCACGCCCGCCAGCAGCGCCGTCATCAGTCTTTGGAAGATACCTGGGCACGCCTTCACGCCGAATGCTAATCTGTGTACAGTGTAAAGACCCTTGCATGTGTTTAGTGTTAAAAGTCGCGCTGTGGCGTCTGTAACGACTACTTGAGTGTACGCTCTATCCAGATCGAGTGTCGTGTAAAATTTCCCCCCAGAAATGGTCGCGAAAACTTCACTAGCAGTAGGCATTGGATACGTATCAGACTCTGTAGCCTGATTCACAGTGCTGCGATAATCACCGCAGAGACGAATCGCACCGTTCTTTTTGACGATCGGAACGACTGGTGTTGCCCATTCCGAAAATGAGACGGGCCGAAGAACATTTTCACTTACCAAACGATCTATCTCTTTTTCGACCCTATCTTTAATAGCGTAAGGTACAGGTCGCGCTTTCAAAAACTTAGGCGAGGCATTCGGTATCAAATGTATCGTGACGGGGTCCCCTCGGTAGGTACCGAGTTCGTCCCTGAATACCTCCCTGTGCTTAGTTCGTAACTCATCGATTGCAGTCATGTCAACGTCTGAAATTTGATTAACTTTAACCGAAATCTCGAGAGCCTCAAACCAATCGCGTCCTATGAGATTCGGGCCCGAGCCCTTAGCTATCACTACGTTCAGTTCACGCTTAATGTCTTTATATTGCACCCACAACGTAGCTTGTCCGACGACCGAGACCGGCGAGTCGTTCCACGTGCGCAAACGACTGCGCAGCGAACGCGGCGCAGCACGCGGTTGCAGACGCTCCCACGTGCGCTCGTTGATGAGCGAGAAGGCGGCGCCCGAGTCCACCTCCATGGTGACGGGCACGCCGTCCAGCGACACGTTCAGCGAGAAGGCGGGCACGCGCGTGCGTGCGCCGTCCACGTTGTAGATCCCGTTCAGTTGTGAGTCGGACTCGTCGTCGGCGTAGTTCAATTTTCCAGGAGCACTTTTCTTTTTAGCGGTGCAGATCTTCTCGATGTGCCCCCTTTTCTTGCAGTAGTGACACACCGCGTTGACGAAACGACATTCGCCCCCATGACGGTCTCCGCATCGGTAGCAGAGACGGAGGTTCGGTCTGGCTTTCACGGCGTTCACGTCCATCGGTTCCGGAGCGGGCGGCTGTTGGTGTGCGGCGGCGCTGTGGTTGGATGCAGTCGTGCAGTCGGTCGGCGCGGCAGTGTGCATCATGCGAGTGTCCCTGCCCGAGCGCTCGGCCGACATCATGGCGTCCACCACGTCCCCGTACTGGAGTTGGTCAAGTTTCAACAGGTCGTACTGTAACTTGCGATCGCTCATGCCGCATACCAATCTGTCTCTTAGCATGCGCTCCAGATTCGGAAAATTACATTCGGTGCTGATTTTTCTCAGTTGAGCGATGTAATCCGATGCCGTTTCATCCTTCCCTTGATCACGCTTGTAGAATTTGTATGACACTGATATTTCGTTCGGCTTTGGACTGTAGTGTTTTGTCAATATGTTCACAATTTCATCGAAGGTCACATTACTCGGTTTCTTCGGAGTGATTAACGCAAGCAAAGTTTCGTACGTTTGAACACCACAAATTGTATAGAAATTGGCCCTCTTTACTGAATCATCACTGATTCCACTTGCCTCGAAACAAAATTTCAGTCTATCAATGTAATTGTCCCAATTGTCAGTTTTTCCATTGAATTCATGAAATCTCACTAATTTACGCTCCATGATTCACGTTTAATCCTCGTCGCCACTATAATGTCCAGTGAAACACCATATTTTAGTAAATATGTTTATTGAGCTTTGTAGCAGAGCACACGTAAGAATGACAACTCACTGAATATATAACTACCCTCTACTTAGCCAACCTTATTAAATAAGAAGGTTAGGCAAGTACCCACACTTAGATACAACAGTTTTGCAATTGAGGATGCTATGGCGTTGTTAAAGCTTTGTCATTCGCAGGTGTAGGTATAAAACTGACTTTATATATTTTGTCTTCTTTATCATCAACAGCTTGTAGAAGATTACTGTTTTTTTTTATTTTTCTATTCTGCTTCTTCGGCAATCTGTTTATACAACAATAGTCCAATTTGATGTTTGATATTATCCGGTTCTTGAGTCGTTTTGAGAGATCAGTCCAGTGAGTGTTCTCTCAACTTTTGTCTGTAAATCTTTCTACTAGGTTTGGGATGCTATGTCTCCTCAATCTGGAGAATTTAAGGGTGCAAGCTCCTTGAAGCTGAGCGGCAAGTTTCTTGTTCATTCATCAAAGTTCATTTCTGTGTTTGACTAATCTAAATTGAGAGTCTTTGCTATAGGATTCAATTTCCTGTTTCATAGTATTAATCTTAATGTCCATGTACATATACTTATTGCTTATGTGTGGAGGCATTTTTAGCATGTTCCATATTGTTATAACTAATGGTTAACTACCAATACCTGAGGTTACTTCTTGTGGTGGTTTGCTTGGTTTCAAGATCATTACAACTTGTGCTATTTTTCATTGACCTGGGAAGTTCGATAGACGTAGACTTGCATTGAATATTGCGATTAGAAGCATAATCCCTTTTTCGGGAGGTTTTTCAGTAGGGTTGCATCGATTTGATCGTATCCCGGAGCTTTGCAGTCGTGGAGATTACGGATTTCCTGGATCAATTCGCTGAGTGTGAATTTTTTTAGTGGCAGGCACATTTGTATGTCTGTTCTAAGAGTTTCTTCAATTTCCTTATCATGGTTGGTCTTGGTTTGTGCTGGGTATAGGTTGGAATACTCTTCGAAGGTGATTGGGAAAAGAATCGACTTTTTCTGTGTAGGAACGCGCCCAGATACCAGGTCGTATATTTATGGCGTTTGAGCTTTGAAGTCGCCTTCCACAAGGAGTAATTTGTGTCAATGGATGGAGTTAATTTGCTTAGTTATGCACTTAGATTTTCCTTTTTTCATGTTTTTAGTTTGAGTCTTAACTTCGTCGGAGGCTCTGTTGAAGGCGGCTTTATCGCTTGGGTACCGTGTGTTTTGCCAAGATTTGCGAAGTTGACGTCGTTCCTGGATTTTATCCTTTATAAATGCTGGGTATATGTGATCTTTTGGGGCGAATACTTTACGTTGTATGGTCGACTTGTTTGCTGCTGTGTGGATTATTCTATTAAAGCCTTCTATTGCCATTTCTATATCTTCAACATTTTTGAGAGCGATTCTAAGATCTACTTCTGCTGTGATAATGTTTTGATATTCTTCCTAATTAGTGTTTCGGTTATGGATTTTGAGTGGTATTTCGGAGAGGATTGTTTTACAGTTGATGTTAAGAATTACTGGAGTGTGGTCGGAGGATACGTCTATTAATTGTTCGATACTCAGGTTGATAAGTGAGAAATTTTTAACCACAAAAAGTACAAAAGGTCCGGTATTCTTGCCTGGTCCGTAGGCCAATAATGATGGTTCGCCAGTAGATAAGCATTCGAGGTTAAGGTCCCCTCGTGCACGGTACAGTTGTCTTCCCTTTGGGTTTGGGCCCCAGTACAGGTGTTTAGCGTTCCAGTCACCGCCGCTGATGAAGCGATTTCCTAGTGTCGTAAGGTATTCTTTGTTATCTACCGTTTGATGTTCCGTGGAGAGCAGTAGACTGCGGATACCGTTATTTCAGAGATGTCATCGCTGATTTGAATTTGAGAGACCTTGAGAGGATTGTAGAATTGAAAAACCTTTATAGCTTGAACCTTGATTTCATAATCATAAATTGTATGACTATTTCTCTCGATTCCAGGCGACACGTATTCCAGAACGCGCCAGCGCTCAAGACGCGAAGTATTACCAGGAGGTCCTAGCTCCTCGGCAGTTAGCCAACTTCAGACCGTTCAACTTGGAGGAGTGGTGGGCCCGTCGCTTGCTGCAGAACATAAATCGGAGCAAGCACCGATGCTAGGTCTATGTTTATGAGTTCGGTTTTGCATTTCACAGACAGTGGGCAGTCAAGTCTACATTATTATGTATTGCATTGCGCCATTTACAGTCACAGAACGTATGTTGTCCCGGAAGGGTAATTCTGTCTCATGGAGAATTAAATGAAAGATATGTGCAGAATAAAATAGAAACTTTTAAATTTTAATATTTTATTCTAAAAAATATCGTGAATTTGATTATATATATTGAAAAACGGGTATTTTCATGTTGGTACGTGAATACTATCGGAATGAGTCGAAACTCCCGTTTTAGTCAACTAGAAAGTAGTTGTTGGATATTTTGGATTGATTGCCTACTGTTGAACAAACTTTGATGAAATTTGGTGTTTTACATCAGGTTCTGAGTAAAACAGCTGTTTTGACAGCAGATTTTTGCCTTGAGATTTAAACACTTTTTTTCTTAAATAGCCGAAATTCTGCAATTTTGTTTCACATTGTAATTATGTAGGATAACATACATATTTGGGACATCAGGACACATATACAGCAAGCATTCTGACCGCGTCGGTCAATTTATGTAAATAACGCAATGCATTACAAAAAAACGCATAACGCGTGACTACCTTGTGTCTGTGAAAACTTTCGAGTCAACCGTAGCAGATACACCCTACAAAGTGCCGATCCCATGCCGAGCTGATATGTGTGCGATAACCTAAACTTAGTCTGACTGGCGTTAATAACTTATATGACGGCCGATGTCTTTATATTTATATGGAGACTTGTTTTTGCATTTTGCTACGGTTGAGTTGATCATAGCGGTTGGGTTACTCCATTTTTATAATATGCTGAAATCTAGTGATTGTAGTATTCTGTTTCACACAATGCACGTAATATAATAAACTATTAATTATCTTCACATTATTAATATAATATAATCAAACTTCTGGAATTCATATAAACTGTCTTAAACACTTTTTAAATATAATTATACCTATCTGTCAGGCTAGAAGTAAAAAGCAACAGGATTCTTAAACAACTTTTTGACAGTTTTGAGGCAGTTATTTTTAAGGTAGGTAAGATTTTACGAGTTAACAAACACATCAATCTCCTTCAAGTTATCTAAGAACTAAATGAAATATGGAGTGATCTAACTGTTTACTAATCATCTGCATTTGTGTAGGAAGTAGGTAAGATGGTAGATTTCATTGATAATGTAGGTAATAATTTGATTAGCAAGTTTATCCCATCCATGGAACCTTATAATGTTTTCTCATCACAAAAACCCCATCATGTAATTTTTTTTATCAAAATCTACAAGACGTTTTCGAGATTTTCTGTACAGTGAAACATGTTGTTTGATAATGTAATGAGTTTTTTTATTTGTATATTTGAAACCAAATATTTATTATTGTTTGCTTATAAAAATTCAAAGTAACAACGTGTGTGATTTGGTGTGACTTTCCAATAAACATTATTCCATAACATTTTGTAGCTTGCTACGATTCACTGAAAAACCCAGGGAAACTAATGTAAATCAACTTTTTTATGTTCCGTATTCTTCAAATAGTTTTATTGATATGAGTACATAGAGTGGTTATCTTTAGCTACCACATAGATAATAATCGAAGATAAGTTTGTTTCTCTTGGACAAAAAACTGCAGAAAAGAATAGAATATACGAGATTCCTGAGTTTTTAAATAAAATCGAATATGATTTTATTTCGAAATTCCGAAACTCATTGTTGTATTTTTATCTATTTTAGTATTAGCTGTGTCTTTCTCATCTCTTTTAATCTTTGAAATTAAAATAGTTTTAACGGCCACATTCATAAATGTGTAGAGATGTGGCAAACTAAAAATTAGAGATTAATTCAATCAGTCAGTCAAATGTTCTTCACTCATAGTTACCACAAGTATAATATTTGCAAAGTTAACGCGATGTGCGTAGGACCTTCTGTTTTAGTTTTTAGAACATCTTCAGTAGGCCTACCTAGGTTCGTCGCTAAGTTACAGAATGAGATTAGGGGGTTTACTTATAAAGATTGTTTAAGCTCAGTTTGACAAGGCCTTTTTCAAGAGACAAGGCATTGCAGTGGCGGATCCAGGATTTTGGTTTGGGAGGGGATTGATCCAGCTAAGGTAGGCTTTATCAAGTAAACACTAGAACAGTTTTTTTGTGGACCCAAATGCTTTTGGGGGGTTGTGGTGTGGGGGGGGGGGCTGCATGAACCCCTTAGCCCCCTCCCTGGATCCGCTACTGCAAGGCATTGTTTATCAACTATTTATAACTAATATATATTATAAAATTTCAGCTTGGACATTTTACTAATATGCAAATAGTGTAAAGTTTTGTCAATTCAATTAGCTACAATGTGTTTGTTCACCTATAATGTTGCAAGTACATAGACAAGGTTTTATACACGCTCACGGCTGTTATCCCTATGATGTACATCCTCAGATACGTACTCAGTGAGTAGATATTTGAGGGTTCCATGTAAGGGTTAGTCAGAGGAACGACCTAACATTACATTTGTACATTTCTTTTTGCAAGTTGTCAGCATTTAATGGTTTGTTGAGGTGTATATATTTATATTTATGTATAATATTTGCAAAAAAAAAAAAAAGTACAACATGATCAGAAAAAAATAGATTATCAATAAGTGTTTACTTTATTAAGTTAAACTTTTGAAAATATTGTTTTTTAAATGTATTTGAATACTGGTAGGTGAGTAGGTGATTATGTTAATAGGTTAGTGTGAACATGTTTGTTTTAAGATTGTATTTCAGTAAATTAGAATCGGCTAGTTATTTGTTTTAATCAATGACTGTTAAATGCTTTTAGAAATTGTGACGTAGCTGTATTTACACTGGGACACGACTTTAAGCGATCTCATTTTTTTATGTCTTCTGCTTTGATTTACTGTAACTATTACTTGAAAGTATCACTGTACTTAAGTTCACCAACATAGCAACTTATTCTCTAAAAGGTAACGTTAGAATGTCAAAGTTCTACGGCAAAAGTTGTACTTCTCCGAAATACAAAACTTGGGGCGTTAAAAACACTATGCTCTCGCCCCACACTAGTTTTCACTGTTGTGGGTATCTGGAACTACAATGTATGTACTTAAAAGTTTACATCAGTGATAGTTACAGCAGGTAATATAGTAGGCACATGAGTCGTGTAACTAAAGTGAACATTTTTAATCATCAGATTTAAGTAGGCTAAGATTAACATTCCAATAAATTCACGCATGTAGGTACTTAGATTTTGACTGTAAACGAATGATGCAGTGCTGTAAGATTATGGATTTGAATAAAAAGTTTTTAATGATTTGGGTATTTTGATTACTTAAATATTTACAGGCCTTCCATCCCGAAGGCAAAACAATAGTCAGTAGTAGTTATTTCGAGTTTTCCCTTTATGTTGAAGGACACAGAACTAACAATGTAATAATGGAAATTCATTTCCTCGTCGAATTGAGAATCTGACGGTGCGGAATTGGATAGAATCAGCAATGATTATTCGGATGACCTTAGTCCAACATCGTAGTTCTTTATAGTAATAGGTAGGTGATTTGTGAGCTTAGTACCCATAGGCAGAAAATTCAAACTTAGGGCCACGGTAAGCAGACTATACGAGACAACTAGCCACTATTTTTATACCGCGGTTTCGCCCGTATGATACCTGGATAAAAATAGCCTATGTGTTATACTAAGCCACGTACCTGTTCAAAGTTACATTGAATCTGTTCAGTCGTTATGGAAATCAGTAACAAGCATCCAAGCTTTGCTTGTTACTCTCATATGCATTCGGATTTGTATCTAGTTATATTAGTAGGATTTACTTAAGTCGAAGCGGGGAAAAATAATTAAAACGTAATTTGTCCTTTGTGGCGCAGTGGGCGAATTCCCATCTGAGACGCAGAAGGTTGCGGGTTCGATTTCCGCTGTGGGACCAATGTTTGTACGATTAGCTAATGTTTGTCTCGGGTCTGGGTGTTTTCTATGTATAATATGTATGAATTTACGAAAATAAAGTATATAACTAGTAGATCAGTTATGTAGTTCCCATAATACAAGCTCTAGGGCTAGATGATGCTGTGTGTTAAAATGTCCAGCAATAATTATTTATTTATTTAATTGCAAATAAGGATTAATAAGTACTTACCTCATTGCATTGATAAGTAGTTGCAAATAAATAATTTATCGATCTTTCTTATCTATCTAGCTTACAAAGTTACACAATGAAATAAAAATAAATAAATATTTTTTCGTCGGGTTAAGGAACTTCACTATTTGTTGCTGTCAAATTTATTTCCAATCGATAATGGTAGATGTGGCTTGCTTAACAATTCATTACCACTCAATAGTAATATGTTTTTAAAGCGGGGAGTCTCAAGATTGTATTATAAGTATCACAAAAATCTAGTTACTAACCATCTATAAACCATCTCCGCGCAGTGTCCTCAACTCCCCAACTCCACCCTGCCGTGAGAAACTTTTACCTACTTAGTAAAAGTAGAGGTAGCTACCACGCCTATATATGAAACCACACTCTCAGGAGTTCATAACGCGTCTATGGTCGTATGTCAAATAAACTCACAAAGCCCTTGTATTTACGAGTATGTACAGAACGCCTCCAGGCTTAGCGACAACTCGCACTAATGAGTTGGTAACTTCGTCTTCGTCTCGCACAAGAGTATTACGCTTTTTTGCAGAGCTTTCGTTGTAATAAGTGTTAACTACAGAGGTTAACAGTCGTGAGCTTGTTTGTTTTTTATGCAATAAAGTATTTTCTATTATCTATCTATCTAGGTACAAATTTAATTCTCAAACATAAATAAAGTATCTACTCTATCAATGTATCATTAAATTAGCACTCCGGTTTGACTCATCGCACTTTACACCTACTTAATTAGGCTGAGTTTGCGAGATTTGAGAAATTACCAGCTTTTCTCCGTATTCGTGCAGATTCAGATTCAGATTATTTTACTGACCACCATATAACGTTCACTTAAATCTACTACACATAAAAATCAGAAAATGAACAGTTTAAATATTCCGATACACTGTAATATGAGTGAATTTCGAAAATAGATTTTATTTTTGTTTTATATTTGTTGAAGGGAGGGAAGCCGCGTTACTTTGTAAGGGCAATTTATTGTACATGACAAGTTTCAAGCAGATACCATGATTGTAGGTTTTAAATGGTAGATATTTAGGTAAGTAATCGTATCTCTGTTTATTATTACGTGTACCGTCAACCATTATAATTACATACCTATATTCCACTCCCCCAAGGTTGTCTTGAAGAGATCGCTTTTAAGCGATAAGACCGCACACTGTACGGTAGAGTATAATAAAGTCATTCAATTCATTCATGCTCCCAGAAACCTATTGAGCACAGGTTTTGACAGCTAAGGTAATTTTTAAAACCCTAGACGTATTTTCATATTCAGGGTCTAGGGTTAAAATAATTACTAAAAACGGGATAATTAACATGATTTGTGAGTTTGAAATTTATTTCATAACCATGATATAACTTTTATAACAAGTTATACAAATAAACAATATTTTATAACAAATGCATAAACGGGCTCCTCGCGCCTCATAAAAGATTCGGGAAAAAAGTAGTCTGGCACGTTTTTGTATATTTTATACCCTACCCTATGTGGAAAACGGCCACAACATAGCTTGTAATTTTTACCAAGCTCTATTTCCGCTTGACCAATGAAAGCTCAAAACATCGCCCGACGGCAGTGATTGATAGTCAGGGCTGCGTAGTAATTGTTACTTAATCTATGGTAAGTAGTACCTAAAAATATCGTATGTCGTATAAATAAGGTTGCGAACACACTTAAATCGGATATCAGGCGAATATTGCGTCTCAGCCGGCTAATCGCCCACCGCGCCACCGAGAATGTTAGAAGAAAGAAAACGTTATTTCAGAGATTAAATAAGATCCTTCATAATATAATGTTTTATTAATTACGATTATGATAATATGATTATGATGGTAATAATAATGATATTATTCTTATGAGCCTGAATAAGACCCTGGGATAGGCCTCCTCAAAGTCCCTTAGATTGCCATAGAGAACGGTTCTGAACTCAGAGATGCATCATCACCGTCAACAGCCTATAGAAGTCAACACACCTCCCGCGAAGAAGTAGGATTAAATGTAACACCCGAATAAAAAAAAACATTTGTTGGAACAGAATAAAAGTACAGTAAAATACAGAATAAAGGTACATAAATAAAACATTGTTCCTTGGTAGCATTTATTTAACTATAGATTGTAGAGTATGCCAAATCATCGCAATTATCTAATAATAAATGAGAAAAGCATAATTTTTATTTGAAAATATATTTTCTTCCTGTCCTAGAATGAAGATTAATCTCAATCAATAAGTATCGGTGGCACGGTGTGCCTTCAGCTTAAAGAGCGTCCCATAAAAATGTCTATCGCGGTCCAGGCTGTTCATTAGTGTGCCCCGATAAAGGGCTCAGTGTGTAAGCTCCTTTAGGGCGTGCCTCATTACGCCCAGCCTATTTCTTCTACTTATTCTGAAGTCACTTTTATGATGGAAATTAATATTTTCCTTTGAAAATAAATTGGTATGTTTAATTAGGTTACTAAGCTACGAGTATATAATGTAGTATAGTATAGTTCGCAAGAAAAATACCTTTTGTTACGGTACAGTAAGACTTGTTAAAATATATTTTGGGCATTTTTTCGGAATGTTTGCCCCAAAATAACTCATTCATTAAATCGTAAGATTTTAAGTCTATAGCCATTTTCATGGAAGTGAGCATTTAAAATACAAATACGTTAAAACAACCATATGCGGATTTACAAGAACAATAACGATCGTTTGAGGAATAACTTTAATTGACAATTATCGACGTTCGAGATTTCATGAAAACAATTTTAAAACAGTTTTTTGAGTTTTCTTTAAAACAAATTTTGGTTGGATGAGTTACTTTGTGTCCCTGAGAGCCCTATTATCTAGCCGCACTCTTGAACTGTCTTGCATTAAAATCATCTATAAAATAAAATAGCATTGACATTATCGCAACAAGCCTATGTTTGTTTGCTGAACGGCAGGATATAGTGCTTCTATATTTTATTGACTCTTTCCACCTGTATGTGAATCTGGGTAAAGTGAGTACTTTACCCAGATTCACAAACAATAAAGATTTATGTTTTATGAAAAGTATATGGGTCTCTTCAAATAGGGAGTTATGTCATTTTTAAAAAGTCGGCAACGCGTTTGTGGTACAATACAAGTTGCAAGCCACGGCAAACGCTTACCAGCAGGTGGGACGTAGGTATGCATACCAAACAAGGTTTGCTACCTTGTTTGTTTCGTATAAAAACGGCCACGTGCTACGAATGGGGGATGATCGTGCTTTCC